>OZ010746.1:103651973-104928881 GCA_963932245.1 Tachinus rufipes | reverse complement strand
AATAAAATTATTTTAATTTTTTTTTTAATCTTCTGGTATATCTTTTATATAGTAAATCAGTTATACTTTTTGTATCATTAATTTGAAATTAAAATATTAACAAATACACTTTCAGTGGCGTAAAATGTAATAAACGTATTTTTAGAAAAAACAAAAAAATTTCAAAAAATTATTAAAATTATTTTGAAAAATTTTTTGAATATTTTGATTAAATTTTTATTTAGTAAACAAGTTGAATTTTTTATATCATCAATTTGAAACTAAAATATTAACAAATGCACTCTCAGTGGCGTAGAATGTAATGAATACATTTTTGAAAAAAAAATTTAAATTTTTCAAAAAAATACTAAAAATATTTTGAATATTTTGATTAATTTTTCATTTAGTAAACAAGTTGAACTTTTTATATTATTAAAATTAATCATTCAAATAGTAAGATCCGGTCATCAAATAAACCAACAATTTGGCTACAAACAATTAAAAACAGCAAAATCTGGCTTTAAAACATCAAAATATTGTTAAAAAATATAAAAACAAAATCAAAATCTGGTCAAAAACGGTATAAAAGTGCAAAACTCTAATTATTAATTGTCAAAAATATCAAAATCTAGTTTTAAACATCAAAATATTATCAAAAAAGTATGAAACTTCAAAATTAGCAAATTTTAGTTATAAAAAAGAAGTCACTAAAATCCGGTTATTAAAATAGTTAACATTTTGCTAAACAAAATTTTTTTTTAAACTAGAAACTTTTGACCAACTCAACTTTTGAAAATGTTTATAAACTTCTAAAAAGTTTAAGAAGCCTAAAGACGTTCTGAACATATTTAGTCAACTCTAGAAGCCTTCCACTAATTTCTAGAAATATCTGAAATATTCTAGAAACGTCTCAACTCTAAAACCTTTTAAAAAATTGAAAATTAATTGATTGGCTAAACCAAGAAGCTTATCAATAAGTTTTAAAAATTTCTGAAAAGTTTTTTGAGATCTTCTGATAAGTTCCAGAGACTCTTGAAAATATTCAAACCAAATTTTACACATTTTTAAGATGATCTAGAAACTTTTTTCTAAACGTAGAAGCTTTTCTTTAAATTCTAGAAACTTTTGGCCAACTCTAGAAACTTTTAAAAAATTTTATAAACTTCTAAAAAGTTTTAAAAATTCAAAGCAAACTTTTAAAACAATTAAAAAATTCTAAACAATTTTAGAAAAATTTGAAATTTTTTTGAAATTTTTGAAAATTTCTTCAAAAAAACTTTTGATTCCAGTCAAAAAAATAGTAAAACTTGCTGAATAAACTCAAATATCATAAAAATTTTATAAAACATTAATTTAGTGCAAAAAATTATTAAAAAATTATATGGAAGTAAAGAAATTTATTGTAAACTAATCGTTTGTTGTATTGCTGCTAAGTAACAATTATTCTCTTGTTAAACACAGCAGCAAGAGCTCAAGAAGTGAATAAAACAAAAAATCTTTTATTTACCAATATTTGAGCGGATGGGTGGGCCATAGTAGAAGAAGCTACTTGCATACAGCTTAAACCTGGTTCCCGCCCACCTACCCAAGCGTTCGTTGTCAAGAAATTTATTGTAAACTAATTGTTTGTTGTATTGCTGCTAAATAACAATTAATCTTTTCTTAAATACAGCAGCGAGAACACAAGTGGTGGATAAAATTAAAAAATCTTTAATCACCAACACTTGGGTGGGTGTGTGGGCCATAGTAGAAGAAGCTACTCGCCTACAACTTAAATTTGGTTTGTCATAAAAAGCAAATCAATCTTTAAAACATCAAAATATTGTTGGAAAAAATCAAAATTTAACCATAACTTGTTAAGAAGTTTTAAAATTCTATTTATAAAAGTTAAATCCGGTCATAAAAATTAATTACGGTCAGAAAGCATCAAAGTCGGGCCAGCACTGTTGAATACTACAAAAAAAATCATAAAATGTTGAAAATACTAAATAAATAAAATATCAAATTATTGTAAAAATCTACCCAAATCCAAGTATAAAAAATGTAAAATCAGCAAAATACAGCTGTGTAACATTAAAATATTGTTAAAAACTACCAAAAGTCGGCAGTAAACTGTTAAAAATATCAAAATCCCACCATAAAATTTAAAAAAAAATTTAAAACTAAACTTTAAAAAAGTACATTTTCTTTATAAACTTTTAAAAAATAGCAAAATTTAGCTATGGATTATTTAAAATATTAACAGATAAAACTAAAATCCGGCATAAGATGTTAATAAAAGCAAAATTTGACAACAAAAATTTAAAAAATTGACATAAAGCTCCAAAACTTAGTTATAAATATAAAAAAAGTACATTTTTTTATAAAATCTTAAAAATAGCAAAATCTAGCTATAAATTATTAAGAATGTTAATCAAATAAACTAAAATCCAGCATAAACTGTTTAAAAAAAGCAAATTCCAACCATGAAATTTTAAAAAATTGTAAAAAAAGCATCAAAAATTAGACAGAAACTTTTAAAAAGTACAATTTTTTTATAAAGTTTAAAAATGGCAAAATCTAGCTATGAATTATATAAAATATCAATAAAAAACACAAAATCTAACATAAACTGTTTAACAAAACAAAATCCAACCATAAAATTTACAAAAATTGCTAAAAAACACCAAAATTTAGTCATAAACTTTTAAAAGTTACAATTTCTTTATAACATCTTGAAAATAGCAAAATCTAGCTTAGAATTATTAAAATTATTGTTAGAAAAACAAAATCTGGCATAAACTGTTTAAAAAACCAAAATCCGAAAATAAAATTTTAAAAAATTGTCAAAAAGCACTAAAACATAGCCATCAACTGTTAAAAATTAAAGTTTTTTTTATAAAATCTTCAAAATAGCAAAATCTAGCTATGAATTATAAAAATTATTGTTAAAAATTACAAAATCCGGTATAAACTGATAAAAAAGCAGAATTTGTCCATGAAATTTAAAAAAATTGCTAAAATTTAGCAATAAACTTTTAAAAAGCACAATTTCTTTATAAACTTTTAAAAATAGCAAAATCTAGCTATGAATTATTAAAAATATATTAGAAAAACAAAAATCTGGTATAAACTGTTGAAAAAAGAAAAATCCGACCATAAAATTTCAAAAAATTGTCAAAAAACAACAAAATTTAGCAAAAAAACTTTTTAAAAGTACAATTTCTTTATAAAATCTTTTAAAAATAGCAAAATCTAACTATAAATTATCAAAAATATTAATTAAAAAAATCAAAAATTGAAATAAACTGTCAAAAAAAGCAAAATCCGTCAATAAAATTTTAAAAAATTGTCAAAAATCACCAAAATTTAGTCATAAACTTTTAAAAATTAAAATTTCTTTATAAAATTTTAAAAATAGCAGAATCTAACTATGAATGATTAAAAATATTAAAAGAAAAAATCAAAATTTGCCATAAACTGTTAAAAAAGCAAAATCCGTCAGTAAAGTTTAAAAAAATTGTCAAGAAGCACTAAAAATTAGCTATAACTTTTAAAAATACATTTTTTTTATAATAAATTTAAAATAGCAAATTCTAGCTATAAATTCATAAAAAAATTAAAAAAAAAAACAAAATCCGGCATACTTTATTTAAAAAAAAACAAACCTGGCCATACAATTAAAAAAAATTGCTAAAAACACCAAAATTCAGAAATAAATTTTTAAAAAGTACAAATTCTTTATAAACTTTTTAAATTAGTAAAATCTAGCTATGAATTATTAAAAATATTGTTAGAAAAAACAAAATACGGCGCATAAACTGTTGAAAAAACTAAATCTAACAATGGAATTTTTAAAAATTAAACTAAAAATTCATAAAAATGTTGTAAAAAATTAATTAAGCTATAAATTTATAAAAAGTACAATTTCTTTATAAAAACTTAAAAATAGCAAAATCTAGCTATGAATTATTTAAAATATCAATACAAAAACTAAAACCCGGCATAAACTGTTAAAAAAAGCTAAATCCAACCATAAAATTTTAAAACAATTGTCAAAAAGCAACAAAATTTAGCCAAAAACTTTTAAAAATTACAATTTCTTTATAAAGTCTTAAAATTATCAAAATATAGCTATGAATTAATGAAAACATTGTTAAAAACAATCAAAATTGGGCATAAACTGTTGATAAACTGTTGATAAACTCTAAATCTGTCAATGAAATTTAAAAAAAATGTCAAAAAACACCCAAATTTAGCCATTCACTTTTAAAAACTTTATTTTTTTATAAAATTTTAAAAATAGCAAAATCTAGCTTTAAATTGTCTAAAATATTATTAAAAAAAATCAAAAATCGCCATAAACTGTTAAAAAAGCAAAATGTGTCAATAAAATTTAAAAAAATTGTTAAAAAAGCACTAAAACTTAGCTATAACCTTTAAAAAAATACAATTTTTTTATTGAAATTTTAAAATAGCAAACTTTAACTATAAATTCATAAAAGTTTAGTTAAAAAAAACCAAAATCCGACATATATTATTAAAAAAAACAAAACCTAGTCATAAAGTTTTAAAAAAATGCTAAAAACACTAAAATTTTGAAATAAACTTTTAAAAAGTACAATTTCTTTATAAACTCTTGAAAATAGCAAAATCTAGCTAAGAATTATTAAAAATATTGTTAGAAAAAAACAAAATTCGGCTTAAACTGTTAAAAAATGCAAAATCCGACTATAAAATTTTAAAAAAATGTTAAAAAACACAAAAATTTTGCCAAAAACTTTAAAAAAATACAATTTTTTCATAAACTCTTAAAAATAGTAAAATCTAGCCATAAATTATTAAAAAAATTGTTAAAAAAACTAAAACCTGGCACTTGAAAAAAACAAATTGCAACCGAAATTTTTTAAAAAAATGTCAATAAGCACCAAAACTTAGCCATAAGCATTTATTAAGTTCAATTTTTTAATAAAATTTAAAAAATAGCAAAATCTAGCTATAAATTATTAAAAATATTGTAAGAAAAAACCAAAATTTTGCATAAACTATTAAAAAAACAAAATCTGAAAATAAAATTTTTAAAAAAATGTCAAAAAATACCAAAATTAAAAAATAAACTTAAAAAAAAACAATTTTTTTATAAACTCATAAAATTAGCAAAATCTAGCTAAGAATTATTTAAAATATTGTTAGAAAAATCTAAAATCTGGCATAAACTGTTGAAAAAAGATCATAAAATTTTAAAAAAATGTCAAAATAAAACAAAATTTAAAATTATAAAAACTACAATTTTTTTTAAATATCAAAAATAGTAAAATCTAGCTATGAATTATTGAAAATATTATTAAAAAAATCAAAATCCAACATAAACTGTTAAAAAATCAAAATCCGACCATAAAATTATAAAAAAATTATCAAAAAGCATCAAAATTTAGTTATAAACTTTTAAAATGTAAATTTTTTTTATATAAATTATTCAAAACAGCAAATCTAGCTATAAATTATTAAAAATATTGTTAGAAAATACAAAAATATGACAAACTGCTAAAAAAGCAAAATCCAACCATAAACTTTTAAAAAATGTCCAAAAACACCAAAATTTAGTCATATACTTAAAAAAACAAAATTCTTTGCAAACTTTTAAAAATAGTATAATCTAGACAAGAATTATATTAAAAAAATATTAGTAAAAACCAAAATACGGCTTAAATTGTTGAAAAACGCAAAATCCAAACAAAAGATTTTAAAAAATTGTCAAAAAGGCCACAGACCACAATTTCACACGTCCATAAAGTTTAAATTAAGTTTCCGCCCACTCACCCAAGTGTTTGTGATCAAAAGATTTAAACATAAACACTTGGGCGGGTAGAGGGAAACAACAATCCAAACCACACGCCTACAAGTTTTAATCTTAGTTTAAATTTTGTAGGGATGTGATTTGAACTTGTGTTCCCGCTTACTCACTCAAGAGTTTGTGATCCAGTGTTTTCATTACAAACACTTGGATGCAAAACAGCAATTTAAACCATACGCCCATAAAATTAAAACTTAGTTTCCCGTCGCCAACCCAAGTGTTTGTGATAAAATAATTAGATCACAAACACTTGGGTGGGTGAGCGGGAACACAAGTTTAAACCACACGCCTACAAAGTTTAAACTTAGTTTCCGCCTACCCACCCAAGTGTTTGTAAACAAAAAATTTAAACATAAACACTTGGGCAGGTAAAAGAAAACAATAATCCTAACTATACGCTTACAAATTTTAAACTTAGTTCAAATTTTGTGAGCGTGTGATTCAAATTTAAGTTTAAATAAAACATTAATTATTGCGTTTTTGTTTTATTAATTTTTTGTTTGTTTATAATTTGCATATAACTCTATTTTTTCCATTAAGCTAATTATTAGCTCTTCTTCTGTAACTTTAAAATTTTTTGTTTATGTTATTTTGTTTTGTCTATCTAAAAAAAATTATTAAACAATATTTTTAATGTTTTCTGAAACACTTTTTTTGTTATTGTTTGTGCAAATATTTTGTTTGGTTTCCATCGCGTAAATCAACACTTGGCTTATGTAAAATCTTACTCTACGTTGTTTTTTTACTACAAAATTTAATAATAAAATAGCTGATAAAACCTTAAATTCTTTTTGTTAATCTAAAGTTCGTTTTTAGTTAAAAATTAAAACATATTTTTACATTCTAAATAAAGTAAATAACAAATATGCTCCACTAAATATGCGCTATAAATCCCCGTTAATATATTTCATTTACATAAAATAATATTTACCCAATTTAATTTAAAATGAAATTTCTTGCTTTTACAAATACTCACTTTCTACCTTTACATGATGATTCATCGGTCCTAAAAAGTGGTAAATTAATATTTGCCAAATATCTTCTTGTACACACAACACGCATAAATACTACACCAATGTTAGTATACAAATACTCAGGTAAGGGGGATATATTAAAGCCGAAACCGCTCTCTCCACTTTCTCTTTAGCAAGTAAGCAAGAACAACTTTAGCGACTAGACTTTGAGTTGGAAATGTAATACGCACTTGAAGTGCCTGTCAAACTTTGACCAGATTCGTAGGGGTTGCCTTGTTAATTACACATCACGGCTCCCAAGAGACATTAAATGCGATATATACATTAGCTACACGTTACATATATGAAATTTAATAATTCACATGACTGCGCACGAGGCAAAGCTCGAGGGCTTTATTAGTTTAGTTTGGAGAATCAATAATTTTATTTTAAAAACTATAAGTGATGCAAATTAAATTTTACCAGATGTTCTGGAGGATAAATAGGGGTGAATTTACTGCGGAAATATACACACACCCCTATTCTCATGCACACATTTAAGTCTTTTCATTCTGCATTGTACATATTTTATATCCCCCTTAAGGGAATTCAGACAACAGGATGTAAGATGAATGGGTAATTAACAGCACGCACAGAGATAAAATTGTCTTCTGCTTCCTTTTTTTTAATACAATACTAATTTGCTGCAAAAAGCAGATTAAATTATAAATATAATTAAAATTAAATAAAAACTTAACTTGTTACGTAATTGCCCGGCGCATTCACCAAAATACATATAAAAATTAAATCGGTTTTTAAAATAAATTGCCAAAGTTAAGTTCAAATTAGTGTTGAATCAAGTTTTTTGAAACTCCAATTGAGGGGGTGATTAAAGTTAGCACCCCCACCCAAAGTAGTTAAACTACAAGGAGACAAGATTATGATGGTTACAGAGATTTAATCGATTTAAAGTCCCAACGGGATGAGGACTACTAACTACTACCTGTATAGATATCACTACTTATAAATCGTAAACATGTTTATGTAACAATAACAAACTTTATAATTTGTATTTCAAATTAGTTTTTAAACAGTACATTAAAACGTTACATAAATTTAGAAAATATAATAACAATAAAAAAAGTTTGAATACCTTGCCCCTTTTTATGGACGCTCATTCGAAATTAACTAACTGGAATTGAATTTACAGCAGCCAAAAATTTAATATTGGTTTTATTGAATTTATATTATTGTCCCCGGATCGAGTCGCACTCTTTCTGCTTCTCTTTTCCCCTTTTAACTTTTTTTTTAATTTGAGTAATGAATAAATAATTTATCAATCGATTTTGCTGCCAGATTGAATAAATATTGTTTAGCGACATTGACTTTGTATTGGGATTGAATTTATTTTAATAGATAGTTAGACAATTATATTTTTAAAGTTATATATTAATTTATTAAACCTTAAAACTGACACAAAAACTGAATTATCTCACAAAACTTGCTGCAATTATTAATTATTACTAAATTGATGATTTTTTGCTAAAATGTTGAAGAAAAAATTTGAAATTTATTATTGATTGCATAAATTTTGTACCTAAAACAAACAATTCACGGATAACAAACTTGGGTGAGTGGGTAGGCTACAGTAGACCAACAATTGAGCGTATCTTGATTTATTTTTGTGATTCACCCACCAACTCAAGTATTTGTGATTAATAGAAATATATTTTCACAGTAGACTAATAATTAAGCGTGACACAATTTATTTTTGTAACCCACCAACCAGCTCAATGCATTAATATTTTGATAAAAACTATCAACAAAATCAGGTTTTCGCTTCAAACAAATGAGTATTTTAAGTTTAAATTTATATAAAAATATAGTTTGCATATATTTAACCAGTTTTTGCTACTAAATACTTCAAAAACTTTAAGAAGAAAACCAAAAATGATCAAAATACTCAATTTTAAGCTTAAAACTTAGCCCAAAAAATTAAAATTTTTGTTTTTTAGGTTAAAATTGATATCAAAATAAAGTTTGCATAAATTTAATTAGTTTTTGCTACTAAATACTGTTAAAACTTCATAACAAAAAATAAAAAATTATCAAAATACTCTGTTTTTTTGGCTTAAAAATTAAAAACCAAAAACCAAAAAATGAAAATTTTTATGATTTAGGTTTCAATTGATATCAAAATATAGTTTGCAAAAACTAAATCAGTTTTTGCTACAAACTATTTTTGAAACTTTAAAAAAAAAGTAAAACATTATCAAAATACTCTGTTTTTGGCTTTAAACTTAACCCGATTAAATTTTTTTTTTGTGTTTTAGGTTTAACTTAATATCAAAATATTTTTTGCATATATTTTACCAGTTTTTGCTACTAAAAACTTCTAAAACTTCAAGAAAAAAGTGAAAAACCATCAAAATATCTGTTTTTGGCTTTAAACTCAGCCCAAAAAATAAGATTTTTTGTGTTTTAGCTTCAAATTAAAATCAAAATGTAGTTTGCATAAATTTTATCAATTTTGGTTTCTAAAAACTTTAAAAACTTAAAGAATAAAGCCAAAAATCATCAAAATACTTTGTTTTTGGCTTTAAACTAAACGCAAAAAATATGTGGTTTAGGTTTAAACTAATATCAAAATATAGTTTGCATATATTTTATCAGTTTTTGCTACAAAAAACTTTTAAAACTGTAAAAAAAATGAAAAACCATCAAAATACTCTGTTTTTGGCTTTAAACTCAGCCCAAAAATAAGATTTTTTGTGTTTTAACTTCAAATTAATATTAAAATAAAGTTTGCATAAATTTTATAAATTTTTGCTTCGGAAGACTTCTAAAACTTTAAGAAAAAGGCCAAAAATCATCAAATTGCTCTGTTTTTGGCTTTAAACTCAGCCCAAAAAACAGGCATTTTGTGTTTTAAGTTTAAATTGATATCAAAATATAGATTGCATACATTAAATCAGTTTTTGCTACTAACTACTTCTGAAACTTCAAAAAAAAAAAATAGAAAATTATCAAAATACTCTGTTTTTGGCTTTAAACTTAGCTCAAAAAATATATTTTTTTGTGTTTTAGGTTTAAATTGATATAAAAATATTTTTTGCATACTTTTTAATAGTTTCTGCTACAGAAAAACTTCTAAAACTTTAAGACAAAAGCCAAAAACCATCAAAATACGCAGTTTTTGGCTTTAAACTCAGCCCAAAAAACTGGCATTTTTGTGTTTTAGGTTTAAATTGATAGCAAAATGTAGTTTGTATAAATTTTATCAATTTTTGCTTCTGAAGACTTCTAAAATTTACGAAAAAAAGCCAAAAATCATCAAAATACTCTGTTTTTTGGCTTTAAACTTAGCCCAAAAAATACTGTTTTTTGTAATTTAGGTTTAAATTGATATCAAAATATTGTTTGCATATATTTTAACAGTTTTTGCTACAAAAAACTTCCTAAACTTTAAGAAAATAGTAAAAAACCATCAAAATATTCTGTTTTTGGCTTTAAACTCAGCCCAAAATATAATTTTTTTTGTGTTTTAGCTTCAAATTGATATCAAAATAGAATTTGCATAAATTTTATCAATTTTTGTTTTTGAAGACTTCTAAAACTTAAAGAAAAAAGCCAAAAACCATCAAAATATTCAGTTTTTGGCTTTAAACTCAGCTCAAAAAACAGGCATTTTTGTGTTTTAAGTTTAAATTGATAGCAAAATATAGTTTGTATAAATTTTATCAATTTTTGCTTCTGAAGACTTCTAAAATTTTAGGAAAAAAGCCAAAAACCATCAAAATACTCAGTTTTTGGCTATAAACTCGGCCCAAAAAACAGGCATTTTTGTGTTTTAAATTTAAATTGACAGCAAAATGTAGTTTGTATAAATTTTATCAATTTTTGCTTCTGAAGACTTCTAAAACTTAAGAAAAAAATCCAAAAATCATCAAAATACTTTGTTTTTTGGCTTTAAACTTAGCCCAAAAAATACTGTTTTTGTAATTTAGGTTTAAATTGATATCAAAATATTGTTTGCATATATTTTAACAGTTTTTGCTACAAAAAACTTCTTAAACTTTAAGAAAATAGTGAAAAACCATCAAAATATTCTGTTTTTGGCTTTAAACTCAGCCCAAAATATAAGATTTTTTGTGTTTTAGCTTCAAATTAATATCAAAATAGAGTTTGCATAAATTTTATCAATTTTTGCATTTGAAGACTTCTAAAACTTAAAGAAAAAAGCCAAAAACCATCAAAATACTCTGTTTTTGGCTTTAAACTCAGCTCAAAAAACAGGCATTTTTGTGTTTAAGGTTTAAACTGATAGCAAAATATAGTTTGTATAAATTTTATCAATTTTTGCTTCTGAAGACTTCTAAAACTTAAAAAAAAAATTATCAAACGACTCTGTTTTTTGGCTTTAAACTTAGCCCAAAAATACTGTTTTTTGTGTTTTAAAATTAAATTGATATCAAAATATTGTTTGCATATATTTTAACAGTTTTTGCTACAAAAAACTTCTTAAACTTTAAGAAAATAGTGAAAAACCATCAAAATATTCTGTTTTTGGCTTTAAACTCAGCCCAAAATATAAGATTATTTGTGTTTTAGCTTCAAATTGATATCAAAATAGAGTTTGCATAAATTTTATCAATTTTTGCTTTTGAAGACTTCTAAAACTAAAAGAAAAAAGCCAAAAACCATCAAAATACTCTGTTTTTGGCTTTAAACTCAGCCCAAAAAACAAGCATTTTTGTGTTTTAAATTTAAATTGATAGCAAAATAAAGTTTGTACAAATTTAATCCGTTTTTGCTACCAAATACTACCAAAACTTCAAAAAAAAGCCAAAAATCACCAAAAGACTCAATTTTTGGCATTAAACTCAGCTCAAAAAATTAAAATTATTGTTTTTTAGGTTTAATATGATATCAAAATATAGTTTGCATATATTTTATCAATTTTTGCTACTAAAAATTTCTAAAACTTTAAGAAAAAAGCCAAAAACCAACAAAATACTCAGTTTTTTGCTTTAAACTCAGCCCAAAGATCAAGCATTTTTGTGTTTAAGGTTTAAATTGATATCAAAATATAGTTTGCATAAATTTAATCAGTTTTTGCTACTGAAAACTTCTAAAACTTCAAGTAAAAAGCCAAAAATTTTCAAAATACTCAGTTTTAACTTTAAACTTAGCCCAAAAATGAGATTTTTTGTGTTTTAGCTTTAAATTGATGCCAAAAAATAGTTTGCATATATTTAATTAATTTTTGCAACTAAAGACTTTTAAAACTTTAAGAAAAAAGCCAAAAACTATCTAAAAACTCAGTTTTTGGCTTTAAACTCAATTTGTTTGGTTTGTTTGTGAAGAATGTGCAGTGTTTGGTTGACTAGTAGAGATTGTGCAGTGTTTGATAAATCGGTTTGACGTGGTGAAGAGTGGATAAGTAGTATGGTTTTATCTTCAGGTAATTCCAATTCTGCTTTTGAGTCAGTTAGATAGAAACTACTTTCTTTAAATTTTCTATCTTCTTTTTGCATCGTTTCCTTTGATTTTAATACCTCAACAATAGCCATAGATTAGTTTAGCTTTATAACGCATATAACTGTTAAGCCATTTAATTTTCTTTTCTTTATCCGTATCACCTTTCTGTCATGTTGTTTAGATGAGCAAGCCTTGTCCAGATTCTTGATTCTCCTAGTCGAGCATCTTTTGTCAAAAATTTATCTATTAAGCTTGAGAGTTAATTTTGCTGGCGTCGTTAGTTGTAAATTATATTTTTAGACAAAAACTTCTTAAATACGTATTTTAAACTCCGACACTGTAAAATCCGCATCATAAAAACCGCAAATACAAAGTTCATATAGTACTTCGTGTTTCTAGAGTAACCTTAAATATATTTCCATTTTTTTTTTGCTTTTTTGCATATACTGAGTTTGCACTGTATTATTTATTCAGCTATTTTATATGACTTATTATTAATAAAGTTTTAATATTAATATCAACAACAACAATCTTTTTTTTCATAGTAATGCACCTAACCGCAAATGAAACATAATTTTTGATATATCCTGACAAAACACTACATATATTTTTTTTCCTAAAATCATCAAAATGTACTCCCAATTTTATACTTAGCATAATGCTTTTCCTGAATACTTTAGAATAGATTGTTTCAGCTACCCACCTAAGCGTTGGTTATAAAGAGCTTAGATCACAATCTTCTCTTGTGGTAAAATGACTGCTGACGTCCGCATAGAAGACAAATATTCAAATTCTGAATTACAAACATTTAGGCGGGTAAATGGGACACTTCAGAGCATACTAACAAGCCAATATTTTAGAATAAAGTGTCCCACCCGCCTTTCCAAGTATTAATTATCAAGAGGTTAGATCACGACCTTCTATTCTGATAAAATGACTCCTGACGTCCGCATAGAAGATAAAGATCTAAATCTTTGATGACAAACAGTTGAGCAGGTAAGTGGGTTACTTCAAAGCATGGTAACAAGCCAATTCTTTAAAACAGAGTGTCCCACTCTAATAAATAGTAACGGGCCAATACTTTGAAATAGAGTGTGCCACCTACCCTCCCAAGTTTTAGTTATCAGAAAGTTAGATCACAACTTTCTTTTGCGGTAAAATGACTTTTGACATTCGCATAGAAAACAAATATTCAAATTCTTAATGATTAACACTTGGGCAAATGGGTTGATCACTCCAAAGTATGGTACCGGGCAAATACTTTAGAATAGAGTGGCCAACCCGCCTACCCAACTGATAGTTATTAGAACTTAGATCACAACCTTTTTTGTGGTAAAATAATTTTTTACGTCCGCATAGAAGACAAACATTTAATTCCTTGATAACAAACATTTGGGCGAGTGGGTAGGTGATTTCAAAACATGGTAACTGACCAATACTTTAAAATAGAGTGTCCCACAAACCCACCCTAGAGTTAGAGGTTAAACCACAATCTTTTTTCTGATAAAATGACTTCTGACTTCCGCATAAAAGATGAACATCTAATTTTTTTAATGACAAACAATTTAGCGGGCAAATGAGGCACTCCAAAACAAAGTAAAAAACTAATAATTTGGAATGAAGTGTCTCACCCACCCACCCAAGTGTTACAACCTTCTCTTGCAATGAAATGACTTCTGACGTCCGCATACAAAACAAATATTTAATTTCTTAGTGACATATACTTGAGCGGGCGGGTGGGTCATTTCAAAGCTAATATTTTAAAATAGAGTTACTTAGATCTCAATCTTTTTTTGTGATAAAACAACTTCTGACTTCCGCATAAAAGACAAACATAAAATTCCTTAATAACAGGTAAGTGGGTCACTCCAGAGCATATTAACAAGCTAATACTTTGAAATAGAGTGTCTCACCTACTCTCCCAAGTGTTAGTTATTAAGAGGTTGAATCACAACCTTCTATTCTGATAAAATGACCTTTGACGTCCGCATAGAAAATAAACATTTGATTTCTTAATAACAAACATTTGTGCAAGTAGTTGGGACACTCCAAAACATAGTAAAAGGCCAATAGTTTAAAAAAAAGTGTCCTACCCAACCACTCAAGTATTAGATTACGACCTTCGCTTGTAATAAAATGACTTCTAACGTCCGCATAGAAAACAAATATTTAATCTAATCAAATTCTTTGACGATAAACACTTAGGCGGGAGACACACAAAAACATAGTAAAAACCCAAAAATTTAATATTCAAATTCTAAATGACAAATAATTGGGCGGATGGGTGGGTTACTCCAGAACATGGTAACTGACCAATACTTTAGAATAGTGTCCCACCCACATTCCCAAATGTTAGTTATCAAGAAATTAGACCACTACCTTCTCTTGCGGTAAAATGAGTTTTGACTTCCGCATAGAAGACAAATCTTTAAATCCCTAATTACAAACACTTGGGCGGGTGGGTGGGTCACTCCAAATCATAGTACCGGGCCAATCACGAGCTTAGATCACGACCTTCTCTTGTAATGTAATGATTTCTAACGTCCGCATAGAAGGCAAACAATCAATTTATTAATGTCAAACATTTGGGCGGGTTGGTGGGTCACTCCAAAACATTATAACAAGCCAATACTTTAGAATAGAGTGTCCTACTCACCCTCCTAAGTGTTAATTATCTTTTCTTGCGGTAAAATGACTTCTGACGTCCGCATCTTCTTCTTCTGTTGCCTTTCACTCATGTGCGTTGGCAAATTATCATTTATTGTATAGTTGTTAAAGTTATGTTTATTGCTGCTTGGCATATGTCGCCAAACTTTTTTATTCCGGTCTAGTTCCTAAGCTATGACAGCTGTTTACGTCCGATGCCCCTTCTGCCTTCTATCTTTCCTTTGAGTATGAGCTGGGGATTTCAATATTTTGGCCTTAGTATGTGATTCAGGTATCCTATCTTGCGCTGCTTTATGGTGCTGAATAGTAATCTGTCCATTCCTGCCCTTCTCAGCACTTTCTCGTTGGTAATGCGGTTTACCCATAACATACAGAGCATTCTTCTAAACGTCTACATCTTGATCTTGTTAATGAACGCTGCTTTTATTGTCCTGGTTTCTGCTCCATACAGTAGAACTGGCAAAACGTAGCGTATGACCATTACTTTGATATGGAGTGTCCCACCCACACTTCAAAGCATTGTAACCCACCAATGATTTGAAATAGAGTGTTGAACCCATACTCCCAAGTGTTTTTTATGAAGATATAAGATCACAACCTTCTTTTGTGATAAAATAACTTCTGACGTCCGCAGAAAAAACAAACATAAAATTCCTTAACGGCAAATACTTGGGCGGGTAAATGGAACACTCCAAAACATAGTAAAAAGCCAATAATTTAGAATAGAATGTCCCACCCAACCACTCAAATGTTAGTTATCAAAAGGTTAGATCACAACCTTCTCGGTAAAATGACTTTTAACGTTTGCATAGAAGACAAATAATCAAATTCTTAAGAATAAACACTTGAGCAAAAAGGTGGGTCATTTCAAAGCATTGTACCGGGCCAATACTTTGGAATAGAATGGTTTAGGATAGATCACAATCTTCTTGTGTGATAAAATGACTTCTGACGTTCGCATAGAAAACAAACATTCAATTTCTTAATAACAAACACTTGAGCGGGTTGGTGGGTCATTCCAAAACATGACAACAAGCCAATACTTTGGAATAGAGTGTCTCACTTACCCTTCCAAGTGTCCAAATATCAAAATATAATCCAAAAATACCAAAAACTGTTAAAAAATAAACTTTTTTTTTTTTAATTTTTAACAATAACAAAATCCAGCTATAAAAGATCAAAATGTTGTTAAAAAGCACTAAAATCTGATCAAAAATTTTACTAAAGATGCTAAAAATAGTAAAATTTGACTATAAAATAAAAAAATATTGTTTAAAAAAAGCAGAACCTGCCCATAAACTGTAAAAAAGTGTAATTTATTTAAGAATAATAAATAATTGCTAAAAAAACACCAAAATTGAGCCATAAATTGTTAAAAAATGTAAAGATTTACTCAAAAATAGCATCATTATTTTTAAAATAGCAAAATCCGGCCATAAACTGTCTAACTGCACTCATAAAACCTTAAAATATTGTCAAATAAAATCAAAATTGCAATTTTTTTATAAATTATTGAAAGTAGCAAAATCTGGCATTAAAACATCAAAATATTGTAAGAAAGAACTAAAATTTGGCTATAAACGGTTAAAAACAGCAAAATCCGGCAACAAAATATCTAAATACTGTTAGAAAACAATAAAATGATAAAACAAAAAATGTCAACTAAAACCAACTAACAAAAATAATACTGCAATTGCAAAAAAACTTCTTTGACTAATTCCACTGCAAATTGTTTATGTCAACTTAAATATTTACATAGAAATCTTTTTTACAGATTTATTTGCAGTAAACTTTCTATAACAGAAAAAAATTTGGACCCTGATCACCTTAAAAAAAATATAAACACTTTAGCAAAAACTCCCGGCTTAGATAGAGATCAAAATATGACAATTCTGATTTTTCAAATTATAAACCAATAATTTTTACATTGCCAAGTTCTTAGAACAAAATAACTTCATCTCAGATACTCCATATGGATTTTGATCAAAACGTTCAACAACAGATCTTCTGACTTATGTTAGTCACAAATAGAATTCTACTTTAGACAAACAAAATTTTTTTTTGCAGTAGCTTTAGACATTTTCAAGGCGTTTAATAAGGTATGACACTTGTCAACAAGCTCCATTGTATAGGTTTTGATTAAAAAAAAACTGTAAATCACATCAATAGTTTTTTTGACAATAAAAAAATTATAGTTAGAATTGTTTATTTTAACTCTGACCTCAAAATCATTAATGCTGGTGTTCCTCAAGGTTCTGCTTTTTTGCCAACTTTATTTTTGATTTACATTAATGAACATTTTTAAATAACTAATAGTCCTATTCATAGTTTTGCAGATGATAGCACCCTTCATACATCATACTTTCCAAAGACTTTATTGACAAATATAGCAAAACGTCTTGAAATTTTTAGGTTAACATCTGTAGCATCTATAAACAAAGAAATCAAATCAATATCTGAATAGAACTCTCCCAATATGGTCAATTTTATTTCTTTCTGTTTCAAAATCTAAATCCGAGGTATCATCAGTACCAAATACTAAACTAAACAACAAATCCATAATGAAATCATCTTCAATTTGTCTTCTAGGTGCTACAATCTCACATAATAATTTTTGGAACGACCATGTTAGTGCTTCAAATGTATCTAGAAAGTTAAGGTTTTTTAATAGATGTAAAAAGTTTTTTATTTCTGTTTAACTATTGCAAATATATAAAACTTATATTTGTCCTTGTGTTGAATATTGTTCCCAAGTATGGGGAAGAGCATCAAAAACTACACTACCTCTTCTAAACTCTATTCAGAAACAAGCTATTCCGATCATTGCCGATCCAAAATTGACTAATGACTTAGATACTTTACAACACAAAAGTAAAGTTGCAGATCTTTCCATTTTTCTTTAGATATTTAAATGAACATTGTTCAAACAAAATACAAGACATTTTGTCATTTAAACAAATATTTACTTGTAGTACAAGACTTGCTAAGGATTCTAACAAATATTCACTAACACTTCAGAGATGTAGGCCCAAAACTTTTAAGAGAGATTGCTTTAACCGTACTATCAACAAATAGAATAAACTTTCAAATTCAGTATTTCCTAAAACTTATAAGCCACAAATATTCAAAATCAATGTTAACAGACTGCTTAAATCTAGTCTTAAATGTAAAAAAAAATAGATATTGTATGTTCTTTGTTTTAAACTTTAATAAAAACAACGACGTTGCTGAAACGTTAACAATTAAAGTCTCAGTTTAAAGCTAATTTTTTATTCTAATTATCCTATCTGCAGACCAATTAGTTTGACAATAAACCGTTAATAAAACCCAAACCTTTAAATTAATTTAACTCAAATCATGCAACAAATGTACTTAATTAAACTATCTTAATACTAATTTTAACAATTTTTAATTTCAAAACAATTTATCCCAACTTTAAGAAGCATAAAAGCTAACATCCAAAACAAATTAAAACAACAAGTGCTGATGTTATTGTTGTTGATGTTGCCTATTTCAACTCATCCTAATTGTATTTTCTCGACTAATTTCAAATGTTGTTCTTCACAGTAATCGTTTCAGTCTGTTTTCTCTGTCTCTCATTGCTCGGAAAATAAATAATTGAAAATTTACATTTCCCTTTGATGGCGTGGGCGAGGCAGAAGAGCAAGTTCACCGGATTCAATTCAAACTTGTCCGGTATTTGCATTAAGTTTTTTATCCTCTTCTTTCCCAATACGGACACACTCAAAGCGAAAAGTGCCTCTCTCAAAAGAAACCCTACTTGAGAAACACAAAACTCGTGCAACAATAAAAGCGAGCAGAAGCGTGTAATATGTTGAGATTGTTTTTATAAAAGATGAATTATTTGGTTGACCTAAATTTGATCATAACAGATTATCGATGTTGTTACAAATTATTAAAAAAATCATAAATTATCACAAAATAAATTAAATTTTCTTATGAATTAATGTTAACCAGTTTCTAAGCAAGCAATAAGAAGTTTCTACTCTAAACTAAAATTTATTGCTGCATTCAATTACCCAAACCTATTTCTCATCCAAATTGAAATTACTGTAAATTATGATCTAACGAGTGGTGTGAGGTGTGATGTATAAAATTTCATGACTCACCTAAGTAGAAACAAATTAAATTTGTGTCGTCTTCTGAACGATAGCAATATTAATAAATTCTCCCTTCTTATTATGTAATGTCTTTCACAATAATTCTTTCTATATGTCACGTAAAGTGGTAATATAAGCGCCGCGACGCGAATTAATAACAGCGAGCGAGTCGGAGCGTCGCCAATGACTACCGCGTCCCGACGAACTCTGGACCGTGACGTTTGTGGGAGTGTGGAGAAGAGAGCGTCTCCGGCGATTCTGCGCGTTCCTCTTTTTAGGATTCTATATGTGTGTGTGAGTGTGATGTACGTGTAGGGGATGAAAAAGGCAGGAGAGTACACCCGTGAAATTTCAAACTGAGGCCTCTCTCTCTCTCTCCTGACCCTCCGCTTCGTCCCTGTGTATATACACACCTAGCGCACACGTTTTCGGGGGGCGGAAATGTGGGTCAAAAAATGAAAATAATTTCATTTTTTTTATAACAATACAATATTGAAATAATAAAAAAAAATGCAGTGTAAACTGTAGAAAACATTCAAATACTTAAAAAAGAAAATTAAAATTAAACCAAAAATAAAGCAAAATTTTTAGTTTATTGATTGCAGGACAGTAGTTTTTGCTTTAATTCCCGCCGAAGTGTTTGTGATACAATTATTTGATTGCAAACACTTGGCTGGGTAGATGGGCATCAAGTTCATTGAATGCAAAACAATATATTTAATTTATATTTTTACCCAAGTGATTGTAATTCAAATTCTTGATTACAAACTCTTGAGTAGGTGGGCGGGGCACGCAGTTTATTAATTGCGGAACAGTAGTATCAACTTTTGTTCCCACCCAAGCGTTTGTGATCCAATTTCTTAATCACAAACACTTGGGTGGGTGGGCGGGGCACACAGTTTATAGATTTTGAGACAATAGTTATAACTTTAGTTCCCGCCCAGCCGCCCAAGTGTTTGTGATCTAATTTCATGATTACAAACACTTGAGTGTGTATATGGGCACTCAGTTCATTAAATGCAAGACAGTAGTTTCAACTTTTGTTTCTACCCAATTTCTTGCTCATAATCACTTGAGTGGGTGGGTGGGCACGCAGTTTATTGATTGCGGGACAATAGTTTCAACTTTAGTTCCCGCTCATCCGCCCATTTGTGATCTATTTTTTTGATTACAAACACTTGAGTGAGTAGATAAAATTTTAGTTCATTTATTGCGGGACAGTAAATTTAACAAATCATTGACAGAATGCATACAATTATTGTTTTTCAAAAATTGTTGCTTTTATAGCAATTTTTGCAAAATAAAAAATTAAGCAATTTTTGAAACATTTTAAAAGACTTTTACAATTTTTTTAAAATCACCAAACTTGGGAATTATGTTAAAAAATTCCTTAAAAGGATGTACAAAAAAATTTAAAATTATTTTTCAAAAATTGTTGCTTTTGTAGCAACTTTTGCAAAATTAAAAATTAAGCAATTTTTGTAAAATTTTAAAATACTTTTACAATTATTTTAAAAATTACTAAGTTTTGTGAATCAGTTAAAAAATTCATTTGCAGGACGTAGAAAAAAAATTAAACTAATTTTTCAAAAATTGTTGCTTTTATAACAATTTTTGCAAAATAAAAAATTAAGCAATTTTTGAAACGTTTTAAAACACTTTTACAATTTTGTAAAAATCACCAAATTTTAAAATTATACTAAACATATCATTGTTATAGTATGTACAAAAAAAATAATTTAATTTTCAAAAATTGTTGCTTTTAAAGCAATTATTGCAAAATAAAAAATTAAGCAATTTTTGAAACATTTTAAAATACTTTTACAGTTTTTTTAAAATCACCAAATTTTGGAGATATGTTAAAAATTGTATTGACAGGATGTATAAAAAAAACTAAACTCATTTTTCAAAAATTGATGCTTTAATAGCAACTTTTGCAAAATTAAAAATTAAGCAATTTTTGTAACATTTTAAAATACTTTTACAATTTTTTTAAAAACACCAAATTTGGGAATTATGTTGAAAAATTCCTTAAAAGGATGTACAAAAAATTTAAATCTATTTTTCAAAAATTGTTGCTTTTATAGCAACTTTTGCAAAATTAAAAATTAAGCAATTTTTGTAACATTTTAAAATACTTTTAAAATTTTTTTAAAAACACCAAATTTTTTTAAAAACACCAAATTTTGGAGATATGTCAAAAAATGTATTGACAGGATGTATAAAAAAAATAAAACTCACTTTTCAAAAATTGATGCTTTTATAGCAATTTTTGCAAAATAAAAAATTAAGCAATTTTTTAAACATTTTAAAATACTTTTACAATTTTTTTAAAAACACCAAATTTTTGAGATATGTTAAAAAATGTATTGACAAGACGTATAAAAAAAATAAAATTTATTTTTCAAAAATTGTTGCTTTTATAGCAAATTTTGCAAAATAAAAAAATAAGCAATTTTTGAAACATTTTAAAATACTTTTACAATTTTTTTAAAAACACCAAATTTGGGAATTATGTTAAAAAATTTCTTATAAGGATGTACAAAAAAATTTAATATAATTCATAAATTGTTGCTTTTATAGCAACTTTTGCAAAATTAAAAATTAAGCAATATTTGTAACATTTTAAAATACTTTTACAATTTTTTTAAAAACAGCAAATTTGGGAATTATGTTGAAAGATTTCTTAAAAGAATGTACAAAAAAATTTAAATTCATTTTTCTAAAATTGTTGCTTTTATAGCAATTTTTTGCAAAATAAAAAATTAAGCAAATTTTGAAACATTTTAAAATACTTTTACAATTTTTTAAAATTTACCAAAATTTAGAAATGAGTTAAACAAATCGTTGACAAAATGCAAAAAAAAATTAAATTTATTTTTAAAAAATTGTTGCTTTTATAGCAATTTTTGCAAAATAAAAAAATAAGCAATATTTGAAACAATTTAAAATACTTTTACAATTTTTTAAAAACACTTAGTTTGGGAATTATGTTAAAAAAATTCTTAAAAGGATGTACAAAAAAATTTAAATTCATTTTTCAAAAATTGTTGCTTTTATAGCAACTTTTGCAAAATTAAAAATTAAGCAATTTTTGGAACATTTTAAAAGACTTTTACTTTTTTTTAAAAAACACCAAATTTGGGAATTATGTTAAAAAATTCCTTAAAAGGATGTACAAAAAAATTTTAAATCATTTTTCAAAAATTGTTGCTTTTATAGCAAATTTTGCAAAATAAAAATTTAAGCAATTTTTGAAACATTTTAAAATACTTTTACAATTTTTTTAAAAACACCAAATTTGAGAATTATGTTAAAAAATTCTTTAAAAGGATGTACAAAAAAATTTAAATTCATTTTTCAAAAATTGTTGCTTTTATAGCAACTATTGCAAAATTATAAATTAAGCAATTTTTGTAACATTTTAAAATACTTTTACATTTTTTTTTTAAAAACACCAAATTTGGGAATCATGTTGAAAAATTCCTTAAAAGAATGTACAAAAAAATTTAAATTCATTTTTCTAAAATTGTTGCTTTTATAGCAATTTTTGCAAAATAAAAATTTAAGCAATTTTTGAAACATTTAAAAATACTTTTACAATTTTTTTAAAAACACCAAATTTTGGAGATATGTAAAAAAATGTATTGACAGGATGTATAAAAAAAATAAAACTCATTTTTCAAAAATTGATGCTTTTATAGCAATTTTTGCAAAATAAAAAATTAAGCAATTTTTTAAATATTTTAAAATACTTTCACAATTTTTTTAAAAACACCAAATTTTGGAGATATGTTAAAAAATGTATTGACAGGACGTATAATAAAAATTAAATTTATTTTTCAAAAATTGTTGCTTTTATAGCAAATTTTGCAAAATAAAAAAATAAGCAATTTTTGAAACATTTTAAAATACTTTTACAATTTTTTTAAAAACACTAAATTTTGGAATTATGTTGAAAAATTCATTAAAAGGATGTACAAAAAAATTTAAATTTATTCTTCTAAAATTGTTGCTTTTATAACAAATTTTTCAAAATAAAAATTTAAGCAATTTTTGTAACATTTTAAAATACTTTAACAGTTTTTTTAAAAACACCAAATTTGGGAGATTTGTTAAAAAATGTATTGACAGGACGTATAAAAAATATTAAATTTATTTTTCAAAAATTGTTGCTTTTATAGCAAATTTTGCAAAATAAAAAATTAAGCAATTTTTGAAACATTTTAAAAGACTTTTACAATTTTTTTAAAAACACCAAATTTTGGAATTATGTTAAAAAATTCCTTGACAAAATGTACTAAAAAATTAAATATTTTTTTTCAAAAATTGTTGCTTTTAAAGCAATTTTTGCAAAATAAAAAAATAAACAATATTTAAAACATTTTAAAATACTTTTACAATTTTTTTTTTTTAACCATTTAATTTTAGAATATATTTAAACAAATCATTGACAAGATGTAAAAAAAAATTAAAATCATTTTTCAAATATTGTTGCTTTTATAGCAATTTTTGCAAAATAGAAAACTAAGCAATTTTTGAAACAATTTAAAATACTTTTACATTTTTTTGAAAATCACCAAATTTTAGAAATTTGTTAAAAAATTCATTGACAAACTGTATAAAAAAAATTAAAATCATTTTTTAAAAACTTGCTTTTATAGCTATTTTGCAAAATAAAAGTTTAAGCAATTTTTGAAACATTTTGAAATACTTTTACAGTTCCTTGAAAGTTACCAAACTTTGGAAATAAAAAAATTGTAGTTTTAATTACAATTTTTTGCATTTTTTAAAACATTCAAAAATGAAAATTTTTTTAAATAAATAAAACATTTCATTGACTACAAATACAAAATAATTTGTACGCTTAATAATACTATAACATTTCTTTATATATTCAAGACTTTTCAATTAAATTAAATTAAACAATTCCAAAAGGGGTGACCCAACCTATTATCACATCCATTTGTAGCAATACGGTATCATTTAATATTGGAACTGCCGTTAATAAACGGAAGGACAGTCAATATTTAAACTGTGCTACGACCTCGCACTTTTAATTAAATATTTAAAATATCGCGCTTGGATTTAATTGCTGTGTAAGCTGGTGCTGATGCCTGGAAAAGCTCTACTTACTGAAACATGACACATTTGAAATCTTACACAATACAACCTTACCTGTTTCAAATGCATGTCTGACACAATTAATTAATAAACGAGAAACAATAATAAAGCATAAAATGTTAAAATACAATTTTAATTAATAAAATAAATTGTTATGTCACATTTAACTAAATCCTGATTGAAAAGTATTGAGTAATACATTGTTGCAACGACAAAGTATATTTTATTATTGAATTGAAGTTATATCAGGTCATAAAATAAGTAATATACGACAGAAACTAAATTCAGCTATCATTTCATAAATGTTTTACTTTACTGAAGGAAAAATATATTTTAAAAATAATTATCTAAGTAAATCTACAGGTTGGATATAATTCTTAGCTATATTACATCCCTTACAAGATTATATAAGAATTTTCTTTAATAAATATTCTCCCAGCACGTGAGTTTTATATTGTAATAACATTAAATATAACCAAACAAAGAAAATTTATCGGACTTTCATGTTATAAATATTCGAAATAAATTCAAATGATGTATTATGTTGTCGGCGGTTGGACGTGTATGCAAAGTGCCCAGCCGGGGAAAAAGGAGATAGATCTAGGAGCGATTGGGTGTCCGCAAGGGAAGATTACAATAAGATATATAGATGTGATGTGTGGAATATATGAGACAATCGGGGTAGATTTTAGTCATAGGTTGAAAGCATGGCGATTGAAGGGATTGATAATTTATTATATTTAATATATTGACTAAAAATTATTTCTTGAGAATGGCCATTGTGTTATTGCATCACTGTTTGATGTATGTACGGATTAGTTGATAGGCTAATCAATTAAAGTTATTTATAACAGGAATAATGCAAATAAGCTGAACAAACCTGCATATAATACTTCAATAAATAATTTTATTGAACTTAAAATTAAGTTGCACTGCAATCAAAATATGTTTTTAAGTAAATTTAGTAATAATAAAACCACATTTCTATATATTTTTTTGAGTAATGAGGGCGCAGGTACTTTAAGCGATAAACGAGTCCCGGTTCGGTTTTTAAGTACTTTAATAATAGTTCTCGATGGCGTAACTTATATTTTATAGGCGACGCGGTATCATTTCCCAGTAAGGAGGGAGCGATTTATACGTCCGACTTTGCTTTATTTTATTTTTTAAACGAAACGTAAGCCCCCGAGGTGCGATATTGCACCATTACGGCCGCATTTATTGGTCCGGAATAGTGTTTGCACACAGACATAGAAAACTTTTAAAATCAATGCAAGCAACAAAGTTTAATTAAATTTTTCCATTAATAATAAAATTTAGTTTATAATTAGTTTATTTTAAATTTATGGTGGATGCGCCGGGCTTAAAAAAAATTAACAAACTAATGTAATCTAAAAAACTGTTATTATCAATATTGATTGTAATTACCAATATATGATTTAATAATTAAGTTACTGCGGCGAAATGAATATTAATGGCACCAGAAATGCACTCGCATGATTAAACAATCATAAATTACAAATAAATTAACTAATGCATCAGCAGTTTACAAATACACAAGCTTAGAGTAATCTTTATTTAAGAAGTTTGATCAATTGTGCTAAGTAATTAATGTAGCAGATAGTTTAGGATGGATTTAATTGATTAATAACACGCTCTAGATGCGTATCGTATGCCGTACCCTAATTGCATGAGTGATAAGCGTTGGATGCACCCCGTCACATCCTGCAATATATTAAGGTAACAAAGCCTGCTAGAATGGCTGCCATTCTGACCTCGTCAATGCGACAATTGATGGTGACCCATCAGCCGATTGCCACCGAAGCCGTTCGCGCTATTGATGTTTAATTACTGTAATATATTTTACGTCGTGATATTAATTCGGTTTGTGTGTGCTTATAGGATGAGAGGTGGTGCAGAACAAGGGATGGCGTTGTAGCAGAAACTATGCAGACTAATGTTGTGTGAGGATTAGATCTTGATGCGTTGAATGTGTGCGATGGATTACAATTAATGTCTAATGCATAATTGTATTAATACCACAGATTTAAACTATTTTATAAAATACTTGAGAATAATAATAGGTTAATTGATGTAAATTTAATTAATTTTTAATTAATTTTGCTAAAGCTTTAGTTGGAATATATTTTAAATATATTTTTATTGATTTGTTTGGAGATAATTAAAATTAATAATGCAAATGAGTGGAAATTGTTATTGTGGGATTTAATTGCAAGTGCAAATGCGGTTTTGTAATTTCATATTTAAATACAAATAAATTATTACAAAAATATTAATATTTTAGTTGTGGATGCATAATTAAATTGTATTGTAGCTTTAAAATTTGTATTTTTGTTTTTTTATTACCATAAATCATTTATAACATTAAACTTCAGATATATTTTTTAAAAACCGGATATTAGGGAATGCGGGAAATCAAAATTTAATTTTTATAATTCATCAATTAAACAAATTAAGGTACTTTTTAAAGTACTTTTCAGTCAATTTTTTTTTAAACTGTTGCTGTATAAGCATTTTTGCAAAATAAAATTTTGAATACATTTAAAGTTTTTTGAAAATTACCAAATTTTGAAAATATATTAAAGACATCATTAACAATATGTATAAAAAAAATTAATTTTATTTTTCAAAAATTGTTGCATTGAAAGCAAATTTTGTAAAATAAAAATTATGCAATTTTTGAAACAATTTAAATCCTTTTTCAAATTTTTAATAACTACTAAGTTACCAAATTTAGAAAAAATATTATAAAACTCTTAAGCAGTAAGTATACAAAAAATAATTTTTCAAAAATTGTTGCTTTAAAAGCAATTTTTGTAAAATAAAAATTATGCAATTTTTAGAATATTTTAAAATACATTTACAATTTACCAATCACTAAATTTTGGAAAAATTTATACAATTCATTGATAACAACATAAATTTTTTTAATTTTAATTTCTAAAATTATTGCTTTAATAGCAATTTTTGCAAAATAAAAAACTAAACAATTTTTAAAAAATTTAAAATTTATTTACAAATTTTTGTAAATTACCAAATTTTGAAAGAAATTAATCAACTCATAAATAACATGTAACAAAATATTTTAATTAATTTTTCAAAAATTGTTGCTATAATAGCAATTTTTGTAAAATCAAATTTTGGCATTTTTTGAAAATGATTAAAATACGTTTACAATTTTTTTAAAATTACCAAAATTTGGAAATTTATTATTCAATTTATTAGTAACATAACAAAATTTTTAAAATAATTTTTTGAAAATTGTTGCTTTAATAGCAATTTTTGTAAAATCAGATTTTGGCAATTTTTGAAAATTATTAAAATAGGTTTAAGATTTTTTTAAACTTACTAAATTTTGGAATATAATTAATCAACTCATTAGTAACATTTAACAAAATATATAAATTAAATTTTCAAAAATTGTTGCTTTAATAGCAATTTTAGCAAATTCAAATTTTGGCATTTTTTAAAAATAATTATAATAACTTTAAGATTTTTTGAAAATTACCAAAAATTAGAAAAAAAATAATTAACTTATAAGTAACATGTAACAAAATATTTAAATTAATTTTTCAAAAATTGTTGCTTTAACAGCAATTTCAGTGAAATCAAAATTTGACATTGTTTGAAAATGATTAAAATACTTTTAAATTTTTTTGGAATTTACCAAATTTTGAAAAATGTATAATCAACTTATTAGTAACATGTAACAAAAAATTTAAACTAGTTTTTCAAAAAATGTTGCTTCAATAGCAAATTTTGTAAAATACAAAATTAAGCAATTTTTGAAACATTTTAAAATTCATTTACAAATTTTTAAAAATTACTAAATTTTAAAAATATAATTAATCAACTCATTATTAACATCTTACAAGATATTTTAATCAATTTTTCAAAAATGGATGCTTTAATAGCAATTTTAGCAAATTCAAATTTTGGCATTTTTTAAAAATAATTATAATAACTTTAAGATTTTTTGAAAATTACCAAAAATTAGAAAAAAAATAATTAACTTATAAGTAACATGTAACAAAATATTTAAATTAATTTTTCAAAAATTGTTGCTTTAACAGCAATTTCAGTGAAATCAAAATTTGACATTGTTTGAAAATGATTAAAATACTTTTAAATTTTTTTGGAATTTACCAAATTTTGAAAAATGTATAATCAACTTATTAGTAACATGTAACAAAAAATTTAAACTAGTTTTTCAAAAAATGTTGCTTCAATAGCAAATTTTGTAAAATACAAAATTAAGCAATTTTTGAAACATTTTAAAATTCATTTACAAATTTTTAAAAATTACTAAATTTTAAAAATATAATTAATCAACTCATTATTAACATCTTACAAGATATTTTAATCAATTTTTCAAAAATGGATGCTTTAATAGCAATTTTAGCAAATTCAAATTTTGGCATTTTTTAAAAATAATTATAATAACTTTAAGATTTTTTGAAAATTACCAAAAATTAGAAAAAAAATAATTAACTTATAAGTAACATGTAACAAAATATTTAAATTAATTTTTCAAAAATTGTTGCTTTAACAGCAATTTCAGTGAAATCAAAATTTGACATTGTTTGAAAATGATTAAAATACTTTTAAATTTTTTTGGAATTTACCAAATTTTGAAAAATGTATAATCAACTTATTAGTAACATGTAACAAAAAATTTAAACTAGTTTTTCAAAAAATGTTGCTTCAATAGCAAATTTTGTAAAATACAAAATTAAGCAATTTTTGAAACATTTTAAAATTCATTTACAAATTTTTAAAAATTACTAAATTTTAAAAATATAATTAATCAACTCATTATTAACATCTTACAAGATATTTTAATCAATTTTTCAAAAATGGATGCTTTAATAGCAATTTTAGTAAAATCAAATTTTGGCATTTGTCGAAAATGATTAAAATTCGTTTAAATTTTTTGAAAATTACCAAACTTTGGAAACTCATTAATCAACTTATTAGTAACATGTAACAAAATATTTAACGTAATTTTTCAAAAATTGTTGCTTAATTAGCAATTTTAGTAAAATCAAATGTTGGCAATTTTTGAAAATGATTAAAATACGTTTAAGTTTTTTTGAAAATTACCAAATTTTGGAAATTGATTATTTCACTCAATAATAACATGTAAAAAAATATTGAACTTAATTTTTCAAAAATTGTTGCTTTAATAGCAATTTTACTAAATTCAAATTTTGGCATTCTTTTGAAAATGATTAAATAACGTTTAAGATTTTTTTAAAATTACCAAATTTTGGAAAATGATTAATCAACTCAGTATTATGTAACACAATATGTAACAAAATATTTTAATCAATTTTTCCAAAATTGTTGCTTTAATAGCAATTTTTGTAAAATCAAAATTTGTCATTTTCTGAAAATGATTAAAATAAGTTTAGATTTTTTTTAAATTATCAAATTTTGGAAATTGAATAAATAATCAACTCAATAGTAACATGTAACAAAATATTTAAATTATATTTTCAAAAATGGTTTAATAGCAATTTTAGTAAATTCAAATTTTGGCATTTTTTGAAAATGATTGAAATAAATTAATTTTTTTTTTAAATTTACCAAATTTTGGAAAATGATTATTCAACTTATTAATAACATGTACCAAAAAATAGCAACTTTAGTAAAATCAGATTTTGGCAATTTTTGAAAATGATTAAAATACGTTTAAAATTCTTTGAAAATTACCAAATACTGGAAAATGATCAATTAACTCATTAATAACATGTAACAAAATATTTGAATAATTTTTCAAAAATTGTTGCTTTAATAGCAATTTTAGTAAAATCAAATTTTGGCATTTTTTAAAAATGATTAAAATACGTTTAGTTTTTTTGATAATCACCAAATTTTGAAATATAATTTATCAACTCGTTAGTAACAAGTAACAAAATATTTAAATTATATTTTCAAAATTTGTTGCTTTAGTAGCATTTTTAGTAATTTCAAATTTTGGCATTTTTTTAAAATGATTTACATACGTTTAAGATTTTTTGAAATTTACCAAATTTTGGAAATTGAATAATTAACTCATTAATAACACGTAAGAAAATATTTAACTTAAATTTTCAAAAATTGTTGCTTTAATAGCAATTTTAGTGAAATCAAATTTTGGCATTTTTTGAAAATAATTAAAATACGTTTAAGATTTTTTGAAAATTACAAAATTTTGGAAACTGAATAATCAACTCATTAGTAACATGTAAAAAAATATTTAACTTAATTTTTTAAAAATTGTTGCTTTAATAGCAATTTTAGTAAAATCAAATTTTGGCAATTTTTGAAAATGATTAAAATACGTTTAAGATTTTTTGAAAATTACCAAAATTTGAAAAATGTATAGTCAACTCAATAGTAACAAGTAACAAAATTTTAAAGATAAATTTTCAAAAATTGTTGCTTTAAATGTAATTTTAGTAAAATCAAATTTTGGCATTTTTTTAAAATGATTAAAATACTTTTAAGATTTTTTGAAAATTACTAAATTTTAGAAATTGAATAATCAACTCATTAATAACATGTTACAAAATCTTTAACCTTATTTTTAAAAAAATGTTGCTTTAATAGCATTTTTAGTAAAATCAAATTTTGGCATTTTTTTGAAAATGATTAAAATACGTTTATAAGATTTTTTGAAATTTACCAAATTTTGGAAATTAATTAATCAATTCATTAATAAGATGTAACAAAATATTTAAATTAATTTTTCAAAAATTGTAGCTTTTATAGCAATTTTTGCAAAGTAAAAAATTAGCAAATTTTGAAAAAATTTAAAATACATTTTGAGTTTTTTGAAATATATCAATTTTTGAAAATAACTTAAACAACACATTGATAACAAGTGTAAACATTTTTAAATCCATTTTTTATAAATTGATGCTTCAATAGCAAATTTTTGTAAAATGAAAAATTTTGCAATTTTTGAAACATTTTAAATACATTTACAATTTTTTGAAAATAACTAAATTTTGGAAATAATTTAAGCAACTCATTATTGGTCATTGATTAAACATAACAATTACTAATAATAAAAGAAATAGTGTTTAATATATCAAAATTAAAACTAAACAATAGTAACTAGTTTATTCTATTAGTTACACTTTTAACACAAAGCTATAAATAAAATCTAAAAGATACCTAACAATTGCCAATTAGTCAATGTTGAATATGACAAAACCCGTGTTTAATTGCACTCGTTTGTTGCAACAACGACAATGCTCGTATTTGCCATTTGTTTTCCCGACGCGGTGGATTTATTGGGCGTCCCCTTCCGCAGCAACAAATTAACATGTTGGTACTAGATGCAAAACTACGGCCTCTTCCGTATCATTTGCATAATTCACGCATCCATTCCCGGTAATATTTTCGTACACTATATACGCCGAGTATTATAAATAAAAAAAATCCCCAATTTATTTTGTTCACGTAGGAACCGTATAAAAAAATACGTCCGTACGTGTAGAAAAAAAAAACCCTAATCATTATTTATATTCGCAAAAACCCCTGAGGCAAGAAGGTGCAATCTGTAGCGGTTTAATTTGTAAATCGCATATATCAGAATTTGTATACAATTTTCTCGGGATAATCACAAATTAAAATTATTATTTATTTATATGTGCCGACATGTTTCTCTTCCTTATTATTTATTCTAATCGCTTCGTTTTGTATTCCGGATGGGTTCAGTTCGTTATGGGATGTTGCGCCCGGTAATAATAATTTTCATACAAAATATGCTGTAATATTCACTGGTGATGATTATTTGCAATGGTGGGTACATCGCTTTATTATTAAGGTATATGCTAATTGTATGCATTAATTATACAAGTGTGCCAGCGTGTAAACATTACAGCAATTCAAATATGATATCAACATGTTAATTTTCTATGCTATTTGCAACAATTGAATTAATTTTCATATTAAACCAAAATATACTCAAATTTAAAAAATGCTTAAAATTCACATAAATTTAATAGTTTACGGCAATTTCTTGTACTAATACTTCACCTAGATAGCAGAAAGCAACATCCGCAAAGTTTATATAGACGTTAAATTACATTTCTGCTGGGAACAGCGTTGACTGACGCTCGGCCATTAATTAAAAGTGTAAAAATTTATAATTGGAATTCAAAGAACGTTGCAAAAACTGTATAGGACAACACGATTAATTGATTCGTGGTAAAGCAGAGAAATTCGCATTAATTTATATTAGTTTGATTAATTTATTAGGTCAATTGCATCAAAGAAGTAAAAATGAATATTAATGAATTTATTTTTATATTTGTTTGATCATGCATACAATTCATGGTCATTTGATACAAAAATATAACAGTAAATTCGCATTTGAAAATGAATATCAAGCAAAGTTAAATGTAACATGAAATATTGATGGCCACATCGAATAAAGATCTAGTATTATACCATGTGAACTGCCGGAGTATTAGATAGGCAATAACAATATATAACATCCCTTTCTCGCAAAAGGGGTGGTATAAGTCCCCGGCCGCAATATTAAAATATATCTGTCACACACATACGACGTAATAACAGAGCGAACTAGAGTTCGGTAACAGTTTTCTGATAGCGCCTTCCTGCGATTTGGCAGTTTCCATCATCGCGTTTCCTCTTTCAATAAGTTTATCTAGCCCTCTGGGATGAATTTCCTGTATAATGGTGGGAAAACTGGGGGATTGAAGGCGCACGACCCTATCATCATCGAAAAGGGCGCGATAGTAAAGGTTAACTGCCACGTATGCGACCTATCCTTTCATTCTTATTAACATTGTTGACTTGACGGTTTCAAATTGTTTATAATTAAATTTAATTAAATAAATTTGATTATTAATTATATTAAATTGTATGTGGTAATGCCTGATTCATACACCCTCGAAGATCTAGCTGTAGGCATACATTTCGCTCTGAATAGGCAAAGCTGTATGCTGATTATTATCGAAATCTCATATCGCGGAATAATCTATCATCGACGTGATTGCGAAATTGAAATTACCAATTAAGATACGCGACTATATCGCACCCGCCGCACTAATCAGTTACTAATTGGATTTTCTTATTAGTGTCACGTGAACTAGGGCATAGCTTCATTTTAATCGATTATAACTAAATGTTGTGTAATTATAAATTCAAAATACCTTTAGTATTAATTCGCAAACTCTGGTATTTTCAAGCAACAAAAACAAGATCATAGTTACAATGATTTTGTATATTAATAAACTTTTTAAAGAGTATACACACTGCTTATACGTCACAAGTTGAAGCCATTGAAGCAAGGGTTTGTTATGATATTAGTTTTTCTATCAAAATTACTAATTTAAATTTAAATTTAGTTCCCGCTTACCTACATAAATGTTCCAAACCACACGCCCAAATAAGACAAACTTAGTTCCCGCCCACCCACCCAGTTGTTTGTAATCAAAAAATTGGAACACAAATACTGGAGAGAATAAAACAAAAACACAAGACAACACTTCCAAATGTTTTAAAACTAGTACTATGCTTTACTGCTTAAGTGTTTCTAATACAGCTAAGTTAAACTTAGTTTTTGTCCACCAATGCAAGTGTTTGTAATTAAGAAATTAGAGCACAAACACTCGGGCGGGTGGGTGGGTAACACAATTTAAAATCACAAGCCCAACTAAGTTCAACTTAGTTCCCGCCCACCCACCCAAGTGTTAGTGATCAAGAAATTAGAACACAAACACTTAAGCGGGTGGGTGGGTAACACAATTTCAAACCACACACCCAACTAAGTTGAACTTAATTTCCGCCCACCCTCCCAAGTAATTGTGATCAAAAAATTAGTGCACAAACACTCGAGTGGGTGGATGAGTAACTCAATTCCAAACTATACGCCCAACTAAGTTAAACTTAGTTCTTGCCCACTCACCCAAATGTTGATGATCAAAAAATTGGAGCACAATCAAACTTAGTTCCCGCCTACCCACCCAAGTGTTGGTAACTAAGAAATTGGAGCACAAACGCTTAGGCGGGTGAGTAGGTAATTTTAAACCACACGCCAAACTAAATTAAAATTAGTTCTCGTCCACCCACCTAAGTGTTTGTGATCAAAAAATTGAAGCACAAACGTTAGAGCGGGAGAGTGGGTAACGTAAATCTAAACCACACGCCCAACTAAATTAAATTTAGTTCCCACCCACCCACTCAAGTGTTTTTAATCAAAAAATTTAAGCACAAACACTTGGGCGGGTAGGTGGGTAACGCAATTCTAAACCACATTCCCAACTAAATTAATTTTAGTTCCCGGCCGCCAACCCAAGTGTTTGTGATCAAAAAATTTAAGCACTAACACTTGAGAGGATGAGTGGCTAACGCAAATCTAAACCACACGCCCAACTAAAGTAAATTTAGTTCCCGCCCACCCACCCAAGTGTTTGTGATCAAAAATTGAAGCACAAAAGTTTGGGCAGGTATGTGGGTAACGCAATTCTAAACAACACGCCCAATTAAATTAAATTTAGTTTCCGCCTACCCACCCAAGTGTTTGTGATCAAAAAATTGAAGTACAAACACTTGGGCGGGCGGGTGGGTAACGCAAATCTAAACCACACGCCCAACTAAATAAAATTTAGTTTCCGCTTACCCACTCAAGTGTTTGTAATCAAAAATTGAAGCACAAACACTTGGGCGGGTAGGTGGAAAACGCAATTCTAAACCACACGCCCAACTAAATTAAATTTAGTTCCCGCCCACCAACCTAAATATTTGTGATCAAAAAATTGAAGCACAAACACTTGGGCGAGTGGGTGGGTAACGCATTTCTAAACCACACGCCCAACTAAAGTAAATTTAGTTCCCGCCCACCCGCCCAAGTGTTTGTGATCAAAAATTTTAAGTACAAACAATTGGGCGGGTGGGTGAGTAACGCAATTCTAAACCACACGCCCAACTAAATTAGTTTTAGATCCCGCCCGCCCACCCAAGTGTTTGTGATCAAAAAATTGAAGCACAAACGTTTGTGCGGGTGAGTGGGTAACGCAATTCTAAATCACACGCTCAACTAAAGTAAATTTAGTTCCCGCCCACCCACTCAATTGTTTGTGATCAAAAATTTGAAGCACAAACGTTTGGGCGGGTGAGTGGGTAACGCAATTCTAAACCACACGCCCAACTAAAATAAATTTAGTTTTCGCCTACCCTCTCAAGTGTTTGTGATCAAAAAATTAGAGCACAATATTAACTCACGCGCCCAACTAAGTTAAACTTAGTTCCCGCCCACTCTCCTAAGTGTTTGTGTTCTAAAAGTTGGTGCACAAACACTTGGGCGGGTAAGTGAGAATCACAATCTTGCAATCAAAATATTAGAGCACAAATAAAGAACAGAAAACCAAACCACATGCCCAAAAAGTTTAAACTTAGTTTATGCCCACCCACCCAAATTTGGGCGGGTGAGTGGATAATCCAATTCTAAACTACAAGTTAAACTTATTATAGCACGAACAATTGGACGAGTGGTTGGTTAACACAATTTTAAACGACACGCCCAACTAAGTTAAACTTAGTACTATTGATTTTAGTGTTGGTGAGGTCGCAATTTTCTAAATTAAATAACCAAACTTGGCCTAAATATTGTCAAAATATAAAAAAATAATAGCTTAAAGTCAACATAAAATTTAGAAAAAGAAGTTTATAATTTTTTTTAAATTATTAATAATTTTACTTTTGCAAATTCTGTTGCTAAAGTCACAATTTTTTAAATTATTTAACCAAACTTGGCCTAATTATTGTAAAAATAAAAAAATATATAATTTTTAGTCAAAATTAAATTTTCAAAATTGTAAATATTTTTAATAATTTTTTTAAAACAGAAACACTTTTGTTTTTTGTTAAATTGATTTTCCGGACCGGACCTAACCTAACCTAACCTAACCTAACTTAACCTAACCTAGGTTAGGTTGCATTTTTGTTGAAAACAAGTTGTTTATTAAGTTTTCAAAATTTTAGATTTTTCAAAAAAGTATTTTTTCAAAAATTTTCAAAAATTTAAAAACTTTTGCTTTAATAAATCTAATTTTACAGACTTAATTTTTGTATTTTGTTACAAAGTTTGCAACACAAATTGAAAACAGGTCTAAATTTCCAAAAATTTCTAAAAAAATTAAAAAAAAAATGCTTTAATTAATCTGCTTTTTTAGAATTAATTTTTGTCACAAAATTTGCACAATTTGCAAATAAAAAAATTAAATTTTATACAAATTGAATTGCTCATTCACACTATTTCCACTTACTTAGTATTTTTGTACAAACAAATCACTTAATTGAACTGTTCGGTATGTTTGTGGCGTCTGCTGCAAAATTGATTACAAAGTGTGTAAAGGCCACAGACACCCATAGAAAAAAGAACCTTGTCGATTTTACGCGATCCTGCTTTCTTCGCGGTGTTTGTGTGTGTTTAATTTATTTCCCACCCTTACGCAGCCCCTTTTGCCCTTTCGCACACAATATTAACGGTGCGTGCCCCCATCGATTTTTCTGGTCTAGTGGAGAGAAGAGAAAAGCGACCCACCATATCCCGGTGGTAAATCAGACTGATCCTGAAGGTAGAAAACAAACGGAGCGGTAATGGAATTTCCAAATTAAATTCATTAATTAATTATGTGTTCAACTTTTCCCAACCGATCCGCATTTACCAAGTTACCACTCGCAATTTAGTTTAGTTAGTGCCACTCTCGAAACAATTAGGTGGTCGCTATTTGTTACCGCATGTGTGTTTTGTCTATGCGTACGTTGGGTTTGTATTAACACACCACTTCCATAGAATTAAACCGCAAACACTGTCTGACTATTTTTAATAAAATTTATTATGCTCCTGCAGACCTTTTCATTATTTTCCGTTCCAGCCACAACTGTGTGAAGATGAATGTGAAATGTATATAGAACTAATTGCATAAAACTTTAAATTATTATTTAGAGTGCTTTTATACTTCTATGCCAACTTTAATTTAAATTAATAAACAGTAATGGAACAATAAATACTATAACATTCAATAATCTTGTAGAGTTATGCTCGCCATAAAACCGATGACACTTTTATAGATAATAAATTAAATATGGGATGCGGAGGAAACGTTTCTGAATAGTTAAACATGTACAAAGTTTGTCAGGAGGGAGGTTGCCTACTCGTTTTTATTCAGTTTAATGGGACGAAATTTTGCGTCCCTTAATACACGGGGCGGGCGCGGTGAACCTCGTAAAAATTCTACCTTTTTGAAAGTGCATATAAAATTTTATGGTTATGACGATGAAAAACAAAGCAACCGCGAATGACGACGTAGTGTGTCGCAAAATACGCGACGCTTGATGAAATTCGAAGGGGTTATAAAAAGTGCGGAAGAAAATGTTGATGTTTTTATGTTTCATATTGATTTGGATTAATGTTGTGTTTGGGCATTGAATATAATATTGTATTATTTATTTATTGTTAAGCATGTGTAGAACACAAAATTGATATATAGCTCTTAGATTTTGCTTCTGTGAAGTTAATAAAAATAGCACATAAAAACTTTTAAAACACAAAATCAAAATTTTTACAAATCATTTATAAGATATGTGCAAATTATTTAAAGCATTAAAAAAATGATTTTGTCTTTTAAAAACAATTTTAATTGTTTTTTTTTTAAATGTTGCAAATTATTTTCTTGCATTTTTTGCAACTGAGGCAAAAAAAATGTATATAATTTTTTTTTTTTAATAAATTCATTTGTTTTTTTAAATGTTGCAAAATATTGTCTTGCATTTTTTGCAACTGAGGCTACATTTTTTTTAAATAAAAAATTCAAATTTTCACAAATCATTCTTAAGATATGTGCAAATTAACAAAAAAAATAAGAATATAATTTATTTTTTTTTATATAATATTAATTGTTCTTCAAATGTCTCAAAGTTTGTTTTGCATTTCTTGCAACTGAGGTTACAATTTTTAAAATACAAAATTCAAATAGTTATAAATTATTTTAAAGATATGTGCAAATTAATAAAAAAATAAAAAATTTATTTTGTATTTTTGAAAATAGTTTTAATTGTATTTTAAAATGTTGCAAAGTATTGTCTTGAATATCTTGCCACTGAGGTTACAATTTTCAAATAACAAAATTCAAGTTTTCACAAATTATTCTTGAGATATGTGCAATTAATAAAAAAATTAAAAAAATATTTTTTAAAATGTTACGAAAAATCAAACCAATTTTTTTTTAATTCTTGAAAATTTTTGAAACAATTAAAAAAATCTAAAATTTTGGAAACATAATAAACAACTAAATTCAGATTGATGTTGCAAATTTTGTAACAAAATTGCAAAAATTAAGTCCGGAAAATCAATTTAATTAAAACAAGTTTTTTTCTGTTTTTAAAAATTTTGGAAAACTAGGAATTTTTGAAAAATCTCAAAATTTAAAAACTTAATAAACAATTTATTTTTAATGTGTGTTGCAATCTTTGTTACAAAAATGCAAAAATTAAATCCGGAGTTTAAACAAAATAAAATATTTTCTGTTTTTAAAAAAATTGATAAACTGCTTAGAATTTTTTAAAATTCTCAAACTTTGGAAACTTAATCAACAACTTATTTTTAGTATGTGTGGCAAATTTTGTTACAAAAATGCAAATTTTAAATCCAGAAAACCAGATTAATTAAAACTAAAAAAATTCTGTTTTTAAAAAAATTTGAAAATCTACTTTGAATTTTTCAAAAAATCTCAAATTTTAGTAACTTAATAAACAACATATTTTGAACATGTGTTGCAAATTTTGTTACAAAAATGCCAAAAGTATGTACAAAAAATCAGTTTAAATAAAACAAAAATATTTCTGTTTTTAAAATTTTTGAAATACTGCTTAAAAATTTTTAAAATATCTAAAATTTTGGAAACTTAATAAGCAACTTATTTTCAATGTGTGTTGCAAATTTTGTAACAAAAATGCAAAAATTAAGTCCGAAAAATCAGTTTAATTTAAGCAAAATATTTTCTGTTTTTAAATACTTTGAAAAACTGCTTAAAAATTTTTGAAAAATCTCAAACTTTGGATGTTCTTACAAAAATGCAAAAATTAGGTTTGGAAAATCAGTTTAATGAAAATTTTATTTTTTCTACTTTTACAATTTTTGAAAAACTCTTTAGAAATTTTTGAAAAATCTCAAATTTTAGAAACTTATTAAACAACTTATTTTCAATGTGTGTTGCCAATTTTGTTACCAAAATGCAAAAATTAAGCCCTAAAAATCAGTTTAATAAAAGCAAAAAAAAAATCTGTTTTTAAAATTTTTGAAAATCTGATATGAAATTTTTAAAAAAATTCATATTTTGGAAACGTAATTAACAACTTATTTTTAATGTGTGTTGAAAATTTTGTTACAAAAATGCAAAAACTAAGTCCGAAAAGTCAGTTTAATTAAAACAAAATTATTTCTGTTTTAAAAAATTCTGAAAAAATGCTTAAACATTATTAAAATGCTTAGAAATTTTTGAAAAATCTCAAATTTTAGAAACTTGATAAACAACTTATTTTCAATGTGTGTTGCAAATTTTGTTACAAAAATGCAAAAATTAAGTCCTGGAAATCAGATTAATTAAAGCAAATTTTTTTTTGTTTTTAAAATTTTTTCAAAAATTGCTTAAAAATTTTTGAAAAATCTCAAATTTTGGAAACATAATAAACAATTTATTTTCAATGTGTGTTGCAAAATTCGTAACAAAAATGAAAATAATGAGTCTGGAATCAGTTTAAATAAACAATTTTTTTTTTGTATTTAAAATTTATGAAAAAATTGCTTAGGAATTTTTAAAAAATCTCAAATTTTGAAACATCTTATTTTTAATGTATGTTGCAAATTTCGTGACAAAAATGCAAAAAATGAGTTTGAAAAATCAGTTTAATTAAAACAAAAATATTTCTGTTTTTAGTTTTTTTATTTAAACTGCTTAGGAATATTTGAAAATTTTTAAATTTTTGTAAACTTGATAAGCAACTTATTTTCAATATGTGTAGCAAATTTTGTAATAAAAATGCAAAAGATAAGTCTGGAAAATCAGTTCAATTGAAGCAAAAGTTTTCAGTTTTTGAAAAATTTTGAAAATCTTCTTAAAAATGTTTAAAAAATCTCAAAAATTGGAAACTTAAAAAAAAACTTATTTTCAATGTGTGTTGCAAATTTTGAGACATAAATGCAAAAATTAAGTCCAGAAAATCAGTTTGATTTAAACAAAAAAAAATTTGTTTTCAAATTTTTTTGAAAAACTGCTTGAGAATTTTTGAAAATTTTAAAATTTTTGGAAACTTAATAAGCAACTTATTTTCAAAATGTGTTCAAAATTTTGTAACAAAAATGCAAAAACTACGTCAGGAAAGTCAGTTTAATTAAAACAAAATTTTTTCTGTTTTAAAAAATCCTGAAAAACTACTTAAACATTTTTGAAAATTCTCCAATTTTGGAAATTTAAAAAACAACTTATTTTCAATGTCTGCTGCAAATTTTGTTACAAAAATGCAAAAATTAAATCCGGAAAATCAATTTAATTAAAACTATTTTTTTGGGTTTTTCAAAATTTTGAAAAACTGCTTAAATTTTTTTGAAAAATCTCAAATTTGGGAATTTTACTAAACAACTAATTTTTAATGTGTGTTGCAAGCAAATTTTGTTACAAAAATGCAATAATTAAGAGCGGAAAATTAGTTTAATTAATACATTTTTTTTCTGTTTTTAATATTTTTTTTTAAATGCTTAGAAATTTTTAAAAAATTTCAAATTTTGGAAACTTAATAAGCAACTTAATTTCAAGGTGTGTTGCAAATTACGTGACAAAAATGCAAAAAATTAGTCTGGAAAATCAGTTTAATTAAAACAAAAAAATTTCTGTTTTTAAATTTTTTTGAAAAATTACTTAAGAATTTTTGAAAAATTTTAAATTTTTGTAAACTTGATAAGCAACTCATTTTCAATGTGTGTTTCAAATTTTGTAACAAAAATGCAAAAGATAAATCTAGAAAATCAGTTCAATAGAAGCAAAAGTTTTTAGTTTTTGAAAAATTTTGAAAAACTGCTAAAAAATGTTTAAAAAATCTAAAATTTTAAAAGCATAATAAACAACTTATTTTCAAGTGTGTTGCAAGTTTTGTTACAAACAAGCAAAAATTAGGTTGAGAAAATTAGTTTAAATAAAACAAAAAAATTTCTGTTTTTAAATTTTTTTAAAACTGTTTAAAAATTTTTGAAAAATCTCAAATTTTGTAAACTTAATAAACAACGTAATTTCAATTTGTCTTGCAAATTTCGTTAAAGAAATATTCAAAAATTAAGTCCGGAAAATCAATTTAGTTAAAACAATTTTGTTTTGTTTTTAAAAACTTTGAAATTTGCTTAGAAGTTTTTAAAAAATCTCAAATTTTGGAAACTTAATGAACAACTTATTTTCAATACGTTTTGCAAATTTTATGACAAAAATGCAAAAATTAAGCCCGAAAAATCAGTTTAATTAAAACAATTTATTTTCTGTTTTAAAAAATTTTGAAAAATTGCTTAGAAATTTTTGAAAAAACTTTAATTTTGGAAACTTAAAAAACAACTGATTTTTAATGTGTGTTGCAAATTTCGTGACAAAAATGCAAAAAATGAGTCTGGAAAATCAGTTTAATTATAACAAAAAAATTTCTGTTTTTAAATTTTTTTGAAAAATTGATTAGAAATTTTTGAAAATTTTTAAATTTTGGAAACTTAATAAACAACTAGTTTTCTATAAGTGCTGCAAATTTTGTAACAAAAATGCAAAAACTAAGTCCGGAAAATTAATTTAAATTTTGTTTTTTAAATTTTTGAAAAACTTTGTAGAAATTTTTGAAAAATCTCAAATTTTGATAATTTAATAAACAACTTATTTTCAATGTGTGTTTCAAATTTTGTTACAAAAATGCAAAAATCAAGTCCGGAAAATCAGTTTAATTAAAACATTTTTTTTCTGTTTTTAAAATTTTTTGAAAAACCTCTTAGAAATTTTTGAAAAATTTGAAATTTTGGAAACTTAATAAGCAACTTATTTTCATTGTGTGTTGCAAATTTTATTACAAAAATGCAAAAATTAAATCCGGAAAATCAATTTAATTAAAGCAAAAGTTTTTCAGTTTTTGAAAAACTTTGAAGAACTGCTTAGAAATTTTTGGAAAATCTCAAATTTTTGAAACATAATTATCAACTTATTATCAATAAAAATTAAGTCTAAAAAATCCATTTAATTAAAGGAAAAGTTTTTCAGTTTTTAAAAAATTTTGAAAAACTGCTTTGAAATTTTTGAAAAATCTCAAGTTTTGATAAACAATTTTGTTTTAATCTGTGTTGCAAATTTTGTTACAAAAATGCAAAAATTAAGTCCAGAAAATCAGTTTAAATAAAACACAAAAATTTCTCCTTTAAACATTTTGAAAAACTGTTTAGAAATTTTTGAAAAAACTTAAATTTTAGAAACTTAATAAACAACTTATATTCAATGAGTGTTGCAAATTTTGTTACAAAAGTGCAAAAATTAAATCCGGAAAATCAGTTTAATTAAATCAAATTTTTTGCTGTTTTTAAAAATTCTGAAAAACTGCTTAGAAATTTTTGAAAAATCACAAATTTTGGTAACTTAATAAACAACTTATTTTTAATGTGTGTTGCAAATTTTGCTAGAAAAATGCAAAAATTAAATTCTGGAAATCAAATTAATTAAAGCAAAAGTTTTTTTTGTTTATAAAAAATTTTGAAAGTTGCTTACAAATTTTTGAAAAATCTCAATATTTGGAAATTTAATAAACAACTTATTTTCAATGTGTGTTGCAAATTTCGTGACAAAAATGCAAAAAATGAGTCTGGAAAATCAGTTTAATTAATACAGAAAAATTTCTGTTTTTAAATTTTTTTGAAAAACAGCTTAGGAATTTTTGAAAATTTTTAAATTTTGGAAACTTAATAAACAACTAGTTTTCTATAAGTGCTGCAAATTTGTAACAAAAATGCAAAAACTAAGTCCGGAAAATTAATTTAAGTAAAAAAAAAATTTTGATTTTTAATCTTTTGAAAAACTTTGTAGAAATTTTTGAAAAATTTCAAATTTTGGTAATTTAATAAACAACTTATTTTCAATGTGTGTTTCAAATTTTGTTACAAAAATGCAAAAATCCGTCCGGAAAATCAGTTTAATTGAAACATTTTTTTTTTCTGTTTTTAAAAATTATAAAAAACTGCTTAGAACTTTTTGAAAAATCACAAATTTTGGTAACTTAATAAACAACTTATTTTTAATGTGTGTTTCAAATTTTGTTACAAAAATGCAAAAACTAAATCCTGGAAATCAAATTAATTAAAGCAAAAGTTTTTTTTGTTTTTAAAAAATTTTGAAAAACTGCTTAGAAATTTTTGAAAAATCTCAGATTTTGGAAACCTAATAAACAACTTATTTTCAATAAGTGCTGCAAATTTTGTAACAAAAATGCAAAAACTAAGTCCGGAAAATTAATTTAAGAAAAAAAAAATTTTTGTTTTTTAAATTTTTGAAAAACTTTGTAGAAATTTTTGAAAAATCTTAAATTTTGGTAATTTAATAAACAACTTATTTTCAATGCGTGTTTCAAATTTTGTTACAAAATTGCAAAAATCAAGTCCGGAAAATCAGTTTAATTGAAACATTTTTTTTCTGTTTTTAAAAAAATTTGAAAAACTACTTACAAATTTTTGAAAAATCTGAAATTTTGGAAACTTAATAAGCAACTTATTTTCATTGTGTGTTGCAAATTTTGTTACAGAAATGCAAAAATTAAGTCCGAAAAACCAATTTAATTAAAACAAAAAAAACTATTTTTAAAAATGTTGAAAAATTGTTTAAATTTTATAACATAATGCTTACATTTTACAATAAACATGTAAAGAATTATTGTTTAACTATACTATTTTAAATCAGTGCGTGATGTAGTACAGTTTGTTAGCTCCTAAAAAGGTTTTATAAAAAGACACGCAAATATATAACATTTTTAAGTGTTAATAATGTGGCTTAATTAAGCCGCTGCATGCATAAATAAAATTACTTCTGATAAAAAAAAACAGGGCTAAACTAGCCCCCAGTAGATGCATAAAGGACACTTGATGAAATGTTGTGTATGCGATAGTAACAGGGCACTCCTAAGGGTGTCGTGCTGCTCATCAAGGTGTGTTAACGAGATGTGAGTGAGTGAGCCCCACTCCAAGCTAAAGGGGATTGGGGGTAGAAATAGTTTGACTTCTCTAGCTGCGGTAGCAGCCGACATCACACCCCCACACAATGATTCCAGTCACGCCAACCGCTACCCCAATTGACAGGTCGCAAAGGGATTTATTTACTGACCTCCAACGTTATTTATTATCGTTTATCAACGGGAGTGATCCGTATATATTTTTATTTTATCTGAACAGATAGAAATCTACAATTTTGTAACAAAATTATTGAAGATAACATTCAACTATTAGGATTTTATTGAAACCCATTTCAGCCAATACAGATTGAAACTTATAAAATTTAATTTCTGCTATTATAAGCACCACTCGGTGCATTTGCACATTATCACCTCCCTTATCTTGCGTTTTCAAACTACAAAGCGACCACTAGCTACAAAATAATAAAAACCTTAATGTTAAGACAATAAAAATAACCGGAAACAATTGTCCTGAGGGGGCGACGACATAGTACATGTGATGTGAATTCCGAACATTCTTAAATTATTTCTAAAGCTTTTATGAGCATGTTTATTTGTAAATGTTGTCAGCCAGCTCAGGTTTAGGGATTACAAAGTTTAATGTTTTCCATTTAAATTAGTTAGTTTCGCCCCTCCCCAAAACCGGAAGTGGAATTAAAAATGCATGAAACGAGAGCGCCAGTTTTACTCGGACTGTTAAGCGGAACATTCTTGAGATCAAGATTTAATCAAGGCGGATTAACAATGTTGCGGCGCTCGGATTTTAATGTATTAGAGGGATGAATACGGGTCACTACTGAGGAGAGAAACATGACCCGGGTTATTGTATTACGTATTAACTCCTGTGGACATTAATATCCACAATATTAGTTTATCCCATTTCGACTCATTAATTATTTACTTTCTCATTCCAAAACATTATAAATATGTGAAGGGATGCACGGCTATTATCAACCGATGATATACCGTCACTCGCACAGAGCCTATTCATAGATTCAGTTCATTGAGGCCGGCCCTGAGTTATAGGGCTTTATTAAATCACCAGACATAAAGACGGCCTCCATTCTTGAATCCGCTGACAGTTCACGAAGACTCTTATATCTCCTACCCTCTTAATTATTAATTATTCGATTGTCTAATTACATTGTTCTTGTATTTGCGTGCTTTAGGTGGTCGGAGGCAACATTATTTGTACCTTGATTAATAATCCTGGCAGATCTAAAGCGGATCATAATAATTAATATACCAGATTCAAGTGATTTTGACAGATTTGTGTATTGATAGTTACAAATTGAATTTCATGAAATGTTAATTGGATTCTAAAAATTAATTAAGTAATTAATTTTAATATAAATATTTAAAAAAAATAAAACAAAACCGTAACTAGTTTTAACTTTTACAAGGTTATCATCGGACGGTGATATTTAATTTCTTTATCAGTTTAACCTTTCATAAATTATACTATAAGCAAGCAAGCATCTTTTTTCAATCCAATTTGGTTACAATTGTGTAATAATAAATCAACAAGATTCAACTGAAGAACAAACCGTACAACATTTCTAATTGTAGCCTTTAAAAAAGGTTTAATCCCAAAAGATTTTGCCATTTCCACCTAAAGTTACGTAAATATAAAACAAAGCAGTGCGACGCTTTCAAAAAGTTGGAAGTAACTCGTTATAGTCGTTACCGTTAACGACAACGGCGATAATGAATCGGTCGCCCTATTAATCTTGATAATTATTCTCGACGAGGAACTTTTATTTTTGCTACTGTTGTATTTTTCTTTTGCACGCTCCTTCTCATTACTTTACAAAAGAATAAAAACACACACACAGCTAAATTGGGCTACAGACTTTCATATAAAATTATCAATAATAATAACAAAATGTTTGTTCATTATTTCTAACTTTATAAATTAATTCGAGTTTCTTCTGTGGAAACTTTCTCTTCGAAATTGTTTTCCGACCTTAACACCTCTCCAGCCTCCAGGAATTACGGCATAAGCGGTGATGTAAGCAGACACCCGTTTCCCCCGAAATTTACTAATTTAATTATTTTAATTAATTTAACTGTTCCTATGGCGAGAGAGAATTTTTGATGAACGAAGCCGAGCCATGCAAACGGGGAGAATTATTCGCCGCGAGGTTTCCATAAGAAGTTTTTTTTTTGCGGCTTAATTGGAATCATGATGACGGGGTAATTCCAAGGAGAAAAAGGAATGTGTATAAGCGGGAGATGGGAATCGCAATTTATCGTGCTTGAGTTTTAACAGAATTAACAAGTGCCCTGGTTTTTATTTTGACTGTTAACAAATGGAATGCATTCTTTCAAGTTCTTTTAAAGAAATTGAGTTGTTTAATGAATAAAAAATATTGCAGTAATTGATTTTTTTATATTTAATTTGAGTAAAAAGCAAAAACATAAAACAAAAAAATAATTACTAATTACTAAAACAGTCACGTTTGAATGCACGGCTAAAGGTATTAAAAGAAATTTTAACAATCCACTTTAAACTTGTTGGCAAACCTCAAAATATAGATGCAGTGAATAATCTGTACGTTTATACGATATATAAAATAAATAAATATTGAGTAAAATTTAAGATGAAAAAGAAAATCCATTGAGCTGATCAAGTTAAAACAATAAATAATCCCAAAAACACTTTAAAAACTAATAATAAGTCAAAATTAAAACTTTTTTTTTAAGATTAAATATAGTAAATGTAGACAGCAGCAAATTAGTTGTTTGTACAATTGACAGTAATGGATTTTGTTGATATAAATTTGGCAATCTAATTATTAATGTTAATATTAGCAATAACACTGTTTGACAGTTAAAAATAGTTAATTACTATTTCAACAGTTTTCATTAATATTTTCCTTTTATTTTTTTGTTTTTTTTTAGGTACAAAAACTCAACTCTAATTAGTTTTTTTTATAAATTTTATAAAACAATCATTTTTATTTAATAAATACTATTCTGTGCAGTTTGTGATAAATTTTTGTATCAATTTTTTGTGCTAATTTCTTGAATTTTAATTTATAAAAAAACTTTATTATAAATTAGTTTTTTAGGCAAATTTCATAAAATATGTGGATTTTCTGCTCAATTTATTACAAATTTTATAAAATAACCCAGTTTTTTGCAATAAATGGTAAATTTTATAAAATAAATTCATTTTTTGTTATAATTTTATGCATTAAATGATTTTTTGCGCGGTTACTAATTCATTTTACAAAGGACACAGATTTAGATCATATCAATCGGGTCCACAAAGCAGTCAAAAACTTCGTAAACGCCAAGGACTACGACGAACCGCTGGAATGCGTTGACCGTCTCGAATCAGAGAAATTATTAAAAGATTTAAAGCTCGAACCGCCCTTAGATCCAATAAAATAACAAACAAACCTTTAAAATTGTTCATGCACAAAGCAATAATGACACTCACCAATATTGCAAATGCGACTCTTCAAACTGGGCATTTTCCTTTATATTAAAAAAGCTCACTAGTGATAACCATCCCCAAATCAGAGAAAGATCGGACATTTCCACAAAGTTACCGGCCCATCAGTTTACTATGCACCTTAAGTAAAGCTAACAACTCCCCCCCCCCAACATGAATTCGGAATTCGGATGGGGCCATTCAGCTGACCATCAATTAAACCGCGTGACGAGCCATATTATTAGATTTTATACTGAAAAAGATCACAAGGGTAGTCTTTTTTGATGTCAAAAAAAAGCCTTCAATAAGGCTTGGCTCAAGGACCTTTTTTCTATTTGTGCAGAGATAAATTTTCTCTACGTTTTGTAAGACTGATTGCTTCATATCTAAACCGCAAAACAATGGCAGTCAGAGTTTCAGATCATATATCTACTACATATAGAGGCAAGGGTGCCTCAAGGGTCTATCTTATTATCATTGTTGTTTAACCTTTGGGATTCAAATGGCACGATTTGCTGATGGCTACAGAATGCCACCGACGACTTGGATAAATAGTTAGACAAATGGAAAGTCAAAGTGAACCCCAATAAATGCAAGATTGTTCTCTTTATAAGACAAAAAATCACTTCCGATAAGAACGTTAATCTTAACAACGTTCCCATACTGTGGTCTGATTCCACCAAGTATCTTAGGGTTACCTTAGACAAGGAATTCACTTATAAATTACACGTGCAGTCTATTCTCAATAAATCAATAAAGCAAGATTTGCAAATCTTCTTGTTCCAATGTTGCGTCAAAACAGAGGCACTTCTACCATCAGGCCTATGCTAACATACGCATCCCCGACATGGCTTCGAGCTGTCATCTCAATCGTCTTGAGGCATTCCAAAGTTCTATTTTGAGGAGCCTCCTCAGTGCTCCTTGGTACTGCCGTAACAGAAAAAATTGAGAAGACCTGCGTCAATACATCGAAACTTTAGCCGTAAAGTACTTCAATGATCTCGCGTTTCATCCGAATCCTAATTTGGTCCGACTTACCAAACCAAACAAGGAGACTTTCTTTTATAAACGCCCCTTGAATCAAGTTTCTATAATTTTCAAATAATACTAACAGGGATCAGGTCAGTCCACCATCTCTTCACAGCCTATAGAGCTTAATACTAACTATATACTATCTAATCTTAAAAAGAAAGGTCCATGAGCCATAAAGTCTTGAACTTCCATTGGCATTCAATATTGGACAGTTTTTAGTTGGTAGGCATTTCAACCTGAAGAAATAAATCCGACACTTGCCAGCCTAATAGAAGATTTTACCGCCTAGCCCCAAAAAAAAAAAAAAATTTATAAGATAAATTAGTTTTGTAAAAAAATCTAATAAAAAATAGATATTGTTTGTAAATTTTTTAATAAATTATTTTTAATTTATGATAAATTTTATTAAATAACTTTAGGTTTTTATGCAAATGATAAGCAATTTATAATAATTTTTTTGTGTTAATCTTATTTTTTGCTAAAAATCTAGTTTTTTATTCAAATATTATGTAATTAATTGTTTTTTATGAAACAAATTGATTTTTTGTATTATTTTAATAATAATAATTTTTTTTGTGCAGAATTCATAAAATAATTCAATTTTTTGTGCAAATTTTATGAATTAACTAATAATTTTGTTTAAATTCATTTAGTTGGAGATAGGTACTAGGTTTAAACAGAAAAAATCCAGCTTATATTGTGCTGGAAAAAGTTAAAAAAAAAGTTAAAAATAGAAGCAAGAAAAAAAACAATAAATTATGAAGAAAGAATATGTAAAATCTTACAAGAATGCATAAAAGAAAAAATTAGAGCAAGAAATGAAAAACTAGAGATCAAGGAAAATTATTACAATAAAAATGATTATGCTAACCAAGCAATTGAAAGAATAAGAGAATCTGGAAAAAAAATATGGCACAAAATTATAGAAAAAGATAGAAATATACAAAAGCAATTTTATTTTTGTAAGTAAGTTTTGCTATTTATTTTTTGTTTTGTTATTATTTAAAAAAAAAAATTACTAATGAAATCAATCAGAAATTTTCCGTAGAATCCAAATCTGGTACCATTTCAGGTTTATACCCTGTCTATAAGCCGCTAAAGCCATAAAACCATGTTTTTGTTCTCAATGGGCTGGGCAAAAAGGACTTTTTTTAAATTTTTTTTCAACTGCAAGTTGACGTTTTTTTATGTAAATTTATTAAAAAATATAAATTTGTTTTGTGTATTATGGGTTTTAAAAGTATAAAACTCAAAAAAACTGCAAAAATAAGCCTATTTTTCAACATAATCTCTTACAAATGCACATTTAGCAGTTTTCAGAGAAATTATACACCAAATATTATTAAAAAATTAAATTTTGCAAACAATTCTACATAGAAAATAGTCAGTGTTGTGCTCTGGCTTAGAAAAACCCATCTAGAAAAAAAAATTTGTTTTACATTTACTTAAAATTTTTTTTTTTATTTTTCTCTAAGATTATTTGGATTATATTTTTTTTAAGTTTATTTCAAAAGTTTAACAAAGACATCTTTTGTCGATTGATCAAATTTTGAGCCATTTTATTCTTTGTTTGATAGTTTTTGTGCTTGCGCCACAAATTTAGACTCGATCTATCGGCGCCAAAATTTGAGAATATTACTATTTTTGTCATTCAAACATAAATCTACCTGAAACTTATCAAAATTTGTTAAAAAAAGTTTTAAACCACACTACTCTAATGTGTTTATAATAATTTTTGTAAATATAAAAAAATAATTAATTTAATAACGCATTTTTTGCCTGAAAATTATGTAAACATTTCTTTCTAGATGTAGTTTTTTATAGACGATGAGTACAACACTGACTATTTTTCATGTAAAATTGTCCTCAAAATTCAAATTTTTAATCATATTTGGTGTAATGTTCCTATGAGCGCGACTAAACGTGCATTTGTAAGAGTTTATGTTGAAGAATAGCCTACTTTGCAGATTTTTTGAGTTTTAGACACTTAAAACATAAATACACAGAACAAATTTATATTTTCCAATTAATTTACATCTAAATACGTCAACTTCGGCGGTTAAAAAAAACTTAAAAATGCTCCTTTTTGCCCAGCCCGCTGAGAACAAAAACATGGTTTTATGGCTTTTGTGTCATAACTTACGGTGCAGAGAACTGGACAACAACAAGTAATAATATTGAGTCAATGAGGGTCGCACAACGGGCAATAAGAAGATTGATGATAGGAATAACAAAACGAAACAGATACCAAAATAACCGAATAAGAGCAATCACCAAAGTCTGCGATGTAGATGAAAGAATTGTATCCCCCAAGTGGAAATTTCCAGGCCATGTTGCACAAAGCAACAAAACGAGATAGAACATCAAATTATTGAATAAAGACCTTACGAGCATAAACGAGGTAGAATAAAACCACCTTTGTGCTGGTACAACAACCTCAAAAAATCAGCTGGATCCAAACAGCTCAAAACCGGGAAAGATGGAAACAGTTAAGAAAAACCTACGTTCAAGAATGGACAAAGCAGGTTATTAAAGAAGAAGAAGAAAAAATCTTCAAAACTTGTCTATACATCCACATTTTAAACTGTTTGAAAGGTTTCTTTAATCGTTCAGGCCTCTGTCCCGTATAGTAGAACCGGGAATATGTAGCATTGTACCATTTTCATGTGTAAATCTATTCTGGTTTTGATTTTTACGTTTAGGTCCCATTTATTGTTAATAATCGTGCTTAGTTTATTCTTCTTCTTTACGGGCCTTGTCCTTCACAAACGTTGGCGATCATCAACTTTATTTGGGTCTTGTTGACAGCTCTACAAAAAAGAGTTGTAGTGCTGACCCCAAACCACTGTCGTAGGTTTTTCAACCAGGACGTCCTTCTACGACCTGGCCCTCGCCTACCAGCTATCTTTCCCTGTATTATATTTTGCAGTAATCTATACTTCGAGCCTCGCATGATATGGCCAAGATACTCAAGCTTGCGTTTTTTCAGAAGATATAGAATTTCTGTGTCCTTATTGAAGCGTGCAAAAACTTGGGCATTAGATATTCTACCTGTCCACACTATACGTAGCATCTTTCTGTATGACCACATCTCGAATGCTTTTAACTTTTTGCACATAGCATCTGTGAGCGTCCAGGTCTCTGCGCCATACATTAATATGGAGAAAACATAACAACGTAGCAACCAAACTTGCAGATTGAGATTAAGATCCCTGTGGTACATAACTTGCTTCATTTTATTGAAAGCCGTGCGAGCTTGTTCTATTCTGGATCTAATTTCTTTCGATTGGTCCCATTGCTGATTCAGGGAGCACTTAGGCGACTTGTTCAATTTGCTGATTTCCTACTTTTATGTTTGTCACCACATTGCGCTCCTTACTGACAACGATGACCTTGGTCTTGTTTATGTTTAGTTCTAGGCCTGCTTGTTCACTATTAGCCACGACACAATTCAGTAATTCTTAAAGATCTTTCTCCGTATTTGCCAGCAGGACCACCTCCCCGCTTAGTAAGATACCTTCAGATTTTCCATCCAAGGCTTCGGCAAATATTCGTTCGGAGCATATGTTGAATAAAAGTGGTGATAACACGCACCCTTGTCTATCCCCTCTTTGGATTTCTACTTCATCTGTATTGTTGTTATCTACCAGTAAAGTTTTTCAATGATACGAATGTCTCTGCCATCTAAACCTAGTTCTTGCAGAATCACAATGAGCTTGCTATGTTTTACACGGTCAAACGCTTTTTGATAGTCTATAAAGCACGCGTACACGCCAACAGACACGTTTTGGCAACGCAGAATTAGTAACTGAACAAAGCTTCACGTGTTCCCATCCCATCGCAAAACCTAAATTGAGTATCACTTAGGCAAGCTTCACATTTACAATATATTCTTGTTTGGATAATTTTCAAGAAAATCTTCAAGACGTGGCTTATAAGGCTGATGGTTCTATAGTCACCACAGTTTTAAGCAGCAGCTTTCTTTGGCAGTGTTACAAAAACGGAGGTTAAAGTCCTTAGGAATGTTTCCGGTTGCATAAATGGTATTAAAGAAGTCCACAAGTACGTTTAAAGCTCGATTTTCTTCAATGAATTTTAACATTTCTGATAATATGTTATCTGGCCCTGGTGTTTTATTATTGCATGTATTACTTCGGCTTTTGTTATTGCGGGTCCTTCTGACACATCGTATTCTGCCGGATGATCCACTCTTTGATCTTGAAAAAGTTCTTGGATATAGTTCTTCCATTTCGCTAGCTTCTTTTCTAGGTTTAGGATAACTTTTCCTTAATTGTCGAGCAACATTGCATATTTCCTGGGTTTGCTGAGGCTTCTTTTACTTTCTTGTGCACGCCGAGTGTGACGTATTTACTATTCAAGTTTTCTATCTCTTTAAACTCCTTACTTAGCCATTGCACCTTTGCTTCTCTCATCTTTTTACGGATATTCCGTTGCAATACTTTATAAGCTTCACAGTCATGCTTTGCTGCTCGTCTATTATCCATTAGTTGCAGTATTTCGAAAGTCATCCATGTTTTCATTTTGATTTGTAGATCTGGTTTAAGATATTTCTTGAATTACATCTTTCCACGCCAATTCCACTGCATCTTCTGTAATGTTGATAGTTTGAAGTTTTGTATTTAGTTCTGTTCTTGTATTTGCTTTGATATTTATGTCTGATAATCGTGAGATATCTATTTTCTTCTGCGGACGTCGGACGTTATATTTCTTAAATCTAAGCCGTGCAGAAACTACTACTGGGTTATGATCAGAACCTATGTCGCTTCCGGGGTAAGTTTTTGCAGATGTTATGCAGTTTCTAAACCGTTTCTTGATTAATACATAATCAATTTGATTACGTACCAATCAGTGTGAGTTATCGGCATTAGATTTCCACGTATAGAGTCTTCTTGGTGGTAATTTGAAAAACGTATTTGTCACGCTCTTCACAGAATTCAATAAATTTATCACTACGGTCGTTTCGTGTTCCTAGCCCGTAGTTATCAACAATATCTCCACAAACACCTTTACCAACCTTGGCGTTAAAGTCGTCATTGTTAATTCGGAGTTCTTAGTGAGTTTTAAGGCATTTGTGACTTGTACATAGAATTCCTTAATTTCCTGATCTGTATTGGTACTTGTGGGTGCATATACTTGAATTATGTTTATATTCACTGGTTGGGCCTGTAATTGTAGTAAAATTACTCTATCAGATATTGGTATAAAAGTTTTAGCTGCTCTAGATACTTCCTTGGTTATTATTATAGCAACTGCATTATAATGACTTGGGTTGTCGTTGCCGATATAGTAGTCTTGAATAGTCATCTATGGTACACTCTCCGGAGCCAATCCACCTCATTTCGCTAATTCCAAGCATTTCAATATTCATTCTTTTCATTTCTCTGATAGTATTTTCTATCTTTCCATGTTGTTATTTTCATCATGACTCTTCCGGAAATTCTTAGCACCCTCTGACCATTTAAGATCTGCCGGGGACTAAGGGCCGTTGCATTTGGTTGTGTAGTCATGTTTAATGAGTTTATTACGCGCTCTAATTGGTCTTACTCTACTACTATGCCATTCTCTGGTTTGTTATAGTTTTTGCTTCTTAGCTTTTCCACCCTTAGTGTAGACTGCTTATACCGGCAGTCAATCGGTCGCCAGAGCCTCGTCCGTTATCCAGCAGGGTACACCGGATGAACTAGTCATCACACGAGCAGGTGAGGTTGACTTTTGGGTAGATATTCTAACTGTCAGTTTTCTTATCTTCACCCCTTACACCCCTTTTTATACAAATGCAATTAGAGTGCAATTTATTAAATTATTTGATATATTTTATAAAAAAACAGTTTTAATTATAAAATTTAGGCAATAATTGAGCGCATTTCTTGCAAAAAATATTTTTTTTTTGTATTTTACAATAAATATTTAGTTTACTATGCTAATTTTTTGCAACAAAATGGTTTTTTGTAAAATTTTTGATTAATTTATTAAAAAAATATTGATTTTTTTTTAGTTATGAAAAAATTAATGAATTTTATGATATACATTTTTTTTTGAACAAATTTTATGCAATAAATAAGTGTACTATACAATTTATAACAATTAAAAAAAAATTATCAATTGTTTGAGTTTTTTGTGCATTTTATTATAATTTTTTAATATAATCAGTTTTTTGTGCTAATTTATTGCAATAAAAAAGTTTATTTTTAATTTTTTCAAATAATTTTATAAAAGATATCCGTTTTTCTGCAATTTTCATGCAATAATTGATTAATTTCATAAAAAAAATTAATTTTTTGAATGATAAATATTACATTTTATAAAATAAATAGGTTTTTGTGCAAAATTCTAGCAAAAAATTAAATATTTGCTTAGATTATTTGACGGGCAAACGCCAAGTAACTTTGTTGACCTTGCCAAAAGAAAACAAAACTCTTAATTTCAAAATGCATTTGGCCTCACAAAGTCCTCAAATAAATTTTTGTGCAGTTTAGAATAAACTTTATGAAACAAATTGGTTTTTGGTGCAAAATGTATACAATAATTAAGTTTTCTGCGCAATTTATAATAAATTTTATGAAATAAATTAATTCATTGTATAAATTGTATACAATAAACTTGTTCTTTCTGTGCGTTTTATAAGATAAATTAGTTTTTTGTGCTAGTATTTAAAAAAAAATGATTATTTATTAAAAATTTATGCAATAATTACTGATTTTTAAAAGATTAATTAGTTTTTTGTTTAAACTTTATGCAATAAATAAGTTTTGTGTGCAATTTTAAGAAATAAATTGTTTTTGTGCAAACTTTTTGCAAAAAATTTAAATTTATGCTTGATAATTAGTTTTTTTTATATAAAAACTTGATCAAATAAATTGTTTTTTTGTGTAAATACTTTGCAATACATATTTTTTTTTTGTTTTTGATAATTTTTATAATTTTTCTATAAATATCATGCAAAAAATGAGTTTTTTTGTGCGGTTTATGATGCATTTTGTTTGAAAAATTAATTGTTTGTACTAATTTTATGCAATAATTAATAAACTTTATAAAAAAAATTTTTTTTTTTGTGAAAATTTAGTACAATAATTAAATTTTTGCGCAATTTATGATACATTTTGTATTTTTTTCCAATAAAACAATTGTTTAAGCAATTTTATAAGATTAATAAATTTTTTGTGCACATTTTTTTGCAATTAATAAGTTTTCTGAGCTGTACATAATCCAAAACACAATACCCAAAAGCTTTTTTGAGACAACAAATTTCCGAATTCCGTAGCTCATTTACTATACAAACAAGTGCCATTCAAATTAAATTCTTTGAAAAAAAAATTTATAACTTTAGATTTGTTCTTATTTATACAGCAACACCTTTAAATCGTAGTTTTATAGCTTACTATAATATTTAAATTAAATTATTTTCAAAATTAATTTAATTTGCAATTGCAATATTAAATTAAGCTAAAATTATTATACAACATCAAATATTTATATACATTTAAACTAAAAGTTTATTCGACAAAGTTACTATTTAATTAAATTGCATATTTGAGGGATGTGTAGGTATTTGTGGCCTTAGTTATATAACCCTTTAGCATTAAACTGTAAATAATGTTTGAATATTTATTCAATTCTAATTAACGGACACAAATTAATTAATTAATTAATTAATTAACTTCCGCAAAGTGCACATCCACTCAATCAATTTAGTTAATGAAGAATGTTTTATTAACAATAAACTAACACAAAAAAATAAGCAATATGTGTTTATTGAAGCATGAAAATATGATAAAATCCAATCACAACAATTCATTACCATTATTCAGACGACTTAGCATTTTTGCGGCTACCAATCTCCCCGCGTATAAATCACAAACTCAATTTCGGAGCAGCTTAGAGAGAGCGACATTAATCTGGAACCATTTTAATAAATGCGGATCAACTATAAAAAGCAAATAGATTTAATTTATTTCGGGCGAGATTGAAGCTCATCTAAAAAAAAGTATTCAATATATTTTCATTCTGTTTACATTGGTTTCAATTTTACTAATGGAAGTATAGTAAGTGTCTCAAATAGTTGAAAAAATATGACCTATTTTATATCGCACAAATGTATATAATTTTTAATAAAAATGTCTTATTCATCCGCGCACAACGCGTTCTTTTATGTATTCGTTCACATAACAAAGACATCCCATCGTTTTAAAATGCAAATGAGAAAAAATAATCTTCTGTGCTTGTGCAACTTATATAATAATACATGAAATTGTAATGTAGCTCATAAAAGGCTAAAATTATAAACAATAGGGTGCAGATGTTTTTATTCTTTGCTGGATGTAAATATTTAAATAAGGGTAGAACAGCATATGGCAATAAAAAACGCAAGTAACATATACATAAATATGTTACAATGTGGCAACAATAAAATATATATCCTGGCATGGAAAAATTTATGATGTATTTGTAAAACTATCACACTTCAACATCTTAACATCATTTATTGTCGTAAGGGGAAGCCCCTTCTGCTTCGATTTCGTCACTAGACGGCTACGGCGCGTGACTTGGATGAGAAAAAAGTCGCCAACAAGAATGGCGGTTCACGCACAATGTGGACAATCTCTACGAAACGCTTTTACGAGCGGACCGAAAACTGGGCCCGATAATATGGGACACGGCCCGCTTACTAATAACACCGTTGACCCATCGGCACGTATTTTAGAATATTGGGTCGCGACAGCGTTTTCACATTATTACACAACAACGGAATGGTATTTTCTAGAAGCAAAAAAGGGTTCAACAACAAGAGGAAAAAGTGTTAAAGATAACAATAGTTAAAACGATGTTAAAAAATTAATATAAATATGTAATAGTTATAGGATTGAAGAATAGGCTTACACATCATGTTTAATACATTATTATTAATGAAATATCAAATTTCAAATAGTGATATGCTTAATGTTTAATAAACTGCGTCACATGTTATTCTGGGATCTACTCTACAATTGTATCGTTAACACAATAGTTTTGTATTACACGTTAGAAGAATAATTGGGTCATTAATATGCTTAGAATTGATTTATGTGGAACTATACAACTTTTTTGATTAAGTACAAATTAAAAAAAAATCCAACTTAACACTTTGCAACACAGTTTGGGGTACATTTGAAGTTTATTGAACCTAGTTACTAAAAACAATTAAAAAGGCACTCCACACAATGTTTTCTTGTATTAATACCTTTCCACCCCCAAAGTTGGAAATGTGCCAGTAATAGAAAAGTGTGGTTTATATAAGTTACTACGCCCAGCTCAATTTTTTTTGCAGGTTTCTTAAAGCTAAATCTAAAATTACTTCATTTCTGAAGGAATTAAATTGTTTTACTTTATTTCTGTTGGGCTTTGGGTTGACAACTTTAGATGTTAGATGTTAGATTTTCAGTCGGCATTAATCATTGCATTTCACTGCCCGTAGTATGATCAATCTCCAGGATACTGCTCTAGAACTTTTGTCGTTTAGAGGTAACATATTTGTCAGTCATTCTATTTTCTTAGGGTATTCCAGTACCCTGATTGACAGAAATTATTTTCTAATATTCATGACTGGAGCGTTTTCCGGTCAACAAGATAACAGTTCATCCTTCCTTAGGTTAGATTAGGTTAGATTAAGTTAGGTTAGGTTAACGTACCAGCGAGTAAACTGCGTCTACAACAGATTTTGATATTTTTGACAATTAATAAATAAATTTTGACTAAATTTGGCTATTTTTAAAAATTCATAATTTGTTTAAACATTTTTAGACAGTTTATGGATGTATTTTGATGCTTTTGACTTTACTTTGATGTTTCAAAGTTGGCTTTTGCTATTTTTAACTTTTTATTAATAAAATTTTACATTTTTAAACCAGATTTTGCTATTTCAACCAATATTTGCTATTTTTAGAATTTCATAATTTTGTTTACATTTTTTGAAAGCTTATGGTCGGATTTTTGGTGCTTTTTGATTTTACTTTAATATTTCAAAAGTTGGCTTTTACCATTTTTAACTTTTTATTGATATAATTTTTTTTAGACAATTTTTGGCTGGAAATTAATCTTTTCTAAAAATATCTTAATGTTTTATGACCGAATTTAGTTTATTTTGACTTTTTATAAATAGATAATTGCATTTTAACCAATTTTGGTTCTTTTTAACAATATTTTTTGACTTTTTATGAATTTATTTTGAGAAGTTTCCAATTGTTGATTTTTACTGTTTTTTACTTTTTATAAAAAGAATCTTGCACTTGTTAACAGATTATGGCCGGATTTTGCTATTTTTAGGGTTTCATAATAATTTGTACATTTTTTGGCCAAATTTTGGTGTTTTTTGACATGTTATTAATAGACTTTTAAACAGTTTTTGGCTGATTCTTAATCTTGTCCAAAAATATTTTAATGTTTCATGACCCGAGTTAGTTAATTTTGTCTTCTTAAATAGAATCATGCATTTTCAACAATTTAAGATCAAATTTGGGCCAAATTTATATTAATAAAAAGTCAAAAGTAACTAAATCGGGTCAATAAAACATTAAAATATTTTTAGACAAAATAAAAGTCCGGCCAAAACCTGTTTAAAAGTGCAAAATTGTATTAATAAAAAGTTAAAAACAGCAAAAGCCAACTTTAAAACATTAAAATAAAGTCAAATAGCAACCAAATCTAGCAAAAAACTGTTAAAAAATGTAAAACAAAAAATGTAAAACAAAAAATGCAATCTTTAAATTAAAAAAATATTGTTCAAAATAGCAAAATCCGGCAAAAAACCATTTAAATGTGCAAAATTCTATTAATAAAAAGTTCAATACAGCAAAAATCAAGTTCTGAAACATCAAAAAACACTAAAATCTAACCAAAAACTGTCAATTGAATTCTAAAAATAGTAAAATATTGTTTGAAATAGCAAAATTCGTGAAAAGGTTTAAAAGTGCAAAATTCTATTGTAAAAAAGTTAAAAATAGCAAAGGCCAATTTTTGAAACACCAAAATAAAACCAAAAAACACCAAAAAGCAGCCAAAAACTGTACAAAAATTAAAAAAAAAAAATTCTTCTTATAGTGCCATACTCGCTACAAGTGTTCGGCGCCCCTCTCGTATGTTTGTGGTGCGCGAAAATAGTTCCACACAAACATACGGGACCTACACACCACTAGAGGAGTTTACTAGGCAAATACTTTGCTGGTTTGCCAATGCCTTGCAAAGAAGACAACCGCATCAAAATATATTCGACAAATTAGATATTGCCGCTGCCGGGAATTGAACCCGGGCTGCCTCCACAACAGTCTTCGCACTAGACCATTGTGCTACGGTCGCCTCAAAAAAGTATTAAAATCCGCCAATAAAATAGTTGAAAATGTAAAATTATTTTTATAAAATGTCAAACATAGCAAATCTAGCTTTATATTGTTGAAAAAAATCGTAATTTGGCTATAATATGTTAAGAAGTTGAATATTTTAATTATAAAAAGTCCAGAATCAATAAAACCCAATCAAAAAAATGAGGCCAATAACTGTTAAAAACTAGAAAAAAATTAACAAAAACACTAAAATCCGGTTGAAAGCCTTTAAAAAATGTAAAATTAGCAAGATCCGGCTTTGAAACATCAAAATATTGTTAAAAAGCACCGAATTTAAGCCAACAACTGTCAAAAACCACAAAATACAAATCTACAAAGTCAAAAATAGCAAAATCCTGTCAATAATTATTAAAATATTGTAATACATTTTTACAAAACTCGACCCTCAAACTGTTAAAAATGTAAAAATAGCAAAATATAGATTTAAAACATGAATAACTTTTTAAAAAAACACCAGAAGTAAGCCATAAACTGTCAAAAAGTGTAAAGTTCTGTTTATTATTATTTACAAACAATTAAAAACTAAATAAATCTGGTCATAAAATATTTAAATATTTTTAGAAAAAACTAAAATCCAGCAAAACACAATTAAAAACTGCAAAAATCTATTTATTATTTGTCAAAAACATTAAAGTTTAGCATTGAGGCATTAAAATATTGTCCAAAAAAATGTATAAAATTTCAAAAATAGCGAACTCCGGCTATAAAGTATCAAATTTGTAAAAAAGCACTAAAATCCGGCAATAAAATAGTTCAAAGTTAGATTACGATCTCCTCTTGTGACAAAATTACTTTTGGTGTTTGCATAAAAGACAAACATTCAATTCTTTGATGACAAACACTTAGATGGGTGGGTGGGACACTCCATAGCGTGGTACCGGGCCAATAATTTGAAATGGAGTGACCTACCCACCCATCCAAGTGTTAGTTATCAAAAGGTTTGATTACAACCTTCCCTTGTGACAAAATAATTTTGGACATCATCATTGAAGAGAAAGCATTTAACTTCTTGATAATGAACACTTGGGCAAGTAGGTGGGACACTTCAAAACATAGTAACGCGTCAATAATTTGGATTGAAGTGTTAGTTAACAAAAAGTTAGATTACAATTTTCTTTTGTGACAAAATAACTTCTGATGTCTGCCTAGAAGACAAACATTCAATTTTTTTATGACTAAACACTTAGGTGGGTAGGTAGAATATGGCATGGTACCAAGACAATAGTTTGGAATGGACTAAATTATTAAAAAGGTTAAAAAATGCAAAATTTTATTATTAAAAAATTAAATATAGTAAATACCAACTTTTAAAAAATCAAAAAAAAAACACAATTTTAGCCACAAACAATTAAAAACTGCAAAATTCTGTTCATAAAATGTAAAAAACAGCAAATTCTAGTCTTAAAACATCAAAATATTGTAAAAAAAGCACCAAAATAGGTTGTAAATTGTTGAAAATGCAAATTTCTATTTATAAAAAGTCAAAACAATTAATCATAAAACAATTAAAAAAATTTAGACAAATCAAAATCCATCAAAAAACCTTTTAAAAGTGCAAAATTCTATTAATAAAAAGTTTAAAACAGCAAAAACCAATTTTAAAACATTAAAATAAAGTCAAAATGCAATAAAATCCAGCTATAAAGTGTAGAAAAATGTAAAAAAAATAAAAAATAGCAAAATATTGTTTGAAATAGTAAAATCCGGCCAAAAACGGTTCAAAAGTGCAAAGTTCTATTGAAAAAAGTTAAAAATAATTAAATCCAATTTTTAAAGTATTAAAATAAAGTCAAAAAGCACCAAAATCCGGCCATAAGTAGTCAAAAATGGTAAAAAAAATTATGAAATCCTAAAACGGTTTAAAAGTGCAAAATTCTATTAATAAAAAGTTAAAAACAGCAAAAGCCAACTTTGAAACATCAAATTGAATTCAATAAATACAAAAATCCAGACATAAACTGTCAAAAAAAAAATAAAAAAATTATAAAATTCTCAAAATAGCAAAATATTGTTTGAAATAGCAAAATCCTGCTTAAAAAGTGCAAAATTCTATTAATAAAAAATTAAAAACAGCATATGCCAATTTTTACAACATCAAAATAAACTTAAAAAGCATCATAAACTGACCATAAACTGTCAAAAAATGTTATAAAAATATGAAATCTTAAAAATAGCAAAAATATTGTTTAAAATAGCAAAACTTGACTATAATCTGCTAACAGATAAAAAAAATTATTTGTAGAAAGTCAAAAATAGTTATAAAGTATTGAAATATTGAAAAAAAAACAAAAATTGGCCACAAACAATCAAAAATTGCACAATTCTGTTTATAAAATGTCAAAAACAGCAAAATTCGGTCTTAAAACATCAAAATATTGTTAAAAAGCACCAAATTTAGTCTTAAATTGTTAAAAATGCAAATAACTATTTGTAAAAAGTTAAAATCAACTAAATCTGGTCATAAAACATTTAAATATTTTTAGACAAAATCAAAATCTGACCAAAAACGGTTTAAAAGTGCAAAGTTTTATTAATAAAAAGTTAAAAGCAGAAAAATTGCAATTTTGAAACGTTAAAATAAAGTCAAAAAGCAATAAAATCCGGTCATAAACTGTAGAAGAATGTTAAAAAAAATAAAAAATCCCAAAAATAGCAAAATATTGTTTGAAATCCGGCCAAAAACATTTCAAAAATGCAACATTCTATTGAAAAAATAACAAAATCCAACTTTTAAAACATTAATATAAAGTCAAAAAACACCAAAATCCGGCTTATGGCTACTGTCAAAAAATTATAGAATCCCAAAACAGTAAAATATGTTTTTAAATCGCAAAATCTGCGTTTAAAAGTTCAAAATTCCTTTAATAAAAAGTTAAAAATAGCATAAAAAAAAAATTTAGATAAAACCAAAATTTGGCCAAAAACGGTTTGTAAGTGCAAAACTATTTATTAATTGTCAAAAACATCAAAATCTAGTTTTAAAACATAAAATATTGTTGCAAAAGCCTAACAAAATTTATAAAATTTCAAAAATAGCAAATTTCGGTTATAAAATATCAAAATTTGTGAGAAAGCATTAAAATCCGGTAATAAAATAGTTGAAACATGTCAAATTCTTTTCATAAAATGTCACAAATAGCAAATCTAGCTTTAAAACCTCAAAATATTGTTAAAGAAAATTAAAATTTAGCCATAATTTGTTAAGAAGTTTATATTCTATTTATAAAAGGTCAAAAAGTACCAAAACCGGGCCAGCAACTGTTGAATACTACAAAAAAAAATGTTAAAAATAACAAAATCCGGTCATAAAATATCAAAATATTGTAAAAATCTACCAAAATCCGGCCATAAAACTGTTAAAAAATGTAAAATTATCAGAACCCGGCTTTGAAACATCAAAATATTATTAAAAAACACCAAAATTTGAACATAAACTGTTGAAAAGAATAAAGTTCTATTTATATAAAGTCAAAAATAACTAAATCCAGTCATCAAACATTGAAATATTTTTAGACAAAATCAAAATCCGATAAAAAACGGTTAAAACTATAATATATCAAAACATTGTTAGAAAAATCAGCCATAAACTGTTAAAAAGTGTAAAAGCACCAAAATCCGGCCATAAACTTTAAAAAAGTACAAAGTTTTAGTTATAAAATGTCAAAAACTCCAAAATGTTGTTAAAAAGCAGCAACATTGGTCTTAAATTATTGAAAATGCACATTGCACAAAATCAACAAAATTCGGTCATAAAACAATAAATTAGTTTTAAATCAAAATTCGGCCAAAAATGGTTTAAATATGCAAAACTCTATTAATGAAAAGTTATAAACAGCAAAAACTAACTGAAACATTAAGATAAAGTTAAAAAGCAACAAAATCCGGCCATAATCTATTAACGAGTGTAAAAGTCTTTTTATAAAAATTTAGTCTTGAAACATCAAAATATTGTTAATACGCTCCAAATTAAATCTTAAATTGTTAAAAATAAAAATCTCGATTTATAAAAAGTCAAAAACAACTAAATCCGGTCATAAAACATTAAAATATTTTTAGACAATATCAAATTCCGGTCAAAAACGGTTTAAAAATGCAAAATTCTATTAATTAAAAATTAAAAACATCGAAAACCAATTTTAAACCAACAAAATAAAATCAAAAAGCAATAAAATCCGGCCATAAACTGTAGAAAAATGTAAACAAAACTATAAATTCCCAAAAATAGCAAAACATTGTTAAAAATAGCAAAATCCGACTAAAAACGACAAAATTTTATTAATAAAAACAGTGTAAATTTGCAAATATGAGTTAATTATTTAAAAACAGCAAAAACTAGTTTTAAAACATCAAAATAAAATCAAATTCCGGCCACAAACTGTCAAAAACAAGCCAAAAAATAGCAAAATATTGTATGAAGTAGCAAAATCCAGCCAAAAACGGTTTAAAAGTGCAACACTTTTAAAATAAAAAGTTAAAAATAGCAAAAACTTTAAAACATAAAAATAAAGTAAAAAAGCATCAAAATCCGGCCATAAAATATAAAGGTTAAGTGGGAGAACAGACCTAGTCTGAACTTCGCCTTTTTCTATTTGTATAATTTGTATTAAATAGAAATAAAGTTTATTATTATTATTATTATTATTAGAAATAGCAAAATATTTTTAAAATAGCAAAATTTGGTCATAATCTGCCAACAAATGCAAAATGGTTTTTGTAAAAAGTCAAAAATAGTAAAATCCGGTCATAAAACATTAGAAAAAAAAAACAAAAACTTAACCACAAACAATTTTAAACTGCAAAATTCTGTTCATAAAATGTCATAAACAGAAAAATCCGGTCTTAAAACATCAAATATTGTTATAAAAAAATAAAATTTGACCTTAATCTGTTGAGACGTTTAAAAATCTATAACAGATCAAGAAAAAATAAAATACAGTCAAAAAGTACTAAAATCAAGCTAACTGTTAAAAACTACAACAACAAAAAAACTGAAAATAAAAACTTAATTATAAATTTAATTCAGAAAAAAGAAAATCAATCTCGAGACCTATTGCATAAAAACCAAGCACTCTAATCACTACACAAGTCTACTTTTAGCCGCATTTGCTTTTCATACAAATTTATTGACTTAAAAATAACAATCAATAATTTGTGAGTAGCGTTTCAAAAAGATATTCAAATCAAACTTGGCCTAACAGGAAACGACACGCACGACCCCTTGATAGTGAAGGACTTGTGTCTTTTGTCACTGATAATTATCATTTTATAACCACTCCTCTGCTTGCAACAATAGAGTATATATTTTTTTTTGTTTAGTCGATATCCTTTATTAACTAATTTGAAATTAATTAATTAGTTTGAATTTACAATACAAATGTTTAAGCTAATTATAGTTTAATTGATAAAGAATATTTTTTTATACTTATTATAATTAATTACCTACTATACATTTTTTGCAAAAATTAATTTTGGACCGTCATTTCAATAAGCAGAAATTACATATTAATCACTCCACATCCTGTTTAAAATGGTTCAACAAAAAAACCAACAAAAAATGTATATTCTGGTTTGAAGCCCACTAACCCAAATTCAAATAGAAACATTAGTCAATTTATCAACGAATCCATTTTATTAATTAATTACATCCCGTAGCTAGCAAACAGCAGCAGGGAAAGTTAAATATGCGTTAGGGTATTTCTTGTTGCGAAATTAATTCGTGTAAAACACGACGAAACTCATCGTTAAGTAAAAGGATTGTTGGGTGAGTTTGAGCATCCCAACTATCATACAGTCTGGGCTTGCTCACATTAGATTAACGGTTCTACTGACTGAAACTTGTGCAATTTCCGGTTAATATAGCATTAGTATTCCGGCGCGGCAAATGACTTATTGTCTAAGGTAGTAAAATCGTGAAGTTTTAATATGGCATTTGCATGTAAATGAAGTTAAGGGGGGATGGTGCGCTCACGTTGCCTACTAAAATATTGAAACCCTGCATAAATCTAACTCCTTCCAGCTTCACCTGGCAGTATATGTCCTCTACAATATCATAAAAATGGAAAACTTTTCCAATATATGTGTAGCTGAATAAATCAAAAACATGATATATGAAGATTAAAGTTGTCGCCAAACAATATAGCAACCTTCAAACATCATTGAAACTAGAATACCAAGCAATAAATTGTATTGAAAGCAAAAATTATTGCATTGGTTATATATTAATGTATTTTATACTCGTGGGATGTCCTTCGGCGTGACCGTTAATCCTGTAATCCTTATTTGCAGGACTGCGGCCCTGTTTTAATATTTACGTTAGAGTTTATGCTATTATATGTGAGCGGAATTCTCTTGTGTTATTTTAGTTAGATATGAGTCATATTATTAAATTAAAGTACTGATTAAACGGCAAAATTCATTTGATTATGTTCAAATAACTGTATTTTTCTCTGTGATAACTAAAAATTTCCATTAAGAATGATTAATGAATTCAAACGTTGTCTAAAAATAAAATTTAAAGCTTTCGAATTAAAATGTAAAAAATACTAAGTAGTAAAGAGTGTTTTGTATGCAAATTCCAACCATTTTTCCAGCTACAATAAACCCCACTATTTAATTTAATCCCAGCTGTAAACTATGAAATATCCCCAATTAAGTTCACTTTATAGTCATTTAGGAGTAATTTAAAAAAGCTTTTTAAGAATATATCATGAAAAAATAAATCAAATAAAATACAAAAAAAAGTTAAACTGTTTGGCGGTCGTGTCTGGGAATACAGAGTCCAGGCTTTACGTCGATTTATGTAAATGGCGATCGGACAAATTGACGATAGATTTCATCCCCCCTCACACCCACAGCCGGCGGTCTCAGAATGCTAATACGTGTAGCAAAAGTAGGGTGAAGAAAAAGCTTTGGTTATCTACAACACAATACATCACACCGATGGAAACTCTTTCTTAAATTGTTCCATGGGTTGAACAAAAAAAAAACGAATATTCAGAGGGTTTACCGCATGAAATATGGACATAAAATGCAGAAAGCGGATGTTTTTGTTACACCTAAATATTATATTACATATAAAGTGGCGGGCTGATGGAATAACGTAGTGGCTGCATAAAATATGCGCATCATAAAAAACATACGCGTCATTCTGTTGGATTTTTTGGAGTAATTATAATTTAATTTGATTTATTTAATCATTTTTTTAATTAGCGTTTTGAGTTATTGTTTTATGTTTTAAAAAAATATTTAATTGCAAATCAATAATAATTAAATATTTAATTCGGGCGAAAACACAGTTTATGAATGTTGGGCCGGTAGTTTGATATAATGTCCCCGCTCTAGTTGGTCATAAAAAATTAGAAATTACAACCACTTTCCGCGTTCCTGCAGCTAACAAATATGACAGATTGACTTAAAGATGTCATTAAGTTTGAATGAGCAATTGACGTATCAATTTTCTTGGTTAGTTAGTTTAGATTTTTGGCGTATCAGCCTAAGAAGACTATTAACGCCGATCAATTTTCTTGGTAACAAACACTTGGGTGAGCTGGCGAGAACACAGTTAATGAATGTTAAGAAGGTAGTTTGATATAGCGCAGTTGTTCAATTGCTTGTTTTCAAATTTTTGAATTTTTAAATGTTTTATGACCGAATTTTACTGTTTTTTTATTTTTTACAAAAAAAAATTGGCATCTGTTCATAGATTATGGCCAGATTTTGCTATTTCAAAAAATATTTTGCTATTTTTTACATTTCTCGACAGCTTATGGCCGGATTTTGATGCTTTTTGACTTTAATTTAATGTTTCAAAATTAGTTTCTGCTGTTTTTAGTTTTTAATTAATAGAATTTTGCAATTTTACACAGTTTTTGACCAGATTTTGATTTTGTCTAAAATTATTTTGCAATTTTTGAAATTTCATAATTTTTTCACAGTTTACAGCCGGATTTTATTGCTTTTTGCTTTTTAATAATAAAATTTTGCACTTTTAAACCGTTTTAAGCCAGATTTAGTTATTGTTATGGCCGGATTTTATTGTTTTTTAGTTTTATTTTGATGACTCAAAATTGGTTTTTGCAGTTTTTAACTTTTAATTGATAGAATTTTGCATTTTTGGCCGGATTTTAATTCCATCTAAAAATATTTTACTGTTTTATAAACCAAATTTAATTATTTTTTACTGTTTATAAACAAAAATTTGCATTTTCAACGGTTTAAGGCAAACTTTGGTGCTTATTAACAATATTTAAATGTTTCAAGATAGGATTTTACTGTTTTTGACATTTTATGAACAGAATTTTGCAGATTTTAATTGTTCAGGGCTAAATTTGTATTTTTTAAAATATTTTATGACCGAATTTCACTATTTTTAACTATTATATATAAAAAAATTTGCTCCTAATAACAGATTATAGCCGAGTTTTGCTATTTTAAACAATATTTTCTTAGTTTTAAAATTTCATAATTTTTTAAACATTTTTTGACAGTTCATAGTTAGATTTTAGTTCTTTTTTACTTTATTTTGGTGTTTTTAACTTTTTATTATTAAAATTTTTGCACTTTTAAACCGTTTTTGGCCGGATTTTGCTATTTCAAACAATATTTTGATATTTTTAAGATTCTATAACTTTTGTTTACATTTTTTAACAGTTTATAGCCAAATTTTATTGCTTTTTGACTTTATTTTGATTTTTCAAAAATGGTTTTTGCTGTTTTTAACTTTTTATTAATAGAATTTTGCACTTTTAAACGGTTTTTTGCTGAAATTTGATTTTTTTCTTTTTTCGTTTTTTCTATGACCAAATTTGGTTAATTTTGACTTTTTATGAATAAAAATTTGCATTTTTAACAATCGAAGACTAATTTTGGTATATTTTACATTATTTTAATATTTCAAAATCGGATATTGCTGCTTTTAAAATTTTATGAATATAATTTTGCATTTTTTTAAAATTTATAGCCAGATATTGCTGCTTTTTAACAAAAAAAACTTACAACATTTTGATATTTTATGACCAAACTTTGGCATTTTTAACATTTTTTTTTTGTAGTTTGTAACAGTTTTTGGTTCAATTTTGGTATTTTTTGACAGTATTTAGCCAAATTTTTGATTGATTTTGGACATTTAAAAAAAAAACATTTTTATTTTGTAACTATTTTAGCGCCAGATTTAAATGTTTTCTCATAAATTTGATATTGTATAGCCAAAATGCAATACAATTTTTAAAATTTTATAATTTTTTTAGACCTTTTTGACAATATTTTGATGTTTTAAGACTAGTTTTTGCTGTTTTTAACATTATGAATATAATTTTGCACTTTTAGAAGTTTATAGCTAAATTTTGGTGCTTCTTAACAAAAAATTTTCACTTTATTTGGATATTTTATAACCGAATTTTGCTATTTTTGATTTTTTTTTTTTGTAGGTTTCAACAATTGTTAGCTCAATTTTGGTAATTTTTGAGGATAAATTATTTTTTCTTGACATCTTATAAATAAAATTTTAAATTTTTCAACAGTTTATAGCCAAATTTTAATTTTTTTTAACAATATTTTGATGTTTTAAAGCAAAAACTTATATTTTTGACAATTTATGAACAAAAAATTCAAACTATTGTCCCGGTACCATACTATGGAGTGTACCACTTACCCACCTAACATTTTATGATAATTTTGGAACATTTAATGACGTTAATGTAGCTTACAAACGTTTTTTGACATTTATGACAGTTTACAAACGTTTTATGACGTTTATAAAATTACACAAACAATTTGTGACAGTTCAGGAACATTTCATGACAGTTTAGAAACTTTTTATGACATTTATGACAGCCTACAAATGTTTCTTGACATATATGACAACCTACAAACGTTTTATGACGTTTATAAATTTACACAAACATTTTATGACAGTTTAGAAATATTTTATGACAGTTTAGGAATATTTTACGACAATTTAAGAACATTTTATAACGTTTATGTAGCTTACAAAAGTTTTTTGACATTTATGACAGCCTACTAACATTTTATAACGTTTATAAAATCACACAAATATTTTATCACAGTTTGGAAACATTTTATGACAGTTTACAAACTTTTTATGACGTTTATGACAACCTACAAACGTTTTTTGACATTTATTACAACCTACAAACGTTTTATGACGTTTATAAAACCACACAAACATTTTATGACAGTTCAGAAACATTTTATGACATATAAAGAACTTTTTATGACGTTTATGACAGTCTACAAACGTTTTATGACGTTTCTAAAATCATACAAATATTTTCTGACAGTTCAGGAACAATTCATAACGTTTATGACAACCTACAAACGTTTTTTGACATTTATGACAGCTTACAAACGTTTTATGACGTTTATAAAATTACACAAACATTTTATGACAGTTCAAGAACATTTTATGACATATTAAAAACTTATTATGACGTTTATGACAGCCTACAAACGTTTTATGACATTTATGACAGCCTACAAACGTTGTATGATGTTAATAAATTCCCACAAATGTTTTATTACAGTTTACAAACGTTTTATGACGTCTATAAAACCACACAAACATTTTATGACAGTTCAAAAACATTTTATGACATTTAAGGAACTTTTTATAACGTTTATGACAGCCTACAAACGTTTTATGACATTTATGACAGCTTACAAACGTAGTATGACGTTAATATATTCTCACAAACATTTTATAACAGTTTAGAAACATTTTATGACAATTTAGAAACAATTAATGACGTTTATGTAGCTTACAAACGTTTTTTGACATTTATGACAGCCAACAAACGTTTTATGACGTTTATAAAACCACACAAACATTTTATGACTGTTCAGGAACATTTTATGACATATAAGGCATCTTTTATGACGTTTATGGCAGCCTACAAACGTTTTATGACGTTTATAAAATCACACAAATAATTTATGACAGTTTAGGAACATTTCATGACGTTTATGACAACCTACAAAGGTTTTTTGACATTTATGACAACCTACAAACGTTTTATGACGTTTATAAATTTTCACAAACATTTTATGACAGTTCAAAAACATTTTATGACATATTAGAAACTTTTTATGACTTTTATGACAGCCTACAAACGTTTTATAACGTTTATAAAATCACACAAATATTTTATGACAGTTTAGGAACATTATATGACGTTTATGACAACGTACAAAGGATTTTTGACATTTATGACAACCTACAAACGTTTTATGATGTTTATAAATTTTCACAAACATTTTATGACAGTTCAAGAACATTTTATGACATATTAGTAACTTTTTATAACCTTTATGACAGCCTATAAACTTTTTATAACGTTTATAAAATGACACAAATTTTTATGACAGTTCAAGAACATCTCATGACGTTTATGAGAAACTACAAACGTTTTTTGACGTTTATGACAACCTACAAACGTTTTATAACGTTTATAAATTTACACAAACATTTTATGACAGTTTAAGAACATTTTATGACATATTAGTAACTTTTTATAACCTTTATGACAGCCTATAAACGTTTTATAACGTTTATAAAATTACACAAATTTTTATGACAGTTCAAGAACATCTCATGACGTTTATGAGAAACTACAAACGTTTTTTGACGTTTATGACAACCTACAAACGTTTTATATTGTTTATAAATTTACACAAACATTTTATGACAGTTCAAGAACATTTTATGACATATTAGAAACTTTTTATGACCTTTATGACAGCCTACAAACGTTTTATGACATTTATGACAGCCTACAAACGTTTTTTGACATGTATGACCTCCTACAAACGTTTTATGACGTTTATAAAACTACACAAACATTTTATGACAGTTCAGGAACATTTTATGACATATAAGAAACTTTTATGGCAGCCTACAAACGTTTTATGACGTTTATAAAATGACACAAATATTTTATGACAGTTCAGGAACATTTCATGACTTTTATGACAACCTACAAACGTTTTTTGACATTTCTGACAACCAACAAACGTTTTATGACATATTAGAAACTTTTTATTACTTTTATGACAGCCTACAAACGTTTTATGACATTTATGACAGCCTACAAAAGTTTTATGACGTTTATAAAATTTCACAAACATTTTATGACAGCTCAGAAGTATTTTATGACTCTTATTACTTTTCAGAAATATTTAATAATATTTATGACAGTTCACAAACTTTTTATGAAATCTCACAAACATTTTATGACAGCTTAAGAGTATTTTATAAAGTTTGACATTAAGAAAAACAATTATTCTAAAAATTTTCAATCCAATTAATGCAATTATGTATCAAAAATTAATTTGAATTGATAATAAGAGTTCAAAAATAAGACAACTTTTAGAATAATAATGAATGGCTCATCGAATTTGAGCTGGTCTAGTAAGTGACTTTTAAAAAGTATTATAACTTTATGACGTTAGTAATATTTATGACTTTTGAAAACATTTTTAATGTTTATGGCATTTGTGACATTTTTTTTAAGTATTTGCCGTTTGATAAGATTTAAACTGTTTATGACACTTGTGACTTTTAAAAAAATTTATAACGTTTATGACGTTAGTGATATTTACGACTTTTGTGACTTTTGAAAACATTTTTAATGTTTATTGCATTTGTAACATTTTCTTAAATTGTTTTGACATAGATATGATTTAAACTGCTTATGACACTTGTGACTTTTGAAGAGATTTATAACGTTTATGACGTTAGTGATATTTATGACTTTTGTGACTTTTAAAGACATTTTTATTGTTTATTGCATTTGTGACATTTTTTAGACGTTTTTGAAATTTGATAAAATTTATATTGTTTATAATACTTGTGACTTAAAGAAATTTATAACATTTATCGCATTTGTGACATTTTTTTAGACGTTTTTGATTAAAGCTTCTTCTCTCTGCCAGCGTTAAATGTTTCTAAATCAAAAAAAGCAATAGAGATACAATTGTCTAGATTACCCAACACTTGGATAAGTAGGTGGGGCACTCCTTAACATGATTACCAGACGGTAATTTAAATTAAAGTGTCCACCCAGCTATTTATGAATAATATAAAACATAACTTTACACTTTTTAAAGTTTTTGGCCTATTTCTGGTGCTTTTTAACAATATTTTAGATTTTGCTATTTTTGACATATATTATGATATAATAAAAAATTAGAAGTAACAAACACTTTCCGAGTTTTTGCAACTAACAAACATGACAGATTGACTGACAGATGTCATTAAATTTGAGAAAGTAGTTGACGCAATAATTTTCTTGATAACAAACACTTGGGCGGGTGGGCGAGAACACAGTTTAAGAATGTTGGGTTGATAGTTTGATCATAGTCATGGTCAAAGCTTAATATACAATGCCGCAGATTTAATTCAATTACACGAATCTCTATAAATGCATGTGGCATGTAATGGTCACTAGTACAATTAATTGAAACCGTCATAAGTAATGCAAGTAATCCATTTATGAAATTGATCTCATTTTTAATTCGCGTACCATTTTTTTCATTTTGTTTTATGGAACAATTCTTGCGGGAGTCGCGACGGCTAAATTATTAATCATCCAGATGAATTGCCTCTGCTTATGGCACATTCGGGTCGCCATATTAATGTAATTACTCGTGTACAATTAGTAAAAGTGACATAATTTTAATAAACCAATTAACATAGAATTTACTGAGTTATTATTTAATTTTCCCAGAGGCTTGGATGTTAAATTACAATAACAAAAATGTATTTTTAGAATTAATTGGCTTGGAGCATACATTACATTTATTAAATATACAAAATGATGGAGTAGACTACTTTAAAATTAATTTCTAAATTAACTAAGTTATTGACCCAGATCATTTGATATATCATAGTAAATTCAGTTTGGCAAACTAGTTGAGCTCAAGATCAAATATAATAAATGTTAGACGTCTCACTTTGTCCTCCCATGCCACCCACTCCGGCATTTCTTGGGGCAAAACTTTATTAACTCGAAACCGCATTACCCGACTAATTAAAATGGAAAGTAACTTAATTAGTTAGCGGCTCGCTAATAATCACCAAATTTTCATGACACGTCTGCGAAGCTTGCGCATTGAGTCTCTCACCTAAGGTGTCGCCTTACGCATATTAAAAAAGTTTTACCGCATGTAATGAGATTTCGGTGCGTTTATCGTGTTATAGTGATGAAATATGGGAGAAGTTTACAGATTACTGAGAGCTTTTTTAGCATTTGTAATAATAAAGGGAGTCATACGGTTGCTGGTTTTTATGTTTTAATTTAAACATTTGTTGGAAGAAGATGGTAGTGGTTTGAAATTTTATTAAAAGTTTTAATTTGATAAATATATGGTGTGGCTAAACAAATGAAAACTGTTGAAATGAGTTTCAAATAATGCCTGAATTTTGTTAATTTATTTTTGTCAGAGTTACTACAAGCTAATTGGTAGCAATAAATTCTTTACTATTTTTGCTGCTTTGAATAAATAAAGATAACTCGGTTACAACTTAATATATCTGAATGAAAAATACTAAGATGGGTTTTAAGTACTTCCTGAATATAAGCCTAGAATCATTTTGTTTTAATGCTTTTGTCAAAGTTGCTACAAGCTAATTTGTTGCTATACATTCTTTACTATTTTTGTTGCTTTGAATAAGTAAAGATAACTCGGTTACAACTTAATATATCTTGATGAAAATTGCTAAAATAAGTTTTAAGTAATGCCTAAATATAAGCTTAAAAGCATTTTGTTTTATTGCTTCTGTCAAAGTTGCTACAAGCTAATTTGTTGCAATAAATTTTTTACTATTTTTGTTGCTTTGAATAAATGAAGATAACTCGGTTACAACTTATGATATCTTAATGAAAATTGCTAAGATGGGTTTCAAATAATGCCTGAATATAAGCCTAGAAGCATTTTGCTTATTTATTTCTGTCAAAGTTGCTACAAGCTAATTTGTTGCAATAAATTCTTTACTAATTTTGTTGCTTTAAATAAATTAAGATAACTCGGTTACAACTTAACATATCTTGATGAAAATTACTAAGACGGGTTTTAAGTAATGCCTGAATATAAGCTTAAAAGCATTTTGTTTATTTATTTCTGTCAAAGTTGCTACAAGCTAATTTGTTGCAATAAATTCTTTACTATTTTTGTTGCTTTGAATAAATGAAGATAACTCGGTTACAACTTAATATATCTTGATGAAAATTGCTAAGATGGGTTTTAAGTAATGCCTGAATATAAGTCTAGGAGCATTTTGTTTAATTACTTTTGTCAGAGTTGCTACAAGCTTATTTGTTGCTATAAATTCTGTATTATTTTGTTGCTTTAAACAAATGAAGATAACTCGCTTATAACTTATCATATCTTGATGAAAATTGCTCAGATGGGTTTAAAGTAAAGCTTGAATATAAGCCTAGAAGCATTTTGTTTAATTACTTTTGTCAGAGTTGCTACAAGCTAATTTGTTGCTATAAATTCTGTATTATTTTGTTGCTTTAAACAAATGAAGATAACTCGCTTATAACTTATTATATCTTGATGAAAATTGCTAAGATGGGTTTTAAGTAATGCCTGAATATAAGCCTAAGAGCATTTTGTTTAATTATTTTTGTCAGAGTTGCTACAAGCTAATTTGTTGCTATAAATTCTGTATTATTTTGTTGCTTTAAACAAATGAAGATAACTCGCTTATAACTTATTATATCTTGATGAAAATTGCTAAGATGGGTTTTAAGTAATGCCTGAATATAAGCCTAAGAGCATTTTGTTTAATTACTTTTGTCAGAGTTGCTACAAGCTAATTTGTTGCTATAAATTCTGTATTATTTTGTTGCTTTAAACAAATGAAGATAACTCGCTTATAACTTATCATATCTTGATGAAAATTGCTAAGATGGGTTTTAAGTAAAGCTTGAAAATAAGCCTAGAAGCATTTTATTTAATTACTTTTGTCAGAGTTGCTACAAGCTAATTTGTTGCTATTAATTCTGTATTATTTTGTTGCTTTAAACAAATGAAGATAACTTGCTTATAACTTATCATATCTTGATGAAAATTGCTAAGATGGGTTTTAAGCAAAGCTTGAATATAAGCCTAGAAGCATTTTGTTTAATTACTTTTGTCAGAGTTGCTACAAGCTAATTTGTTGCTATAAATTCTGTATTATTTTGTTGCTTTAAACAAATGAAGATAACTCGCTTATAACTTATCATATCTTGATGAAAATTACTAAGATGGGTTTTAAGTAATGCCTGAATATAAGCCTAGGAGCATTTTGTTTAATTACTTTTGTCAGAGTTGCTACAAGCTAATTTGTTGTTATAAATTCTTTATTATTTTGTTGCTTTAAACAAATGAAGATAACTCGCTTATAACTTATCATATCTTAATGAAAATTGCTAAGATAGGTTTTAAGTAGTGCCTGAATATAAGCCTAAAAGCATTTTGTTTATTTATTTCTCTCAAAATTGCTACAAGCTAATTTGTTGCAATAAATTCTTGACTATTTTTGTTGCTTTAAATAAATAAAGATAACTCGGTTACAACTTAATATATCTTGATGAAAGTTGCTAAGATGGGTTTTAATTAATGCCTGAATACAAACCTAAAAGCATTTTGTTTAATTATGTCTGACAAAGTTGCTACAAGCTAATTTGTTGCTTTAAATTCTGAACTACTTTGTTGCTTTAAACAAATGAAGAAAACTCTCTTATAACTTATCATATCTTGATGAAAATTGCTAAGATGGGTTTTAAGTAAAGCTTGAATATAAGCCTAGAAGCATTTTGTTTAATTACTTTTGTCAGTGTTGCTACAAGCTAATTTGTTGCTTTAAATTCTGTATTATTTTGTTGCTTTAAACAAATGAAGATAATTCGCTTATAACTTATCATATTTTGAAGAAAATTGCTAAGATGGGTTTTAGGCAAAGCTTGAATATAAGCCTAGAAGCATTTTGTTTAATTACTTTTGTCAGTGTTGCTACAAGCTAATTTGTTGCTTTAAATTCTGTATTATTTTGTTGCTTTAAACAAATGAAGATAACTCACTTATAACTTATCATATCTTGATGAAAATTGCTAAGATGGGTTTTAAGTAATGCCTGAATATAAGCCTAGAAGCATTTTGTTTAATTACTTTTGTCAGAGTTGCTACAAGCTAATTTGTTGCTATAAATTCTGTATTATTTTGTTGCTTTAAACAAATGAAGATAACTCGCTTATAACTTATCATATCTTGATAAAAATTGCTAAGATGGGTTTTAAGTAAAGCTTGAATATAAACCTAGAAGCATTTTGTTTAATTACTTTTGTCAGAGTTGCTACAAGCTAATTTGTTGCTATAAATTCTGTATTATTTTGTTGCTTTAATCAAATGAAGATAACTCGCTCACAACTTATCATATTTTGATGAAAATTGCTAAGATGGATTTTAAGTAATGCCTGATTATAAGCCTAGAAGCATTTTGTTTAATTACTTTTGTCAGAGTTGCTACAAGTTAATTTGTTGCTATAAATTCTGTATTATTTTGTTGCTTTAAACAAATGAAGATAACTCGCTTATAACTTATCATATCTTGATGAAAATTGCTAAGATGGGTTTTAAGTAATGCCTGAATATAAGCCTAAAAGCATTTTGTTTAATTACTTTTGTCAGTGTTGCTACAAGCTAATTTGTTGCTTTAAATTCTGTATTATTTTGTTGCTTTAAACAAATGAAGATAACTCGCTTATAACTTATCATATCTTGATGAAAATTGCTAAGATGGGTTTTAAGCAAAGCTTGAATATAAGCCTAAAAGCATTTTGTTTAATTACTTTTGTCAAAGTTGCTACAAGCTAATTTGTTGCTTTAAATTCTGTATTATTTTGTTGCTTTAAACAAATGAAGATAATTCGCTTTTAACTTATCATATCTTGATGAAAATTGCTAAGATGGGTTTTAAGTAAAGCTTGAATATAAGCCTAGAAGCATTTTGTTTAATTACTTTTGTCAAAGTTGCTACAAGCTAATTTGTTGCTATAAATTCTGTATTATTTTGTTGCTTTAAACAAATGAAGATAACTCGCTTATAACTTATCATATCTTGATGAAAATTGCTAAGATGGGTTTTAAGCAAAGCTTGAATATAAGCCTAGAAGCATTTTGTTTAATTACTTTTGTCAGAGTTGCTACAAGCTAATTTGTTGCTATAAATTCTGTATTATTTTGTTGCTTTAAACAAATGAAGATAACTCGCTTATAACTTATCATATCTTGATGAAAATTGCTAAGATGGGTTTTTAATAATGCCTGAATATAAGCCTAGGAGCATTTTGTTCAATTACTTTTGTCAGAGTTGCTACAAGCTAATTTGTTGCTATAAATTCTGTATTATTTTGTTGCTTTAAACAAATGAAGATAACTCGCTTATAACTTATCATATCTTGATGAAAATTGCTAAGATGGGTTTTAAGTAATGCCTGAATATAAGCCAAAAAGCATTTTGTTTAATTACTTTTGTCAATGTTGCTACAAGCTAATTTGTTGCTTTAAATTATGTATTATTTTGTTGCTTTAAACAAATGAAGATAACTCGCTTATAACTTATCATATCTTGATGAAAATTGCTAAGATGGGTTTTAAGTAATGCTTGAATATAAGCCTAGGAGCATTTTGTTTAATTACTTTTGTCAGAGTTGCTACAAGCTAATTTGTTGCAATATATTCTTTACTATTTTTGTTGCTTTGAATAAATGAAGATAACTTGCTTATAACTTAATATATCTTAATAAAAACTGTTAAGATGGGTTTTAAGTAATGCTTAAATATAAGCCTAGAAGCATTTTGTTTAATTATTTCTCTCAGAGTTGCTACAAGCTAATTTGTTGCAATATATTCTTTACTATTTTTGTTGCTTCGAATAAATGAATATAACTCGGTTACAACTTAATATATCTTTATAAAAATTGCTAAGATGGTTTTAAGTAATGCACAAATATAATAATTCCGTCTTAAAATTGATGCTTTAATGCTAAATAATACAAAGTCTTCCCATATTCCATTAATAATATATTGGTATTGCGTGGACGTGTCGCTAGAACCTAGGTGAGGATTCATGCATGTTTTACACAACCCCCATGACCTAGATATCGCAACCATCCGTGCGACACTCTCATCCCTTATGTATGCAGCAGTTTTACACGATGGAAAGGATCTTCTTGTTTTTACGACCTTCCCTTACCTCATCTAATATCGCCAGCAATGGGTTTTAATGGTGAATTATGCACCGCTTCGGGGTCGCCGCCATAGATGAGATTGTTTTGCATGGAAAAAATCCATGCGGGGATTTCATCCGTCGAAGCGTTCAAAATAAATCGCGTTAAATTGTAAATTTTACGGTGGAATAAAGTTGATGGAAATAAAATAATATTTATATAATTTCCTTGGATAAATGCCCGTGCACGTGTACAAATTGAAATCGTAGATTATTTGTTGGTGGTGGTGTGAGTTGGAACGAGTTAAGTGAGCCATAAAGAGCTTCCAGGTTATAGTGGAATCGAGTATGCAGCATGCATCTGCATGTAAATTTGCAGCCGAGCAGCGAGCGAGTACTTACTACTTACATTTCTATTCGCCAGTCAGCATAAAGTATAAATGCGGGCTCCAACCATACAATATATGTCCTAAACCCTTCTCCTAAATTTAATTATAAATACACGCAGCAATCAAAAAATTTATCATCAACACGATTGAATTTTATCGCCTCCCTTTTCTTTCCTTTTTTTTTAGTTTCTAGTAATATCCGATGCTTTTGCAAGGCCTCTATTCCCGTTCAATACAATTTGTCTTAATGACGTCGAACTGAAGGACGGTCACAATAGGGCAGAAAAAATATAATCCCCGCAGACGACCGAGTAGCGGCTTTTATATATTTCGGCACGTTGATGGGGAGGTGGTGTGCGGGGTACAAGACAATCGCTTTAAGAAAGTGCGACGAGTGAGGAGAGGAAAATGTTTCGATATTGGGTTTTATTTACCTTCTAGCATAAACAGCTTAGAGTTGATCAATTTCTATTAAGTAAATATCAATTTATTAGGAATAATAACTTTCAGCTTATTGTAGCAAAAATAATTGATTGCTTGCTTATAGGTAACAATAAAATAGGAAAATTAGTTGAATTAATTAATTTTCTAATTTATTTTAAGCTTGTAGCAATTAAACTTGGTTTGAACTAGTTCAAGCAATTTTAAGATTCTGGTTATTTTATTGCTACGATCAAACACGCAATAATAATTAAAAAAATGTTTGAAAATATGAATTTCATGTTTATCATCCGCATGCTGCCCTCTAAAATAAGGTCAAAATTTGTCTATTATTATTAATTCTGTTTTCAAAGCTGGACTTAGTGCAATGAAAAAACACGGGTAAGAGTTACTGACGTAGCTCTGTATTTGTAATTGAATTTTAATACTCTATTGCCCCTCCACACCGCCACTACTTCACACCACAAAATGTTCGATTCCGAAATCGCCGTTTCGATATTCTCAACCGTTCACCTTCTAATTCATAGCGGTTTTTCGGTGTATTTTTATTACGAAAACGTGTAAAACAAATATAGTTTTAAGAGGCCGAGGGGGACGCAATTGCTTTTGTGGCAAGCCAACAGAGCCCGGCAGATGCTTTTGCAAACCGGAAGTCCGTAGGTCAAAGGGTTTCCCTTCGGCAATCGATTGTATCGCTTAGTACGTACGTAAGCTCGTGTTTTTCAGAGTAAAATCTACAAATGTGGATGAAAGTTTGTAATTTTTTGTTTTCTGGGGTAATTTGGAGCCCTGATTACGATTTCGATATCGCCGTTTCGATATTCCCAACACTTCCCTGTCTTATGCAAAAATAGCTATTTTCGGTCAATTTGAAAGTTCTAAATGCGTGAAACTAACATACTTCTAGCCGGCCGATGAGGACCCAGATTTTTTTGTGTGAAGCCACAGACCCTAGTAAGTTGTCGGAGAAAGCGGAAGTCTGTGCTTCAAGGGGTTCTTCTTCGGCGATCGAAAAAGTCAAAACATACCAAAGAGGGGGGTCTTTCTCCTTTTTTGACTAGGATTTTTTCAATTTTAAGAAAAAAAGGTCGGTTTTTTTACATTTCCTGACGTAAAATGAACCCCTGATTACGATTTTGGGGGTCCGACTCCGATATTCCTAGCACCCTGGCGGCAATTTTAAAATAACCGCCAAAAACACGTTTTTTTGTGTTTGGAAAGGCAAAAAAGGCACTAAACGGTGAAGGGCAGGGACGCAATTGCTCCTAAGGGTAGCCAATAGACCAATCTGAATCCCTGCCAAAGGGCAAGTCCGTAGGTCAAAGGGTTTTTCTTCGGCGATCGACGAAAGTTTCGGTTTTATCGCCAATACGTACATAAGCCCACGTCGCCACACTAAAATTCGCAAACGTGGACCAATGTTGGTAATTTTTTGGTTATTGGGGTAATTTGGACCCCTGATTACAATTCCGGAATCGCCGTTTCGATATTCTCAACCGTTCACCTTCTAATTCATAGCGGTTTTTCGGTGTATTTTTATTACGAAAACGTGTAAAACAAATATAGTTTTAAGAGGCCGAGGGGGACGCAATTGCTTTTGTGGCAAGCCAACAGAGCCCGGCAGATGCTTTTGCAAACCGGAAGTCCGTAGGTCAAAGGGTTTCCCTTCGGCAATCGATTGTATCGCTTAGTACGTACGTAAGCTCGTGTTTTTCAGAGTAAAATCTACAAATGTGGATGAAAGTTTGTAATTTTTTGTTTTCTGGGGTAATTTGGAGCCCTGATTACGATTTCGATATCGCCGTTTCGATATTCCCAACACTTCCCTGTCTTATGCAAAAATAGCTATTTTCGGTCAATTTGAAAGTTCTAAATGCGTGAAACTAACATACTTCTAGCCGGCCGATGAGGACCCAGATTTTTTTGTGTGAAGCCACAGACCCTAGTAAGTTGTCGGAGAAAGCGGAAGTCTGTGCTTCAAGGGGTTCTTCTTCGGCGATCGAAAAAGTCAAAACATACCAAAGAGGGGGGTCTTTCTCCTTTTTTGACTAGGATTTTTTCAATTTTAAGAAAAAAAGGTCGGTTTTTTTACATTTCCTGACGTAAAATGAACCCCTGATTACGATTTTGGGGGTCCGACTCCGATATTCCTAGCACCCTGGCGGCAATTTTAAAATAACCGCCAAAAACACGTTTTTTTGTGTTTGGAAAGGCAAAAAAGGCACTAAACGGTGAAGGGCAGGGACGCAATTGCTCCTAAGGGTAGCCAATAGACCAATCTGAATCCCTGCCAAAGGGCAAGTCCGTAGGTCAAAGGGTTTTTCTTCGGCGATCGACGAAAGTTTCGGTTTTATCGCCAATACGTACATAAGCCCACGTCGCCACACTAAAATTCGCAAACGTGGACCAATGTTGGTAATTTTTTGGTTATTGGGGTAATTTGGACCCCTGATTACAATTCCGGAATCGCCGTTTCGATATTCTCAACCGTTCACCTTCTAATTCATAGCGGTTTTTCGGTGTATTTTTATTACGAAAACGTGTAAAACAAATATAGTTTTAAGAGGCCGAGGGGGACGCAATTGCTTTTGTGGCAAGCCAACAGAGCCCGGCAGATGCTTTTGCAAACCGGAAGTCCGTAGGTCAAAGGGTTTCCCTTCGGCAATCGATTGTATCGCTTAGTACGTACGTAAGCTCGTGTTTTTCAGAGTAAAATCTACAAATGTGGATGAAAGTTTGTAATTTTTTGTTTTCTGGGGTAATTTGGAGCCCTGATTACGATTTCGATATCGCCGTTTCGATATTCCCAACACTTCCCTGTCTTATGCAAAAATAGCTATTTTCGGTCAATTTGAAAGTTCTAAATGCGTGAAACTAACATACTTCTAGCCGGCCGATGAGGACCCAGATTTTTTTGTGTGAAGCCACAGACCCTAGTAAGTTGTCGGAGAAAGCGGAAGTCTGTGCTTCAAGGGGTTCTTCTTCGGCGATCGAAAAAGTCAAAACATACCAAAGAGGGGGGTCTTTCTCCTTTTTTGACTAGGATTTTTTCAATTTTAAGAAAAAAAGGTCGGTTTTTTTACATTTCCTGACGTAAAATGAACCCCTGATTACGATTTTGGGGGTCCGACTCCGATATTCCTAGCACCCTGGCGGCAATTTTAAAATAACCGCCAAAAACACGTTTTTTTGTGTTTGGAAAGGCAAAAAAGGCACTAAACGGTGAAGGGCAGGGACGCAATTGCTCCTAAGGGTAGCCAATAGACCAATCTGAATCCCTGCCAAAGGGCAAGTCCGTAGGTCAAAGGGTTTTTCTTCGGCGATCGACGAAAGTTTCGGTTTTATCGCCAATACGTACATAAGCCCACGTCGCCACACTAAAATTCGCAAACGTGGACCAATGTTGGTAATTTTTTGGTTATTGGGGTAATTTGGACCCCTGATTACAATTCCGGAATCGCCGTTTCGATATTCTCAACCGTTCACCTTCTAATTCATAGCGGTTTTTCGGTGTATTTTTATTACGAAAACGTGTAAAACAAATATAGTTTTAAGAGGCCGAGGGGGACGCAATTGCTTTTGTGGCAAGCCAACAGAGCCCGGCAGATGCTTTTGCAAACCGGAAGTCCGTAGGTCAAAGGGTTTCCCTTCGGCAATCGATTGTATCGCTTAGTACGTACGTAAGCTCGTGTTTTTCAGAGTAAAATCTACAAATGTGGATGAAAGTTTGTAATTTTTTGTTTTCTGGGGTAATTTGGAGCCCTGATTACGATTTCGATATCGCCGTTTCGATATTCCCAACACTTCCCTGTCTTATGCAAAAATAGCTATTTTCGGTCAATTTGAAAGTTCTAAATGCGTGAAACTAACATACTTCTAGCCGGCCGATGAGGACCCAGATTTTTTTGTGTGAAGCCACAGACCCTAGTAAGTTGTCGGAGAAAGCGGAAGTCTGTGCTTCAAGGGGTTCTTCTTCGGCGATCGAAAAAGTCAAAACATACCAAAGAGGGGGGTCTTTCTCCTTTTTTGACTAGGATTTTTTCAATTTTAAGAAAAAAAGGTCGGTTTTTTTACATTTCCTGACGTAAAATGAACCCCTGATTACGATTTTGGGGGTCCGACTCCGATATTCCTAGCACCCTGGCGGCAATTTTAAAATAACCGCCAAAAACACGTTTTTTTGTGTTTGGAAAGGCAAAAAAGGCACTAAACGGTGAAGGGCAGGGACGCAATTGCTCCTAAGGGTAGCCAATAGACCAATCTGAATCCCTGCCAAAGGGCAAGTCCGTAGGTCAAAGGGTTTTTCTTCGGCGATCGACGAAAGTTTCGGTTTTATCGCCAATACGTACATAAGCCCACGTCGCCACACTAAAATTCGCAAACGTGGACCAATGTTGGTAATTTTTTGGTTATTGGGGTAATTTGGACCCCTGATTACAATTCCGGAATCGCCGTTTCGATATTCTCAACCGTTCACCTTCTAATTCATAGCGGTTTTTCGGTGTATTTTTATTACGAAAACGTGTAAAACAAATATAGTTTTAAGAGGCCGAGGGGGACGCAATTGCTTTTGTGGCAAGCCAACAGAGCCCGGCAGATGCTTTTGCAAACCGGAAGTCCGTAGGTCAAAGGGTTTCCCTTCGGCAATCGATTGTATCGCTTAGTACGTACGTAAGCTCGTGTTTTTCAGAGTAAAATCTACAAATGTGGATGAAAGTTTGTAATTTTTTGTTTTCTGGGGTAATTTGGAGCCCTGATTACGATTTCGATATCGCCGTTTCGATATTCCCAACACTTCCCTGTCTTATGCAAAAATAGCTATTTTCGGTCAATTTGAAAGTTCTAAATGCGTGAAACTAACATACTTCTAGCCGGCCGATGAGGACCCAGATTTTTTTGTGTGAAGCCACAGACCCTAGTAAGTTGTCGGAGAAAGCGGAAGTCTGTGCTTCAAGGGGTTCTTCTTCGGCGATCGAAAAAGTCAAAACATACCAAAGAGGGGGGTCTTTCTCCTTTTTTGACTAGGATTTTTTCAATTTTAAGAAAAAAAGGTCGGTTTTTTTACATTTCCTGACGTAAAATGAACCCCTGATTACGATTTTGGGGGTCCGACTCCGATATTCCTAGCACCCTGGCGGCAATTTTAAAATAACCGCCAAAAACACGTTTTTTTGTGTTTGGAAAGGCAAAAAAGGCACTAAACGGTGAAGGGCAGGGACGCAATTGCTCCTAAGGGTAGCCAATAGACCAATCTGAATCCCTGCCAAAGGGCAAGTCCGTAGGTCAAAGGGTTTTTCTTCGGCGATCGACGAAAGTTTCGGTTTTATCGCCAATACGTACATAAGCCCACGTCGCCACACTAAAATTCGCAAACGTGGACCAATGTTGGTAATTTTTTGGTTATTGGGGTAATTTGGACCCCTGATTACAATTCCGGAATCGCCGTTTCGATATTCTCAACCGTTCACCTTCTAATTCATAGCGGTTTTTCGGTGTATTTTTATTACGAAAACGTGTAAAACAAATATAGTTTTAAGAGGCCGAGGGGGACGCAATTGCTTTTGTGGCAAGCCAACAGAGCCCGGCAGATGCTTTTGCAAACCGGAAGTCCGTAGGTCAAAGGGTTTCCCTTCGGCAATCGATTGTATCGCTTAGTACGTACGTAAGCTCGTGTTTTTCAGAGTAAAATCTACAAATGTGGATGAAAGTTTGTAATTTTTTGTTTTCTGGGGTAATTTGGAGCCCTGATTACGATTTCGATATCGCCGTTTCGATATTCCCAACACTTCCCTGTCTTATGCAAAAATAGCTATTTTCGGTCAATTTGAAAGTTCTAAATGCGTGAAACTAACATACTTCTAGCCGGCCGATGAGGACCCAGATTTTTTTGTGTGAAGCCACAGACCCTAGTAAGTTGTCGGAGAAAGCGGAAGTCTGTGCTTCAAGGGGTTCTTCTTCGGCGATCGAAAAAGTCAAAACATACCAAAGAGGGGGGTCTTTCTCCTTTTTTGACTAGGATTTTTTCAATTTTAAGAAAAAAAGGTCGGTTTTTTTACATTTCCTGACGTAAAATGAACCCCTGATTACGATTTTGGGGGTCCGACTCCGATATTCCTAGCACCCTGGCGGCAATTTTAAAATAACCGCCAAAAACACGTTTTTTTGTGTTTGGAAAGGCAAAAAAGGCACTAAACGGTGAAGGGCAGGGACGCAATTGCTCCTAAGGGTAGCCAATAGACCAATCTGAATCCCTGCCAAAGGGCAAGTCCGTAGGTCAAAGGGTTTTTCTTCGGCGATCGACGAAAGTTTCGGTTTTATCGCCAATACGTACATAAGCCCACGTCGCCACACTAAAATTCGCAAACGTGGACCAATGTTGGTAATTTTTTGGTTATTGGGGTAATTTGGACCCCTGATTACAATTCCGGAATCGCCGTTTCGATATTCTCAACCGTTCACCTTCTAATTCATAGCGGTTTTTCGGTGTATTTTTATTACGAAAACGTGTAAAACAAATATAGTTTTAAGAGGCCGAGGGGGACGCAATTGCTTTTGTGGCAAGCCAACAGAGCCCGGCAGATGCTTTTGCAAACCGGAAGTCCGTAGGTCAAAGGGTTTCCCTTCGGCAATCGATTGTATCGCTTAGTACGTACGTAAGCTCGTGTTTTTCAGAGTAAAATCTACAAATGTGGATGAAAGTTTGTAATTTTTTGTTTTCTGGGGTAATTTGGAGCCCTGATTACGATTTCGATATCGCCGTTTCGATATTCCCAACACTTCCCTGTCTTATGCAAAAATAGCTATTTTCGGTCAATTTGAAAGTTCTAAATGCGTGAAACTAACATACTTCTAGCCGGCCGATGAGGACCCAGATTTTTTTGTGTGAAGCCACAGACCCTAGTAAGTTGTCGGAGAAAGCGGAAGTCTGTGCTTCAAGGGGTTCTTCTTCGGCGATCGAAAAAGTCAAAACATACCAAAGAGGGGGGTCTTTCTCCTTTTTTGACTAGGATTTTTTCAATTTTAAGAAAAAAAGGTCGGTTTTTTTACATTTCCTGACGTAAAATGAACCCCTGATTACGATTTTGGGGGTCCGACTCCGATATTCCTAGCACCCTGGCGGCAATTTTAAAATAACCGCCAAAAACACGTTTTTTGTGTTTGGAAAGGCAAAAAAGGCACTAAACGGTGAAGGGCAGGGACGCAATTGCTCCTAAGGGTAGCCAATAGACCAATCTGAATCCCTGCCAAAGGGCAAGTCCGTAGGTCAAAGGGTTTTTCTTCGGCGATCGACGAAAGTTTCGGTTTTATCGCCAATACGTACATAAGCCCACGTCGCCACACTAAAATTCGCAAACGTGGACCAATGTTGGTAATTTTTTGGTTATTGGGGTAATTTGGACCCCTGATTACAATTCCGGAATCGCCGTTTCGATATTCTCAACCGTTCACCTTCTAATTCATAGCGGTTTTTCGGTGTATTTTTATTACGAAAACGTGTAAAACAAATATAGTTTTAAGAGGCCGAGGGGGACGCAATTGCTTTTGTGGCAAGCCAACAGAGCCCGGCAGATGCTTTTGCAAACCGGAAGTCCGTAGGTCAAAGGGTTTCCCTTCGGCAATCGATTGTATCGCTTAGTACGTACGTAAGCTCGTGTTTTTCAGAGTAAAATCTACAAATGTGGATGAAAGTTTGTAATTTTTTGTTTTCTGGGGTAATTTGGAGCCCTGATTACGATTTCGATATCGCCGTTTCGATATTCCCAACACTTCCCTGTCTTATGCAAAAATAGCTATTTTCGGTCAATTTGAAAGTTCTAAATGCGTGAAACTAACATACTTCTAGCCGGCCGATGAGGACCCAGATTTTTTTGTGTGAAGCCACAGACCCTAGTAAGTTGTCGGAGAAAGCGGAAGTCTGTGCTTCAAGGGGTTCTTCTTCGGCGATCGAAAAAGTCAAAACATACCAAAGAGGGGGGTCTTTCTCCTTTTTTGACTAGGATTTTTTCAATTTTAAGAAAAAAAGGTCGGTTTTTTTACATTTCCTGACGTAAAATGAACCCCTGATTACGATTTTGGGGGTCCGACTCCGATATTCCTAGCACCCTGGCGGCAATTTTAAAATAACCGCCAAAAACACGTTTTTTTGTGTTTGGAAAGGCAAAAAAGGCACTAAACGGTGAAGGGCAGGGACGCAATTGCTCCTAAGGGTAGCCAATAGACCAATCTGAATCCCTGCCAAAGGGCAAGTCCGTAGGTCAAAGGGTTTTTCTTCGGCGATCGACGAAAGTTTCGGTTTTATCGCCAATACGTACATAAGCCCACGTCGCCACACTAAAATTCGCAAACGTGGACCAATGTTGGTAATTTTTTGGTTATTGGGGTAATTTGGACCCCTGATTACAATTCCGGAATCGCCGTTTCGATATTCTCAACCGTTCACCTTCTAATTCATAGCGGTTTTTCGGTGTATTTTTATTACGAAAACGTGTAAAACAAATATAGTTTTAAGAGGCCGAGGGGGACGCAATTGCTTTTGTGGCAAGCCAACAGAGCCCGGCAGATGCTTTTGCAAACCGGAAGTCCGTAGGTCAAAGGGTTTCCCTTCGGCAATCGATTGTATCGCTTAGTACGTACGTAAGCTCGTGTTTTTCAGAGTAAAATCTACAAATGTGGATGAAAGTTTGTAATTTTTTGTTTTCTGGGGTAATTTGGAGCCCTGATTACGATTTCGATATCGCCGTTTCGATATTCCCAACACTTCCCTGTCTTATGCAAAAATAGCTATTTTCGGTCAATTTGAAAGTTCTAAATGCGTGAAACTAACATACTTCTAGCCGGCCGATGAGGACCCAGATTTTTTTGTGTGAAGCCACAGACCCTAGTAAGTTGTCGGAGAAAGCGGAAGTCTGTGCTTCAAGGGGTTCTTCTTCGGCGATCGAAAAAGTCAAAACATACCAAAGAGGGGGGTCTTTCTCCTTTTTTGACTAGGATTTTTTCAATTTTAAGAAAAAAAGGTCGGTTTTTTTACATTTCCTGACGTAAAATGAACCCCTGATTACGATTTTGGGGGTCCGACTCCGATATTCCTAGCACCCTGGCGGCAATTTTAAAATAACCGCCAAAAACACGTTTTTTTGTGTTTGGAAAGGCAAAAAAGGCACTAAACGGTGAAGGGCAGGGACGCAATTGCTCCTAAGGGTAGCCAATAGACCAATCTGAATCCCTGCCAAAGGGCAAGTCCGTAGGTCAAAGGGTTTTTCTTCGGCGATCGACGAAAGTTTCGGTTTTATCGCCAATACGTACATAAGCCCACGTCGCCACACTAAAATTCGCAAACGTGGACCAATGTTGGTAATTTTTTGGTTATTGGGGTAATTTGGACCCCTGATTACAATTCCGGAATCGCCGTTTCGATATTCTCAACCGTTCACCTTCTAATTCATAGCGGTTTTTCGGTGTATTTTTATTACGAAAACGTGTAAAACAAATATAGTTTTAAGAGGCCGAGGGGGACGCAATTGCTTTTGTGGCAAGCCAACAGAGCCCGGCAGATGCTTTTGCAAACCGGAAGTCCGTAGGTCAAAGGGTTTCCCTTCGGCAATCGATTGTATCGCTTAGTACGTACGTAAGCTCGTGTTTTTCAGAGTAAAATCTACAAATGTGGATGAAAGTTTGTAATTTTTTGTTTTCTGGGGTAATTTGGAGCCCTGATTACGATTTCGATATCGCCGTTTCGATATTCCCAACACTTCCCTGTCTTATGCAAAAATAGCTATTTTCGGTCAATTTGAAAGTTCTAAATGCGTGAAACTAACATACTTCTAGCCGGCCGATGAGGACCCAGATTTTTTTGTGTGAAGCCACAGACCCTAGTAAGTTGTCGGAGAAAGCGGAAGTCTGTGCTTCAAGGGGTTCTTCTTCGGCGATCGAAAAAGTCAAAACATACCAAAGAGGGGGGTCTTTCTCCTTTTTTGACTAGGATTTTTTCAATTTTAAGAAAAAAAGGTCGGTTTTTTTACATTTCCTGACGTAAAATGAACCCCTGATTACGATTTTGGGGGTCCGACTCCGATATTCCTAGCACCCTGGCGGCAATTTTAAAATAACCGCCAAAAACACGTTTTTTTGTGTTTGGAAAGGCAAAAAAGGCACTAAACGGTGAAGGGCAGGGACGCAATTGCTCCTAAGGGTAGCCAATAGACCAATCTGAATCCCTGCCAAAGGGCAAGTCCGTAGGTCAAAGGGTTTTTCTTCGGCGATCGACGAAAGTTTCGGTTTTATCGCCAATACGTACATAAGCCCACGTCGCCACACTAAAATTCGCAAACGTGGACCAATGTTGGTAATTTTTTGGTTATTGGGGTAATTTGGACCCCTGATTACAATTCCGGAATCGCCGTTTCGATATTCTCAACCGTTCACCTTCTAATTCATAGCGGTTTTTCGGTGTATTTTTATTACGAAAACGTGTAAAACAAATATAGTTTTAAGAGGCCGAGGGGGACGCAATTGCTTTTGTGGCAAGCCAACAGAGCCCGGCAGATGCTTTTGCAAACCGGAAGTCCGTAGGTCAAAGGGTTTCCCTTCGGCAATCGATTGTATCGCTTAGTACGTACGTAAGCTCGTGTTTTTCAGAGTAAAATCTACAAATGTGGATGAAAGTTTGTAATTTTTTGTTTTCTGGGGTAATTTGGAGCCCTGATTACGATTTCGATATCGCCGTTTCGATATTCCCAACACTTCCCTGTCTTATGCAAAAATAGCTATTTTCGGTCAATTTGAAAGTTCTAAATGCGTGAAACTAACATACTTCTAGCCGGCCGATGAGGACCCAGATTTTTTTGTGTGAAGCCACAGACCCTAGTAAGTTGTCGGAGAAAGCGGAAGTCTGTGCTTCAAGGGGTTCTTCTTCGGCGATCGAAAAAGTCAAAACATACCAAAGAGGGGGGTCTTTCTCCTTTTTTGACTAGGATTTTTTCAATTTTAAGAAAAAAAGGTCGGTTTTTTTACATTTCCTGACGTAAAATGAACCCCTGATTACGATTTTGGGGGTCCGACTCCGATATTCCTAGCACCCTGGCGGCAATTTTAAAATAACCGCCAAAAACACGTTTTTTTGTGTTTGGAAAGGCAAAAAAGGCACTAAACGGTGAAGGGCAGGGACGCAATTGCTCCTAAGGGTAGCCAATAGACCAATCTGAATCCCTGCCAAAGGGCAAGTCCGTAGGTCAAAGGGTTTTTCTTCGGCGATCGACGAAAGTTTCGGTTTTATCGCCAATACGTACATAAGCCCACGTCGCCACACTAAAATTCGCAAACGTGGACCAATGTTGGTAATTTTTTGGTTATTGGGGTAATTTGGACCCCTGATTACAATTCCGGAATCGCCGTTTCGATATTCTCAACCGTTCACCTTCTAATTCATAGCGGTTTTTCGGTGTATTTTTATTACGAAAACGTGTAAAACAAATATAGTTTTAAGAGGCCGAGGGGGACGCAATTGCTTTTGTGGCAAGCCAACAGAGCCCGGCAGATGCTTTTGCAAACCGGAAGTCCGTAGGTCAAAGGGTTTCCCTTCGGCAATCGATTGTATCGCTTAGTACGTACGTAAGCTCGTGTTTTTCAGAGTAAAATCTACAAATGTGGATGAAAGTTTGTAATTTTTTGTTTTCTGGGGTAATTTGGAGCCCTGATTACGATTTCGATATCGCCGTTTCGATATTCCCAACACTTCCCTGTCTTATGCAAAAATAGCTATTTTCGGTCAATTTGAAAGTTCTAAATGCGTGAAACTAACATACTTCTAGCCGGCCGATGAGGACCCAGATTTTTTTGTGTGAAGCCACAGACCCTAGTAAGTTGTCGGAGAAAGCGGAAGTCTGTGCTTCAAGGGGTTCTTCTTCGGCGATCGAAAAAGTCAAAACATACCAAAGAGGGGGGTCTTTCTCCTTTTTTGACTAGGATTTTTTCAATTTTAAGAAAAAAAGGTCGGTTTTTTTACATTTCCTGACGTAAAATGAACCCCTGATTACGATTTTGGGGGTCCGACTCCGATATTCCTAGCACCCTGGCGGCAATTTTAAAATAACCGCCAAAAACACGTTTTTTTGTGTTTGGAAAGGCAAAAAAGGCACTAAACGGTGAAGGGCAGGGACGCAATTGCTCCTAAGGGTAGCCAATAGACCAATCTGAATCCCTGCCAAAGGGCAAGTCCGTAGGTCAAAGGGTTTTTCTTCGGCGATCGACGAAAGTTTCGGTTTTATCGCCAATACGTACATAAGCCCACGTCGCCACACTAAAATTCGCAAACGTGGACCAATGTTGGTAATTTTTTGGTTATTGGGGTAATTTGGACCCCTGATTACAATTCCGGAATCGCCGTTTCGATATTCTCAACCGTTCACCTTCTAATTCATAGCGGTTTTTCGGTGTATTTTTATTACGAAAACGTGTAAAACAAATATAGTTTTAAGAGGCCGAGGGGGACGCAATTGCTTTTGTGGCAAGCCAACAGAGCCCGGCAGATGCTTTTGCAAACCGGAAGTCCGTAGGTCAAAGGGTTTCCCTTCGGCAATCGATTGTATCGCTTAGTACGTACGTAAGCTCGTGTTTTTCAGAGTAAAATCTACAAATGTGGATGAAAGTTTGTAATTTTTTGTTTTCTGGGGTAATTTGGAGCCCTGATTACGATTTCGATATCGCCGTTTCGATATTCCCAACACTTCCCTGTCTTATGCAAAAATAGCTATTTTCGGTCAATTTGAAAGTTCTAAATGCGTGAAACTAACATACTTCTAGCCGGCCGATGAGGACCCAGATTTTTTTGTGTGAAGCCACAGACCCTAGTAAGTTGTCGGAGAAAGCGGAAGTCTGTGCTTCAAGGGGTTCTTCTTCGGCGATCGAAAAAGTCAAAACATACCAAAGAGGGGGGTCTTTCTCCTTTTTTGACTAGGATTTTTTCAATTTTAAGAAAAAAAGGTCGGTTTTTTTACATTTCCTGACGTAAAATGAACCCCTGATTACGATTTTGGGGGTCCGACTCCGATATTCCTAGCACCCTGGCGGCAATTTTAAAATAACCGCCAAAAACACGTTTTTTTGTGTTTGGAAAGGCAAAAAAGGCACTAAACGGTGAAGGGCAGGGACGCAATTGCTCCTAAGGGTAGCCAATAGACCAATCTGAATCCCTGCCAAAGGGCAAGTCCGTAGGTCAAAGGGTTTTTCTTCGGCGATCGACGAAAGTTTCGGTTTTATCGCCAATACGTACATAAGCCCACGTCGCCACACTAAAATTCGCAAACGTGGACCAATGTTGGTAATTTTTTGGTTATTGGGGTAATTTGGACCCCTGATTACAATTCCGGAATCGCCGTTTCGATATTCTCAACCGTTCACCTTCTAATTCATAGCGGTTTTTCGGTGTATTTTTATTACGAAAACGTGTAAAACAAATATAGTTTTAAGAGGCCGAGGGGGACGCAATTGCTTTTGTGGCAAGCCAACAGAGCCCGGCAGATGCTTTTGCAAACCGGAAGTCCGTAGGTCAAAGGGTTTCCCTTCGGCAATCGATTGTATCGCTTAGTACGTACGTAAGCTCGTGTTTTTCAGAGTAAAATCTACAAATGTGGATGAAAGTTTGTAATTTTTTGTTTTCTGGGGTAATTTGGAGCCCTGATTACGATTTCGATATCGCCGTTTCGATATTCCCAACACTTCCCTGTCTTATGCAAAAATAGCTATTTTCGGTCAATTTGAAAGTTCTAAATGCGTGAAACTAACATACTTCTAGCCGGCCGATGAGGACCCAGATTTTTTTGTGTGAAGCCACAGACCCTAGTAAGTTGTCGGAGAAAGCGGAAGTCTGTGCTTCAAGGGGTTCTTCTTCGGCGATCGAAAAAGTCAAAACATACCAAAGAGGGGGGTCTTTCTCCTTTTTTGACTAGGATTTTTTCAATTTTAAGAAAAAAAGGTCGGTTTTTTTACATTTCCTGACGTAAAATGAACCCCTGATTACGATTTTGGGGGTCCGACTCCGATATTCCTAGCACCCTGGCGGCAATTTTAAAATAACCGCCAAAAACACGTTTTTTTGTGTTTGGAAAGGCAAAAAAGGCACTAAACGGTGAAGGGCAGGGACGCAATTGCTCCTAAGGGTAGCCAATAGACCAATCTGAATCCCTGCCAAAGGGCAAGTCCGTAGGTCAAAGGGTTTTTCTTCGGCGATCGACGAAAGTTTCGGTTTTATCGCCAATACGTACATAAGCCCACGTCGCCACACTAAAATTCGCAAACGTGGACCAATGTTGGTAATTTTTTGGTTATTGGGGTAATTTGGACCCCTGATTACAATTCCGGAATCGCCGTTTCGATATTCTCAACCGTTCACCTTCTAATTCATAGCGGTTTTTCGGTGTATTTTTATTACGAAAACGTGTAAAACAAATATAGTTTTAAGAGGCCGAGGGGGACGCAATTGCTTTTGTGGCAAGCCAACAGAGCCCGGCAGATGCTTTTGCAAACCGGAAGTCCGTAGGTCAAAGGGTTTCCCTTCGGCAATCGATTGTATCGCTTAGTACGTACGTAAGCTCGTGTTTTTCAGAGTAAAATCTACAAATGTGGATGAAAGTTTGTAATTTTTTGTTTTCTGGGGTAATTTGGAGCCCTGATTACGATTTCGATATCGCCGTTTCGATATTCCCAACACTTCCCTGTCTTATGCAAAAATAGCTATTTTCGGTCAATTTGAAAGTTCTAAATGCGTGAAACTAACATACTTCTAGCCGGCCGATGAGGACCCAGATTTTTTTGTGTGAAGCCACAGACCCTAGTAAGTTGTCGGAGAAAGCGGAAGTCTGTGCTTCAAGGGGTTCTTCTTCGGCGATCGAAAAAGTCAAAACATACCAAAGAGGGGGGTCTTTCTCCTTTTTTGACTAGGATTTTTTCAATTTTAAGAAAAAAAGGTCGGTTTTTTTACATTTCCTGACGTAAAATGAACCCCTGATTACGATTTTGGGGGTCCGACTCCGATATTCCTAGCACCCTGGCGGCAATTTTAAAATAACCGCCAAAAACACGTTTTTTTGTGTTTGGAAAGGCAAAAAAGGCACTAAACGGTGAAGGGCAGGGACGCAATTGCTCCTAAGGGTAGCCAATAGACCAATCTGAATCCCTGCCAAAGGGCAAGTCCGTAGGTCAAAGGGTTTTTCTTCGGCGATCGACGAAAGTTTCGGTTTTATCGCCAATACGTACATAAGCCCACGTCGCCACACTAAAATTCGCAAACGTGGACCAATGTTGGTAATTTTTTGGTTATTGGGGTAATTTGGACCCCTGATTACAATTCCGGAATCGCCGTTTCGATATTCTCAACCGTTCACCTTCTAATTCATAGCGGTTTTTCGGTGTATTTTTATTACGAAAACGTGTAAAACAAATATAGTTTTAAGAGGCCGAGGGGGACGCAATTGCTCCTATGGCAAGCCAACAGACCCCGGCAGATGCTCTTGCAAACCGGAAGTCCGTAGGTCAAAGGGTTTCCCTTCGGCAATCGATTGTATCGCTTAGTACGTACGTAAGCTCGTGTTTTTCAGAGTAAAATCTACAAATGTGGATGAAAGTTTGTAATTTTTTGTTTTCTGGGGTAATTTGGAGCCCTGATTACGATTTCGATATCGCCGTTTCGATATTCCCAACACTTCCCTGTCTTACGCAAAAATAGCTATTTTCGGTCAATTTGAAAGTTCTAAATGCGTGAAACTAACATACTTCTAGCCGGCCGATGAGGACACAGATTTTTTTGTGTGAAGCCACAGACCCTAGTAAGTTGTCGGAGAAAGCGGAAGTCCGTGCTTCAAGGGGTTCTTCTTCGGCGATCGAAAAAGTCAAAACATACCAAAGAGGGGGGTCTTTCTCCTTTTTTGACTAGGATTTTTTCAATTTTAAGAAAAAAAGGTCGGTTTTTTTACATTTCCTGACGTAAAATGAACCCCTGATTACAATTTTGGGGGTCCGACTCCGATATTCCAAGCATGTTGGAGTCAATTTTAAAATAACCTTCAGAAACATGTTTTTTGCGTTTATAAGGGCAAAAAAGGCACTAAAGGGTGAAAGGGATGGACGCAATCACTCCTGAGGCTAGCCAACAGACCCATTTTTACAAAACTATCACATTTAGTTGAAATTTTACATAAGTTAAGGTTCACCAGGATCCGTTTAAGGATGTGGATTCATATAACTTTAAGTGTTAAACAAACTTTAATATTGTTACCATTGCAGTAATTATAATCATAACACCTGGCAACAAACAAACTTGTGAGGTGTGCATGTGAATTTTGTCGGTATTGACCTAACCTAATTGCTTACATATGTTTGTCAGTACGATTAGCCTTCATGTACAAATGAACACAGCTGCTCCAGGGAAATTAAATTTTCACAAATAGAATTGATGAGCATAACGTGTCCGACGGTTGCAGTGTTTACCCTGCGGCCTGCGTACCAACCTCAACACGCCACATTGCTAGGGATCGGATTCATCAAATAAATTATCCCCATGTCGGGCCGACAAACGTGTTTGTATGTCTGCGTCCCACTATGCGAGAGAAACTTCCGATTATTACAAGAGACAACATTGATGTATGTGTCTGGGTGGTATATGTGTTTGGTCCGATGGGGAAACTAAATTATATTCCTCGAACGGAGTACTAATTTTCTATTGCAAGCAAGCAAATTGTTGTTGGGAAACGCATTGTTTCATACAATTCATGATATGAAGGTAAATTGTATAGCTTAACCACATAAAAATGTATATAAATCTCCTTTTATTTATTCCAATTAAGTTTTGTTGAAAAGATTTCCCAACCGTCATCATGGGACACGGAATTAAAGCATTATGCGATTTCCTTCTAGAACCGGTGTGTTTACAATGCAAAGACAACCCTGTCAATCGCGAATACCCCATACTAAATTACACGCTATTATCAAATCCGAGCAATTTAAATTCGACATCCCTTTGGATTCTCCTCAATTAGAAGACGCCTCTTCATTGCTAGCGCCCTTCATCATCCGCCCCTATTTACTTCGTAAGAACGAGCGCGTCTCTTCGAGTGCCGTTTTCTCCGTGTATATCTTTCCACCCTTATATTTTCCACCCGCACACCCTGCCCGACCGTCTTGTCTCTTCATGAAAAGTAAACTTTCTCGGGCCCATTGTTTTATTTGTTTCCAAACAATACACGGAAAGTTTACGAGTAGACAACTCATAATGCAAGTTTTGGAAAGCAAATATGACTACTACTCTCCGCCCATCCAATTGGGTCTTAAACTTTGGTGGCAATAAAATTGTTACTGGCACATTTCGAATGTGGAGCAATATTTTATTTTTGTTTGTTTGAATCAGACTCAATCAAATTATGTCCTATTAACAATTAATGAATACATCATGTTGGTAATTTAATATATTTGTTAGTGCGGATGAATATGTACAGCACTTACTAACTACAAAGCGTATGTTACACAATCACGAAACGCTGATTGATGGGCAAAGTGACTGGCACTCGGACAGTGTTCTGGACAAGCGGTTACACGCTCCGTTACTGCCCGTTATACTTTGACACGTCCATTAATTACTATTTATATGCGCGTATCGTCCCGAGTTTTAGTGGAATGTAAAAAGAGTTGTAATTAATTTTGTCTGTGTACAATTGCACAATTTTCTCTTATTTTTGTGCACAACAATAACTAGAATGAAAAATGAAACCTTCATATGAGTATGTGACTGTACACAATACAAATTTAACAAAGTTTAAATATATTTTATGTGCTGTAGTGAGTATAATACGAGGAAACTTTACAATATTTAATAACAGTTATAAAATTTGTACCCAAATTAAAAAATTAAATTCTAATTACTTGATGATTGTGGTATAAAACAAAAACTAATCGATAAATTTTGTTCTAATTTTTTATAGATGATCTTCAATTAGTGCTTTAATGGTAAAAAATATTTAGAAACCAATTTTAAATTCCAAATATTTTTTTCAATTTTTTAAAAAATGGTCTATTTAAGATTTTGCTCATTAATCACTAAATGTGCTATAAAACAAAAACTAATCGATAAATTTTGTTATAATTCTTTATAAATAATCTTTAATTAGTGCTTAAACAGCAAAAAATGTTAGAAAGTCAAACTTCAATTTTAAATTATTTGTTTTGAAATTTTAAATCAATTCTATTCATAATTTTGCAAATTAATCACTAAATGTGCTATAAAACAAAAACTAATCGATGAATTTTGTTATAAATTTTTATAAATAATTTTTACATAATGCTTAAACAGCAAAAAATGTAAGGAAGTCAAACTTCAATTCTAAATATTTTTTTTTTAATTTTAAATCATTTCTATTCAGAATTTTGCGTATTAATCACTAAATGTGCTATAAAACAAAAACTAATTGCTGAATTTTGTTATAAATTTTTAAAAATAATCTTTAATTAGTGCTTAAACAGCAAAAAATGTTAAAAAGTCAAACTTCAATTTTAAATTATTATTTTTTTAAATTTTAAATAAATTCTATTCAGAATTTTGCATATTAATCACTAAATGTGCTATAAAACAATAACTAATCGATAAATTTAGTTATAAATATTTACAAATAATCTTTAATTAGTGCTTAAACAGCAAAAAATGTTAAAAAGTCAAACTTCAATTTTAATTTTTTTTTTTTTTAATTTTATTTAAAATCTATTCAGAATTTTGCATTTTAATCACTAAATGTGCTATAAAACAAAAACTAATTGATGAATTTTGTTATAATTTTTTATGAATAATCTATAATTAGTGCTTAAACAGCAAAAAATGTTAAGAAGTCAAACTTCATTTATTAATTATTATTTGTTTTGAAATTTTAAATCAATTCTGTTCAAAATTTTGCGAATTAATCACTAAATGTGCTATAAAACAAAAATTAATCGCTGAATTTTGTTATAAATTTTTATAAATAATCTTTAATTAGTGCTTAAACAGCAAAAAATGTTAGGAAGTCAAACTTCAATTCTTAATATTTTTTTTTGAAATTTTAAATAAACTCTATTCAGAATTTTGCGTATTAATCACTAAATGGGCTATAAAACAAAAACTAATCTCTGAATTTTGTTATAAATTTTTATACATAATCTTAAATTAGTGCTTAAACAGCAAAAACTGTAAGAAAGTCAAACTTCAATTCTAAATAATTTTTTTTTAATTTTTAATCATTTCTATTCAGAATTTTGCGTATTAATCACTAAATGTGCTATAAAACAAAAACTAATCGCTGAATTTTGTTATAAATTTTTATAAATAATCTTTAATTAGTGCTTAAACAGCAAAAAATGTTAGGAAGTCAAACTTCAATTCTTAATATTTTTTTTTGAAATTTTAAATAAACTCTATTCAGAATTTTGCGTATTAATCACTAAATGGGCTATAAAACAAAAACTAATCTCTGAATTTTGTTATAAATTTTTATACATAATCTTAAATTAGTGCTTAAACAGCAAAAACTGTAAGAAAGTCAAACTTCAATTCTAAATAATTTTTTTTTAATTTTTAATCATTTCTATTCAGAATTTTGCGTATTAATCACTAAATGTGCTATAAAACAAAAACTAATCGCTGAATTTTGTTATAAATTTTTATAAATAATCTTTAATTAGTGCTTAAACAGCAAAAAATGTTAGAAAGTCAAACTTCAGTTGTAAATTATTTTTTTTGAAATTTTAAATAAAGTTTATTTAGGATTTTGCATATTAATCACTAAACGTGCTATAAAACAAAAACTAATCGCTGAATTTTGTTATAAATTTGTAAACATAATCTTTAATTAGTTCTTAAATAGCAAAAAATGTAAGGAAGTCAAACTTCAATTCTAAATATTTTTTTTGAAATTTTAAAGAAACTATTCAGAATTTTGCGTATTAATTACTAAATGGGTTATAAAACAAAAACTAATCGCTGAATTTTGTTATAAATATTTATAAATAATCTTTAATTAGTGTTTAAACAGTATAAAATTTTAGGAAGTCAAACTTCAATTTTAAATTATTTGTTTTGAAATTTTAAATCAATTCTATTCAGAATTTTGCATTTTAATCACTAAATCTGCTATAAAACAAAAACTAATCGATGAATTTAGTTATAAATTTTTATAAATAATCTTTAATTAGTGCTTAAACAGCAAAAAATGTTAGGAAGTCAAACTTCAATTTGAAATTATTTGTTTAGAAATTTTAAATCAATTTTATTCAGAATTTTGCGTATTAATCACTAAATGGGCTATAAAACAAAAACTAATTGCTGAATTCTGTTATAAATTTTTATACATAATCTTTAATTAGTGCTTAAACAGCAAAAAATGTAAGGAAGTCAAACTTCAATTCTAAATTATTTTTTTTAATTTTAAATAAACTCTATTCAGAATTTTGCGTATTAATCACTAAATGAGCTATAAAACAAAAACTAATCGATGAATTTTGTTATAAATTTTTATAAATAATCTTTAATTAGTGCTTAAACAGCAAAAAATGTTAAGAAATCAAACTTCAATTCTAAATATTTTTTTTGAAATTTTAAATAAACTCTATTCAGAATTTATCGTATTAATCACTAAATGTGCTATAAAACAAAAACTAATCGATGAATTTTGTTATAAATTTTTATAAATAATCTTTAATTAGTGTTTAAACAGCAAAAAATGTTAGGAAGTCAAACTTCAATTCTAAATTATTTTTTTTTGAAATTTTATATATATTCTATTCAAAATTTTGCATATTAATCACTAAATGTGCCTTAAAACAAAAACTAATCGATAAATTTTGTTTTAATTTTTTATAAATAATCTTTAATAAATGCTTTAATAATGGAAAATATTAAAAAATCAAATTTCAATCGAAAATGATTTTTAAAAAAACTTTTAAAAAATTTCTATTTAGGATTTTGCATATTAATCACTAAATATGCTATAAAATAAAAACTAATCAATGAATTTTGTTATAAATTTTTATAAATAATCTTTAATTAGTGCTTAAACAGCAAACACTGTTAAGAAACGAAACTTCAATTTTAAATTAGTTTATTTTTTTAATTTTTTAAACAATTCTATTCAGAATTTTGCAGATTAATCACTAAATGTGCTATAAAACAAAAACTAATCGATGAATTTTGTTTCAAATTTTTATAAATAATTTTTAATTAGTGTTTAAACAGCTAAAAATGTTAGAAAATCAAATTTCAATTCTAAATACATTTTTTTGAAATTTTAAATAAACTCTATTCAGAATTTTGCGTATTAATCACTAAATGTGCTATAAAACAAAAACTAATCGATGAATTTTGTTATAAATTTTTATAAATAATCTTTAATTAGTGCTCAAACAGCAAACTTTGTTAAGAAATCAAACTTCAATTTTAAAGTTTTTTTTTTTATTATTTTAAATAAATTTTATTCAGAATTTTGCATTACAATCACTAAATGTGCTATAAAACAAAAACTAATTGCTGAATTTTGTTATAAATTTTTATAAATAATCTTTAATTAGTGCTTAAACAGCAAACACTGTTAGGAAATCAAACTTCAATTCTAAATTATTTTTTTGAAATTTTAAATAAATTCTGTTTAGGATTTTCATAATTAATCACTGAATGTGCTATAAAACAAAAACTAATCGATGAATTTTGTTATACATTTTTATAAATTATCTATAGTTAGTGCTTAAACAGCAAAAAATGTTAAGAAGTCAAACTTCAATTCTAAATATTTTTTTTGAAATTTTAAATAAACTCTATTCAGAATTTTGCGTATTAATCACTAAATGTGCTTTAAAACAAAAACTAATCGCTGAATTTTGTTATAAATTTTTATAAATAAATTTTAGTTAGTGCTTAAACAGAAAACACTGTTAAGAAATCAAACTTCAATTTTAATATATTTTTTTTGGTATTTTAAATAAATTCTATTCAGAATTTTGCATATTAATCACTAAATGTGCTATAAAACAAAAACTAATCGATGAATTTTGTTATAAATTTTTATAAATAATCTTTAATTAGTGCTTAAACAGCAAAAAATGTTAAAAAGTCAAACTTCAATTCTAATTTTTTTTTTTTTTTAATTTTAAATTAATTCTGTTTAGGATTTTAATTATTAATCACTAAATGTGCTATAAAACAAAAACTAATCGATAAATTTTGTTATAAATTTTTATAAATAATCTTTAATTAGTGCTTAAACAGCAAAATATGTTAAAAAGTCAAACTTCAATTCTAAATATTTTTTATTTTAATTTTAAATAAATTCTGTTTAGGATTTTCATTATTAATCACTAAATGTGCTATAAAACAAAAACTAATCGATGAATTTTGTTATAAATTTTTATAAATAATCTTTAATTAGTGCTTAAACAGCGAAAAATGTTAAAAAGTCAAACTTCAATTCTAAATTATTTTTTTTTGAAATTTTAAATAAACTCTATTCAGAATTTTGCGTAATAATCACTAAATGTGCTATAAAACAAAAACTAATCGAAGAATTTTGTTATAAATTTTTATAAATAATCTTTAATTAGTGCTTAAACAGCAAAAAATGTTAAAAAGTCAAACTTCAATTCTAAATATTTTTTATTTTAATTTTAAATTAATTCTGTTTAAGATTTTCATAATTAATCACTAAATGTGCTATAAAACAAAAACTAATCGATGAATTTTCTTATAAATTTTTATAAATAATCTATAATTAGTGCTTAAACAGCAAAAAATGTTAGAAAGTCAAACTTCAATTCTAAATATTTTTTATTTTAATTTTAAATTAATTCTGTTTAGGATTTTCATTATTAATCACTAAATGTGCTATAAAACAAAAACTAATTAATGAATTTTGTTATAAATTTTTATAAATAATCTTTAATTAGTGCTTAAACAGCAAAAAATGTTAGAAAGTCAAACTTCAATTCCAAATATTTTTTTTTTTATTCTAAATAAATTCTGTTTAGGATTATCATTATTAATCACTAAATGTGCAATAAAACAAAAACTAATCGATGAATTTTGTTATAAATTTTTATAAATAATCTTTAATTAGTGCTTAAACAGCAAAAAATGTTAGAAAGTCAAACTTTATTTCTAATTTATTATTTTTTTTAATTTTAAATAAATTCTGTTTAGGATTTTCATTATTAATCACTAAATGTGCTATAAAACAAAAACTAATCAAAGAATTTTGTTATAAATTTTTATAACTAATCTTTAATTAGTGCTTAAACAGCAAAAAATGTTTAAAAAGTCAAACTTCAATTCTAAATAATTTTTATTTTAATTTTAAATTAATTCTGTTTAGGATTTTCATTATTAATCACTAAATGTGCTATAAAACAAAAACTAATCGATGAATTTTCTTATAAATTTTTATAAATAATTTATATGTAGTGCCTAAACAGCAAGAAATGTTAGAAAGTCAAACTTCAATTCTAAATTTTTTTTTTTTTATTTAAATAAATTCTGTTTATGATTTTCATTATTAATCACTAAATGTGCTATAAAACAAAAACTAATCAATGAATTTAGTTATAATTTTTTATAAATAATCTTTAATTAGTGCTCAAACAGCAAAAAAAAATTAGAAAATCAAACTTCAATTCCAAATATTTTTTTTGAAATTAAAAAAAATTCTATTCAGAATTTTGTGTATTAATCGCTAAAAGTGCTATAAAACAAAAACTAATCGATGAATTTTGTTATAAATTTTTGTAAATAATCTTTAGTTAGTGCTTAAACAGCAAAAAATGTTAAGAAGTCAAACTTCAATTTTAAATTATTTGTTTTGAAATTTTAAATAAATTCTATTCAGAATTTTGCAAAATAATCACTAAATGTGCTATAAAACAAAAACTAATCGATGAATTTTGTTATAAATTTTTGTAAATAATCTTTAGTTAGTGCCTAAACAGCAAAAAATGTTGGGAAGTCAAACTTCAATTCTAAATTATTATTTTTTTTAATTTTAAATTAATTCTATTCAGAATTTTGCGTATTAATCACTAAATGTGCTATAAAACAAAAACTAATCGCTGAATTTTGTTATAAATTTTTATAAATAATCTTTAATTAGTGTTTAAACAGCAAAAAATGTTAGGAAATCAAACTTCAATTCTAAATTTTTTTTTTTTAATTTTAAATAAACTCTATTCAGAATTTTGCATATTAATCACTAAATGTGCTATCAAACAAAAACTAATCAATGAATTTTGTATAAAATTTTTATAAATAGTCTTTCGTTAGTGCTTAAACAGCAAAAAATGTTAGAAAGTCATATTTCAATTCTAAATTATTTTTTTTGAAATTTAAAAATAAACTCTATTCAGAATTTTGCGTATTAATCACTAAATGAGCTATAAAACAAAAACTAATCAATAAATTTTGTTCTAATTTTTTATAAATAATCTTCAATTGATGCTTTAAGGTAAAAAAATATTAAAAAATCAAATTTCAATTCCAAATATATTTTGAAATTAAAAAAAAAAATCTATTTAAGATTTTGCACTTTAATCACTAAATGTGCTACAAAACAAAAAATAATCGCCAAAGTTTGTTCTAATTTTCTATAAATAATTTCCATTCAGTGTTGCAATAATAAAAAATATTAAAAAATCATTTTTGGTCTTTGGTATTTAGTTAAGTTGATCATCATTAAAGATACTAGAACAAGGGCATTTAGTTAGAGCCTATCTACCAGCAGCCGACCAGATCAGCATAATCTAAAAAAAAACTCACAGCGCCAACAACATCATCAAATATTTAAAAAACTTAATTTTGTCTAAGTTGGCTTTAATTGGCCTTCAAAGTGAGATTAAGAAAACTTGAAAAAATTAAATTGTGTAGAAAAATTGAGATAAGTTAGCAAACTTAATTTTCTTTTCAATTATGACTAAAAATTTGCAATCAGCATACTTCATTTTTGTAGGAATATATTTAAAAGTTTCAGTTATGTCCAATTTGGTTTTAGTTAGACTTTAAAGTGAGATTAAAAAAATTCAAAAAAATTTACTTGCTTACAAAAATTGAGATAAGTTAGCAACCTTAAGTTTTTTTTTTATTTTGTCTAAAAATTTGCAATCAGCATACTTGATTTTATTAATAAATTTTATTAAAAAGTTTTAACTATGTCCAATTTGGCCTTAGTTAGACTTCAAAGTGAGACTAAAGAAATTCAAAAAAACTGATTTGCTTACATAAACTGAGATAAGTCAGCAACCTTAAATTTTTGTTTAATTTAGACTAAAAATTTGCAAATAGCATACTTGATTTTATTAGGAAACTTTATTTAAAGGTTTTAATTAGGTCCAATTTGGCCTTAGTTAGACTTTAAAGTAAGACTAAAAAAATTCGATAAAATTGACTTGCTTACAAAAATTGAGATAAATCGGCAACCTTAATTTTTTTTTTAATTTTGACTAAAAATTTGCAATTGGCATACTTAATTTTATAAGAAAACCTTATTTAAAAGTTTCAATTAAATCCAATTTGGCCTTAGTTATACTTCAAAGTGAAATTAAAGAAATTCAAAAAAATTTACTTGCTTACGGAAATTGAGATAAGTTAGCAACCTTAAGTTTTTTTTTTATTTTGACTAAAAATTTGCAATCAGCATACTTAATTTCATTAGGAAACTTTATTTAAAAGTTTCATTTATGTCCAATTTGGCCATAGTTAGACTTTAAAGTAAAATTAAAGAAATTCAAAAAAATTGACTTGTTTACAAAAATTGAGATAAGTCAAAAACCTTAAGTTATTTTTTATTTTTGACTAAAAATTTGCAATCAGCATACTTGATTTTATTAGGAAACTTTATTTAAAAGTTTCAATTGTGTCCAATTTGGCCTTAGCTAGACACAAAGTAAGAAAAAAAAAACTTAAATAAATTGACTTAATAACTTTTGAACCGTTTATTGAAAAATAGTGCAATTTAGTATTTAAGTAGATCAATATTATGAGTACCAATTGCATAAGTTTCATCTAAATCCATACGCTCAATATAACATAACCTCAACTTTTATTAAGTTACATATTTGAAGTAAAAAGCTTAATGGTTTAAATAAAAATTAATAACTTTTAAACCGTTCATTGGAAATTACTGCAATTTAGTATTTAAGTACATCAATATTATTAGTATCAATTGCATAAAAATTATCAAAATCTATACACTCAATATGACATAACCTCAACTTTTATTGAGTTAGATAACTAAAGTAAGAAGCTTATTGGTTTAAATAAAAATTAATAACTTTTAAACCGTTCATTGGAAAGTAGTGTAATTTAGTATCTAAGTACATCAATATCATAAATACCAATCGCATAAAAACCATCAAAATCCATACGCTCAATATGACATAACCTCAACATTTATTAAGTTACGTAACTAAAGTACAAAGCTTATTAGTTTAAATAAAAATTAATAACTTTTAAACCATTCATTGGAAATTAGTGCAATTTAGTATTTAAGTACATCAATATCATAAGTACCAATTGCATAAAATTCATCTAAATCCATACGGTCTATATGACATAACCTCAACTTTTATTGAGTTGCGTAACTAAAAAAAAAAACCTTATTGGTTTAATTAAAAATTGGTAACTTTTAAACAGTTTATTGGAAATTACTGCAATTTAGAACTTAAGTACATTAATATTATGAGTACCAATTGCAAAAACATCATCAAAATCCATACGCTCAATAGTATAGATTTGCTGTAGAAAAAGTATACACATTATTTTAAAAATAAATCTTAGTAATTTTATTTCTTAACATTATTTTATTTCTATAAACTAGTATCATATCGAGAATCAGTTGAACTGAAGCCTGTTGTCTCACGAAATGCAGTGGTTTTTGCAACATCTGGAACAAAGCGTTGCTGTCAAAACAGACCACACTTTATAAATGTGTACGACTATTGCACAAACATTATTTCCAATCTGAGGTCAATCGTGACTTGAAATACATCCAACCAAAATCTTTAATTGTAAACCGATAAAATGTAAATAATCCCCAAGGCATAAATATACAATACAAATATGAACAATCCTATTTTTCCCGACAAAACCGAGTCGAAGTATATATATATATATAAAGAAAAGACTCTACGGTCACGGACATAAATAAATAAAGGCCTCCAAAGTGAACCCCGAGATCAAATAAAGTAGCGAACAAATAGAAGAACTAACAATGGTCGCATCTAGAGAATTTTAATCCAATCAGTCCGGCCGTAATGCCGACATAAAGTCAGAGATAGAGGGGCGGAACTGAATGACTGCAACAATAACTATTTCAAGTAAAACTACTCTACTACATAATTCTTTCGTGGAGAAATTATTACCTCCTTTAAACAGTTTATTTATTCTAGAGAATAATATTGCATCAATCTTTTTTTTTTTTTAACTTGTAAATTTACGTCCAGCATGAAAACGCAATTACATTAGTGGATTAAAACATATTTTACAGATGATACAGTGCATGGCGTACATAATAGCATGCTATTTGTAATCTTAAATCTGCAAAAAACTAATAATAACAATATTAATTAGGTAATTGTTATTGATTGTGTAATTAGTTAATTTATGTCCTAGTGGATGGCCATAAATTATGTAATGCAAAAAGACGATTAAATCCTATTGTTGTCGATTTGTACGTTTTAATGGGGTGTCCTCAAATTTATGATGGCATATCTCGATGACGACGAGTTACATAATTCACAGGATCAGCTCAAATTCGATGAGCCATTCATTATTATTCTAGCCATTGTAGAAGTTGTCTTATTTTCGAACCCTTATTATCAATTCAAATTAATTTTCGAGGCATAATTGCATTAATTGGATTGAAAATTCTTAGAATAATTGTTTTTGTTAATGGCAAACATTTTTATTTAATACTCCTAATCTGTCATAAAATATTTGTGAACTGTCATAAATGTCATAAAAAGTTTCTAAATAGTCATAAAAAGTTTCTGAACAGTCATAAAATGTTCCTGAACAGTCATAAAATGTTTTTGAACTGTCATAAAATGTTTGTGAGATTTTATAAACGTCATAAAACGTTTGTAAGCTGTCATAAAACGTTTGTAAACTGTCATAAATGTCATAAAACGTTTGTAGGCTGTCTTAAGCGTCATAAAAAGTTTCTAAACTGTCATAAAATGTTTGTAGGATTTCATAAACGTCATAAAACGTTAGTAGACTGTCATAAATGTCAATGTCAAAAATGTCATAAATCGTTTGTAGACTACATAAACATCATAAAGTGTTCCTAAATTGTCATAAATCATTCTTAAACTGTCATAAAACGTTTGTAGAATTTTATAAACGTCATAAAACGTTTGTAGTCTGTCATAAATGTCATAAAACGTTTGTAGGCTGTCATAAACGTCATAAAAAGTTTCTAAACTGTAATAAAATGTTCTTAAACTATCATAAAATGTTTGTGGGATTTTATAAACGTCATAAAATGTTTGTGGGATTTTATAAACGTCATAAAACGTTTGTAAGCTAATATAAATGTAAAAAAACGTTTGTAGGGTGTCATAAATGTCATAAAACGTGTGTAGGCTACATAAACGTCATTAAATGTTTCTAAATTGTCATGAAACGTACCTAAACTGTCATAAAATGCTTGTGGGGTTTTATAAACGTCATAAAACGTTTGTAGACTACATAAACGTTTTAAAATGTTCCTAAATTGTCATAAAATGTTCCTGAACCGTCATAAAATGTTTGTGCAATTTTATAAACAGTCATAAATGTCAAAGAACGTTTGTAGGGTGTCATAAATGTTATAAAACGTTTGAAGGCTAAATAAACGTCATAAAATGTTCCCAAATTGTTATAAAATGTACCTGAACTGTCATAAAATGTTTGTGGAGTTTTATAAACGTCATAAAACATTTGAAGAATGTCACAAATGTCATAAAACATTTGCAGGCTGTCATAAAACGTTTGAAAGCTACATAAACGTCATAAAATGTTCCTAAATAAGTATAAATAGTATCTGAACTGTCATAAAATGTTTCTGAAATTTTATAAAAGTCATAAAACGTTTGTAAGATGTCATAAATGTCATGAAATGTTTGTAGGCTGTCATAAATGTCATAAAACGTTTGTAGGCTGTCATAAACGTCATAAAATGTTTCTAAAATTTTATAAAATGTACCTAAACTGTCATAAAATGTTTGTGGAATTTTATAAACGTCATAAAACATCTGTAAGCTGTCATAACAGTCATAAAACGTTTGTAAACTGTCATAAACGTCAAAAAACTTCTTAAATTGTCATAAAATGTTCCTGAACAGTCATGATAAGTTTGTGAGATTTTATAAACAGTCATAAAACGTTTGAAGGTTGTCATAAATGTCATGAAACGTTTGCAGGCTGACATAAATGTCATAAAACGTTTGCAGGCTGTCACAAATGTCATCAAACGTTTGTAGGCTGTCATAAATTTCATAAAACGTTTGTAATCTGTCATAAACGTCAAAAAACTTCTTAAATTGTCATAAATTGTTCCTGAAAAATCATAATGAGTTTGTGAGATTTTATAAACGTCATAAAACGTTTGAAGGTTGTCATAAATGTCATGAAACGTTTGCAGGCTGTCATAAATGTCATAAAACGTTTGCAGGCTGTCATAAACGTCAAAAAACTTCTTAAATTGTCATAAAATGTTCCTGAACAGTCATGATAAGTTTGTGAGATTTTATAAACAGTCATAAAACGTTTGAAGGTTGTCATAAATGTGATGAAACGTTTGCAGGCTGACATAAATGTCATAAAACGTTTGCAGGCTGTCACAAATGTCATCAAACGTTTGTAGGCTGTCATAAATTTCATAAAACGTTTGTAATCTGTCATAAACGTCAAAAAACTTCTTAAATTGTCATAAATTGTTCCTGAACAGTCATAATGAGTTTGTGAGATTTTATAAACGTCATAAAACGTTTGAAGGTTGTCATAAATGTCATAAAACGTTTGCAGGCTGTCACAAATGTCATAAAACGTTTGTAAGCTGTTATAAACGTCAAAAAACTTCTTAAATTGTCATAAAATGTTCCTGAACAGTCATGATAAATTTGTGAGATTTTATAAACGTCATAAAAAGTTTGAAAGTTGTCATAAATATCATAAAACGTTTGCAGGCTTTCATAAATGTCATAAAACTTTTGCAGGCTGTCACAAATGTCATAAAAAGTTTGTAGGCTGTCATAAATTTCATAAAACGTTTTTAAGCTGTCATAAACGTCAAAAAACTTTTTAAATTGTCATAAAATGTTCCTGAACAGTCATAATAAGTTTGTGAAATTTTATAAACGTCATAAAACGTTTGAAGGTTGTCATAAATGTCATGAAACGTTTGCAAGCTGTCATAACTGACATAAAACGTTTGTAAGCTGTTATAAATTCCATTAAACGTTTGTAGGCTGTTATTAAACGTTTGTAGACTGTCATAAATGTCAGAAAACGTTTGTAAACTGTCATAAATGTCAGAAAACGTTTGTAAGCTGTCATAAAATGTTCTTAAATTGTCATAAAATGTTCCTGTAAATTTATAAACGTCATAAAAAATTTGTAAGCTGTCATAAATGTCAAAAAACGTTTGTAGGCTATCATAAACGTCATAAAACGTTTGTAGGCTACATAAACGTCAAAAAATATTCCTAAATAATCATAAAATGTACCTGAATTGTCATAAAATGTTTGTAAGATTATATAAACGTCATAAAACATTTGTAAGATGTCGTAAATGTCATGAAATGTGTGTAGGCTGTTATAAATGTCATTAAACGTTTGTAGGCTGTCATAAGCGTCATAAAATGTTCCTAAATTATTATAAAATGTACCTAAACTGTCATAAAATGATTGTGAAATTTTATAAACGTCATAAAACCTGTGTAGACTGTCATAAATGTCATAAAACGTTTGTAGACTGTCATAAACGTCAAAAAACTTCCTAAATTGTCATCAAATGTTCCTGAGCTGTCATGAAAAGTTTGTGAGATTTTATAAACGTCATAAAACGTGTGAAGGCTGCCATAAATGTCATGAAACGTTAGCAGGCTGTCATAAATGTCATAAAACGTTTGTAAGCTGTCATAAAATCCATAAAACGTTTGTAGGCTGTTTATAAACGTTTGTAGACTGCCTTAAATGTCAGAAAAAGTTTGTAAACTATCATAAATGTCAAAAAACGTTTGTAAGCTGTCATAAACGTCATAAAATGTTCTTTCATAAAATGTTCCTGAACTGTCATAAAATGTTTGTGTAATTTTATAAACGTCATAAAAAGTTTGTAAGCTGTCATAAATGTCATAAACGTGACAAAAAGTTCCTAAACTGTCATTAAATATTTCTAAACTATCATAAAATATTTGTGAAATTTTATAAACGTTATAAAACGTTTGTAGGTTGTCATAAATGTCATAAAACGTTTGTAAGCTGTCATACATGTCTAAAACGTTTGTAAGCTGTCACAAACGTCATAAAATGTTCTTTCATAAAATGTTCCTGAACTGTCATAAAATGTTTGTGTAATTTTATAAACGTCATAAAAAGTTTGTAAGCTGTCATAAATGTCATAAACGTGACAAAAAGTTCCTAAACTGTCATTAAATATTTCTAAACTATCATAAAATATTTGTGAAATTTTATAAACGTTATAAAACGTTTGTAGGTTGTCATAAATGTCATAAAACGTTTGTAAGCTGTCATACATGTCTAAAACGTTTGTAAGCTGTCACAAACGTCATAAAAAGTTCCAAAATTGTCATAAAATGTTCTAAAACTGTCATAAAATGTTCGTGAACTGTCATAAAATGTTTGTGGAATTTTATAAACGTCATAAAACGTTATGTCATAAATGGCATAATTGTCATAAAAAGTTTTTAAACTATCATAAACGTCATAAACGTCATAAAATGTTTCTGAGCTGCCATAAAATGTTTGTTAGCTGTTATAAATGTTATAAAAAGTTTAAAAATTGTTATTGACGTCATAAAATGTTCTTGAGCTGTCATAAAATGTTTGTAATTTATCATAAACGTCACAAAATGTTTATAGGCTATTATAAATGTCATAAAAAGTTCATAAACTGCCATAAACGTCATAAAATGTTCCTGAACTGTCTTAAAATGTATGTGATTTGTCATAAACGTCATAAAATGTTTGTGAGCTGTCATAAAATGTTTATAAACTGTCATAAATATCATTAAATATTTTTAAATTGTAATAAACGTCATAAACTACTTCTGAGCTGTTATTAAATGTTTACGGGATGTTATAAACGTCATAAAATGTTTGTGAGTTGTCGTAAATGTCATAAAAAGTTTCAATTATACCATGAACGTCATAAAATGTTTATGAGTTGTAATAAAATGTTTCAAATTTGTCAGAAACGTCATAAAATGTTTGTGAACTGTCATAAAATGTTTTTGAGCTGTCATAAATATCAATAAATATATCTAAATTGTAATAAATGTCATAAAATACTTCTGAACTGTAATAAAATGTTTGTGACGTCTCTGACCTAATATTGGTCACTTTCATTCCATCCGACATAATAAAAAACAGCAGAAATGCAACAAATGAGAAAATAATTCAATTTTTTTATAACAAACTTAAGCGGGTGGGCGGGAACACTATATCAAATCACCGATTTAATACTCATAAACTGTGTTCCCGCCCACCTGCCCATGTGTCCGCAATTAAGAAATTGATTATTGTACTCACCTCTGACGTAATAGTGAGAACTGTTATTCAGTCAGTCATATTAAAAGTTTGTTATCATTAGATTAAATTTTGCTCCTTACTGTAAGCTCTAGAAGTCAATATGTCTAAAAGAAAAAGGTAAATTCCAATCTTTTAATGACCAATACTTAAGAGAGTGAGTGGACACTACATATTATAATTACCAATAACTAAAGTGTCCATCTACTTGCCCAAAAGTTTGTTATCAATTGATAAAATGTTATTTTTTGTTGCAAATTTTAGAAGTTTTTATATTGAAAGAGAAAGTTTACAGGTCTAGTCTCTTGACATGTAAGCAGTCGGGTGAGTGGGCGGGTAAGTAGACTTAAGAAAACGAACACAATAGCTTAGAAAGATCAATTACCAAACATGTATAACCTGAGAAACTTAATATTTTATTTTTATAAAAAAATAAGTGAAATTAAGCAATATTGTTCGTATAGAACGCAGAAATAAATATATAAAAAGTGATGTGTTGTGAGGGGTAGATGGAATGTGCTATTTAGACGTCGGAAAATCACTATAAGACGGCTGTCTTCGGATATCAGGTAATCGAGAGTGCAGGCGCGGATTTTATTAAAAGGCATTTCTCAATATGTCGACGTGGCGCGCGAAAGCAACCGGAGCGGGCACGAAGGGGATGAAGGTGGTTGATGTATGGTCCCGTGTGACCCGCATAGCGATGGCTCACCTGCATCCCCCTGGGAGCACTGAATACCTAACAGCCGCCACCTAGCTCCGCCAAAAGCAGCGGGAGTGAGAGCCACCAGCCGCTGCATAATAATAGTTATGCTACATATTCCATTTTCGACCCGAACGAATCGCCATATCATGCATGAAAACATAGAAATTGAGGGTGCAGGTATCGTAATAGAGGGTGCAATACATACATAGAATTACAATCATGAATGATTTATATAGCATTTCGATATTCCAATTAAATTTGAATATTATATTAATAAACAGTTATTTTCATAAATCAAGCAATAATGAAAAGACGCCTTAAATTTTATTAAAGATTTCCGTTCGCTTAATGGACATGGAGAATATATCAGAGCAAAAAATTTAAATTAGAATCGGAAGGAAGGAGAATCTTAGAGGGAGAGTAAGACATAGAGGGTCAGACTGAACTGTAATCTGGAGCCGCATTTGTCACCGGGAATAACCACCCCACGTTCTTATTTTAACCCGACCGACATCACTATACGATAACGCAGCAAAACGCATTTACAAAACTCAACCCAATTAATGCTTTTTTAAAGTAATTATCAAATACTTATTGATTATTTTGGGTGTAATTCTGTAAATTTATTCCACATGCTGGCTTTGCCCTTAATCGTATTGGTAGGGTGGACATTTAAACACAATTTCAATTAGTCGATAATTGGTCCCGGTTATTTCAATATTGCTGTTGCAATCGTGTCGCCAGTATAGGGCTGCTTCAAACATTCAGGAAAGTTTTAATATAAATTAAAGGGCGTGGTGTTATGTTTCAAATATTAATATGTTGTTGGATGTTACGTTGTTCTTGTTCATGCTGGGTAATTGCTTCTCACATTGTCTCAAGTTTTAGATAATTTAAACAATTTATTAACGCTGTTGTGTAAGCTGTTTAGAAACAACTGTGTTTATTATTAAATTTTGAAATTTACTTATTTGATTATTTTAATATTTAAGTTTGGGGTTGAGAATATATTTACTGCAGTTGAGGTTACAATTTTTTAAGTTATTTAACCAAACCTCAATTTAATCGACGTTGCAGATTCAGAACTTAAGGCTTAAAGCGTAATAAATAATTAATAACTTACAAACAGTTTATTAGAAATTGATGAAATTTGGTGTTAATGTACGTCATCATTGTAAGTACTAACTGTGTAAAATTTGTACAAATTGATACGCTCATTTTTACATAACCTTAATTTAATTGACAATGCAGATTCAAAGTTTAAGTCTTAAAGAGCAATAAATAATTAATAACTAAAAAAGGGTTTATTAAAAATTGTTAAAATTTAAGGTTAATGTTAGTTATTATTGTTAGTACAAACTGTGTAAAATGTATAAATATTGATACGTTGAACTTTACATAATCCTAGTTCAATTGTCTTTGCCAATTTTGAGTTTAAGGCTAAGAGCTCAGTAAATAGTTATAACTTTCAGTATGTTTGTTATAAATAAATGAAATTTGGTACCAAGCTACTACAATATTATTAGTATTAAATGTGTAAATTTTGTACAAATCAATACGCTCAATTTTACATAACCTCAATTTAATCGTATTGTGTTGAATTTGATTTTAAGGCTCAGTAAATAATTAATAACTTTTTAACCATTCATTAAAAATTGATAAAACTTGGTATTAATATATGCCATTATTATTACTACCAACTGTGTAAAATATATTTAATTTGATACGCTCATCTCTACATAACCTCGTTTCAATCGTGATTGTTGATTTTGATTTTAAGGTTTAGAGCCCAGTAAATAATTAATAACTTTCTAACCATTTATTAAAAATTAATACAATTTGATTCCAATATACGTCATTATTATCACTACCAACTGTGTAAAATATATTTAAATTGATACGCTCAGTTTTACATAACCTTAATTTAGCCGTCTTTGCTGCTCAAAACCAGATGTAAGTCTTAGAACTCGGTGAGTTTTCAGACCGTTTATAAGAAATTGGTAAAATATAAAAACAAAATGCTGTAATTTCATCTGTCAATCAACTGTGTAAAATTTGTGCAAATTGGTACACTTAATTTTTCATAACCTCAATTTAATTGATTTTTTTTTTATTTCAACTTTAAACTAAGAGATTCAATAAAATTTGTAACTTCTCAACCTTTCATTGGATATTTAAGAAACTTGGCAACAGTGTGTATCATTATTATAAGTAATAACAGTGTAAAATTTATAGAAATTAATACGCTCAATTATAAATAACCTCAATTTAATCGATTTTGCCAATATTAACAAAAAAGTCAATAAAATATCTCCCGTTTCAACTTTGTGCTAAAAGTCAATAAAATATGTAAAATTTTTCAACCGGTCAATGGAAATGTATGAATATTGGCTACAGTGTACATCAATATTATTAGTACTAACTGTGTAAAATTTATAAAAATTTGTACGCTCACTTTTACACAATCTCAAGTTTCAACTTTGAGCTAAGAGTCAATAAAATATGTATAATTTTCTAACCGGTCATTGGAAATTGATGAAATTTGGCAACAGTGTATTTCCATATTATGAGTATTAACTGTGTAAAATTTATAAAAATTAATAAAACTTAGTACGCTCACTTTTACACAATCTCCAGTTTCAACATTGAGCTAAGAGTCAATAAAATATGTATAATTTTTTAACCGGTCATTGAAAATTAATGAAATTTGGCAACAGTGTATTTCAATATTATGAGTATTAACTGTGTAAAATTTATAAAAATTAGTACGCTCAATTTTACATAATCTCCAGTTTCAACTTTGAGCCAAGAGTTAATAAAATATGTATAATTTTCTAACCGGTCATTGGAAATTAAAATAAATTTGGCAACAATGTACTTCAATATTATGATTATTAACTGTGTAAAATTTATAAAAATTGGTACGCTTAATTTTACACAATCTCCAGTTTCAACTTTGAGCCAAGAGTCAATAAAATATGTATAATTTTCCAACCGGTCATTGGAAATTAATGAAATTTGGCAACAGTGTATTTCAATATTATGAGTATTAATTGTGTAAAATTTATAAAAAATAGTTTGCTCAATTTTACACAATCTCCAGTTTCAACTTTGAGCCAAAAGTCAATAAAATATGTATAATTTTTCAACCGGTCAATAAAAAGTGATGAAATTTGGCAACAGTGTACTTCAATATTATGAGTACTAACTGCGTAAAATTTATAAGAAATGGTTCGCTCAATTTTACACAATCTCCAGTTTCAACTTTGAGCCAAAAGTCAATAAAATATGTATAATTTTACAACCGGTCATTGGAATTGATAAAATTTGGCAACAGTGTACATCAATATTATGAGTACTAACTGCGTAAAATTTATAAAAATTGGTACGCTCTATTTTACACAATCTCCAGTTTCAACTTTGAGCTAAGAGTCAATAAAACATGTATAATTTTTTAACCGGTCATTAGAAATTGATTAAATTTGTCAACAGTGTACTTCAATATTTTGAGTATAAACTGTGTAAAATTTATAAAAATTAGTACGCTCACTTTTACACAATCTCCAGTTTCAACTTTTATTAATGTATTTTATTAATGTACAATTCGTTTATTATGAGTAGGCTTATGTATTGTGCACCTGTATGGATACCCTCTAACCAACTCTATATAATGCAACTAGAAAATGTACAGCGTAAGTTTTTAAAACATCTTCATTATAGAAAAACTCGTCATTATCCGGAGAGGGGTTATCCATACCAATTATTATTAGACGAATTTAATATATCATCAATTGTCACTAATCATCACATTAATATGGTTCATTCATTACATAGAATAGTTCATTATCATTTTGACAACCCATCACTAGTAAATTATATCACAATACGCGTACCTTCTACTAATCTTCGCAACCCATTAACATTTTCATATGCCACTCCTAGAACATGTCATCATAATAACTCACCATTAATTAAAATCATTAAATCATATCACCACATACAACACTCCACAGATATTTTTGCAACATTTTCAGAGTTTAAATTGTCAGTTGCCAATTGTTTAACTGCTTTACAAAGTTAAACTATCTCTTGTCTATTTAATTATATGTTTATTTTTCATGTCTTTTATGTTTGTTCTTTATTAATATTTTTATACATTTTTTTTATATTTTATTTTAATTTTTATTATTAATGCAATTATTATTATTATATTTTTATTAATTAACTTAGTATTACAGTATATTTTATTATATACGACAATTTTATTTTATTTTGTAGATATTTCCCTGTTATTGGATATGTATTTTGTCTGTTGGGAAATAAATATTATTATTATTATTATTATTATTATTATTATTGAGCTAAGAGTCAATAAAATATGTAAAAATTTTCAACCGGTCAATGGAAATTTATGAATATTGGCAACAGTGTACTACAATATAATTAGTACTAACTGTGTAAAATTTATAAAAATTGGTACGCTCAATTTTACACAATCTCCAGTTTCAACTTTAATCTAAAAGTCAATAAAATATGTATAATTTTCCTATCTGTCATTGGAAATTGAAATAAATTTGGCAACAATGTACTTTAATATTATGAGTATTAACTGTGTAAAATTTATAAAAATTGGTACTCTCAATTTTACACAATCTCCAGTTTCAACTTTGAGCCAAGAGTCAATAAAATATGTATAATTTTCCTACCGGTCATTGGAAATTGAAATAAATTTGGCAACAATGTACTTCAATATTATGAGTATAAACTGTGTAAAATTTGTAAAAACTGGTACGCTTAATTTTACTCAATTTCCAGTTTCAACTTTGAGCTAAGAGGCAATCAAATATGTATAATTTTATAACCGGTCAACAGAAATTGATGAATATTAGCAACAGTGTACATCAATATTATGAGTACCAACTATGTAAAATTTATAAAAATTGGTACGCTCAATTTTACACAATTTCCAGTTTCAACTTTGAGCTAAGAGGCAATCAAATATGTATAATTTTATAACCGGTCAACAGAAATTGATGAATATTAGCAACAGTGTACATCAATATTATGAGTACCAACTATGTAAAATTTATAAAAATTGGTACGCTCAATTTTACACAATTTCCAGTTTCAACTTTGAGCCAAAAGTCAATAAAATATGTAAAATTTTACAACCGGTCATTGGAAATTGATAAAATTTGGCAACAGTGTATTTCAATATTATGAGTATTAACGGTGTAAAATTTATAAAAATTGGTACGCTCAATTTTACACAATCTCCAGTTTCAACTTTAAGCTAAGAGGCAATAAAATATGTATAATTTTTCAACCGGTCAATGGAAATTGATGAATATTGGCAACAGTGTACTTCAACACTATAAGTACTAACTGTGTAAAATTTATAGAAAATGGTACGCTCAATTTTACATAATCTCCAGTTTCAACTTTGAGGTAAGAGTCAATAAAATATGTATAATTTTTCAACCGGTCATTGGAAATTGATAAAATTTGGCAACAGTGTACTTCAATATTTTGAGTATAAACTGTGTAAAATATATAAAAATTGGTACTCTCAATTTTACACAATCTCCTGTTTCAACTTTGAGCTAAGAGTCAATAAAATATGTATAATTTTTCAACAGGTCAACGGAAATTGATGAATATTGGCAACAGTGTACTTCAATATTATAAGTACTAACTGTGTAAAATTTATAAAAATTAGTACGCTTAATTTTACACAATCTTTAGTTTCAACTTTGAGCCAAGAGTCAATAAAATATGTATAATTTTCTAACCGGTCATTGGAAATTAATGAATATTGGCAACAGTGTACTGCAATATTATGAGTACTTATTGTGTAAATTTATAAAAATTGGTACGCTCAATTTTACACAATCTCCAGTTTCAACTTTAAGCTAAAAGTCAATAAAATATGTATAATTTTCCTACCGGTCATTGGAAATTGAAATAAATTTAGCAACAATGTACTTCAGAATTATAAGTATAAATTGTGTAAAATTTATAAAAATTGGTACGCTCAATTTTACACAATCTCCAGTTTCAACTTTGAGCCAAGAGTCAATAAAATATGTATAATTTTCTAACCGGTCATTGGAAAATTTATGAATATTGGCAACAGTGTACTGCAATATTATGAGTACTATTTGTGTAAAATTTATAGAAATTGATACGCTCAATTTTACACAATCTCCAGTTTCAACTTTGAGCCAAGAGTCAATAAAATATGTATAATTTTCTAACCGGTCATTGAAAATTGATGAATATTGGCAACAGTGTACTTCAATGTTATAAACACTAACTGTGTAAAATTTATAGAAATTGATACGCTGAATTTTACATAACCTCAATATAACTAATTTTTCCGATTTCAACTTTAAACTAAGAGTCAATAAAATATGTTTAACTACCCAACCGGTCATTGAAAATTGATGGAATTTGGCAACAATGTGCTTGAATATTAAGAATACTAACATTATAAAATTTATACAAATTGATACGCTCAATTTTACATAACCTCACAATTTAATCAATTTTGCCAATTTTAACTTAGATCTTTGAGCACAAAGTTTATTGATTGCAAGAGAGTTGTTTCAACTAAAGCTTTCGACTACCCACCCGAGTGTTTGTGTTTAAATTTCTTGATCACCAACACTTGGGTGGGCGGGCGGGGCACAAAGTTTATTAATTGCAGGACAGTAGTTTCGACTAGAGTTTCCGCCCACCCGCCCAAGTGTTTGTGATTTTATTTCTTGATCACCAACACTGTAACGGGTAGGAGGGGCACAAAGTTTATTGCTTCCAAAACAGTAATTTCAACTACAGTTCCCGCCCACCCGCTCGAGTGTATGTGATTTTATTATCTAATTTTTTGATCACCAACACAGGGGAAGGTAGGGTACAAAGCTTATTGATTGCGGGACAGTAGTTTCAAGTGAAGTTCCCGCCCACCCGCCCAAATGATTGTAATTAAATTTCTTGGTTACCAACACTTGAATGGGTAGGTAGAGCACAAAGTTCATTAATTGCAAGACACTAGTTTCAACTGGAGTTCCCGCCCACCCACCCAAGTGTTTGTGATTAAATTTCTTGATCACCAACATTTGGGTGGGTGGGCGGGCCACAAAGTTCATTGGTTGCAAAACAGTAGATTAAATTGCTTGATCACTAACACTTGGGTGGGTGGGCGGGGCACAAAGTTTATTAATTGCAGTAGTTTCAACTGGAGTTCCCGTCCACTCGCCCAAAGATTTGTAATTTCTTGATCACCAACATTTGGGTGGGTGGGCAAGGCACACAGTTTGTTGATTGCAATGCAATAGTAGTTTTAACCTCCAAAACTTCATAAACACATTAAACCTTCATAACCTTATTATTGATCTAAATAAATATTTTTTTGTTTTCAAAAAATGCTTTAATATAAATCCGGTTTTTAAAAGAGTAAATCCGGCCTTTAAAACTATAAATCCGGCATTTAAAAGTGTAAAATTAGCATTAAAAACTAACAACGTTAACTTATGGCCTAAATAAAACGTATTTGTACCTTTAAAATTGTAAATCCGGTTTTCAAAGTGTTAAATTTCACTACCAAATTGTTAATCTTGAATTTAAAACTATAAATCCGGTTTCCAAAAGTGTATTATTGACTTCTTTTCTCATATGATGCTATTTTTGCAATTTTATTTCTACAATATTAATTGTTTTTGATACTTTTTAAATCATTTTAATTCCATAATTTTTTTATGTAATTCATAAATATAAGCATTCAACATAATTATAATGCAAAACTTATAGAGAAAGCTATGCAACAAACGTAGCACAAGTGAGTAAAAACAAGCATACAAGAAATATTCATTAACATTAAAATAAATCATTATATTCAATAACATTGAATCCTTTAATAACTACAGTTAATAAATAGCAAAATATTAATCTTATCATGACGCATAAGGGTTGTAGGTGCTTTCCTGCTAATAACAGGCGAAAGGTCCCGTGAGCGCGAGCAAACCGAATCCAGTTAGGATGCCAGTAATCCCGAAACATTTGTTTCTCGCATTAGATTATTTCCGGTGCTTATCGTACATTTACTCCCCTTCTAATAGCAAACGTCCTTTTTGGCAACCCGCATCATATATTATCAAAAGAAGGGTCCTGTCATTGACAATATGCCATCCTTATGCCTTTTTAACACTCAGCACAAATAAATCTAATAATGCAGCTTGCACTTATCGATTAATAATTTTATATCTAGCATATTACTATTACATTTATCATCATTTTTATGAAAAACTAATAATTGATTGCAAATAGTCAAGCAAAGACAAATGTTTCGGTTCTACAAACCTCATCAGTGTGCTTTGTACGATATTGAATACATTTATTTAATTATTAATTAGTTGAAAGCTTTTAAATTATTAAAATTGCGTTATCATTCTTAACTTTGCAAGGTGAGGAATAAACGTCACATTTCTCACGTTTTTTTTAATATTATATCACCTTCTTATTGCATATGTAGCACGTGAAAAATGGATGGTGATTTAATTTTTTGTCTGCCGCCTTACTTAATATTTGTATTATAAATCATAGCAGGTGGAATAAGTTATTGAGAATCTGACGGTAATGGACGTTAATAAAATTCTCGCGAAGGAGTGATGAATTGTTGTCGATTCAGCAGTTCTCCGGAGAAAAATAATGATTTTAACTTTAACTGGGTTTCAAGTTTGTCTCTGATTTTATTTTTATTTTAAAATATTAATATACTCAATTTGATGTTAGATTAGACTTAATAGATTTTATAAAATGAATTAATAAAGTTTCGATTCTACAAATTTCGTCAGTATGCCTTGTATGACCACGGCATCGCATGATAGTATTAAATTGCACTAGATGTCAATACTAGTCGTTCGTTTCATTATCAAACAATTTTTTTGTAAATGACAGCTTTTCCGCACATTACTTTAATCCATAAAGTTAGATTTTTTGTGGTTTTAAGCAAACTAAAAGCGGCAGCTTCGATTCGTGCTAGAAAAATTGATTAAATTTGCCATAAATATATGAACTAAAAGCGTGTTTCTATGCTGCAAGAAATTATTTGTAAATATTTTCATGGTACATACATTAATCATCCTCCTTATTCTAAAGGTCTGCTTGCAAAATGAATAACCACTATTTTAAAAAATAAATTGAACTAAGATAAATATGCTTATAAATTCCGTTCTAGAAACCTAACGATAGATGAAATGAAACAAGTGACCTGACAAAAATCAATTACAAACCAATATCCATTTTATTTTAATCTCGCGATGAAAATCTAATTAGAAAGCATGTTCCGATCACAATCGAATTCGCGCTGCATCTCCTCACTTTCAACAAGAGAAACGTGGAAATAACAAGGATTTTGCTACTTAAATCCTTTGGCGCAACCATTCCGAATCCATCACTTTCCCATATAAATCGCATGCGAATAGAATAAAATAAAATAAAAACCACCAACCATTAATAGGTTTTTGGGCCTAATTGACTTAATTAATTAAACTGCCCGTTTTATTTAATTTAATTAACTGTTTTAAGCAAGTAAGTAAGTAAGCAAATAACTAGAGTACAAAGCAATTAAAATTAAAATATTTTCTAATTACGACCGAATTAAATATTTTCCAGCACATTTTTATTTTTAATATAAACGCAAATCTGACAGCAAAGCTTTTATCTGATCAGATCTTATGTTTATCAAATGCCATAAAAATTCAATTTCGTTGATGCTCAGTCGGTAAAAAAAATATATATCCGAGCGGGGCACTCCTTCATTTTCAATAGACGGCAATATAATTTATATGGCGGAAAGTTGAAAAGTTCCCAATATAAAATAAATTAGATGGAAATATTGCCTTGGCTGTGATACGTGGAATTAAAAATATATATGGATCATCTGCACTAAATATTTTACTTTGTTTTATGTTTTAACTAATAATTAACATTGGAGATTGTCCGTACTGACAAATAAATTGTTTTTATTATTTTAGCATTAAATTATTGTACATAAGTTTGGCAACTGCGTACGTAACGTTGTTAGTAGTGAAGTTAGAAATACAAACATAACCACAATCTGATCTGCGTCATTATAAAACTGGCGTGTGATTTAATGAATAAAAAATCTCATTTAAATTTAGTTAAACTTTCAATTTACAGTTATTTTAATAATAGTACTTAATTACAATTCATTTAATTACATTATTATTAAATATTCAATAATATGAAGTTAGGTACGTTCTTAAAAAAATCGCATAAAATTTCATTTTGACAGACGGCCATTTTTAATTGCAAAAAAAATATAAACGAGGCTAACAGAAACAAATTGAAATTAGGAAAAATACACTGAAATTGACAACAAATTGATGTTTTACAAAAAATAAACTAAAATGAGAAAAAAATTAAAGTTAGTTACATATTTAAAGAAAATTGAATTGAAATAAGCAACAAATTGAAGTTAGGAACAGTTTTAAGGGGAAATAAACTCAAATTAGAAACAAATTGAAGTTAGTTACAGTTTTTAGATAAAGTAAACTGAAATTAGAAACAAATTAAAGTTAAAGCCTCGTTCATACTCATCCGATTTTTTCATTTTTTCTGCGATTAAAAATGGCCGTCTGTCATACCAAAAAATTGCGATTATTTTAACTTTTTGCGATTTTTTTAAGAATGTACCTAACTTCATGTCAATGAATTTTTATTAATAATGTAATTAAATGAATTGTAATTAAGTATTATTATTAAAATAACTGTAATTGAAAGTTTTGCTAAATTTAAATGAGATTTTACAGTTATTAAATCAAACGCCAGTTCTGTAATGAAACAGTCAGATTGTGGTTAGGTTTGTATTTGTAACTTCACTTCATTATACTCTTCGTTTAACCGACGTTACGCGCGCTGTTGCCAAACTTAAGTACAACAATTTAAAGCTAAAAACAATTTATTTATTCAATACTGACAATATCCAATGTTAATTATTAATTAAAACATCAAATAAAGTAAAATAATTCAACTCTAACAATATTACAAAAATATAAACATTTTTTTACGGCGTTTTGTAACATATCTACATTTGTTTATGTGTTCTCAAGGTTAACTTTAATAAAATTTATTTTTTTAAATTGTATTTTCGGAAGTCATTTTTGATGATATTTTGTATTTTTATCAAACGGACAAAGTTGAATCAATTTGAACATTGTGCGATTTTATTTTTAATAAAAGTGCCTAACTTCATTTCATTAAAAAGTTGATATGTCATATAGGTTATGTTTTAAAAAAAATATAATTTTACTAATTATTACAAATTACATAAAACTATGTTTACACAAATAATTAGTTTTAAATATGTGGTGAAAATTGGTTCATATAAATACTAAAAAAAATAATTTAACTTTTAATTTTTAAATAATGTTTAAATACAATAAAACAATTATTGTTTCAAACAAGTATAATTAAATTAAAACATATTTTTCAGTTTTGAAAGGTATTATAGATCTAATTTTAAATCAAATATTAGTATAAATATAAAAGTTACTAAAATAAAACAAAATGTCGATAGAAAAAATCGTAATAAAAAAATCGGATCAATATGAACGAGATTTTGCGAGAAATATTTTGTTACAATAAAAAAAATCGCAAATCGCAAATCGGATGAGTATGAACGAGGCTTAACAAATTGAAGTTAAGAAAAATACACTGAAATTACAACAAAATGAAGTTTTACATAAAATAAACTAAAATAAGAAACAAATTGAAGTTAGTTACATATTTAAAGAAAATTAATTGAAATAAGCAACAAATTGAAGTTAGGTACAGTTTTAAGGGGATATAAACTAAAATTAGAAACAAATTGAAGTTAGTTACAGATTTTAGAAAAAGTAAACTGAAATTAGAAACAAATTGAAGTTAGAAACAGTTTTTAGGGGAAGTAAACTGAAATTAAAAACAAATTAAAGTAAACAGTTTTAAAAAGAAATAAACTAAAATTAGAAACAAATTTATTAAATAATTAAAACTAAAATTAAAATTAAATTAAAGTTAGAAACAATTTTAAAGCTTTTTTCATATTATCCGATGTGGAGTTATTTTTATTGAAACAAAATATTGATCGCAAAATGCAAGTATGGCCAACCTCTTGTCGTATCTCTAGTGGGCATTGTTGTAAACAATCAGTTATTGTCAGCGTTGCCAAGTTGCCATAAATTGCGGTAAATTTTAAACGTAATTGGCTGTGAAACAGAAACTAATTAAGCAATTTTGATCAAACTTACCGACTAGTACTCTAACATGTTGCAACATTTAATAGGACTATAAAAATTGTAAAACTAAATCAATAAAATTGTTTTTTTACTATTTTTAACACAAAAAACGGTAATTTTTTTACGTAATTGGCAAAAAATTAAAAACTTAGCTAGCAATTTTGATTAAATTTACTGATTAGTACTCTAACATGTTGCAAAATTTAATAAAACTATAAAAATTATAAAAATGTTTTAAATTAAATTAAAATTTTACTATTTTTAAAACAAAAAACGGTAATTTTTTTACGTAAATGGCTATAAAACAAAAACCAATTGAGCAATTATGATCAAATTTACTAATTAATACTCTAACATGTTGCAAAACTCAATAAAACTATAAAATTTAAAAAATTATTTAAATAAAATTGTTTTTTTACAATTTGTATCTCAAAAAAAGGTATTTTTTACATAATTGGCTATAAAACAGAAACTAATTAAACAGTTTTTATAAAATTAATTAACTAGTGCTATAACATGTTGCAAAACTCAATAAAACTTAAAAAATTGAAAAATTATTACAATAAAACTGTTTTTTTTACAATTTTTAACACAAAAAACGGTAATTTTTGTACGTAATTGGCTATAAAATAGAAACTTATAAAGCAATTTAAATCAAATTTGTTAATTAGTACTCTAAAATGCTGCAAAATTGAATAAAATTATCAAAATAGTAAAATTATTTCAATAAAATTGTTTTTTCGCAATTTTTAACACAAAAACTGTAATTTTTTTACATATTTAGCTATAAAACAAAAACTAATTGAACAATTTTTATAAAATTAACTGATTAATACTCTAACATGTTGCAAAACTCAATAAAACTATAAAAATTGTAAAATTATTTAAAAAAAAATTGTTTTTTTACGTTTTTTATCACAAAAAACATAAAATTTTGTACGTAATTGGCTATAAAACAGAAACTAATTAAACAATTTTTATAAAATTAATTAACTAGTGCTATAACATGTTGCAAAACTCAATAAAACTTAAAAAATTGTAAAATTATTTCAATAAAATTGTTTTTTTTTATAATTTTAAACACAAAATACGGTAATCTTTTTACATAATTAGCTATAAATCAAAAACTAATTGATCAATTTTTATAAAATTAACTGATTAGTATTCTAACATGATGCAAAACTCAATAAAACTATAAAAATTGTAAAATTATTTTTATAAAAAAAATTTTTACAAAATTTAACACAAAAAACGGTAATTTTTTTACATAATTGGCTATAAAACAAAAATTAATTAAACAATTTTCATAAAATTGACTGATTAGTACTTTAACATGTTGCAAAACTCAATAAAACTATAAAAATTGTAAAATTATTTCAATAAAATTGATTTTTTACAATTTTTAACACAAAAAGCGGAACTTTTTTTACATAATTTGCTATAAAACAAAAACTAATTGAACAATTTTTATAAAATTGACTAATTAGTACTCTAATATGTTGCAAAACTTAATAAAACTAAAAAAACTGTAAAATTATTTCAATAAAATTGATTTTTTGCAATTTTTAAAACCAAAAACGGTATTTTTTTACATAATTGGCTATAAAACAAAAACTAATTGAACAATTTTTATAAAATTGACAGATTAGAACTCTAACTTGTTGTAAAACTCAATAAAATTTTAAAAATTGTAAAACTATTTCAATAAAATTGTTTTTTACACTTTTTAACATAAAAAACGGTAATTTGTTTACATAATTAACTATAAAACAAAAGCTAGTTGAACAATTTTTATAAAATTTACTGATTAGTACTCTAACATGTTGCAAAACTCAATAAAACTATAAAAATTGTAAAATTATTTTAATAAAATTGTTTTTTTACAATTTTTAACACAAAAATCGGTAAATTTTTTACATAACTGGCTATAAAACAAAATCTCATTAAACAAATTTTATAAAATTGACTGATTAGTACTCTAACATGTTGCAAAACTCAATAAAAATATAAAAATTAAAAAATTATTTCAATAAAATTGTTTCTTTACATGTTTTAACACAAAAAACGGTATTTTTATTACATAATTGGCTATAAAAGAAAAACTAATTAAACAATTTTTATAAAATTTACTGATTAGTACTCTAACATGTTGCAAAACTCAATAAAAATATAAAAATTGTAAAATTGTTTCAATAAAATTGTTTTTTTTTACAATTTTTAACACAAATAACGGTAATTTTTTTACATATTTGGCTATAAAGCAAAAACTAATTGAACAATTTTTATAAAATTAACCAGTTAGAGCTCTAACATGATGCAAAACTCAATAAAACTATAAAATTTGTAAAATGATTTCAATAAAATTGTTTTTTTACTAATTTTAACACAAAAAACGTTAATTTTTTTACATAATTAGCTATAAAGCAAAAACTAATTGAACAATTTTTATAAAATTGATTGATTAGTACTCTAACATGTTTGCAAAATTCAATTAAACTATAAAAATTGTAAAATTATTTCAATAAAATTGTTTTTTTGCAATTTTTAAAACAAAAAACGGTAATTTTTTTACATAATTCGTTATAAAACAAAAACTAATTGATTAATTTTTATAAAATTTACTGATTAGTACTCTAATATAATGTAAAACTCAATAAAACTATAAAAATTGTAAAATTGTTTTGATAAAATTGTTTTTTTTACAATTTTTAACACAAAAAACGGTAATTTTTGTACGTAATTGGCTATATAATAGAAGCTTATAAAGCAATTTTAATCAAATTTGTTAATTAGTACTCTAAAATGCTGCAAAATTGAATAAAATTATAAAAAATGTAAAATTATTTCAATAAAATTGTTTTTTTTATAATTTTAAACACAAAAAACGGTAATTTTTTTACATAATTGGCTATAAAACAAAAACTAATTTAACATTTTTTATAAAATTGATTGATTAGTACTCTGACATATTGCAAAACTCAATAAAACTATAAAAATTGTAAAATTATTTTAATAAAATTGTTTTTTTACAATTTTTAACACAAAAAACGGTAATTTTTTTACGTAATTAACTATAAAACAAAAATTAGTTAAACAATTTTGATCAAACATACTGATTGGTACTCTAACATGTTGCAAAATTTAATAAGACTATAAAAATTGTGAAACTAAATTGATAAAAATGTTTTCTTACAATTTTTAACACAAAAAACGGTAATTTTTTTACATAATTGGCTATAAAACAAAAACTAATTGAACAATTTTTATAAAATTGACAGATTAGAACTGTAACATGTTGCAAAATTCAATAAAATTATAAAAATTAAAAAACTATTTCAATAAAATTGTTTTTTTACAATTTTTAACACAAAAAACGGTAATTATTTTACATAATTAGCCATAAAACAAAAGCTAGTTGAACAATTTTTAAAAAAATGACTGATTAGTACTCTAACATGATGCAAAACTCAATAAAACTAGAAAAATTGTAAAATTATTTTTATAAAATTTATTTTTACAAAATTTAACACAAAAAACGGTATTTTTTTTACATAATTTGCTATAAAACAAAAACTTATTGATCAATTTTTATAAAAATTACTGATTAGTACTCTAACATGATGCAAAACTCAATAAAACTATAAAAATTGTAAAATTATTTTAATAAAATTGTATTTTTACAATTTTAACACAAAAAACGGTAATTTTTTACATATTTGGCTATAAAACAAAAACTAATTGAACAATTTTTATAAATTTGACTGATTAGTACTCTAACAAAACTCAATAAAACTAGAAAAATTGTAAAACTGTTTCAATAAAATTGTTTTTTTACAATTTTTAACACAAAAAGCGGTACTTTTTTTACAAAATTTGCTATAAAACAAAAACTAATTGAACAATTTTTATAAAATTGACTAATTCGTACTCTAATATGTTGCAAAACTTAATAAAACTAAAAAAATTGTAAAATTATTTCAATAAAATTGTTTTTTTACAATTTTTAACAAAAAAAACGGTAATTTTTTTACGTAATTGGCTATAAAACAAAAATTAAGTAAACAATTTTTATAAAATTCATTGATTAATACTCTTACTTGTTGCAAAACTCAATAAAACTATAAAAACTGTAAAATTATTTCTATAAGGTTGTTTTTTTTACAATTTTTAACAAAAAAAACGGTATTTTTTTACATAATTAGCTATAAAACAAAATATAATAAAACAATTTTTATAAAATTGAGTGATTAGTACTCTAACATGTTGCAAAACTCAATAAAACTATGAAAATTGTAAAATTATTTTATTAAAATTGTTTTTTTACAATTTTTAACACAAAAAACGGTAATTATTTTACATAATTAGCTATAAAACAAAAGCTAGTTGAACAATTTTTATCAAATTGACTGATTAGTACTCTAACATGATTCAAAATTCAATAAAACTGTCAAAATTGTAAAATAATTTCAATAAAATTGATTTTTTACAATTTTTAACACAAAAAGCGGTAATTTTTTTACATAATTAGCTATAAAACAAAAGCTAGTTGAAATTTTTTTATAAAATTGATTGATTAGTACTCTAACATGTTGCAAAACTCAATAAAACTATAAAAATTGTAAAATTGTTTTAATAAAAATTGTTTTTTTTGCAATTTTTAACTCATAAAACGGTAATTATTTTACATAATTAGCTATAAAACAAAAGCTAGTTAAACAATTTTTATAAAATTGACTTATTAGTACTCTAACATGATGCAAAACTTAATAAAACTATAAAAATTGTAAAATTATTTCAATAAAATTGTTTTTTTTATAATTTTAAACACAAAAAACGGTAATTTTTTTGCATAATTGGTTATAAAACAAAAATTAATTAAACAATTTTCATAAAATTGATTGATTATTACTCTAACATGTTGCAAAACTCAATAAAACTATAAAAATTGTAAAATTATTTCCATAAAATTGTTTTGTTACAATTTTTAACACAAAAAACGGTAATTTTTTTACGTAATTGGCTATAAAACAAAAACCAATTGAACAATTATGATCAAATTTACTAATTAGTACTTTTAACATAATGCAAAACTCAATAAAATTATAAAAATTGTAAAACTATTTCAATAAAAATGTTTTCTTACAATTTTTAGCACAAAAAACGGTAATTTTTTTACATAATTAGCTATAAAACAAAAGTTAGTTAAACAATTTTTATAAAATTGACTGATTAGTACTCTAACATGCTGCAAAACTCAATAAAACTGTCAAAATTGTAAAATTGTTTCAATAAAATTATTTTTTTACAATTTTTAACACAAAAAACGGTATTTTTTTTACATAATTGGCTATAAAACAAAAACTAATTAAACAAGTTTTATAAAATTGACAGATTAGAACTGTAACATGTTGCAAAATTCAATAAAATTATAAAAATTGTAAAACTATTTCAATAAAAATGTTTTCTTACAATTTTTAGCACAAAAAACGGTAATTTTTTTACATAATTAGCTATAAAACAAAAGTTAGTTAAACAATTTTTATAAAATTGACTGATTAGTACTCTAACATGCTGCAAAACTCAATAAAACTGTCAAAATTGTAAAATTGTTTCAATAAAATTATTTTTTTACAATTTTTAACACAAAAAACGGTATTTTTTTTACATAATTGGCTATAAAACAAAAACTAATTAAACAAGTTTTATAAAATTGACAGATTAGAACTGTAACATGTTGCAAAATTCAATAAAATTATAAAAATTGTAAAACTATTTCAATAAAAATGTTTTCTTACAATTTTTAGCACAAAAAACGGTAATTTTTTTACATGATTAGCTATAAAACAAAAGTTAGTTGAACAATTTTGATAAAATTGACTGATTAGTACTCTAACATAATGCAAAACTCAATAAAACTGTCAAAATTGTAAAATTGTTTCAATAAAATTGTTTTTTTACAATTTTTAACACAAAAAACGGTATTTTTTTACATAATTGGCTATATAACAAAAATTAATTAAACAATTTTTATAAAATTGACTGATTAGTACTTTAACATGTTGCAAAACTTAATAAAACTATAAAAATAGTAAAATTATTTCAATAAAATTGATTTTTTACAATTTTTAACACAAAAACGGTAGATTTTTTACGTAATTGGCAATAAAGCAAAAACTAATTGAACAATTTTTATAAAATTGACTGATTAGTACTCTAAACATGTTGCAATACTCAATAAAACTATAAAAATAGTAAAATTATTTCAATAAAATTGATTTTTTTACAATTTTTAACACAAAAAACGGTAGATTTTTTACATAATTGGCTATAAAACAAAAACTAATTAAACAATTTTTATAAAATTGACAGATTAGAACTCTAACTTGTTGCAAAACTCAATAAAAATTTAAAAATTGTAAAACTATTTCAATAAAATTGTTTTTTACACTTTTTAACATAAAAAACGGTAATTTGTTTACATAATTAGCTATAAAACAAAAGCTAGTTGAACAATTTTTATAAAATTTACTGATTAGTACTCTAACATGTTGCAAAACACAATAAAACTATAAAAATTGTAAAATTATTTTAATAAAATTGTTTTTTTACAATTTTTAACACAAAAAACGGTAATTTTTTTACATAACTGGCTATAAAACAAAATCTCATTAAACAAATTTAATAAAATTGACTGATTAGTACTCTAACATGTTGCAAAACTCAATAAAAATATAAAAATTAAAAAATTATTTCAATAAAATTGTTTCTTTACATGTTTTAACACAAAAAACGGTATTTTTATTACATAATTGGCTATAAAAGAAAAACTAATTAAACAGTTTTTATAAAATTTACTGATTAGTACTCTAACATGTTGCAAAACTCAATAAAACTATAAAAATTGTAAAATTATTTTAATAAAATTGTTTTTTTGCAATTTTTAACACAAAAAACGGTATTTTTTTTTACATAATTGGCTATAAAACAAAAATTAATTGAACAATTTTTATAAAATTGACAGATTAGAACTCTAACTTGTTGCAAAACTCAATAAAAATTTAAAAATTGTAAAACTATTTCAATAAAATTGTTTTTTACACTTTTTAACATAAAAAACGGTAATTTGTTTACATAATTAGCTATAAAACAAAAGCTAGTTGAACAATTTTTATAAAATTTACTGATTAGTACTCTAACATGTTGCAAAACTCAATAAAACTATAAAAATTGTAAAATTATTTCAATAAAATTGTTTTTTTACAATTTTTATCACAAAAAACGATAATTTTTTTACTTAATTAGCTATAAAACAAAAACTAATTGAACAATTTTTATAAAATTGACAGATTAGAACTCTAACATGTTGCAAAACTCAATAAAATTTTAAAAATTGTAAAACTATTTCAATAAAATTGTTTTTTACACTTTTTAACATAAAAAACGGTAATTTGTTTACATAATTAGCTATAAAACAAAAGCTAGTTGAACAATTTTTATAAAATTTACTGATTAGTACTCTAACATGTTGCAAAACTCAATAAAACTATAAAAATTGTAAAATTATTTTAATAAAATTGTTTTTTTACAATTTTTAACACAAAAAACGGTAATTTCTTTACATAATTAGCTATAAAACAAAAGTTAGTTAAAATTTTTTTATAAAATTGACTAAGTAGTACTCTAACATGCTGCAAAACTCAATAAAACTGTCAAAATTGTAAAATTGTTTCAATAAAATTATTTTTTTACAATTTTTAACACAAAAAACGGTAATTTTTTTTACATAATTGGCTATAAAACAAAAATTAATTAAACAATTTTAATCAAATTAACTAATTAGTACTCTAACATGATGCAAAACTCAATAAAACTATAAAAATTGTAAAATCATTCAATAAAATTGTTTTTTTACAATTTTTAACACAAAAAACGGTAATTTTTTTACATATTTGGCTATAAAACAAAAACGAACTGAACAATTTTATATTGACTAATTAGTACTCTAACATGTTGCAAAATTCTATAAAACTATAAAGACTGTAAAATTAATTCAATAAAATTGTTTTTTTTACATTTTTTAACACAGAAAACGGTAATTTTTTTACATAATTAGCTATAAAACATAAACTAATTTAACAATTTTTATAAAATTAACTGATTAATACTCTAACATGATGCAAAACTCAATAAAACTATAAAAATTGTAAAATTGTTTCAATAAAATTGATTTTTACAATTTTTAACACAAAAAACGGTAACTTTTTTACATAATTAGCTATAAAACAAAAGCTAGATAAACAATTTTTATACAATTGACTTATTAGTACTCTAACATGTTGCAAAACTCAATGAAACTGTCAAAATTGTAAAATTGTTTCAATAAAATTGTTTTTTTACCATTTTTAACACAAATAACGGCAATTTTTTAACATAATTAATTACAAAACAAAAACCGTTTTATCAATTTTTATAAAATTTACTGATTAGTACTCTAACATGTTGCAGAACTCAATAATACTATAAAAATTGTAAAATTATTTCATTAAAATTGTTTTTTCACAATTTTTAACACAAAAAACGGTAATTATTTAACATAATTAGCTATAAAACAAAAGCTAGTTGAACAATTTTTATAAAATTGACTGATTAATACTCTAACATGTTGCAAAACTCGATACAACAATAAAAATTAAAAAATTATTTTAATAAAATTGTTTTTTTTGCAATTTTTAACACAAAAAACGGTATTTTTTTACATAATTGGCTATAAAACAAAAACTAATTTAACATTTTTTATAAAATTGATTGATTAGTACTCTGACATATTGCAAAACTTAATAAAACTAAAAAAATTAAAGAACTATTTCAGTAAAATTGTTTTTATTTACAATTTTAACACAAAAAACAGTAATTTTTTTACATAAATTGCTATAAAACAAAAACTAACACAACAATTTTTATAAAATTGACTAATTAATACTCTAACATGTTACAAAACTCAATAAAACTATAAAAATTGTAAAATTGTTTCAATAAAAATAATTTTTTACAATTTTTAACACAAAAACGGTATTTTTTACACAATTGGCTATAAAACAGAAATGAATTGAACAATTTTTATAAAATTTTAAAACAAAAACCTTATTTTGTACGGAAAATCTGCAGAACAAATTTAGTTATTTTATAAAATTTATTAACACATTTTTCACACAAATTTGCATAAAAAACAATAAAAGTCAATACAAATTGCTGAATAATCCAATTCAAATTTTATTGCATATTTATTATTTTACAAATTTCTTTAATTTGTAACAAACTTCATAAACTCTACATTTTGTAATCACATATTACAAGAATAAATAAAGATAAACGAATTAAATTAAAATAAATAAATAAATTAAAACTAACTACATATGATTTTCGTCAATTAATTCTTAAAATAATTACAAAATTATGCAATTTCAATTTAATATTATTTATGTGTCTTACAGTAACGCCTGATATCATTCAACACATGTTCTCAACCCAAAAGATTGCAATAGAAATGGGAGTATAATTATTAATAAATAATTTTAATTATACATCCGATGTGTTTCGGGTACTCAATTTTCGATTACCGTAAGACTACTTACGAAACGCATTTTTAAAACGCGTGCGATGAAGTCGATTACTCAATTTGACATGTTAAAATGTAATTCATTTTATAATATAATAATTTTGGCCTAATTAAAATTATTTCGACCAGAACAATCGAGCATATTATTAAATATTCAAATAACCACTAATAGCCAATTTAACACTGATTTTTTTTGGCTATTCAGAGCAACACTAATTAAATTAAATTAAAAGCGCAACGAGTTTAAAATATAAAACGAATTGATTTAATTGGCGCATTACACAATTAAAACCGATTTATTTAAAATCGAACGGCATTTTATTTGAATATATTTCATCTAGAAAGTATGCCGTAGTGTAGTATTATTATTATGATTAAATATGAACTGTAAAGTGCGTGCATTGCGAATTCATTCATTCATAATTACACAGTGGGGAGATATTCCATACAGTTATGGCGAGTTATATGGATTTATTGTTATTATTTTTTACGTACACGTCTTGAACAGTGAACAGATGAATATCCAATGGTTGGAAAGTCGGCCGAGCAGCAAGGCCTGGATGGTTATAGGAATACTGATTTTGTTTTGTTTACCTGAAGACTTGTTTGTTTCTTATAACGTATTTTGTAACAATAATTAATTTATGTCATGTACTAAATTTTGAAATTTATTTATGTTCAAAATATTATGTTTGTGTTAATATTATCTTAAGGTCTATTAGCCAGTGGCGTAACTAGAATTTATAAAATGAATTATTAAAATAAATAAAATATATTTAAGAACTGTAATCATCATCGGTGATACAAACAAATTTTCTGCTCAAATTATAATAAATTTGATAGAATTATTAAAAATTTGGTGCAAATTTTAAACAAAAAATGAGTTTTTGTGCATGTTTCTAAATTTTGTAGGAGTCTATAGAATTGGTCAAAAAAATTTCAAATTTTTTCAAAAATTTCTAGAATTTAAAGCTTTTAAAATTGACTAAAAGTTTCTGAAAGTATTCAGGAGTTTTTATAGTTAATCAAAAGTCTTTACATCTTCACAAAAATTTCTAGAATTTAGAAAAAGATTTCTAGAACATTTTGGGCATTTCTAGAGGTTAATCAAACAATACAAAAACTTCTCAAAAATTTCTAGATCTAAAAAGTTTTATTTTAGAAGAAAAAACTCTAAAGTTGTCTAAATGTTTCTAGAACTCCTCAGAAGTTCTTAGATTTTGGTAAAAGACTTCTGGAGTTAGGCAAAGGTTATTAGAACATCTTACAAATTTCTAAAATTTAATATGAAATTCTAGAAACTTCTAATTCTAGAAAGTGTTTTAGAAATCTTTGGCCAACTCTAAAAGCTTTACAATAAATTATAGAAACTGAAAAGCTTTGACCAACTCTAGAAATACCTGAAAAGTTTTAAAAACTCTAGAAACTCCCAAGATGTTTCAAAATTTGTTGGCAAACTTTAGCATCTTTTAATTAACTCTAGAAACTATAAACATATTAAAAAAAAAACTTCTGAAATTTTTTAAAAACATTTAATTCAATTTTAGATATTCTACAAACTTAAGTCCTACTCTACAAGTTTTTTTACAAAATTCTAGAAGTTCTAAAAACTTTAGAAATTTCAAAGAAATTTTAGAAAAAATCAGATCAAGTTCTAGAAACTCTTAAAGTATTCTTAGAAACTTTTGATCAACTTTTGAAAACTACTTTGCAAATGTAATTTTCTAACTCTAGAAAAAAAGAAATTTTTTTGGAATTATAAATTTTAAGAAACCTTTAACTTTCAAAACTTGTCACCAAACTCTCTGGAAACTTGTGTGAAATTTTAGAAACTTTTGACCAATTTTAGAAATTTTAGAATTTTTTAAAAACATTTGATTAGTTTCAATAATTTATCAAAGGTTCCTACATTTTTCTTAAACTTTTCAGAAATTTCTAAAATTTTAGATTTTTAAAGTTAGTCAAAATGTTTTTGAAACATTTTAAGAGTTTCTAGAGTTTAATCATATGTTCCTAAAATTTTGAAATTTCTAGAGTTGGTCAAAAAAATTTTAGAATTTTCTAAAAAAATTCGAAATTTGATAAAAATCTTTTTTAGTTGGCAAAATGTTTTGAACACTTTAGAAGTTTTTAGAATTTGATTAAATGTTGGACAAATTTTTTTAGAACTTTTTAGATGTTTCCTGAGTTTGATAAAAAGCTTTTAGAGTTTTTACTATTTATTTGTAGTCAGCAATTGCTATAAGTTAAAATTTAAACGCTTTGGTTGAGTTTTCTATTTTATTTTTTTGTATTCTCCTTTTTGTTAAAGACGTAAAATGTTTAGTCCAATGGCGTTTTGTTTGTGACTTTAATCTGTATATTAAAATAATAATTAGCTTCAAAAATAAAAAATAATAATGTTTATTGATACATAAGTCATCACCATAATATTGAAAGAAAGCAATCAATAATTTCATTACAGGTGGTAGCATAAATTTATATTCAAGGATGTTGTTGAGAAATGTAATTCCTTAGCATTAAAAATATTATAAAATAAGTAGGTTAATATAATAAAATAAAATGTCCCACAGGAATATCATATATGGTCTTACATTATTAAAAAAACTATAATTTTTATAGCCAATTACTATAAACATAATTATTACATTTTACTTCTACTTTAAGATGTCGCAACGACATAAAAATAAGTTCATAATAACATAAGGGATTAAATATTATTTAACACTTTACATTATTTTAATGTCCGCTACATAAAACACGGCGAAGGTTGCTTGCTTAGTTTATAATTGCGGTTTTCTTTATCTTCATAGCTTCAACAAAATTTCATCCGCATGATTAATTAGCTCTGTAGAAGGTCATGAGGAAGTTTAACGATATTTTTCCTTAATAAAAGGATGTAATAATGTTGCTACGTTCATATAATGCGGTAATTAATGAAAGGTCATAATTAAATAACTCTTGGATGGAAGTAATAAGCGGGTAATGACATCTCGGCCGTTGCATTCCGATAATTATTGGTATTGACCCGAAGAACCGCAAAGAAATGTAGAGCACGATTTTAATTCATAAAATATTTTAATTTGATCAATCTTTAAATTATAACTGTTAGAATTCTTGAGAATATATTATGATTTTATACAGTTTAGTTTGCTTCAAGAGATTGAGAAGAGAAAATAATCTAATATCATATTTCAATTTATTTTACATCTAGTGACTAATTAGTCAAACGATCATAGTAATAATTTTTTGTTTTTAAAATCTTTTAACTTGTCTTTAGAACAATGTAAGTACTCAACAAAAACCAATTTTTATAAAATAATTTCAAAAGATGCGCTTACTATGATCAAAAATGTAATTTAAGTCGTTTCTATTCATATACAATTAAGAACTTATTAGTCAAAAAATCTTAGTAACAATTTTTTGTTTCTAAAATCTTTTAACTTGCTTTTAGAACAATGTAGGTACTCAACAAAAACCAAATTTTATCAAATAATTTCAAAATATGCGCTTACTATGATCAAAAATGTAAACTAATTCGTTTCAATTTATGTACAATTAAGGACTTATTAGTCAAAAAAATCTTAGTAACAATTTTTTGTTTTTAAAAATCTTTTATCTAGCTTTTAGAACAATGTAAGTACTCAACAAAAACCAAATTTTATCAAATAATTTTAAAAGATGCGCTTACTGTGATCAAAAATGTAAACTAAGTCGTTTCAATTTGTGTACAATTAAGGACTAATTAGTCAAAAAATTTTAGTAACAATTTTTTGCTTTTAAATTCTTTTAACTAGCTTTTAGAACAACTTAAGTACTCAACAGAAACCAAATTTTATCAACATATTTCAAAAGATGCGCTTACTATGATCAAAAATGTAAACTAAGTCGTTTTAATTTATATACAATTTAGGACTAATTGGTCAAAAAATCTTAGTAATAATTTTTTGTTTCTAAAATCTTTTAACTAGCTTTTAGAACAACTTAAGTACTCAACAGAAACAAAATTTCATTAAAATATTTCAAAAAATGTGCTTACTATGATCAAAAATGTAAAATAAGTCGTTTCAATTTATATACAATTAGGGACTAATTAGTGAAAAAATCTTAGTAATAATTTTTTTGTTTTTAAAATTTTTTCAGTAACTTTTAGAACAACTTAAGTACTCAACAGAAATCAAATTTTATTAAAATATTTCAAAAGATGCGCTTACTATGATCAAAAATGTAAACTAAGTCGTTTTAATTTATATACAATTAAGGACTAATTAGTCAAAAACTCTTAGTAACAATTTTTTGTTTTTAAAATCTTTTAACTTGCTTTTAGAACAGCTTAAGTACTCAACAAAAACCAAATTTTATCAAAATATTTTAAAAGATGCGCTTACTATGATCAAAAATGTAAACTAAGTCGTTTCAATTTATTAACAATTAGGGACTAATTAGTCAAAAAAACTTAGTAACAATTTTTTGATTTTAAATTTTTTTAACTTGCTCTTAAAACAATTTAAGTACTCAACAAAAACCAAATTTTATTAATTAATTTCAAAAACTGCGCTTTCTATGATCAAAAATGTAAACTAAGTCGTTTCTATTCATATACAATTAAGGACTAATTAGTCAAAAAATCTTACTAACAATTTTTGTTTTATAAAAATCTTTTAACTAGCTTTTAGAACAACTTAAGTACTCAACAGAAACCAAATTTTATTAAAATATTTCAAAAGATGCGCTTACTATGATCAAAAATGTAAACTAAGTCGTTTCAATTTAAATACAATTAAGGACTAATTTGTCAAAAACTCTTAGTAATAGTTTTTTATTTTCAAAATCTTTTATTTAACTTTTAGTACAACTTAAGTACTTAACAGAAACCAAATTTTATCAAAATATTCCAAAAAATGCGCATACTATGATCAAAAATGAAAACTAAGTCGTTTTAATTTAAATACAATTAAGGACTAATTTGTCAAAAACTTTTAGTAATAATTTTTTTGTTTTTTAAATTTTTTAAGTAACTTTTAGTACAACTTAAGTAGTCAACAGAAACCAAATTTCATTTAAATATTTCAAAAGATGCGCTTACTATGATCAAAAATGTAAACTAGGTCGTTTCAATTTATATACAATTAAGAACTAATTAGTCAAAAAATCTTAGTAATAGTTTTTTATTTTTAAAATCTTTTATCTAACTTTTAGAACAACTTAAGTACTCAACAGAAACCAAATTTTATCAAAATATTTCAAAAGATGCGCTTACTATGATCAAAAATGTAAATTAACTCGTTTTAATTTATATACAATTTGGGACTAATTAGTCAAAAAAGTTTAGTAACAATTTTTTGGTTCTAAAATCTTTAAACTAGCTTGTAGAACAACTTAAGTACTCAACAAAAACCAAATTTTATTAAAATATTTGAAAAGATGCGGATACTATGATCAAAAATGTAAATTAAGTCGTTTCAATTTATATACAATTAAGGACTAATTAGTCAAAAAATCTTAGTAACAATTTTTTGCTTTTGAAATCTTTTAAGTAGCTTTTAGAACAACTTAAGTACTCAACAGAAACCAAATTTTTTCAAAATATTTCAAAAGATGCGCTTACTATGATCAAAAATGTAAACTAGGTCGTTTCAATTTATATACAACTAGGGACTAATTAGTCAAAAAATCTTAGTAATAGTTTTTTATTTTTAAAATCTTTTATCTAACTTTTAGAACAACTTCAGTACTTAACAGAAACCAAATTTTATCAAAATATTTCAAAAGATGCGTTTATTATGATCAAAAATGTAAATTAAGTCATTTTAATTAATATACAATTTGAGACTAATTGGTCAAAAAATGTTAGTAATAAAATTTTGTTTCTAAAATCTTTTAACTAGTTTTTAGAACAACTTAAGTACTCAACAGAAACCAAAAGTCATCAAAATATTTTAAAAGATGCGCTAACTATGATCAAAAATGTAAACTTAGTCGTTTTAATTTATATACAATTAAGAACTAATTAGTCAAAAAATCTTAGTAAAATATTTTTGTTTTTAAAATCTTTTAACTTGCTTTTAAAACAACTTAAGTACTCAACAGAAAACAAATTTTATTAAAATATTTCAAAAGATGCGCTTACTATGATCAAAAATGTAAACTAAGTCGTTTTAATTTATATACAATTAAGGACTAATTAGTCAAAAAATCTTACTAACAATTTTTGTTTTTTAAAAATCTTTTAATTAGCTTTTAGAACAACTTAAGTACTCAACAGAAACCAAATTTTATTAAAATATTTTAAAAGATGCGCTTACTATGATCAAAAATGTAAACTAAGTCGTTTCAATTTATATACAATTAAGGACTAATTAGTCAAAAAAATTTAGTAACAATTTTTTTTTTTTTAATCTTTTAATTTGCATTTAGAACAACTTAGGTACTCAACAGAAACCAAATTTTATTAAAATATTTCAAAAGATGCGCTTACTATGATCAAAAATGTAAACTAATTCATTTCAATTTATGTACAATTAAGGACTTATTAGTCAAAAAAATCTTAGTAACAATTTTTTGTTATTAAAATCTTTTAACTACCTCTTAGAACAACTTAAGTACTCAACGAAAATCAAATATTATCAAAATATTTCAAAAAATGCGCTTACTGTAATCAAAAATGTAAATTAAGTAGTTTCAATTTATTTACAATTAGGGACTAATTAGTCCAAAAAACTTTGTAACAAATTTTTGCTTTTAAATTTTTTTAACTTGCTTTTAGAACTATGTAAGTACTCAACAGAAAACAAATTTTATCAAAATATTTCAAAAGATGCGCTTACTATGATCAAAAATGTAAATTAAGTCGTTTTAACTTATATACAATTAAGGACTAATTAGTCAAAAAATCTTAGTAACAATTTTTGTTTTTGAAAATCTTTTAACTAGCTTTTAGAACAACTTAAGTTTTCTATAGAAACAAAATTTTATCAAAATATTTCAAAAGATAAGCGTTCTATGATCAAAAATGTAAATTAAGTCGTTTCAATTTATATACAATTAAGGACTAATTAGTCAAAAAATCTTAGTAACAATTTTTGTTTTTGAAAATCTTTTAACTAGCTTTTAGAACAACTTAAGTTTTCTATAGAAACAAAATTTTATCAAAATATTTCAAAAGATGCGCTTACTATAATCAAAAATGTAAATTAAGTTGTTTCTTTTTATATACAATTTGGGACTAATTGGTCAAAAAATCTTAGTAACAATTTTTTGTTTTTAAAATCTTTTAACTTGCTTTTAGAACAGCTTAAGTACTCAACAAAAACCAAATTTTATCAAATAGTTTCAAAAGATAGGCATACTATGATTAAAAATGTAAACTAAAACGTTTCAGTTTATATACAGTTAAGGACTTATTAGTCAAAAAATCTTAGTAACAATTTTTTGTTATTAAAACCTTTTAACTACCTCTTAGAACAACTTAAATACTCAACGGAAACCAAATATTATCAAAATATTTCAAAAGATGCGCTTACTATGATCAAAAATGTAAACTAAGTCATTTCAATTTATATACAATTAAGGACTAATTAGTCAAAAAAGTTTAGTAACAATTTTTTGTTTTTAAAATCTTTTAACTTGCTTTTAGAACAACTTAAGTACTTAACAGAAACCAAATTTTATCAAAATATTTCAAAAGATGCGCTTGCTATGATCAAAAATGTAAATTAAGTCGTTTTAATTTATATACAATTTGGGACTAATTGGTCAAAAAATTTTAGTAATAATTTTTTGTTTCTAAAATTTTTTATCTAGCTTGTAGAACAACTTAAGTACTTAACAGAAACCAAATTTTATCAAAATATTTCAAAAGATGCGCTTACTATGAACAAAAATGTAAACTAAGCCGTTTCAATTAGTATACAAATAGGAACTAATTAGTGAAAAAATCTTAGTAATATTTTTTTTGTTTTTAAATTTTTTTAAGTAACTTTTAGAACAACTTAAGTAGTCAACAGAAACCAAATTTTATCAAAATATTTCAAAAGATGCGCTTACTATGATCAAAAATGTAAATTAAATCGTTTTAATTTATATACAATTTGGGACTAATTAGTCAAAAAATCTTAGTAACAATTTTTTGCTTTTAAAATCTTTCAACTAGCTTCTAGAACAACTTAAGTAGTCAACAGAAACCAAATTTTATCAAAATATTTCAAAAGATGCGCTTACTATGATCAAAAATGTAATTTAAGTCGTTTCTATTCATATACAATTTGGGACTAATTGGTCAAAAAATCTTAGTAATCATTTTTTGTTTTTAAAATCTTTTAACTAGGTTTTAGAACAACTCAAGTACTCAACAGAAACCAATTTTTATCAAAATATTTCAAAAGATGCGCTTGTTATGATCAAAAATGTAAATTAAGTCGTTTCAATTTATATACAATTAAGGACTAATTAGTCAAAAAATCTTAGTAATAGTTTTTTATTTTTAAAATTTTTTATCTAACTTTTAGAACAATATAAATACTCAACGGAAACCAAACTTTATCAAAATATTTCAAAAGATGCGCTTATTAAGATCAAAAATGTAAACTAATTCGTTTCAATTTATGTACAATTAAAACTTATTAGTCAAAAATATTTTAGCAACAATTTTTTGTTATTAAAATCTTTTAACTAACTTTTAGAACAACTTAAGTAGTCAACGAAAACCAAATATTATCAAAATATTTCAAAAAATGCGCTTACTATGATCAAAAATGTAAACTAAGTCGTTTTAATTTATATACAATTAAGGACTAATTAGTCAAAAACTCTTAGTAACAATTTTTTGTTTTTAAAATCTTTCAACTTGCTTTTAGAACAGCTTAAGTACTCAACAAAAACCAAATTTTATCAAAATATTTCAAAAGATGCGCTTACTATGATCAAAAATGTAAACTAAGTCGTTTTAATTTATATACAATCAAGGACTAATTAGTCAAAAACTCTTAGTGACAATTTTTTATTTTTAAAATCTTTTATCTAACTTTTAGAACAACTTTAGTACTCAACAGAAACCAAATTTTATCAAAATATTTCAAAAGATGTGCTTACTATGATCAAAAATGTAAACTAAGTCGTTTCAATTTATATACAAATAGGGACTAATTAGTCAAAAAAACTTAGTAACAATTTTTGTTTTTAAAATTTTTTAACTTACTTTTAGAACAATGTAAGTACTCAACAGAAACCAAATTTTATCAAAATATTTCAAAAGATGCGCTTACTATAATCAAAAATGTAAACTAAGTAGTTTTAATTTATACAAGTAGGAACTAATTAGTCTAATTTTTTTGTATTTTGAAATCTTTTAAATAGCTTTTAGAACAACTTAAATTGTTAATAAAACTGGTAACTGAAATGAATCTAAACGTGAAAATTAACATTAATTGTTTGTTTCAACTTAATAAATCTAAGAAACATGTAATGTAATAGCCAAAGTAATAAAATTTCCAATTGTAAAAGCAATCAACATTTCCATACAGTTAACACTAATTTTTTGTCGTCTAATCACCATTCCCAGCGGCGAATCACATTTAGTTTTATTTTTAAAGACGCATTCTCCAATAATGCTTACAATTACCATTACCAATCATTAAGTGTGTGATAGCAACACGTGTTTGGAAATAATAATTATATTTAAATATAAAATTTTAAAATATTTTATTGGATCGGTGTTTTCAAGTTCATGCGAATGAGTAGGGGGTAATCGATCGAGTGCTATTTTTATATAAGCAGTAAATGCACAATTACCTTGCTCAATACCACGACGTTACTACGGATTCGATTGCATAAGCCGCATAATTTTTTATTTTTAAATTATTTCCAGTACATCATTGTTTGTTTAATAAAACATTTTATTGTCTATTTAAAAATGTTATAACCTATAATTTTGTAATATACACTTTTGATGCGTTTAAAAGAATTACAAGAGAAAACACTCTAAATAATTATAATTTTAAAAAACGTCTAAAAAACTACTGCCAAATAAAAAAATTTACTTTCAATATTTTTTAACAATAAAAGCATTGATTTATGATTGTGTACAAAAAATTACAACCAAATTTACCGATTAGTTTTTGTTTTATTCCAGAATTTGTGAGTAAAGTTCAGAATTGGCAAACAAACAGTTTTGAAAAATTTTAAAAAATTATTTCCAAATAAAAACTTAACTTTCCATATTTTTTAACAATAAAAGCATTAATTGATGATTATGTACAAAAAATTACAACAAAATATATCGATTAGTTTTTGTTTTATTCTACAATTTCTGATTTAAGTCCAAAATATGCAAATAAACCAATTGAAATGTCTTTAATCCGGCTCTGTTCAATCAGTAATCGAATGACAATCACGCAAAACCAATAAACACTTGCGTTTAGGTTGAATAGTTTTTAACACCAATTTAAGTACTACTTAGTTACTAACTACAGTTTATATTGCACAATTAAATATTTAAAACGCAATTTTTCTAATTTAATTGATACTTTTGTACTTTATGTCCAGGTCCGGATTAAATAGTAGATAAATGCATAATTATCCTAAACTATTATTGTAAGCACAAATGTATAATTGCAAGTGCAAATTATAATAATTGACTAATGCTTTTAGTTCAGTTCCTGATGATAATTATTTGATTTGATAAAATAGCATCTCATGCACAATGCATTTCTAAATTAGATTGAAGCTAATTCCTTAAGGAACATATAAAAATGCAAATAAAGTACGTGACAGAATTCGCCAAACTAAACGAAACAAATCAAATTGGGTCGCCTTTTCTTGATTAAACATTTATTTTAAATAAAATTATTCAAATCAAAATCAAGATGCAAAACAAACCGTGTTATGCTTGGTAATCGGGCCAGGACTAATTGGAAATAGCCTTTCACAAAAATAAAACTGCACAGCTTCTGGAGTGCATCTGTTGCGACTGAGTCGCATTGTAGTAGTAGTAAGTAAGGTGATAGCCGAGCCGGATAATTAAAACTGCTTCCTACACCGCGATATTGGCCAGTCGATTGTTGCAACGCGATACGTATGTACGTGTTGGTTTGAGTTTTGTAGGTACAATCGTCTATTTTTTTATGATTCAATTTACGTCGCGGCCGCGTGCTTCTGTTGTTGTTTCACGTTCGTCAGTTCGATTGCGGACACCTAACTTTAAACGTCTGGTAATTATTTGTGCAAGCAATAGTGCGTTAGTGCTGTTTATTTTTTATTGTTTCTTTTCTGTTATGCTGTGTTGTTATCAGCAACTTTTATGAATGACTTCCAATTGTGGTGAGTTGGGTTTCGTTTATTATTTTTGAATTGTGCGTGGGATCATTTTTTTTTATTAACCAGATTGTTTAATGTATGTTAACAAGGTCTTATGTTTATTATATGTAGACTGAATGCATTTCATACTAATATTTACAATAATAATTTAACATCAAACATTTTTGGTTTTTCCAAAGTTAATATTATTTAGTCTTGGTTTAAGAAGCATTATATTCTTACGAGTTCATTGCTATCAATTTTGTTTTTAATTCCAAAGTGAAATATTTACTTAATAAGTCACAGCAGTATTAAATTACCATTGAATTTCAACAAGTATATCTCATTTGTTTACAAACTTAACTATTGAAATTTGATAGCATCTGATTATAATACCAGAACAATTGATAACAATACATTTGTTAGCGTTATTGAATTATGAAAATAAGATCACATAAGTTGAGGTTATGCAAAATTGGGCGTGTTTAATTTGATCAATTTTCTACTATTGGTACCCATGATAATGATATAGATTGGTACTAAATTAGATCAAATTCCAATGCGCAGTTTTGGAGTTACGGAGTTTTAATAAATTCAACAAGTTTTTTGCTTTAATTACAAAAAATCACGTAAATTGAAGTTATGCAAAATTGGGCGTGTTTAATTTGATCAATTTTCTATTATTAGTACCCATAATATTAATATACATTAGTACCAAATTAGATCAAAATCCAATGCACAGTTTTGGAGTTACAAATTTTTTTTAATCCAACAAACTTTTTGCTTTGATTAAAGAAGATCAAATAAACTGAGGTTTTGCAAAATTGGTCGTGTAAAATTTGATCAATTTTTTACTATTGGTGCTCATGATTATGGTATAGATTTGAGCCAAATTTGATCAAAATCCAATAAACAGTTTTAGAGCTACGCAATTTTATTTAATCTAACAAGTTTTTTGCTTTGATTAAAGAAGATCACATAAGTTGAAGTGATGCAAAATTGAGCGTATAAAAGCTAATCAACTTTCTACTATTGGTACCCATGATAATGATATAGATTGGTACCAAATTAAATCAAAATCCAATGTACAGTTTTGGAGTTACGCAATTTTATTTAATCCGACAAGCTTTTTGCTTTGATTAAAGATGATCACATAAGTTGAGGTTATGCAAAATTGGGCGTGTTTAATTTGATCAAGTTTTTACCATTAGTACCCAAGATATTGATATAAATTGTTACCAAATTAGATCAAAATCCAATGCACAGTTTTGGAGTAACGCAATTTTATTTAATTCAACAAGCTTTTTGTTTAATTAAAGAAGATCACATAAGTTGAGGTTATGCAAAATTGATCGTGTTAATATTAATCAATTTTCTATTAGTAGTACCCATAACAATGATATAGATTGGTACCAATTTAGATCAAAATCCAATGTACAGTTTTGGAGTTACGCAATTTTATTTAATCCAACAAGCTTTTTGTTTAATTACAGGAGATCACACAAGTTGAGGTTAAGCAAAATTGGTCGTGTTAAATTTGATCAATTTTTTACTATTGATGCTCATGATTATGATATAGATTGGTGCCAAATTAGATCAAAATGCAATGCACAGTTTTGGAGTTACGAAACTTTACTTAATCCAACAAGCTTTATGTTCAATTACAGAAGAGCATTTAAGTTGAGGTTATGCAAAATTGGTCGTATTAAATTTGATTAATTTTTTACTATTGGTGCTCATAATAATAATATAGATTGGTACCAAACTAGATCAAAATCCAATGCAAAGTTTTGGAGTTACGCAATTTTATTTAATCCAACAAGCTTTTCGCCTTTATTAAAGAAGATCACATAAGTTGAGGTTATGCAAAATTGGTTGTGTTAAATTTGATAAATTTTCTGCCATTAGTACCCATGATATTGATATAGATTGGTACCAAATTTTATCAAAATCCAATGCACAATGTTAGTACTATGCAATTTTTTTTAATCCAACAAGTTTTTTGCCTTCATTAAAGAAGATCACATAAGTTGAGGTTATGCTAAATTGGTCGTGTTAAATTTAATAAATGTTCTACCATTAGTACCCATGATATTGATATAGATTGGTACCAAATTTGATCAAAATGCAATGCACAGTTTTAGAACTACGCAATTTTGTTTAATCCAACAAGTTTTTTGCTTTGATTAAAGAAGATCACATAAATTGAGGTTATGCAAAATTGGTCGTGTTAAATTTGATCAATTTTCTTTGATTAGTACCCATAATATTGATATAGATTGGTACCAAGTTTTATCAAAATCCAATGCACAGTTTTAGAGCTACGCCATTTTATTTAATCCAACAAGTTTTTTGTTTTAATTAAAGATGATCACATAAGTTGAGGTTATGCAAAATTGGGCGTGTTTAATTTGATCATTTTTCTACCATTAGTACCTATGATATTAATATAAATTGATACCAAATTTGATCAAAATCCAATGCACAGTTTTAGAACTACGCAATTTTGTTTAATCCAACAAGTTTTTTGCTTTGATTAAAGAAGATCACATAAATTGAGGGTTTGCAAAATTGGTCGTGTTAAATTTGATCAATTTTCTTTGATTAGTACCCATAATATTGATATAGATTGGTACCAAATTTGATCAAAATGCAATGCACAGTTTTAGAACTACGCAATTTTATTTAATCCGACAAGCTTTTTGCTTTGATTAAAGAAGATCACATAAGTTGAGGTTATGCAAAATTGGTCGTGTTAAATTTGATCATTTTTTTACTATTGATGCTCATGATTATGATATAGATTGGTACCAAATTTTATCAAAATCCAATGCACAGTTTTAAAACTACGCCATTTTTTTTAATCCAACAAGTTTTTTGCCCTAATTAAAGAAGATCACATAAGTTGAGGTTTTGCAAAATTGGTGGTGTTAAATTTGATCAATTTTCTACCATTATTACCCATAATATTAATATAGATTGGTACCAAATTTTATCAAAATCCAATGCACAGTTTTAGAACTATGCAATTTTTTTTAATCCAACAAGTTTTTTGCCTTCATTAAAGAAGATCACATAAGTTGAGGTTATGCAAAATTGGTCTTGTTAAATTTGATCAATTTTTTACTATTGGTACCCATGATAATAATATAAATTGGTGCCAAATTAGATTAAAATCCAATGCAGAATTTTGGAATTACGCAATTTTATTTAATCCAACCAAGTTTTTAATGTTTAGTTTGCTATTTGTTGCTTCGCAATTTGACAGATGCGTACCGTGACACAGATAAAAACAATAAATGTCACCTAATATGTCACTTGCAATTAGGGTTAATAAATTACGGTACTTTCATAACCTACAAACATAATAACATTTAATTTGTCGTTTTGCAATTTGACAGATGCGTACCGTGACACACATGAAGAAAAATGCTTTCATCTAATATGTCGCTTTGCTATTAAGGTTTTTAATTTACAAAACTAGCATAACCTACAAAAATGTTATCATTATTGCTTTGTTATTTGACAGATGCGTACCGTGACACACGTGAAGAAAAATGTTTTCACCTAATATGTCGCTTTGCGATTAAAGTTTTTAATTTACAAGATTTGCATAACCTACAAAAATCTTATTATTTAGTTTGTCGCTTCTCGATTTGACAGATGCGTACCGTGACACACAAAGACAAATGATGTCACTTAATATGTTGTTTTGCAATTAAAGTTTTTATATTACTAGACTCGCATAATTTACAAGAATGTTCAGTTAGTGTGTCTTTTTGCAATTTGACAGATGTGTACCGTGATACACGTAAAGAAAACTGCTTTCACCTAACATATCGCTTTGCAATTAACGTTTTTAAATTACGAGACTCGCATAACCTACAAGAATGTTATTATTTAATCTGTTGTTTTGCTATTTGACAGATGCGTACCGTGACACACACAAAAAAATGCTTTCATCTAATATGTTGCTTCGCGATTAAGGTTTTTAAATCTCGGGACTTGCATAACTTACAAAAATGTTATCATTTAGTCTGTCGCTTTGTGATTTGACAGATGCGTACCGTGACACACGTAAAAACAAATGATGTCACCTAATATGTTGCTTTGCAATTAAAGTGTTTAATTTACGGGACTCGCATAACTTATAAGAAAGTTATCAGTTAGTGTGTCTTTTTGCAATTTGACAGATGCGTATATTGATACACGTCAAGAAAAATGCTTTCACCTAATATGTTACTTTGCAATTATGGTTTTTAAATTACAAGACCAACATAAAAATGTTATCATTTAGTTAGTTGCTTTGCAATTTGACAGATGCATACCGTGACACACATGAAGAAAAATGCTTTCAATTAATATGTTGCTTTGCAATTAAGGTTTTTAAATTATGGCTTGCATAAACTACAAGAATTTTATCATTTAGTCTGTTGCTTTAAGATTTGACAGATGCTTACCGTGACACACATGAAGAAAAATGCTTTCACCTGATATGTAGCTTCGCAATTAAAATTATTAAATGACGGGATTTGCATAACCTACAAAAATGTTATCATTTAGTCTGTTGCTTTGCAATTTAACATATGCGTACCGTGACACACATAGAAAAAATGCTTTCATTTAATATACTGCTTTGCTAATTGCAATAATCATCCGTAGTTTTAAAACCTTAATTAGGTTTTAAAACTACGGGACTTGCATAACCTACAAAAATGTTATCATTTGTCAGATGCGTACTGTGACACACATAAAAAAATGCTTTCACTTAATATGTCGCTTTGCGATTAATGTTTTTAAATTACTGCACTTGCATAAACTACAAGAATATTTTCATTTAGTCTGTTGCTTTAAGATTTTATAGATGCTTACCGTGACACATAAAGATAAATGATATCACCTAATATGTTGTTTTGCGATAAAAGATTTAAACTATGGCACTTGCATAAACTACAAGAATGTTATCATTTAGTTTGTTGCTTTACGGTTTGACAGATGCGTACCGTGACACACATAAAGAAAAATACTTTCATCTAATATGTTGCTTCGCGATTAAGGTTTTTAATTTTTCAGGACTCGCATAACCTACAAGAATGTTATTATTTAATCTGTTGCTTTGCAATTTGACAAATGCGTACCGTGACACACATAAAGAAAAATGCTTTCATCTAACATGTCGCTTCGCGATTGAAGTTTTTAATTTACGGGACTTGCATAACCTACAAGAATATTATTATTTAATCTGTTGCTTCGTAATTTGACAAATGCGTACCGTGACACACATGAAGAAAAATGCTTGTACCTAATATGTCTCTTTGCAATTAAGGTTTTGAAATTACGGGACTTGCATAACCTACAAGAATGTTATCAATTAATCTGTCGCTTTGCAATTTGACAGATGCGTACTGTGAGACACATAAAATCAAATAATGTCACCTAATATGTCGATTTGCTATTAATGTTTTTAAATTAATGGGACTCGCATAACCTACAAGAATGTTATTATTTAGTTTGTCGCTATGCAATTTGAAAGGTGCGTACCGTGACACACATAAAAAAATGCTTTCACTTAATATATCGTTTTGCAATTAAAGTTTTAAAACTACGGGATTTGCATAACCTACAAGAATGTTATCATTTAGTCTGTTGCTTCGCAATTTGACAGATGCGTTCCGTGACACAGATGAAGAAAAATGCTTTCATCTAATATGTTGCTTTGCAATTAAGGTATTTTACTTACGGCACTTGCATAACCTACAAAAATTTCAACATTCGCTTTGCAATTTGACAGATGCTTACCGTGACACACATAAACAAAAATGCTTTCACCTAATATGTCGCTTTGAAATTAAGGCTTTTAAATTACGGAATTTGCATAACCTACAAAAATGTTATAATTTAGTCTGTCGCTTTGCAATTTGACAGATGCGTACCGTGACACACATAAAGAAAAATGCTTTCATCTAATATACAAAGTTTATTAATTGCAAGACAGTAATTATAACTGGAGTTTCCGCTCACCCGCCTAAGTATTTGTGATCCAATTTTTTGATCACAAACAGTTGGGTGGGCGGGCAAGGCATAAAGTTTATTGATTCCAAGACAGTAGTTTTAACCAAGGTTACCGCCCACCGAGTGTTTGTGATCTAATTTCTTGACCACCAACACTTTGATGGGTAGGCGGGGCACAAAATGTATTGATTCCAAAATATTAGTTTTAACCAAAGTACTCACCCGAGTATTTGTAATTTAATTTTTTGACCGCCAACACTTGAGTAGGTGGGCGGGGCACAAAGTTTATTAATTGCAATTCAATAGTTTCAACTGGAGTTTCTACCCACCCGCATTTGTGTTTGTGATTTAATTTTTTGATTACCAACACTTGGGTGGGTGGGCGGGACACAAGATTCCAAAACAATAGTTTTAACTACAGTTTCTGCCCACCCGCCCATGTGTTTGTGATCTAATTTCTTGATCACAAACAACTAGGAAGGTGGGTGTGGCATAAAGTTCATTGATTTTGAGACAAAAGTTTAAACCAGAGTTTCCGCTCACCTGCCAGGTGTTTGTGATTCAACTTATTCATCACAAAAGCATTAATAGTCTTTTCAGGCGGATATGCTATATATCTATTGATCACAAACTCTTGAGTAGATGAGCGTGGCACAAAGTTTATTAATTGCAAGTCAGCAGTTTTAACTAAACTTCCCGCCCACCCACCCGAATGAAATTTATTTTTTTAATCACCAACACTTGGGTGGGTGGGCGGGACACAAAGTTTATTGATTTCGAGAAAGTAGTTGTAACCAAAATATCCGAGGGTATGTGATTCAATTTCTTGATCACCAACACTTGAGCGGGTGGGCACCTAACAAAGTTTATTGATTGCGGAACAGTAATTTCAACTAGAGTTCCCGTTTACACGCCCAAATATTTGTGATTTATTTTCTTAATCACCAACACTTAAATTGGTGGGTGGGACACAAAGTTTATTGATTGCAAAGCAGTAGTTTTATCTACAGTTCCCGCCCACCCGTGCGAGTGTTTGTAATTCAATTTCTTGATCACAAACAATTGGGAGGGTGGGCGGGGCACAAAGTTTATTGATTCCAAGACAGTAGTTTTAATTAGAATTACCGCCCACCCGCCCGAGTGTTTGTGATCTAATTTTTTTATCACCAACACTTGGGGGGTACAAAGTTCATTGTTTACAAAACCGTAGTTTTAATTGGAATTCCCGCTCACCTGCCCGAAAGTAGTGATTTAATTTCTTGATCACCAACACTTGGGTGGGTGGGCGGTGCACAAAGTTTATTGATTTCGAAACAATAATTTCAACTTTAGTTTTTGCCCTCCCGCCCAAAAGTTTGTAATTTAGTTTCTAGACAGTAACAAAGTTCTTTGATTGCGAGGCAGTAGTTTTAACTGCAGTTCCCACCTACCCTTTCAAGTGTTTGTGATCTAGTTTTTTGATTACAAACAATTGGGTGGGTGGGCGGGGCACAAAGTTTATTAATTCCAAGACAATAATTTCAACAAAAGTTTTTACCAACCCGCCTGAGTGTTTGTGATTTAATTTGTTGATCCTAAACACTTGGGTGGGTGAGCAGGGCACAAAGTATATTGATTCCGAGACAATAGTTTCAAATAAAGTTCCCGCCCACCTGTCCCAGTGTTTGTGAAGTAATTTTTTGATCACAAACAATTAGATGGGTAAGCGGGGCACAAAGTTTACCGTTTCTGTTAAAAGCTAATCAAAAACCAAACAAACAACAATTTTAAGAGATTTGTACTTTTGACAGCTAAACACATTTTTATTGGGAACTAAATCAGTTGAAAAACAATAAACGTCATTTTTTGGTTAATTTTTGGCAGTTAATCAGTTGTTGATTAACTGCCAAAATGTCATTTAATTGACAGTTAATTGATGTTTTTGCCAATAAACATTAGTTAATTTTTGACAGTTGATAAAAACGTTTTGACACTCAATCAAAAATTTAAAAAAAAATGTTTTGACAGTTAACTACAATTTTGCCAGTTGTACATCATTTTAGTAAACAGTTAATGTCACTTTTGACAGCTAAACAATCTTTAAACGTAAAGTCAAATCAATTTTGACAGTTAATTAATATTTTTTTAATAATTTTTTAATAAATGTAATTTTTGACAGATATTGTTTTAACCTAGTTTTTTGAAAGTTAATTAGTTGACATTTTTGCATCAGTTGACAGCTTAAAACATGTTTTATGAACAGATGAACGTTAGTTAGACAGTGATTTGACATTTAAACTTATATGTCATTTTTGACAGTTAAATAACGTAACAACGACAGTTAATCAAAATGTAAATGTCACATCATTTTGACATCTAACGTTAAACGTCACTTATTGCAGCTAATTAATATTTTTGCAATTACTTTTGTCAAATAAGTAATGTTATTGACAGCTAAAAACTTTTTACACTGTTGTGTATAGGATGTTTCCGTCACGTACGCTAATTTTGATTGTTATTCTAATAGATAAATATCTGAATCCTACAAATAAACGTTCAGTTGACAGATAAATACTTTGTCAACCTCGTTTAAGGTGCAAATAATTTTTTAATGAACTAATCTAAAAAAGGTTTTGCTGAATTATTTTCTTGATATCATTGAAAATTGTACATTGACTGACATGTCTCAAGAACTACTTGAGATTCTACGTATGTGATATAAATGGAATCTCATGAAATATTAAGGATTTTTTTGTTAAAAATTATATTAAGAATATGGTGACAATTTAAACCTAAACTGTTATTTTGTATTAACTGAAGTATACGTTACATTATCTAATGCTTATTTCAATAATCATGGTAATTATAATCAATTATGTCCGTTCATTAATATATTAACATACGAGAAAGCATTAAAAACATACAAACAGATGTGATGAGATGTGTTGCTGATGTTTTATCGAGTTTTGATAAAAATGATAGTAGTAGTTATAAAAACTTACTAAACAATTTAAATAATGATAAGGTGCATCGTTTTACCTTGAATATCTATCATAGAATCTATAAACTGTCAATATAAGAATACAACTGTCTTCTATTTCTCAATTTTAGTATAAACTATCAACAGCTGTTTTACAAGTCTGTTATATAAACTGTCAATGTTTTTGACTAAACAACTGTCAACTATCTATATAAAGCAAATCATTTTACAAAATCCAATAATTAGATTTATTTAAAAAAAAGTAGCACAAAGTACTTGAAACAGGTTAATTAATTTAATATAAAATTATACTTAATTTAAATGATTTCATAATAAATAATATTGACATTTTCTAAGCATTACAATTAAAATATAATTGAATTTTAATTAAAAATCAACACAATTTGACCCATTTATTATCAATTCAAACAATATCCATCTTTTCCCATTAAGACAAAACAGTTTAAAACAACACCGAACACTGTTACGCAACAATGATTAGTGCATCCCAACCAACGAAATTAATGATGTGTGAAACACGACACACATACACTTGCAAACATTTAATCGTCTGGCTTAATACATTTCACAAACACAGATCGAGAACCTCAATTGAAACAATTAGTTATGCAAATATTTCCTTTCTACCTATAAAAAAAATAACAACCGGATAAAATGAAAGTAAGATTTAATAATTTCCTTTCAAATTAAAATATTAAAAGAAGAACCCAAATGTTGACAGTATTTTATGCTAGAAAGTATTTATTTGTTTTATTAATATTAATATAATTAAAATTAGATTATTTAAAAACGCCTCAAGCGCATTGTATTATAAGGATATTGTTAATTAGTATTTTTATTGGTAACAATTAAATTTGCGTTCCAAATATTTTATGCGCCGAGTGGATAATTGTGTTAATAATTATGTGACATTTTGCTATGAAGGTTGACAATTCAATAAATATTTTGATTTGATTAATTAATCAATTAGCTATAAATATTATGGTATTGAATTAGTTTTAACCTCGCTGAATGATGATTTTATAATAAATTAAGAATTATATATTCTCACAGATAAAATTTTTTAAAAATAAAATTTCTGTTTAGTTGATAATATTTGGTTTAGTTTAGTTTATTTACATATACCTTTTTGTAATATTAAAAAAAATCTAAACTTAATTTTGTTTAAATATTTTTTAGATACGAAACCTTTTCCACTCAGCAATAGTAAACAGCTTTTCAATTAAATTTTAATTAGCAGCATAGTAAAATAAATAAAATTAAAAGCAACGCTTTTATAGCCATTTACATTCCCGTAATTATAATACGCGTCGTTTGCAAACGAAAATATACCCGAAATTAGCCAAATCTCTAAGCTCAGGGATGATAATTGCGTGCGAAAACATTTTGCCATTAATTGGAATGGCCGGAAAGATTCTATTTGCTCGCGTTATCGGTGGCACTTTAAAGAAAAAAGAAAAAGTCTCTCTGCCATTTTAAAAGACCTTATCACGTTCAAAAGTGACCTATAAAATTACCCTATCTTAATTATACTCCAAACGTTTGCATTGTTATTGCATTCGCTTAAATATCTTTTCGAATGCACGTTAAGATTGCATGTGAAATATATGTTTGGATGAAGACAGGTAAAGCCTGCAGGATTGCATCTGGTTTGAATCGGTGCAGTTTAGAAAAAATATTGGAAGAGATAAATTCTGTTTTTGATCAATTTTAAATATATTAAAGACGCATTTAAAATTTTATGGAATTATTCAAGGTTCCATTTCAAGAAAAATAAATGTAAGTAAATAAGTTTGTTTGAAATTAGATTTTGTGTAAACAACGTCTTTATTTATAGCGCATTTGGATAAAATTTTGTTGCTTAGGAAGAAAGTTTGTTTTATTGTAAATACAATTTCAAAATGTTTAAAATTAATACAATTTATTATAATTATATAAATTGTAAACGAAAGTAAACATGACTGTTTTGTTGATGTATTTTTAAATAAATTTTTTAATTCAAAATAAAACCAATCTGTAAAGATTAAATTGCTTTTAATTTGTAAATAATATCCATACTATTGTAAATTTAAATCGATCCAACAATGCATTAATACAATAAAAGCTTAAACATGTCGTGTTCGGAAATAATAAATTGATTTTTATCTTCTAGGTCAAGTGTAATTGCACTAATGCAAATACGCATTCATACTTTTTCAATAAAAAAGCGTACAAATGCAGCTACAAAAATAAACATTTTATAAACAATATAAATAATTCCAAAACATTTTTTTTTATTAACAATAATATTTACAAAATGTTATGTAATATTCATGCGGCAAATTCATAGTTCAAGGAACTGGAATCATATTTATAAATAAACTTTTTTAAATTTTAAATACTAATTAAATTGACTTGCCTGAACTGTTTTTTTTTTCAAAATTATTGTATTTTTTTACAAAAGCTTTAGGTATAAATGTATAAAGCGCTATAAACATTTCTGAACTTCTAACAACATTTTTGAAGCTTTGGAAACAATCTAAAAGCTTTGGGAACATTCTAAAAGCTTTAGGTATAAACATATCAAGCTCTACAAACGGTTTAAAAAAATAATTCAAAACTTGATTAAATTTTCAAAAGCTCTGAGAATGTTTTGAAAGCTCAAAGTACACGCATAAAGTTCTAAAAATTTCTTTAAAGTTTTGTAAATGTTTTCAAATTTTTGGATTTATGATTATTTGATTTTTGGAACTGAAAACGTTGGGAACATTCTAAATGCTTTGGATAATAATGAAGTTTTGAAAACACTTTTAAAGCTTTATTGAAATTTCAAAAGCTTGCCCAAAATTCTGAAAGCTTTAAGTATAATTGTATAAAACATTTCTAAAGTTTTGATCTTTTATATATTTTGTTTCATATTATATTTTATTAAACATTTAGAGTTTCGGAAACATTCTGAAATCTTTAAAAACAATTTTCTGAAAGCTTTAGGAACATACTAAAAGTTTTAGAAACATTCTGAAAACTTTTAGAATATTCTATAAGCTTTAAGAACATTCTGAAAGCTTTAAAAATATTCTAAAAACTTTAGGAACATTCAGAAAGCTTTGAGAACATTTTGAAAGCTTTGGGAACATTCTAAAAATTTGAGAACATTCTAAAAGTTTGAGAACATTCTAAAAGTTTGAGAACATTCTAAAAGTTTGAGAACACTTTAAAAGTTTGAGAACATTCTAAAAGTTTGAGAACACTTTAAAAGCTTTGAGCATAAATGTATAAAATTCTATAAATATTTCGAAAGTTTTGAGAACATTATTTTCAAAACTTGATTGAATTTTCAAAAGCTCGGAGAATGTTCTGGAAGCTTCAAATACATGCATAAAGCTCTACAAATGTTTTTAATGTTTTGTTAATGTTTTTAAATTTTTGGATTTTTTGCTTCATATTATTTATTAAACATTTAGAGCTTCGGTAACATTCTGAAATCTTGAAAGCTTTAGAAACATTTGAATAAGTTCTAAAAATGTTAAAAATATTCTAAAATTTTTTGAAATATTTGAAAAATTTTGGAAACATTCTGAAAGTTTTGGAAACATTCTGAAAACTTTAAAAGTATTCTAAAAACTTTAGAAACATTTGGAAAGTTTTGAAAACATTCTGAAAGCTTTGGGAACATTCTTAAAGCTTTGGAAATGTTCTAAAAACTTTAAAAACATTCTAAAAGCTTTAAAAACAACTTTAAAACCTTTGAAAACAATCTAAAAGCTTTGAAAACATTTTTAAAAAAATTAATAAAAGCTTCGGAAACATTCTGAAATTTTGAAAAACAATCTGAAAGCTTTAGAAACATTTGAATAAGTTCTAAAAATGTTGAAGATATTCTAAAAACTTTTGAAATATTTGGAAAATTTTGGAAACATTCTGAAAGCTTTAAAAACATTCTAAAAATTTTGGAAATATTTTGAAAACTTTGACAATATTCTAAAAGCTCTAAGAACATTCTGAAAGTTTTGAAAATACTCTAAAGCCTTTATGAACATTTGGAAAGCTTTAAAAACATTTTGAAAGCTTTGGGAACATTCTTAAAACTTTGGAATTATTCTAAAAATTTTGGAAACATTCTAAAAATTTTGGAAACATTCGGAAAACTTTGAGAATATTCTAAAAGCTTTAATAACATTTTTGAAACCTTTGAAAACAATCTAAAAGCTTTGAAAACATTTTAAAAAATTTGAATAAGTTCTAAAAATTTTGAAAATATTCTAAAAATTTTTAAAATATTTGAAAAACTTTGGAAACATTCTAAAAGTTTTGGAAACATACTGAAAACTTTGAAAATATTCTAAAAGCTTTTGAAAGTTTTAAAAATATTCTAAAAGCTTTAGGAACATTTGGAAAGTTTTGAAAACAGTTTTGAAAGCTTTGGGAACATTCTGAAAGCTTTGGGAACATTCTTAAAGCTTTAGAAACATTCTAAAAACTTTAAAAACATTCTAAAAGCTTTAATAACATGTTTGAAACCTTTGAAAACAATCTAAAAGCTATGAATAATTTTAAAAAATTTGAATAAGTTCTAAAATTTTTGAAAATATTCTAAAAACTTTTGAAATATTTGGAAACATTCTAAAAGTTTTGGAAACATTCTGAAAACTTTAAAAGTATTCTAAAAGCTTTAAAAACATTCTGAAAGTTTTAAAAATATTCTAAAAGCTTTAGGAACATTTGGAAAGTTTTGAAAACATTCTGAAAGCTTTGGGAACATTCTTAAAGCTTTGGGAACATTCTTAAAGCTTTGGAAATGTTCTAAAAGTTTTGGAAACAATTTGAAAACTTTGACAATATTTTAAAAGCTTTAAGAACATTCTGAAAGCTTTAAGAACATTCTGAAAGCTTTGGGAACATTCTGAAAGCTTTGGGAACATTCTGAAAGCTTTGGGAACATTCTGAAAGCTTTGAAAACATTCTGAAAGCTTTGGGAACATTCTTAAAGCTTTGAAAACATTCTAAAGTTTTGAAAACATTTTGAAAACGTTAACAATATTTTAAAAGCTTTAAGAACATTCTGAAAGTTTTGAAAATATTCTAAGGCCTTTAGGAACTTTTAGAAAACTTTAAAAACATTTTGAAAGCTTTGGGAACATTCTTAAAACTTTGGAAATGTTCTAAACATTTTGGAAACATTCGGAAAACTTTGAGAATATTCTAAAGACTTTAAAAACATTCTAAAAGCTTTAATAATTTTTTTTGAAATCTTTGAAAACTATCTGAAAGCTTTAAAAAACATTCTAAAAATTTTGAGAATATTCTAAAACCTTTAGGAATATTTGGAAAACTTTGGAAACATGTTTAAAACTTTGGGAACATTCTGAAACTTTTGGAAAAATTCTGAAAGTTTTGTAAAAATTCTGAAAACTTTGAGAATATATTAAAAGCGTTTAAAAAATTCTAAAAGCTTTAAAAACATATTTGAAATTTTTAAAAACAATCTGAAAGCTTTGGAATCATTCTAAACATTTTGAAAACATTCTGAAAACTTTAAAAATACTCTAAAAACTTTAAGAACATTCTAAAAGTTTTGAGAATATTCTTAAAGCTTTAGGAACATCTGGAAAGCGTTGAAAACATTTTGAAAGTTTTAGAAACATTCTGAAAACTTTGAGAATATTCTAAATATTTTAAAAACATTCAAAAAGCTGAACATTTTTGAATTCTTTGAAAACAATCTGAAAGCTTTGGAAACATTCTAAAAGTTTTAAAAACATTTTTAAAACTTTAAAAATATTCTAAAAGCTTTAGGAACATTTGGAAAGTGTTGAAAACATTCTGAAAGCTTTTGGAACAGTCTTAAAACTTTAGAAACATTCTGAAAGTCTTAGAAACATTTTGAAAACTTTAAGAATATTTTAGAAGCTTCAAATACATTCTAAAAGCTTAAAGAACATTTTTGAAATCTTTTAAAGCAATCTGAAAGCTTTGGAAACATTCTTAAAACTTTGGGAATATATTAAAAGCTTTTAAAAAATTCTAAAAGCTATAAAAACATATTTGAAATCTTTGAAAACAATCTGAAAGTTTTGAAATCATTCTAAAAGTTTTGAAAACATTCTGAAAACTTTAAAAATACTCTAAAAACTTTAAGAACATTCTAAAAATTTTGAAAATATTCTTAAAGCTTTAGAAACATCTGGAAAGCGTTGAAAACACTTTGAAAGTTTTAGAAACATTCTGAAAACTTTGAAAATATTCTAAATATTTTAAAAACATTTAAAAAGCTTTAAGAACATTTTTGAAATTTTTGAAAGCAATCTGAAAGCTTTGGAAACATTCTAAAAACTTTAAAAACATTTTGAAAACTTTAAAAATATTCTAAAGACTTTAAGAACATTTGGAAAGCGTTGAAAACATTCTAAAAGTTTTGAAAACATTCTAAAAGTTTTGAAAACATTCTTAAAACATTGAGAACATTCTGAAAGTTTTGGAAACATTCTGAAAGCTTTGGAAACATTCTGACAGTTTTGAAAACATTCTAAAAACTTTGAAAAAACTCTAAAAGCTTTCCTAAACATTCTAAAGTTTTGAAAATATTCTGAAAGCTTTAAAAACAATTAGAAAATTTTGGAAACATTTGGAAAGCTTTGGAAACATTCTGAAATCTTTGGAAACATTCTGAAAGCTTTGAGAACATTTTTAAAACTTTAGAAACATTTTGAAAGTTTTGGAATGATTCTGAATGTTTTGAAAACATTCTAAAAACTTTGAGAATATTTTAAAAGCTTTAAAAACATTCTATAAGCTTTAAAAAAAAAATAAATTTTTGAAAACAATCTGAAAGCTTTGGAAACATTCTAAAAGTTTTGGAAACATTCTAAAAACTTTAAAAATATTCTAAAAGCTTTAAGAACATTCTGAAAGTTTAGAAAATATTCTAAAAATTTAAGAACATTTGGAAAGCTTTAAAAACATTCTGAAAGCTTTTGTAACATTCTTAAAATTTTGGGAACATTCTGAAAATTTTGGAAATAATCTATAAGCTTTAAGAACATTCTAAAAGCTTTGAGAATATTCTGAAAATTTTTGAAACATTTGAAAAGCTTTGAAAACATTCTGAAAATTTTGAGAACATTCTGAAAACTTTGAGAACATTCTAAAAACTTTGGATATAGATGTATAAAGCTCTATTAATATTTCAAAAGTTTTGAGAAGCTTGATTAAATTTGCAAAAACTCAAAAAATGTACTGAAAGCTCCAAGTACATGCATAAAGCTCTACCAATATTTTTAAAGTTTTGTAAATGTCTTGAAATCTTTAATTTTTTTGTTTTAGAATATTTATTAAATATATGGAGCTTTGTAAACATTCTAAAAGCTTTAGGAAAATTCTAAAAGTATTGAAAATGTTCTGAAAACTTCAAAAATATTCTGAAAGCTTTAACAACAATCTTAAATCTTTGAGAACAAATTTAGAAACATTCAAAAAATTTTAGAAACATTCTGAAAGCTTTAAAAAAAATAAATGTATAAAGCTTTATGAACATTTCTAAAGATTAAAAAATCTTTAAAAAAAAGACATTCTGAGAATAATCTTTTTCAAGGCTGGACTAAGATTAAAATTCGTTTTTCTCAGCTGTGCGAAGGGGGGGGGGGGGGATAAGTTTTGTCATGTGAGCATTGTTGGAGTAAGATTGATTAAATTTTTAAAAGATCCAAAAAACATGCTTCATGCTCATACCCAAAGCTTTAAGAATATTTTGAAAATTCTTCAAACATTTTAATATAAATTTTTAAAGATTTCCAAAGCTTTATTGTAGTTTTAGAATTATGGAAAACTTTCTGGAAGTTCCAAGTTTAAATATAATCATTTTTTTAAATTTTTATTAAACTTTGGAACGTTGGGATATTTTTGGAAACATTTTGAAAGCTTTGAAAACATTCTAAAAGCTTTAGAAACATTCTAAAAAAGAAGATTGTGATCTAACTTCTTAATAACTAACACTTGGGTGGGGTGGTTTGTATTCTATGCGGACGTCAGAAGTCATTTTATCAAAAGAAATTTTTTTAATTTTTTTTTTATTGTTTAATTGCAAGTTTTAGACTACAATCACTAATTGTGAAATAAATCAAAAAATATCAATGATTTTTTTTTACATAATTATCAATCATTAATTAAATGGTAAAAAATACAAAACAATTAAATTTCTATTTAAAAGTATTTTTTTCAATTTTTTTCAAAATTGTTTTATTGCAAATTTTAGGCTACAATCGCCAATTGTAAAATAAAACCAGTAAATAATAATGTTTTCAATTTCCGTAATTATTAAAATTATTGCGTTGTACTATTTCGATTTAATAGATGTTAAGGTAATTTACCAAGCTTATTGAAATCAAATTACAATTCAATCATGCCAAATCTAATATGTCCTGCGGTCTCAGACGAATTCATTTTCTGATTATTTTGGAAGCGATTCAATGTTTATTTGTTTTTCCAAATCAGTTCCTGTAATAAACTTAAACTAATATCAACTAATAACCTGCTAGAAATAAACTGCACAAACATCATTTAAATCAATAATTAAGTAATGCTTAAGAAAAAATAAAATTTAGTTTTGGCAAACCTAACCTTTGCACTAAACAAATCAATTGATTAATTTATTATAATTTTTTTTTTTCGTAATTGAATCATTTTATAGATTCTAATAATTAAAACCAGGGGGGTAGTAATGATTTGAAGAGATAAAACATTTAACTGTCGGAAAATAAACGCTTTTACTATCCAGAATTTTTACGAGCTACTTTAATTAATTTTTAAAAGTGGCCGTTTAAAACAATTTGTTATATAAAAAAATTGCACATAATCTTTATAGCCAGCACGTTAGGCACGTTCGGTTATAAAATAAATGTGGACAACTGCCTCAAAACAGAAATATAAAATAACAATAATAATATTTAGTTTATTAATAAAATATTATCATTTCTATGAAGTAATCCCTATTTAATTGAAGTGATTCTTTAGATAAGGATTTTATCTTATCGCGTGAATTGTTTTATACACAACACACAGACTGAAATGGATACAGTTAATTAGTTACAATATCAACTACTGCTGGATTGTTTTAATTAGTTTATTAATTTGTTTTTGTTGTGCGAAGAAAATGAAAGAGAAAGATAAAAAAGGTATGCATGGGATTTCAAAATTTTTATCGCATTATTGGTATTTTATCTAATAAAGTTTGCGTAACATTTTTTTAATCTATATATTGTAAACTTTTTGTATTATATTTTTAAAATTTGATTTATTGCTGGTTTTAATATTATGAAATTATGTGTTCAATTGGTTTGCTTCTTCACTCAAGATGTCCAATTGACTAATATTTTCAAAAATTAATACTAAAACGCTTCATTACAATCATAATAACAGTTTTTATTGGCAATATAAATGTGGAACGTGATGATAATTGTTTCCGAGATGAGAAAGCTGGCGCGCAGGAAATCATTTTCGACAATTCCGAATGCAAATTACCCGATTTAAGTAAGATGCCGCTTAAATGTATCGGAAACGACTTGAAAATCAATTAAAACAATTAAAATCAATAGAAAAAGAAATCATTTTAATTAGAATGTATTTGCAATTTTATATTAAAACGATAAATAGCAATTAATTGCACGCTTCATTAAGGAGTAAAAGTGTATTCTTCACTTTTTATATTTACATAATTATACAGAAACCCCTGGCTGCTGCTGCTACATCAATATTGTAATAATGTGAGAAGAGAATTGAATGTTATATCATCAACTTTCACCAGTTTAATATGATGTATTAAGACACGTTAGAAAACAATAAATTATTTGTTATGACCTAAGGCATATGTTTCGTTTTTCCTTCCGAAACATTTAAAATACGTTTCGTTTGTACTCAAGCATACGAGAAGACAACGATAAAGTGGAGAGAGACACAGCCCAAGTACGACCAGATTAAAGCATAAACTTCAAAGGACTTAACTCATTGGATTACCGGCTCGGATTACGTAACAACAATGGGGATATATACGCACGGGGGCATAAAGTCGCTTCCTAAACCTTTTTAAACGCGACACGTTACAATATGTGAAATGAATATGTCGTTTATGCAGTCTTCTGTGGAAAACATTTTATTGAGAAACCATATTTGTTATTAAACAATTATTATACGTCTTTGAACAAATTTATTTAAAACTCAGATTCTATTCTTACTTTGAAATCAGTTTCTTTATTAAAATTATTTTAGTCCAAAATTAAACAATTTTGAAAAAAATGAAAAAAAATACTTTTTAATAAAAATAAAATTGTTTCGTATTTTTTTACCTTTTAAACAGTGATTGATGATTATGTAAAAAAAATTACAACAAAATTCATTAATTATTTCTTGTTTTATTTCACAATTAGTAATTGTAGTCTAAAATTTGCAATTGAACAATTTTGAAAAAATAAAAAAAAATACTTTGAAATAAAAAATTAACCGTTTCGTATTTTTTACTGTTCAAGCATTAATTGATAATTATGTCAAAAAAAATTTCAACAAAATTCATTGATCATTTTTTGTTTTATTCCATAATTAGTGATTGTAGTCTGAAATTTGCAATTAAACAATTTTGAAAATATCGAAAAGAATATTTTGAAACAAAAAATTAATTGTTTCGTATTTTTTACTGCTTAAGCATTGATTGATAATTATGTCAAAAAAATTTCAACAAAATTCATTAAAAATTTTTTGCTTTATTTCACAATTAGTGATTGTAGTCTAAACTTTGCAATTGAACAATTTTGAAAAAATCGAAAAAAATACTTTGAAATAAAAAATTAACCGTTTCGTATTTTTTTACTGTTTAAACATTGATTGATTATTATGTAAAAAAAATTACAACAGATATCATTGAAAATTTTTTGTTTTATTTCACGATTAGTGATTGTAGTCTAAAATTTGCAATTGAGCAATTTTGAAAAAATCGAAAAAAAATATTTTGAAACAAAAAATTAATTGTTTCGTATTTTTTACTGCTTAAGCATTAATTGATAATTATGTCAAAAAAAATTCAACAAAATTCATTAAAAATTTTTTGCTTTATTTCACAATTAGTGATTGTAGTCTAAAATTTGCAATTGAGCAATTTTGAAAAAATCGAAAAAAAATATTTTGAAACAAAAAATTAATTGTTTCGTATTTTTTACTGCTTAAGCATTAATTGATAATTATGTCAAAAAAATTTCAACAAAATTCATTAAAAATTTTTTGCTTTATTTCACAATTAGTGATTGTAGTCTAAAATTTGCAATTGAAAAATTTTGAAAAAATCGAAAAAAATACTTTGAAATAAAAAATTAACCGTTTCGTATTTTTTTACTGTTTAAACATTGATTGATTATTATGTAAAAAAAATTACAACAGATATCATTGAAATTTTTTTGTTTTATTTCACGATTAGTGATTGTAGTCTAAAATTTGCAATTAAGCAATTTTGAAAAAATCGAAAAAAAATATTTTGAAACAAAAAATTAATTGTTTCGTATTTTTTACTGCTTAAGCATTAATTGATAATTATGTCAAAAAAAATTCAACAAAATTCATTTAAAATTTTTTGCTTTATTTCACAATTAGTGATTGTAGTCTGAAATTTGCAATTGAACAGTTTTGAAAAAATCGAAAAAAATATTTTAAAATAAAAAATTATTTGTTTCGTATTTTTTACTGTTTAAAAATTGATTGACTATTATGTAAAAGAAATTACAACAAAATTCATTGAATATTTTTTGTTTTATTTCACGATTAGTGATTGTAGTCTAAAATTTGCATTTGAACAATTTTGAAAAAATTGAAAAAAATACTTTGAAATAAAAAATTAACCGTTTCGTATTTTTTACTGTTCAAGCATTAATTGATAATTATGTCAAAAAAAATTTCAACAAAAATCATTGATCAATTTTTGTTTTATTCCATAATTAGTGATTGTAGTCTAAAATTTGCATTTGAGCAATTTTGAAAAAATCGAAAAAAATATTTTGAAATAAAAAATTAACTGTTTAGTATTTTTTACTGTTTAAACATTGATTGATTATTATGTAAAGAAAATTACAACAGATATCATTGAAAATTTTTTGTTTTATTTCACGATTAGTGATTGTAGTCTAAAATTTGCAATTGAATAATTTTGAAAAAAATTAAAAAAATACTTTGAAATAAAAAATTAACTGTTTCGTATTTTTTACTATTTAAGCATTGATTGATAAATATGTCAAAAAAATTTCAACAAAATTCATTGAAAAGTTTTTGTTTTATTTCTTAATTAGTGATTGTAGTCTAAAATTTGCAATTGAACAATTTTGAAAAAATAAAAAAAAATACTTTGAAATAAAAAATTAACTGTTTCTTATTTTTTGCAGTTAGGGCATTGATTGATATTTATGTAAAATAAATTACAACAAAATTCATTGAATTTTTTTTGTTTTATTTCACAATTAGTGATTGTAGTCTTAATTTTGCAATTAAACAATTTTGAAAAAATCGAAAAAAATACTTTGAAATAAAAAATTAACTGTTTCGTTATTTCTACCATTTAAACAATGATTGATAATTATGTAAAAAAAATTTCATCAAAATTCATTGAACTTTTTTTGTTTTATTTCATAATTAGTGATTGTAGTCTAAAATTTGCAATTGAACAATTTTGAAAAAATTGAAAAAAATACTTTGAAATAAAAAATTAACTGTTTCGCGTATTTTACTGTTTGAACATTGATTGATTTTTATGTAAAAAAAATTACAACAAAATTCATTAAATATTTTCAGTTTTATTTCAAAATTAGTGATTGTAGTCTAAAATTTGCAATTGAACAAATTTGAAAAAATCGAAAAAAATACTTTAAAATAAAAAATTAACTATTTCGTATTTTTTGCAGTTAGGGCATTGATTGATAATTTTGTAAAAAAAAGTACAACAAAATTCATTGAATATTTTTTGTTTTATTTCACGATTAGTGATTGTAGTCCAAAATTTGCAATTGAGCAATTTTGAAAAAATCAAAAAAAATACTTTGAAATAAAAAATTAACCGTTTCGTATTTTTTGAAGATAGGACATTGATTGATAGTTATGTAAAAAAAAGTACAACAAAATTCATTGTATATTTTTTGTTTTATTTCACGATTAGTGATTGTAGTCCAAAATTTGCAATTGAACAATTTTGAAAAAATAAAAAAAAAAATACTTTGAAATAAAAAATTAACTGTTTCGTATTTTTTACTGTTTAAACATTGGTAGATTATTATGTAAAAAAAATTACAACAAAATTCATTAAATATTTGTTGTTTTATTTCACGATTAGTAATTGTAGTCTAAAATTTGCTATTAAACAATTTTTGAAAAAATCGAAAATAATACTTTAAAAAAAAATTAACTGTTTCGTATTTTTTGCAGTTAGGGCATTGATTGATAATTATGTAAAAAAAATACAACAAAATTCATTGAATATTTTTTTTTTATTTCACAATTAGTGATTGTAGTCTAAAATTTGGAAATAAACAATTTTGAAAAAATTGAAAAAATTACTTTGAAATAAAAAATTAACTGTTTCGTATTTTTTACTGTTTAAACATTGATTGATTATTATGTAAAAAAAATTACAACAAAATTCATTGATTTTTTTGTTTTATTTCACGATAAGTGATTGTAGTCTAAAATTTGAAATTAAACAATTTTGAAAAAATCAAACAAAAATTTTTGAAACAAAAAATTAACTGTTTCGTACTTTTTACTGTTTAAGCATTGATTGATAATTATGTAAAAAAAATACAACAAAATTCATTGAATATTTTTTGTTTTATTTCACGATTAGTGATTGTAGTCTAAAATTAGCAATTGAACATTTTTTGAAAAAATCGAAAAAAATACTTTGAAATAAAAAATTAACTGTTTCGTATTTTTTGCAGTTAGGGCATTGATTGATAATTATGTAAAAAATATTACAACAAAATTCATTGAATATTTTTTGTTTTATTTCACGATTAGTGATTGTAGTCTAAAATTTGCAATTGAACAATTTTGAAAAAATTGAAAAAAATACTTGGAAATAAAAAATTAACTGTTTTGTATTTTTTGCAGTTAGGGCATTGATTGATAATAATGTAAAAAAAATTACAACAAAATTCATTGAATCTTTTTTGTTTTATTTCATAGTTAGTGATTGTAGTCTAAAATTTGCAATTGAACAATTTTGAAAAAATCTAAAAAAATACTTTGAAATAAAAAATTAACTGTTTCGTATTTTTTACTGTTTAAGCATTGATTGATAACTATGTCAAAAAAAATTCAACAAAATTTATTAAATATTTTTTGTTTTATTTCACAATTAGTGATTGTAGTCTAAAATTTGCAATTGAACAATTTTGAAAAAATCAAAAAAAATACTTTGAAACAAAAAATTAACTGTTTCGTATTTTTTACTTTTAAAACATTGATTGATAATTATGTCAAAAAAATTTCAACATAATTCATTGAACGTTTTTTGTTTTATTCCATAATTAGTGATTGTAGTCTTAAATTTGCAATTGAACAATTTTGAAAAAATCGAAAAAAAAACTTTGAAATAAAAAATTTACTGTTTTGTATTTTTTACTGTTTAAACATTGATTGATAATTATGTCAAAAAAATTACAAAAAAATTCATTGACTATTTTTTGTTTTATTTCATAATTAGTGATTGTAGTCTAAAATTTGCAATTGAACAATTTTGAAAAAATCGAAAAAAATATTTTGAAATAAAAAATTAACTCTTTCGTAATTTTTACCATTTAAACAATGATTGATAATTATGTAAAAAAAATTGCATCTAAATTCATTGAATTTTTTCAGTTTTATTTCAAAATTAGTGATTGTAGTCTAAAATTTGCAATTAAACATTTTGAAAAAATTTAAAAGAAAATTTAATTAAAAATTCAATTGTTTCGTATTTTTTACCATTTTAACAATAATTGATAAATATGTAAAAAAAATTACAACAAAATTCATTGAATATTTTTTGTTTTATTTCACGATTAGTGATTGTAGTCTAAAATTTGCAATTGAACAATTTTGAAAAAATCAAAAAAAATACTTTGAAACAAAAAATTAACTGTTTCGTATTTTTTACCATTTAAACAATGAGTGATAATTATGTTAAAAAATTACAACAAAATTCATTAAACATTTTTTGTTTTATTTCACAATTAGTGATTGTAGTCTAAAATTTGCAGTTGAACAATTTTGAAAAAATCGAAAAAAATACTTTGAAATAAAAAATTAACTGTTTCGTATTTTTCACTGTTTAAGCATTGATTGATAATTATGTCAAAAAAATGTCAACAAAATTCATTAAACATTTTTTGTTTTATTTCATAATTAGTGATTGTAGTCTAAAATTTGCAATTAAACAAGTTTGAAAAAATCAAAAAAAAATACTTTGCAATAAAAAATTAACTGTTTCGTATTTTTTACTGTTTCAGCATTGATTGATAATTTTGTAAAAAAAATTACAACAAAATTCATTGAGTATTTTTTGTTTTATTTCACGATTAGTGATTGTAGTCAAAAATCTGCAATTGAACCATTTTAAAAAAATCGAAAAAAATATTTTGAAACAAAAAATTAATTGTTTTGTATATATATCATTTTTATTCAATAAACAAAAAAAAAAAAGAAAAAGTACATACAATAGCATAATTTACAATTAAAGATAATATAATTCTATATTTTATTGAATAGGCCATCGACCAAAGTCTTTCAGCCTGAGAAATTAATATTTAATTATGATAATATTGTTTTGTATTTTTTACTGTTTAAGCATTGATTGATAATTATGAAAAAAAATTACAACAAAATTTATTGAACAATTTTTGTTTTATTTCACAATTAGTGATTGTAGTCTAAAATTTGCAATTGAACAATTTTGAAAAAAATCGAAAAAATACTTTAAAGTAAAAAATTAAATGTTTTGTATTTTTTGCAGTTAGGGCATTGATTAATAAATATGTAAAAAAAAATTACAACAAAATTCATTGAATTTTTTTTTGTTTTACTTCACAATTAGTGATTGTAGTCTAAAATTTGCAATTAAACAATTTTGATTTAATTTACAATAAATAATGATGATCACCTCAATTCAATTTCATTGGTTAAGCACAAATTTCTTGAATTGACCTATTTAAAAAGTTTATACAGCTTAATTTTATAACCTTGTAGATTAGATTATAAAACGTTCTAGTCTACTTATTAGTCAGCATGAGATACGATTGCTGTTTGTTTATTTTTATTTGAATGTACTTACAATTCATTATTTTTTTAATTGAGCGTAACCATCAATACATATAAACACGATTCACCTTTTCCAATGCACAATAACACAATTTAAGTATTGACATTGACGTCACCTGCTGGTGTATAAAAAAAGATAAGACTTTGATAATGCGACGTTAAATATCAAATAAATATTTACATTTTGGAAGATTTTAATTGGCCAATTATAGAAATTTGATATTATAACTTAATATAACATATTACTCAGTATCCAGAGCATTTCTGGTTTTAATTTAATCAACATTTTTACTTTTAAGAATTAAAAAAAATGTAAATAAAAATAAACCCATTAATTTTTTCAACTTCTTATTCAAACTAATCGTTTTGTATGTAGATCAGGATTGCGTGAGAAATTAATGTGTATGCATCGCTTTAGATTCAAGTAAATTTATCGGCGTTTAAAAGATGTGCGGCGGCGGTCACGGATGAGCTAGCAGATTCCTACCCCGAAACGGTTAAAACCGCGCTATATCATTATTAAGCCCACCCCGGCAAATCTCAGAAACAATTCTTTGTCGGCCCGCATAATGTTACATAATAAATCCCTGCGGAAGGATCTGTTGGATTAAGATGTACGTGCAGCAAAAATCATGTTACGCTTTACTGCATACTTTGCATATTTATATTAATTAATGACAGTACTTACAAACATGTCATAATGATAAGTAATTCTAATATCAAAGTTAAATATTTTAATTGATTTATTGTTTCAGATGATCTTGTTGATGCACCCCATTCTAATGAGTTAGAAGACGTTCCTGTATGGAGTAATGGGATAATATTGGCCTTTCATATATTATTTCCGATTGCTATTGCTGGTATAATTTGGGGACGCAAGACAATAATCTCCAAGTGTCTTCAGCATTTTGACAAGTCGTGTCTATCAGGTGAATAAAATATACTATTTAGTACGCGCGGTAGGTACGGTTCCTTTAGATTTTATATTTCCCAAGTGTGCTAGTGTCCTTCCATCTCCCTCAGGGCCTCTGCTCCGAGATAATAACCCTCCAGTGCACGTCTTGGCCCGTACGTGTTTTCCGCATCGATACAACCAATCTTGTACATTTTCACAAAGTGTGCATCACGCCGGTTTGTCTTGTCCTCCGATTTCTTTTCTTTTATATTTCATTCTTCTTAAAATAAATAATTAAATTAGTTGGGTAAAATATATTTCACAAAGAAATGAGTCCTACAGGATTACAAATGTTAAATTTTAATCAATTCTCCTTGATTATTAACCTTGGGCTATTTCTGCAACAAGTCTAATCAATTATAATTTATCGATTAGCTAACTTAATGCATCAGTTTACCATTACAACGTTAATAAATTGACCCTTCAATATCATGTCAATTCTTTTCTATTGTTTGCGTTTTAACTATTAGTTTATTATTATAATTCCTCTATTATATAGAAAAGATGACTAAATCAGATATCCTGTAATTTATTTTAAAATATTATTACTTGTAAAGATGTTTGTGCCAACAACATAAAATCAATTTAATTGCATTATGTGTGAAAATAGACACTCAATGTGTTATATATTTCATTGTATAAATATTTCAAATGTATTGTGTTTATTTAGAATTGAAAAATTGCTTTCTTCATTAGTTTCTGGTTATTTTAAACACAATTCAAGCATTTTGGAACTGTTTCGAATATAATCAAATCAAAAATTTTGTTGCTTTTGATACAAATTGAGCTTTGGTGCTTATTTACAAATAAAATTTTGCTTTCTTCATTAGTTTCTAGTTAATTTAAACACAATTAAAGCGTTTTGGAACTATTTTGAACGTAATCAAATCAAAATTAATACAAAATTTGTTGTTTTTGATACAAATTAAGTATTGGTGCTTACCTACAATTGAAGTTTTGCTTTTTTTCTTTAGTTCCCAATAAATTTAAACTTAATTCAAGAGTTTTCAAACTATTTCAAATAAATACTTCTAAAACTTCAAGAAAAAAGCAAAAAAACATTAAAATACTCAGTTTTTGGCTTTAAGCTCAGCCCAAAAAATGAGAATTTTTGTGTTTTAGCTGTAAATTGATATCAAAATATAGTTTGCATAAATTTAAGTAGTTTTTGCTAATAAAGACTTCTAAAACTTTATAAAAAAAAGCCAAAAACCATCAAAATACTCAGTTTTTGGCTTTAAACTCAGCCCAAAGATTGAAAATTGTTGTGATTTAGCTTAAAATTGATATTAAAATATATTTTGCATAAATTTAATCAGTTTTTGCTACTAAAGACTTCTAAAACTTTAAGAAAATAGCCAAAATAATTAGTTTTTGGCTTTAAACTCAGTCCAAAGAATAAGATTGTTTGTGTTTTAGATTTAAATTGATATCAAAATATAGTTTACATGAATTTAATTAGTTTTTGCTATTAAAAACTTCTAAAACTTTAAGAAAAAAGCCAAAAATCATCAAAATACTCAGTTTTTGGCTTTAAACTCAGCCAACAAAATAATCATTTTTGTGTTTAAAGTTTAAATTGATATCAAAATATAGTTTGCATAGAGTTAATCGGTTTTTGCTACTAGAGACTTCTAAAACTTTAAGAAAAAAGCCAAAAACCATCAAAATACTCAGTTTTTGGCTTTAAACTCAGCCCAAAGATTAAGAATTTTTGTGTTTTAGGTTTAAATTGATATCAAAATATAGTTTGCATACATTTAATCAATTTTTGAAACTAAAGACTTCTAAAACTTTAGGAAAAAAGCCAAAAACCATCAAAATACTCAGTTTTTTGCTTTGAACTCAGCCCAAAAAATGAGAATTTTTGTGCTTTAGGTTTAAATTGATATTAAAATATAGTTTGCATACATTTAATCAATTTTTGAAACTAAAGACTTCTAAAAATTCAAAAAAAAAGCCAAAATCATCAAAATACTCAATTTTTGGTTTTAAACTCAGCCCATAGAATAAAAAGTTTTGTGTTTTAGGTTTAAATTGATATCAAAATATAGTTTGCTCATATTTAATCAGTTTTTGCTACTAAAGATTTTTAAAACTTTAAGAATAAAGCCAAAACCCATCAAAATACTCAGTTTTTGGCTTTTAAACTTAGCCCAAAAAATAAGAATTTTTGTGTTTTAGCTTTAAGTTGACATCAAAATATAATTTGCACAAAATTAATTAGTTTTTGCTTCTAAAAACTTTTAAAACTTTAAGAAAAAAGCCAAAAACCATCAAAATACTCAGTTTTTTGCTTTTAACTCGGCCCAAAACATGAGAATTTTTGTGTTTTAGCTTTAAATTGATATCAGAATATAGTTTGCACAAAACTAATTACTTTTTGCTTCTAAAACTTTAAGAAAAAAGCCAAAAATCATCAAAATACTCAATTTTTAGCCTAAAACTAAGTTTTAGAAGATAAAATTTATGTTTTTTAGTTTGAATCAAATAATTTTAATGCATTAATTGAATCTCAGTAATTTTTAATAGTAAGGACTTTATTATTTTGATAAAGAAGGCTTAAAATGATAAAAAAATCAGTTTTTGGCTTTAAACTTAGCCCAAAAGTTAACAATTTTGATGTTTTAGGTTTAATTTTTTAATCAAAAATTAGTTTGCTTACATTTAATTAGTTTTCGCTACTAAAGACTTCTAAAACTTCAAGAAGAAGGCCAAAAACCATTAAAATACTCATTTTTTGGCTTCAAACTCGGCTCAAATAACAAAAAAATTGTATTTTTGGTTTGAAAACTAAAAGTTTGCATTCATTTAGTTAAATACTTGTGCTAAAAACGTTTAATATTTTAAGAAAAAAACTAAAATTCCTCAAAATACTCGATTTTTGACCTAAAACTAAGTTTTAACAACCAAAACTTAAGTGTTTTAGTTTAAATCAAGCTATTTTAATGCCTTAATTAGATCTTAGTAATTTTTAATAGTAAGGACTTTAATATTTTGTTAAAGAAGGCTTAAAATGATCAAAAAAATCAGATTTTGGCTTCAAACTCAGCCCAAAAGTTAATAATTTTGGTGTTTTAGGTTTAATTTTTTTATCAAAAAATAGTTTGCATACATTTAATTAGTTTTTGCTAAGATAGACTTCTAAAACTGTAGAAAAAAAGCCAAAAATCATCAAAATACTTAGTTTTGGGCTTTAAACTTAGCCCAAAAAGTAAGAATTTTTGTGTTTTAGGTTTAAATTGATATTAAAATATAGTTTGCATACATTTATTCAGTTTTTGCTACTAAAAACTTCTAAAACTTTAAAAAAAAAGCCAAAAATCATCAATATACTCAATTTTTGGCTATAAACTCTGCCCAAAAAATGAGCATTTTTGTGGTTTAGGTTTAAATTGATATTAAAGGTTAGTTTACATAAATTTCATCAGTTTTTGCTACTAAAAACTTCTAAAACTTAAAGAAGAAAGCCAAAAACCATCAAAATACTCATTTTTTGGCTTCAAACTCAGCCCAATTAATAAAATTTTTGATATTTTAGGTTAAAATTAGTATCATACTAATAGTTTGCATTTATTTAGCTCAATATTTGTGCTAAAGACGTTTAATACTTGAAGAAAAAAACTAAAATTCCTCAAAATACTCGATTTTTTGACTAAAACTAAGTTTTGGCAGCCAAAATTTAAGTGTTTCAGTTTGAATCAAGTCATTTTAATGCATTAATTAGATCTCAGTAGTTTTTACTAAAAAGGATTTTAAAATGTTGTTAAAGAAGGCTTAAAATGATTAAAAAAGCGGTTTTTGGCTTCAAACTCAGCCCAAAAGTTAACAATTTTGGTGTTTTAAGTTTAATTTTTTGATCAAAAAATAATTTGCATACATTTAATTAGTTTTTGCTACGATAGACTTCTAAAACCTTAAGAAGAAAGACAAAACCCATTAAAATACTCATTTTTTTGGCTTCAAACTTGGTCCAAAGAATAAAAATATTTGTGTTTTAAGTTTAAATTAATATCAAAATATAGTTTGCATAATTTGAAGTAGTTTTTGCTACTAAATACTTCTAAAACTTAAAGAAAAAAGCCAAAAACCATCATAATACTCAATTTTTGGCTTTAAACTCAGCCCAAAAATGAGCATTTTTGTGGTTTAGGTTTAAATTGATAATAATTAATCAGTTTTTGCTAATAAAAACTTCTAAAACTTAAAAAAAAAAGCCAAAAACCATCATAATACTCAGTTTTTGGCTTTAAACTCAGCCCAAAAAATGAGATAGTTTGTGTTTTAGGTTTAAATTGATATTAAAATATAGTTTGCATAAATTTAATCAGTTTTTGCTACTGAAAACTTCTAAAGCTTTAAGAAAAAAGCCAAAAATAATCAAAATAATCAGTTTTTGGCTATAAACTCAGCCCAAAGAATGACCATTTTTGTGTTTTAGGTTTATAATTTGATATTAAAATATAGTTAGCATACATTTAATCAGTTTTTGCTAATATAAACTTCTAAAACTTTAATAAGAAAGCCAAAAATAATCAAAATAATCAGTTTTTGGCTATAAACTCAGCCCAAAGAATGACCATTTTTGTGTTTTAGGTTTATAATTTGATATTAAAATATAGTTAGCATACATTTAATCAGTTTTTGCTACTATAAACTTCTAAAACTTTAATAAGAAAGCCAAAAATCATCAAAATAATCAGTTTTTGGCTTTAAACTCAGCCCAAAGAATGAGCATTTTTGTGTTTTAAGTTTAAATTAATATCAAAATATAATTTCCATAAATTTAATCAGTTTTTGATACTAAAGACTTATAAAACTTCAAGAAAAAAGCCAAAAACCATCAAAAAATCAGTTTTTGGTATCAAACTTAGACCAAAAAAAACATTTTTGTGTTTTAAGTTTAAATTAATATCAAATTATAGTTTGCGTAAATTTAATCAGTTTTTGCTACTAAAGACTTCTAAAACTTGAAGAAAAAAGCCAAAAAACCATCAAAATATTCAGTTTTTGGCTTCAAACTCAGCCCAAATAATAAAAAAATTAATATTTTAGGTTTAAATTAGTATCATACTAATAGTTTGCATTTATTTAGTTAAATATTTGTGCTAAAGACTTTTAATATTTGAAGAAAAATACTAAAACTCCTGAAAATACTCAGTTTTTGGCATAAAACTAAGTCTTAGCAACCAAAATTTATGTTTTTTAGTTTGAATCAAATAATTTTAATGCATTAATTGGATCTCAGTAATTTTTAATAGTAAAGACTTTAATATTTTGTTAAAGAAGGCTTAAAATGATCAAAAAAACAGTTTTTGGCTTCAAACTCAGCCCAAAAGTTAACAACTTTGGTGTTTTAGGCTTAATTTTTTTATAAAAACTTAGTTTGCATACATTTAATTAGTTTTTGCTACGATAGACTTCTAAAACTTTAAGAAGAACGCCAAAAACTATCAAAATACTCATTTTTTGGCTTCAAACTTAGCCTAAACAATAAAAAATTTAGTATTTTAAGTTTAAAATAGTATAATAATTATACTTTGAATTTGTTTAGTTAGATATTTTTACTAAGAACGTTTAAAATTTAAAGAAAAAAAAAGCTAAATTTATTTGTAAATTAATTTTAATTAATAACGTGAAATTATCATATTAAGTTTAAATTACTAAATTCACTTATTACCTAAAGTTAGCTAATAAACTTAAGCCAACTAAGTTCACAAATAACTTGAAGTTAGTCAATTGAGAATAATTGACTACGTTCATGCATTACTTGAAGTTAGCCAACAAAGTTTAATCAACTAACGTCACGCATAATTTGAAGTAAATCAATTAAAAATTATATCTTGATGCTCAAACCAAAAAAAAAATTTTTTGCTGGTTCTAAATTTATTCATAGATTAATTTTAGTTAACTACGTTAAATTATCATATAACTATTTAAATTACTAAATTCACTTATTACCTGAAGTTAGCCAATAAATTTTAATCAACTAAGTTCACGTATAACTTGAAGTTGATCAATTAAGAATAAACAACTACGTTCATGCCGTACATGAAGTTAGCTAATAAAATGTAATCAACTAGCTTCACGCATAACCTGAAGTAAGTCAATTAAGAATAACCAACTATGTTCATGCAGTACTTGAAGTTAGCCAATAAAGTTTAATCAACTAGCTTCACGCATAACCTGAAGTAAGTCAATTAAAAATAATCGACTATGTTCATGCAGTACTTGAAGTTAACCAATAAAGTTTAATCAATAAGAACTCATAAGAGTTCTTTTTCCTTTTTAATACTCTACCGCTGTACATTCTTAATTCTATTGCCTTTTCTATTGCTTAACATCGTTTTGTACATAACGCATTATTTATAATTCTGCTTTTAGTGTTTTGTCCGGCGTTCAGTAAAAGGGAAAAGCTGCTAAAATGGACGATGACCCATTTACCATACATGGAAGGCGGGTTGACGTCCATATGGAAGGACGGCTCTCAATTATGCACGCTAATAAATTCAGTGGTGCCAGGGGCATGTCCTAATCCGCACAGACACTGGAAGAAACCTCCCACCCATGGTCAAGCTTTGGCATACAAATATCTGGGAGTTGTACCTGTAAGCCTTACCTTTGCTTTGCTTGCATATTTTGGCTTATAGTTTGATTAAACTAAACTAATTCTTTTATTTTAATTTAGATATTTACTGAATTGGATTTGGATGAACATAGTATATCAGGAGATATCGAAAAGAGGTTAATTGATTACATACAACATCTACAACAGGCAATTTCAAGAATATCTCATGATGATGATTTAAGCTTTTCTAATCATTATATTGCGCGTGGAATGGGACTTGTTACTGGGGAACAATATAGGAAAACAATTTTGTATATTTACCCTAATTGTAAAAGTAAGCAATTGGAAAATTTGTTGATTTGTGTTCGGGGACCGTATAATTCATTTGGATCTACAATATTGCACTGTGAAGATTTGGGCAAACCAGAAGCTACCACACCTACAGTGGTACCTAATAATTTACCCGATAACAATCAAAAATCATTTTTTAAAGCTTTATCAACAGATTTTACAAATTTGCTTACATTAAAGAATGTTAAAGAACCAACGTGCGATATACATATCAAAATTTATATAGAAGAAGATAGAGCTAAAATTGTTTTTATACCAAAAAATTCCGGAGTATATGAAGTTTGCCTGACAACTAACGGGGAACATATATCGGGTTCACCTTATAACATAAATATTGAAAAAAATCGTTCAGGAATTGCAGATAATATGAATAGTTGCGATAGTCCTAAAAGTAAAATTATGAGGAGTATTAGGAATGATATCAAAATGCATGAAGAAGAGAAAGAGAAATTGGTTATAAAGGAGAAAATGTTGAAGTTGGAAGAAAATAACAATGTTTTGGAAACAGAAATTGAAGAAACAAACAAGGAATTTACAATAAAAGAAATTAATGAAAATGTTGATGGGAGTATTGAGAACAAAATTAGTGAAGAAATTGTTGATCAGTTTGAAGTAGATGAAGTAAATGAAGTAAACATAGTAAAAGAAGTAAACAAAGTAAACAAAATAAACGAAATAAACGAAGTAAATGAAGTAAATGAAGTAATTGAAGTAAATGAAGTAATTGAAGTAAATGAAGTAATTGAAGTAAACAAAGTAAATGAAGTAAACGAAGTAAATGAAGTAATTGAAGTAAATGAAGTAATTGAAGTAAATAAAGTAATTGAAGTAAACAAAGTAAACGAAGTAAATGAAGTAAACGAAGTAAATGAAGTAATTGAAGTAAATAAAGTAAATGAAGTAATTGAAGTAAATGAAGTAATTGAAGTAAATAAAGTAAATGAAGTAATTGAAGTAATTGAAGTAAATAAAAATAATATTGTGGATGATAAAAATCAAAATGATAAAATTGAAGTAATCAAATTGGAAAAAAGTTTATCTGTTGAAGATATAGTTGCAAATCAAGAAGTAATTGAAAATACCAAAGAAGCATTAGATGATGTAAAGAAAGTTATAATTACCAATAATATTGTTGATGAAGTACCTGAAAATATAATTACTAATAATTTTGTAATAAAAGAATCCAAAATTAAACCATTAGAAGAAAACAACAACAACATAATAAAAGAAGATGACGTATGCTATTTGATTCTAACCGAAACCAATAATAACCTCCCAGAAAACAAAACGATAGATTCAGATTCATCTGAAGAATCAGAAAATTGGAATGTAATAGTATTAGAACCCAATCAAGAATTTGTCCATACCCTACATCCGACTTCCTTAGTTATTCATGATACCCAAGAAGAAGCCGCTACTAGTGTGGAAAGTGGGAACGTTTCCGACGTTTCTGAAAGCAACGTTAAAGAAGCTCTAGTTCCTAAAGAAGGTGTAAATTTTCGAGAAAATTACTTAAAATGTAGAGAATTTTGGGATAAGTTATCATCATCAAGTAACAGCTTAACATCAAGTTGTGTTAGTTTAAGCGAATCTACTGATACTTCCGGTTCGAAAAAAACTTACTGGTTAAGCCAACAAAGCAAAGATGATTATTACCACAAATCAAATGAGCATTATTATAGGTATGACATTATAAAAGTACAAAATAATTTAATTACTAAACAAATTTTAGGTATCGCTCATTAGATTACATCAAGCAACGAATGAAGCTAACCAGATCTGATAGTTTAAAAGAAAAATATAGTTCAGTAGATGACCTCAACGTAACCAGCGTTAAAGAACGCAGACATATTTTTTTAAATGAAAAAACCAACGAATCCAATTTGAGGAAACAATATTCACTCTCATCGGTATCAACTGATGATTATATAGTCCGCCCAAAACAGCGCAACTTATTCGGCTCAATTCATGATAAAATCAAGCTATTTGATCAAGGTAACAATAAAAAATTCATTAAAAACATTATAACAATATTAACTTAGATTCAGATCACAAGCAAACTAAACCAGGAAAACAGATACCTGAAAATGGTACGATTACTAACAAAATCAAAGAACGTTTCCATAAGGCTCAATCGTTTTTCAAACAATTGGAAACTGAGAAGCAAACGGATTCCAGGCGAAATTCCTTAGGTAAACTAATTATTAACTAATTCATTAATTTGTATTGTGGTATTTTAGGGATTGGGCGAAAAAGGACGAGATGGCTTGCATTTTTGGAATTTTGCGTATTTTTCTTGTTGATTTTTTATTATTTCAGGGGATGGTGAACGTAGAAATAGTTTAAGTGATGCATCCACGCGGAATGGTGGCAAGATTTTGGATGCGCAATATTCGGAAGAGGATGGTGATCTCCAGGGAGAATTATTTCTGACGAGGAAAAGAAGAGAACGGAAGAGCCTTCATGATATTTTTTAAATTTAATGTTTAGTTTTATTTATTTTCTAATTTCCTGTTTGTTATTTATTCTATATTAAAAATAATTTTGGTAATTAAGTAAAATTTGTATTATTCATTAACCTTTATCTTTACATTTAACGTCAAAAGTATAGTCAATGCAAGTTGTCTGAGCAGGCACAGAGCGCTGAGACATAAGGACTTCCTCTCCTCCTCTCCCCCCTCATTTAGAATACAATTCAAAGAACCTGGAGCCGGTTTGAGTTTGAGATAACATCTCTTACCCTGGCCAGTGTCAGTGTGCTGTAGGCACTGCTTTACTTCATTGTAGACCATTTTGACATCATCGTAGTCTAAATCATTGTCATCGACCAGTGTGCAATTTAGCAATTGCTTTAGCTTTGCTTTCCAAAGTGTATTCAAGGTGTACGCTTGTTCCAAAGGTCTCTGGTGCGATTTCAAGATCGGATGAACTTTCTGGTCTTTCTATCAAAGACCAATCATGTTTTGCTACTAAAAATTTCTAAAACTTTAAGAAAAAAGCCTAAAATCATTAAAATACTCAGCTTTTGGCTTTAAACTTAGCCCAAAAACATACATTTTTGTGTTTTAGGTTTAAATTGATTTCAAAATATAGTTTGCATATACTTAATCAGTTTTTGCTACTAAAAACTTCTAAAACTTTAAGATAAAAGTTAAAAGTCATCAAAATACTCAGTTTTTGGCTTTAAACTCAGCCCAAAGAATAAGAATTGTTGTGTTTTAAGTTTAAATTGGTATCAAAATATAGTTCGCATATATTTAATCAATTTTAGCTACTAAATGATTTTAAAACTTTAAGAAAAAAACCAAAAACCATCAAAATACTCTGTTTTTGGCTTAAAACTCAGCCCAAAAAAAAAGAATTATTGTGTTTAAGGTTTAAATTGATATCAAAACACAGTTTGCATTTACTTAAACAGTTTTTGCTACTAAAAACTTCTAAAACTTTAAAAAAAAAAAACAAAAATCATCAAAATAAAAAATTTTTAGCTTTAAACTCAGCCCAAAAAATAAGAATTGTTGTGCTTTAGGTTTAAATTGATATCAAAATATAGTTTGCATATATTTATTCAATTTTAGCTACTAAATACTTCCAAAACTTCAAGAAAAAAGCCTAAAATCATCAAAATACTCAGTTTTTGGCTTAAAACCTTGCTAAAAAAATAAGCATTTTTGTGTGTAAGATTTAATTGATATCAGATTATAGTTTGCATAAATTTAATCAGTTTTTGCTACTAAATACTTCTAAAACTTTAAGAAAAAGGCCAAAAACCATCAAAATACTCAGTTTTTGGCTTTAAACTTAGCCCAAAAAATGAGCATTTTTTTGTTTAAGGTTTAACTGATATCAAAATAAAGTTTGCATATACTTAAACAGTTTTTGCCACTAAAAACTTCTAAAACTTGAAGAAAAAAAAACAAAAATCATCAAAATACTCTGTTTTTGACTTTAAACTAGCCCAAAGAATAAGAATTGTTGTGTTTTAGATTTAAATTAATATTAAAATATAGTTTGCATAAATTTAATCAGTTTTTGCTAGTAAATACTTCTAAAATTTCAAGACAAAATCTAAAAACCATCAAAACAATCAGTTTTTGGCTTTAAACTCAGCCCAAAAAATGAAAATTTTTGTGTTTTAGCTTTAAATTGATATCAAAATATAATTTGAATACATTTAATCTTTTTTTTTTTACTAAAAACTTTTAAAACTTAAAGAAAAAAGCCAAAAACCATCAAAATACTCAGTTTTTGGCTTTAAACTCAGCTCAAAGAATAAGAATTGTTGTGTTTTAAGTTTAAATTGGTATCAAAATATAGTTCGCATATATTTAATCAATTTTAGCTACTAAATGATTCTAAAACTTCAAGAAAAAAACCAAAAACCATCAAAATACTCTGTTTTTGGCTTAAAACTCAGCCCAAAAAATAAGAATTATTGTGTTTAAGGTTTAAATTGATATCAAAACACAGTTTGCATATACTTAAACAGTTTTTGCTACTAAAAACTTCTAAAACTTAAAAAAAAAACAAAAATCATCAAAATAACCAATTTTTAGCTTTAAACTCAGCCCAAAAAATAAGAATTGTTGTGCTTTAGGTTTAAATTGATATCAAAATATAGTTTGCATATATTTATTCAATTTTAGCTACTAAATACTTCCAAAACTTCAAGAAAAAAGCCAAAAACCATTAAAATACTCAGTTTTTGGCTTTAAACTTAGCCCAAAAAATAAGCATTTTTGTGTTTAAGGTTTAATTGATATCAGATTATAGTTTGCATAAATTTAATCAGTTTTTGCTACTAAATACTTTTAAAACTTCAAGAAAAAAGCTAAAAACCATCAAAATACTCAGTTTTTGGCTTTAAACTTAGCCCAAAAAATGAGCATTTTTTTGTTTAAGGTTTAACTGATATCAAAATAAAGTTTGCATATACTTAAACAGTTTTTGCTACTAAATACTTCTAAAACTTCAAGAAAAAAGCCAAAAATCATCAAAATACTCTGTTTTTGGCTTTAAACTCAGTCAAAAAAATGAGCATTTTTGTGTTTTAGGTTTAAATTAATTTTAAAATACAGTTTGCATATACTTAATCAGTTTTTGCTACTAAAAACTTCTAAAACTTCAAGAAAAAAGCCAAAAACCATCAAAATACTCAGTTTTTGGATTTAAACTTAGCCCAAAAAATGAGCATTTTTGTGTTTAAGGTTTAATTGATATCAGATTATTGTTTGCATAAATTTAATCAGTTTTTGCTACTAAATACTTTTAAAATTTTAAGAAAAAAGCTAAAAACCATCAAAATAACCAGTTTTTGGCTTTAAGCGTGACCAAGCAACTGATGAGCAAACACCTAGTAAACAATCCACAAAAAAACCGTAGAAAGCATGTCAAGTCTAAGAAGAAGATATCAAAGTACCGTCTTCCACCAAGTGACGCCACAGTCTGAGCGATAAGGTCAAACAACTGACCCCAAATCACTGACAGAGGCTAGCCATAATTTTATGATTAAATTAAGGTTGCACAAGGAAGATTTTATCTAATGGTACTTAGGCCATCAATAAAACCTACGGTGAGATGACCTCAAATATAACCACAAAAGATCAAACACGCAGAATTTTCTTTATAGTAACACCAACACTAAGAAAAGAACTAATCTTAGGTAACCCTTGGGTAAAAAACTTTGATGCTACGCTTGATTATATAAAAAAAATGTATCAATTATAGCAAATAAAGCCAATTCACAATTTACTAGACCACACCACAGTTCAAAGAGATAAAAACTCCACAAATCAATCGTGCTGCCAATACAAACCTTTCCGGAACTGGCCAAACTTGACAAAGCTTTAACAACAAAGCAGTAATCCCAACAACAACAAGACCAGTAAGCTACAGTATTAAGTAAAAACAGCAAAGCCCAAATCTTTGCCTAAGTGAGTTGTTAGCAAATAAGATTTTCTAGCAGATATTGCGCCCCAGTGGTCTTGGTAAAGAAGAAAGACGGCACTCCACGTTTCTGCGTGATTACCGTACAAGTCATAACGCGCAAACGCGCTAAAAGTTAGGTTAGGTTATGTTATGTTAGGTTAGGTTAGGTCATGTTATAACCGCCCAGTTGGTGTAGTAATTAGCGTACTCGACTGCTATACCAGGGTCTTGGGTTCGAGCCTCAAGTTCCCTATCTGGAGGGTCAGTTTTTCTGGTTAAGAAAAAATGTGTTGAGTACGGCTTCTTTCGGATAAGAAGAGAAAATTTAGTAGGTCCCGTGTACTTCCTTGATGTTGCGTGCACGATAAAGAACCCAATAATTTAGGTTGGAATTCCTAAATTTGCGGCAATATTCCCAGATAGTAGTCTTAAACTCTGGCGTCGGTGATTAGACTTGGCATCAGAAATAGACCGACGTTAAATAATTAATAAAAAAAAAAAGGTCATGTTATGTTAGGTTATGTTAGGTTAGGTTAGGTTATGTTAGGTTATGTTAGGTTATGTTAGGTTATGTTAGGTTATGTTAGGTTATGTTAGGCTATGTTAGTTTATGTTAGGTTAGGTTAGGTTAGGTTAGGTTAGGTTAGAGAATACATGAAACGCCATAACAAACATCATCAGAACGGTAATGAAAACAAAAGAAGATGACAAAAACCAACAAAACACATTTGATGTGACAAAAATAGAAATGCTTTGAAAAAATGCCTACGGGTAATTTCAAAGCGCAACAGAAAAAAGTTTTTTAGGCGGAAGGAACCCGGCAGGTGTCTTAGCTGAGGTTTTTTTCCTTCCTGCCAAAAAAAGTTATGTTAGGTTATGTTAAGTTATGTTAGATTAGGTTAGAACCCAAGAAAGTTGCAAAAGAATGATGTCATCAACCAGAAAACAGCAAATTAAAGAAAAGTATAAATATTAAACTTTTTCAATGCAACAACTCACCTCAATAGTCTCAAAGTAATTCAAAGTTTAACCTTATGGTACGTTAAAACAACTTAGGCATCCCGCCGTTGCATTTGAAAGCTTTGGTCAAAAAATACTTTCAATTCCCACTCAAATTCTGATCTGACCATGTTGGCTAAACCATACAAAAAAGCACAATCCTATAAGAAACCGGTGAACCAAATTTTTTTCTAAAAGTAGGTCACTCCACAACTTTACCCCACACCCTATAGAGTGTCCAAACTTTCTTCTTCTCATTATATCTCCAAATAAGAAGCACAAGTCTAACGGCTCAAATTTCTAGGTATTCAAACTATAAAGGAGGTTCAGTCGGTAGGCGCTCTCTCTTGGAAGAGTGAATTAGACACTTCAAGTCTTCAGAAAATTTTCCTCTTTAGTCTACAAATAAAAATGCAACAACTCTGTATCCATAAGCTATTGACAAAGCAGTATCAAATTGATTTTTTTTATTGAACGCTAAAGAAAATGCATTTTATATATTACGCCAACCTCAGCAAAATATATTGATTCTTGCTACGACCACGAACACAACCCTGATAACTATTTTGACACCAACGATTGCACTGAGGACTTTCAAATCCCAACTCACTCTGCGGTGGAAGGTGCATTACCAATTACCAACTCTACGGTACTGTACTTTCCACCGTAGAGAACCACTAAACTTTTAAAACAATTTTTAGAAACAACTATGAATAGAAAAAGATTTGCGCACAAAGCAAACTACTATCAGTTGGGTATACTAAAGGAAGTAGTAGTACACAAACCATCTCTTTTCAATACTCCAGAAAGTGTCAATACCTGGGTCACATCTAGGCGGCCTCAAATCAAACCAGGTGACACTTGATCATTGAATGCATAAGCACTTTTCAAAGCATCAAGCGGCTATAAACCACAAGAGTAGTATTCCAGACACCCATGACACAAGTGGATACAGCTCTGGATCATTCTGGATTACTTCAATTTGAAATCACAAAAAAGTAGTTTGAAATAAATTGCACACCCACCCAAGAGTATGTTATCAAGAAATTGAAATCCATGCAAGCGTTAGAAGTCTTTTAGCCATAGGAAAAGATAGTAATATTTAATCCAATGCATAATTACCAGCAAATAGTTTGAACTTGAAAGCCCAGTTTGTTATCAAAAGATTGCATGTTGATCTTGAAAGCATTAGAAGTTTTTATATTCAAAAAAAAGAAGATAATATAATTATCAGCAAATAATTTTAGCTGGAGTGCCTATCCACCTGCTCAAAAGTTTGCTATCAAAAGATTATTTGCCATTTTCTATATTCAAAAAGAAGAAGGTAATATTTAATCTCTTCGTAGTAGATGGGTCACTCCAATTTATAATTACCAGTAAATAGTTTGAACTGTGCTCACCCGCCCGTCCAAAAGTTTGTTATCAAGAGATCAAATGTTAACTCTTTCCAAGCATTAAAAGTTTCTATATTTACAACAAAAAGATACTATTTCTACTATGACCCAGCCACCCGACCAAGCGTTGGTCATCAAAAAATTTATAAGGTCTGTTCCAACATACGATTTGGACAGTTTGCAAACGGTTCAAACTATGCACACAAACAAATTACTGTGTATAAAAGATTGCCTAAGGTTGACAAATATTTGTTTGTGTGCACAGTTTGAACGGTTTGCAAACCGTCCGAATCGTATGTTGGAACAGAGCTATAGTTTATCCCACCTCTTGTTTGCTTGAATTTGGATACGAAAAAATTGCTTAACAATAAATCTCTTGATAACTAACGGTTGGGTGGGTGGGTGGGAACAAAGTTTAATTTGTAGGCGAGTTACTTCTTCTACTATGACCCACCCACCCGCCCGAGTGTTGGTCATCAAAGCATCCATTGTTTGTCCCACCTTTTGTGTGCTTCGATTTAGATATGAGAAAATTGTTTAGCAATAAATCTATTGATAACTAACGATTGGGTGGGTGGGTGGGTGGGTGGGAACTAAGTTTAATTTGTGGGCGAGTTACTTCTTATACTGTGACCCACCCACCCGCCCGAGTGTTGGTCGTCAAAGGATTTATTGTTTACCCTACTTCTCGTGTGCTTGGATTTAGATACGAGAAAATTGCTTAACAATAAATCCCTTGATAACTAACGGTTGGGTGGGTGAGTAGGAACAAAGTTTAATTTGTGGGCGAAATACTTCTTATACTGTGACCCAGCCACCCGCCCAAGCGTTGGTTATCAAAAGATTTATTGTTTATCCCACCTCTTGTGTGCTTCTGTGTTTTTATTTCAAAAACTTGCAAAACTTTCAGAAAAACTTTAAAAACTTTCAAAAGATTCTAATAAGCAAAGAAAATAAATCGAAAAACATTAGAAGAAGTCTAAAACTTAAGAATTTTTAGAAAAAGGCTTCAAAAACTTTAGAAAAAGAGAAACGTTTTATAAATTTAAGAAAAAAAGCTTTAAAAGCTTTAAAAGCTTTATAAAAACTTTGGAAAATTTGCAAAACTGTTAAGATTTTAAAAATTTCAAGATAAGACTGCAGAAGCTTTAAAAAAATAAGAATTTTCAGAAAAATTCCACAAATTTTAAAAATATCAAGTACTACAATATAACAAAAATATTTTAAAAAAATGACGCGTTTTGTAACATATCTACATTTGTTTATGTGTTCTCGAGGTTAATTTTGATAAAATTTATTTTTTTAAATTGTATTTTCGAAAGTCATTTTTGATGATATTTTGTATTTTTATCAATCGGACAAAGTTGAATCAGTTTGAACATTGTGCGATTTTATTTTTAATAAAAATGCCTAACTTCATTTCATTTAAAGGTTGATATGTCATATAGGTTATGTATTTAAAAAAATAATAATTTTACTGATTATTACAAATTACATAAAACTATGTTTACAAAAATAATTAGTTTTAAATATGTAGTGAAAATTGGTTCATATAAATACTAAAAATAAATAATTTTACTTTTAAACTTTAAATAATGTTTAAATACAATAAAATAATTATTGTTTAAAACAAGTATAATTAAATTAAAACATATTTTTAAGTTTTGAAAGGTATTATAGATCTAATTTTTAAATCAAATATTTGTATAAATATAAAAGTTACTAAAATAAAAACAAAATGTCACTAGAAAAAATCGCAATAAAAAAATCGGATCAGTATGAACGAGATTTTGCGAGAAATATTTTGTTACAATAAAAAAAATCGCATATCGCAAATCGGATGAGTATGAACGAGGCTTAACCACCCAGAATAGGGGTCCAGAATAAGTGTCCTAACTTCACTTCATTATACTCTTTGTTCAATCGACGCTATGCGCGCTGTTGCCAAACTTACGTACAACAATTTAAAGCTAAAAACAATTTATTTATTCAGTACTGACAATCTAGAATGTTAATTATTAATTTAAACATCAAATAAAGTAAAATTATACAACTCTAACAATATTACAATAAAATAAACAATTTTACACGTTTTCTAAAAAGTTAAAATTAAAGCTTCGTTCATACTCATCCGATTTTTTCATTTTTTCTGCGATTAAAAATGGCCGCCTGTCAAACCAAAAAATTGCGATTATTTTAACATTTTGCGATTTTTTTAAGAATGTACCTAACTTCATGTCATTGAATTTTTATTAATAATGTAATTAAATGAATTATAATTAAGTATTATTATTAAAATAACTGTAAACTAAAAGTTTAACTAAATTTAAACGAGATTTTACAGTTATTAAATCAAACGACAATTCTGTAATGAAACAGTCAGATTGTGGTTAGGTTTGTATTTGTAACTTCACTTCATTATACTCTTCGTTTATCCGACGTTACGCGCGCTGTTGCCAAACTTAAGTACAATAATTTAAAGCTAAAAACAATTTATTTATTTAGTACTGACAATATCCAATGTTAATTATTAATTAAAACATCAAATAAAGTAAAATAATTCAACTCTAACAACATTACAAAAATATACACATTTTTTTACGCGTTTTGTAACATATCTCCATTTGTTTATGTGTTGTCGAGGTTAACTTTAATAAAATTTATTTTTTTTAATTGTATTTTTGGAAGTCATTTTTTATGATATTTTGTGAACATTGTGCGATTTTATTTTTAATAAAAGTGCCTAATTTCATTTCATTAAAAGGTTGATATGTCATATAGGTTATGTTTTAAAAAAATAATAATTTTACTGATTATTACAAATTACATAAAACTATGTTTACACAAATAATTAGTTTTAAATATGTGGTGAAAATTGGTTCATATAAATACTAAAAATAAATAATTTTACTTTTAAACTTTAAATAATGTTTAAATACAATAAAACAATTATTGTTTAAAACAAGTATAATTAAATTAAAACATATTTTTCAGTTTTGAAAGGTATTATATATTATATCTAATTTTTAAATCAAATATTAGTATAAATATAAAAGTTACTAAAATAAAAACAAAATGTCACTAGAAAAAATCGCAATAAAAAAATCGGATCAGTATAAACGACATTTTGCGAGAAATATTTTGTTACAATAAAATAAATCGCATATCGCAAATCGGATGAGTATGAACGAGGCTTAAATTTGAACATTGCAATTTTTTTATTAATAAAAGTGCCTAACTTCATTTCATTAAAAAGGTTATGTTTTAAAAAAATAATAATTTTACTGATTATTACAAACTACATAAAACTCTGTTTACACAAATAATTAGTTTTAAATGTTTTGAAAGGTATTATATTTTTAAATTACAAATATAAAAAACACCAAAATAAAAACAGAATGTTACTAGAAAAATCGCAATTAAGTTTTCACGAACCGGCACTGTCCTTCAAACGTGCAAACAAAGTTGCCTATACAACTCATTATAAAACTTTTCAAAATTCCTGGTAGATGTCACTTCAAGACCTTCGAGTTATTAAATTTGGTAGGGTCAGTAATTAAACATTTTTTTAAGATAATTATGTGATTCCCCAGTAAAGTGATAAGACATTATTTTACTACACAATAGTAATACATCAAATACCCAAACAAAACCAACAAAAAATGAGTGCACGCAACAGAACCCCTACCCCAAGTGACATATCTGCAGATGAACAAAACGTTATAAATTTTGCAAAACATATGTTAAAAGGCCGAATATTTACTGGACGCTATGAAGAAAAACGCTTAATACATGAACTAAACACATATAGAGATTTAATAATAATTGACAGAGAAGAAACGCATTTTATAAACGATTTAATCGTTGTGCTAGACCGATTGCAAAACTGCTTTCGACAAAAATGGATCGGCATTACAACCCCTTCAACAATTGGCACCCCAGCTCATTACTGTATATGGGTACAACTTGAAGAAGAAGTATTCGACACTTATAAATTTAAAGTTAAAACAGTTAAGTTTTCCAAAAATGAAATTACATTACAACTCAAGCGGGTTGTTGAATTGAATCAAAGTGAACCGAACGAGTCATTTGATTTTAGCAATGAAAACATCAAGCAGTATTTTAAGGATAACTTAAAACATGGAGCTATCGAATTCATGCGTGTTATGACATTACATAATATCAAAGAATCGATTGTTTTCACATTCGTATTATTAGCGACGTTATTAACAGGTGCTATTAGTTTACTGCAAAGTTTAATGAATTATTCCTTAAAATTTATGAATGAAGTTTCGAAAATGATACACGCAATGACTCCTATGACGGTTGCTTTAATGCATGTTTTAGAACGAATTGTAATGGGATTGTATATGACGATTGTTATGTTGTTTAAAGGGAATCCACAACCAAAACCGCAGATGATACAAAGGCAAAGTATTGGTTATTATCAGCAAAGGAATAACAGGCTCGAATATTATCCCCAGACTAATCAGAATAATCGTGGTGGGGTTGTTATTGAAGAAGTTTATGATTAATTGCATTTATTTATAGTTAGTATGTGATATGTGGTGTTGCAATCATTTTCCAGGTTTAGTGGTAGGCTGAATGATAAATACCAAATAATTTATTGTATTGACATAATTAATATAGGTGGAAATATATTTTTAATAAATTTTATATAATTTGGATATTGATTTGTATTGAACTTTAATTTTGTTTAACAAAATGAGTAATGAAAGGTTCAGTTAATTTATTTTTTTATGCTGAACTGTAATATAATGAAAATATATTATAAAATGTTTGATAAATAAATTTTTACATTATTTCTTGTATAATTATTATGTGGAACCTATAATATGATTGGTATGGTATTATTATGAGTAGAACAATATTTAGAATCCAAAATTTATATTTTTTATGATCATTAAAGCTACTTATTGCAGTTTCAAGAAATTTTATTCACAATTTAGTTTTCAAAATTTTCTAGAAAATATTTAGAATCCAAATTTTAATTTTTTTATACTTCCATACTTGAAGCAATTATTGAAGATACTTGTTTCAAAGTTTCAAGAAATTTCATTCAATAGTTTTAATTTTATTCACAATTTAGTCAAAATTTTCTAAAGAATATTTAGAATCTAATTTTTTTTATACTTTTATATGGATATTTATCCTTTCTGAAGACATTGGAAGAGTTTTTGTCAGAAGAGAGGGTAATATCCATCCTCTTGATGACTGACAACTTGAGTGGGTGGGTGGGCCACTTCAGTTCAAAATACTCTATGGTAATCATGCATAGAGTACTCCACCCAAGTGTTGGTGATCGAGAGGTTGGATATTTGTCCTACCTGAAGACGTTAGAAGAGTTTTTGTCACAAGAGAAGATGGTGATATTCTTCCTCTTGATGACTGACACTTGGATGGGTGGGTGGACCACTCCAATTCAAAATACTCGATGGTAATCATGCTATAGAGTACCACACCCACCCACCCAAGTGTTGGTGATCAAAAAGTTAGATATTTGTCCTTATTAAAGACGTTAGAAGAATTTTTGTCATAAGAGAAGATGGTGATATCTTTCCTCTTGATGAGTGACACTTGGGTGGGTTGGTGAGCCACTTCGCTCCAAACTACTGACTCTGTATCATGCTAGGGAGTGTCACACCCACCTAAGTGTTGGTGATCAAGAAGTTGGATATTTGTCCTTCATGAAGACGTTAGAAGAGTTAGTGTCAGAAGAGAGGGTAGTGATATGCCTCCTCTTGATGATTGACACTTAGGTGGGCCACTTCGCTCCAAACTACTAACTCTGTATCATGCTAGGGAGTGTCTCACAATTAGATCAAAGAAAGCTGCATTTAATTGCTCCAATAAACCTAGTTTCCGACACACACTGCAAAAGAAGACAAGACCCTCATAACAAGAGAACTCCAGCAGCATCTCAAATCTGTTAAGAACACCAAAAGTCTTACCAATAGAAAGAGAAAGACAGAAAACGGGAAAGTTTCTAGTTTCTGTAATAATTGGCAAGACGGTCTATTTGACAAGAAGAAGAAGAATAGAGAGAAGGTAAGCCGGGTTGTGTACTTGGTGTGTGAAAAAAAAGTGTTATTTATGAAGATCAAATTGTTAGCTTGCTACTTTCTACGTTTTCAAACACAAATGCATTGTGTACTTGGTGTTAGATGAAGAGAATTAAACGACAACGGGAAAGCTCGACTCGATTAAGACAGAATGAACTTGTTACTATTACCTTAAAACAATCTGCGAGTGACAATGTCTAAAAAAATCTTGAGGATCAAAATAAATATTATTATAATTCCAGTAGCGGACGACTACTCTCCCCTCAGAGGTTCTGCCCAAACCTTGCGGTAATAGACCATCATTAAAAGATTCACAAAAACAAATCTACTACTGGCCACTATTCTTTGATTTTCTGCCAGAACTTAATTACTTGTACACACAGAATTTTTTCACAAAGGACTACCCAACAAAAAAACATCTTTAGGTAATCTTCTGCATTCACTTGAAACAAGTGGAATTTGCCAAACAACAAAAAAGTTCCATTAAACATGTATCATTAAATGCTTCTTAACGAAGATGCTTTTTTTGTTTAATTGTTAAATTAAGCCATGGAAGACTAAATTAGTAACGCATCTGACTAGTGTGCTATTAGAGTGCTTACAGTGTAATTGTGTAACAGTGTAAAAGTGTAACGGCACATTAGTTTTATTACATTTTATACATCAAATAGTTGTGTAACAAAAAGCTTTTAAAAATCTAAAATAGTTTAGGGTTCTATATCAAAACCAAAAGTATAGACGTTCGTTTCCATACTACGACATTTTTTATGCTATATTTTAAGAAAACTAATAAAATGAAGTTTGCAATTAATTTAAGGAGAATTATCATGAATTATGCTACAAAATGAAGTTAGTCACTATCTTAGAATTGTGCTACAAAATGAAGTTTGCAGTTAATGTAAGGGGAATTATTATGAATTGTGCTATAAAATGAAGTTAGTCATTATTTTAAAAGAAACATAATGAATTGTGCTACAGAATGAAGTGTGCAGTTTATTTTGAGGAGAGTTATCATGAATTGTGCTACAAAATAGTAGTAATACCTTGTTCATAAACCTCATTCATACTCATCCGATTTGCGTTTTGCGATCTCGTTCATACTAATGCCCATTGTCAATAATAATATCAAAATTATTTAAATCTTCAAAAGTCTGTAAAATGCACAAAATACCATTAATCTTATTGTAGATTGAAATTTTAAGAATATTTTTAGGTTTTTTTATATAATTAATACATAAAATGTAAAAATAAATTTATCTTCCTAACCTAACCTAACCTAACCTAACCTAACTATTTTTTTGAAACTGTTAATTTGCACTTTTTTGCGTCAATTATAAAGAGAAACTAAAAATATTTTTAAAACTTCAATCTGCAATAAAATTGATAATCATTTGTGCATTTTACAGACTTTTTAAAGTTCTATTCATAATTATGTATATAATTCTATATAGTGTCATATGGGCATTAATTGCAATTCATTTAAATTAGGTACATTCGTGTTCCGCCAATTTAAATTAATTTAAAATAATGCTGAATGGTCCACCACAGCTTCGACCACCCAAAGCTTAAAATATTTAAGTAAAGTTTAATTTTTGTTGGACATTGAAAATATAATATTAATAAATAAATTTCATTTCAATTCAATCTTTAAATTTAGAAAATATAAAGTTCTATTGTGATAAGAAATAATATTATTTGTTCTAAATTTAAATTTAAAAAAAAATCCGGCCGAGCAAGCAAGAGAACTGATAAGCCGATTCGATTTCTTTGTATCGGAACGTCCTTGTGACCTTCCACTGCAATTTGCGTCGTTTTATGTTAAATTTAAAACAAATAATATTAATAATAACCTAACAATACATGACCAAAATGCTCTTTATTATAACTGCAATTGCATTAAAACCATATATGATGATCAGACAAATTAATTACTCCATGATCATACTTATTATTAAATGATTTAATTTACTTCGATTCAATAATATAAGATGTAAACATTTTTATATTTAGAAATGATAAATTGTATTGTAGCCCAGTAATGATAAGAAAATATTTTTATTTTATATTTAGAATAAATCGCAATTGGAAAAGAACTACGGCCTCTAATGCAGTGCGATAAGACAATATTCAATTCGACCTTATCGCAAGAAGAATCGGATTTACAAATGCGTCGTATTATAATAAATGTAACAGAAATTACATTAAATAAAACAAATTCTATTTATATTATAGTATATTGGAAATAGTTTTAATTAATTATAACAATAAATAATCATGATACAAGCAAACTTTAATAAAACGAGGCCGGATTTTTGTATTTTTAATTAATTTCTTTAAAAATTTCTTCATTCTACAAGATTTTATTTTTAATTTGTAACTAATTATTATGATTTTCAAAGAAAAATTAAATTTGATAAATTTTAAGACCGGATTTTTATATTTTCAATTAATTTGGTCAAAGTATTATATTATTTTGACACAGCAACAGTTATTTCTTACTCTTTAGGCCGGATTTTTATCGATTTTTTGACGAATTTTAGTTTCCAACCCAGATAATTGCGTTTTTGGTAAATTTAAAATCAAATTTTTGTTTTTTAATCAATCTTGTCGGAGTTTTGTATTATTTAAGACCAAATTTTGGTACTTGTACCAACTTATTATTTACATATAAGGCCGGATTTTTGCTTTTTTGATTAATTTATGACAATTTTTTAAAATTTGTGTTTTCTTTCTTATGTTTTCAATTAATTTAAGGCCAGATTTTTGTATTTTTAGCAAAGCTTACCAACATTTTATTTTAACAAATCGAATTTTCAACTCAATAAAGCTTATTTTTTACATTATAAACCGGATTGTTGATTTTCTGCCTGGATTTTATGACAGGATTATTGTATTTTTAGTCAATTTTGTCAGATTTTATTTTATTAAAGCCCAAATTTTAATACAATCAAGCTTATTTGTTACATGTTTAGTCAAATTTTTGCGGATTTTTCTGTTTTTGCCATAAATTTGTGTTTTTATCATTTTTTGATCAAATATGGCCGGATTTTTGTTATTTTGTGGCCGGATTTTTATATTTTCAATCAATTTGAAGCAGAGTTTTTGTATTTTGGACCAATATAAGCTGTATTCATATACTATAAGCTTTTATCTTTATGTCCCTAAGCCGGATTTTTGTAGTTTCAATCAATCTGAGGCCAAACAATTTTTTAGGTTGGATTTTTATTTATTTCTTACTTACTAAGTCGGATTTTTGTGATTTCTAATCATTTTTGTCCAGATTTTTGTGTTGTTAACCATATAATTGTGTTTTTAATAATTTTAAAGCTGGTTTTTAAATTTTCAATCAATTTTGTCAAAGTTTTATACCATTTTAAGCCGGATTTGATATTAGAAGACTTATTTTTACTTACTAAGCTGGATTATTGTAGTTTTGCTCTTATTTTTGTAATTTTTATCAATTTTAGGCCGGATTTTTGTATTTATCATACATAGAGTCAAAGTGTTTGTCATCAAGAGATTTAATAACACCATCAACTCCTTTGACATAGACTTTTAACGCTTGCAGAGAAGAAAAATCCTAGTACAAAAACATTCAATTTCGTACAAACCATCTATGCGTACTCATGTTCTGGAGTTATCCACCATCAAGGAATTGGATTTCACTATCATCTCTTCATAAAGATTATAAAATGTTTGTGAACTGTCATACATGTCATCAAAAGTTCTTAAACTGACATAAACATCATAAAATGTTCTTGATCTGTTAAAAACGTTATAAAATGTTGTAATTGATTCTGAGCTGTCATAAAATGTTCCTAAACCATCATAAACGTCATAAAATGTTTCCGGAGTGACATAAAATGTTTAAGGGATATCATAAACGTCATAAAATGTCCGTGAACTGTCATAAACACCATAAAATGTTCCTGATTAGTCATAAAATGTATGCGAGATGTTATTATCGTTATAAAATGTCCATGAGCTGGCAGAAACGTCACAAAATGTTTGTGAAGTGCCATGAACGCTATAAAATATTTGTAAACAGTCAATAATTGTTTCTGAGCTGTCCTAAATGTCGTAAAATATTTAGGAAATATTATAAACGTCATAAAATTTTCGTGAACTGTTATAAAATGTTTCTGAGCGATCATAAAATGTTTGCGAGATATTATAAACATCATAAAACGTCCGTGAACTATCAGAAACGCGTTAAAATGTTTGTGAACTGTCAATAATTGTTTCTAAACTATCAAAAACGCCATAAAATGTTTGTTAAGTGTTATGAACGTTTGTGAACAATCAATAATTGTTTTTGATCTGTCATAAATGTCATAAAATGTTCCTAAGCTGCCATAAAATGTTTTCAAACTGTCATAAAATGTCCGTGAGCTGCCTAAATGTTATAAAATATTTGTAAGCTGTCGTAGATGACTTCAAATATTCTTGAACTGTCATAAACATCATCAAATATTCGTTAATCAATTGTTTAAAGACTTCTAACATAGGCAACCAACAATTCTTGTGTGTGTAAAAGCAGCAACTTTGTAGTTGCCAGTGGCGTAACTATAAAATATTTTTTGAGTGACAATGAAAATTAAATAATTTTATTATATTGTTATTATTTAATTAAATAATCAATTAAAACAAAAAAAATAATAATATTGCAGCAAAAAATAAATAAACTAACGCAATGGATTGGTTTCGTTTTACATCAAATTATATAACAATACAAAAAGTTTATATTTACACAATAAAAATATGAATGAGAATATTAATTTTATTAACTTTTGATGTAATTACGCCTGCTCACCATGCTGAGGTACAAATCCTTGAGCAGGGGAAGGATCGGAAACAAAGGATTGTAAGGTTTGAAACACAAAAGGATCCCAACCCTATCGCGACGCATTTGGGGATGGAGCATGATATCGGACCATGGTCACTTTACTAAAATATAAAAAACCGGCCAACCCACTTGTGCGCATAAGAAAACCGAACAAAAGTCGGACCAACCTTTAATCTTGAATTAGAGATGAGATGCAACAAGGCACCCGTCTTCTGGGCGCCCTTCAATGCCGGACCTACCTTTAACTTGCTTAAAGCTGAGGATTGAAGTTCACTGGTTTCCTGCTTACCCCTCTATTGGTTGCACTTTATATTAATAGACCACGGAGTTTAATTATTAGTTTGCACCTACATATACCTAAAAGAAAATCTAACCTGTGCCATCAAGGTCGAACCACCTATAGACCAGAGGAAGGTGTCCCTGAGCATGAGGGGTTTACCCTTTTTTAGATCGAACGCTGGTAGCATTGCATTTTCAAAAGATTGACCCAATCTTTAAAATGCAATGCGTCGTTCAAAATGATGGGAACTCAGTATGCCGGCCTCAACTCTTACACTAGATCCGATTTTAAAAAGCCTGGTCAGGCTAAAAATCATCACTAATGTGATGAGGTTGGGTCATACTTCCAACCTATACTAGCACCCACACCCTATCCTGTTCCTGCACTATAAATAGCAACCCACAAGCTCACTCCATTTGAGGGGGGAAGCTATTTATGGAGCAGGGTAACTCACGCTATGTTTGATCAACACAATCCTTTAAAATTTGCTAAATTAAAGGATCATGATGTAACTAACAAAACGTTTTAGTGATTCTAATAGTTCTTGCTGCAAATATTAAAAAATATTCAGCATTTAATGAAAGCAAACCCAAAAATTATCGCGATGATTAAATGTAAATAAATAACAAAATCTAACCTGTGCCATCAAGGTCGAACCACCTATAGCACAGAGGAAGGTGTCCCTGTGCATGAGGGGTTTACCCTTTTTTAGACCAAACGCTGATAGCATTGCATTTTTAAAAGATTGACCTAATCTTTAAAATGCAATGCGTCGTCTGAAATGATGGGGACTCAGTATGCCGGCCTCAACTCTTACACTAGATCAGATTTTAAAAACCTGGTCAGGTTAAAAATCATCACTAATGTGATGAGGTTGGGTCATACTTCCAACCTATAATACCACCCACACCCAATTAGTAAGTTTGAATTTAAATGTTTATTGTTTTCAATATAGTTTGTAATAGTTTTAATAATTGCAATAGTTGTAAATTTGTAATTATTATAAATTGAAGATTTCTGTAATAAAAATATTATTATAAGATTCTTGAAGTCTAACCTGTGCCATCAAGGTCGAACCACCTATAGACCAGAGGAAGGTGTCCCTGAGCATGAGGGGTTTACCCTTTTTTAGATCAAACGCTGATAGCATTGCATTTTCAAAAGATTGACCTAATCTTTAAAATGCAATGCGTCGTCCGAAATGATGGGGACTCAATATGCCGGCCTCAACTCTTACACTAGATCCGATTTTAAAAAACCTGGTCAGGTTAAAAATCATCACTAATGTGATGAGGTTGGGTCATACTTCAAACCTATAATACCACCCACATCCGATCCTGTAAATCTAAAGTGAAAGTTTAACCTGTGCCATCAAGGTCGAACCACCTATAGACCAGAGGAAGGTGTCCCTGAGCATGAGGGGTTTACCCTTTTTTAGATTAAACGCTGATAGCATTGCATTTTCAAAAGATTGACCTAATCTTTAAAATGCAATGCGTCGTCTGAAATGATGGGGACTCAGTATGCCGGCCTCAACTCTTACACTAGATCCGATTTTAAAAAGCCTGGTCAGGCTAAAAACCATCACTAATGTGATGAGGTTGGGTCATACTTCCAACCTATAATACCACCCATACCCAATCTTGTAGATCTAACCTGAAAATCTAACCTGTGCCATCAAGGTAAAACCCCATATCAGGGAATTGTTGCCCTGTGCAAGTGGAGTTTACCTTTTTTAGATCAAACGCTGATAGCATGCATTTTCAAAAGATGGACCAAATCTTTAAAATGCAATGCGTCGTCCAAAATGATGGGGACTCAGTATGGCCAACCTCAACATTACAATAGATCCGGTTTTTCTAAAACCTGGTCAGGCTTACAAATCATCACTAATGTGATGAGATTGGTCATACTTCCAACTTATAATAGCACCCACACCCAATAAATAAGTTTAAACTTAAATCTTTATTGTTTTCAATATAGTTTGTAATAGTTTGTAATAGTTGTATAAGTTGTAAATTTGTAATTATTGTAAATTGAAGATTTTCGTAATAAAAATATTATTATAAAATTCTTAAAGTCTAACCTGTGCCATCAAGGTCGAACCACCTATAGACCAGAGGAAGGTGTCCCTGAGCATGAGGGGTTTACCCTTTTTTAGATCGAACGCTGATAGCATTACATTTTCAAAAGATTGACCCAATCTTTAAAATGCAATGCGTCGTCCAAAATGATGGGGACTTAGTATGCGGGCCTCAACTCTTACACTAGATCCGATTTTAAAAAACCTGGTCAGGTTAAAAATCATCACTAATGTGATGAGGTTGGGTCATACTTCTAACCTATAATACCACCCACATCCGATCCTATAAATCTAAAGTGAAAGATAAACCTGTGCCATCAAGGTCGAACCACCTATAGACCAGAGGAAGGTGTCCCTGAGCATGAGGAGTTTACCCTTTTTTAGATTAAACGCTGATAGCATTGCATTTTCAAAAGATTGACCTAATCTTTAAAATGCAATGCGTCGTTCAAAATGATGGGGACTTAGTATGCCGGCCTCAACTCTTACACTAGATCCGATTTTAAAAAGCCTGGTCAGGTTAAAAATCATCACTAATGTGATGAGGTTGGGTCATACTTCCAACCTATAAAACCACCCATACCCAATCTTGTAGATCAAACCTGAAAATCAAACCTGTGCCATCAAGGTAAAACCCCATATCAGGGAATTGTGGCCCTGTGCAAGTAAAGTTTACCTTTTTTAGATTAAACGCTGATAGCATGTATTTTCAAAAGATGGACCGAATCTTTAAAATGCAATGCGTCGTCCAAAATGATGGGGACTCAGTATGGCCAACCTCAACATTACAATAGATCCGGTTTTTCTAAAACCTGGTCAGGCTTACAAATCATCACTACTGTGATGAGGTTGGTCATACTTCAAACCTATAATAAATTACTCCCAAAAATTTGCTAAATTGAAGGATCATGATGTAACTAACAACGCGGTTTATAGTTTTGCTGCAAATATTAAGAAATAAATGCAGAGTTTTAAAGAAAGTAACTCCAAAATTATTGCGATAAATTCCTGAAACGATGTAGGGGCAAACAAATGTAAAGTAATAACAAAATTTGAAAAAATCCATCATTTTTTTGAAACACATTTATAATTTTGAAATTTTTAAAAACACCTATGCTGCTTATATAAGGCTAATTCTTCTTCCTCAACCACAAACCACTAATTACTACAAACCAGTACACAATAACAACAATTTTACTAATACTAAACTAATACCAAAACTAAACTAATACCAAAACTAAACTAATACCAAAACTAATACTACACTAGTATACTACTAATACCAAAATTTAACCATATTCAAACAGCATAGGCAAACAAAACATTTTATTTATTAAAATTATTAATTTATGATTGGATTTATTCAAAACTCGATTGATCAACTCAATCATTGAATGCAAACAAACGTCCGCTAATGGTCAAGCACTAATTTATAAATATGTTTAATCCTATCCTCTTCTAACACTTTTAATTTAGTTTAATTAATTACACAACAAAGTAGGTCCGACCGCACTACCTACTATTTCGAATGAATAACGAGTTTGCGTCGCGATGGACGTATAATGTTCGTATATCCGTTTAGCGATGAATTTGTAAATGGAAATTCATAAAAGCTTCCGTCGCGCTGTGCTGCTAGAATCGTCTGAAACAAAGAAATAAGTATTAGAAAATTGAACAATTTTTTGTAATAATTTTTGCTTTATATTCACGCACAGTGTCGTAGCTAGGATTTTTGGGTGTCAAAACTTTAATACATCATACTCAAAACATTGCTGAGAATTTAATTAAACTTGTATTCCAAAAATCAGAAACATATTTATAATTTTTTGAAAATTTTGGATTTTTTTCTAAATTCCAACTTATGTTGAGTCCACAAATTTTATAGTAGAAACTCAAAATTTTATTAAAACATACTCAAAACATTGCTTAGTAACTAAATCAACTCAAAATTGTATTTGGATAATCAGAAATATAATTTATGCTTTTCTAAAAGTTTTGGATTTTTTTTCTAAATTATAACTCATGTTGGGTCCACAATTTTAATAGAAACAACTCAAAATTTTAATAAAACATACTAAAACATTGCTGAGTAACTATTTAAACTCAAAATTGTATTCAGAAAATAAAAAATATAATTTATGATTTTCTTACAAATTTTTAGATATTTTTTGTTTGTTTTTGCAAAATTTGTGTACAAACCTAGAATAATCTATAACATTGTTGGACAAACCTAGAATAAACCAACTTTCTTTAAAATTTTCAACCAAATCTGAAGAAGTTATGACATCTTTTAAATTTTTTGAACAACTATTTTTCAACAATTTTAATGAAAACTATATCTTTTGCAAATTATTTTTAAAAATTTTAACTACACTCTGTAAAAACATATTTCAACAAATTTGGTTTAACTTAGAATGAGTTATAACCTTTTTCAAACTTTTTGAGCAAATATAAATTAATCTATAATCGTTTTCAAAAGTTTTGGACAAACTTAGGTTGAGCTAGTGTTTTCAAACACTTTGAACTAACCTATAAGCTATGACGTTTTTTGAAACTTAACAATTTTAGTATAACCAAGAATGAGCTATAACAACATTTGGAAAAGCTCAAAATGACTTTTTCGAAAGTTTTGGACAAATCTAAATTGAGCTATGACGACATCGTTCAAATAGTTTAGACAACATTTTTCAAAAAAATTTGAAAACTTTTAGACAAATTATAACATTTTTCAACAATTTTGATTAAACCTAAAATGACTTGTAATATTTTTTTTAAGTTTTAGACAAGTTTAGAATAATCTATAATATAATAGTTTTAGAGAAACCTAGAATAAATTATGATATATTTCAACTATTTTGGTTTAACTTGGACAATAAATTATAATTTTCGTCAACTTTACTTTAATCTAGAATGAGCTATATCTTTTTTCAAATCTTTTAAACAATTTCAGAATAAAATATAACTTTTTGGACAAACCTAGAATGAGCAGTAATATTTTTCAAAAAATTTTGACAAACCTAGAATAAGCTATGACAATCTATAGCATTTTTAAACACTTCTAGAATAAGCTACAACTTTTTTTTCAATTTTAGACAAACTTAGAGAGAGTTGCAACTTTTCTAAACATTTTGGACGCACCTAAAATGAGATAGAAAACTTTTCAACTACTTTTGACAATTTATAACATTTTTTGAAAATGTTGGTTAACTCTAGAATAAGTTGTAATCTTTTTCAAAACTGTTGGGTAAGTCTAGAGTAATCTATAATTTCTTTTTTAAGTTTTTAAAAACTTATACTATTTTGGTTCAACCTAAAATAAGCTTTATTTTTTTTTTCAAAAATTGTGGACAATTCTATAATTTATTTAAAAAAATAAACTTTAAATAAATTATAACTTTTTTCAAAAGCTTTGAACTAACCTAGAATGAACTATAACATTGTTCATAACTTTTGGACAATTTTAATTAAATTAGAACAAGCTTTAAATTTTTTCAAATCTTTTGGACAATTTTAATATGATTTATAACGTTTTTTAAAAGTTTTGGACAAATCTAGAATAAGCAATAACATTTTTTAAAACTTTTACTCCAACTATAACATATTTCAAAAGTTTTCAACTTAGAATAAGTTCTAAGTTTTTTTTTTATTTATATTTTTTTCAAAAATGTTGCACAAACCTAGAATGAGCTATGACATTTTTCAAAACTTTTAGACAACCTATAACATTTTTGGTTAAACCCAGAATGAGTTATAACAATTTTTAATCATTTTAGTTTAACCTAAAATAACTTAATTTGGAACTAGCCTAGAATAAATTATAACATCATTCATAACTTTTAGACGACTTAAATCTACAAACAAAATTTTTCAAAAAATTTTGAATAAATTTAGAATAAACTTTTAAAAACTTTTTAATTATTTATAACCTTTTTCAACTTTTGGACAAACTTAGAATAAGTTATAACATATTTCAACAATTTTGGTTTAACCTGGACAATAAATTATAATTTTCTTCAACTTTATTTTAATCTAGAATGAGCTATATCCTTTTTCAAAACTTTTAAATAATTCCAGAATAAAATACTATTTTTTATAAAAATTTTGGACAAACCTAGAATAAGTAATATTTTTCAAAAATTTTGGGCAAACCTAGAATAATCTATAACATTTTTTAGCACTTTTAGAATAAGCTATAACTTTTATTTCAATTTTGGACAAATTTAGAGAAAGTTTCAACTTTTCCAAATCTTTTGAACACACCTAGAATGAGATAAGAAATTTTTTTTGACAATTTATAACATTTTTCAAAAATGTTTGTTAATCCTAGAATAAGTTATAATCTTTTTCAAAACTGTTGGCTAAGCATAAAGTAATCAAAAAAGTTTTTGAAAACCTATACAACATTTTTCAATAATTTTGGTTCAACCTAGAATGAGTTATAACTTTTTCAAAAATTGTGGATAGTTCTAGAACAATCTATAATTAATTTTCAAAAACAAATAAAAAAATCTTTTCAATCATTTTTAACTAACCTAGAATAAACTAGAACATCAGTCAACTTTTAGACAACTTTTCAACAATTTTAGTTAAACTTAGAAAAAGCTTTAACTTTTTTCAAATATTTTGGACAAGCCCAGAATGATTAATAACGTTTTTTAAAAGTTTTGGATAAATCTAGAATAAACCATAACATATTTATAAAAATTTTGAATAAAATTTTGGATAAACCTAAAATGATGTAGAATTTTTTTAAAAAATGTTGGACAAACCTAGAATGAGCTATGACATCTTTCAAAACTTTTAGACAATTTATAACATTTTTAACAGTTTTGTTTACACCTAGAACAAGTTATAACAGTTTTCAATAAATAATTTTGGTTTAACTAAAAATAACTTCTAAATCTTTTCAAAAGTTTTGAACTAGCCTAGAATAAATTATAACATTATTCATAACTTTTGAATCACTTAATTTTTTTTTCAACAATTTTAGTAAAATCTAGAATAAACTTTAACTTTTTTCAAATGTTTTGAACAAGCCTAGAATGATTTATAACGTTTTTTAAAAGTTTTGGACAAATCTAGAATAAGCCATAACATTTTTCAAAACTTTTTCACAAACTATAACACATTTCAAAAATTTTGTTAGAATAAAGTTTTGGACAAGCCCGAAATAATTTACAATCTTTTTCAAAAATATTGAACAAACCTAGAATGAACTATGACATTTTTTCAAAACTTTTGGACAACTTATAACGTTTTTAACAATTTTGGTTTAACCTAGAAAAAATTATAACTTTCCTTAAACTTTTGGGCAAGCCCAAAATAGGGTATCATCTTTTTTTAAACAAACTAAGAAAACCTTAAACATTTTTCAATCATTTTGGTTTAATCTAGAATGAGTATAACGTTTGGACAAGCCCAAAATAAGGTATAAGCTTTTTTCAAAGTTTTGAACAAACTAAGAAAAACCTTTAACATTTTTTAACATTTTTGGTTTAACCTAGAATAAGTAATAAACCTTTTTGAAACTTTTGAACAAACCTAAAATGAGCAATATTTATTTTCAAAAGTTCTGGACAATCTTAAAATGAGTTATGATATCTTCCAAAACTTTGCTAGAACAAACTATAATATTTTCAAAACTTTTAGACAATTCTAGAATGAGCTATAACCTTTTTTTAAAAGTTTTAAAATCTTTTGGACAGGACATACTTAAAATAAGCTATTATTGCTTTCAAAAGTTTTGGATAAACCTAGAATAAGCTTTCAACATTTTTAGATAACCTATAACATTTTTTAACAGTTCTGGTTAAACCTAGAATGATTTTTCTTTTAAGTTTTGGATAAATTTAGAATAAATTGAAAACTTTTGGACAAATTATAACATTTTTCAACAATTTTGGTTTAACCTAGACTAATAATAATTTCAAAATAAAGAATACCTTTTTATAAAAGTTTTGGACAAATCTAGAATGAAAAATAATATTTTCAAAAATTTTAGACAGTTCTAAAATAACCTATAATTTATTAAAGAAAAAACAAACTTAAAACGAATTATAACTCTTTTTACAAGTTCTGAACTAGCCTAGATTAAACCATAACATTATTTATAACTTTTGGACAACTAAAACATTTTTCAACAATTTTAGTTAAACTTAGAATAAGCTTTAACCTTTTTCAAATGTTTTGGACAAGCTTATAATGATTTATAACGATACTTTAAATTTTTGGACAAATCTAAAATAAGCTCAGACTTCTATCAAAACTTTTACATAAACTACAACATATTTCAGACATTTTGAACTAAATAGAAGAATAAAGTTTTAAACAAGCCCAGAATGTTTTATATTTTTCAAAAATGTTGGACAAACCTAGAATGAGCTATGACATTTTTCAAAACTTTTGGACAACCTATAAATTTTTAACAATTTTGTTTTAATCTAGAATGAGATAACTTTTTCGAAAGCTTTTGGACAAGGCCAGAATAAAATATAACCATTTTTCAAAGTTTTGAACAAAATAAGAATATAAGTTTTTTCACAACCTTCAATCGGCCCAATATTTTTAAAATGTGTTCCCGCCCACCCGCCCAAGTGTTAGTTATCAAACAATTCGTTAATTTGCCTACCTCTAACGTATTAGTGGCAACTGTCATTCAATCTATCACATTAAAAACAGCAGAAACACAAAAAGTAAGAAAATAAACAAATTTCTTGATAACAAACGCTTAGGCGGGTGGGCGGGAACACTGTATCAAACCACCGGCATAAAATTTTTAAACTATGTTTCCGCCCACCCGCCCATTTGATAGTTATCAAAAAAATTGTTATTGCACCCACCTCTGACGTATTAGTGACAACTTTTTTCATCTCTGACGTCTTAGTGAACACTGTATCCAACCACCGACTCAATATTTTTAAACTGTGTTCCCGCCCAAGTGTTAGTTATCAAGCATTTTGTTAATTTGCCCACCTCTGACGTATTAATAGCAACTGTCATTTAATCTGTCACATTGAAAACAACAGAAACGCCCGCCCGTGTTGGTGATCTAGAGATTGGCTGATCAACAATTGTTAATTCATATTTGTCAAAAATATGCAAAAAACTGAAATTATATTTTTCTTGATCACAAACACTTGAGTGGGTGAGTGGGACACAAGTGTAAACCATATTGCGCTTTATTGTTGAAATACTTTGTCCCGCCCGCCCACCCAAGTGTTGATAATCCAGAAATTGGCTAATCAACAATTGTTGATGGACATTTATTTCATAAAAGTAAAAGGAAAGCTAAAGAAATTAAAATTTTCCTGATCGCAAACATTTAGGCCGGTGAGATGAACTCAAGTATAAATTGAGTCTTGCTTTATTGTTAAAATACCTTGTCCCGCCCACCCACCCAACTGTTAGTCATCCAGAAATTTTCTAATCAACAATTGTTGATTCATATTTGTTAAAATACAAGCAAGGTTGAAAAAATTGTATTATTCTTGATCACCATATTTTGCTTTATTATTGGATTACTTTGGCCCGCCCACCCACCCAAGTGTTGGTGAGCCAGAAATTAGCTTCTCAACAATTCTTGATAGAAATGTTTCAAAACTATGCAAAAAGTTGAAAAAAGTTATAATTCTCTTGATCAGAAACACTTGAGTGGGTAGGTAGGACACACGATTAAAACATATCGCGCTTTATTATTAAAGTCTTCATTATCAAGAAATTGGCTAACTAACAATTGTTGATTGTCCAAAGATTGGCTAATCAACAATTCTTGATTGAAATTTATCAAAAATATACATTAAAATTTTCTTGATCATAAACACTTGGGTGGAACACAAATATAAACGAAATCACGCTTTATAGTTGAAATAGTTAGGCCCGCCCACCCACCCAAGTGTTGTGATCCAGAGATTTGCAAATCAACAATTGTTGATTGACATTTGTCAAAAATTTGAGCAAAATTAAAGAAATTATAATTTTCTTGATCACAAACACTTGGGCGGCTAGGCGGGATAAAAGTATAAAAAGTATAAATTGGTTAATCAACAATTGTTGATCAAAATTTGTCAAAAACATGCACAAAGTTGAAGAAATTATAACTTTCTTGATCACAAACACTTGGGTGGATGAGTGAGATACAAGTTTAAACCAAATCATGCTTTAATGTTGAACAAATTGGCCCATCCACCCACCCAAGTGTTTATCATCAAGAAATTAGCTAAAAAAAATTTTATATTAACACTAAAATATGCACAAAGTTAAAAAATTATATTTTCTTGGTCACAAACACTCCTATGAAACATTAGATACTTCAGAAAAATCCCTAAATCAAATCAAAGTTATTATGAAAAGCTGTGATAATTATATGCGTATTAATCCGATTTAATTAAATTCAAGAAACAAATAAAAAAATATTTATTGGAAAATGTAATGACAAAAAAATCCCACAAACATATAAATGCGACGCAATTAATCAAATGAAATTTATTAACAATTACATAATGAAAACGCAATAAAGAAATCAATTACCTTTAATAAATTATGAATCCGTAATAAACGCACTTAACAATTTTAATCCACCGGCAGGAACCATCTAGCACGACACAGCACATCCGCACATTTCGACCGACTAACACTGACTGAGCTCGTCCGGCGTCGTGCTCGAATTTATACCCTCGGCATTGACGTCATACCAACTGGCAACATTTTAAATAAATCCAACATTACAAATTGCATTTTCATTATGAAAACGACACTTTTTTGACATGCCATTAAAGAAACCAATACAGAAAAATCTCAGCTTTCAGCTGGTTATAATCTTATTCCGATTGGATTAGATTCCGTTTAAATATAAACAAAAATATTAATAAAAAATATTAAAGATTTTTCAATCAAATTAGAATTAATACAGAATTATTGTCCAATTATTCGGAACAGAATGTATTAATTAGATTTTTAATATATTGAGAGAAAATTGGGTAATTAATTATACAAATATGTGCAATTTTGGGTTTAATTTTATCGCTTCAAATGATTAATTAAGTTTATGAAAACATGCTTCCTATTTAGTTAAAGCATTTCTGAAAGTTGCAAGTCTTGAATTGGCCCCATTCTCGTGATACGGCAATTGCAGTATTAGTTAACCTCAATTCAGACATTTACTAAATACTGTATGAAAACGTAAAAATTATGCAATCGCAATAGCATATTTGCATTCCTGGGGTTAACTTTGTACGATTTTGAAGGAATCAAGTCTGTATTCAGCCCCATTTGTATGCTGTGAGAGTGGCCCCCTTCACTAACTTCAATGACCACATTTAGCAAACATGGTAGCAAATTGGTATTATATTTGCAATCCTAGTATGGCCTATACTTGATTCTGTAAGTAACAAGTCTTTAGTTGGCCCCATTTGTACGCTATGAGAAGGGGCCCGTTTACTAACCTCAATGAGTACATTTAGGAAATATATTATCAAATTGATATTATATTAACAACTCTGGCATAGCTTATACTTGATTCTGAAAGTTACAAGTCTCTAGCTGGCCCCATTTGTATACTATAAGAAGGGCCCCCTTCACTAACCTCAATGAAAACATTTAGCAAACATAGTAGCAAATTGGTATTATATTCACAACTCTGGTATAGCTTATACTTGATTCTAATACTACCAAATCTCTAATTGACCCCGCTTGCACGCTACAAGAAGGGCCCCTTTCACTAACCTCAACGACTACTTTTAGCAAATTAGTATCATATTCTCATTCCTTGTATAATCTATGCTTGATTCTAATAACACCAAGTCTCTACCTAGCTTTATTTTTGTAGTATGGGAATGGCCCCATTTGCTAACCTCAAAAATACGTTTACAAAATTTTGTATGAAAATGCACAAATTGGGCAAAACCAATACGATATTCGTGATGTACGGGTTTGATATGTTAGGTGAGTAACAATTTTGAGCCTCCACCGACAAAATTACCAACTTTATTACGTACATAATTTGAAGATGTTGTAGGGCTTCTTTGGGGCCCATTTCTGGTTTGTATATGTTTGATTACATTCTTATTGTTTTCTTATATTCAGGTAACCTTAAGAATGTGTTTTAAAAAATAATATATTTTTGGTAAGGGGGGCCCATCAGTTGATCTACATAATTCATTGCTTACTATGAACAGGTAATCTGGTTGTGATCCAATGATTGCTTATTTGGCCTATAAGCATCAAAAACAAGAAGAAGGGGGCTCAAGCCCCCTCAATTTTTTTTTTTTACAAATTTGTCAAAGTGCATTAGTAACTCCAGTTTTGAACAAAATTCTAAGTGAAACAAACCTCATTTGTCATTGTTGTTGCCGAGTTAGTTTAAGAAATTTCAATTTACATTTTTTTAAATAACTCATTTAATACCAACTTTACAAACAAAAACCATATAAATTATTTTATAGAAAACAAATTTTCTAACAAGTTTGCTGCATTGAAATTTGATAAATTCTTACTTGTTGCAGAGTTATTTTAAGAAAATCTAAAAACTTCTACTTTTTTTGTTGCATTTTTCAAAATAACTCACTTAATACCAACTTTACAAAAAAAATTCACTAAAACTATTTTATAGAACACTAAATTCCTAACAAGTTTGTGTTAATTCTTACTTTTTGCTGAGTTATTGTAAGAAGTTTGATGACCAACACTTAAAAAAGTAGGTGGGTTATTCCGTATCATGATTACCAATGAATAGTTTATACTGGAGCTCCCAAACATCCAAACAAATTTTTGTTATAAAAATATTTGAAAATTCTTTTCTTTGCAAGCATTAGATGTATCTTTGTCCAAGACGGAGGAGGTGATATCCAATCTTTTGATAAGCAACACTTGGGCGGGTGGGTTGGTCTACTCCAATTTATGATTACTATTAAGTAGTTTAAACTGGAGTGCCCATCTACCCGCCCTAGTAATTGTTATCAAAAAACTAAAAGTTTCTTAACTTTGCAAACGTTATAAGTCTCTTAGTCCAAAAAATTAAGAAGTAACATCTAATTACAACAAGTTTCTTAATGACAAACGCATGGGTGGGTGGGCCAGAACTAAGTGTAAATTATAATAATAATAATAATAATAATAATGTTTATTAATGTTAAGTATATACAAGATATTTACACAAGTCAATACATAAGTACAATATAATTTTATACATTAACAAAATTTGTATTCAAAAAATTCGTTATATGTATAAAAGGCATTGGTTATTAAAATGTTCTTAATGTATGTCTTAAATGGTGTTTCATTTAAGTCTTGAATTTGCTTTGGCAGTAAGTTAAAAATTGTGGGCGGGTAGCTTTTTTTACTGTAGCCCACCCACCTTCCCAAGTGTTGGTCATCAAAAGGTTTATTATTCCACTCACCGTTTGTGTAAGTTGCTAGCAAAACAAGAGAGGATTAACTTACAACAAGTTCCTTGATGACAAATGCTTGGGTGAGCGAGCGGGTACCAAGTTAAAATTGTGGGCGAAAATCTTCTAGTTGCTAGCAATACAACTTACACGACTTACAACAAGATTCTTGATGACAAACACTTGGGTGGGCGGGCGGGAACCAAGTTTAAATTGTGAGCGGGTAGCTTCTTCTACCCACCCAAGTGTTGGTAATCTAAAGATTTATTATTCCACCCACCGATTGTGTAAATTGTTAGCAATACAACAAACGATTAGCTTACATCAACTTTCTTGATAAAAAACGCTTGGGTGGGCGGGCGGGAACCAAATTAAAATTGAGGGCGGATAACTTCTTTTGCTGTGGCCCACCCACCCAACCAAATGTTGGTGATCAAAAGATTCATTATTCCACCCACCGTTTGTTATTAAAGAATTAGAAGTCTCTTCTCTGCAAGTTTTAGAAATACTTTAGTCCAAAGAGTGTAAGGTAATGTCTCATTATTTAATTACCAAGATTTGAGCGGTTGGGTGGGTTACTCTAGATTATGATTACTATCAAATACTTTATACTGATTCTATTTGTAGTACATCATAAATAGCAAAATCCGGTCATAAAGTATAAAAATATTGTAAAGTTTTATCAATATTTGGTCATAAACTGTTAGAAAATGCAAAAATCTAATTATAAAAAATTAAAATTAACAAAATCCAGCCTTAAAGTTTTAAACCAAGCATCAAAACCCATTTTAGTTCAAACTATTCAACGGTAATCATGATCTGGAGTGTGAAAGAATGCTTAAACACAAAAAATGCAGATAAAATTGCTGTAAACATTGCAAAAAATTGCGAAAAACAGCAAACATCAGATAAAAAATAAAGTAAATTTAATGAAAAAATTCAAAATTCAAATGAAAATGATCAAAACATTGCAAAAGTCAGTAAACATCGAAAATGAATGAAAAACAATACAAATTGCGTGAAAAAGGATGAAAAACCACAAAATGCAGATGAAAGTAATATATTATAATTTTAATTATTAAAATTCAGATGAAAAACATTGAAATTAAAATGAAAATTGATGAAAAATACAATAAACAGATGAAAATTGTCAAAAAATTACAAGCAAATTAAATGGAACCGTACTAAAAACTACAAAATGCAAACAAATATGGCCAAAACATCATAGAAATGAATGAAAAACAAATGAAAAATATTGATAAAAATTTACATTAATGAAAATGTACTAAAAAAAAAACAATCTGGGTTAAAAACTGTCAAACTATTGTAAATAACAGTAAAAAACATTAAAAATAAAATTAAAATTGTTAAAAAATAACGCAAATCAAAAAAATTATGAAAAAATTACCGAAAAACAAAAAAAAAATTAGAAAAAAACACAAAAGGCAGATGAAAATGTCCAAAGCATTGCAAAAAATAGTGAAAAACAGCAAATATCAGATGGAAAACAATGAAAATGTAATGAAATTTACCGAAAAACAAAATAAATTTAATGAAAATCAACAAAAATTTACAAAAAAAGACAAAATGAGATGTAAATGGTAAAAACATTACATACATTAGTACAAAACGGAAAATATCAGATGAAAAACGATGAAATTTACCGAAAAACAAAGTATTTTTAATAAAGAAACACAAAACTCAGATGAAAATGAATAAAAAGCAAAACAAATTGCATGAAAATATATGAAAAATCACAAAATGTAAAAGAAAATTATCGTTTTTTTAATTAGTAAACTATTGATGAAAAATAAATTAAAAACATTGAAATTAAAAAGAAAAATAAAGAAAAATGAAGAAAATATACAAAAATAACACAATCAGCAGATAAAAATTGTCAAAAAATTACAAAAATTGATGAAAAACGGCAAAATCCAAATGGAAAACGTTAAAAATAAAATAAAAATTAATGAAAAACAAAGCAAATTAAATGAAAACATTGAAAAACTACAAATTGCGAACAAAAATGCTAAAACCATTATGAAAATGTGTCAAAAACAAATGAAAAATGTTAATACAAAATTAAAAACCAATGAAAATATCCTAGAAGAAACAATGTGGATCAAAATATTGCAAAAAACGGCATAAATCCAGATGAAAAACACATGAAAATTCACCTGTCTTCTATTTGATAATTTTGACGTATGAACTATCAACTAGACTTTCATCAAATTTGCATTATGATATGTCAACTGCCAATTTGATAAAAAATTGTCAATTCAATGGTTTAAAAATCTGTTAACTTTTAATTTGACAAAACAACTATTTTTTAGGTAAAATGTCAATTGTCACTAAGTGTATATATGTAACTGATAACTTTGTTTCTGAACAAATTATTCTGTACGTTTGTATAGCATATTTATTGGTAATGCTAATCTGGGACAAGTTGGAGGTTTTGCAGGAGACTTTGGGAAAAAAGTTATTTGTAGAGTTTTAAGCTGTTTTTTTGCTATTAATTAAACTTTTTTAACGTAACTCAACATTTCTTTATTATTTGGAGATTTTCTTTAATTTAAATTGTTTTTGAATGTTTTGAAATTTTTTAAATAAACAGCAAAAGAAGCTATCCGCCCTCAATTTTAATTTGGTTCCCGCCCGCTCACCCAAGCGTTTTTTGTCAAGAAAGTTGATGTAAGCTAATCGTTTGTTGTATTGCTAGTAACTTACACAATCGGTGGGTGGAATAATAAATCTTTAGATTACCAACACTTGGGTGGGTAGAAAAAGCTACCCGCTCACAATTTAAACTTGGTTTCCGCCCGCCCACCCAAGCGTTTGTCATCAAGAAACTTGTTGTAAGTCGTGTAAGTTGTATTGCTAGCAACTAGAAGATTTTCGCCCACAATTTGAACTTGGTACCCGCTGGCTCACCCAAGCATTTGTCATCAAGGAACTTGTTGTAAGCTAATCCTCTCTTGTTTTGCTAGCAACTTACACAAACGGTAAGTGGAATAACAAATCTTTTGATGACCAACACTTGGTGGGCTACAGTAAAAAAAGCTACCCGCCCACAATTTAAACTTAGTTCTCGTCCACCCACCCATGCGTTTGTCATTAAAAAACTTGTTGTAATTAGATGTTACCTCTTCCTTTTTTGGACTAAAAGACTTCTAACGTTTGCAAAGTGAAGAAACTTTTAGTTTTTTGATAACAATTACTAGGGCGGGTAGATGGGCACTCCAGTTTAAACTACTTAATAGTAATCATAAATTAGAGTAGACCAACCCACCCGCCCAAGTGTTGCTTATCAAAAGATTGGATATCACCTCCTCCGTCTTGGACAAAGATACATATAATGCTTGCAAAGAAAAGAATTTTCAAATATTTTTATAACAAAAATTTGCTTGGATGTTTGGGAGCTCTAGTATAAACTATTCATTGGTAATCATGATACGGAATAACCCACCTACTTCTTTAAGTGTTGGTCATCAAACTTCTTACAATAACTCAGCAAAAAGTAAGAATTAACACAATTTTGATTAACCAAACTTGTTAGGAATTTAGTGTTCTATAAAATAGTTTTAGTGATTTTTTTTTGTAAAGTTGGTATTAAGTGAGTTATTTTGAAAAATGCAACAAAAAAAGTAGAAGTCTTTAGATTTTCTTAAAATAACTCTGCAACAAGTAAGAATTTATCAAATTTCAATGCAGCAAACTTGTTAGAAATTTTGTTTTCTATAAAATAATTTATATGGTTTTTGTTTGTAAAGTTGGTATTAAATGAGTTATTTAAAAAAATGTAAATTGAAATTTCTTCAACTAACTCGGCAACAACGATGACAAATGAGGTTTGTTTCACTTAGAATTTTGTTCAAAACTGGAGTTACTAATGCACTTTGACAAATTTGTAAAAAAAAAAAAATTAAGGAGGCTCGAGCCCCCTTCTTCTTGTTTTTGATGCTTATAGGCCAAATAAGCAATCATTAGATCACAACCAGATTTCCTGTTCATAGTAAGCAATGAATTATGTAGATCAGCTGATGGGGCCCCCTTACCAAAAATGTATTATTTTTTTAAACACATTCTTAAGGTTACCTGAATATAAGAAAACAATAAGAATGTAATCAAACATATACAAACCAGAAATGTGCCCCAAAAAAGCCCTACAACATCTTCAAATTATGTACGTAATAAAGTTGGTAATTTTGTCGGTGGAGGCTCAAAATTGTTACTCACCTAACATATCAAACCCGTTACTCACCTAACATATCAAACCCGTAAATCACGAATATCGTATTGGTTTTGCCCAATTTGTGCATTTTCATATAAAATTTTGTAAAAGTATTTTTGAGGTTAGCAAATGGGGCCATTCCCATACTACAAAAATGAAGCTAGGTAGAGACTTGGTGTTATTAGAATCAAACATAGATCATACAAGGAATGAGAATATGATACTAATTTGCTAAAAGTAGTCGTTGAGGTTAGTGAAGGGGGCCCTTCTTGTAGCGTGCAAGCGGGATCAATTAGAGATTTGGTAGTATTAGAATCAAGTATAAGCTATACCAGAGTTGTGAATATAATACCAATTTGCTACTATATTTGCTAAATGTACTCATTGAGGTTAGTGAAGGGGGCCCTTCTCATAGTATACAAATGGGGCCAGCTAGAGACTTGTAACTTTCAGAATCAAGTATAAGCTATGTCAGAGTTGTTAATATAATATCAATTTGCTACTATATTTCCTAAATGTACTCATTGAGGTTAGTGAACGGGCCCCTTCTCATAGCGTACAAATGGGGCCAACTAGAGACTTGTTACTTTCAGAATCAAGTATAGGCCATGCCAGGATTGCAAATATAATACCAATTTGCTACCATGTTTGCTAAATGTGGTCATTGAAGTTAGTGAAGGGGGCCACTCTCACAGCATACAAATGGGGCTGAATACAGATTTGATTACTTCAAAATCGTACAAAGTTAACCCCAGGAATGCAAATATGCTATTGCGATTGCATAATTTTTACGTTTTCATACAGTATTTAGTAAATGTCTGAATTGAGGTTAACTAATACTGCAATTTCCGTATCACGAGAATGGGGCCAATTCAAGACTTGCAACTTTCAGAAATGCTTTAACTAAATAGGAAGCATGTTTTCATAAACTTAATTAATCATTTGAAGCGATAAAATTAAACCCAAAATTGCACATATTGGCATAATTAATTACCCAATTTTTACTGAATATATTAAAAATCTAATTAATACATTCTGTTCCAAATAATTGGACAATAATTCTGTATTAATTTCAATTTGATTAAAAAATCTTTAGTATTTTTTATTAATATTTTTGTTTATATTTAATCGGAATCTAATCCAATCGGAATAAGATTATAACCATCTGAAAGCTGAGATTTTTCTGTATTGGTTTCTTTAATGGCGAGTCTCAAAAGTGCCGTTTTCATGATGAAAATGCAATTTGTAATTTAAATAAAATAATAATTTTTGTCGTTGGCGTGACGTCAATGCCGAGGGTATAAATTCGCGCACGACGCCGAGCGAGCTCAGTCAGTGTTAGTCGGTCGAAATGTGCGGATGTGCTGTGTCGTGCTAGACGGATCCTGCCGGTGGATTAAATTTGTGAAGTGCGTTTATTTCGGATTAATTATTTATTAAAGGTAATTGATTTTTATATATTGTGATTTGATTATGTAATTATTTTGTTAATAATTCTATTTTATTTAATTAATTGCGTCGACGCGTCGTATATATATTTTGGGGTTTTTTTATCAGTTACATTCTTCCAATAAATAATTTTTTATTTGTTTTTTAAATTTCATTAAATCTTTTTATATTTGTAACCGGATTAATATGCATACATTCATTACTGCTTTTCATAATAATTTTAATTTGATTTCGTGATTTTTCTGAAATATCTAATGTTTTAATATGAGTGTTTGTGACCAAGAAAATTATTATTTCTTTAACTTTGCGCATATTTGTGTTAATCTACAATTTTTTTAGCTAATCTTTTGATGATAAACACTTAGGTGGGTGGATGGACCAAAGTAGTTCAACATTAAATCGTGATTTGGTTTATACTTGTGACCCACCCACCAACCCAAGTGTTTGTGATCAAGAAAACTATTATTTCTTCAACTTTGTGCATATTTTTTTACAAATTTTAATCAACAATTGTTGATTAACCAATTTATATTTTTATATTGGTATCTTGCCTACTCGCCCAAGTGTTTGTGTTCTAGAAAATTATAATTTTTTTATATTTTTGTCAAATTTCAATCAACAATTGTTGATTAGGTAATCTCTGGATAACAAACACTTGGGTGGGTGAGCGGGCCTAACTATTTCCACTATAAAGTGTGATTTGGTTTATATTTGTGTCCCACCCGCTCACCCAAGTGTTTGTGATTAAGAAAATTTTAATTTCTTTAACATTTTGCATATTTTTGACAAATTACAATCAACAATTGTTGATTAGCTAATCTTTGGACAATCAACAATTGTTAGTTGTTAACTATTTCCACTATAAAGTGTGATTTGGTTTATATTTGTGTCCCACCCGCCCACCCAAGTGTTTGTGATCAAGAAAATTTTAATTTCTTTAACATTTTGCATGTTTTTGACAAATTACAATCGACAGTTGTTGATTAGCCAATCTTTGGACAATCAACAATTGTTAATTATTCAATTTCTTGATAATAAACATTTAAGTGGGTGGGCGGGTTAAAGTAGTTCAACAATAAAACGCGATATGGTTTATACTTGTGTCTCGCCTACCCACCAAAGTGTTTGTGATCAAGAAAGTTATAATTTCTTCAACTTTGTGCATATTTTTGATATATTTTCATCAACAATTGTTGGTGGGCCAAAGTAGTTCAACAATAAACCGCGATATTTTTTTTTATTTAAAGTTTATTTTAACAAGATTTACACATAAAATATACAATATACAATACATGTAAATAAAGTAAAACGCGTCACATAATTAATATAATAATAGGTAAAGTTATTGAATAGTGTTTTGGCAGATATTAAAGAACTCTTCCATGCTGTATGGTTCACTGTTTATCACAAATTGGTGTAGTTTGCGCTTGAAAGGTTTAAAGCTAGTGATGTTTTTGATAGTATCAGGTAATTGATTATATAATTTAATTGAGGTATATATAGTATTTTTTTCAGTAACATCAAGTCTGTGTTTGGGATTGAAATAAATATTTGACTTAGTTTGGTGGCTATGCTTTTTTGAGTTGTCATTGAATTTAATTTTATTTTTTTGGTGAAACAAAAGTGTCTGATATATGTACAGTCCATACACGGTAAGCATATTGTTGGATTTAAACACTGTCCTACAAGAATTTTGAGGCTGCATACTAAACATAACTCGAACTGCCTTTTTCTGTTGCACAAACAGTTTGTTTGTGTACATACTACTTCCCCAAACAATAATACCAAAAGACATAATAGATTGAAAACAAGAGTAGTAAACTGTTTTAAGATCTTGTTGATTAATTTGTTTTTTTAGAATTCTCAAACCATATATTATTGATTGTAGTTTTGAAATGGTGTAGTTAATGTGTTCGCCCCAGTTTAGAGTTTCGTCTAATATTATACCAAGACACTTATTTGATTTAGCAGTTTTTATTGTATTGTTATTGAGTAAAATATGATCTGGTGTTATAATTTTTGATCGATTTGTTTTAAAAATAGTGCAGTTTGTTTTTTCAGAATTTAGGATTAATTTGTTTGTTTTTAACCATTGCTCTATTTTTGCTAAGTAAATGTTTCCTTCGTATATTATCTTGTGCATATCGCACCCATTAATTAGTAAGGTAGTATCGTCGGCATAATTCATACAAACATGATCACTATGGTTTAACGTATCTGGTAGATCGTTAATATAAATAACAAATAATAGCGGCCCAAGAATACTGCCTTGTGGCACCCCCATTTCTACTTTTTTAAAGCTTGATGTAATCTTTTCCGAAGCAGTAATCACTTGAACACATTGGTTTCGATTTGTCAGGTATGATATTATCCAGTTTAGTGTGGAATTGCGAACTCCATATCTATCTAATTTTTTAATAAGTATGTTATGGCATACGCAATCGAAAGCCTTGGAGAGATCTAGAAATATACCGCATGGAATATCTCCCCTCTCCAAGGCATCCGACACGTATTGACATAGCTCTTGCATAGCCGTTTCTACATTTCTGTTTTTTAAGAATCCGTGTTGGTTGCTTTTAAATAAATTTAAGTTTGATAAAAAATAAGATATTTTATTATGGATAATTTTTTCAAAGACTTTGGAAAAAGAGTTTAAGATGCTAATTGGTCTATAGTTGGCTAAGGTGTTTGTGTCGCCTTTTTTGTAAATTGGTATAATTTTAGCATCTTTGAGTTGTTGAGGAAAAATACCATACTTAAAAGAGTTGTTGACAATACGTGCTAATGGTGTCTTTATGTAATGTATGCACAGTTTTATTATATGAAGTGGTATTTCATCTAAACCAGCGCTCATGTTATTTTTAAAATTATTCACTATTTCTACAATTTCCATTTCATTTATTTCATCAATATCTATATTTTGTTCTACATAAAAAATATTTGATTCATATTCTTGAGATTTTAAGTTCGACGTTAGTTTGGAAGCAATAGATGTAAAATAATTGTTAAAATCTTCAACTAGTTTTTGTATGTTATTATCATTATTGTAAAAGTTTGTGTTTGCATTTTTATTATTTACGTTACTATTGTTTTTGTTTTGTTTTGTGATGCATTAATTAAGCCACCGATTTTTTCTTTTTTAGCATTTATTACGGCATCGTTGTAGTCTTGTTTTGCTTTTTTGTACTGCTGCCTGTAGGTAGCATCACATGACATAAGTGTAAATAGAACATCTAGTTGTTGTTTCTTATTTTTAACTTCCGCGGTATTTAATTTTAAGTCGTTTTTTGGTTTATTGTTGTTAAAGTTTTTTACTGGAAAATTGATATTAAAGATTTTTATAAAAATTGATATGAATAAATTCTATTGTTCGTTCACCTTATGATCTTCAATATTGTAAATTGATAACCAATTTTCTTTTGCGAGTGACTGTAAAAACTTTGATTTATTTAAATCATTGTAAATACGGCCTTTTTGTTTTTTGCATTCTTGTTTTATATCATGGCCAAGACTGCATTTTTGTGCAGTATGGTCCGATATACCAGTATGCATTATTTCAACGTTTTCAAGGTATAGATTAGAAATAATATTGTCTATGCACGTAGCACTTGTTGGTGTTATTCTGGTAGGTTTATTGACAAAAGGAGTTAAATTGTATGAATTCAAAATATTTATGAACTGTATAGTATTATTTGATTTAATTAAAATATCTATATTTATGTCGCCGGTAATTACAAATTGACAATTTTGGTTGTGTAACCGTTGTAGCATGCAGTCAAGTGTTTCAATAAAAACGTTTATGTTACTAGACGGGGGCCGATAGATGTTAATAACAGTGATTGTTTTATTATTATTTTGGATATCTGCTGCCGCACATTCAAAAACATTACTTACAGACATATTGTTTAAATCGTTTCTAGGGTTTGATAAATAGTCCTTTCTGCAATATACGGCACTGCCACCGTGTTCTCCTTGAGGTCTACAAAATGAAGATACCAGTTTTAGGTTTCGTAGCGAATAAGCTTTAAGTTCTTCGTTGCACTGCCAATGTTCACATAAAGTTAGTATGTCACAATTTGTTAGTTCAATAAGGTGATCAATCCGTGTCGCACTGGTACTCAACGATTCAACATTTTGGTGGATTATTGTTGTTTCACAGGATTTCTTGTTCGGCTGAATAAAAAACGATTTATGGATACACCCGAAGGCCAGATGTTGGGGTCTTGAAATTGATTTAGCTGCTCTAACGGTACGGCAACTTTAAATGAAGCATATTGTTTCGGGTGTTTAGATTTCATTTTTTCACATATATAATATGAAAACTTTTTATTTTTACTTATGTCCCACCCACCCCCCCAAGTGTTTGTGTTTCAGAAAATTATAATTTTTACAACTTTTTGTGTATTTTTGACATACATCAATCAACTATTGATCATGTGGTTAATAAACACTCTGGTGGGTGGGCGGGCCAAAGTAGTTCAACAATAAAGTGCGTTATGGTTTAACTTTGTGTCCCACCTACACACCCAAGTGTTTGTGATCAAGAAAGTTAGAATTTCTTTAACTTTGTGCATATTTTTGAAAAATGTCGATCAACTATTGTTGATAAGTGAATCTCTGGATCACTAACAATTGGGTGGGTGGGCGGGATAAAGTATTTTAACATTAAAGCAAGACTAAGTTTATACTTAAGTTCATCTTACCCGCGCAAGTGTTTGCGATCAAGAAAATTATAATTTCTATAACCTTTCTCGTACTTCTAACAAATGCTCATCAACAATTGTTGATTAGTCAATTTCTGGATTACCAACACTTGGGTGGGCGGTTGAGCTAAAGTTGTTCAACAATAAAGCGCAATATAGTTTAAACTTGTGTCCCATCCACCCACCCAAGTGTTTGTGATGAACCTCAACTTTGTGCATATTTTGACAAATTTCAATCGACAATTGTTGATAAGCCAGTATTTGCATCACCAACACTTTGGTGGGTGGGCGGGCGGGACAAAGTATTTCAACTATAAAGCGTGACTCAGTTTATACGTGTGTTGCACCCACCCACCCAAGTGTTTGTTATCAAGAAATTTGCTTATTCTCACACTTGTTGCGTTTCTGCCGTTTTTAATGTGACAGATTGAATGACAGTTGCCACTAATACGTCAGACGTGGGCAAATTAACAAATTGTTTGATAACTATCACTTGGGTGGGTGGGCGGCAACACAGTTTAAAAGTATTGGACCGGTAGGATACAGTGTTTTTGCTCACCCGCCCAAGTGTTTGTTATCAAGAAACTAAGGTTGTGAAAAAAGTTATAATTCTTTTTTTTAGGATTATTTAAACCAAAATTCTTGAAAAATGTTATAGGTCATTCTTAATTTGGTTCAAAACTTTGAAAAAAGGTTATACCTTATTCTGGCCTTGTCCAAAAGCTTTAGGAAAAAGTTATTTCATTTTAGGTTAAACCAAAATTGTTATAAATTTTATATGTTGCCCAAAAGTTTTGAAAATGTCATACCTCGTTTCAGGTTTGTCCAATATTTTTGAAAAAGATTATAAATCATTCTGGGCTTGTCCAAAAATGTTGAATTATGTTAGTTTGTGTAATGTTTAAAAAAATTTTAGATTTGTCCAAAACTTTTGAAAAACGTTATAAATTCATTCATTTAAGAATGGTTCCAAAGATTTGAAAATGGTTGAAGCTTATTCTAAGTTTAACTAAAATTGTTGAAAAATGTTTTAAGTTGTCCAAAAGTTATGAATGATGTTATAGTTCATTCAAAGGTTTTGGAAAGATTTGAAAGTTATTTTAGGTTAAAACAAAATGATTGAAAACTGTTATAACTCGTTTTAGGTTTAACGAAAATTGTTAAAAATGTTGTAAGTTGTCCAGAAGTTTTGAAAGATGTCATAGCTCATTCTAGGTTTAACCAACATTTTTGAAAAAGGTTATAAATCATTTTAGGCTTGTTTAACATTTTTGAAACAGAACTTATAACTTGATTAAGTTGAAATTTTCTAAAAAATGTCATAGCTTATTCTAGATTTGTCCAAAACTTTTAAAAAACGTTATAAATCATTCCACGCTTGTCCAAAAGATTTGAAAAAGGTTAAAGCTTCTAACTTTTAACTAAAATTATAAAAAAAAACTTTAAATAATTTTTTTTTAAATAAATTATAGATTATTCTAGAGTTGTCTATAAAGTTATAACACATTCTAGGTTGAGTCGAAATTATTGAAAAATGTTATAATAATAATATTTATTGACGGTTTCACCTTTTTTAGAAACAAGTACATTTACAATAGTTTACATAGTTGTAGTAGGTAATTACAATAATATATAAAAATAAATATAACTAACAAGCATGACACTTAAATACAATTATTTACATTTACAACATTTAATTTCATCTTAAAATCACTTAATGATGATCCTGTAATAATAAATTTACTAAATTGGTTTAGTTGATTACAGTATCTAGTACACCTATTCAGTGGACTATTACTGTGGTAATTGGAAGTAGAATTCGGTTGACGAAACATATTATTACTTCTTGTACTAACTACACACAAATTTACATAAAATGGTAACTCATAGAGAAGTGCAGGACTATCAGCAACTCAGTTTACAAGCTATAAATTATCAAAAATGTCAAAGAAGTTTATTCTAGGTGTGTCCAAACCTTTTGAAAGGTTTGTAACTCTTTTTAAGTTTGTCCAAAGTTAAAACAAAAGTTATAGCTTAATTTTAAAGTGTTAAAAAGTTATCATAGCTTATTCAAAGTTTGTTCAAAATTTTTGAGAAAGAAATTGCTCATTCTAAGTTTGTCCAAAATTTTTATAAAAAATTATATCTTATTCTGGAAAAGTTCTAGATTAAAGTTGAAGAAAATTGTAATTTATTGTGTAGGTTAAACCAAAACAGTGGAAATATGTCATAACTTATTTTAGGTTTCTCTAAAACTATTAAAAAAGGTTTTAAAATATTATAAACTTGTCTAAAATTTAAAAAAAAAAATTATTTTAGGTTTAACCAAAATTGTTAAAAATGTTATAATTTGTCCAAAAGTTTTCGAAGCTTATTCTAAATATATCCAAAAATTTTTGAAAAATGTTATAGATTGTCTAAAAGTTTTGAAAGAAGTCATAGCTTGTTCTAGGTTTGTCCAAAACTTTTGCAAAAGTTGAAATGTTGGTATAGCTTATTCTTGGTTAGGTTAGTTCAAAACTTTTGAAAAAAATAATAGCTTATTCCAAGTTTGTCCAAAACTTTTGAAAACAATTCTAAATTATTCTATATTTGCCCAAAAGATTTGAAAAAGATTATAACTTATTCTAGGTTAAACTAAGTCTGTTGAAACATGTTTTTCCAAAAGTGTAGTTAAGATTTTTTTAAATAATTTTGTAAATATTATAGCTTTCATTAAAATTGTTGAAAAATAGTTGTCCAAAAGTTTTAAAAGATGTCATATTTTCTTCAGATTTGATTAAAAGTTTGAAGAAAGTTAGTTCATTCTAGGTTTGTCCAAAACTTTTTAAAAATATTATAGATTATTCTAAGCTTGTACACAAATCTGGCAAAAACAAATGAAAAATATTTAAGTGCTTCAAACATGTTTGAAAAATGTTTCTTAGCTCTTTTTAAATACTCTAAAAAACTGATTAAAAAAATATACAAAAAATACAAAATTTTCAAAAAATCATAAATTATATTTTTGATTTTCTGAATCTAATTTTGAAATTCTTGCTACGCCACTGATCGTGAATATAAAGCAAAAATAAATACAAGAAATTATTCAATTTTCTAATACTTATTTCTTTGTTTCAGATAATTCTAGCAGCACAGTGCGACGGAAGCTTTCATGAATTTCCATTACAAATTCATCGCTAAACGGATATACGAACATTATACGTCCATCGCGTCGCAAACTCGTTATTCATTCGTAATAGTAGGTAGTGCGGTCGGACCTACTTTGTTGTGTAATTAATTAAACCTAAATTAAAAGTGTTAGAAGAGGATAGGATTAAACATATTTATAAATTAGTGCTTGACCATTAGCGGACGTTTGTTTGCATTCAATGATTGAGTTGATCAATCGAGTTTTGAATAAATCCAATCATAAATTAATAATTTTAATAAATAAAATGTTTCGTTTGTCTATGCTGCTTAAAATAAAGTTAAATTTTGGTATTAGTAGTACATTAGTGTAGTATTAGTTTTGGTTTTAGTTTAGTTTTGGTATTAGTTTAGTTTTGGTATTAGTTTTGATATTGGTTAGTTAGTATTAGTAAAATTGTTGTTATTGTGTACTTGTTTGTAGTAATTAGTGGTTTGTGGTTGAGGAAGAAGAATTAGCCTCATATAAGCAGCATAGGTGTTTTTCAAAATTTCAAAATTATAAATGTGTTTCAAAAAAATGATGGATTTTTTCAAATTTTTTTGTTACTTTACATTTGTTTGCCCCTACATCGTTTCAGGTTTTTATTGCAATAATTTTAGAGTTACTTTCTTTAAAACTCTGCATTTATTTCTTAATATTTGCAGCAAAACTATAAAACGCGTTGTTAGTTACATCACGATCCTTCAATTTAGCAAATTTTTGTGGGCTATTATAGGTTTGAAGTATGACCAACCTCATCACAGTAGTGATGATTTGTAAGCCTGACCAGGTTTTAGAAAAACCGGATCTATTGTAATGTTGAGGTCGGCCATACTGAGTCCCCATCATTTCAGACGACGCATTGCATTTTAAAGATTGGGTCCATCTTTTGAAAATACATGCTATCAGCGTTTAATCTAAAAAAGGTAAACTCTACTTGCACAGGGCCACAATTCCCTGATATGGGGTTTTACTTTGATGGCACAGGTTTGATTTTCAGGTTTGATCTACAAGATTGGGTATGGGTGGTATTATAGGTTGGAAGTATGACCCAACCTCATCACATTAGTGATGGTTTTTAGCCTGACCAGGCTTTTTAAAATCGGATCTAGTGTAAGAGTTGAGGCCGGCATACTAAGTCCCCATCATTTCGGACGACGCATTGCATTTTAAAGATTAGGTCAATCTTTTGAAAATGCAATGCTATCAGCGTTCGATCTAAAAAAGGGTAAACTCCTCATGCACAGGGACACCTTCCTCTGTTCTATAGGTGGTTCGACCTTGATGGCACAGGTTTGATTTTCAGGTATGATCTACAAAATTGGGTATGGGTGGGGTTTTATAGGTTGGAAGTATGACCCAACCTCATCACATTAGTGATGATTTTTAGCCTGACCAGGCTGTTTAAAATCGGATCTAGTGTAAGAGTTGAGGCCGGCATACTGAGTTCCCATCATTTTGGACGACGCATTGCATTTTAAAGATTGGGTCAATCTTTTGAAAATGTAATGCTATCAGCGTTTGATCTAAAAAAGGGTAAACCCCTCATGCTCAGGGACACCTTCCTCTGGTCTATAGGTGGTTCGACCTTGATGGCACAGGTTAGACTTCAAGAATTTTATAATAATATTTTTATTACAGAAATCTTCATTTTACAACTATTGCAATTATTACAACTATTAGAACTATTACAACTATTTAAACTATTACAAAACATATTGAAAACAATAAACATTTAAATTCAAACTTACTAATTGGGTGTGGATGGTATTATAGTTTGGAAGTATGACCCAACCTCATCACATTAGTGATGATTTTTAGCCTGACCAGGCTTTTTAAAATCTGATCTAGTGTAAGAGTTGAGGCCGGCATACTAAGTCCCCATCATTTCAGACGACGCATTGCATTTTAAAGATTAGGTCAATCTTTTGAAAATGCAATGCTATCAGCGTTTGATCTAAAAAAGGGTAAACCCCTCATGCACAGGGACACCTTCCTCTGTGCTATAGGTGGTTCGACCTTGATGGCACAGGTTAGATTTTGTTATTAAATTGCGATAATTTTGGGTTTGCTATCATTAAATACTGAATATTTTCTAATATTTGCAGCAATTACTATTAGAATCACTAAAACGTTTTGTTAGTTACATCATGATCCTTTAATTTAGCAAATTTTAAAGGATTGTGTTGATCAAACATAGCGTGAGTTACCCTGCTCCATAAATAGCTTCCCCCCTCAAATGGAGTGAGCTTGTGGGTTGCTATTTATAGTGCAGGAACAGGATAGGGTGTGGGTGCTAGTATAGGTTGGAAGTATGACCCAACCTCATCACATTAGTGATGATTTTTAGCCTGACCAGGCTTTTTAAAATCGGATCTAGTGTAAGAGTTGAGGCCGGCATACTGAGTTCCCATCATTTTGAACGACGCATTGCATTTTAAAGATTGGGTCAATCTTTTGAAAATGCAATGCTACCAGCGTTCGATCTAAAAAAGGGTAAACCCCTCATGCTCAGGGACACCTTCCTCTGGTCTATAGGTGGTTCGACCTTGATGGCACAGGTTAGATTTTCTTTTAGGTATATGTAGGTGCAAACTAATAATTAAACTCCGTGGTCTATTAATATAAAGTGCAACCATTAGAGGGGTAAGCAGGAAACCAGTGAACTTCAATCCTCAGCTTTAAGTAAGTTAAAGGTAGGTCCGGCATTGAAGGGCGCCCAGAAGACGGGTGCCTTGTTGCATCTCATCTCTAATTCAAGATTAAAGGTTGGTCCGACTATTGTTCGGTTTTCTTATGCGCACAAGTGGGTTGGCCGGTTTTTTATATTTTAGTAAAGTGACCATGGTCCGATATCATGCTCCATCCCCAAATGCGTCGCGATAGGGTTGGGATCCTTTTGTGTTTCAAACCTTACAATCCTTTGTTTCCGATCCTTCCCCTGCTCAAGGATTTGTACCTCAGCATGGTGAGCAGGCGTAATTACATCAAAGTTAATAAAATTAATATTCTCATATTTATTTTTATTGTGTAAATATAAACTTTTTGTATTGTCATAGAATTTGATGTAAAACGAAACGAATCCATTGCGTCAGTTTATTTATTTTTTGCTGCAATATTATTATTTTTTTTGTTTTAATTGATTATTCAATTAAATAATAACAATATAATAAATTATTTAATTTTTATTCTCACTCAAAAAATAATTTATAGTTACGCCACTGGCAACTACAAAGTTGCTGCTTTTACACACACAAGAATTGTTAGTTGCCTATGTTAGAAGTCTTTAAACAATTGATTAACAAATATTTAATGATGTTTATGACAGTTCAAGAATATTTGATGTCATCTACGACAGCTTACAAATATTTTATAACATTTAGTCAGCTCACTGACATTTTATGACTGTTTGAAAACATTTTATGGCAGCTTAGGAACATTTATGACAGCTCAAAAACAATTATTGATTGTTCACAAACCTTTAATAACGTTCATGACACTTAACAAACATTTTATGGCGTTTATGATAGTTTAGAAACAATTATTGACAGTTCACAAACATTTTAACGCGTTTCTGATAGTTCACGGACGTTTTATGACGTTTATAATATCTCGCAAACATTTTATGATCGCTCAGGAACATTTTATAACAGTTCACGAAAATTTTATGACGTTTATAATATCTCCTAAATATTTTATGACATTTATGACAGCTCAGAAACAATTATTGACTGTTTACAAATATTTTATTGCGTTTATGACACTTCACAAACATTTTGTGACGTTTCTGCCAACTCATGGACATTTTATAACGATAATAACATTTTGCAAACATTTTATGACTAATCAGGACCATTGTATGATGTTTATGACAGTTCACGGACATTTTATGACGTTTATGATATCTCTTAAACATTTTATGCTACTCCGGAAACATTTTATAACGTTTATAATGGTTTAGGAACATTTTATGACAGCTCAGAATTATTTACAACATTTTATAACGTTTCTAACAGATCAAGAACATTTTATAATATTTATGTCAGTTTAAGAACTTTTGATGACATGTTCACAAACATTTTATAATCTTTATGAAGAAATGATGGTGATATCCAATTCCTTGATAAAAAACACTTGGGCGGGTGGGTGGATAACTCCAGAACATGAGTACGCATAGATGGTTTGTACAAACTTGAATGTTTTTGTACTCTTCTCTGCAAGCGTTAAAAGTCTATGTCAAAGGAGTTGATGGTGATATTCAATCTCTTGATGACGAACACTAGGACTTTATGTATGATAAATACAAAATACCGGCCTTAAATTGATCAAAACTACAAAAATCCGGCCTAGTAAGTAAAAATAAGTCTTGTTGTATCAAATCCGGTTTTAAATGGTATAAAACTTTGACAAAATTGATTGAAAATTTAAAAATCCAGCTTTAAAATTATTAAAAACACAATTATATGTTTAACAACACAAAAATCCGGACAAAAATGATTAGAAATTACAAAAATCCGACTTAGTAAGTAAGAAATAAACAAAAATCCAACCTAAAAAATTGTTTGACCTCAGATTGATTGAAAATACAAAAATCCGGCTTAAGGACATAAAGATAAAAGCTTATAGTATATGAATACTGCTTTATATTGGTCCAAAATACAAAAATCCGGCTTTAAATTGATTGAAAATATAAAAATCCGGCCTCAAAATAAAAAAAAATCCGGCCATATTTGATAAAAAAATGATAAAAACACAAATTTATTTCAAAAACACAAAAGTCTGGCTAAAAAGGCAAAAATTTGACTAAATTTGTAACAAATAAGCTTGATTGTATTGAAATTTGGCCTTTAATAAAATAAAATCTGACAAAATTGACTAAAAATACAATAATCCTGTCATAAATTAGGCAGAAAAGCAAAAATCCGGCCTACAATGTAAAAAATAAACTTTACTGTGTTAAAAATCCGCTCTGTTAAAACAAAATGTTGATAAGATTTGATAAAAATACAAAAATCCGGCCTTAAATTAATTAAAAACTTAACAAAGTAGACAAAAATTTAAAAAAAACTGTCATAAATGAATCAAAAAGCAAAAATCCGGCCTTATATGTAAATAATAAGTTTTGTTGTACCAAAATTGGGTATTAAATAATACAAAACTTCGACAATATTGATCAAATAACAAAAATTTGATTTTAAATTTACCAAAAACGCAGTTATCTGAGTCGGTAACTAAAATTTGTCAAAAAATTTATAAAAATCCGGCCCAAAAAGTAAGAAATAACTGTTGCTGTGCCAAAATAATATGATACTTTGACCAAATTAATTGAAAATATAAAAATCCGGTCTTAAAATTTATCAAATTTAATTTTTCTTTGAAAATCACAATAATTAGTTACAAAATAAAAATATAATCTTGTAGAATGGACTCAAATTGATTAAAATGTACCAAATCTAATTTTTTTTAGAGAAATTAATTAAAAATACAAAAACCCGGACTCGTTTTAATGAAATGTGATCGTATATTTATTCTATGATTTTGTTATAAGGGTTGTTTGCTTGTATCGTGATTATTTATTGTTATAATTAATTAAAACTATTCCCAATATACTATAATATAAATAGAATTTGTTTTATTTAATGTAATTTGTGTTACATTTATTATAATACGACGCACTTGTAAATCCGATTCTTCTTGCGATAAGGTCGAATCGAATATTGTCTTATCGCAATGCATTAGAGGCCGTAGTTTTTGCCATTTGCGTGTTATTCTAAATATAAAATAAAAATATTTTCTTATCATTACTGGGCTACAATACAATTTATCATTTCTAAATATAAAAATGTTTACATCTTATATTATTGAATCAAAATGAATTAAATAACTTAAGTATGATCATGGAGTAATTGCTGTTATAATTAATTTGTCAATGAAAATTTGTTACATAATTTGTATTGTACCAATGCCAAGGCAGTTCACTAATAAAAAATAAGCAATCATTCATTTATTTAAATAAATTTTAATCATTTTTGTTTGTTGATAAACTAGTAGTTAAGGTGATCTGTGGTTACGCCACTGGATTTTTATGACTATCTTCACGCCATCAGTGAATTTTGTTGGGGTATTTAATTTTATTCGATTAACCAGCCTGTTTGCCACCAGCTTGTTTTATAAACATAAAATCCCCTAGATGGATCTCTAATTGTGACAAACATAAATTAGAAGAAATTTGCAGGAAAAAAATATGTAATGCAATTAAAAAATGTTGCATTGTATAGATATTTATTAATTTTTAAAACACACAAGTTGTAAATTTAATTTATTTACCATATATGTAATCTTAAGTAAACATAACCATGTTGAAGGTATTTCCAAATCATATTAAGCTCTGCAATACTTAAAACATGAATATTTTAGGAAAGGGGACAGTTGAAATTTGAGGATAAATGGCCATCGATGAGGCCGATTGTTTTAAAACTGTTGAAACAGGAACCTGTGTCCCCAATAGAATGGCATGAACTTTTTTACGACGTTCATTTAGTTTGTTTGTGGGATGAAAAAGGACCGGCCAAATTAAGGGACCATTTACAAGAAGATATTGTACAGTTTATTAAGCAAGCGCAAACCCGAGTTCTTGCCCAACGTGAAGAGCAAATGTTATTGAAAGCTTATATTGCTGAATGGCGGAAGTTCTTCACTCAGTGCAATTACTTACCGACTCCATTTAGGCAATTAGAAAGCTCGTTAATGGTATATTAATATTATTCAATTGAATTATGTTTTTTGATTTATTTTATTATTTTAGGGCAAACCTAGCAATTCAACTACATTAAATTCAAGTGGTAAAAAGGGTCAAGTTGAAGAGAGTATAGTTAGGAAACTTATGTTAGATTCGTGGAATGAAAGTATATTTAGTGATATTAAACATAGGCTGCAGGAGAGCGCTATGAAATTAGTACATGCAGAACGAAATGGAGAAGCTTTTGATTCTCAATTAGTTATAGGTAATTTTGGCTATTTAATTTGTGTTTTATGCTACATTCCGATTTATTTTTAGGAGTGCGTGAGTCGTATGTTAATTTATGTTCGAATACAGATGATAAAATGCAAATATATCGTGAGAATTTTGAAGCGGCCTATATAAAAAGCACGGAAATGTTTTATCGACTCAAAGGGCCTGAACAGTTGGCTGCTAATGGTGTGCAAGCTTATATGAAATACGCGGATTCGAAATTACGTGAAGAAGAGGCAAGAGCGCAACGCTATTTAGAAGCCGGTAGCAGTGCCGTTATCCAATGTTGTGTTAAAGTACTTCTCGGTAACAATTTATCTATATTATTAGCGGAATGCGCTCCGCTAATAAAAATCTCAGAGACTGATCGTTTGCAATTAATGTTTCGGTTATTAGAACGAGTGCCGGAAGGTGTGCATCCGATGCTTTTAGAACTTGAACAACATATCACCTTGGCAGGTTTAGCCGATATGATGGCTGCTGCTGAAATAATCACTCAAGATTCTGAGAAATATGTGGAGAGGTTATTGGAATTATTTAGGAAATTTAGTGCTTTGGTTCATGATGCCTTTTCGGATGATCCTAGATTTTTAACGGCAAGAGATAAAGCGTTTAAGTCTGTTGTGAATGATACGACTGTGTTTAGGTTGGAGCTGAATACGGGGAAGAATCCTGGTCCGAAATCCGTTGCGCCTGAAAGCAAGTGTCCGGAATTGTTGGCGAATTATTGTGACATGTTGTTGAGGAGGACGCCGTTATCGAAAAGGCTTACTTCGGAGGAAATCGAGTCGAGATTAAGGGATGTTTTGTTAGTACTGAAATATGTTTCGAATAAAGATGTTTTTATGAGGTATCATAAAGCGCATCTCACAAGAAGACTGATTTTGGATGCCAGGTAATATTTTCTTTATTATGTTTAGAGATTGTAACAGAAATTTCGTTTTTATAAATGCAGATTTAGCAAAATAAAATATTATTTCTTATACAGGGTGATTCAAGAGCCTTTTTACAATTTTTTTAAGTTTTATAAACGTAGTAGCCATGATAGAACATAATAATCATCTGTCAAAAATGGTTTTTTTATGTCACATACCTAGTAATGACTCATTTTCTAACAAAGGATATGCTGATATTGTTTTTGTTTATATTTGTAATGAGTCTAATGTGATTCATTCATCCTGTATAACAGTGAAGTTTTGATATACAGGGTGAACAAAATTTTTAATAAATAGTCTATGTACAAAGTTGTCATTAAGTAAGTAAGTGGATGGCTTTTCTTATTGTGCCCCATCCACTTGATATTAAGTCATCAATAAATTAAATTTTTCACATCTGTGGTGTTAATGTAATCCGTTATCGGCTGGTCTTCGAAGATGGATGGTCCAAGTCAAAAAACTGTTGATTGTAATTGCATTGATCGTTTAAGCTCCGTTTTGAGCACGGAGGTTTGCGAAGCGGTTCCCGTGCAATGACACTGAGTGTAGAAACCCCCCACGGTGCAACGTCTCAAACGTTGCCGCATCGATCTCCCGATCGATGCGGGATCTCGAGGTTGCACGAGCAATTATATTGGACTCTAAGACACGGAGCGGTGATGATGGGTGATGTCCTACCAGGTCGGGAGTGTAGTGTCGCCACCCAGCGATGGAGAGATCAAAGTGGGATCTCGACGCTGGCGATGTTGATGAAGTCGTTCCAAATAGGTGGTCCGGGAGCAGTGCGGGGGTCGTCAATGTAGGGATTTGTAGTGTTGATAAGTCATGCTGTGGATGTTTTGGACGGTGATATGGTCCTCGACGTTCTTTGGCAGTGGTGGTCTCAACTGCGACCGTGTGTGTTCTTCATGAACGGCTTGTATTCTCCAAGGTTGGACGGACTCAGCGGAGGAGACGTTCGGGATAGTTCTTAGGATGCTCTCTCTCATAATATCGGTTCTTTGTTGTTATATTCTGGCTGTGCGTCCAACCACAGAGTACGTGGTGGTAGCAGACTCGAAAAGTGCTAAAGGATACTTATGTGGTCTTCGAAACCAGGTTGATGATTGTGTGGAAGCTGCAGTAAGTGGTAAGACTAGAGTCATTTGGTGGCACCAGACGTTGGCTCTTGAACTGACTGCGGTTCTCGGCTGTTGTTATGCCGTTTTGCTGTTTAATGTAAATAATGGGGTTATTGAAGGGTATTAGGTTATTTGTTCCCCCTGGGAATGCTTCAGGGAGTGAAACGTGCTCTGGGGCTGTCAGGGCGGAGGTCGACAGAGGCTGGCCCGTCTCGGCCGAACAATTCAATGGTAGCAGCGTTTCTGGATGATTGGGTGGTGGCAGAGTCGGTGTGCCTAGTCTCGCCGCTGCGGTAGAACTGGCCGAAGAATGATGGCGCGGCGGGGTTTTGTTAACTCTCTGCAATAACAAATTTTTGACTTTATACTAGTCCGCTTGGTAGTGGTGAGCTCTGTTTGGTGGAGTACATTTTTCCCCAATCTCAGAGACCGAGCTTCCGAATTATTCCTATGGAGATAATGTCTATGTATTCACTGTAGTATTGTTCGGGACTGAAGTAGTTCATAAAATATCAAAAGTGTTCACTGGGGTTTCACTATTAGTTCGGGTGTCGCGGTTCAGGTTTGAAGTATGTTTCGGGCTTCGGCGATGGTTTCCGCTGCGCTGTGGCGTCACATGTTTAATCCCTACAATCCAAACTACGGGTCGATTATAATGATTTGGAGTCTCCCACCTATCCAGGTGTTCGTCTTCAAGAGATTGCATGTTTGAACTTTCTGCAAACGTCAGAAGACTTTGTCACTGAAGAAGGTCGTGGTCTAACCTCTTGATAAGTAACACTTGGGTGGATGGGTGGGTCACTCTAATCCAAACTATTGCTTGGTTATCTTTATATGGAGTAGCCCGCCCACCCACCCAAGTGTTTGTCATCAAGAGATTGCATGTTTGAACTCTCTGCGAAACGTTAGAAGTCAATTTGTCACGGGAGAAGGTCGTGATCCAACCTTTTGATAAGTAACACTTGGGCCACTCCAATCCAAACTATTGCTTAGATAACCAAGCAATAGTTTGAATAGCCCACCCACCCAAATGGTCGTCATCAAGAGATTGTATGTTTAACCTCTTTACGAACGTCAGAAATCAATTTGACACAGAATAAGGTCGTGATTTAAATCTAATCCAAACTATTGTTTGGTTTTCTTCACATGGAGTAGCCCAACCACCCACCCAAGTGTTTGTCATTTACAGATTGCATGTTTGACCTCTCTGCGAACATCAGAAGGGCGAGTGGATGAGCCACTCTAAACCAAACTATTGCCCACCTACCCAAGTGTTCCAACTTTTTAATAAGTAACACTTTGGGCGGGTGGGTGGGCCACTCCAATACAAACCATTGTTTGGTTATCATCATATGGAGTAACGCGTCCACCCACCCAAGTGTTCGTCATCAAAAGATTGCATGTTTGACCTCTCTGCAAGCATCAGAAGTCATTTTGTCACAGGAGAAGGTCGTGATCAAACTTCTTGACGACTAATACTTTGGTGGGTGGGTGGGCCACTCCAATCTAAATTACGGGCTGGTTATCATGATTTGGACTGTCCCACCCACCTACCCAATTGTCCGTCATCAAGAGATTGCATGTTTTACCTCTCTGCGAACGTCAGAAGTCATTTTCTCACAAGAGACGGTTGTGGGCCAACTTCTTGATACTTTGGTGGGTAGGCCACTCCAATCCAAACTGTTATCATAGTTTGGAGTGTCCCACCCACCCTAGTGCTTATCATCAAGAGATTGCATGTTTAAACTCTCTGCAAACGTCAGAAATCAATTTGTCACGGGAGAAGGTCGTGATCTAACCTCTTGATAAGTAACACTTGGGCGGATAGGTGGGCCACTCCAATCCAAACTGTTGCTTGGTTATCATCATATGGAGTAGCCTACCCACCCAAGTGTTCGTCATCAAGAGATTACAAGTTTGAACTCTCTGCAACCGTCAAAAGTCAATTTGTCACAGAAGAAGGTCTTAATCCACCTTTTGATAAGTAACGTTTGGGCGGGTGGCTGGGTCACTCCAATCCAAACTATTGCTCTGTTATCCTTATATGGAGTAGCCCACCCAAGTGTTCGTCATCAAGAGATTACGTGTTTGATCTCTGTAAGAACGTCGGAAGTCAATTTGTCACAAAAGCAGGTCGTGATCCAACCTCTTGACGACTACCACTTGGGTGGGTGGGTGGGCCACTCCTATCCAAACTGTTGGCTGGTTATCATGATTTAGAGTGTCCCACCCACCCACCCAAGTGTTCGTCATCAAGAAATTGCATGTTTGAACTCTCTGCAAACGTCAGAAGTTATTTTGTCACAGGAGAAGGTCGTGATCCAATTTCTGGACGACTAACACTTGGGCGGGCGGGTGGGCCACTCCAATTCAAACTACGGTCTGGTAATCATGATTTTCAGTGTACCACCCACCCACCCAAGTGTTTGTTATCAAGAGATTGCATGTTTGACTTCTCTGAGAACGTCGGAAGTCATTTTGTCACAAGAGAAGGTCGTGATCTAACTTCTTGACGACTAACACTTGGGCGGATGGGTGGACTACTTCAATCCAAACTATTGGCCGATTATCAAGGTATGGAGTGTCAATAATCCAAAATTGGATCATTCCACTTTCTGTAATTGGTATTTGTATATAAATTATGGAGAGAGGGCGACAGATTCAATGTCTTGATGACAAATATTCGGGCGGGTAGGCGGAGCACTCAGATCATTGATTGCGAGCAAGTGTTGGAAATTCAAAAATTGGATCATTCTCCTTCAAACGTTATATGTAACTAAATTAGAGAAACAGAACAGAAACAGTTGGGCGGGTGAGCGGGGTACTCAGATTATTGATTGCAAGCAAGTAGTTTCAACTGGAGTGATCCCAAATGTAGATCATTCTCTTCTCTGCAAATGTTAGTTCTAACTAAATTAGGGAAGTAATGTGATCCTATCTCTTGGTAACAAATAGTCGGGTGGGCAGGCGAGGCACTCAGATCATTAGTTACGAGCGAGTAATTTCAGTTTGGGCTACACGACCTTCGCCGGCCTCAATTTCAAGTTGTTTCGATGCGACTTCTTTGGTTTTCCGTTGAAAGGTAGACGGAATATTGCTGGTCTGTGTCTCTTCCGATACCGGGTTACAGAGAGGTACGATGGTCTTTGTTTCCATGTTAGCCGTGAAACGGCTTTCATCTGATATGTCATGTCTAGTGGTCTTGCAGATGTTAGTGATTGCAGGTCACACTTCTTTGTGACACTTTCTCTCGACGGATTCTGCGATGCAAATTGTCTGGGTGGTTGTAACCGCATGCTGTATTGGTTGGTCGACCTCGATGACCATTATTTGTTGGATTTTGGTTACTGTATTCCTGAACTTCTTTGGTCTCCTCGGTGATGACGTTGAGGCTAGCGTGATGTACGCGCGTTTGCATTGTCAGCCACTTTATCTGTCCGCCAGGTAGTTCGTTGCGTTTTCTTATTAGGTGGCATGTTGCGCCATTTGCCAATTGCAGAAGCAGCAGAGTTCTAATCAGCGTTATTAGTTCCGTTGATAAAGTCGTACCTTGCGGTAGTTTTGTAACTTTTTATGTGAGTCCGGAAGTTGTTCAGAAATGTGAGAAGGCTCGTCGCGTCGGAGGGTAGTAGACGGGTATAGTGCCAGGTATATGTTTGCATCTACCTGGTCGGTGAACTGGTGACATCGCAGGATTTTCAGTGGACCTTATCGGGTTCTTTTGTACGTACTTGGGATTTGTGTCTGAACATGTCCCATGACGGTGTTGGGTTTGCTGACTAGTGTCACAGTGGGTTGGTCGACTTGTTTGGGGACCGTGTTGTTGTGGTCCCCAGATGACTAATTGTTTTGTCATCATCAGAGATTGTTGCTAAAGTCTGTTCTTCTACTTTCTGGCGTTTTTGTCGCTGGGTTGTTTGCGGGGTCGAGTGCCCCACGTTGGGCGCCATTTATTATCGGCTGGGCAAAGGGTGCGGACGTGTAATTCGGGATAGTTCTTCCATAATATCGGTTCTTTGTTGTTGTACTCGGTCGGTGTGCGCAAGTGCATCACCATATTACCTCGTTTTGCCCACGCGGGTATTGGCGTTGTTGAGCGTGCTGTAACTGTTCGTCCAGGTCCAAGCGTTGTTTGGCGTTGTCGGGTTTGTCCCATTTTCCACCTGAGGTTTCTTCCCATGAGTAGTTTGCTGTGGCAGCGTTGATCCGGCGGTTTATAAGAGCTTATCTAATTGTTTGTGAGGGTCCATTTTTTCAATTCCCTCCTTTTTACCGGATCGCCTTTAAAGCGCCACTGTTAAGGAGCTCTTAAAAAAAATATTAGGAGCATTATTAACGTAATGAAGCCAGACCCTAATGTAGTAATCAACAAAGATTTTTTTACATACTCTGTCTTCTCAATTTGTAAAGCAACTAACGTATACTTGCAATTTTATTTTAGTGCGGATAGTGAGAAAGAAGAAGACATGGTAGAATGGTTACGCGAAGTTGGAATGCCGGCAGATTACGTAAATAAATTAGCCCGCATGTTCCAAGATATAAAGGTTAGTGAAGACTTAAACTCGTTATTCCGAACATCGACGGCCCGGCACGATGCCATCAATATAAAAATATTGAATGCCGGCGCTTGGGCCCGAGGTTCAGAACGCGTTACCGTCAGCCTTCCTGTAGAATTAGAAGACTACATACCGGAAGTTGAAGAATTCTACAAGAAAAAACATTCGGGTAGAAAACTTCAATGGTAATTGTAATATCAGCAGCAAAAACGATAAAATAATAATTAAATAAATTTAGGTACCATCACATGAGTAATGGAACTATAACGTTTACAAATGAAGTCGGGAAATTCGACCTCGATGTTACAACTTTCCAAATGGCCGTACTGTTTGCGTGGAATCAACGTCCACAGGAAAGGGTTAGCTATGAGAATTTACGACTGGCTACGGAACTTCCCGATGCTGAATTGAGGAAAACGTTATGGTCACTAGTAGCATTTCCTAAATTAAAAAGACAGTTATTATTATTTACACCAACTGTTGGTGCTTCTAAAGATTTTTCAGAACATACTCTATTCTGGATTAATCAAGAATTTTCTTTAGTTAAAAATGGAAAACCACAACGCCGTGGAAAGGTAATTTAAAATAATTTAACGCTCAATTAATATTACTTTTATTTTTAGATCAATTTAATTGGAAGATTACAGTTGAGTACTGAGAGGTCTCAGATGGAGGATAACCATTCCATAGTTCAATTAAGGATATTAAGAACGCAAGAAGCTATCATTAAGATATTAAAAATGAGAAAGCGAATCTCAAATGCTGCTTTGCAGACGGAACTCGTTGATATATTAAAGAACATGTTTTTACCATCGAAAAAAATGATCAAAGAGCAACTAGAATGGCTTATCGAACATAAATATATGAAGAGAGATGATGATGACATTAATACTTTTATTTATATGGCGTGAATTGTTATTAATAAATTTTGTTACTAAATTTTAATAATTGTTTTGAGTGAAAATTTGAAAAAATTGATTTTATAAATATTTTAATAGGATTATTGAACCCATTTTGGTACGCCTATGGATTGGTCCAACGCCATTTTGATCAAAAATATTGAAAAGGTACTGAATTACGCCTACGTTCAGGTTAGTTGGAAATGTTAGTTTTATAAACATTTCGGTAGGACTATTGAATCCTTTTGGTAAGCTTGTAGAATGATCTAACGTCATTTTGACGCTTGTGTCGTTTTTTGATAGAATTTATTGTTTTCCCACTTTATTTCATTGCTGCCAACTGTGTAAATTGCATCTAATTTGGTCAGTTTTGAGGCAACTGAATCTAATTGAGTCACTTACATCAAGCTTGGAAGTGGTAATGCATTGAACTCTTCTCATAACTTTTAGATTAATCGCTGAATTTCCATACAATTTTGAAACGGTAGGTCCCAATACCATTGTTACCAATTGTGTAAAGCTAACTTGGAGTCATTTATTTCAATCTAGAAACCATTTGGAAATAAATTCAAGGCATAACTTCTAAACCAACTATTTTATTTTAATGCAATTTTGCAACAAGCACTCGAATATCAATTAATGCACCAGAGTTTGATTTTCAAGTTTCTTGCTTATGGAGTCGTGGGATAGGAATAAAAATAAAATTATATTGTTTAAACAGCCTATTCAAAGTTGAACTGCCCCAGATCGCGTATCTTTTCCTTCTACACCCACGAATCTATTCCAAACCAACTCTTTCTTGAATCGCTTTAAGACAGGTCGATTCAGCCCGAAACTGCGGTCGGGATATTACGTATACGTACGGCCATCTTGGAAAGAGGCGTGGCTTATATAAGATGGCGGAATGGTTATATTAAATAAATTCTAAACTTTAGTGTGCTGTGTATAGATATTGACACACAAAATTTATTTAATATAAACATAACCTCAAATAATTTAATAAAAGTGTAAAAATCTATTATTAAAATTACTGTTATGTCCCAAGTAATAATGAAGTAAACAAATGTAAATTTAAATTCAAATACTTACCAGATTGATATTAAAATAAATTTAAAAATAATTCTAAATAAATTTATTGATTAAACAGAAAAAAACAAATAAAATGGCTTTAAGCTTGTACATTATTAAATAAAAAAGTAACAAAACAACACCAGCAAAGTAAACAAATAAAGTTTAATATTTGTGTAATCTAAATATATTTTTGGGTACATCTCTTTAAAATATTAACATCCATTGACCCAATTTTCTAGTACAAAATAAACCCTGATCTTTCTATTACATTTAAAATTTACAATTTTGCAATGCCAACAACACCACAAGCCAAACGTGCACCGGCATTACCAGTAGTTTTACTCAATTCGTGTCCACCTTGACCTAAATCATCAGGATCGGCATGTACGACAAGAGTACGTCCCAAAATGCTGTTTGCACCGCATAGGGAAATCTGGCTATCGCAGATTTTTACTTGAGCAACACCATTGGCTCCAGCTTTGATATTACCAAGATCGCCGACATGGCGACAACTGGAATCAGGACCACCATGATCATTGCCTTCTGGATTGAAATGTGGTCCGGCTGAAATGCATCCATTGGTGTTATCACCGAATTCGTGGATGTGGAAACCGTGGAGACCTTCAGTTAAACCGCTTACTTCACCGGTGACTGATACTTTTCCATCCTGAAATTGTAAAACATTTTAAGAATAACAATTTAAATCAATTAAAATGTGTTCCTGATATTAAACTTTACTATTAATGAATAGGTTAAAATTGAAATTAATTCAAGGCCACCTTTGGGTCAAAGTTAATAACAATATATCAAAATGATTACTTGCACTTGTTTGTAATAAATAATTAACCTTGAATTTTAAATTGTTTATCATTTCTCCCTGTTAAGATTTATCATCAACCTAATTACAACAATTATAAACAAGTGGATGATTGTGTAAATAAATCAAACTTTCAAGTATGATTAAAATTTAACCTTTTGATAATTATATTAGTTATTAAAAACTTGGCATAAAACGCCCTTTTTATTGCATAAGTTATTTCAATATTAATTATAGATAATTCGGCATGATTGAATTTTGTTAATATAATGAAGCCGACTTATAATTAGCCGGTTTTAATGAATTTTATTTAATTACCTTCTGATCAAACCAAAGGGTCCCCTTAACGCATTCTCCATTCAATACACAAACGGCTTTAGACATATTTTTGGAATTATTTCAGTACAACTTGACACTGTGACGATGCAGTAATTTAGTTTTCAAGGCGATTGATGTTCTAGAACGTAGAAGTGGAAGGGATCTTGCACTCAGCACGACAACGATAATTTTGTTCTAACAATTTATTAATCGGCGACTAGAATGAAGTTAGTTAATTATGATTGTACAGTGTTACCACTAGTATAAAAATTGTAATGTTTTTATCAAAATGTTGTTATTTCGAAACAGAGGCGTATCAAAATTTGTCATGAAGTTAACAACAAAACAGCATTTCTATTTGACAAAATTGGTGGCATTAAAACCTCGTTCATACTGATTTTTATATTTGTACTACTTTATTTAAAAGTTAGATCTGTAATACTTTTCAAAACTTAAAAATATGTATGTTTGTCATTATTTTAAGACAAAACACAATGAATTATGCTACAAACTAAAGTTTGCAGTTAATTTAAGGAGAATTATCATAAAATATGCTACAAAATAAAATTAGTAGTTATTTTAGGGGAAACACAATGAACTGTGCTACAAAACAAAGTTAGTAATTATTTTAGGAAAAAATTATTATGAATTTATGCGTGCATTTTGATGTGTTTTTTAATGTCTCACAAACGCTAATATTTTCTAGGACGCTTGCCAAGTGTGAGACGCAATATTTAAAAATGCACCGAGTGCATAAAGCGTACAAATGGAAAACATCTTAGCTGCTTTCCCGTTACGTTCTGACAGACCCAGGGGGGTTATTCTGGCATGTTGCGACTATCTCGTATCGCTTGTCGCATATTGCATCATATGCGACACAACGTATCGTGTCGCATTTAATGACGTATTCTAATTGCACGATCGACTCGACGGTATTTTGAGGCTATTGCAATCGCCATTTGAGCGCCATCTTTTTAATTGTGTATGAAGTAATTTAGAATAAATTGAAGTTGACTCAACGATATTGATATTTATATTATTTTTTTAATCCAGTTATAATGTATTTTTATTTAATAATTAAAATAATATATACTCGCAAACAAGTGCGTTTCCAGCCAACTAGTCTGTGGGGGGTAATTAAAAAAAAAGATAAATATATATTTTATTTTGTAAGTACAACAAACAAACAGAGAAAAAGACTTTTCTAATGGAAAAATTGACCGGTTATGTTATTTGTTTAGAATATGGAATATTGGTAATTTTTAACAATAAAAATTGATAAGCAAAACATTCTTAGGGGGGATAATTACCCAATTACTCCCCCCTGAAACCGCCACTGCTCGCAAATATCCTAAAAATGTACTATGTAGTATGTAAATTTTTTAACACGTTCACTGCGTTAAGGGGCAGCATTTTTATATTTGGCAGACCATAATTTCAATAAACTTCCCTGCGTGCGACGGTTTTTACTGCGACATGCTAACGCGGTTACGCATGAGCGCCGTACCGCTAAATATGAAAGACAAGCAAGGGGCATATGTGACCCGTACCGCCAGATAGGAAGTTACTCAAAATCAGTAGTAGTAGTAGTAGTGGTTTTATTTTATTTATTTTATTAAAACCTATGGATAGCCAATTAAATATATGCTTAAAATATACATTTATAACAAATAAAAACATTAAGCATATAATTTATTAGTCGCTCAAAGGTGTATAAAAAATAAATCAAATTAAAGTTTAAAAAAAGTTAGGTTATTCAGCTAATAGTTTATTAGGTGCTTTATAAGGAGTTGGATATTGTGATAGTGATTCAATTCAGTTATTATAGGTAATTTATTACATAGCAAAATATTGGTTGCGTTCAGTAGAACTCATCAGTTGCCAGCGCTGACTCAATAAGCGCTGAGCCCGTCTGAACGGTATATTTTGCCACGGTTGCCAACCGTGTAAACTTTTATCAACTATATAAACATAAAGCTCAGAGTTTTGAATTTAAATAAATGATTTAATTAGATTATGAAGCCGCTACTTAACGAGATATAATATATTCTCAATAAATAATGCCATTTAAGGTAAAGGTGTAGAATAAGACTACCCTGAAGTTGGCAACGGAGTACTGCAATTGATTATTTTTATCATTTTTTACTTCTCTCACTCAAGTTATTACAGCGTTAATATTACGTTGTAATCTCATTTACTTATGTTGCTAATTTTTCCGTTTAAAAACATATATAACTGCTATGTAGTTTGGTTTTGACATAATAAACTTATTTTTCAAATAAAAGCGCGAACCAAGCAAACCTAGATGTATGATGAGTAAAATGACAAGCGCTGCCAGCAAACGATAGTCATCAAGCGCGTTCAGTACGCATGATGAGTCGTCCTGAACGCGGCCATTATTACCTACCTTTAAATAATTATTTCAAAATTATAGAAAACTATTTGTGTATTCACTACAATAACTGCAACTTCATATAATTTTAATATATAAATTTAAAAATAAAATTCTCGCAAATGATGACGTCAATCGACATCGCAGAAAAGTGCCAGAATACCGGTAACGACACCACTCCCCTCCACTAGGGGAAGTCTATGACGTGTTGCGAGATCGCAATGAGCGCCAGAATAGGGCCTCTGGTGCACTGCGATCCCGTTACGTATGCATAAGTGGGGTAACATGCAAAAAGTCGTATTTCCCCTCTTCTTCTAGCCCCAACCTTTCAAACGGGGCGAGTTGCACTTCCTTATTTGATTGGTTGATTTAAAAATTACATCTGACAGCAGCCGTTAATTAATTAAAATATATATCAGGAACAGTCAACGGAAGAAATTACAAATTAAAAATTAAAGAGAAATAAACAAACTACATGAATGTAAGTGATTATTAAATTTACATTTGACATATGCGCAAACGCTACAGAAACATGTTCCCATAAAGGTGCAAGACGCTCGAGTGTAACTTGCACTGAGGTAAGATGCCCTGGGTTAGTAACCCTAATAACGGGAAAGCAGCCATCGTGGTTTTGATTCCGTGATTGGCAATCGCAGATTTGTCAATAAGCTGAAGTTGACATTTTGCACGAGATTCCGGAAGCAATTTTATTTGAATAATTGGCTACAAAATCTTGGCGTAGAAAACGTATATTTTACTGTAGCAAATTTATACTTTTTAAGTAGCAACAATGGTTGCGTTCAGTACAACTCATCAGTTGCAAGCGCTGACCTATTAAGCGCTGAGCCCGTCTGAACGGTATTTTTTGCCACTGTTGCCAACCGTGTAAACTTTTATCAACTACATAAACATAAAGCTCAGAGTTTTGAATTTAAATAAATGATTTAATTAGTTTATGAAGCCGCTACTTAACAAGATATAATATATTCTCAATAAGTAATGCCATCTAAGGCGAAGGTGTAGGATAAGATTACTCTGAAGTTGGCAACGAAGTACGGCAATTGATTATCTTTATCATTTTTTACTAAAATATTAATCTCATAGTTACCTATGTTGTTCCTTTTCCCGTTTAAAAACATATATAACTGCTATGTAGTTTAGTTTTGACATGATGAGTTTCCTTTTCAAATATAAGCGCGGATCAAGCAAACCTAGATGTATGATGAGTAAAATGACAAGCGCTGCCAGCAAACGACAGTCATCAAGCGCGTTCAGTACGCATGATGAGTCGTCCTGAACGCGGCCATTTACTATAGTTGTTGCTGCTTTAGCGCTATTTTGAATTTAGATTAATAATTCATAATAATTCTTTTTAAATTAACTGCAAACTTTAATTTGTACCACAATTCATTGTGTTTTCCTTAAAATAATTACTAACTTCATTTTGTAGCTTGATTCATAATAATTCCCCTTAAATTAACTGCAAACTTCAATTTGTAGCACAATTTATTGTGTTTTTTGTAAAATAATTACTTACTTTATTTTATTTCCAAAGATAATCGGTTCTTTTGTATTTCTTGACGTAAAATTAACCCCGGATTGAGATTTTGGAAATCTGACTCCAACATTCTTAACATTTGACTGTCAATTTTAAGATAACCACCAAAGACATGGGTTTTTGCGTTTCGAACTGCAAAAAAGGCACTAATCGGTGAAAGGGAGGGACAAAATTAATCCACAGACTCATCTGAATTCCTGAAACTGAAAGTCTGTAGCTCAAAAAGATGTATGTACATTAGATGCTATATAACACCGTTTATAATCATTATTAAGCAAATCAACAACTTAATTGCACCATTTTAGCATTTACAAAGTTCTATAATATAAATATTTTTAAAATAAAGAAAATGTTTAACTACGATCTACCGCAATTATAAATCAGATTTTAAGGACGCCAATGGATTGATTGCATAGTGAAGTTAGTCGCAAATATAATCACTTATATTCATGTAGTTGCAAAAATCAATCGACAAAAATTAAAAACAGTTTAATTACAAATTTTTTAAATAAAAATAACATTTTCTCATATTAAATATATATTAATTAAAATTCATGAACATGGGCTCCAGAAAATTGTAAAATCATTGTTATTTCTGCATTAAATCATAACCATAACCAACAACAAAACCAGAGTTTATTGAAAGAAAATTTAACCAGAATGGAGTCTGAAAGTATAGAAATAATTGATAGTAGAGGTGGTTAATTGTCAGAATGGTAAATTTGTTTAAAATTCGGTCCCTTCGAAAGGTATTTTTAATAGTTGTATTAATTGAATGTTGCATTATATATTTTTTTTAATTTCTGTAGCTTAGCTTCCATTGAATCTTTCAGTCGTAAGTTAGTTGGCTGCTGTAATCGATTCAAAATTTTTAATAAATAAATAAAAATGATTCAAAAAAATAGTTCTATTAGTTCATTGAATCTATAATTATGATTTAAACTAATAATTTTAAATTTTTTTTGCAGATAAGAATGAAATATAAATTAAGATGGATAATATTGTCGCTTCGACGTTACTACCATCTCTGTATAATTTTATCTATAATTATTTTTCTATTATTTAGCTATTTTTTTCTTTATTCAAATGACCAACCGAAAGCAATGCTACTGAAATATAGAACGACCACACTACCAACTGAAACAAATGGAAATAAAAATAACGACATAATACTAACCGGGAACATATTTTCCAATAAAGAGCTCCGCGAGAAAATGCTGAAAGATAAAGTCGAACGCCTATCAAGAAACATAAAAAAATCACGTTCGATACACTTGAATACAAAACCAATATTAAATCCGAATTATAATGTTCATGCATTTTATTATGGTTGGTATGGAAATATGAAATTTGATGGATATTTTAAGCACTGGAATCATACTTATTTACCAAATTGGAAACGCGATGATCGTAAAGTATATCCAACAGGTTATCACGAAGCTCCAATTGATATTGGTTCTAATTTTTATCCAAAAATTGGATGCTATAGTTCGAGAGATCCTCACATAATTAAAACTCATATGAGCCAAATACATAATGCCGGAATAGGAGTGATTGTGGTATCATGGTCACCACCAAATTTTAAAGACTCTCCTCACGATATATTACCAATTTTATTTGATACCGCGCTTAAATATAATATTAAAATTGCTTTACATATCGAGCCATATATTGGAAGAAATCCGGTGAATTTGTTAACATATTTAAAATTATTTTTGAACGATTTTGGTGATCATCCTGCTTTATATAAAGTTCAAAAACCTTTAAGTTTGAAAAAAGTACCAGTTTTTTACGTTTACGATTCGTATTTAATACCGGACGTTGCATGGAAAGAAATATTGCATAAAAAAGGTAATTTAAGTATTCGCAATACAGATTTAGATGGGATTTATATCGGTTTATTGGTGGATATATCGCATCGATCACATATAAAAAAATCACAATTTGATGGATTCTATACGTACTTTGCATCTAATAGTTTTAGCTATGGAAGTACATGGAAGAATTGGAGGAGTTTATCAAAATTTGCAGTACAAAATGGATTAATGTTTGTTCCATCAGTAGGACCTGGTTATATTGATACTCAGATACGGCCATGGAATAATGTTAATACAAGACATCGAAGACACGGACAATATTATGATGTTGCTTGGAGAACTGCAATTAATAATAATGCAAATTATGTTTCGATAACAAGTTTTAATGAATGGCATGAAGGGACCCAAATTGAGCCAGCACAGGCTAAAAAAACTTTAGGTTTTACTTATTTGGATTATGAACCTGAGGGGGCTGATTATTATTTGAATTTGACCAAGTGGTGGGTACAACAATTTGAAAAATCTACTATGTAAAGTTATTTTTAATACAGGGAAATTATTAAGTTTGTTAATTTAATGGCTGTGATTTACTTTTATTTAGTATAAGTTATATAAATGTTCAATATTGTATGTATTATAATCAGAAATAATTATAAATAATATAATAAGTTTTTAAATAAATTTTTGATACTTAATCTTTCTTCTTTAGTGGCTGGGCAAATTCTATTGTTCCCCAGGACAAGGATTTGGCCTTTACAGAATACTTCACTGCAATTTGATTTGTTTTTTATTTAAATTATTTTTTTAACTTTATCCTAATCAAAATATTGTGAATTTAGCTACAAAATGAAATTAGCAATTATTTGGAATACACACAATGAAGTTTGCTGTTAATTTAAGGGAAATTATTGTGAGTTTAGCTTCAAAATGAAATTAGCAATTATTTGGAATACACACAATGAAGTTTGCAGTTAATTTAAGGGGAATTATTGTGAGTTTAGCTACAAAATGAAATTAGCAATTATTTGGGAATACACACAAATGAAGCTTGCAGTTAATTTAAAGGGAATTAAGCCTCGTTCATACTCATCCGATTTGCGATATGCGATTTTTTTTATTGTAACAAAATATTTCTCGCAAAATCTCGTTTATACTGATCCGATTTTTTTATTGCGATTTTTTCTAGTGACATTTTGTGTTTATTCTGGTGATTTTTATATTTGTACTAATATTTTATTTAAAAATTAGATCTGTAATACCTTTCAAAACTTAAAAATATGTGTTAATTTAATTATACTTGTTTTAAACAATAATTATTTTATTGTATTTAAACATTATTTAAAGTTTAAAAGTAAAATTATTTATTTTTAGTATTTATATGAACCAATTTTCACCACATATTTAAAACTAATTATTTTTGTAAACATAGTTTTATGTAATTTGTAATAATCAGTAAAATTATTATTTTTTTAAATACATAACCTATATGACATATCAATCTTTAAATGAAATGAAGTTAGGCACTTTTATTAAAAATAAAATCGCACAATGTTCAAACTGATTCAACTTTGTCCGATTGATAAAAATACAAAATATCATCAAAAATTACTTTCGAAAATACAATTTAAAAAAATAAATTTTATCAAAGTTAACCTCGAGAACACATAAACAAATGTAGATATGTTACAAAACGCTTCATTTTTTTAAAATATTTTTGTTATATTGTTGGAGTTGAATTATTTTACTTTATTTGATGTTTTAATTAATAATTAACATTGGAGATTGTTAGTATTTAATAAATAAATTGTTTTTAGCATTAAATTATTGTACGTAAGTTTGGCAACAGCGCGCGAAACGTCGGTTCAACAAAAAGTATAATGAAGTGAAGTTACAAATACAAACATAACCACAATCTGATCTGTTTCATTACAGAACTGGCGTTTGATTTAATAACTGTAAAATCTGATTTAAATTTAGCGAAACTTTCAATTACAGTTATTTTAACAATAATATTTAATTACAATTTATTTAATTACATTATTAATAAAAATTCAATGGCATGAAGTTAGGTACATTCTTAAAAAAATCGCAAAAAGTTAAAATAATCGCAATTTTTGTTTTCGACAGGCGGCCATTTTTAATCGCAAAAAAAATGAAAAAATCGGATGAGTATGAACGAGGCTTTAAGCCTCGTTCATACTCATCCGATTTGCGATATGCGATTTTTTTTATTGTAACAAAATATTTCTCGCAAAATCTCGTTCATACTGATCCGATTTTTTTATTGCGATTTTTTCTAGTGACATTTTGTTTTTATTTTAGTAACTTTTATTTTTATACTAATATTTTATTTAAAAATTAGATCTATAATACCTTTCAAAACTTAAAAATATGTTTTAATTTAATTATACTTGTTTTAAACAATAATTATTTTATTGTATTTAAACATTATTTAAAGTTTAAAAGTAAAATTATTTATTTTTAGTATTTATATGAACCAATTTTCACCACATATTTAAAACTAATTATTTTTGTAAACATAGTTTTATGTAATTTGTAATAATCAGTAAAATTATTATTTCTTTAAATACATAACCTATATGACATATCAACCTTTAAATGAAATGAAGTTAGGCATTTTTATTAAAAATGAAATCGCACAATGTTCAAACTGATTCAACTTTGTCCGATTGATAAAAATACAAAATATCATCAAAAATGACTTTCGGAAAAACAATTTAAAAAAATAAATTTTATCAAAGTTAACCTCGAGAACACATAAACAAATGTAGATATGTTACAAAACGCGTCATTTTTTTAAAATATTTTTGTTATATTGTTGGAGTTGAATTATTTTACTTTATTTGATGTTTTAATTAATAATTAACATTGGAGATTGTTAGTATTTAATAAATAAATTGTTTTTAGCATTAAATTATTGTACGTAAGTTTGGCAACAGCGCGCGAAACGTCGGTTCAACAAAAAGTATAATGAAGTGAAGTTACAAATACAAACATAACCACAATCTGATCTGTTTCATTACAGAACTGGCGTTTGATTTAATAACTGTAAAATCTGATTTAAATTTAGCGAAACTTTCAATTACAGTTATTTTAACAATAATATTTAATTACAATTCATTTAATTACATTATTAATAAAAATTCAATGGCATGAAGTTAGGTACATTCTTAAAAAAAATCGCAAAAAGTTAAAATAATCGCAATTTTTGTTTTCGACAGGCGGCCATTTTTAATCGCAAAAAAATGAAAAAATCGGATGAGTATGAACGAGGCTTTATTGTGAGGCTACAAAATGAAATTAACAATTTTAGGGGAAATACAATGAATTGTTGTAATTCAAATTTAAGTGGAATTATTATAATTTATGCTACAAATTGAAGTTATTTATTATTAGTTAGTTATTATTTTAGAAGAGACCAAATTGTGTTACAAAATGAAGTTTGCAGTCAATCTAACAGGAATTATTGTCAATTGCTTTGCACGTGCAGGCCTCCCTGTTGCAAGCATCACTCCTCCCTACCTCATTTTATCTGAAAGTGTTTTTAACTATTTGTTCAGTAACTAAAGTTTGTCGGGAAATGTTTTTGAATCATTGTTTAGTAGCTAAAGTTTATTGGGGAGTGTTTTCCCAATTTTGGGTCGCATTGGATAGTGTGTTTTGCCTATCCCTGCAGGGCTGGTTTATTTGTTTGTTTATCCAATAATTTTTTTTACAATAAACCTATTTATAGCATTAAATTTACTTAAAACACATGAAATTTTCTCAACAATCACTCAACGTACAGAAAATTTATCCAAACTAGTGCAGAAACTCTATTTAAAGAATAAGATTTGCTTAAAAAAACATAGAATTGCACAAAAGTTATAGCAAAAAAACATGAGAAAATAGGCATCTCTTTATAATTATGCTAAATCACTGATGAATTTCATAATGTAAATAGATTTTTGTGTAAATTTCTTACAATAAATGTGTTTTCTGGGCGATTTTTTATAATTTTTTGCAACAACTGGGTTTTTCTAAGCGATCAAAATGCAAACTTGCCTAACGCACATTACAATAGCTCCTGAACCTGAGTTAAAAACTAGATATTTTTCATCTCTTTATGACTGACACTTTCAAGTTAAAGTTTTCATTAACTAGAACTTCATATTTTGTAAAATATAAAAAAAAATGTTTTGACATTTTTAAAGAAATTTATGATACTTAACCTAAGAAACTTGTATTGTATTTAATATTTAAAAAATGATAGCTGGAAACTAATTTTATATTATTTGAAAATTTTGTATTTGATAGAAATCATTTTTGAAGAAATATTTGTTAAATAAATTGCATATAAAATTTCTGAACGCACTCATGAACATACAATTACAAACTTGGCAACACTGATTTGACTAACTTCTCCTGTTTGAAACTTCAGTTTAGTGAAATCACGTTGTTTGTGCTGGATTAATTTTCTCGATTTTCTTAAAAATAATAAAATAATTTAATCAAAAACATGGCTCTACACGTTCCTAAAGCACCGGGTTTCTCGCAGATGTTAAAGGATGGAGCTAGGGTAAGTTAATTTCCACAATTTTCCCATCATAAATGACATGTGGTGCATGGGTGTATTGTCTGCAACCGGCTCAACCCAATAGCCATGAATCACTATTAATTTTGATTAAATTTTTTCATAGCATTTCTCCGGTTTAGAAGAAGCAGTTTACAGAAACATAACAGCATGCAAAGATTTTGCACAATCAGTACGGACCGCTTATGGACCGAATGGAATGAATAAAATGGTAATCAATCACATCGAGAAACAATTCGTGACGAGCGATGCTGCAACCATAATGCGTGAATTAGACGTTGAACATCCAGCAGCTAAACTAATGATAATTGCAAGTCAAATGCAAGATGCTGAGGTTGGGGATGGAACTGCATTCGTTGTAATATTAGCCGGAGCCTTATTAGAATGCGCCGAGGAATTATTAAGATTGGGCGTAACACCCGGTGAAGTAGCCGAAGGATATGAACGAGCTCTTGATAAATGTTTAGAAATCCTACCGACACTAATCTGCATGGAAATTAAAGATTTCAGAAATCCCGAGGAAGTTATTAAAGGGATCCGCACATCCATACAATCAAAACAATTTGGAAATGAAGATTTTTTGGCCGATTTAGTATCAAAAGCTTGTGTTTCAATTACACCTGAACAAACCACTTTTAATGTGGATAATATTAGAGTTTGTAAAATATTAGGTTCAGGTCTGCATAAATCCGAAGTATTACAAGGCATGGTTTTTAAACGACAAGTTGAAGGTGAAATTAATAGCGTGAAACAGGCTAAAGTTGCACTTTATGGTTGTGCTGTTGATATATTGCAAACGGAAACTAAAGGAACTGTTCTTATTAAATCAGCTGATGAATTAATGAATTTCAGTAGGGGCGAGGAGAATTTATTAGAGATGCAAATTAAAGCAATCGCTGATGCCGGTACTAAGGTTATAGTAGGTGGAGCTAAATTCGGCGATATGGCTCTTCATTATCTTAATAAGTATGGTATTATGGCTGTTCGATTGAATTCGAAATTTGATCTACGTCGCTTAAGCAAAACTGTAAGATTGTTTAAAAAAAAATCGAATTGAATTGTAATTATAAATTTTTAGGTTGGTGGCACTGTACTTCCACGTTTAACATCTCCATCACAAGATGAGTTGGGTTATTGTGATGAAGTTACCGTCACTGAAGCCGGTGATACACCTTTGGTTACTTTCAAACAATTGGGGAAGGATTGTAAAATCTCAACAATTATTATTCGTGGTGCAACTGATAATTATATGGACGATATTGAGCGTGCTATTGATGATGGTGTCAATACATTTAAGGTAAATTAATATATTAAAAAAAAATTGCATATTCAAATTATTTTTGTAGAGTATATCACGAGATGGCAAATTTCTACCCGGCGCAGGCGCCACTGAAGTCGAATTAGCCAGACAACTCACACAATTTGCTGATACTTTACCCGGTTTAGAACAATACTCAGTCAGAAAGTTTGCAACAGCTTTGGAAAGTTTTCCAAAAGTACTCGCCGATAATAGTGGACATAAATCAGCAGCCGTACTAAACAAATTATTGGAAGCACATCAAGTAATTTACGATTATTTTATTTAATAATTAACATTTTAATTATTTTGTTTTATTTAGGCTGGACAGAAAAATGCCGGTGTTGATATCGAATCTGAAAATACAATATGCGATGCGGTTGAGAAAAATATTATTGATCTTTATCTTTGCAAGTATTGGGGATTAAAATATGCTGTAGGTGCAGCTGCCACAATCTTACGTGTTGATCAAATTATTATGGCTAAACGTGCTGGAGGTCCCAAACCACGTGCACCTGTTGGAAGTGATGATGAATCTTAATTGCACTAAACTACTCATGGAATCACCTCACCTTTTTTTACATTAACACATACTGAAAAGAATTCACATGCTTTTATTTAGTTCATTGTTTATACATTTATTGATAATTTAATAAATAATATTTAATTCATAAATGTTTTGATTTAGATATTTAGGGAAGCAATTTGAGATGCTCTAGTGCGAATATAAGGTTGGTGATTGGTGGAATTTGATCAGATCTGGCCTTTTCTATAAGGGGGCCCTAAACATACAATCCAAACTGACATTTATTTTCAAAATTTTACAAAATGTCAAAAAAAGTTTATAAATATAATTTTTTGCTAACATGACATTCTAGTTAATCAGAGAGTTTGAAATAATTAACTTTATTTTATTTATCATTTAAGGTTAGATTTTATGATGGAAAATCAATTTTTGTTTGGATTTTGAGTTTTATGGCCGTGTATTTGCGTTTTATGGTCGGATTTTAATATTTTACTGCCACATTTTAATGTTTTATTTCAGTATTTATCAATTTAAGGTTACATTTTAATATTTTATTATGACAAAAATCAATTTTTTATTTTCTTGCTCGATTTTTGAGTTTTATTTTATAACGTTTCTGGCAGCTCATGGACATATGTTGCTTATGACAGTTCAGAAACAATGATGGTTTACAAACATTTTATGAGTTTTATTACAGCTCAAAAATGCATATAAACACAGTTTAAGAACATTTATGACATCTCCCAGACGCGTTTATCATTTCTCACAAACATTTATGACAGTTTAGAAACAATTAATGCCTATTCACAAACATCATGATATCTCACAAACATTTTATGATAATTCAAGAACATTTTATCAAAATTAATTTACGACACACAAATATTTGATAAAGTTTCTAACAGCTCAAGAATATTTTATGATTTTTCTGGCAATTTTAAAACATTTGCAGACATCTATGACAGTTCACAAATATTTTATAACATTTATGACAGCTTGAGGACATTTGATGACTTATAATATCTCACAAACATTTTATGACACCTCACAAACATTTAATAACGTTCATGACACTTCACAATCATTTTATAGCAGTTAATAATTATTTCTGAACTGTCATAAAGTTCAGAAATAATTATTAACAGTTCACAAAAATTTTATGACGTTTCTGACAGCTCGAGGACATTTTATGAGCTTAAATATATTTTTCATTCAACTAAATGATGATCCCCCAATCACAACCTAGTAAAACTAATCAAAAATCATTTCTGCCTCAAAATTAAAAATTATTTCAAACAAAAATAAAACAACCTGAATGAAATATTGAAAAATTTACTGATATCTTTTTAACATTTTATGACAGCTCAGAAACAATTATTAACTGCTCACAAACGTTTTATGGCTTTTATAATAGTTTAGAAACAGTTATTGACAGTTCACAAACATTTAATGACGTTTATAACATCTCACAAACATTTTATGGCCGCTCTGGAACATTTGATTACAGTTCACGGACGTTTTATAACATTTACGACAGCTCACCGACGTTTTATGATATCTCTTTAACATTTTATGACAGTTTGGCAACATTTTGTAATGTTTATGACAGTTTAAGAACATTTTATGAGATTTATGACAGCTAAGATAAATTATTAGTGCTAACAAACATTTTATGGAGTTTATAATAACTTAGAAACAATTATTCACAGTTCAGATACATTTCTGACACTTCACGAACATTTTATGACGTTTATAACATCTCACAAACATTTTATGACAGCTTAGGAACATTTACGACATCTCACAGATGTTTTATGATAACTCTTTAACGTTTTATGACAGTCCGGTAACATTTTATGACAGTTAAGAAACATTTATTAACAGCTAACAAACATTTTATGACGTTTATAATAGTTTAGAAACAATTATTGACAGTTCACAAACATTTAATGACGTTTCTGACAGCTCACGAACATTTTATGACGCTTATAACATTTCATAAGCGTTTTATGACCGATCAGGACATTTTATGACAGCTTAGGAACATTTACGACAGCTCCCGCCTCCCAGACGTTTATGAACAGTTTTTGACAGTTAAGAAACAATTATGGCGTTTATAATAGTTTAGAAACAATTATTGACAGTTAACAAACATTTAATGACGTTTCTGACAGCTCACAAACGTTTATAACATTTCACCCACCTGTCCAAGTGTTACTTTTTTCATTAAAATAATAATAAAGTTGAAATTAAATTTTAGAAAAATTGAACGTATGGAATTTATTCATATTTCCAAAATATTTAGTGCATTATGTGGTCCCAACATTCCCAAAAGTACAAAACATTCCAATGATTGATTCCGGAGATATAGCAAATTGCATCTCAAAACAATTGTTCTTTTTCTTAAAATAGACTCAAAATTAGTATTAAATTAAAAAAAAACTGGACATGTAGAATTTATTCATATTTTCAAAATATTTAGTTCATTATATGATCCCTTTATTCCTAACAGTACAAAACATTTCAATAATTGGTTCCCAAGATATAACAATTGGTATCTTCAAATGATTTTCATTTTTTCTTAAAATAGTCTCAAAATTGGGATTAAATTTCTCAAAAATTGAACGTATAGAATTTATTCATGTTTTCAAAATATTTAGTGCATTATAGTCTTCTAGAAAATATTGTCAGAAAACACCAAAATTGTTAAAGATTCAAAATTCTATTTATGAACAGTAAAATCCAGTCATATAACTGTCAAAAAGTGCAAAATCTGGCCATTAAATCTTAAAAAGTGTAAAAATCCTTATTTTGGAGACCTCTTACAGGCCGGGACCCAGATGCCTTGCATCCACTGCACCCCCCTCCCCCTTCTCTGCTAAAATAAATTGTAGAAAAGATCTTACATAAAAAAAATAAACTTTATACATTAAAATTATTTATTTCTACATTAACTATCTACAGTTTTAAAAAAATTATCTTTATAAAATTTCATTTCATTTATACTCTCTTTAATATCATTAAGCGCACGATGAGAAAATTCCTTCTTTGGTACTTGTTTATAAAGAGTTGGATTCCACCTCCTACATAATTCCTTAATCGTAGAACAATCTACTATTCTATAATGCAGATGATCATTCAACTTTGGCATATATTTCTGCAAAAAGATTTTATCCATATAAACACTATTACCTGCTAAAGGACACAATCCTTTATCAACATATTCTGAAACAAAATTAAAAATAGTATCTTCAGCTTGCTGTATCGTTATATTGGAATCTATTGCTGCTTGTGTTAATCCAGTCTGTAACAAAAGTTTAATTTTAACTTTCGATTTTATACTATTTATAATAACCTACTTTGCCATGTTGTTTTATACACCACGCATTCATAGTTCTTAATTTTTCTTCAGGCGTTTGTATAACCAAATTAGGACCTTCAGCAAGGATATTTAAATTGGAATCCGTTATTATACAGGCTACTTCTAATATTGTATCGGTTTGTATATCCAATCCGGTCATCTATAAATTAAATAGTTTTCATTTGTTTTTCGAGTACTAATTATAGTTTTACCTCTAAATCTATCCAAACCATTCGTTCATAATCGAATTCTTTATACATATTTTTACTGAAATTTCGTATTATATCTAGAGGAAATAAATTGTATTAATATTTTATTAAGTTGTATTTAGAATTTTACTTTTAACTATAGGAGGGCGCATGGTATTAAGAAAAATAGCGGTAAACATTTTTTAAGGTTATGTTTTGAAAATTATGTTGGTACACTTGAGTGTTGTTAACTTCATAGATTTTTTTAAGGGGAAGTTTTAATTACTTTTCTATTGCAACTATGTTCAGTGTCTTTCTTACAAATGCGTTCAGAAATTAGTTGAGATCGTTTTATTCAAAAATTTCCGATTAAGTGAGACGTAAAATGTGTTGTTCTCGCAAGACAACTATAGAAAATTCTTGATTGGATGCTGAGTAGAATTGAATATGTTATGAAAAAATATAGAGCAACAATGCTTTTATTATAATTAATTTCGTTTGTTTGCAGTTGGTGGCAGTGTTTTAATTTGTAATTTACTCATATTTTTGTCAAAAGACAAAATAAAGCAGATTTTGGCAGTAAGCACCTTCAATGTATATAGATAATGATATGATATAGATCTCCCGGCAAATAACTCCCGATTAAATAGTACGAGCAAAAGGAAATCTCAAAATGTGATGCGACATCTTTTTGTGTTATGCATTCGTAAATTATTAATTATATTCTTACAATTTTATAATAATTGTTTACCAAATCATACAATTAATTTGATTAAATTAATTAATAAAAATATTTTATTGTTAATATTTAATTTATCTATAATTGGCAACACTACATTTCGGCCATTTCTTTTCACTTGAAGTGATTTGTCAAAGTCACTCATATTATTGTGAAAACCCAATAGAATGGTATGAATTTTGACAGAAAGCAGCCTCAATATGTATCGAAGCCGAAATGCTAGCAGATTGCATGGAGAAAAGCATTTGAGATTTAGAAAAAGCAAAAATGTTTGAAAATTCACGGTAAGCAATAAATGATATTGTTATTAATGCTTTACATAAGTTATTACATTAATAGCTTGGCATATAACATCACAGAGTAGTAGCATCAGTCTCTGTTGGAATTATACAAATAATGTTTGTTTTCTTTATTTTAAATTTACCGCCATTTACTTGTGTCATTCCCCCTCACTAGATATGGCGAGCTAAGTTCACATGTTGCGACACTTAACTCGCTCTCATTCCGGTAACAGTAGTCCCGAGTACAACACGTATATTAGCTGCCATTTGTATGTTTTAACTTGATTGACTGTATATATGTTTTAATATATGAATCGTAAAACATCAACGTGATTTTCGTATAAAGTGTTAAAGTTTTTGTGCACTCCGAAATAACTTTCAACAGGTTATGGGCCCAGATTAACGTTTTAATAAAAGGTATAACTTCTATTGTGCGTAAATAAAACTTTCTCGAACTTTTAACCTGAAAATGAACACGTGTGTCTGTTTCGCGACGCGATTAGTGTGCCATTAAAATCTTGTTATTATCTGCATCGCATTAAATTTTGTGAAATTTCTCGACGGGAGATAAAAACGAAATGGATTTTAAGGCGCAAATCGAAAAGTTGGATGGATCCAAGAATTGGACCATGTGGCAACGACAAATAACCCTCGTTCTCAAGCATCAAGAAGTCTTTGATGTTGTGAATGGAAGCAGGGTTGAACCAGTCCAGCCAGTGGCCGAATCTACTGTCGCAGAGCGTCAATCGTATGCAATGGAGCTGAAGACATTCAAAAAGGCGGATGCCCTCGCACAACTTGTACTCGTCGGAAGCATGAATGAGTCCAACGTGGGCCTGACTGCCACTTGTGACTCGGCTAGATCCGTTTGGGAAAAACTTGTCTCGGTATATGAGCAAAGTTCTGGTCAACGTTTGGATCGAGTGATGGAATCGTTTTTCACATATGAAAAAGATCCAACTGAAGACATCATGACGCATATCTCTCGCCTTCAGCAAATCTTCCGTGAACTAAATGAAGAGCTGAAGAAGCAGGTCAGTACAGTGTTGCCAGAAGTCCTTCTACTAAGCCGAATCATGTCAACGTTGCCTTCCGACTACTTCGAGTTCAAGAGCGTATGGGAGTCAATACCCATAGAAGAACGTACAACAAACAAGTTGACAGAGCGCTTGCGTCTCATTGAGATGCGTCTACCCGATAGAAGAACGGATTCGGCAGCGTTATTTTCAAAATCTGGAAATGTGAAAAAGCAAACGCAGGTCAGTCACGCAAGAGTAAAGTGTTTCAAGTGTAAAAAACGCGGACATTTTGCGAAGGACTGTCACGACAAAAAACTTCGAACGACGCAACAAGAGTCGAAGTTTGGTGAAGCCTTTATATGTTCAACGTTCACAGAGCAAGACAAGCCGGGCATCTACAATGATGAAAAGTGGGTTGCCGACAGTGGAGCAACGCGTCATATGACAAATCGTCGAGAATATTTCGAAGACTATACGAAGTTTGACGAACCAAAGCCGGTTGAATTGGGCGATAGTCGCACAGTTGCAGCTATCGGCTTCGGCACTGTTGTTGTGGAGATGCAAGTAAACGGCGAGTGGCGACTGAATCACCTGCAGGACGTATGGTATGTGCCCGATATTCCCCGAAATTTGTTTTCGGTAACTGCAACATTGAAGAAAGGATTCAAGATGTCCGCCGATAATTCTGTGTGTTTGTTTTTAAAACGAAATGTTGTTCATCTCGCCGGAAAGATGAACTCACGTGGTCTGTTCGAACTTGGAATGCGAGTCTGTTTACCGGTAGCAGCCAACTGTGCTGATGGTGCGGCTTATATCGCGTCGGGCGCTTCAAAAATTAAATCGCTTCAAGTGTGGCATGAAAGTCTTTGCCATCAAAACAAACAACATGTGAAGTGTTTTCTTGAACGATTCGGAATTAAAGTAAATTCTAGTGAATTCTTTTGTGAGGCGTGCGTGATGGGAAAGCAGCATCGACTGAGCTACAATACGCGAACAGTAAAAGCAAAAGTTGCGGGAGAACTTGTGCATTCGGACGTTTGCGGGCCACATCCGGTGAGTGTGGGCAAGAGCAGATATTACGTGGTGTTTAAAGACGACTTCAGTAAATACAGACGTGTCTTCTTTCTTAAAAACAAAAACGAGGTGTCCGGATGTCTAAAAGATTTTGTGAAGGAAGCTGAGGTGGCTGGTGTTCAAATCAAACAATTTCAAAGCGATAGTGGAACAGAGTTTGTCAACGCAGATGTGAAGCAGTTCCTGGCTTCAAAAGGAATTCCATTCATGGCGATGTCGTATGCGCCTGAACAGAATGGTACTGCAGAACGAGAAAATAGGATTCTTGTTGAATGTGCAAGAACTCTGCTCCAGGCTAAACAGCTGCCAGTGAAATTGTGGGCCGAAGCAGTCAACACTGCGGCGTACGTCATCAACAGGACGGGACCAACACCAGTACCAGGTAAAACCCCATATGAACTGTGGTTTAAAAGACTTGTTTATGCCCCTCAGCACCTGAAAGCTTTTGGAACAAAGTGCTATGTGCACGTGCCAGATCAGAAGCGTCGTAAATGGGATGCGAAAAGCAAGCCAGGACATCTTGTGAGATACTGTGGAGAGAGGAAAGGCTATCGTGTTTGGCTGAACAACGAAGACAAGATTGTTACCAGTCACGATGTCATCTTCAACAAATTGGATTCGTCAATTGTTTCGGAGGAAGCGCCACGAAGCAATGAAGTCCAACTTTTCGAACCACAACCGTTGCCGATGGAAGCCGTCGTCGAGTTGAATAAGCCCACTTTCGACGCACTTCCTGACGAGCATAGTGACAACACCGACTCCATGCACGAAGACGACAGCAACATAGACGATTCCGACTACAATGAAGATTCCGGTTCGACAAGCGAGCGAACGTCAGCATCAGAGGAAGTCCAGACCAAGCCAGCGGGGGACAATGAAACGAGCACAGTTAACATGCGCAGTCGTTTTCAGCGAAATATCAAACGTCCTGAACATTTTAATGAGTTTGTCATGTTCGCAGATAATTTCGTGCCATCCCCAGATTCCGCAGGATCAGCTGAGTGGACCAAAGCCAAGACGGAAGAGATATCATCTCTGCTCGAGAACAAGACGTGGGACCTGGTGGACCTTCCTCGAGGGAAGAAAGCCGTCGGTTGTCGTTGGGTGCTGCGTGTAAAGACACAGCCTGATGGATCAATAGGCCGATACAAGGCGAGGTTAGTCGCCAAAGGATACGTGCAGAAGAAGGGCATCGACTACGATGAGACCTTCAGCCCAGTTGCCAGATTTGACACCATCCGATCAATCCTGAGTATCGCTGCGTCGGACAAGCTGCAACTTATTCAGTTCGATATAAAAACGGCGTTTTTATATGGCGAACTGAAAGAGGAAGTGTACATGAGGCAGCCCCAAGGCTTCGAGGATGGATCGAACCGGGTATGCAAGCTGAATCGCAGTTTGTATGGCCTCAAACAGTCTCCACGCTGCTGGAATCATCGCTTCAATGAATTCCTGGAGAAGCAGATGCTAAAACAAAGTGTCGCGGATCCGTGCTTGTTTGTCAAGCGTTCGAACGGGAAACTTCTCGCGATTGCAGTGTATGTGGATGACGGACTGATAGCCGGAAATGACGCTAACGGGTTGAAAAACTTTCTAAATGAACTGAAAAGAGAGTTTCAAATAACTGTGTCGGACTTGAACTGTTTTCTCGGTGTAAATTTGTGTCAGAAAAATGATAGTATTTTTGCAGAACAAACTTCGTACACCGATAGGGTCCTGGACCGCTTTTCAATGTCGGAAGCAAATCCTGTGTCTACTCCAAGTGATGGCCATCTACAAGACTCAGAGGAAGATCCGCTGTTGGACGACTCCGTCCCCTTTCAAGAAGCCGTGGGTAGCTTGATGTATCTGTCAGTGGCTACTCGACCCGACATCACCTACGCCGTCAGTGCAGTTTCGCAATTCCTGGCGAAACCAAGGGAATCCCACTGGGCTGCGGTGAAACGTATTCTCCGCTATCTTCGCGGGACCGTCAATTGGGGACTTCTCTACGTGGACAATCCAAGCAACGCCCTAGTAGTATACAGCGATGCCGACTACGCGGCGGACAAGACGTCGAGGCGATCAAGAACAGGCGTCGTTAGCAAGAACGCAGGTGCGGCCGTATCCTGGATGAGCCAGAAGCAGCGATGCGTCGCGTTATCGACAACGGAGGCCGAATATCTGGCGGCCAGCGAAGGTGCGAAGGAAGCTATTTGGCTCAGCCGCCTATTTCGAGAGCTGACCCACACGACTGAAACGCCGTGCCTTCTGGTAGACAATGCAAGTGCCATCAAGCTTGCAAAGAACCCGGAGTTCCATAAGAGATCGAAGCACATTGCGATCAAATATCACTTTGTTCGTGAAAAGTACAATGAAGGCGCTATCTCGTTGGAGCACGTTGCCGGGGAAAACCAAGTGGCTGACATCTTTACCAAGCCACTTCCGAAACCAAGATTCCAAAAACTAAGGGAAATGCTAGGAATGGTGGAAAGAACAAATACTATTTGAGAGGAAGTGTTGGAATTATACAAATAATGTTTGTTTTCTTTATTTTAAATTTACCGCCATTTACTTGTGTCATTCCCCCTCACTAGATATGGCGAGCTAAGTTCACATGTTGCGACACTTAACTCGCTCTCATTCCGGTAACAGTAGTCCCGAGTACAACACGTATATTAGCTGCCATTTGTATGTTTTAACTTGATTGACTGTATATATGTTTTAATATATGAATCCTAAAACATCAACGTGATTTTCGTATAAAGTGTTAAAGTTTTTGTGCACTCCGAAATATCTTTCAACAGTCTCAATCAGCATGTTCTAAAAAAATGCGAGATTTCAACTGCACTTAAGGTAAATCCTGCAAGAGATGACGCCAAGACGCAAGTAGTGAGTGATTCTTAAATTTATTTTAAAGTAATCCAGCAAGTTTATATGTTAATAATATTAAGAAATTTCATGGTTTTCATAAAATAACTCGCCAACAAGCAAAATGTATACAATTCTTCATACAAATCTAAAGTTGGTATTAAGCAAGTTATCTCGTTTCTGAACGCACTCTAGTATAGAGGGGAATACAATGAAGTGAAGTTGCTTTACTTCATTGAGGGGAGATTATCCCAATTATCTTTTATTACAAACTTCGCGCTTATATAAACTAACCTTAAATAATTTTAAACAAAATAGTCAACTCATTACATACAAAATGGTTTTTGGTGAAATTGTTGAGCCCTCAACTAGAGCATTACTGGACGAGGATGATGATAACACCTTACAAGTTAAAGAGTAAGTAAATAAAATAATCAACAAAAATATTTTAATCAATTTCTCTTTTTTAGTATTAAATGGAAATCCGATTTTGAAACACCAGAATTAATCAACACTTTACTGATTTCCGAATCTACATTTGCTAATAAAATCTTGAAAAAGGCATGTTTAGATTTGGTCCGTCCATTATATGAAACTATCGATGGGGAATTGTCAATATATAAAGCAAGTGATGATTATATAGTGCTTGCAAATAAATCACTAGATTGTTCTATCGGAGAAGTAATATATTAATGTAATTACGTTTTAATCCTTACCTGTTATGTTGTAGTTAACTGAAAATTTGCTGCCATGGATTGAAAAATCTGAAAATGTTTTTGCAATAACAACTGCCCCTATTGCATCTTATCAAAAAACAAACAACACAGACATCACTAATTGTTTTATAAGGATGTTATCCACTAGATCGAATGATTTATATCGATCCTTAGAAATGCCAAACTTGATAACCGGATTGGGGGCTAATATTTTATCATATTGCCAACATATGAATCTAGCTTGCTCATTATTTATCTGTTATATTGATCAATGCCCTATTGATTCAATCAATTCAAAACCAATTATTGATTTATTACAAAAAATTGACATGAAACCGACCAAGGATGTCATTTTGGAGGAACGTCTTCCATCAAATAATTTATATATGTAGATTTTATTATGAAAAATAAATATTTTATTTAATAACAATTGTAATTATGACCATGCATAACTATTAGTTTCGCTTGTATATTTAATGCACTCGATATTAGATATATGTTCAGGAATATTCGAACAAAAATGTCTTAATATATTACCATTCAAACCACAATCGGATAAATTCTCTTCATTAAAAACATTACTACCACCAGATTCTAAATCACTTTCCGTTTTCTTCTGATATGTAATTTTACTAAATGGAGCCGTATTGTCGACATTTGAAAATGTTGCAGTCATACTAATTTCTTTCGGATGTAGAGCACATAATTTGTGTATGATATGAGGTAGTATTGGTCCTTTAAGATCCAACGAGTAAAAATCTTCATGATCCATATGAACTTTAGATTCGCGTACATTTAGTGCCTGTAAACTTGCACCGGTAAATGCAACTGGGGCTAATAGGGTTGGTGGTATGCCAGCGTATGGACCGGTGGGTGCTGTTATGCTTTTGCAGTTGATTAGAAAGCTATAAAATGCTTGAACTTCTAATCCTTCGATTAGGACTAAGCTTTGTTCACTGTTGTCTACTTCACTTTCAACTCTTTGTGTTACTTTACCCTGAAAATAATAAAAATTATTAGATAATTAAAGAAAGTATTTATTTGTCCCTTTCAAGAGTATCCCCAATAAGGTCAAAGTGTACATTTTGTATAAATTGTGTAAAACTTAAATGTATTTTTCATCAAGAAATTGGATCACAAACACTTAAGCGGGTAGGCGGGAACTAAAACTGAAACTATTGTCCCTCAATCAATAAACTGCATGCCCCGCCCACCCACCCAAGTGTTTGTGATAAAAAAATTGAAACACTAACAATTGGGCGGGAACTAAAGTTTAAATTTTGATAAATTCTATGTTTTCGTGATTCACAGATAGTTTTATGCTCGAATTGAGTTTCTTTACGCAATTTTAACCTTACAAATGTTTTTTTTTTAGTAATTTTAAGATTCTAAAGGTAAATTTTGGTCAGTTTTGATCAATTTTATGTTAAAAATTAGTTTTATGGGCGGTTTTATGTGGTAAATATGAAGTTTTTTGTTAGGAAAGAGTTTACTGGGCAATTTTAATATTATAAATGTCCATTCTGTGCAATTTTGCGGTTTATGGAACCGAATTTTACGCTAAAAATGAGTTTTTTGTATGATTTTTATATAATAAAAGTTTGTTCTGTACATTTTTAAGCTTTTTCAAGTTAAAAAACATCAAAAGCACACAGAAAAGACATTTGTAACATGAAAATCGCACAGAAAACTAATTTTTAGCATCAAATTCGCTTAGAAATCTTGATTATCACATAAAATTTATTAAAATTTACTCATAAAACCCATTTTATAGCTTAGAAAACCTAAATATAGCATAAAATTACACCGATACAACATTTATATTATAAATATTGCGCATAAAACTAATTTTTTGCTCACAAACAAATTTTTAGCATCAAACTGGCACAGAAAAACGATTTATAACACAAAATTGCACAGAAAAAAACATTTATAAGATTAAAATCGCGTAAAACAAACTCAATTTAAGCATAAAATCGCCCTTAAATTAAAGAAACATAAAATTTATCAAAATGTGCGTAGAAAACCCAAATATCGTATAAGATTTGCTTAGAAAATCCTAAAAATACACAGAAACAGCATTTATAACAAGAAATATATAAATTAACTTATCTATTTAGATGATTTATTTACCTGCACATGATTTATCCTCCTAATTTCTTCCGAATTAATACCCATACTTTCCAACCAACCCTCATCATCATCATCTTCATCAACTTTTTCTTCATTCTTCACTGCATCATCAGTTTTCTCAAAAATCTTCTTCTTCAAAGGCATTGTAAATTCAATATCCTCCTGCCTTAACATATGCCTAAAACCTCTCGTTGTAGGCGTAATCAAAACCTGCATTTCAGTAAAACCACAAATACCGGCAGCTCTAAATAATATAGTAAATGAATTAACGCACGCATAAAAATAAGGACATTGTCTGGTACGAATCAATTGAAATAATGAACGAAAACTATCACCAAAAGCTCTATGCAAACTATCCCGAATATTTGAAGTCGATGCAACACTTACACCTAACGAACTCGCTTTGGTTTGAATGCGAGGAAATAAATTAAGCCATGGTAAACAAGGTTGTTGCCAATATAAGCAGCATTGATGGAATTGTGCATTTGGTGACGTATCTAACGATGATTTATTACCCCCAGTATCTAAGCACCGAGCAAAACTTGTAATACCCGAAGCCTCATCACTCGTTTTCAATTTACTACTCCAATTAAACGGTTTCGTCGATAAAAATCGTACTTTCGATTTTAAAGTCCAATCAATTGGAATCCACTTCTCACCAATCACTTTAACTTCTGGTTGCTCAATTGGAACTTGTAATTTGCTTAATAAATTATTAAAATCTGTAATGTTTTCCTTATTATTTTTAGGTTCTGTATTCGATAAATTGAATAGTTTGAATAAGGTTTGATCGGATGATTCTTCAGTTTCAATTTCTTGTTTGGGTCGCTTGTTATCACTGTTGATTATAAATGGATTTTTACGTTTGCCTGATGAGGTTAAAATATCATTGAAGTTATTATTCGGTTGTTTTGTTAAATTTGTTGTTTGAGAGTTGATTCGTGCTTGTAATGCTTTCTTTTTACGCTTTAGTTGGTGTAGTTTCATTACTTCGGATGGATGTGTCCATTTTATAGGGATTTTTGATTGATCTTCACTCATTTTAAAGAATTAATTAAATTATAAACATAACCCAATTTTTTTTTATATTATTCATGAATTGGATGCTTATATATAAATTTTAATTAATTTTGTTTAATTTGTTGCTAATTATAAGAACAAATGAAATACGAGTTTTTGTTTCTTTTGCTACACTACCTGAGTAGAACCTCTACAACCAGGTGTGCTATGAAGGCTATGAATACAATTGATACAATACAATAGTGCAATGAATGAATTATATATATTTTAGGATTACATAAAATACATTATTTTTAAATATTTTACAGATTATATCAAATATTATAAATATTTATATAAACTTTGAAATGTGTCAAACAAAATGACATAATTTAAATGTCAACAATTAAATTGACAATTAAAAGACTTATAAAAAATCACTACCTTCAACAATAACTTGTTACCACCTATTATTTAATAGTTCTGTATTACTGTCATTTATTCTTTAAAAATGTATAAATGTAATAAATAATATGTACCACCTTTAAACAGGCTGTAAGCCTACTGGTGCTGCATAATATATAAATATTGTATTAATGTAATGTAATGTTCATATGTAATATGTAATATAATAATATAAATATATATATATATATATTTATTTTTAATTTAATTAAAGAAATAATAGATCTGCTCAAGTAGGACTGATTACTGATAATTGATAAGAAATCATTAAACATTTTCAAAATATTTATTGAATTGAGATTAGATAACCAAATATGCATTATTGGTATTAGCTAAAACAAAAGTCCCTAAACGTTTCACCCTAGGCGTAACAAATTTATTCATTATTGAATTATTAATAATCATTACAATTTACACTCTTGGTTAATTATAATGAACACTGTCAACAATTAAAAATGTTTAATTTGCTTTATATTATAAAGTATGTACTTTACAAACTATCAAATAGATGTTAAAATGGCATTAAAAAATTGTCAAATGTCATATAGAAGAATTATTTATGTTAAGAATTTGTAAAAAAAAATTGTTTCAAATTATGTTAGTTAGTTCTTCAGTTTTTTCAATTCATTTTTTTTTATGACTGATTGCCGAGGTTATTATTATTTCATATACATACATGATTGTGAGCAGTTAATAATTGTTACTGAGCTGTCATAAACGTCATAAAATGTTTCCAAAATGTTATAAAATGTTTAAGAAATATCATAAACGTCTACAATGTCTGTAAACTGTCATAAATGTTTGTGGGCAGTCATAAATGTCATAAATTGTTTGTGAGCTTATGACAAACTTCATAAGATGTTCTAGAACTGTCATAAACGTTACAAAATGTTCGTAATCTGTCATAAACTTTATAAAATGTTTGTGAGCAATCAATAATTGTTTCTAAACTGTCATGAATGTTATAAACTGTTTGTATGCTGTCATAAACGTCATAAAATGTTTCCAAATTTTTACAAAATATTTAAGAGATATTATAAACGTCACAAAACGTCCTTAAGCTGTCATAAATTTTATAAAATGTTTGTGAACAATCAATTTTTTTTAACTGTCATAAATGTCATAAATTGTTTGTCACAAAACGTCCGTAAGCTGTCATAAACTTTATAAAATGTTTGTGAGCAATCAATAACTGTTTCTGAGCTGTCATAAACGTCATAAAATGTTCCAGAACTGCCATAAATTGTTTAAAAGATATTATAAACGTCACAACATGTTCGTAATCTGTCATAAACTTTATAAAATGTTTGTGAGCAATTAATAATTGATTCTAAACCGTCAAAAAATGTTCTTAAACTGTCACAATGTGTTTCTAAAGTGTCATATAATTTTTGTAAGATATTAAAAACGACTTAAAATGTTCGTGAGCTGTCATAAATGTTATAAAACGTTTGGGAGCAGTCAATAATTGATTATTAACAGTCATAGATATCATAAAATGTTCTTAAGCTGTCACATAATTTTTGTAAGATATTAAAAACGACTTAAAATGTCCGTGAGCTGTCATAAATGTTATAAAACGTTTGGGAGCAGTCAATAATTGATTATTAACAGTCATAGATATCATAAAATGTTCTTAAGCTGTCACAATATGTTTCTAAGCTGTCATATAATTTTTGTAAGACATTAAAAACAACTTAAAATGTCCGTGAGCTGTCATAAATGTTTTAAAAAGGTTGGGAGCAGTCAATGGCTGCGTTCAGTACAACTCATCAGTTGCCAGCGCTGACCTATTAAGCGCTGAGCCCGTCTGAACGGTATATTTTGCCACTGTTGCCAACCGTGTAAACTTTTATCAACTACATAAACATAAAGCTCAAAGTTTTGAATTTAAATAAATGATTTAATTAGTTTATGAAACCGCTACTTAGCGAAATATAATATATTTTCAATAAGTAATGCCATCTAAGGTGAAGGTGTAGGCTAAGATTACCCTGAAGTTGGCAACGAAGTACGGCAATTGATTATCTTTATCATTTTTTACTTCTCTCACTTAAGTTATTACAGCGTTAATATTACGTTGTAATCTCATTTACCTATGTTGCTCCTTTTTCCGTTTAAAAACATATATAACTGCTATGTAGTTTGGTTTTGACATGATGAATTTATTTTTTAAATAAAAGCGCGGAACAAGCGAACTTAGATGTATGATGAGTAAAATTACAAGCGCTGCCAGCAAACAATAGTCATCAAGCGCGTTCAGTACGCATAATGAGTCGTCCTGAACGCGGCCAATAATTGATTATTAACAATCATAAATGTCATAAAATGTTCTTAAACTGTCACAATATGTTTCTAAGCTGTTTTATAATTTTTGTAAAACATTAAAAACAACTTAAAATGTCCGTGAGCTGTCATAAATGTTATAAAACGTTTGTGAGCAGTCAATATTTGATTATTAACAGTCATAGATATCATAAAATGTTCTTAAGCTGTCACATAATTTTTGTAAGATATTAAAAACGACTTAAAATGTCCGTGAGCTGTCATAAATGTTATAAAACGTTTGTGAGCAGTCAATATTTGATTATTAACCGTCATAGATGTCATAAAATATTCTTAAGCTGTCACAATATGTTTTTAATTTGTCATACGATTTTTGTAAGATATTAAAAATGTTTTAAAATGTCTGTGAGCTGTCATAAATGTTATAAAATGTTTTTTAATGATCATTAAATGTTCCTGAACTATCATAACACGTTTGTCAGCTGTCATAAACTTTATAAAATGCGTGTGAGTTGTCATACGCGTCATAAAATGTTTGTAAACTAACATAAAACTTATAATACGTTTATGAGATTATAAATGTCATAAAATGTTTGTGAATAGTCATTAATTATTTTTGAGCTGTCATAAAGTGTTTTCAAACTGTCATAAAATGCTTTCAAACTGTCATAAAATGTCCGTGAGCTGTCATAAATAATATATAATGTTTTTGAACTGTGATAAACATTGTAATTTATTCTTAAGCAGTCAATAAATGTTTGTGAAATATTATAACCATTATAATATGTCTCTGAGCTGTCAAAAACGTAATAAAATGTTTGTGATTTGTCATAAACGTTATAAAGTGTTTGTGAAAAATTGTTTTTTTTCTCTGCAAACGTCAAAAGTAATGATGATATTCAATCGAAAGATTACCATTACATCACATCAATCTGGAAACTAATTTTTGGAATTGTTTTAATTATATGGAAAATAAATAGTCGCAATATACAAATTTTAATTGGAATTTTATTTATTTCCCATATAAAATAAAACATGTTACGCCACTGCAGATGCAACTTCACTTCTCTATGATTCACACACATGTCTACCAACTGTGAATTCTAAAAAAAGCAAGAATCATCCGGGTGATAAAACTAAGGATTTATTTATTAATTTCTGAAATAATTATAAATAAATATGGACGGTGATAAAACAATAAAGGAATTGGGTGATAAAAAATCATACGCCGGTATACCGGAAGCCGAATTCGTGGTAAGTTGAATGATACCAATTTAATCTGTCTATATTTGGACATGCTCCATGAATCTTAACCTCATGCTACTTTATTTAATAAAATATATCCACAGCAACAAATAAATCAATACAAATAGCAATAATCCTTTTAGTATTAATTGAAATTAAATTTTAGGATGATGTAGATTCATATATGAAAGATAATGGCGGCATTGCAGATAAAGTGTTAAAGAAACTCGACGAACAACATTCGAAATATAAATTTATGGAATATAATCTATTATCGAAACGTAAGAGGCTACGCACTCAAATCCCTGACTTGAAAAGATCATTAACTATGATTGAAAAATTGGAGAATCAAAAAGATGAATTCGATACTGAATATTTATTAAGCGAACAGGTTTTTGTAAAGGCTACAGTACCACCAACTGATACTGTATGTTTATGGCTGGGTGCTAATGTTATGCTCGAATATACTTTAAAAGATGCCAGAGAGTTGCTAACGAATAATATTGCTGCTGCTACTAGAAATCTTGGTTATGTCGAGCATGATTTAGATTTTCTTAGGTAAATTTTGTTATTGTAATTAATTCTTTATATTGTATCGCTGTTTTTAGGGATCAATTTACTACAACTGAAGTGAATATGGCGAGAGTATTCAATTGGGATGTTAAGAGACGTCACGCATTGAAAGAATCAACTACAAAATAAGCTTTAAAATTTTATTTGTTAAGACACCGCATAACTCATCCCATTACTAATAAAAAAACGCATTTAATTAATTATTTTTTATTTTCTGAATGCCCATCTAGAATTGTACAAATAAACAGGTAATTTTACACATTCGAGTGTAATAAAATATATATATATATCATATATTTAGAATATTTTCTGAACACTAATTTAAGATTGTTTAGCTTCAAGCTTGTGTCGCAATAATTTAACACTATTAAAATTGTCACGTGATAAACAAGTAAATTTGGAGGGAATCATCGCGTTTATAAGAAATTCAACAATAATAAACAAAAAGTATTCTCTAAATTAATAATAATACTGGCCGATAACATTTATAAAATGTTAAATGCCATAATAAATAAATTAAAACAAAAACGAAAAATTAATAATAATAATGGCTTCTGTATATAACGAAAGGTAAATATCTTATAATTAAAATATCTATAATGCTGTAAATATTTAAAATTAAGTTACTGGGCCGCTGCTTCACCCGATGGAGGAGTTTCTTCTGTAGGTGGTGGTGGTGCTTCACCTTCAACTGGAGGATTCTCAGCACCGGTATCACTAGGGTGCGATTGCGTTAGCTTTTCGTTTTCTTGTTCCAATGTCGCAATCTTTTCTTGTAGCTCCAAAATTTGTGCTTTCAAATCATCTATTGTATCATTACCACCTTGTTTCGCTAACGAATTCTGAATGAATCTATTTTGTTATTAAGGAATTAATAAATGTATAAATCAATATAAAAATAGTCAAAAATCAAAAGGATACAATAAAGCATCATCTGGTTTATCGGCTTCTTCATATAATAAAACCAATACTTTTGTTAAGGCGTCCATTACACCAGTCTTCTCCAAGTATCGTCGAAACTCTTCTCTTTTGCCTTCATTTGGCTAGAAATATTTAACAAATGTCATGCACCATGTGATTCAATCATTACTCTAATATTAATAACAAATAAAATCAACTAACCTTGTAACTTGGATTTGTGGCCATTGTGATGAATTAAAAATATGCAAATTGGGCTTTATAAATTCCTGAAGAAATGGAGATACTTTTTTTTTTAAAGTGTTGGAATATGGGATGAATGATATCTAATCTGTGGGATGTGTGTGTTGACGTTTACAAATAATTTTTGTTAAACTTCTCGAATATGATGTAAGCTTGCTAGACGAAAAAATATGCGCACCAACGACCCAAATACTATAGACATTCAATCAGCTCGTCGATAATTTCGATGGTCGCATTTGAACCGGCTCGATATCTCACCTAAATAACCTACGCATTCAAACAAGATATTTGTCCTCAAGACTTGAAAAAAAAACAAGAAATTCTTTACGTGACTGTTGGTGATTTTTGATTGATGATGTTGGTAATTGCGACGTTGACAAACTTATTTAATTGTAACTATTTAAATATAAATATTAGCTATATTTTATGGATTTTAATGTTTATTAATTATTGATTAATCTTATCAATTATACAAAAAATATTTTAAATTATTAAAGGTTATTGAACTGACATGAAGTTTGCTAATTAGAAAGTGGGATGGAATTCCCCTCCAAATAGTAACCATAGGCGTAACAAACTAGGTTTTATTAACATATTTTGAAAGAAAACTTCTTGTTTGTAGTAATAAATAGATTGGACATTTGTCAAAATAGTTTTTGAAGTAAAATTTTGTAACAATTATTACAAATGGTTTTTTACTTGCTGACAATTTGTTTAAAGTGATTTATTAATATCATTATTAAAAATAATGTTGAAACTGTTTAAAAATGTAAACAAAGTTATAAATATACAACACATTTATTTCCAACGTCTACTAATCTATTTCAAACATATTATCTTAAGAACCGCTTCCAATTTAGTTTGCATAAGCAAAATGGATTATTACATCCTTTAGTATTGTGTGCTTCTTGTTGATCTATGTAGGTATTAGTAAAGTTATTTTTATTTTGAACCTTTTTTTGTTTTGTTTTCTTCTTTGTGCCTTTTATATTCTGTTTAGGTTTGCGTGATCTGTTCGGTTTATTCTTAAAATTGACACTTTTCAGATTCTCAACGTTTCTTCTTATTGACTTAACATTACTACGCAAAAACCTGAAGTATTCTGGATTTGATGGGTAAATTAAATCCATATGCGAGGCTAATATATGTCTTTTAATTTTCTTTTTATGTAAATGTTGTACCAAATTAGGCTCTACTTTATTACAACTTTGTTGTTTACTTAATAAAATTCTACCGGCACGTTGGTAGATAACACCATTTCGTAAACCGTGTTGTATGGCTCTGCATATTTTCATGACCACATTTCGTGGTTTTCGTTCTGAATTATTAACTTTTCTTTGTACTTCATTCAGTATGTATCGTATGCAAACACCATTTGCATCATTTGCTTCTAAAAGTGTATTTACAATTTCATCAAGATATTCAGGTTTTTTAATATTTGTAGTAGGAGCCATAATTGCTTACACAAATAAATTTCTATTATCTCTTGCAAAATTATGAGATTTTAATTTTAAATATTATTCCATGACATGCCGCTGACAGTAAAAACGTAATTTATAGTAGTTAGAACACATGTAATGTACTTGACTACGTGGTCGTTAAGTTATCACAATTTTTGTAAACTTATATAACTTTGAACAGTTTAACCGTTTTTTTTTTTAATTGATGTGAAAATTAAGAACAGTTTTAATCATTTCGGAGCGCCTCAGATAGTATGCTTCACTAGACGCTATACACATTACAAAGCAGACTCCTTTCCAGTTGCTTGTATGTATTGTAGTTTAATGTAAAAAAGTTCTATGAGTATATAGTTTGCAATGAAGTTAGATCTTAATCTTTATAAGCTACATTCATTTAGTTGTTAATTTTATTGCAATGAACATAGTCTTTAATATGAATTGCTACTAACTTTACATTATTGAATTAAGCGCACAGCTTATAATACACCTAACTTCACTTTGTTTATTATACTGTCATTGAAATGTCACATAATTTTTAAAATTGAAATTAATAAAATTGCAAGTTAATAGAAATTTATTTGTGTATGTGGTTTCCATTACAATTACAACATTTTATAATATAAATTATGGCTACTACTACTATTGCCAAAAAACCTCAATTTCTTGATGAAATTATAAACACACTTATAGAAGCAAATGATGCTACCGGTGCTAGTGTAAGATATATAATGCATGAAGTGCAGAAAAAAATTAATAAGTTACAACCAAAACCACGAAATGTGATCATGAAATTACGCAGAGCCATCCAACACGGTTTGAAAAATGATGTTTTCTATCAACGTGCTGGTAGAATTGTATTAAATAAACAAGAAATTATTAAAAAAATTGAACCTATTTTTAAATGCGGCGTATCACCAACACATAAAAAGAAGATATTGCAAAAACTTAAATTGGCTTCACCGTCACTTGATTTAAGTAATGCGTCAGATGATTACAGCTTTTGGCGTGGTAGTGTTTTTATTAAATCTAGGAAAGGAAGTAGAGGTATGAAACAGAAACAGAAGCAGAAACAGAAACGCACCAATAAATATCGTAGGAATAAACAAAAGAAACCAAGAGAAGTTAAAAAGGCTACCAAGAAACAAAAGAAGGAACCGGTAGATAATTATTATAACGCTGACCAAGATCCAGAAGAAATGCATAATACTGAATTGTGTAATAATCCATTTTGCTTATGCAGATTGAACCGAGAACGAGATTTTACATAATTTATATGTAATCGTAATAGTCGAAATAATAAAACATAATATATTTGTTGTATGTTGATAATTTTAGAGTTTTTTTGTTTACAATATTGCTGTGTTTTTCTTGTCTATGATCCATCCTTTCCTGCTATAGTTTGTTCGCATTAAGACTGCAGTGATGGGAGTGGTTTATAAAGTCAGTGTCACACAACTGTAATTGCAACATGTCTTAGTTGGTATTATAATTCATCTAACTTCACTTTGTTTATTATATTATAATAAAATGATTTTAAATTATTTAAAAACTTTAAAGCAGAACCAATACAGTTTATTGCTTTTTAATTAAATATTAATATGTTTAATAGAAATGTATATTAGTAATTTTTAATACAAAAATTTATTAAAAACAATTTCTAGAATTGCATGACGTTTACTCATATTTAAGTTTTTGAGGTTATACTGTACGTCAGCAACAAAAAATTGTAATTTAAAATTAAAATACATATAATTATTTACAAATGCGTTAACCTAGTTACAATAACGCAAAAAATCGATAAATATTAAATAGTAAAAATTGTTAATTAAATTTATTCAATTACGAGTAGCTTTGTTTTAATCTGGTAAATATTCTATTGTAAATTGGGTAGGCTTCTAAGCCAATAAGAGCATTGTTTCCCAGTTGCCATAGCAACTACTACTGCAGTCTTAACGCGAACAAACTATAGATACTATTTTTTTATTTGGTTCCATTAACAGTATAAAAAAAGTTGGGTTATATTATAAAAGCTATTTCTCACGCAACAAATTCAAGTTATGAACAGTTTTAAGGGGAAATTAGTTGAAGTTAGGAACAGTTTTAAAAAGAAATAAACTAAAATTAAGAACTGATTGAAGTTAGAAACAGATTTAAATAATTAAACTAAAATTAAAATTAAATTAAAGTTGTAAACAATTTTAAAGCCATGCTCATACTTATCCAAATTGCGATTATTTTTATAGAAACAAAATATTGATTGCAAAATGCAAGTATGGCCAACTTCACGTCGTATATCTGGTGGACATTGTTGTGAACAATTAGTTATTGGCAGCGTTGCCAAGTGTCATAAATTGCGGTAAGTTTTGTACGTAATTGGTTATTAAACAGAAATGAATTAAGCAATTTTGATCAAACTTACTGATTGGTACTCTAATATGTTGCAAAATTTAATAAAACTATAAAAATTGTCAAATTATTTCAATAAAATTGTCTTTTTACAATTTTCAACAGAAAAAACGGTAATTTTTTTACGTAATTAGTTATAAAACAAAAACCAATTGAACAATTATGATCAAATTTACTAATTAGTACTCTAACATAATGCAAAACTCAATGGAACTATAAAAAATCTAAAATTATTTTAATAAAATTGTTTTTTACAAGTTTTAACACAAAAAAACGGTAATTTTTTCACATAATTAGCTATAAAACAAAAACTAATAGAACAATTTTGATCAAATTTACTGATTAGTACTCTAACATGTTGCAAAACTCAGCAAAACTATAAAAATTGTAAAATTATTTCAATAAAATTGTTTTTTATAATTTTTAACACAAAAACGGTAATTTATTTACATAATTGGCTATAAAACAAAAACTAATTGAACAATTTTGATCAAATTTACTGATTAGTACTCTAACATGTTGCAAAACTCAATAAAACTATAAAAATTATAAACTTATTTTAATAAAATTGTTTTTTTACAATTTTTAACACAAAAAACGGTATTTTTTTATATAATTAGCTATAAAACAAAAACTAATTAAACAATTTTTATAAAATTGACTGATTAGTATACTAACATGTTGCAAAATTTAATAAAACCATAAAAATTGTAAAATTATTTCAATAAAATTGTTTTTTTACAATTTTTAACACAAAAAACGGTAATTTTTTTAAATAATTTGCTTTAAAACAAAAACTAATTCAACAATTTTTATACAATAGACTGTTTAGTACTCTAACATGTTACAAACTTTAATAATAACTAAAAAAATTAAAAAATTATTTAAAAAAAAAAGTTTTTTAACGCTTTTTAACGTAAGATAAATTTTTTTAAGTTCTTAGTGTCAACTTTTACACATTTTTACGTTTGTTACTTGCAAAAATGCTACAGATAGTAGTAACTTAATTATATCTTAAATTATATACAGATAAATCTTATTGATCTGTTACGCCACTGCATATTCCCCTTAAATTCATCGCTAACTTCACATATGTTAGTTAGTTATTTTGTTTGCAACACTGGAAAATGGAAAAATACATGACGCAACGGGATCCCGCCTTTTCGTAGCAAACTCTTCCAAGAAAAAATGGCGTCCGAAGTGAGTGGTGTGACAACCGGTCAACCAAATTTACATACGCAGGACTTATCCAAATTAGTAAGTAAACAAAAATCACATACAATTAATAATAAAATCACATCTAACATTAAAATCGAACGATTGAACCATCACACAAATCATAACCTTACTAATGTGGTATGAGTGGTTCATGCTGTAGCATCTGGATTGTTATGGAATATTTTGTAATTTTCAGGATGTAAGCAAGTTAACGGCCCTCTCACCGGAGGTTATCAGTCGTCAAGCCACTATAAATATTGGCACCATCGGACACGTAGCCCATGGAAAATCCACCGTAGTTAAAGCCATCTCCGGTGTTCAGACTGTAAGATTCAAGAATGAATTGGAAAGGAATATTACTATCAAACTTGGTAAATTTTTTTTCTTTTAATTAATTTGTCATTTCCAACTTCATCTTGGTTAGAAATGGAGGTAAAATGTTTCATTGTTTTTTTTTTCGTGTATTTAATAAATGAATGTGTTGGTGGTTGATCACAATAACATTTGATCGCGAAATTATTGTTTATGTGTTTATTAAAATTTAAGGATGTCTCAGAAACTTTAGGCTTCCGTGATCCCTTCACATCAAGCCGATATAAATATTTTTTATTGTAAACATATATTTATATTCAATATAATTTAATAATTTGAATATACATATATGAAATAATGTGTGTAGAACTTATTAGTAAAACTAATGCAATAATAATGTATTGCAGACGAATTGAAGTTTGATGTGAACGGGAAGATGTTATCACAGCAGCCTAAAGATAGACGAGGGAGGACATCCAAAATAATAGTGATTAAAAGAAAATGCGGCCGGCCTACTGGTAGTAAAAAGCCTGTACGAACAACTGCATCGAAGCGTGGTTACGAAGAAATCAGCGGCCCAGACGATATGGAGAACGAAATCAAGCGCCAAAAATTGGAATTTTTTATCACCTGCAAAGACGAAAAGTTATTAGAACACGGCGCAATATCACCTGACATATTCTATAAATCACCACCGAAAATTAGCAGGAAAATATTGGGAGAATTGACGCCGGTTAAGAGACCACCGGAAATAATCGAGGAAGGATTGAATTCATCTGATGAAGAAATATTACGGGAAGCGACTCAATTGATTATTGGTGATGAGGATTCGTTGAATTCGGACAAATCTGATGGAGGGAGTACGGTTAGTAGTGTTGAGGAAACTGATTGCAAAATTGTTGGAGCTGTTAATAAAAGAAGAAGAAGCGTTCGATTGATTAATCAAAAGGATGATTTGTTGAATCTTGATGTGGAAGCTAATAAAAGAAGAAATAATCAAAAGGATAATGTAGGGGAATTAGATGATTGCAAAATAGTTGGTAGCATTGCTAATAAAAGAAGAAGAAGCATTCGATTGGTGAATTTAGTTGATTCGAATGTTGATGTTGAAGATGATGTAACTAATGCTGTTGATGGGGAATTAGATGTTGATAATTGTACTAATATTGATTGCAAAATAACCGTTGGTGGTGTTGCTAATAATAAAAGAAGAAGCACTCGATTGATTAATGATCAAAAGGATGATAAGGATAATTCATTAAGTGTTGGTATTATTAGTAAAATTGAATTAGTCGATGATGATAATACAGAAGTTAGCAATACTGTTAATGTTAGTGAAATTGATCTCTGCAATACTACTGATGATGATAATATTGAAAATATTGATTGTGGTGTTGTTACTAAAACAAGAAGAAATGATGCAAATGAAGATCCATTACAAATCAATATGGATGAAGATCCATTATATATCGACAGTACTGATGATCCATTAAATACCGAAGAACCTGAATATAATTTTGACATTTCTGACGTAGCATCTGATGATGGTTTGGAGGGTATTAATAATGAAAAAGTTAATTTAATCAAAACTAAAGAAGAGATTGTTAACAATGATAAACTTCAAGAATTAGAGACTGATGTTGATGAATCTGTTTTTCTAATTGATTACAATAGAGCAATTGGATATACAACTCTTGAAGAGCCGATTGTTGAGAATACTGATAACAAACTATTGGTCAACATTACCGAAAATAAAAGAAGAAGAAGTGGTCGATTGATTGAAATTCAAAAAATTAAACAGGAGATTCAATCTGATGATGAAAATTTGCAATGCGATACTAAAATATCAATTCGCAAAACAACAAATAAAAAAAGAAGCAATCTAGGTCGATTCGTTAAAACTCCTAAAATTAAGCAAGAGATTGATGACATCTCGACTGATCAAATCGAAAATGTAGTACGTGGTCGTAAAAAAAGTCTTCGATTGAGTCAAAAAATTAAACAGGAATTTGACACTGAAATTCATGAAGAAATTAATAAACCAAGTGAGCGTAGAAAAAGCCTTAGATTGTCAAAAATTAAAAAAGAAGAACCTGTCATCATTCCAAAACGCTTAATAAAAAAAGAAAAACCCATTACAAAGCGCAAAACTAGCATATCACCGAAAAAAAATAAAAATCTCATCTTACCCCAACTCTATGTACTTTGCGAACCATTAAAATTAAAAATGGAAAACATTTCTGATGAAGATGATAGCGATCTCGAACTAAACGATATTGATAAAGATCCCGACTACAAGAGTCGACACTCCAGATCCAAAGAATATCGACGATATTCGAGGTCATTAAAAATTAAGAAAGAAACTAAAAAAGAAGTTTTGGATGATGTTGTAGTAACCGGTAGACCTGTTATATTCCAAAAGAATTACTCCAGTGGAGTATTAAAATTGAAAATAAAAGAACCCGAAATTGACAACGGTTTCACTAAAAGAGCCATAAATAGACCCAGCCAATCGAATGTATATTCAAGCGAATACGTTGTTGAAAAAATTATTGCAGTTAAATATTCGAAAAGTGTTGAATTGTATTCAGTAAAATGGGAGAACTATTCGAAAGATAACAATACTTGGGAACCGCTACAACATTTAAATAACAGTAAAGATCTTCTATTACAATTTTACACAACTTTATTGAACGAACTAATGCTTGGATATTTAGAACGTGTTCTTGATATAAGCGAAGACATCTCATTCTCAGAATTATTAACTTATCGTCCAAAAAAGGAAGAAGATAAGTTATCAGTTTGTAGAAATATGTTGCAATATTACGCGAATCCCATAGATAAATCCCATACAAAACGCCGTGCAGAAGCTACTCGATTATATTACACCTACAAATACCTACTCAAATGGGAAGTACAACACAAAGAACTAACCGTATGGGAAGAAACAATAAATGCCTCCAAGGCGGAAAACGTTCACATCAGAGTTGAAAACACTGTCGATTTAGAACATCCGCCCAAAAATTTCACATATGTTAACGAATACATTTTCAGTAATGACGTAACAAGACCGAATACAATCCCAATTGGTTGCGATTGCGAACAGTGCCATTATTATTCAGGCCCGAAATGTTGTGGCAATCGAGATATTGATCGAACCTACAGAGGCTTTGCTTATACTACAAATAAAAAAGTCAACGTGCCACAGGGTTTTCCTATATACGAATGTAACGATAGTTGTAAATGCGGACCTGATTGTAGAAATCGTGTTGTGCAATTGGGAGCCAAAACACCGTTATGCATTTTCCGTACTGCTAATGGCTGTGGATGGGGAGTTAAAGCTTTACGTAAAATATACAAAGGTGAATTTGTTTGTCAATATGTAGGAGAAGTAATCTCACAAGATGAAGCTGAACGTAGGGGTAAAATATATGATAGCATTGGATTAACGTATTTGTTTGATTTGGATTTTGATTCACCCGATAATCCATATACTGTTGATGCGGCCGTTTACGGAAACGTATCGCATTTTATTAATCATTCATGTGATCCTAATATCGGTGTCTGGACAATTTGGATTAATTGTCAAGATCCAAATTTACCGCAATTGGGATTGTTTGCTTTGAGGGAAATACAAAAGGATGAAGAATTGACTTTCGATTATATGCATAATAATGGTGATTCTAATCCAAACACCCCCGTCAAATCACCCAATATGAAACTCGAACAACAGAGCACCGATAAAGAAAAGGAGAACGAGAATGAGAATAAGACCATGTGTAAATGTTCTGCAGATAAATGCAGAAGGTACTTATTTTAAATCTACAAAAGTTTTAATTATATATTAAGTTTACTACTTTTACAACCATATTTTATTTGTACTCGTATGTATTTTATGTAATTCCATTGTTTACAATCATTTTCATTTGGGAATTTTTATTTATATATAGTTTTAATTTTAAGGAAGTCGATTTTATTATACAATATATTTTATAATTAAATATAACTTTTATCCTCTGCATTAATGAATTTTATTTATTTTAACTGTGTCTAAACTTTAATATTTATTGTTATGATGTTTAGTATTATTAGACCTCAACAGGAGAAATTTATATTAGTAAAGAAAAAAAAATGCAATATATGATTCATTTAAACCCTCATACTCATACTTTAACAGTTTATGGCCGAATATTGCTATTTCTGGCATCTTATAAACAGAATTTTGCACTTTTCAACACGATTTTTTTTTTCATTGTTTATGGCTGAATATAGGTGCTTTTGAACAATGTTTTAACGCCAAAATATGCTATTTTTGACGTTTTATGAATAAAATTTTAGACTTTTTGGCCGGATTTTGGTTCTTTTTGAAAATATTTTATAGTTTTGACTTTTCATAAACAGAATAGTACATTTTTTTAACAGTTATGGTGATTTTTTTCATTTTTATACGTTTTGACCGGATATATTTGACAGAAATTAATAGAATTTTATACTTTTTGACAGTTTATGACCGGATTTTGAATATCTTATAGCCGAATTTTGAATTTTGCTATTTTTGACTTTTCATATATAGAATTTTGCAGTTTTTAACAGTTTATGGTGAGTTTTGGTACTTTGTGACAATATCTTAATTCTTGATTGCTGGATTTTGATATTTTTTACTTTTTTACAGTTTCTGACCGAATCTTTTTGATAATAATTGCCGGATTTTTGGATTTTATAATTTTTTTATATTTTTTAATTTTATGACCGGATTGTGACTTTTCATAAGTTTTGCTATTTTTTGCTTTTTATGAAATGAGTTTGCACTTTTCAACAGTTTGTGGTCGGATTTGTGTGTTCTAGTAATATTTTGATATTTGAAGGCCAGATTTAGCTATTTTTGACATTTATTTTATGAATAGAATTTAAAACTTTTCAACATTGCCGAAATTTGGTGTTTTCAAGCAATATTTTGATGTTTCAAAGCCGGATTTTGCAATTTTTGACTTTATGAAAAGAATTTTGCATTTTTCCACAGTTTATATCAGAGTTTTGATACTTTTTAACAATATTTTGATGTTTGAAGGCCAGATTTTGCTGTTTTTGACATTTTATGAATATTACACTTTTTAATAATTTATGACCGAAATTTAGTGCTTTCTAGCAATATTTTGATATTTTTGACTTGATGAAACGAATTTTTTGCACCTTTCCACAGCTTATATCTGAGTTTTTTTACTTTTTAACAATATTTTGATGTTTCAAGGCTGGATATGGCTATTTTTGACATTTTATGAATAGAATTTTACACTTTTCAACAGTTTATTGCCGGAACTTGGTGCTATCTAGCAATAATTTGGTAAAAATTGAATGGTGGTTGCAGTATTTTGAAGTTATTTGAAGGTCGTATTTAGCTATTTTTGACTTTTTATGAAAGGAATTTTGCACGTTTTTACAGTTAATATCTGAGTTTTCTTAGTTTTTAGCAATATTTTGATGTTTGAAGACCGGATTTAGCTATTTTTGACATTTTATGAATAGAATTTTATACTTTTTAACAATTTATGGCCGATTTTAGTGCTTTATATCAGTTTTTTGATGTTGCAAGGCCGGATTTGGCTGTTTTTGACTTTATATAAATATAATTTTGCACTTTTCTACAGTGTATAGTCAAGTTTTTTTACTTTTTAACAATATTTTGATGTTTCAAGGCCGAATTTTGCTATTTTTGACATTTTATGAATAGAATTTTATACTTTTTAACAATTTATGGCCGATTTTAGTGCTTTATATCAGTTTTTTGATGTTGCAAGGCCGGATTTGGCTGTTTTTGACTTTATATAAATATAATTTTGCACTTTTCTACAGTGTATAGTCAAGTTTTTTTACTTTTTAACAATATTTTGATGTTTCAAGGCCGAATTTTGCTATTTTTGACATTTTATGAATAGAATTTTACGTTTTTGGTCTGTTTTTAGTGCATTCTAACAATGTTTTTGGTGTTTTAAAGCTGGATTTTGCTATTTTTGGCCGATTTTAGTGCTTTCTAGCAATATTTTGATGTTTCAAGGTCGGATTTGGCTATTTTTGACATTTTATTATTAGAATTTTACACTTTTTGTCAGTTTTTGGTCTGATTTTAGTGCGTTTTTGGTCTGATTTTAGTGCTTTCTAACAATGTTTTTGGTGTTTCAAACCTGGTTTTTGTTATTTTTGACTTTTGATGCATAGATTTTTACACTTTTTAACAATTTATGGCCGGATTTTAGTGCTTTCTGTCAGTATTTTGATGTTTTAAGGCAGGGTTTTGTTATTTTTACCATTTTATGAATTAAATTTTACATTTTTTAATAGTTTATGGTCGGATTTTAGTGCTTTCTAACAATATGTTGGTGTTTCAAGGTCGAATTTTGCTATTTTTGACATTTATGAACAAAATTTTATGAAGATTTGTTTCTGACTTTTCATATATAGAATATTGCAGTTTTTAACAGTTTATGGTGAAACTTGGTACTTTCAGACAATATTTTTGTACTTAATGGTCGGGTTTTGCTACTTTTTGCATTTTATGAATAATATTTTGATGTTTTAAGGCCGGATTCTTCTATTTTTGACATGTTATGAATATAATTTTACACTTTTCAACAGTTTGTGGCCGGATTTTAGTTTTTAAAATTTTTTTTTTTGATGTTTTAAGGCCGGATTTTGTAATTTTTGACATTTTATGAATAAATTTTACACATTTTTGCTATGTTATGAATGGATTTTTACACTTTTTAACAGTTTGTGGGCGTATTTTTGAGCTTTTTGACTATATTTTTATGGTTTAAGGCTGGAGTTAGCCAATTTTTGACATTTTATTAATAGAATTTTGCACTTTTTATTCAATTTGCGGTCGAATTTGGCTATTTTTAAAAGTATTTTGATATTTTATACTCTGAATTTGCTATTTTTGACATTTTATATCAGCTTTACACTTTTCAATGGCCGGAGTTTGGGCTTTCTGACAATTTTATGTTTTATGACCTAATTTTGATATTTTTAACATTTTATAAATAAAATAAAAACTTTTCAACCGTATTTGGCTGGGTTTTTAACTTTTTATTAAGAAATTGTGGATTAGCTCATAGTAGCAAGGCCGTAAATGCGCAATCGAGTATTCCAAAGGTAGACTTAGTTCCGGGAATGCCGTACATTGTCAACTGAGATTGAAATGTACTGGTTATTTAGCATAGAAAGTCTAGAGCCTGACAATTCTACCGGGGCGGTTGAAAAACAATGTTTCTGCAGACGTTCGTGACTAGGTAAAACTTGCATAAAAAATATACACATTTTTTTTTTCTGGTTACACTTATCTGCAAACAACTTGATTATGAGTTAAAAGTTGCCGATGGTAGTAGTTTTGCCAAAAGGTCTTTTTTCTGTCAGGTGTGCCGTTTTTATTGTTGAACTTTCCTGTCGGGGTTTTTAGCCTCGGGCAAAAGAGTATAGTATAATACTCTTTTGCCCGGACTTTTTCTTCTTCTTCTTAGTGCTAGCTTACAGCTTTTGCAGGTGATCTTGCTTGCCAGGGATCTGTAGTTGGACGCTGGTTTGGTTTGGTTGGTTTGTATTTTTCTTTCGAGGTTTATTGGTTTTGATTATATTCCGTCTTCTTGAAGCTTACCAGGGGTTCTTACTAGATCGCTGGTCAGGTTTGGTTGGCTCGCATTCTTTGGCTCAGTCGGAATCGGGAAATCTTCCGCTACTTTTTTTTGTGTCTCGTTTGGTTTCTCTAGAGTTAGCTAGCTCTTCTGACCCCTTTATTGATTGGTGTTGTATGGGCTTGTCGTCTCCAGACTCTCCAGCATTTGCTGTAGCTTAAGTCTCTGGATTTGGATTGGCTTGATGGGAGCTGGTTGTCAGCTTTCTCTTTGGAGTCATGTTTTTCTATTAAGTTTCAGGGAGGGTCGTTTGTGTATCTTCAGTGTCCAGCTGCAGGGGTATTCTTGTAAGCTTTTTGATTGTAGTTTTGGTCAATCGACAGACTGTGGTCTTAAGCGTTCTTTGTTGTGTATGTGATAGTTTAAAATTGCAATGAGAAGCGATAGGATTGTGCTATGAAGCTTTCTTCAATTGTAATGTAGTTTGCCAGGCAACAAACGCATCAGAATCGGTCTGTGCTTTTTCATACGATTTGAAGTTCAGTACACACTTCTGATTTTTAAACGTTCTGCGGCTTCTTAATTCTGATCTGAGATACAGGAGATGAGGCGGTGCAGTGTACAAGTACAGGGAGTTTATAAATGAATGGGATTATGTAATCACTTTAAATGTGCCGCTTTTTTTAAATTGTCCACTATATTATTTGTTTTGACAGATCAACTTTGACAGCTGTCAAGCAAACATATGAAAACATATGTAGTATAGTAAACTATTTTAAAAAGGCGGCATATTTAAAGTGATTACATAATCCCATTCATTTATAAACTCCCTGTATCTCCGGCGACATGTCTACATATCGCGAAGTTTTTGTTGCAGTTACCGGCATGGCAGCTTCGGTATACTGAAACATGACGCTAAAAATCAGTTTTTTAGATGTTTTTGTTTGTTAAACTTGGCGGTCAAATCAATTCACCGTTGACTGTAGATAGTATGTTTAAAATTCTGATATGAGCAGTGGCGGGTTTTCAATGATAGTATAAACTATTGAGTGCGTACAGAAAGACTGCTACATTTAGAGCGGTTTTCGCTCTTAGTAGTGGAACTCTCCTAATTTGTATAGCGGAACCAATCAGGAACGAGTACTTCCTGTACGCACCCATTGTCATTATACGTGACGAACAAATATACGTTCTAACTTTAAGCGTTTGAATTATATCCGTATTTTAAATATTATTACTCTATTGTCTCTTAGGTTACGCTAATGCGAAAATATACAAATGTGATAACCCCAAGTGCCCGAGGCCTGCTAGTTATATATCCGGAGGCTCCTCTAAGGATGATTCCTTCCCATGCTTACGTCCCGCTTGTTCGGGTCGTTTCCAACTGGTCAGACACGTCAGTTTCGTAGATTGCCCCGGTCACGACATCCTTATGGCCACTATGCTTAACGGTGCCGCCGTAATGGACGCCGCCTTGCTACTCATCGCCGGCAACGAATCATGCCCACAACCGCAAACCAGCGAACATTTAGCCGCAATTGAGATTATGAAGCTGAAGCACATCGTGATCTTACAAAATAAGATCGATTTAGTTAAAGAAGGACAGGCTAAGGAACAACATGAACAGATTGTTAAATTTGTGCAGGGAACTGTTGCTCAGGGAGCTCCAATTATTCCAATATCAGCTCAGCTGAAGTATAATATTGAGGTAACTTAATTATAATTAAACAAGCTTTCATGCTAATTCAAAAATTATTTTTAAGGTATTATGTGAATACATCACGAAGAAAATCCCAGTACCCCAACGTGACTTCATATCAGAACCCAGACTGATTGTAATCCGTTCATTTGATGTCAACAAGCCGGGTTGCGAAGTAAACGATTTGAAAGGTGGCGTAGCTGGAGGCAGTATTTTGCGCGGTGTATTAAAAGTTGGACAAGAAATTGAAGTAATTCAATTCAATTTAACCAATTAAATATAATTAAACTAAATTAAATATAATTATAGGTTAGACCAGGTTTGGTAAGCAAAGATTCTGAAGGCAAACTAACATGTCGACCAATCTTCTCAAGAATTGTTTCTCTCTACACCGAACAAAACGAACTTCAATTTGCCGTTCCCGGTGGTTTAATTGGTGTTGGAACGAAAATTGAACCTACACTATGCAGAGCTGATCGTCTCGTCGGTCAAGTTTTGGGAGCAGTTGGTGCTTTACCAAGCATCTTTATTGAACTTGAAGTGAGTTATTTAATATAATTTTTGAATTGTTTGTTAATGTTTCTTTTTGTAGGTGAGTTATTATCTTCTTAAGCGTTTACTTGGTGTTCGTACTGAAGGTGATAAGAAAGGAGCCAAAGTTCAAAAATTAACAAAAAGTGAAGTATTATTAGTTAATATTGGCTCATTAAGTACTGGAGGTCGTGTCGTGGCAACTAAAGCTGATTTGGTTAAGATTGCTTTGACCAATCCGGTGTGTACTGAAGTTGGTGAGAAGATTGCCTTGAGTCGTCGTGTTGAGAAGCATTGGCGTTTGATTGGTTGGGGACAAATCCGCGGAGGGGATACCATTGAACCTACAAAGTAGTTTTAATATATACGAAACACTCACTTACCTTATTTATATATATACTAAACACGTGATTATTGTTCTTTCTTTTATATATTTACTGCAATCATTTTATTTATGGTTTACTTGTTACCTATATATCTGTATTCAGGGTGTTTGAGTGATTAAAGTATATAATGAATATATTTCTAATTTTATTACTTGTGCAACATAAACTTGTAATAATTGATAGAAATTTAATGATTTATTTTTAATTTTACCTAATTTAGGACGCCACTGGATTCTATATTAAAATGAGTGCTATACTGATTGCAAATGAATCGAAATGACGTTTATGACGTTGCTATGCTTATACATGAACGACGCCACATTGACGTAATTTCGATTACGATTGGATTGACTTCTTAGGCTGATACGCCAAAAATCTAAACTAACTAACCAACGATTGGAATGTCGGGGCTGACGCTCCGCTATGCTGATTGTCAATAAATTAATTATTAATATTCATATTTTAGAATGGGCTTTCCCCACCATCTCACTCATGCAAACCGGCTCGCACCGTGCTCGCCGGCGCTGATTCAGTTCTGCCAGGAACGTCGTGGTGTGCGTGTGCTCGCGGTGAGTGTGATTTATAAATTATATCTATTAATTGTGGTGTACTTGCATATGCATTCAGTGGAGGAATAGCAGAATTTAAATGGATCAATGCAGTACTACATTTTTTCTGGCAATTATTTTATTTTTGGTAAGTCATTACTGTATTTTATGCTCATTTTGTAAATGAAAGTGTCGGAAAATGTGAATACATATTTGAATACTTTTATAGACTTTCTCTGGGTGCTAATAAATGCAGTTTTTTAATATAAAATTCCGGGATGTTTTATATATATATATCTATAAGTATTAAATGAAAGTTTTTCTAAATTTAACAGTAATCATATTTTTCATTTCAACTTTAATTATTTTTTCAAATAGATTTTGAGAATTTGACACTTTGTGACATTTTTTTTTTAAATTGTAAACATATGTTTTTTGTCAAGGTTTGTTTTGTAATTATGAAACTTATTTACTTACTGTCAGATTGATTAATTTTTTTAATTAAAATTGAACATTTAAATTTATAACCCTATTTACTGTAAAAAAAATCTACGCCTATGTGTACACAATGTGGCCATTTTGTGAATATTTCAGGTAGTTACTTTATCGGTTTATACTTGCGCCATCTGTAAGCAATCGATTGAACTTACAAGTACCTTTGTATATTTATTAATACTTAATTTTATTAATAATTAAGTTTATCATTATTGTAGATGATAATTAATTAATGTTTGATTTGAAATTGTTTCTTTTATTACTTTAATATGTGGCGCCATCTAGTGGTATTTACTTAAAGTTCTACGCATGGTTTTTTAATATTGCCAGCAGATGGCAATACTATATACACATAAGCGGGGTAATTTTATTTAAAAAAAGGGTTAAGGTAATAAAACCGACGTTAAGTTAGCACCCCATTCTGCCGACCCCATTCAAAATCCATACGCGCGCTGTTTCAAAATCCATACAATTGTATAATGCTAAAATAACATTAAATAGAGGTAATTTAAACAATATTAACAAATTATAATGTTAATAATTAAGTAACAATATTAAATAAAATAAAATAAGATAACTCTAACAATATTACAGAAAATTAACGGTTTTTTAATTTTAAAATATATCAACAATTTTCAATGTGTTCCCGGTAGTCAAGGTTAATGAAAATTTGGACTTAAGCTTGTCATGACAAAGCCAACCTACCGTGAAAATGTCATGGTGGCCGCGGACCAGAAAATGCCATTTTCCTCTAGTTATACATTTTGGGGTGCTGGCATAACATTTGATTTTTTTGCAATGTGTTCCCGGTAGTCAGTGTTAATGAAAATTTGGATTTAAGCTTGTCATGACAAAGCCAACCTACCGTGAAAATGTCATGGTGGCCGCGGACCGGAAAATGCCATTTTCCTCTAGTTATACATTTTGGGGTGCTGGCATAACATTTGATTTTTTTGCAATGTGTTCCCGGTAGTCAGTAGTAATGAAAATTTGGATTAAAGCTTGTCATGACAAAGCCAATTTTTCGACTTATCACCCAAATTTTCAAAACATTTTTTTTTTTCAATAATGTTTATTTTTATGAGAAACGCGTAAAAAACGGAAATTTTTCGACTTTTTACCCAAATTTTGGAAAAATTATTTTTTTTCAATATTGTTTATTTTTATGAGAAACGCGTAAAAAACGGAAATTTTTCGACTTTTCACCCAAATTTAGAAAAAAATATTTTTTTTCAATATTGTTTATTTTTATGAGAAACGCGTAAAAAACGGAAATTTTTCGACTTTTCACCCAAATTTTGAAAAAATTATTTTTTTTCAATATTGTTTATTTTTATGAGAAACGCGTAAAAAACGGAAATTTTTCGACTTTTCACCCAAATTTTCAAAATTTTTTTTTTTTTTAATATTGTTTATTTTTATGAGAAACGCGTAAAAAACGGAAATTTTTCGACTTTTCACCCAAATTTTAAAAAAATATTTTTTTTTCAATATTGTTTATTTTTATGAGAAACGCGTAAAAAACGGAAATTTTTCGACTTTTCACCCAAATTTTCAAAAATATTTTTTTTTTCAATAATGTTTATTTTTATGAGAAACGCGTAAAAAACGGAAATTTTTCGACTTTTCACCCAAATTTTCAAAAATATTTTTTTTTTTAATAATGTTTATTTTTATGAGAAACGCGTAAAAAACGGAAATTTTTCGACTTTTCACCCAAATTTTGAAAAAATAATTTTTTTTCAATATTGTTTATTTTTATGAGAAACGCGTAAAAAACGGAAATTTTTCGACTTTTCACCCAAATTTTGAAAAAATTATTTTTTTTCAATATTGTTTATTTTTATGAGAAACGCGTAAAAAACGGAAATTTTTCGACTTTTCACCCAAATTTTCAAAATTTTTTTTTTTTTTCAATAATGTTTATTTTTATAAGAAACGCGTAAAAAACGGAAATTTTTCGACTTTTTACCCAAATTTTCAAAAATATTTTTTTTTTCAATAATGTTTATTTTTATAAGAAACGCGTAAAAAACGGAAATTTTTCGACTTTTCACCCAAATTTTCAAAAATATTTTTTTTTTCAATAATGTTTATTTTTATGAGAAACGCGTAAAAAACGGAAATTTTTCGACTTTTCACCCAAATTTTCAAAAATATTTTTTTTTTCAATAATGTTTATTTTTATGAGAAACGCGTAAAAAACGGAAATTTTTCGACTTTTCACCCAAATTTTGAAAAAAATATTTTTTTTTCAATATTGTTTATTTTTATGAGAAACGCGTAAAAAACGGAAATTTTTCGACTTTTCACCCAAATTTTGAAAAAAATTTTTTTTTTCAATATTGTTTATTTTTATGAGAAACGCGTAAAAAACGGAAAATTTTCGAGTTTTCACCCAAATTTTGAAAAAATTATTTTTTTTCATTATTGTTTATTTTTATGAGAAACGCGTAAAAAACGGAAATTTTTCGACTTTTCACCCAAATTTTCAAAAATTTTTTTTTTTTTAATAATGTTTATTTTTATGAGAAACGCGTAAAAAACGGAAATTTTTCGACTTTTTACCCAAATTTTCAAAAATATTTTTTTTTTCAATAATGTTTATTTTTATAAGAAACGCGTAAAAAACGGAAATTTTTCGACTTTTCACCCAAATTTAGAAAAAAATATTTTTTTTCAATATTGTTTATTTTTATGAGAAACGCGTAAAAACGGAAATTTTTCGACTTTTCACCCAAATTTTGGAAAAATTATTTTTTTTCAATATTGTTTATTTTTATGAGAAACGCGTAAAAAACGGAAATTTTTCGACTTTTCTCCCAAATTTTGAAAAAATGATTTTTTTTCAATATTGTTTATTTTTATGAGAAACGCGTAAAAAACGGAAATTTTTCGACTTTTCACCCAAATTTTGAAAAAATTATTTTTTTTCAATATTGTTTATTTTTATGAGAAACGCGTAAAAAACGGAAATTTTTCGACTTTTCACCCAAATTTTGAAAAAATTATTTTTTTTCAAAATTTTATGAGAAACGCGTAAAAAACGGAAATTTTTCGACTTTTCACCCAAATTTTCAAAAATATTTTTTTTTTCAATAATGTTTATTTTTATGAGAAACGCGTAAAAAACGGAAATTTTTCGACTTTTCACCCAAATTTTCAAAAATATATTTTTTTTCAATAATGTTTATTTTTATGAGAAACGCGTAAAAAACGGAAATTTTTCGACTTTTCACCCAAATTTTGAAAAAATTATTTTTTATCATTATTGTTTATTTTTATGAGAAACGCGTAAAAAACCGAAATTTTTCGACTTTTCACCCAAATTTTGAAAAAATAATTTTTTTTCAATATTGTTTATTTTTATGAGAAACGCGTAAAAAACGGAAATTTTTCGACTTTTCTCCCAAATTTTGAAAAAATGATTTTTTTTCAATATTGTTTATTTTTATGAGAAACGCGTAAAAAACGGAAATTTTTCGACTTTTCACCCAAATTTTGAAAAAATTATTTTTTTTCAATATTGTTTATTTTTATGAGAAACGCGTAAAAAACGGAAATTTTTCGACTTTTCACCCAAATTTTGAAAAAATTATTTTTTTTCAAAATTTTATGAGAAACGCGTAAAAAACGGAAATTTTTCGACTTTTCACCCAAATTTTCAAAAATATTTTTTTTTTCAATAATGTTTATTTTTATGAGAAACGCGTAAAAAACGGAAATTTTTCGACTTTTCACCCAAATTTTCAAAAATATATTTTTTTTCAATAATGTTTATTTTTATGAGAAACGCGTAAAAAACGGAAATTTTTCGACTTTTCACCCAAATTTTGAAAAAATTATTTTTTATCATTATTGTTTATTTTTATGAGAAACGCGTAAAAAACCGAAATTTTTCGACTTTTCACCCAAATTTTGAAAAAATAATTTTTTTTCAATATTGTTTATTTTTATGAGAAACGCGTAAAAACGGAAATTTTTCGACTTTTCACCCAAATTTTGAAAAAATTATTTTTTTTCAATATTGTTTATTTTTATGAGAAACGCGTAAAAAACGGAAATTTTTCGACTTTTCACCCAAATTTTCAAAAATTTTTTTTTTTTCAATAATGTTTATTTTTATAAGAAACGCGTAAAAAACGGAAATTTTTCGACTTTTTACCCAAATTTTCAAAAATATTTTTTTTTTTCATTAATGTTTATTTTTATAAGAAAGGCGTAAAAAACGGAAATTTTTCGACTTTTCACCCAAATTTTCAAAAATATTTTTTTTTTCAATAATGTTTTTTTTTATGAGAAACGCGTAAAAAACGGAAATTTTTCGACTTTTCACCCAAATTTTCAAAAATATTTTTTTTTTCAATAATGTTTATTTTTATGAGAAACGCGTAAAAAACGGAAATTTTTCGACTTTTCACCCAAATTTTGAAAAAAATATTTTTTTTTCAATATTGTTTATTTTTATGAGAAACGCGTAAAAAACGGAAATTTTTCGACTTTTCACCCAAATTTTCAAATTTTTTTTTTTTTTCAATAATGTTTATTTTTATAAGAAACGCGTAAAAAACGGAAATTTTTCGACTTTTCACCCAAATTTTCAAAAATATTTTTTTTTTTTCAATAATGTTTATTTTTATGAGAAACGCGTAAAAAACGGAAATTTTTCGACTTTTCACCCAAATTTTCAAAAATATTTTTTTTTTCAATAATGTTTATTTTTATGAGAAACGCGTAAAAAACGGAAATTTTTCGACTTTTCACCCAAATTTTTGAAAAAAATATTTTTTTTTCAATATTGTTTGTTTTTATGAGAAACGCGTAAAAAACGGAAATTTTTCGACTTATCACCCAAATTTTCAAAAAAAATTTTTTTTCAATATTGTTTATTTTTATGAGAAACTCGTAAAAAACGGAAATTTTTCGACTTTTCATTCAAATTTTGAAAAAATATTTTTTTTCAATATTGTTTATTTTTATGAGTAAACGCGTAAAAAAACGGAAATTTTTCGACTTTTCACCCAAATTTTGAAAAAATTATTTTTTTTCATTATTGTTTATTTTTATGAGAAACGCGTAAAAAACCGAAATTTTTCGACTTTTCACCCAAATTTTGAAAAAATATTTTTTTTTCAATATTGTTTATTTTTATGAGAAACGCGTAAAAAACGGAAATTTTTCGACTTTTCACCCAAATTTTGAAAAAATTATTTTTTTTCAATATTGTTTATTTTTATGAGAAACGCGTAAAAAACGGAAATTTTTCGACTTTTCTCCCAAATTTTGAAAAAATGATTTTTTTTCAATATTGTTTATTTTTATGAGAAACGCGTAAAAAACGGAAATTTTTCGACTTTTCACCCAAATTTTTGAAAAAATTATTTTTTTTCAATATTGTTTATTTTTATGAGAAACGCGTAAAAAACGGAAATTTTTCGACTTTTCACCCAAATTTAGAAAAAATATTTTTTTTCAATATTGTTTATTTTTATGAGAAACGCGTAAAAAACGGAAATTTTTCGACTTTTCACCCAAATTTTGAAAAAATTATTTTTTTTCAATATTGTTTATTTTTATGAGAAACGCGTAAAAAACGGAAATTTTTCGACTTTTCACCCAAATTTTGAAAAAATTATTTTTTTTCAAATTTTATGAGAAACGCGTAAAAAACGGAAATTTTTCGACTTTTCACCCAAATTTTCAAAAATATTTTTTTTTTCAATAATGTTTATTTTTATGAGAAACGCGTAAAAAACGGAAATTTTTCGACTTTTCACCCAAATTTTCAAAAATATATTTTTTTTCAATAATGTTTATTTTTATGAGAAACGCGTAAAAAACGGAAATTTTTCGACTTTTCACCCAAATTTTGAAAAAATTATTTTTTATCATTATTGTTTATTTTTATGAGAAACGCGTAAAAAACGGAAATTTTTCGACTTTTCACCCAAATTTTGAAAAAATTATTTTTTTTCAATATTGTTTATTTTTATGAGAAACGCGTAAAAAACGGAAATTTTTCGACTTTTCACCCAAATTTAGAAAAAAATATTTTTTTTCAATATTGTTTATTTTTATGAGAAACGCGTAAAAAACGGAAATTTTTCGACTTTTCACCCAAATTTTGAAAAAATTATTTTTTTTCAATATTGTTTATTTTTATGAGAAACGCGTAAAAAACGGAAATTTTTCGACTTTTCACCCAAATTTTGAAAAAATTATTTTTTTTTCAAAATTTTATGAGAAACGCGTAAAAAACGGAAATTTTTCGACTTTTCACCCAAATTTTCAAAAATATTTTTTTTTTCAATAATGTTTATTTTTATGAGAAACGCGTAAAAAACGGAAATTTTTCGACTTTTCACCCAAATTTTCAAAAATATATTTTTTTTCAATAATGTTTATTTTTATGAGAAACGCGTAAAAAACGGAAATTTTTCGACTTTTCACCCAAATTTTGAAAAAATTATTTTTTATCATTATTGTTTATTTTTATGAGAAACGCGTAAAAAACCGAAATTTTTCGACTTTTCACCCAAATTTTGAAAAAATAATTTTTTTTCAATATTGTTTATTTTTATGAGAAACGCGTAAAAAACGGAAATTTTTCGACTTTTCACCCAAATTTTGAAAAAATTATTTTTTTTCAATATTGTTTATTTTTATGAGAAACGCGTAAAAAACGGAAATTTTTCGACTTTTCACCCAAATTTTCAAAAATTTTTTTTTTTTCAATAATGTTTATTTTTATAAGAAACGCGTAAAAAACGGAAATTTTTCGACTTTTTACCCAAATTTTCAAAAATATTTTTTTTTTCATTAATGTTTATTTTTATAAGAAAGGCGTAAAAAACGGAAATTTTTCGACTTTTCACCCAAATTTTCAAAAATATTTTTTTTTCAATAATGTTTTTTTTTATGAGAAACGCGTAAAAAACGGAAATTTTTCGACTTTTCACCCAAATTTTCAAAAATATTTTTTTTTTCAATAATGTTTATTTTTATGAGAAACGCGTAAAAAACGGAAATTTTTCGACTTTTCACCCAAATTTTGAAAAAATATTTTTTTTCAATATTGTTTATTTTTATGAGAAACGCGTAAAAAACGGAAATTTTTCGACTTTTCACCCAAATTTTCAAATTTTTTTTTTTTTTCAATAATGTTTATTTTTATAAGAAACGCGTAAAAAACGGAAATTTTTCGACTTTTCACCCAAATTTTCAAAAATATTTTTTTTTTTCAATAATGTTTATTTTTATGAGAAACGCGTAAAAAACGGAAATTTTTCGACTTTTCCACCCAAATTTTCAAAAATATTTTTTTTTTCAATAATGTTTATTTTTATGAGAAACGCGTAAAAAACGGAAATTTTTCGACTTTTCACCCAAATTTTGAAAAAAATATTTTTTTTTCAATATTGTTTGTTTTTATGAGAAACGCGTAAAAAACGGAAATTTTTCGACTTATCACCCAAATTTTCAAAAAAAATTTTTTTTCAATATTGTTTATTTTTATGAGAAACTCGTAAAAAACGGAAATTTTTCGACTTTTCATTCAAATTTTGAAAAAATTATTTTTTTTCAATATTGTTTATTTTATGAGAAACGCGTAAAAAACGGAAATTTTTCGACTTTTCACCCAAATTTTGAAAAAATTATTTTTTTTCAATATTGTTTATTTTTATGAGAAACGCGTAAAAAACCGAAATTTTTCGACTTTTCACCCAAATTTTGAAAAAATAATTTTTTTTCAATATTGTTTATTTTTTATGAGAAACGCGTAAAAAACGGAAATTTTTCGACTTTTCACCCAAATTTTGAAAAAATTATTTTTTTTCAATATTGTTTATTTTTATGAGAAACGCACGGAAATTTTTCGACTTTTCACCCAAATTTTGAAAAAATTATTTTTTTTCATCATTGTTTATTTTTATGAGAAACGCGTAAAATACGGAAATTTTTCGACTTTTCACCCAAATTTTGAAAAAATTATTTTTTTTCAATATTGTTTATTTTTATGAGAAACGCACGGAAATTTTTCGACTTTTCACCCAAATTTTGAAAAAATTATTTTTTTTCAATATTGTTTATTTTTATGAGAAACGCGTAAAAAACGGAAATTTTTCGACTTTTCACCCAAATTTTGAAAAAATTATTTTTTTTCAATATTGTTTATTTTTATAAGAAACGCGTAAAAAACGGAAATCTTTCGACTTTTCACCCAAATTTTGAAAAAATTATTTTTTTTCAATATTGTTTATTTTTATGAGAAACGCACGGAAATTTTTCGACTTTTCACCCAAATTTTGAAAAAAATATTTTTTTTCAATATTGTTTATTTTTATGAGAAACGCGTAAAAAACGGAAATTTTTTGACTTTTCACCCAAATTTTCAAAAAAAATTATTTTTTCAATATTGTTTATTTTTATGAGAAACGCGTAAAAAACGGAAATTTTTCGACTTTTCACCCAAATTTTGAAAAAATTATTTTTTTTTCATCATTGTTTATTTTTATGAGAAACGCGTAAAAAACGGAAATTTTTCGACTTTTCACCCAAATTTTCAAATTTTTTTTTTTTAATACTGTTTATTTTTATGAGGTACGCGTAAGAAACGGAAATTTTTCGACTTTTCACCCAAATTTTGAAAAAATTATTTTTTTTCAATATTGTTTATTTTTATGAGAAACGCGTAAAAAACGGAAATTTATCGACTTTTCACCCAAATTTTCAAAAATTTTTTTTTTCAAAATTGTTTATTTTTATGAGAAACGCGTAAAAAACGGAAATTTTTCGACTTTTCACCCAAATTTTAAAAAAATAATTTTTTTCAATATTGTTTATTTTTATGAGAAACGCGTAAAAAACGGAAATTTTTCGACTTTTCACCCAAATTTTCAAAATTTTTTTTTTTTCAATATTGTTTATTTTTATAAGAAACTCGTAAAAAACGGAAATTTTTCGACTTTTCACCCAAATTTTGAAAAAATTATTTTTTTTCATTATTGTTTATTTTTATGAGAAACGCGTAAAAAACGGAAATTTTTCGACTTTTCACCCAAATTTTGAAAAAATAATTTTTTTTCAATATTGTTTATTTTTATGAGAAACGCGTAAAAAACGGAAATTTTTCGACTTTTCACCTAAATTTTGAAAAATATTTTTTTTTTCAATAATGTTTATTTTTATAAGAAACGCGTAAAAAACGGAAATTTTTCGACTTTTCACCCAAATTTTCAAAAATATTTTTTTTTTCAATAATGTTTATTTTTATGAGAAACGCGTAAAAAACGGAAATTTTTCGACTTTTCACCCAAATTTTCAAAAATATATTTTTTTTCAATAATGTTTATTTTTATGAGAAACGCGTAAAAAACGGAAATTTTTCGACTTTTCACCCAAATTTTGAAAAAATTATTTTTTTTCAATATTGTTTATTTTTATGAGAATCGCGTAAAAAACGGAAATTTTTCGACTTTTCACCCAAATTTTGAAAAAATAATTTTTTTTCAATATTGTTTATTTTTATGAGAAACGCGTAAAAAACGGAAATTTTTCGACTTTTCACCCAAATTTTGAAAAAATTATTTTTTTTCAATATTGTTTATTTTTATGAGAAACGCGTAAAAAACGGAAATTTTTCGACTTTTCACCCAAATTTTAAAAAATTTTTTTTTTTTCAATAATGTTTATTTTTATAAGAAACGCGTAAAAAACGGAAATTTTTCGACTTTTTACCCAAATTTTCAAAAATATTTTTTTTTTCAATAATGTTTATTTTTATAAGAAACGCGTAAAAAACGGAAATTTTTCGACTTTTCACCCAAATTTTCAAAAATATTTTTTTTTTCAATAATGTTTATTTTTATGAGAAACGCGTAAAAAACGGAAATTTTTCGACTTTTCACCCAAATTTTGAAAAAAATATTTTTTTTTCAATATTGTTTATTTTTATGAGAAACGCGTAAAAAACGGAAATTTTTCGACTTTTCACCCAAATTTTGAAAAAAATATTTTTTTTTTCAATATTGTTTATTTTTATGAGAAACGCGTAAAAAACGGAAATTTTTCGACTTTTCACCCAAATTTTCAAAATTTTTTTTTTTTTCAATAATGTTTATTTTTATAAGAAACGCGTAAAAAACGGAAATTTTTCGACTTTTCACCCAAATTTTCAAAAATATTTTTTTTTTCAATAATGTTTATTTTTATAAGAAACGCGTAAAAAACGGAAATTTTTCGACTTTTCACCCAAATTTTCAAAAATATTTTTTTTTTCAATAATGTTTATTTTTATGAGAAACGCGTAAAAAACGGAAATTTTTCGACTTTTCACCCAAATTTTGAAAAAAATATTTTTTTTTCAATATTGTTTATTTTTATGAGAAACGCGTAAAAAAGGAAATTTTTCGACTTTTCACCCAAATTTTGAAAAAATTATTTTTTTTTCAATATTGTTTATTTTTATGAGAAACGCGTAAAAAACGGAAATTTTTCGACTTTTCACCCAAATTTTCAAAATTTTTTTTTTTTTTCATTATTGTTTATTTTTATGAGAAACGCGTAAAAACGGAAATTTTTCGACTTTTCACCCAATTTTTGAAAAAATTATTTTTTTTCAATATTGTTCATTTTTATGAGAAACGCGTAAAAAACGGAAATTTTTCGACTTTTCACCCAAATTTTGAAAAAATTATTTTTTTTTAATATTGTTTATTTTTATGAGAAACGCGTAAAAAACGGAAATTTTTCGACTTTTCACCCAAATTTTGATTTTTTCAATATTGTTTATTTTTATGAGAAACGCGTAAAAAACGGAAATTTTTCGACTTTTCACCCAAATTTTGAAAAAATTATTTTTTTTCATTATTGTTTATTTTTATGAGAAACGCGTAAAAAACGGAAATTTTTCGACTTTTCACCCAAATTTTAAAAAAATAATTTTTTTTCAATATTGTTTATTTTTATGAGAAACGCGTAAAAAACGGAAATTTTTCGACTTTTCACCCAAATTTTCAAAATTTTTTTTTTTTCAATATTGTTTATTTTTATAAGAAACTCGTAAAAAACGGAAATTTTTCGACTTTTCACCCAAATTTTGAAAAAATTATTTTTTTTCATTATTGTTTATTTTTATGAGAAACGCGTAAAAAACGGAAATTTTTCGACTTTTCACCCAAATTTTGAAAAAATAATTTTTTTTCAATATTGTTTATTTTTATGAGAAACGCGTAAAAAACGGAAATTTTTCGACTTTTCACCCAAATTTTGAAAAAATTATTTTTTTTCAATATTGTTTATTTTTATGAGAAACGCGTAAAAAACGGAAATTTTTCGACTTTTTACCCAAATTTTCAAAAATATTTTTTTTTTCAATAATGTTTATTTTTATAAGAAACGCGTAAAAAACGGAAATTTTTCGACTTTTCACCCAAATTTTCAAAAATATTTTTTTTTTCAATAATGTTTATTTTTATGAGAAACGCGTAAAAAACGGAAATTTTTCGACTTTTCACCCAAATTTTGAAAAAAATATTTTTTTTCAATATTGTTTATTTTTATGAGAAACGCGTAAAAAACGGAAATTTTTCGACTTTTCACCCAAATTTTGAAAAAAATATTTTTTTTTCAATATTGTTTATTTTTATGAGAAACGCGTAAAAAACGGAAATTTTTCGACTTTTCACCCAAATTTTAAAAAAATAATTTGTTTTCAATATTGTTTATTTTTATGAGAAACGCGTAAAAAACGGAAATTTTTCGACTTTTCACCCAAATTTTCAAAATTTTTTTTTTTTCAATATTGTTTATTTTTATAAGAAACTCGTAAAAAACGGAAATTTTTCGACTTTTCACCCAAATTTTGAAAAAATTATTTTTTTTCATTATTGTTTATTTTTATGAGAAACGCGTAAAAACGGAAATTTTTCGACTTTTCACCCAAATTTTGAAAAAATAATTTTTTTTCAATATTGTTTATTTTTATGAGAAACGCGTAAAAAACGGAAATTTTTCGACTTTTCACCCAAATTTTGAAAAAAATATTTTTTTTTCAATATTGTTTATTTTTATGAGAAACGCGTAAAAAACGGAAATTTTTCGACTTTTCACCCAAATTTTCAAAATTTTTTTTTTTTTCAATAATGTTTATTTTTATAAGAAACGCGTAAAAAACGGAAATTTTTCGACTTTTCACCCAAATTTTCAAAAATATTTTTTTTTTCAATAATGTTTATTTTTATGAGAAACGCGTAAAAAACGGAAATTTTTCGACTTTTCACCCAAATTTTCAAAAATATATTTTTTTTCAATAATGTTTATTTTTATGAGAAACGCGTAAAAAACGGAAATTTTTCGACTTTTCACCCAAATTTTGAAAAAATATTTTTTTTTCAATATTGTTTATTTTTATGAGAAACGCGTAAAAAACGGAAATTTTTCGACTTTTCACCCAAATTTTCAAAGTTTTTTTTTTTTCAATAATGTTTATTTTTATAAGAAACGCGTAAAAAACGGAAATTTTTCGACTTTTCACCCAAATTTTCAAAAATATTTTTTTTTCAATAATGTTTATTTTTATAAGAAACGCGTAAAAAACGGAAATTTTTCGACTTTTCACACAAATTTTCAAAAATATTTTTTTTTTCAATAATGTTTATTTTTATGAGAAACGCGTAAAAAACGGAAATTTTTCGACTTTTCACCCAAATTTTGAAAAAAATATTTTTTTTTCAATATTGTTTATTTTTATGAGAAACGCGTAAAAAACGAAAATTTTTCGACTTTTCACCCAAATTTTGAAAAAATTATTTTTTTTCAATATTGTTTATTTTTATGAGAAACGCGTAAAAAACGGAAATTTTTCGACTTTTCACCCAAATTTTCAAAAATTTTTTTTTTTTTCAATATTGTTTATTTTTATGAGAAACGCGTAAAAACGGAAATTTTTCGACTTTTCACCCAATTTTTGAAAAAATTATTTTTTTTCAATATTGTTCATTTTTATGAGAAACGCGTAAAAAACGGAAATTTTTCGACTTTTCACCCAAATTTTGAAAAAATTATTTTTTTTAATATTGTTTATTTTTATGAGAAACGCGTAAAAAACGGAAATTTTTCGACTTTTCACCCAAATTTTGATTTTTTCAATATTGTTTATTTTTATGAGAAACGCGTAAAAACGGAAATTTTTCGACTTTCACCCAAATTTTGAAAAAATTATTTTTTTTCATTATTGTTTATTTTTATGAGAAACGCGTAAAAAACGGAAATTTTTCGACTTTTCACCCAAATTTTGAAAAAATTATTTTTTTTCAATATTGTTTATTTTTATGAGAAACGCGTAAAAAACGGCAATTTTTCGACTTTTCACCCAAATTTTCAAAATTTTTTTTTTTTTTTCAATATTTTTATTTTTATGAGAAACGCGTAAAAAACGGAAATTTTTCGACTTTTTACCCAAATTTTCAAAAATTTTTTTTTTTTTCAATATTGTTTATTTTTATGAGAAACGCGTAAAAAACGGAAATTTTTCGACTTTTCACCCAAATTTTCAAAAATATTTTTTTTTTCAATACTGTTTATTTTTATGAGAAACGCGTAAAAAACGGAAATTTTCGACTTTTCACCCAAATTTTGAAAAAATTATTTTTTTTCAATATTGTTTATTTTTATAAGAAACGCGTAAAAAACGGAAATCTTTCGACTTTTCACCCAAATTTTGAAAAAATTATTTTTTTTCAATATTGTTTATTTTTATGAGAAACGCACGGAAATTTTTCGACTTTTCACCCAAATTTTGAAAAAAATATTTTTTTCAATATTGTTTATTTTTATGAGAAACGCGTAAAAAACGGAAATTTTTCGACTTTTCACCCAAATTTTCAAAAATATTTTTTTTTTCAATACTGTTTATTTTTATGAGAAACGCGTAAAAAACGGAAATTTTCGACTTTTCACCCAAATTTTGAAAAAATTATTTTTTTTCATCATTGTTTATTTTTATGAGAAACGCGTAAAAAACGGAAATTTTTCGACTTTTTACCCAAATTTTCAAAAATTTTTTTTTTTTTCAATATTGTTTATTTTTATGAGAAACGCGTAAAAAACGGAAATTTTTCGACTTTTCACCCAAATTTTCAAAAATATTTTTTTTTTCAATACTGTTTATTTTTATGAGAAACGCGTAAAAAACGGAAATTTTCGACTTTTCACCTAAATTTTGAAAAAATTATTTTTTTTCAATATTGTTTATTTTTATAAGAAACGCGTAAAAAACGGAAATCTTTCGACTTTTCACCCAAATTTTGAAAAAATTATTTTTTTTCAATATTGTTTATTTTTATGAGAAACGCACGGAAATTTTTCGACTTTTCACCCAAATTTTGAAAAAAATATTTTTTTTCAATATTGTTTATTTTTATGAGAAACGCGTAAAAAACGGAAATTTTTCGACTTTTCACCCAAATTTTCAAAAATATTTTTTTTTTCAATACTGTTTATTTTTATGAGAAACGCGTAAAAAACGGAAATTTTCGACTTTTCACCCAAATTTTGAAAAAATTATTTTTTTTCATCATTGTTTATTTTTATGAGAAACGCGTAAAAAACGGAAATTTTTCGACTTTTTACCCAAATTTTCAAAAATATTTTTTTTTTCAATAATGTTTATTTTTATGAGAAACGCGTAAAAAACGGAAATTTTTCGACTTTTCACCCAAATTTTGAAAAAAATATTTTTTTTTCAATATTGTTTATTTTTATGAGAAACGCGTAAAAAACGGAAATTTTTCGACTTTTCACCCAAATTTTCAAAAATTTTTTTTTTTCAATAATGTTTATTTTTATAAGAAACGCGTAAAAAACGGAAATTTTTCGACTTTTCACCCAAATTTTCAAAAATATTTTTTTTTTCAATAATGTTTATTTTTATGAGAAACGCGTAAAAAACGGAAATTTTTCGACTTTTCACCCAAATTTTCAAAAATATTTTTTTTTCAATAATGTTTATTTTTATGAGAAACGCGTAAAAAACGGAAATTTTTCGACTTTTCACCCAAATTTTGAAAAAAATATTTTTTTTCAATATTGTTTGTTTTTATAAGAAACGCGTAAAAACAGAAATTTTTCGACTTATCACCCAAATTTTGAAAAAATTATTTTTTTTCATCATTGTTTATTTTTATGAGAAACGCGTAAAAAACGGAAATTTTTCGACTTTTTACCCAAATTTTCAAAAATATTTTTTTTTTCAATAATGTTTATTTTTATAAGAAACGCGTAAAAAACGGAAATTTTTCGACTTTTCACCCAAATTTTCAAAAATATTTTTTTTTTCAATAATGTTTATTTTTATGAGAAACGCGTAAAAAACGGAAATTTTTCGACTTTTCACCCAAATTTTGATTTTTTCAATATTGTTTATTTTTATGAGAAACGCGTAAAAAACGGAAATTTTTCGACTTTCACCCAAATTTTGAAAAAATTATTTTTTTTCATTATTGTTTATTTTTATGAGAAACGCGTAAAAAACGGAAATTTTTCGACTTTTCACCCAAATTTTGAAAAAATTATTTTTTTTTCAATATTGTTTATTTTTATGAGAAACGCGTAAAAAACGGCAATTTTTCGACTTTTCACCCAAATTTTCAAAAATTTTTTTTTTTTTTTTCAATATTTTTATTTTTATGAGAAACGCGTAAAAAACGGAAATTTTTCGACTTTTTACCCAAATTTTCAAAAATTTTTTTTTTTTTCAATATTGTTTATTTTTATGAGAAACGCGTAAAAAACGGAAATTTTTCGACTTTTCACCCAAATTTTCAAAAATATTTTTTTTTTCAATACTGTTTATTTTTATGAGAAACGCGTAAAAAACGGAAATTTTCGACTTTTCACCCAAATTTTGAAAAAATTATTTTTTTTCAATATTGTTTATTTTTATAAGAAACGCGTAAAAAACGGAAATCTTTCGACTTTTCACCCAAATTTTGAAAAAATTATTTTTTTTCAATATTGTTTATTTTTATGAGAAACGCACGGAAATTTTTCGACTTTTCACCCAAATTTTGAAAAAAATATTTTTTTTCAATATTGTTTATTTTTATGAGAAACGCGTAAAAAACGGAATTTTTCGACTTTTCACCCAAATTTTCAAAAATATTTTTTTTTTCAATACTGTTTATTTTTATGAGAAACGCGTAAAAAACGGAAATTTTCGACTTTTCACCCAAATTTTGAAAAAATTATTTTTTTTCAATATTGTTTATTTTTATAAGAAACGCGTAAAAAACGGAAATCTTTCGACTTTTCACCCAAATTTTGAAAAAATTATTTTTTTTCAATATTGTTTATTTTTATGAGAAACGCGTAAAAAACGGAAATTTTTCGACTTTTCACCCAAATTTTGATTTTTTCAATATTGTTTATTTTTATGAGAAACGCGTAAAAAACGGAAATTTTTCGACTTTTCACCCAAATTTTCAAAATTTTTTTTTTTTTTCAATATTTTTATTTTTATGAGAAACGCGTAAAAAACGGAAATTTTTCGACTTTTTACCCAAATTTTCAAAAAATTTTTTTTTTTTCAATATTGTTTATTTTTATGAGAAACGCGTAAAAAACGGAAATTTTTCGACTTTTCACCCAAATTTTTCAAAAATATTTTTTTTTTCAATACTGTTTATTTTTATGAGAAACGCGTAAAAAACGGAAATTTTCGACTTTTCACCCAAATTTTGAAAAAATTATTTTTTTTCAATATTGTTTATTTTTATAAGAAACGCGTAAAAAACGGAAATCTTTCGACTTTTCACCCAAATTTTGAAAAAATTATTTTTTTTCAATATTGTTTATTTTTATGAGAAACGCACGGAAATTTTTCGACTTTTCACCCAAATTTTGAAAAAAATATTTTTTTTCAATATTGTTTATTTTTATGAGAAACGCGTAAAAAACGGAAATTTTTCGACTTTTCACCCAAATTTTCAAAAATATTTTTTTTTTCAATACTGTTTATTTTTATGAGAAACGCGTAAAAAACGGAAATTTTCGACTTTTCACCCAAATTTTGAAAAAATTATTTTTTTTCATCATTGTTTATTTTTATGAGAAACGCGTAAAAAACGGAAATTTTTCGACTTTTTACCCAAATTTTCAAAAATTTTTTTTTTTTTCAATATTGTTTATTTTTATGAGAAACGCGTAAAAAACGGAAATTTTTCGACTTTTTACCCAAATTTTCAAAAATATTTTTTTTTTCAATAATGTTTATTTTTATGAGAAACGCGTAAAAAACGGAAATTTTTCGACTTTTCACCCAAATTTTCAAAAATATTTTTTTTTTCAATAATGTTTATTTTTATGAGAAACGCGTAAAAAACGGAAATTTTTCGACTTTTCACCCAAATTTTGAAAAAAATATTTTTTTTTCAATATTGTTTGTTTTTATAAGAAACGCGTAAAAAACGGAAATTTTTCGACTTATCACCCAAATTTTCAAAAAAAAATTTTTTTCAATATTGTTTATTTTTATGAGAAACTCGTAAAAAACGGAAATTTTTCGACTTTTCACCCAAATTTTGAAAAAATTATTTTTTTTCAATATTGTTTATTTTTATGAGAAACGCGTAAAAAACGGAAATTTTTCGACTTTTCACCCAAATTTTGAAAAAATTATTTTTTTTCAATATTGTTTATTTTTATGAGAAACGCGTAAAAAACGGAAAATTTTCGAGTCTTCACCCAAATTTTGAAAAAATTATTTTTTTTCATTATTGTTTATTTTTATGAGAAATGCGTAAAAAACGGAAATTTTCGACTTTTCACCCAAATTTTGAAAAAATTATTTTTTTTCAATATTGTTTATTTTTATGAGAAACGCACGGAAATTTTTCGACTTTTCACCCAAATTTTGAAAAAAATATTTTTTTTCAATATTGTTTATTTTTATGAGAAACGCGTAAAAAACGGAAATGTTTCGACTTTTCACCCAAATTTTGAAAAAATTATTTTTTTTCAATATTGTTTATTTTTATGAGAAACGCACGGAAATTTTTCGACTTTTCACCCAAATTTTGAAAAAAATATTTTTTTTCAATATTGTTTATTTTTATGAGAAACGCGTAAAAAACGGAAATGTTTCGACTTTTCACCCAAATTTTGAAAAAATTATTTTTTTTCAATATTGTTTATTTTTATGAGAAACGCACGGAAATTTTTCGACTTTTCACCCAAATTTTGAAAAAAATATTTTTTTTCAATATTGTTTATTTTTATGAGAAACGCGTAAAAAACGGAAATGTTTCGACTTTTCACCCAAATTTTCAAAAATATTTTTTTTTTCAATACTGTTTATTTTTATGAGAAACGCGTAAAAAACGGAAATTTTCGACTTTTCACCCAAATTTTGAAAAAATTATTTTTTTTCAATATTGTTTATTTTTATGAGAAACGCGTAAAAAACGGAAATTTTTCGACTTTTCACCCAAATTTTCAAAATTTTTTTTTTTTTCAATAATGTTTATTTTTATAAGAAACGCGTAAAAAACGGAAATTTTTCGACTTTTCACCCAAATTTTCAAAAATATTTTTTTTTTCAATAATGTTTATTTTTATGAGAAACGCGTAAAAAACGGAAATTTTTCGACTTTTCACCCAAATTTTCAAAAATATTTTTTTTTTCAATAATGTTTATTTTTATGAGAAACGCGTAAAGAACGGAAATTTTTCGACTTTTCACCCAAATTTTGAAAAAATTATTTTTTTTCAATATTGTTTATTTTTATGAGAAACGCGTAAAAAACGGAAATTTTTCGACTTTTCACCCAAATTTTGATAAAATTATTTTTTTTCAATATTGTTTATTTTTATGAGAAACGCGTAAAAAACGGAAATTTTTCGACTTTTCACCCAAATTTTCAAAAATATTTTTTTTTTCAATAATGTTTATTTTTATGAGAAACGCGTAAAAAACGGAAATTTTTCGACTTTTCACCCAAATTTTGAAAAAAATATTTTTTTTTCAATATTGTTTGTTTTTATAAGAAACGCGTAAAAAACGGAAATTTTTCGACTTATCACCCAAATTTTCAAAAAAAAATTTTTTTCAATATTGTTTATTTTTATGAGAAACTCGTAAAAAACGGAAATTTTTCGACTTTTCACCCAAATTTTGATTTTTTCAATATTGTTTATTTTTATGAGAAACGCGTAAAAAACGGAAATTTTTCGACTTTCACCCAAATTTTGAAAAAATTATTTTTTTTCATTATTGTTTATTTTTATGAGAAACGCGTAAAAAACGGAAATTTTTCGACTTTTCACCCAAATTTTGAAAAAATTATTTTTTTTCAATATTGTTTATTTTTATGAGAAACGCGTAAAAAACGGCAATTTTTCGACTTTTCACCCAAATTTTCAAAATTTTTTTTTTTTTTTTCAATATTTTTATTTTTATGAGAAACGCGTAAAAAACGGAAATTTTTCGACTTTTTACCCAAATTTTCAAAAAATTTTTTTTTTTTCAATATTGTTTATTTTTATGAGAAACGCGTAAAAAACGGAAATTTTTCGACTTTTCACCCAAATTTTCAAAAATATTTTTTTTTTCAATACTGTTTATTTTTATGAGAAACGCGTAAAAAACGGAAATTTTCGACTTTTCACCCAAATTTTGAAAAAATTATTTTTTTTCAATATTGTTTATTTTTATAAGAAACGCGTAAAAAACGGAAATCTTTCGACTTTTCACCCAAATTTTGAAAAAATTATTTTTTTTCAATATTGTTTATTTTTATGAGAAACGCACGGAAATTTTTCGACTTTTCACCCAAATTTTGAAAAAAATATTTTTTTTCAATATTGTTTATTTTTATGAGAAACGCGTAAAAAACGGAAATTTTTCGACTTTTCACCCAAATTTTCAAAAATATTTTTTTTTCAATACTGTTTATTTTTATGAGAAACGCGTAAAAAACGGAAATTTTCGACTTTTCACCCAAATTTTGAAAAAATTATTTTTTTTCAATATTGTTTATTTTTATGAGAAACGCGTAAAAAACGGAAATTTTTCGACTTTTCACCCAAATTTTGAAAAAATTATTTTTTTTCAATATTGTTTATTTTTATGAGAAACGCGTAAAAAACGGAAAATTTTCGAGTCTTCACCCAAATTTTGAAAAAATTATTTTTTTTCATTATTGTTTATTTTTATGAGAAATGCGTAAAAAACGGAAATTTTCGACTTTTCACCCAAATTTTGAAAAAATTATTTTTTTTCAATATTGTTTATTTTTATAAGAAACGCGTAAAAAACGGAAATCTTTCGACTTTTCACCCAAATTTTGAAAAAATTATTTTTTTTCAATATTGTTTATTTTTATGAGAAACGCACGGAAATTTTTCGACTTTTCACCCAAATTTTGAAAAAAATATTTTTTTTCAATATTGTTTATTTTTATGAGAAACGCGTAAAAAACGGAAATGTTTCGACTTTTCACCCAAATTTTCAAAAATATTTTTTTTTTCAATACTGTTTATTTTTATGAGAAACGCGTAAAAAACGGAAATTTTCGACTTTTCACCCAAATTTTGAAAAAATTATTTTTTTTCAATATTGTTTATTTTTATGAGAAACGCGTAAAAAACGGAAATTTTTCGACTTTTCACCCAAATTTTCAAAATTTTTTTTTTTTTCAATAATGTTTATTTTTATAAGAAACGCGTAAAAAACGGAAATTTTTCGACTTTTCACCCAAATTTTCAAAAATATTTTTTTTTTCAATAATGTTTATTTTTATGAGAAACGCGTAAAAAACGGAAATTTTTCGACTTTTCACCCAAATTTTCAAAAATATTTTTTTTTTCAATAATGTTTATTTTTATGAGAAACGCGTAAAGAACGGAAATTTTTCGACTTTTCACCCAAATTTTGAAAAAATTATTTTTTTTCAATATTGTTTATTTTTATGAGAAACGCGTAAAAAACGGAAATTTTTCGACTTTTCACCCAAATTTTGATAAAATTATTTTTTTTCAATATTGTTTATTTTTATGAGAAACGCGTAAAAAACGGAAATTTTTCGACTTTTCACCCAAATTTTCAAAAATATTTTTTTTTTCAATAATGTTTATTTTTATGAGAAACGCGTAAAAAACGGAAATTTTTCGACTTTTCACCCAAATTTTGAAAAAAATATTTTTTTTTCAATATTGTTTGTTTTTATAAGAAACGCGTAAAAAACGGAAATTTTTCGACTTATCACCCAAATTTTCAAAAAAAATTTTTTTTCAATATTGTTTATTTTTATGAGAAACTCGTAAAAAACGGAAATTTTTCGACTTTTCACCCAAATTTTGAAAAAATTATTTTTTTTCAATATTGTTTATTTTTATGAGAAACGCGTAAAAAACGGAAATTTTTCGACTTTTCACCCAAATTTTGAAAAAATTATTTTTTTTCAATATTGTTTATTTTTATGAGAAACGCGTAAAAAACGGAAAATTTTCGAGTCTTCACCCAAATTTTGAAAAAATTATTTTTTTTCATTATTGTTTATTTTTATGAGAAATGCGTAAAAAACGGAAATTTTCGACTTTTCACCCAAATTTTAAAAAAATTATTTTTTTTCAATGTTGTTTATTTTTATAAGAAACGCGTAAAAAACGGAAATCTTTCGACTTTTCACCCAAATTTTGAAAAAATTATTTTTTTTCAATATTGTTTATTTTTATGAGAAACGCACGGAAATTTTTCGACTTTTCACCCAAATTTTGAAAAAAATATTTTTTTTCAATATTGTTTATTTTTATGAGAAACGCGTAAAAAACGGAAATTTTTCGACTTTTCACCCAAATTTTCAAAAATATTTTTTTTTTCAATACTGTTTATTTTTATGAGAAACGCGTAAAAAACGGAAATTTTCGACTTTTCACCCAAATTTTGAAAAAATTATTTTTTTTCAATATTGTTTATTTTTATGAGAAACGCGTAAAAAACGGAAATTTTTCGACTTTTCACCCAAATTTTCAAAATTTTTTTTTTTTTCAATAATGTTTATTTTTATAAGAAACGCGTAAAAAACGGAAATTTTTCGACTTTTCACCCAAATTTTCAAAAATATTTTTTTTTTCAATAATGTTTATTTTTATGAGAAACGCGTAAAAAACGGAAATTTTTCGACTTTTCACCCAAATTTTCAAAAATATTTTTTTTTTCAATAATGTTTATTTTTATGAGAAACGCGTAAAGAACGGAAATTTTTCGACTTTTCACCCAAATTTTGAAAAAATTATTTTTTTTCAATATTGTTTATTTTTATGAGAAACGCGTAAAAAACGGAAATTTTTCGACTTTTCACCCAAATTTTGATAAAATTATTTTTTTTCAATATTGTTTATTTTTATGAGAAACGCGTAAAAAACGGAAATTTTTCGACTTTTCACCCAATTTTTGAAAAAATTATTTTTTTTCAATATTGTTTATTTTTATGAGAAACGCGTAAAAAACGGAAATTTTTCGACTTTTCACCCAAATTTTGAAAAAATTATTTTTTTTCAATATTGTTTATTTTTATGAGAAACGCGTAAAAAACGGAAATTTTTCGACTTTTCACCCAAATTTTGATAAAATTATTTTTTTTCAATATTGTTTATTTTTATGAGAAACGCGTAAAAAACGGAAATTTTTCGACTTTTCACCCAATTTTTGAAAAAATTATTTTTTTTCAATATTGTTTATTTTTATGAGAAACGCGTAAAAAACGGAAATTTTTCGACTTTTCACCCAAATTTTGAAAAAATTATTTTTTTTTAATATTGTTTATTTTTATGAGAAACGCGTAAAAAACGGAAATTTTTCGACTTTTCACCCAAATTTTGAAAAAATTATTTTTTTTCATTATTGTTTATTTTTATGAGAAACGCGTAAAAAACGGAAATTTTTCAACTTTTCACCCAAATTTTGAAAAAATTATTTTTTTTCAATATTGTTTATTTTTATGAGAAACGCATAAAAAACGGAAATTTTTCGACTTTTCACCCAAATTTTCAAAAATTTTTTTTTTTTTTTCAATATTTTTATTTTTATGAGAAACGCGTAAAAAACGGAAATTTTTCGACTTTTCACTCAAATTTTCAAAAATTATTTTTTAATACTGTTTATTTTTATGAGGTACGCGTAAGAAACGGAAATTTTTCGACTTTTCACCCAAATTTTGAAAAAATTATTTTTTTTCAATATTGTTTATTTTTATGAGAAACGCGTAAAAAACGAAAAATTTTCGACTTTTCACCCAAATTTTCAAAAATATTTTTTTTTTCAATAATGTTTATTTTTATGAGAAACGCGTAAAAAACGGAAATTTTTCGACTTTTCATTCAAATTTTCAAAAATATTTTTTTTTTCAATATTGTTTATTTTTATGAGAAACGCGTAAAAAACGGAACCAATTTCCAATGTATTGTTTTGAAGTTATACGTTTTGAAGTATCTTTTAAAATTCTCTAGTGGTGTGAGTGACATTAGTTAAAATTAAATTATGTCAAATTGAGCGTATTAATTTGGTTCAATTTTACAGAGTTGGTAGCTATATTCTTAAGGTATATTGTTCCCAATTTGTAGCAGTTTCCAATATACAGTTTCAAAGTTATAAATTTTTACGTTGTCTCATAAAATTTTTTGCTTACAATTTAATAATTTAAAATTACAAATTTAGTATGAAATGCCAATTCAGTTTATTTAGTGGAAGAATTTTCTAATTAATATTTTATGTTATTCGATAAACTCGCTAGATGTCCGAGTGGGGTGGGGCCACTCGGACATCTAGCGATGCAGACCGAGCGCTCTGTATCGAGCCGGCGTTCGTTCAATCAGTTCTGTGCGAGGTCTCGGCTTAGTAGCGTGTGCTTGCTTGGGGTGCGCGTATGTGTGATTTATTATATAAATAATATCCGTGAAGTGCAATTAATTTCTTGTGACTTATTGTATCAGTTTGCTTGCAGTATTTAAGTGATTTAATCGATCAATTTTTTTCCGGACAGGATTATATGTTTAGTAAGTTTTTTTGTTACGAATTGAATTAACATCTTAGCTAATTGAAACTAGCTTTAAAATATGCGCAATTTAATATAGATTCATGTGATTAGCTTGGCTTATATAGACCCAGTAAAAAGTTTTTGTGTAAAATGCCAACAAGTGTTGGAAAATGGCACCTTTAATGCAAATGTTGTTAGCTTTCTCTTCTTAAATCTACAAATGTTACGCCGCAGTTAGTTTCAAAAAATGCTCAATTTAATGTAGTTTCACGTGGTTAACTTGGCTTATATAGGCTCAGCTGAAAGTTTTTGAGTAAAATGCGAAAAACAGTCAAAAAGTATCGCTTTCGGTGCAAATGTTGTGGCTCGTGTCTATCTCTTTTACTTCGAAGAAATTTATTCATGCACATTTTTTCAGTCATAGAATTATGTGGATTTTGAAGAGTTATTCATGTGCCAACAAGAATATGGGAAGAAACTTAATACAATTATAAATAGGAGGAGAGGGTCATGAGAAAACATTGTGTGCTAGACATCATTGAAAGTATGGTTGAGGGTAAACCAAAACGAAGAAGAAGTGGCAATGACGAACGTGAGAAAAGGACAAGGATATAATGAGATAAAGTAAGTGCTTTGGCTGTTCACAAACATGTATGACATCTATAAGAATTATTTTAACAGTTATGACCGTAGCAATAATAATATTTATGAATATGTAAAAATATTGATAATTTATGAGCATTTTGACAGGAATCCTCATCTGTGAGGGATGGTGGAGAGCCATATAGGATCTGCGATCGATAAGCAAAAAACCAATGACGATGATGAAACTACTTCGTTACATGGTCCAAGTTCCAGCATGTCTCAGTCATTTCAAACATGAGGTGATGAGTACTTTCAATTCCTGGATGGAGGCCACATAGAATTCCTGCTTACCAGTACATTTTAGGTAAATAAATAATATCGTAGTAGAAAACGTGTAATGATAATAAACTAACAATTCAATCATTTAATAACTATTTTTATTTTTAATAGGCAAAGTCGTTATCCTTTTCAATGGGATTCCAACCACTAATTGATGAGCAGAGGAGATCTACACATGATGTGCAGAACGCATTAAATTAAGAATAGTTTATAATTAAACCAATTAATTATTGTTTAGCCCCTTTTTTATAATTAAAAATCTACGCCTATGCTAATTTTGTTGGTAATTCAGTTAACTACTTTCTCGGTTTGCAGCTTTAGTTTACTGGAATACTTTTTTTGTGTTTAAAGTTGTTAATACGTTGTATTAATACGTAGTTGTTAATATATTATTAATTATTATTGTATTCACACATGCTAGTTGTAAATTATTTTTAAAATTTTGTTAATTTATTATTTCAACAATTATGGCGTCATCTTATGATTTTTACTTAAAGCTCAATGTTTGAGTTTTTTTAATATTTTTAACAGATGGCGGCACCGTTTACACATAGGCGTAGTAAATATAATTTAAAAAGAGTTTAAATTAATTTTAAAATAAATAAAACATTTACTATGTACTATATTACGAATATTATTTGTGATATAGTAAATGTGTTTTATTTATTTTAAAATGAACTATCACATAGTAACGGTTACCACCATTCAATTTTTTTCATATTAATTGTAAATAATAATTTTTGTTCATCAAGATGGTTGCGACGGTTACTATGTGGTACTCCATATTTATTTATTTATTTAATAATTTTTGTAGTTTTAATTAATTGAGTCTGTCTATTCGCTATTGTAATTGATTCGTATTTATTGCCTTTGTTGTTAATTAATAACGTTTTTGAATTACAGCACTTTGCATTAGTGCTTTTAATTTACAGTATTAATGTGTTTTTTTCTTAGTTTGTATGGCGATGAATACGGATTATAGTCTTTAATTTAATTTTAAATTACAGTAAATTTAATAAGTGATTGCCATAATTGTTTGCTTTGTTTGTTCTTTTTCTTAGATCAAGGGGAAAACATAACTACACAGGAACCTGTGTTGCTTATGTTTTCAACTTTGGACTGTAGGGAGACATTTTTGTATTGTTGTATGTTTTTGTTTACTTACTTATGAATAAATAAGTAAGTACAAAAGTATCAAGAGATGGGGTGGATTTGACTCTTACTAGAGTTATGTTTGCTTTGTTTTTTGCTAATTTGGGTCTATGGGAAAAGGGAACTACGCATATGTTTTTTTTACTTTATCTTTTAAGTATGTTTAGTTTTTGACCTTAGGTCTAAGGGAAAACGGAACTACACAAGAGACCTGTGTTGCTCACGTTTTCAACCTTGGACTGTAGGGAAAACATAGGTATTATTGTTGTAATAAATTGTAGTAAATCCGAGAGGGTGATTTACTAAAATGTATCGAGAGGGGTTGGGTGGACTTAACTCTTTCTAGAGTTATGTTTCTTTGTTTCTTGGGTCTAGGGGGGAAACGGAACTACACGGGACACCCCGTGTTGCTCACGTTTTTAACCTTAGACTTTGGGAAAATTTGATGTAAATCAGGGAGGGTGATTTACTTACTAAGTAAGTATGGAGACAGAGTTTTTAATTAGCTCTTAGAAGAGCTGATTCTGATCTCTACCTTAGGTCTAGGGGAAAACGGAGCTACATGGGAGACCCCGTGTTGCTCACGTTCTCAACCTTAGACTTTGGGAAACTGATGTAAATCAGGGAGGGTGATTTACTAAGCTAGTAATAGGGGGGCAGAATTAGCTCTTAGGAGAGCTGATTGTGCTCTCTACCTTAGGCCTAGGGGAAAACGGAGCTACATGGGAGACCCCGCGTTGCTCACGTTCTCTACCTTAGCTTAAAGGAAAGCAAAATCAATTGTTTGTTTATTGTAGTGTGTTATGTTGTTTTTATGAATAAATCAATGTTTAAAAAATACATTTGTATTATTTTCCTTTTTTATGAACAATTTCAGCATGGAGGGTTTAATTTTTTAATTATTTTTTTTAAATATATCAATCATCAACCTTACTAATCTCCTCCCCCAACAATACTTACCCCCAAAGATATACCCCTTTCTACAGGGGAATCCTCCCCATCACGGAGGTTTGCTATTTTTAAGTTTGTCAAGGTAAGTTTATGAAGTTATTATAGCCGCCGAAGGCGGCTAATTAATTAGTTCCCGCCGAAGGCGGGATATAATAACCGCCGAAGGCGGTTATTAAGCCGCCGAAGGCGGCTTAATAACCCGCCGAAGGCGGGTTATATATATACCCGCCGAAGGCGGGTCCCGTTTTTACGCGCACGGGCGACACGGGCTCCCCCTACTTTTCTATTCTAGCCCTTCCGGCAGACTCCCAGAGCCTCCGGGTCTACTCTACTACCCAAAAATTTGCATCTATTTCTTTCTCGGAGTTCAGCTGTCTCTCAGAGTTTCAAATCGATAAACACTTTCCAAGTCCGGAAAAATTTGTCGTTCAAGACAAACATCCTCGGCCAAACATGGAAAGTGCTCCCCGATTTGAGCACTCCTCAAGACCCAACACAGTCGACAATTAAAAGATTAGCCGTTCATTGGTCTTTACAAAGCTCAAACCAAGTAAAACATTCAAAGTCTGAAAAAGATTGATCGTATATAACAAATCAACTTCCTCAACTCCGCATGCTTTGCTTAACTCAAGCACACGTAAATACCTCAAAACAACCAATATTTGAAGAACCGACTGCCTTGGTTGCCTTTTCCGATCCGGAATATAGAGCTAAAGAAAAAATCTGATGTATTACAGCTAAAGTTGCGTTTAGATAAATTTGGCGACATTATAGTTAATTAACATTTAACAAAAGGAGGAAAATTGAATTTAATACAAAACTTCATCTTATGCCTTAAGCAAAGAGTTTAATTATTAATAAACTTTATAATTTAAGAACATACAATCCCTGCTCACATTATTCTCACATGACTTGACTAAAAATTTGAAGAAAAATCTACTTTCGTCATAGTTGGTTAACTAACTAGACTATAATAATCTACAAAAAAGTGTTTTTTAGAAAACAACTTTACTAAGAAAATATATTAAATTAAAAAAAATCCTAACTGGAATCGAAATAAAATATTGAAACAAATTGACAATGTGCAAAATATTTTGCACTTCTTGAAGAGAAGTGGGTTTAACAAAACTCTAAATCCTTAAACAATTATAATAAAAACAAATTATGAATAAGCATTCATATTATTACTGAAAACTATTTAAAAACATAAATTAATGTGAGCAAGAACTGTAAATAAGATTACTTGATTGCAAAATTGCATTGGGTGCTTAATGTTTGGTAATCGCCAAATTTGTAATACCCATTCGTTGATGCCAATTCAAAATGTTCTTCATATATTCCTAACATTACATGTAAATTGTTATTACTTGTTTAATTTCTATTGTTAAATTTTAAATCCAAAATTAAAAGTAAATTTATTTAAATTAAATTAATTTGTTTTCCGATATTAATAAGTAAAATCAATTAATATTACACCAAAGATTTTTACATGTAATTGTCAGAATGGAGGACACGTATGTTTAAAAAAATATAAAAAAATATAAAAAAATTGATTTCTTTAACTAATTATTATTAAAATATTTTAAGTTTAAGTTATTTCGCAACCAATACCAAATATTATCAAACGCTAAAATTAAAAAAAAAATCATTTATGATGAAGCAATGTTAGTCAGTGAAATCAATTCAAATCAAATTAAAGTTAACAGTCACTTAACAGTCTCATCTAACCTGTGCCACCAAGGTCGAACCACCTATAGAACAGTGGAAGGTGTCCCTGCGCATGAGGGGTTTACCCTTTTTTAGACCAACTGCTGATAGCATAACACTGACAAGAATGACCAAATTCTTCAAAGTACTAAGCGTCAGCTGGAATGGTGGGGACTCACTAAGCCGGCGTCGACTCTTACACTAGATCAAACCTTAAACCTTGGTCAGGCTACAAGTCATCACTAATGTGACTACGTTGGGCTTTCGTTTAACCTAATCATGTCATAAATAATTATAAAAGCTTGTCAAAATATTGCCACAATTCACATGCTCTTATTGTATAAAAATAAATTTATTTAAATAAAAATTAATATTGAAATTTTGGCTAAGTGATGCAGCATGGAATTGCAACATGAAAACGTTGAACATATTTGGTACGAGTTGATTGGGGACGAATTGGCATGTACGATTGGGTATGCGCAACGTTAATGTCAACAGATTTTTCCTTTGTATTAAAAAGCTGAAACATTATAATAATAAATTAATCACTGATAACTTCAGTATCAATACTATTAGTAAAGGAAAACTCAATACTACGCATGCTTTAAAGTAACCAAGTGAAATAATTTAGAATACAAAAATAAAGAATTTAAATCTAAGGAAGAAACAAATTATTATATTGTTTGATTAAATTAAATAACTCAACTAAAAACTTACATAAAAAAATATTGATTGACATAATAAAACTAAAATTAAATTTATTAAACAAATTGAAATTTATAATTAACAAATAATCACTTGGGCACTTTGGAAAATGTTAAAACAGAAAAGCAACTAAAAAGAACTAACCAAACTATCACGCAAAAATGGCATCTCTGCTGGAGAATACCATATTTAAACCAGCTAGAAGTAACTAAACTACCCAAACAAGCATCACCTTGCAATCGTGTTGAATTCTGGCTACTAACTCTTGCAAGCAAGTTTAAACGTCAGTACAGCAATTACACAACGACTCGGCAATGTAAGATACATCAAAACAATGCATCATCTAATACCACTACATCTATACGAAAACAATCATGTATATAACAGACTAGCAAGCATTCCGAGGAACGGTCAGTTTCTGCTAAATGAAAGTCTCGATTTAAGAAGAAAAAGATTTCTAACTACCCTACGGCACCGACCTGTAAAAGTTATCCACAATATGCAAAGGCAGTATGAAGGATATCTAAATATAATTAGCTCCTATCATAGAGGGCTTTCATACAGACGCGTACACTCTACGTTACACCAAACGTAACCACCAATCGAGCAATTGATGACAACGCACTAAATACTGCTCACCTCCTTACGTTGGTAAAGAGCCTACCTCATACAACCCAAACTAGCAAACAATAATGACGAAAGTCAATACAAGACAACTCGCCTAGAAGCAATGTTTGGGCACACTAAGCAGTCAACTACAACCTGCACGTTTAATCCAACTGAATTCGATGCCCAGAAGTTTAACGCCGGCGAACTAACCATAATTACTTGAAACTTTAGCTGCCCCAATATTTGGTCAGACAGATCCGGAAACAAGTAGCAACCAACTAATCACTAAGCACCATCTATACAACAATTTAAGCTTGTAGGCTTCAGCGTATGCGTAGTGTTACTATATAAAAATGAGTCACAATCATAGCAACCACCCTACAAGCACAAATTGAGGTGGAATGTTACCAGCAGTAACATCCCCAACTAATTAAAATGAAATGACTTACCACTCAGCATCTTCTGCCATAAAAGAATCTGAAACAATTACAATAAAGTATTAAAAGATTTGTATGTAACAGTAATAATTATTTCATTTAAATTGATTATTGTTATTATAATATTGTAGTAGAATATAATTCTCACCTATTGCTCCTTAAATGGATTCATTTCCTCCTTCTTCCTGGAACTCCTATAGCTTCAAACATCAATATTCAGACTGGTTCGAAAAAGTATGTTTACAACTTCCACAACTGCGTTGACACAATAGTTTACTAATGAAACACCACACTAAATTGTTATACTTGAAACACAAATAGCAGATTCGTGCTACTACTACTACGTTGGAATACCGCACTGAATTAAATGTAATGTCGGCTCACCCGGCTCAATGTAACGCGCTCAAAGCAAGGAGTGGGAGTTCCATCCTGAAACATACAATCAAATAAAACAATGAATTTTGAATTAATATAATTTATGGATAAACTTTGTTGAGTCAAGATAATTATTTTAAATTATGTTTTTCAAAAATATTATTAATTTATTATCAAAAACTGCTTAATAATCATAAATAAATCAAAACATAAGTAATAAACGTCCAAGTTAGGCTGGGTTACTGCTTCCTTGTTATTTTAACTTATTTTTAATATAAATTTTGTTTAAAAAAAACAGTTTATTTAAAATAAGAAGCTACTTACCACAATATTAAAATCCGGATATTCTCCCAACAACTTATTATCAAGCACAATTAATTGTTCACTTATCAGTTGCAATAGTCTAACAGTAAAATCAATTTCCTTATGCATTTAACAGTTACTATTCACACTCACACACACGCACAGCGAGCACATACTACCGACACGATATCCCGCACCAAACTAAGCGTACTGACTGAACGCATGCCGGTCCGCCCGGCTCTACCCCCTCTATTCATCCATTCGATCGTGAATCGCTGAACGCAAGTCATTCCTGAAACAATATATTAATAAATGTGATTATTAAAAACTACTTTAAATAAACATTGTACTTTTTAAAATTACTTTTCATTTAATTTTAAAACAGAAACAATCACATTTGCATTGAAGGTGCCATTTTTTTACTTAAAAACATTAAACTGTCCCTATCTATCGTTCCTTTATATTCAAAACCGTTCTCCCCGAAGATCCGATTGGAAGACCAAAGACTCCGGTATATTTTGTCTTGTATTTAACCATGTTTACTTTTACTAAGGACATCCATCCGGGATTTTTAATGCAGTGGTTTCCCGTTGCCTTCTGCACTACTTGATTAGTCGATTCTTCCGCCTTTAGGGACGATTTCTCGTTCCAAGGACAATAGGTTGCCCTTTCTCTTGCCAGATATTCCACCTAAAATTGTTGTCCAGCAAGAGAGATCTGCTTATCCCGGCAGATACTCGGTCGACAGAGCCTCGTTAGTTATCTAGCAGGGTATACCGCGCGCAGGAGAGGTTGTCATTTGGGTTGGCACTAATTTTGCCATCACCCCTTACACCCCAAGCCTCTATAAGCTAAACTTACCACGTAAATCTGTATTAATTTACTCATCTTTTGGAATTAGTTTCAAGTCGATAAAATAATATTTGCATTATAAAAGAAAGAAATCAAAATATTTGCATTAAAAGTGCCATACCTATTTTCACATATAAATTGATAATTTATTTATTTTTTCACGAGTACATTCAGAAAGAATTAAACTATATTTTGTGATTATTAAATTATATGTAGAAACAGTAATGAAGCCAAATTTGCCGTTTTTGTTAAAATACTACAAATTTAAATATAAATGATACACTTCCAAGTTCCAATACAAATTGAAATCTCCACCACTGTAATAGAATTGAAGTTGTATACAGCACATTTAAAAATATTTTATTATTGTGTTATTTGTACATTTACGCATTTACACATTTATTTTACATTTTAAAGTATTCTTATTGTTCATTACATTATAATTAATTTGATTTTAAATAATGATTTTAAAATCAATAAATAAAGTGCGCCATTAAAACAAAAATTTGAATTATTAATCAGTTGGCAACATGGCAAATCGTAGCTGTGCACAATAACATAACCTTCAATTAACAATTTTATTTTAATTAAATGAAATCAATTTTAAATAATAAGAATGGATAAACAGGCAATTAGCGAGTTGGAGAGCGCTGCTAATATAATTTTGGTAAGCTGAAATTTCATTAAAATAGTAAAATAATATTGTAAAAAAAATAAATTCATTTCATTATTTTTTTTGTCAGGCTGCGCCAAATTTAGTAACCAATGAACAGAGACGCGCTGCCGAATCAATTTTCTTAAATTTCCGTAAAACTAAATCACCTTATTCAATATGTCGGGAAATTCTGGAAACATCACATGTCACTTCATTACAATTCGAAGCAGCCGAGGTTTTAAGAAACGCTTTAATCAGAGAATGGAGTTTTTTACAAGAATCAGATATAGTATCTTTACGCCAATATTTATTACATTATATATCAAGCCGTGAATTGCCTCCATTTGTACAGGAAAAAATATTACAAGTAATAGCGATAATGGTTAAAAGAGGCAGCGTTGAAGATTTTGGTCAAGAAAGGACCAGTATATTAAACGAAGTAGAAACGCTTATAGTCAGCGCGGATCCATCAAAGGTAATTTGATTTATTATTTAATTATTTTGAAATTTTAATAAATTTTTTAGCAAATTTTGGGATGTAAATTGATTTCTAATTTAATGCAAGAGTATGCTAATACGAATAAATCGAGTGATGTTGCTTTACCATGGGAAGTGCATTTTAAAGCGAAAAAACAATTTGAAGCTACGGATTTGCGGCGGATATTTCAATTTGCTGCTCAAGTATTGGCGGAAATAATGAAGAATGATGCACCTTTTCCACCAACGATTTTAAATTTAATGGATCATTTGTTGATTATTACTGAGAATGTTTTAACATGGGGATACGTCTCGCCAATGCATATCCTTTTTATATTTAATTGTTATTACTTAAATTTAGTAAAGGATTTTATGTAAATTTACATAAAATCACAATTAGAATTTGTTAATAATATAATAATGTTAAATTTCTTAACTCTGGCTTACTTCCTAAAAAGCTGATTATATTTTTTGAATCAGTTTTTATAGCCGATCATGCCCCTGCTTTAAAATTAACCGCTTCATGGAGGAGTGTAATGTTTGCCCCTCAATTGTTGCCTTTAATGTTTGAAGTTTATTGGAAAGTACGTGATCATGATCAGTTGTGTCATCATGCTCTAACTTGTCTGGTACAATTGGCTTCTTTGAATGGTGGAGTTATGGCACGTGATGCAGAAAAAATACAATATATTAGAACTTATATGGAAAATTTCTTGAAGCTCATATCAAGGTAGAATAAAAATTGAAATTGAATTGATATTTTAATAATTTTTTCTTTAGCGTAACAATAAAAAGTAATGAATCATTAGGTATCTCGCACATAGTTAGAAACATACAAATGCATTTTACAAGTGAAATGGTTAGATTGCCTAAAGGACTTCAGGACTCGTACTTTGATGACATTACTAGGTTAACATGCTGCTTTATAGAGGGCGCTGCTGTGGAGGAATCGGTTTGTTTTTAAATTAAAATTTAGGATAAATTCTAAACCAATTTATTTCAGTCGTATGAGAATAAATATTTTAAAGATGCTTTCGAAAATATGTTGGAATCATGGGCTATGATCATTCAGGATTTTCAAGGGGTTACATCAGAACCCCTTCAACAATCGGCTACACGTATTTTTAATTCATATCTACAATGCCATTTAGCCCCACCAGATGGAACTAGAGTTTCTGAAGATGATTCTGAGGAAATTGAGGATGATGAGGATCATGATCGAATTAAATTTAAGGATCAATTACAAACTATAGGATTATTTGGGAGGGTTATTTTATCCCACTCATTGCCTGTTTTGTTTAAGTAAGTTTTGTAACTATAAATTGATTATTTAAATCTAATACACCTCACACTTGGTGAGACACATACATTTGTGTTTCCGGGTATGCACTCTTCATCAGTGTGCTTAGCATCTCACAACTATTATACATTTTATGCAGCCCTCCCCTATACTTCACAATATAAACTGAAATTTTAATGACAAAATTAATTAATTAAAGGTTATTGGAGGATAGAACGTCGAAATTGCGTTCACATTTACATAGCATGCAATCACAAGCGATGTCGATAAACGAAGCGACAATACTCGAAAATATTTTTGAAGATCTTCATTGGACAATATTAATAGCCGGCCATACGCTTTGCATGGATAGTGATGGTGAAACACCGATGATACCTTCTGAAATTATGCAATATTCAATAGATCAATCGCAAAAAGGTTATGCTAATCTTGAAACTACACTTAAAGTAATGGCAAGCGTACAACAGGTTGCAATTGAGGTTGATTTGATTGAATTATGTAATCAACCGATAAGAATTTTTTCTGATGTATTGAGACTGTGTACTATTGAATCTTCAGCTGCTGAAGTTAAATTGGGACATTTTATGAGTCCTGAAGTTGGTTGTACTTTGATGTGGTTTTTGAAACGTTGGTGCCTTTCATATTTACTGCCCACCGAGACTTATTATGAAGAAGTGAGTTTTGTTTTGTTTTTATCTTAGACCATATATACATTTACAGACGCGCCGCCGTGTGCTCTTTTCCTCTCGTCACATAGTGAAGCCAGTAACGTTTTATAGTCACAATTGACGTCACGTACTCGTTGTGGGCATAATATACATGTTGATAGATTAGATGCGATTTTTTAACAAACGTCTCTTGCCCGCAACTGACGTCACTAGCACTGATCATGTTGCGTTTAACGCGTCGGCAAAAGGCGTGTCTATAAGTGTACATATATGGTTTCCATTGAATTGAATTAAATGTTTTCTTTTTAGATTTGTCCTATTTTAATTGGTGCCTTAGGGAAAGATACGGAAGGAGCCAATTTCATTTTGAATTTGGTGCTGGGAAAAATTCAATCAAATATTTGTTATTTTAATTCTGAACCTGTGCTGCAAAAGGATACAGTTGATTTATTTGCAGATGTTGTTGGAATTAAGGATAAGTAAGTAATATACTATTACTAAATGAGTTTGGTGAGGTGGTTAATTTAGAGTTTTTAATTTGAATTTTGAAAAATTATTAAAATCAATTTATTATTAACAAACATGAAAGTATCCTAAAATTAACATAATTAATTTTAAATATTTAGGTCCGTATACATAGTGAAAACAGATGGATTATGGAATTTGGTACATCTACAAAGTAAATTGCAATCAGGAGCCTTACCTCCGAACGTAAGAAGAGGTCTTTATAAAGGATTCGTACTAGCAGGAAGCTGCTTAAAAAACGATAACGAATCTCAACATTACTACCAACAAATTCTGAAACCAGTACAGCAACGCTTTAAAGAAATATTATGCCAGGAAAATTTCAACCGTATCTACCAAGAAGAAAATATCAAAACAGAATTAATAGATATTTTTGAATGTTTTATAGGTGTGGCTAAAGGTGCCACGATGGGAACAGTGCCAATTTTATTCGATTTTCTCGGTTCAATATTATCCGAGCTACCAGTACTCATTAGTTTATATCATAATTACCAAATAATTGTACAATTAATTTTAGAATTGTTCGGACAAGTCGCGAAAAATATGTTGTGTTATTTAAAACAGCATGAAAGCAAACGATTGTATGAAAGTACATTTGCTGTTATACAAGCCTATTCTAAATGCAACGAAAATCGATTAAGCACGGAAATATTTAACGAAGAAAGTAGCTTCCAAGATTTAAGTTTAGTTATGGATTTATTAACTTTTATATTATCTAAAGACTGCCTAAATTTATGTCCTGATAATGATAACGAGGAAATTACAATATCCGCTCCTGATGTTTCCTTATTAGGCTTACGCTTTATAATGCCTTTAATGACTATGGATTTGCTTAAATATCCAACGTTATGTTTACAGTATTATAAATTACTAGTTTGGGTTAATGATATATTTCCGGATAAAATCTGTTCTTTACCTGATGATATGCTAACCAAACTATTAAGTTCTATCGAATTGGGCTTAACCCAATTTGGACCTGATATTGTACAAACATGTTTAGATTTTATCGAAGGCATGGCTACTTATATTTATCGTAATTCAATGCAAAATACAAAATTTTATCAAATGTTAATGCCTTTTTTAAAATTGCTGATGGATTTAACGTTATCACATCAAATTAATTCAGATTTGTTTTCGACAGCTAGTACTTGTTTGTATGCGTTGATTTGTTGTTATTCTGATCAGTATCAAATGTTGGTTCAGGGATTAATACAATCCCAACCTGATCCTATGTTGGCTGAACGATTGGCTAGCGAGTTTACTAAATTAACAGCTGATGTGCAGTTAACTTGCGATCGACAGAAATTGAAATTTAGGGATCAGTTTAATACTTTTATAGCCAATGTTCATGGATTTTTACTTGTTAAGTAACTATATTATGTTTTGAAATTTATTTATTTTGTATGTGTATATTTTATTTTGTACTTTTCTCCTATACTATTGTTTTATCTTTATTATTAAGTTACATTTTATATATTATAATTAATCATTGATCTTGTAAATAATATTTTTATATAATTCGATAAATAAACAACAAATATTTTAATATTGAGTGTTGAATTGAATCGAATCCTATCTACTATTGACTTGTGGATAAGGTAATAATTGGAATGTAATTCTCAAAGGATGTACATATATATAAAAGAAAGTAATAAAGTAATACTCTAGTTTAGACAAAAGTATTGACATCAAATTTACAATTGAATTTAAAAATTATTAACCCCTTTTAATATTAAATTTACTACGCTTATGCCTACATGGTACCGCCATCTGTTGGAAACACTAACAAACTATTTCAAGAACTTTAAGTAAATACCACTAGAAAGCGCCACATGTTAACGTAATAAATTAAATACAATTTTAAATCAAACATTAATTAGTTAACATCTACAGTGTTTGACTCTAATAATAATAAATTTAATAATTAATATAATTAAGTATTAACAAATTTCAATATGCTACGCTAGCGCCACCTCACTAGTAAATATAGTAATGAACTATAAGTTGAAAGAATTGTTTACAGATGGCGTAAGTACAAGCCGGTAAAATAACAAACTGAAATATTAACAAAATGGCCACATTGTGTACACATAGGCGTAGATGTTAATTTATTAAATAGGGTATTTATTTATGCTTTTTACGGCTATTTTACATCGCCACAGTAAGTCTACGACTTGTTTAAAGTGGTTTGATGGGACCAACAGCTTAAAACGTGACTTCCGAACCACGCTGGTGGATAAAGAGCAAGTTATCATTTCATGCATATTTCGGGGATCGAACCCCGGACTGCTCGCATGATATGCAAGTGCTCTACCATTGAGCTATCACACCATATTAATAGTAATATAAATTATTTAATTGATTAACGTTAATTTTGTAAAAGATTTATAACTAAATAATGGAGCAGCATCATCATTTCATATTTAAACTGGGACAGAACAATATATCTAATCAATTTGAATGAGTTTAAAAAATATAAAAGAAATTTGACAAAAGCAAATACAAACGTTTACAATTTAAAAAAAATGACAACGAAATAAAATCTAAAATTTTCAAAATCTATTTGACAGTTATATAATGACAGCCAAAACACAAATTTTCATTTAATAATTAAAAAAACTGAGATTTGATGTCATAAAAGAAAGCCGCAGTTTCATTTGGATTATTTAACTTAAGAGAAACTCGTTTAAAATTACCGATTTATTGCTTAAAATATATAAAAAATACCAAAATAAAAAGCATTAAAAAAATGATTAAAGTTAATTTATTTCTTTATTTAATTTTAAACAATCACATTTGGTAGTAAAGTATGAACACTTAAAGATAGAGCAGAAAAAGCATTAAAAGCAACAGAAATAGGGCCGCAGGGAAATCAAGAATAGAAAAGGAATCACTAACAACATAATCGGAAAAATCACGGTAAGTAAGTAATGCACAATATAGTAGAAGACATCAGAATAAATCAGCTAAGATGTTCAACGAATGTCTGACAAAAGATTTTCAAAACAAGTAGACATCACAAGGAAAAAAGAGAAGAGAAGACACAAAAAAATGATCACTGAAAATCAAAAAACGTTATAAACATTCTAAAATACACAAAAATCGCCAGGCCAGTAACAGACGATAGAAATATCTGAATTGAGTTAAAACGGCTTCACAATTAAATATTAAAAAAAACTTTATCCGTTAGCGCCCAGGGAAATAATAAAAATGTTTTCACATATTCCCGACAATATCATTTATATAATGAACAAACAATGTATTGTAATAACTACTTACAAAGTATGGGGCTGCACTAATCCATTTAAATGCTGCTATTCCTATAATGAATTCACATGCAACTACACTAGACTAGACAAATATAACTCACACGCACTGCAAGCACACGCTACTACCTCGACGTACCCGGCTGAACTGAGGTAAGCGCCGACAAGCACGATGCGAGTCGCCCGCTCTGCATGAGTTTGGTGGTGGGGAAGGTTTATATAGAATATGAAATATTAACAAAAGTTAATATTTAATCAAAAATTTCTTCAAATAAATATTGTGCGCTTTAAAATTAGCTTTTATTTGATACTAATTTTGATTATGTAAATTTTAATTGTTTACAATAAATTAATTACAAAAACTGTTGCTACAAAATAATGAAAGGAATTAGTTGGAAAAACAAATTAGATTAATTATTACAGATGGTAGACATATTCTTAAGCATTATGCAAATAAAACGTCAAAGTCAAATGTTAAACGCCCACTTAAAACATTTAAAATATATTTCAAAATTCTCCTATTTCCTGTCATGCAAGTATAGCTAATTTCATTTTGTAAATGTGGTGGGCATTGTTGTATACGATCAGCCTGTTACAACCTTAATTTCAAACTACAATCTCCGTATGCTAACATTTTTGCTTCCTTTTTGCAAACGAGGTCAGGTAAGCCAAAATGATTTTAAAATATTACTTTATTAATTTTGAGGTAAGATGCCCTGGGTTAATTACACTAGTAATGGGAAAGCAGCTTTAATTGCAATTCAAGATTATTAATAAAAATTCAATAACATGAAGTTAAGTACATTCTTGTTCCGTTAATTTAAAACAATGCTAAATGGTCAACAAATTTTGACCTTTGCTGCCCACCATAGCTTCGATCACCCAAAGCTTAAAATATTTAAGTAAAACTAAACTTTTATTGGACATTGAAAATATAATATTAATAAATAAATTTCATTTCAATTCAATCTTTAAATTTAGAAAATATAAAGTTCTATTGTGATAAGAAATAATATTATTTGTTCTAAATTTAGATTAATACGACGTACATTTAAAAAAATCCGGTCGAGCAAGCAAGAGAACTGATAAGCCGATTCGATTTCTTTGTATCGGAACGTCTTTGTGACCTTACAATGCAATTTGCGTCGTTTTATGTTAAATTTAATACAAATAATATTAATAAAATAATAATACATGAGCAAAATGTTCTTTAATTATAATTGCAATTGCATTAAAACCATATATGAATGAAATAATGTATGATGATCTGACAAATTAATTATAACAATGATTTAATTCACTTCGATTCAATAATATAAGATGTAAACATTTTTATATTTAGAAATGATAAATTGTATTGTAGCCCAGTAATGATAAGAAAATATTTTTATTTTATATTTAGAATAAAACGCAATTGGAAAAAAACTACGGCCTCTAATGCATTGCGATAAGACAATATTCAATTCGACCTTATCACAAGAAGAATCGGATTTACAAATGCGTCGTATTATAATAAATGTAACACAAATTACATTAAATTTATATTCTTCTATTTATATTAGTATATTGGGAATTGTTTTAATTAATTATAACAATAAATAATTACAATACAAGCAAAATAACAAAATCATAGATAAATATACAATCACATTTTATTAAAACGAGACCGGATTTTTGTATTTTTAATTAATTTCTCTAAAAAAAAATAGATTTGGTACATTTTAATCAATTTGAGTCCATTCTACGAGACTATATTTTTATTTTGTAACTAATTTTTCAAAGAAAAATTAAATTTGATAAAATTAAGACCGGATTTTTATATTTTCAATTAATTTGGTCAAAGTATCATATTATTTTGACACAGCAACAGTTATTTCTTACTTTTTAAGCCGGATTTTTATCGATTTTTTGACAAATTTTAGTTTCCGACCCAGATAATTGCGTTTTTGGTGAATTTAAAATCAAATTTTTGATTTTTAATTAATCTTGTCGGAGTTTTGTATTATTTAAGACCAAATTTTGGTACAACAAAACTTATTATTTACATATAAGTCCGGATTTTTGCTTTTTTGATTAATTTATGACAGTTTTTTTTTTAATTTTTGTCTACTTTGTTATGTTTTCAATTAATTTAAGGCCAGATTTTTGTATTTTTAGCAAATCTTACCAACATTTTATTTTAACAAACCAAATTTTCAGCACAATAAACCTTATTTTTAACATTATAGGCCGGATCGTTGGTTTTCTGCATGGATTTTATGACAGGATTATTGTATTTTTAGTAAATTTTGTTAGATTTATTTTATTAAAGGCCAAATTTCAATACAATTAAGCTTATTTGTAACATTTTTAGTCAAATTTTTGCTTTTTTAGCCGGATTTTTGTGTTTTTGTCACAAATTTGTTTTTTTATCATTATTTGATCAAATATGGCCGGATTTTTGTAGTTTTGTGGCCGGATTTTTATATTTTCAATCAATTTGAAGCCGGATTTTTGTATTTTGGACCAATATGAAGCAGTATTCATATACTATAAGCTTTTATCTTTATGTCCTTAAGCCGGATTTTTGTATTTTTAATCAATCTGAGATCAAACAATTTTTTAGGTTGGATTTTTGTTTATTTCTTACTTACTAAGTCGGATTTTTGACATTACTAATCATTTTTGTCCGGGTTTTTGTGTTGTTAACCATATAATTATGTTTTTAATGATTTTAAAGCTGGATTTTTAAATTTTCAATCAATTTTGTCAAAGTTTTATACCATTTAAAGTCGGATTTGATACAACAAGACTTATTTTTACTTACTAGGCCGGATTTTTGTAGTTTTGCTCTTATTTTTGTAATTTTAATCAATTTAAGGCCGAATTTTTGTATTTATCATACATAGAGTCCAAGTGTTTGTCATCAAGAGATTGAATATCACCATCAACTCTTTTGACATAGACTTTTAACGCTAGTACAAAAACATTCAATTTCGTACAAACCATCTATGCGTACTCATGTTCTAGAGTTATACACCCACCCGCGCAAGTGTTTTTCATCAACGAATTGGATATCACTATCATCTCTTCATAAAGATTATAAAATGTTTGTGAACTGTCATACATGTCATCAAAAGTTCTTAAACTGACATAAACATCATAAAATGTTCTTGATCTGTTAAAAACGTTATAAAATGTTGTAAATGATTCTGAGCTGTCATAAAATGTTCCTAAACCATAATAAACGTCATAAAATGTTTCCGTAGTGGCATAAAATGTTTAAGACATATCATAAACGTCATAAAATGTTCCTGATTAGTCATAAAATGTTTGCGAGATGTTATTATCGTTATAAAATGTCCATGAGCTGGCAGAAACGTCACAAAATGTTTGTGAAGTGTCATGAACGCAATAAAATATTTGTAAACAGTCAATAATTGTTCCTGAGCTGTCATAAATGTCATAAAATATTTAGGAGATATTATAAACGTCATAAAATTTTCGTGAACTGTTATAAAATGTTCCTAAGCGATCATAAAATGTTTGCGAGATATTATAAACGTCATAAAACGTCCGTGAACTATGAGAAACGCGTTAAAATGTTTGTGAACTATCAAAAATTGTTTCTAATCTATCATAAACGCCATAAAATGTTTATTAAGTGTTATGAACGTTGTAAAAGGTTTAAGAACAATCAATAATTGTTTTTGAGCTGTCATAAATGTCATAAATTGTTCCTAAGCTGCCATAAAATGTTGTCAAACGGTCATAAAATGTCCGAGAGCTGTCTAAATGTTATAAAATATTTGTGAGCTGTCGTAGATGACATCAAATGTTCTTGAACTGTCATAAACATCATCAAATATTCGTTAATCAATTGTTTAAATACTTCTAACATAGATAACCAACAATTCTTGTGTGTGTAAAAGCAGCAACATTGTAGTTGCACCACAGATCACCTTAAAATTAAATAATTTATTATATTGTTATTATTTAATTGAATAATCAACTAAAACAAACAAAAAATAATAATATTGCAGCAAAAAATAAATAAACTAACGCAATGGATTCGTTTCGTTTTACATCAAATTCTATGAGAATACAAAAAGTTTATATTTAACAATAAAAATATGAATGAGAATATTAATTTTATTAACTTTTGATGTAATTACGCCTGCTCACCATGCTGAGGTACAAATCCTTGAGCAGGGGAAGGATCGGAAACAAAGAATTGTAAGGTTTGAAACACAAAAGGATCCCAACCCTATCGCGACGCATTTGGGGATGGAGCATGATAACGGACCATGGTCACTTTACTAAAATATAAAAAACCGACCAACCCACTTGTGCTAAGAAAACCGAACAAAAGTCCGACCAATCTTTAATTTTGAATTAGAGATGAGATCCCCAATAAACGAGGCTTTAAAGCCAACTTCATAAACGATATGAAGTTTATTGTTAAAGCCAACTTCATGTATGAAATGAAGTTATCTGTTAAAGCCAACACCATGTATGAAATGAAGTTAGCTGTTAAAGTTAACTTCGTGTGTGAAATGAAATTAGCTGTTAAAGTTAACTTCATGTGTGAAATGAAATTAGTTATTAAAGCTTATTTTATCTATGAAATAAAGTTATCTGTAAACCCTTCATTACTCAACAAAAAAAACTGCACTTCAACAACTGGTTAACCAAAGTTGATACAAATTTAAAAACTAAAAAAGTTGTACTTTTTCGCTTCACAAGTTTGGACTAAAAACGTGACTTTTCATAACTGACATGATAAATTTTTGTAATTATTTTTTTACTGGAGGTAGAAAATTTTGTTTCGGAAATATAACCATCTTACCAAAATAAGATTTTTGCAATAAAAAAAAGACGCGTTTGACAAATAAATTCAAAAATACCTGAATTAGTAAAAAACCGCTATAGTACTACAAACGCCAAGTATTTTCTAGTTCATATTTAATAGTGCAAAGTAGTTCTCCATTTTCTAGTTCGTTTGTCAAGTGTGAAACGCTCTTGCCCGTGATATTTAAAATGTAAAATGGAAAGCACCTTAAATAGTATAACATTAACTTAACGGCTATTTAAAAAAAATCTGACTGAGCCTTTAAGCATTTTGCCGTGATATACCGTTGACGTTGTGGTATGAAATGGTTTTAAACCGTTGCGTTGTCGCGAGTTACCGGTTATTAACTTTTGACTCCGAATGTACCAACCTGCGAGGTGAATTTAAAACCCTTGTTGGGAGCAGTTTAATAAGTCCGGTATGTCAAATTTAAATATGATAACCTATAATAAGATGAATTGTCAAGAATGATTATGAAAATAATTAGTAAAAATTGCTATCAAGTATAAATAAAATGAATATTCTTTGTAAGTAAATGTATATATAGCAAATATTTTACTAAATTAATAATAATCATAAGAAAATTAATGACAGGTGTAACCGTTTACAACTAGTACGTTTTCGTGAGATTTCCGCGATCACCCAAAAATAGATAGAGATGGAAATAAAACCGCTGTTTGATCGCTGGTATGTACGGTTTCTCACGGCAAAACGCCTTTTGTATGGATTATTAATTTTTCATAAATTAAAATAAATATTGTCACGCCACTGCATTACCAAGAGCTAACTTCAGTCTAGTCAAACTTATCTGTCAATCCAGTGACATTTTCTCACTCTTGCTGAAGAGACCAATTGGATTAATTTTTCATAAAATACAATTCCATTTACCTAAAGCCATGGCCTCCAACAAGTTATCCATGATTGTAAGTACCCCCAAAAACCAACCAATAACTCAATCATAAAAAACCGACCTTTGAGTATATTACATAATCCATCAATACAGGTTATGTAAAACACCCTTTTATACTTAAATTTCTGTCCCATAAAGGTTCGTGGTATTAGCACCAGCAATGTAGCCCAACAAATGGTTAAACCACCTATTCAGATCTTCGGAATGGAAGGCCGTTATGCAACTGCTTTGTATTCAGCCGCCAGCAAGGAAAAGAAATTAGATGTCGTCGAAAAGGAACTCGTTAAATTGCAAGCTACCCTAAAAACCGATCTTGTATTCCGTGAATTCATAAATAATCCATCAATTAAACGTAGCCTTAAAGCTGATGCTCTTAAACAAGTAGCGAGTAAAATTTCCTTATCCCCACAATCTTCAAACTTGTTGGTTCTTATGGCTGAAAACGGACGCTTGAAAAAAACCAATCAAGTAATCAACGCTTTTAAAACCATCATGGCTGCACACAGAGGAGAGGTAATTATTTTAATTTAATTGGATTGTTTTTAATTTATTTTGTAATATAGGTCACTTGCGAAGTAACTACTGCTAAGGAATTAGATGCAACTCAACGTGGCAAATTGGAAGCTGTATTGAAATCATTCGTCAAATCAAATGAAAGTATCCATCTTACCTCAAAGGTAGATCCTACAATTTTAGGAGGCATGGTCGTCAGCATTGGTGATCGTTATGTTGACATGAGTGTTGCTTCCAAAATCAAGAAGTACACTGAACTCATCAGTTTAGTTGTCTAAATTTTTTTAAATTAATAGAATTCAATAGTTGCTGTAATATGTCGATAAGTAAATAAAGAAATTAAATACGATAATTTTTTTTTTTATCAATTAGTAACAATTTTAATAACGTGAAAAATATATAACGTAAAATAGAATTCTTATTAAATATGTTTGGTCGGTAGATAAAAATAAATAAAATATAATTCTCTATAACAACAATATTGCATTAATTAATGCAGAAATATTTGAGATCAATTAATATTAATTGCACTTGAGGTAGTTTTATTTTAATTGAGCATTCGATGGGTTTATAGTTGGGAATATAAAACCTTGTGAATTGATTGCTGATGGATACCATGCTGCGGGAGGAGTGGGTGGGTATATAAATGGTGAGGCAGGTAAGTATGGCATCTCGATTGCTGGACTATATACTATTTGTGGTGGTGGTGTTGGCATCACTAATTCAGTCATATCAGCCGGAGTTAATAATACTGGTGCTGGGGCTGAATATACTGGAGAATATAATTCAACCTAAAATTAAAAAAATATATTTTTGTTAAATATTAATGAAATGTTCATTATCTAACCTGTGGACTAGGTGGAATAGTTACATATTGTTTATCAGTCGTGTAACATGTAGGGGAATAGCTTCCATCACTAAAATAAAAATTAACAGCTTCTGGTGTCTGAGGTATTTCTATACATTGTGGACTAGCTTGAACACCATGGTCTGGTGGCAATGGTGCCACATATTCACCATTCGTCCATACATTATACCTAGGATATGGCTCAGCTGTATAATAATATTGAGGTTCTAGAATTTAGATAAATTTAAATTAAGTAAAATTTTATAATTTATTAATTGACCTGTATATATTTCGGGTGTTGTTGGTATAATGGTTCTAGGAAATGTGAAGACACTTTGTGGTGTGGTGGGAGTTTGTGACCAGATTATGGATTCCGGTGTTTGGGGGACCACATTTGTATCCCATTCAACATAATTGTAGGTCTGTTGCGTTGTTGTTGTTTCTACATTTGTTTCTTGTTCGTATGTTTGTAGTTCTGATTGCATTTGCTGAAGAAAATAAATTTGTTTAATATGTAGAACATTCCAAACTTTGTACTAGACCCATGTAAACCAATATAACCACATACATTTTTCATTAAAAAAATCATTTTCGTGATTTAATAACAAAAAATCGGTTTTTTGACAGTTTTTCGCATATTACTCAAAAACTTTGATCTGGGCCTATATAAGCCAACATAACCACGTGAATCTACATTAAAATCTGCATCTTTTGCTGCTAGTTTCATGCCTTTAAGATGATATTTAAGTCTCAAACAGGATTGACAAACACAAAACTTACAACAAAAATGCTCTTTCCGACAGTTTTTTGCATTTTACTGGAAAACTTTGAACGGGGTCTGTGTAAGCCAACATAACTACGTGAATCTACATTAAATTCTACATCTTTTGCTGCTAGTTTCATGTCTCTAAAACGATATTTGAGTCTCGAACAGGAGTGACGAACACAAAATTTGCATAAAAAATGCGTTTTTCACATTTTACTCTAAAATTCTATACTAGGTCTATATAAACTAAGAAAATTACTTGAATCTACATAAAATTCTGCAACTTTTAAGACTAGTTTTAATTGGCTACAATGATATTTGATTTGTGTAAAACAGATACGGAACAAAATATGCACCAAAAACGCATTTTCCGCTAGTTTTTCGCATTTTACTCGAAAACTTTGTACAGAGCCTGTATAAACTAAGCAAAGTATTTGAATCTACATACAATTCTGCAACTTTTAAGACTAGTTTCATCTCGCTACGATGATATTTGATTAGTGTAAGAGAGATACGAACACAAAATTTGCATCAAAAATGCGTTTTTCCGATAATTTTCGCATTTTACTCGAAAACTTTGTACTGGGCCTTTAAAAACCAACTTAACCACGTGAATCTACATTAAATTCTGCATCTTTTGCCACTAGTTTCATGTCTATAGTACAATATTTAAGCCTCGAACAGTAGTGCCAAACTTGAAACTTGCAACAAAAATCCGACTTTCTGACAGTTTTTTGCATTTTACTCCAATAAATTGTATTAGCCTCATATAAACCAATATAACCATGTGAAACACCATTAAATTGCGCATCTCTAGACACTAAATTGATTAGAAAAAAAAAACAAACAAACAAAATATGTTTTAAATAAAGCACTACTTACCAATGGTGCTCCTTCATAAGCACTCACAGTTCCATCAATATTATCAGTATTCTCAGAATCATTACTGCATTTACTAGTAGTACGTTTCTTATCTCTTTTTTTACGCAAAAACTTTTTATCGGGCACCTCAATTTTTGGAATAGTTAACAATAAATTTTTAGAAAACCTAAAAGAACTTCCTAAATCAATTGCTTTATCTCAAAACCAACAAACCTGTAAGGTAATGGCCATGGTTTAGCATCAGCTTCAGGATAGAGTTCGCACATTCTGACGGTACGTTTTTCGGCACGGCTTGTAATATATACGACGCATCTATCTTCTTTTTTTAATATTTCCTGTATATAGCAATGCAAATCTTCACCTTTATCTCTTAACACACAACCGGAACCTTGTATTAAATTATTATCACCATAGTACCAATCACCCAATCGCATTTCTGAAATGAATCATTAAAGTCTGTTTCTGTGTGTGAAAGAAGCCTTACCTTTTCTCATTTCAGTCCATGTATCGTATTCAATATTTCTATAAATGCTGGGATCTAAAGCTTTAGCAACTTTAAAAGGGAACGGCGCTATATTTGTTTTTAGCATGTATTCGTAATCGTTTAAATTTTTATCTTCAGGATCCAGAGATGAAATAATACTTTTCTTCATCTCCAAACAGATTTCAATTTCTTTATCTTCTAATGATTTCAAACCCTCATTGTTATTTTTATCTTCGTAATATTCTAAATTGTTTAACATGAATGGGGGTTTCTGATACAGCATGGCTTGGACTATACTTGTTACTTTAGGTATTTCGTATACTTTTTCATATAAAACATTGTAGACAATTGCTGGAATAAAAAATAGTTGATTGAAAATCGCAAGTGCGCACCTAGATTAAGTTAGAGGAGCTGGTAATATTATATTTATACATAAAGAACTGTACAGACTGGCACAAACAGTTAAGAAATTGCTTGCTTAAACTTACATTGACAAAAACCTGCATCTTGGATGTAATCTCTTTTATAAACCACATCATAATGATCCTCTCCCATGTGACAAAGTAATAAGTGGTCTGAATATATGTCATCATTTGCCACTTCCTTCATACACCGATTTAATCCATCAAATAATAAAACGCCTTTCCTAAAATATTAGTTATGAATATAAACCTAATTTTGCACAAAGAATACAACTTTATGCCATCGATATCTGCCGATTAGTGCGCGGACTATAATACGCGCCGCTTCTGAAAGCTTACGTTCCAGGATGATGGCACAAAGTTGTGTTAGCTCCTTAACATGTTAAACAAGTTAAATTGATTGTTGTTTTATATTTACTTGTATGTTTTGCTAATAATTTGTATCTCAGTGACTCCACATATAGCCATATGCTTTTCTAATCGATCCAAATACTCGTCCCAGTCTTTTTTTCTTGAAAATATATTTACAAAATCTTGGTGATTCTGTCTCGCATACATTATACATTCTTTGCGAATCCTTTCATGGAATAATTGACATGCAAACATCTAAAATTTAATAATTTGTATAAATAATACTTTCCTACGCCACTGGAATTAGGTATACTTTGCTGCTTCGCAATTAAACGTCAAAATTCTGTATTACCTTATTAACGTTTATAATAAATTATCTACAAATTTTCCAAATACAATTATCTTATATCTATCATAGTCTTTGATATACTTATCAGAATCTAGTATAGAGCAATTTGGTCAAATTATAATTTGACAATTTTGACAACATAAAGTGAAAATTCTGTATTACCTTATTAACATTTTTAATAGATCTTCAAATTATCTCTATATTTTCCAAATATAATTTTCTTATATCTATCATAAATATATCAAAATCTAGCATAAACATAACATAATTAAGGATTACTTTATAAATATTAAATTGTAAAATTTAATCAGCTACAGATTTTTGATCACCATTATGATAGTTTCTGAACAAACTCTTACAATTTTTGCTTAAATTGACATTTTGTAAATAAGGCATTATGTTTATATGCAAATTATGACAGTTTGTGAAAAAATCATAACAGTTTAGGCTTAAATTGGTATTTTGTAAACATGTCATGATAGTTTATAAATAATTTTTATTTTTGACTGTTTTAGGCCATTTTGTTTGACAAGTTTAAACACAATATATGACATATTACAATGCCCACCAAAGCACCGGCCTGAAGTTGGCCATACTGTCAAGTCTGATTGGACAATAATTTATATATTTAGTTTATAGTAAATTTATACAAATAAAGAAAAGCATTTACCTGTTCAGAGACTGCACGGAATAAACAAGTCTCATCATAAGCGACATTCTTCCTGTAATATCCTAAAGTATCCAACCATTCATCGACTGGTCCAGGGTTTCTACCCTTGCGTGTGTGCCTTGCCATAATCTTTATAGAAATAAATATCAAAATAAAACACTAAATTTAATTGTAATTATTAAGAAACCATTTATAATTCAATTCTTCCAAACTTGTTTATGGCGTAGTCTTATAGGAAAAGCCTAAACAGTTCATGAAATGTCTGCAGATACTGTAAAATAAAAATATTTGTGTATCTAATATAATTTATTTTAGCCTAACCTAACCTAATTGATTGCACCAAATAAAATCGAATAGATTTTATTCAACAATATAAAAAAAGGTTTATTTATACAAACTATTTAAAGAGTCCATAAACAAAAACTGAAATGCTTATTATTATAAATAAAATAGAAAATAATAAATATTGCTTCATACTTATTTATTAGAATAATTTCCCACCTTCAGAGTTATCTAGCTAGAATATAAAATTTGTTAAAGAAAATTTGAACTTGGATAAACTCTACAAAAGAAATGATTAAAATACTAAACAAAAACATAATTTTAGAATTAATAAAAATATTAATTTATATAATGAATCATCCAACACACAACACATTTTCACTGATAAAAACTGTTTTTTTATATAGTTCTTGCACCACTTGCACCAAACAATAGGCATGCTTCTTGTCATAACATTTTATTTATACATTAATATGGCGAAACGTATGGGCAATCATTTAAAGAAAATTTTGTTTTTGTTACTTACTGTATTTATCCTATAAATGCTTTTTAAGGCCGCGCCGCACGTGCTTTTAGAAGTCGCGTTAAATTCGGTAATAAAAAAAACCTTCAGCCATGCGCATGAAAGGTGTGTTTGATAAATTCTGCACGCAATCGCAGTAAGAATGGCGCGTAAATTCAAAATTGTAAATACGAGGGGTGCTCAATAAGTGTAATTAAATTTGTCATATTTATTGTTCAATTTTAATGAATTATTTTATCTAATTAATTTAATTTAAAGAGAGTTATGCTACAAAATAAAGTTAGTAATTATTTTAGGGAATAAATTGTGTTACAAAATAAAGTTTGCAAATAATTTAAGGGGAATTAACATGAATTGTGCTACAAATTGAAGTTTGCAGTTAATTTAAGGGGAATTACCATAAAGCCTCGTTCATACTCATCCGATTTGCGATATGCGATTTTTTTTATTGTAACAAAATATTTCTCGCAAAATCTCGTTCATACTGATCCGATTTTTTTATTGCGATTTTTTCTAGTGACATTTTGTGTTTATTCTGGTGATTTTTATATTTGTACTAATATTTTATTTAAAAATTAGATCTGTAATACCTTTCAAAACTTAAAAATATGTGTTAATTTAATTATACTTGTTTTAAACAATAATTATTTTATTGTATTTAAACATTATTTAAAGTTTAAAAGTAAAATTATTTATTTTTAGTATTTATATGAACCAATTTTCACCACATATTTAAAACTAATTATTTTTGTAAACATAGTTTTATGTAATTTGTAATAATCAGTAAAATTATTATTTTTTTAAATACATAACCTATATGACATATCAATCTTTAAATGAAATGAAGTTAGGCACTTTTATTAAAAATAAAATCGCACAATGTTCAAACTGATTCAACTTTGTCCGATTGATAAAAATACAAAATATCATCAAAAATGACTTTCGAAAATACAATTTAAAAAAATAAATTTTATCAAAGTTAACCTCGAGAACACATAAACAAATGTAGATATGTTACAAAACGCGTCATTTTTTTAAAATATTTTTGTTATATTGTTGGAGTTGAATTATTTTACTTTATTTGATGTTTTAATTAATAATTAACATTGGAGATTGTTAGTATTTAATAAATAAATTGTTTTTAGCATTAAATTATTGTACGTAAGTTTGGCAACAGCGCGCGAATCGTCGGTTCAACAAAAAGTATAATGAAGTGAAGTTACAAATACAAACATAACCACAATCTGATCTGTTTCATTACAGAACTGGCGTTTGATTTAATAACTGTAAAATCTGATTTAAATTTAGCGAAACTTTCAATTACAGTTATTTTAACAATAATATTTAATTACAATTCATTTAATTACATTATTAATAAAAATTCAATGACATGAAGTTAGGTACATTCTTAAAAAAATCGCAAAAAGTTAAAATAATCGCAATTTTTATTTTCGACAGGCGGCCATTTTTAATCGCAAAAAAAATGAAAAAATCGGCTTAAGCCTCGTTCATACTCATCCGATTTTTTCATTTTTTTTGCGATTAAAAATGGCCGCCTGTCGAAAACAAAAATTGCGATTATTTTAACTTTTTGCGATTTTTTTAAGAATGTACCTAACTTCATGCCATTGAATTTTTATTAATAATGTAATTAAATGAATTGTAATTAAATATTATTGTTAAAATAACTGTAATTGAAAGTTTCGCTAAATTTAAATCAGATTTTACAGTTATTAAATCAAACGCCAGTTCTGTAATGAAACAGATCAGATTGTGGTTATGTTTGTATTTGTAACTTCACTTCATTATACTTTTTGTTGAACCGACGTTTCGCGCGCTGTTGCCAAACTTACGTACAATAATTTAATGCTAAAAACAATTTATTTATTAAATACTAACAATCTCCAATGTTAATTATTAATTAAAACATCAAATAAAGTAAAATAATTCAACTCCAACAATATAACAAAAATATTTAAAAAAAATGACGCGTTTTGTAACATATCTACATTTGTTTATGTGTTCTCGAGGTTAACTTTGATAAAATTTATTTTTTTAAATAGTATTTTCGAAAGTCATTTTTGATGATATTTTGTATTTTTATCAATCGGACAAAGTTGAATCAGTTTGAACATTGTGCGATTTTATTTTTAATAAAAATGCCTAACTTCATTTCATTTAAAGGTTGATATGTCATATAGGTTATGTATTTAAAAAAATAATAATTTTACTGATTATTACAAATTACATAAAACAATGGCTGCGTTCAGTACAACTCATCAGTTGCCAGCGCTGACCTATTAAGCGCTGAGCCCGTCTGAACGGTATATTTTGCCACTGTTGCCAACCGTGTAATCTTTTATCAACTACATAAACATAAAGCTCAAAGTTTTGAATTTAAATAAATGATTTAATTAGTTTATGAAGCCACTACTTAGCGAGATATATATAATATATTTTCAATAAGTAATGCCATCTAAGGTGAAGGTGTAGGATAAGATTACCCTGAAGTTGGCAACGAAGTACGGCAATTGATTATCTTTATCATTTTTTACTTCTCTCACTCAAGTTATTACAGCGTTAATATTACGTTGTAATCTCATTTACCCATGTTGCTCCTTTTCCCGTTTAAAAACATATATAACTGCTATGTAGTTTGGTTTTGACATGATGAATTTATTTTTTAAATAAAAGCGCGGAACAAGCGAACTTAGATGTATGATGAGTAAAATGACAAGCGCTGCCAGCAAACAATAGTCATCAAGCGCGTTCAGTACGCATGATGAGTCGTCCTGAACGCGGCCTATGTTTACAAAAATAATTAGTTTTAAATATGTGGTGAAAATTGGTTCATATAAATACTAAAAATTAATAATTTCACTTTTAAACTTTAAATAATGTTTAAATACAATAAAATAATTATTGTTTAAACCAAGTATAATTAAATTAAAACATATTTTTAAGTTTTGAAAGGTATTATAGATCTAATTTTTAAATCAAATATTAGTATAAATATAAAAGTTACTAAAATAAAAACAAAATGTCACTAGAAAAAATCGCAATAAAAAAATCGGATCAGTATGAACGAGATTTTGCGAGAAATATTTTGTTACAATAAAAAAAATCGCATATCGCAAATCGGATGAGTATAAACGAGGCTATCATTCGATTTGCGTTTTGCGATTTTTTTTACTGTAACAAAATATTTCTCGCAAAATCTCGTTCATACTGATCCGATTTTTGTAATATTGTTAGAGTTGAATTATTTTACTTTATTTGATGTTTTAATTAATAATTAACATTGGAGATTGTCAGTACTAAATAAATAAACTGTTTTTAGCTTTAAATTATTGTACTTAAGTTTGGCAACAGCGCGCGTAACGTTTGTCAAACGAAGAGTATAATGAAGTGAAGTTACAAATACAAACATAACCACAATCTGATCTGTTTCATTACAGAACTGGCGTGTGATTTAATAACTGTAAAATCTCATTTAAATTTAGTTAAACTTTCAATTTACAGTTATTTTAATAATAATATTTAATTACAATTTGTTTAACTAGATTATTAATAAAAATAATGACATGAAGTTAGGTACATTCTTAAAAAAATGTTAAAATTATCGCAATTTTTTTTTGTAATTTTTAATCGCAGAAAACATAAAAAATCGAATGAATATGAACGAGGCTTTATGCTACAAAATAAAGCTTGTAATTATTTTAGGAAAGACACAATTAATTGTGCTACAAAGTAAAGTTTGCAGTTAATTTAAGGGGAATTACCATGAATTGTGCTACAAATTGAAGTTTTGCAATTAATTTAAGGAGAAATGTCATGAACTATGCTACAAAATGTAGTAAATAACCTAGAGAAAACAATGAACTTGCAGTTAATTTAAGGGGAATTATCATGAATTGTGCTCCAAAATAAAATTAGTAATACAAAGTAAAATTTACATTTAATTAGATAAGCTACAAAATAAAGCCAGTAATTATTTTAGGGAAAAACACAATCAGATAAGACCTTGCTTTGTTGGATGTGCTCAAAAATTTAAAAAAATTGTGCCAGCAAACGATGCATATAGTCTTCTGCGGCTTCTGTAATCCGAAACTGATAATTTTTCTAAGAAATTGACTTATATTTACCTTAATTACCGACCAATATTGGGATAAAATGACCTAGCTTGCACAATATGATTAAATTCTATCTATCTATTAGCCCCTTTTGATCCAATGTCTGATGTAAGCATCTTTGTCAGTCATGTGCTACTCTTATCCGGGCAAACCCAGCTACCCTCTTCACATTATCACCCCACTTAGTTTGCAATCGTCCACGTAGTCTTTTACCAAGCCAAAGTTTCCATTGCTGGATAATGTTATTGCAGCGATGGTCTTTGTATCGTCCACTTCAATCCAAGAAAATGGATTGTAGTGATCAACAAATTGAATATTTTTTATTCTTGAACAGAAAGATTTCATAATTCCTAACATTTAGGCAAGCATATACATTGCAAATAAGTAATTTCTTTTGAGTTAATGCTGATTTGTACAAACTACGTGGTTTAATTTTTGTAGAACGGGTAGCCTATAACAAAATACAATCTTCTTCTTCAGGATTTTATGCTTCTTTGTGAATACATAAACAGTTTACAACTAAATTTAATTAGTCCGGTAGTTCACACTTTGTTCTTCTAGGGTATATTTCCAGCTACACTGTTGAACACTAATAGATGGGTGCGGCGTGTTTTTAATTCTTTAACTGTATTCTCCGGGCTTACAGTAAGTAAAATGTTCACATTTTAGATCGCATCTGTTTGACTGCTTGGTCATTCTTTTTTTCGAGTACGAATATTTTTTGACCGAATTGGTAGAGCCTCAGATTGCGTTAGATAGTTTGTAGCCACCGGACTTTTGCCTCCGCATTGCTTACAAAACTAGGTGCGGTAATGTAATAGTCTTATTTAGGGTAAAACTAGTTTGAAGTCAAAGACAAAATGTGTCGATTGTCAATAGTTTGTAATCGTCTCTCCTTTACCTACGTAGTTCTTTTGTAGTCTTTGAGGAGTAATGTGTAGCTCCATGTGGTACTGATAACCTAAGTAAACTGCCTTTAGTAAAGTGTTTGTGATCAAGAATTTAGTTATTTCTCACACTTATGATACTTCTGGGATTAGTTTTACAAGAAGTTGAACGTCAAGTGTCAAAAACATGCGACAAAAGAAGTTAATTAAGAATTCCTTAATCACAAACACTTGGGTGGGTGGGCACCAATATAAACTTCCCACCCACAATTCATGTCGAGTGCTCGCCAACCCTTCCAAGTATTTGTTATCAATAAATTCTTAATCAACTCCTCTTGTCGTATGTTTTTGACACCCAACCACCTGCCCAAGTGTTTGATTGTCTCTTCATTTTCTGAATATTAGTTGGGTAATAAGGAGCCACCGCAGCCCACATTAGACTGCAGCAGGAAACCAAAGCAATTTTCATTGCAAAATTCAAACCTCTTCCAAGTAAAGTCTTCGAGCAGATGCAAAAGACCGCAGAACTCATAAAATTTCAATCTGGCAGGATTCAAACTCTGAAAAAATTCATCGTAAATCTGGTAGAGGGCCACTTCAAAAAGATTGACGTCCACGAGAAGGCTGAAACAGGCCAGCAAAGAAAGCGTGAAGACCACCGCCCGGGCTTCCTGATATCGCTTCCTCCATAGAAGAAATAGAAGTCCACTAAAACAGTAATGTTACCAACCACAACAAAGTCACCTAGAGGAGAGATTCACTCCGGTCATACGCAAGAAGAAATCAAAGAAGTTAAGAAAGAAGTCGGGTAAGTCCTCATTAAATTTAAAACGCCATTAGTCGGCTCATCCCGTCAGGTGCCTTTAGTACCACCAAAGCCAAAAGGTTTGTCTAGCCCTTGTCGACCAACTGTGATCGAACTGATAGCACAGCAGGTCCTCTCTCAAACACAGCAACTCCGCCAGCACCTGTAACTATCAAGGACAAATCCGTATATCAAAAGTTTTTGGCAACTTTCAAGTCTTTGAAAATAACCATAGACCGCGCCAATAAACGTGACCGATAGCATCCGCATGCACCCTCTTTCGCACACGGACTCCCGTGCAGCGATTGATTGTGTAAAAAAACTATACCTCTCACTACACATACCAGTTAGGGTCTGAAAATACAGTAAAGTACGTCATCAGGAGTGTACTTGACTACATCACGGCTGATGTAGTGTAGGCTGTAAAAAAAATTTATAAAATGTTTTTAAAATGTGTTCTTGAAATGTCAAGAAAAATATAAAATGTTCTTGAAGTGTCAAAAAAATAATAAAATGCTCTTGAACTGTCAAAAAAATGTACAAAATGTGCATGCAATGTCAATAAAAAGGTTTTTGAAATAAAATTATGTTGAACTGTCAAAAAAAGCCCAATTAACAAAAAATTACAAAAAATTATATAAAATCTAAAGAAAACAATATTCCCACAAAACCTAAATTGGTTTCAAAACTAAATCTAAAAATCTGAAATAATTTAATATAATAATCCTGATGTATATTTACCTTCGTATTACCTGTGCAAACAATTTTACATTAGATTTTTAAAATCACAATTTGTCAAGGATCATGGAAAATAAACATATTTTTTCAAATTATTATTATTTAAGCACCATATTCATGCAAAAATCATTAATACATTACAAAGTATCGTATTTAAAATTTCTCTTATTTAATTATACGTTGGTTTATTTATTTTTCATGTCTTGTTTTGTAAATCTATCTAAAGTATTATAAGTACAAAATCACGATATAATTAGTATCAAAATGTTTAGTTTTACAAAAAGCTTAAATAAGATTGCGTTCAGTTCGTGGATATAACACGGTTATTTTTAGGTATTTTGCCGACAATCTTCCTTATAATATGTATGTATTATATATTTATAAATAGTATATCAAATATTGTATAAAAGTATAAAATAATACAAAATATAGATATTAAAACTGAGCTTTAGAGGACTTGGTGTTTATATCATTGACTTAGGCGCTCTTCTCTTGGTCGATGGCCTCCTTAGTAGGTAGAGGATTCTTCTCTTGTGTCTCGGTGTGTTTCAGTTTGGTGGTGTCAAAATTCTCGATGCCGGAAATCAATTTCCTCTGACCCTTCTCTTGCTCGATTACTGGAAAATTAAAAAATAATTAATTAAAAGCCATTTGAAGAATACTAAATCTAATAAGTAACGTTCACGTGAAGACGACCGACCAGGTAAACGCGCTATAAATAAACCGCACTAAGTTCACGATTTTAAAATTATTAAATTTTCATTTATTACAATTGAGTTGATTATATCATATAAATTGAGGTTATGTCAAATTGGTCGTATGGAAACTGATGCAATTTCTGCAGTTGGTAGTACTGATATTGAAGTATGTTTCAAGTAAATTAAATCAAATTCCAATGTATAGTTTGCAAGTTACGAATTTATTAAATAACCGTAGCTTATCACAAATGAGTCGGTTGATGTATAAGTTGAGGTTATGTCAAATTGGTCGTATGGTAATTGATACAAATTATACAGTTAGTAGTACTGATATTGAGCTATATTGTCACCAAATTGCATTAAAATCCAATGTATGGTTTTGAAATTATTCAACTTTTTCTATTTTTGACGTAATGCAAAATTGAGTAAATCCAAATTTTCTGATTTATTATTAGCTAAACTTACCTTCAGGATCGGGCAATACATTTTTTTCTGTGGTTTCTGCATGCCTCATAGAAGATTTATCAAATTGTTCAACACCGTTAATAAGATTTTGGTGGGACTTTTCTTGTTGAACGACTACATACAAAGCAAGCATAAAAAAATTACATGCAAAATAATATTATTACACAAATAATTAATTAATAAACATTCAAGTGCTAATCAATGGAAAATGATTAAAAACTTCAAGAGTTGCAAAAAAACTCTAAAATAATACACACAACTCTTAAGATACTATCAATCTACTGATCAATTTAAAGAGGGAGGGAAACAAATTGAATGTGCAAAATATTAAAAATTAATTCACACTCGCCGCTTAGTTCACATGCTTCGAAGCAAGCAGCAATAAATTATAAACTGAATAATACCTTCTTTGTCCGGCAAGGGGTTCTTTTCCTGAGTTTCTGTATGCTTCAACATTTTGGTATCAAAATGCTCAATTCCAGCAATCAATGCCTTCTCCGATTTCTCAGCTGCGACATCTATAAACAAAAGAAATCATTAGAAACAAAACAAACACAAATTAATATGTTAAAATAATAGTGCAAGCTTTCTGTCAATTAAATCAAAGAAATGAGGTATTATTTCATATCATAATTCAGAGAACGTCAGTGAAACGGGTTTTAAGAATACTTGGTATATTTATCAAGTTCAGATGGTTTATTACAACTTACAAAGTGGATTTTCACACATCTTCTTACATCAGCATTTTTCAAATATAATGGATCAAAATAAATATTCTTTAATATTTGAAGCAATTTTTGTATTCACATTCTATTAACATTAATATTCCGTTTCACTGGTACACCCTGTATATAAAATGTTCCGCTTTACTAACGCACCCTGTATATATAAAAAAAAATAATATCTACTAGTTTCGTACCATTATATCCAATAATAAATCTTTATTTAAATCATATAATTAGAGCATGATTCATTAGTTAGCAATTGTAATTAATTATTGCATTAAATGCAATTTGATTAGTAGCACAGCGAAATCAATATGCAAACGCTTCCAAATAATTACACCACTCACACACACAATGTTATTTTATTATTATTATTTTTACATGTTCGACGATAAAATGTTTAATTAGTATGCATTCTATGAAAGGATGGGTTCAATATACCTGAAGGTTAATAACCTTCGTATTATACGCTATTAACCACCAAGTAATTAGTGAAAATTGTAAATGAACACGGATCCATTTCCGTTATTTATATTAATGCAAAATGAATTCCATTTAATATTCGTTTAAGATGATTGCAGACTCTCACTTTTATTGTATTTGCGAAAGTTTACTTATTTTGAATTGAAGATGAACTGATTATGGTCAGATCTAAAAGATCTCGGTCTGATTCTTCGTACATTACAATGTGTTAGATAGTTACTTTGTAATATTAAATTTTATTAAAAATATATAGAAGTAGTTCAAAGAGAAAATTAAACGTGCTAAGTAGGGTAGATTTAATTTGATAATTTAATTTTAAATTAGGTTTTCACTTTTAAATTGCAATTTTTATTTCACCAGATGCTGTACGTTTAAATTACGCACTTAATTAGAATCAGCAGATTTTCGTACCCGATCAAGAATAATGGAATATGATATTTGTAATAAAAAATCTAAACTTTAATAATTTGTAACATACAAAAAAAGAATTAATAAAGTTATAACCTCTTAAGCCTTTTCTTTGGCCGCAATGCTGGCAACTTACATTACAGGTGGACCTACAGTTTGATTTGGAGAATCGATATTTCGAAGAATATGGCCTAAAGTGCTATGTCGTAAGCCAATATTGCATTCCAAACTCTCGGCATTATTTAGCGCTGTATTCAAAAGCAACTAATGCATCCAAGCTGCATTCTAAATTCTCGGCATTAATTGGCGCTGCATTCTAAAATTTAACTCTAAATAATGCATATTTTAAAGCACTCTTCACACATATTTCTATACTTTTGAAACTCATGATTACAAGCGAGTAGTTTGAATTAGAGTGCCCCGCCCACCCGCTCAAGTATTTGTAGTCAAATTTCTTGATCATTACCATTTGGACGGGGCATGCAAAATGATAGTTACAAGCAAGTAGTTAAAATTGTAGTGACTCGCCCACCCGCCCGAATGTTTGTAATTTAATTTCTTGTTCAGTAGCTGCTAGGCGGGTGGGCGGGACACTCTAAATCATAATTACAAGCCAAGTGTTTGTAATCCAATTTCTTAATCAGTACCATTTGTATATCTAATCCCTTGATGAGCAACACTTGAGCGGGTGGGCGGGGAGACCAGTTAATAACTACGGCAAATAATTTTATTGGAGTGGCCCACCCACCCACCAAAGTGTTCGTTACCAAGAGATTAGATAACTAACGTTTAAGCGGGTGAGCGGAGACACCAGTTTATGTAGTACGAGGAGTTTCTATTAGAGTGCCCGCCCAAATGTTTGTTGTCAAGAAATTGGATATATTTCATCTCTACAAACGTCAATTATAACTTTTTTGATGGAAACAATAGTGATATTCAATCATTAAGTAACACTTATTAGGTTAGGTTAGGTTAGGTCATTTACAGAATTAATAACAATTATCACTTTTTTGAAGGAAACTATAGTGATATTCAATCTTTAAGTAACACTTATCAGGTGGGTGGGCAGGGATACCATTTCATTGGTTACCGTGAGTAGTGTAGATTGGGGTGTTTGTTGTCAATGGATTGGATTACTTACATTTGCGCGGTTGAGCGGGGACACCAATTTATAATTACGGCGTGCAGTTTTGATTGGAGTAGCCCACCCACCCATCCAAGTGTTCGTTACTAAAAGATTGGACAATTGTGCGGAGACACCAATTGATAATTACGTCGTGTACTTTTGATGAGAGTAGCCCACCCACCCAAGTGTTCGTTACAAAAGTAGTGTCGATGGGAGTGCCCATACAAGTCTTTGTTGTCACTGGATTGGATAACTAACACTTGGGTGGGTGGGCGGGGACACCAATTTATGGTTACAAACAAATAATGTCAATTGGAATGCTCATCCAAGTGTTTGCTGCCAATGGATAGGATAACTAACACTTGGGCGAGTGGGCGAAGATACCAATTGATAATTACGTCGTATACTTTTGATTAGAGTAACCCACCCACCCAAGTGTTCGTTACTAAAAGATTAGATAACTAACACTTGGGCGGGTGAGCGGGGACAAGAGTTTATAATAACAAACAAGTACTGTCGATTGGGGTGCCCATACAAGTCTTTGTTAATGGATTGGATAACTACCAATTGAGCGGATGGTCGGGAACTCCAGTTTATGATTACGGGCGAGTACTTTCGATTGAAGTAGCCCACTTACCCACCCACCAAAAAATTGGCCCAACCAAATGGTGATTCTCCAGAAATTGAACAGATCCAATCCTCTAATGATACACAGTTGGGTGGGCGGGCAGAACACTCAGATCTTTGATTACGATTAGCAGATTTATATTACCAACCTTTAGGTTAGGTTAGGTTAGGCATATTTGTAGTTTGATGATTATTATGTTACGGCTCGAATCTGTTTCTTAAAGTAAACAAAATCGACTTTTTTTGATTATCATCATTTAATGCGTAGCGTCACGATTGGTTAAATCTGCCAATACATAACCTAAAAAATGTTGATTTGTCAATTGCATAACCTCAAAGTTAAAAACTTGCAGCGTTCGTGGTAAAAACAGAAAAAGTTAAATAACTCCAAAACCAAACATTGGATTTTAATGAAATTTGGCAACAATGCACTACAATATAAGCATTATCAATTGTAAAAAAAATGATCCAAATTTATAGGATCAATTTTGCATAACCTCAAAATTATAGACTTTAAAGCCTTCGTGGTTAAAGTTTTGATTGAAGTGCCCGCCCACCCACCCAAGTGTGTGTTGTGAATCGATTGGATAACTAACACTCGGGTGGGTGGGCGGGGACACAAGTTTATTGATTACGCCAAGTAGTTTTGATTGGAGTAGCTCACCCACCCAAGTGTTCGTTAGCAAGGGATTGAATAACTAACACTTGGGTGGGTGGGCGGGAACACAAGTTTATTGATTACGGCAAGTAGTTTCCATTGAAATGCCCTCCCACACGTTCAGGAGTTTGAGGTCAATTGATTAAATACTTCCCGTCTCTGTAAACGTCAATTGTCACTTTGTTAGAGGAAGCGATGGTAATATCTAATCTCTTAATAATTAACAATTGCCCGCCCTCCCGTCAAAGTGTCTGTTATCAAGAGATTGAATGATGGTAGTTGGAAACACCAGTGTATGATTACGGACAAGTAGTTTTGATTGGAGTGGCCCACCCACCCACCCAAGTGTTCGTTAGCAAAGGATTGAATAACAAACAATTGGGTGGGTGAGCGGGGACACAAGTTTATTGATTACGGCGAGTAGTTTTGATTGGAGTAGCCCACCCACCCACCCAACAGTTCGTTACCAAAGGATTAGATAACAAACACTTGAGCGGGTAGATGAGGACATCAACTTATGATTACGGGTAAGTAGTTTTGATTGGAGTAGCCCACCCACCCACCCAAATGTTTGTTTGCAAAGTAGTTTGGATTGGAGTAACCCACCCGCCCACCCAAGTGTTTGTTAGCAAAAGATCAGATAACTAACACTTGGGAGTGTGAGCGGAGACATCAATTTATAATTACGGGCAAGTAGTTTTGATTGGAGTAACCCACCCGCCCACCCAAGTGTTCGTAAGCAAAGGATTAGATATCTAACACTTGAGCAGGTAAGCGGGGACACAAGTTTATAGATTACACCCAGTAGGTTTGATTGAAGTAACCCACCCACCCACACAAGTGTTCGTTAGTAAAGGATTGGATAGCTAACAACTTGGGTGGGTGAGCGGGGACACAAGTTTATTGATTACGGCCAGTAGTTTTGATTAGAGTAACCCATCCACCCACCCAAGTGTTCGTTAGCAAAAAAATTAGATAACTAACACTTGGGCGGGTGGGCGGGGACACAAGTTTATTGATTACGCCCAGTAAGTTTGATTGGAGTAACCCACCCACCCACCCACACAAGTGCTCGTTAGTAAAGGATTGGATAACTAACAACTTGGGTGGGTGGGCGGGGACACAAGTTTATTGATTACGACCAGTAGTTTTGATTAGAGCAACCCACCCAAGTGTTCGTTAGCAAAGAATTGGATAACTAACACTTGGGAGGGTGATTGGAGACACCAGATTATGATTAGGGGCAAGTAGCCCACCCAAGTGTTCATTGGCAAAAAATCGGATAACTAACAGTTGGGGGTGTGAGCGAGGACAATAATTTTTGATTACGGGCAAGTAGTTTTGATTGGAGTGGCTCACCCACCCACTCAAGTGTTCGTTAGCAAAAGATTGGATAACAAACAATTGGGCGGGTGGGCGGGGACACAAGTTTATTTATTACGGCAAGTAGTTTTGATTAGAGTAACCCACCCACCCATCCAAGTGTTCGTTAGCAAAAGATTGAATAACTAACACTTAGACGGGTGAGCAGGGACACCAATTTATAATTACGGACCAGTAATTTCCATTAAAATACCCGCCCACCTGTCCAAGTGTTTGTTGTCAAAGGATCGAATATTTCCCGTCTCTGTAAACGTCAATTGTCACTTTGTTAGAGGAAGCTATGATGCTATCTAATCCCTTGATAACTAACGATTGCCCGCCCACCCGCCAAAGTGTCTGTTATCAAAAAACTGAATGACTAACACATAGACGGGTGGGCCAGAAACAAATTTGAAAAAAGCGTACAAATTTGTAACTCTTTTAAACTTCATTACTTGCTCCTGTGCTTGTAGGCCCTTCTGCTTCGCTATTAAATATGAGTATTCTAAAGAAAACGGTCCATGTACCGACTGCGCCATATTGGTGCATATGCCAAACATATCAGAAAAAACACAGATTTCAGCCAACATTATTTCAGTAACTAACGAAACTGCATCAGACTTGATATCCATCCTTCCTACCGACTGCGCCATTTCGATTCCTATATTAAACATAATTCCTTTCAATGAACATATTAGCTTGAACGTACCTGGACACAACATAATTCCTAAGCCATAATTTTTATAGTTGCATAAGTTACCAACTGTGCATTCTATACAATTTCCTTCAAACAACAAACCAAAAAAGAATACACATTTGCAAAATAGTGTCTTCGGCTAACATAATGGGAGTACATAACCAAACTGTAGAGTTAAAAGTTGCATATCCCGATGAACCTAAACAGTGTAGTAACTAAACACAATATTTAAAGAAGAAAACTTTAATTAACAATTTTGCTCACTTGATCAATTTTCCAGCATAGCTTGCTTGTTAATGGAAATTTGGCAACAACGTATATAAATCAAATTGTTCCTCAAATATGTGGCAACATTGTTTATTTAAAATCATTTTTAAGATTAACGATATTTAAAGAAGAAAACTTAATTTGCTTGCAATACAATGTAGCTTAAATTATTTTGTTACGTGCATATTATTATTAAAGCTATGAATCAAAACAATATCACACACAAAAAATCATCATAATTATGTCGCTTGTTAATAGTTAGTAACGTTAGCCGCAAAGCACACTTCCTGTTACATTCCAAAAGAAAATTAACTCCTCGCCATTATCTCCTATCGCCAAGCGGCTATTTACCTTGGGCATTGGGCAAGACAATCTTCTCTTTGGTATCTGTGCGTTTTAATGAGGAGGGTTTGAAGTTTTCTACGCCTGCGATAAGGGCGTTGTGTGTGCGCTCCTGTGCTACATCTAAATACAACATGCAACCCTTAGTCATATATAGAATAAAAATTATATTAAAATACATTTGAAAACATAAATAGAATGTAATTGATATGAGGGTTGGAATGGAATGGATATTTTAGGAAATGCTAAAAATACATCAGACATTTAGGGAGGTTATAAATAAAGTTTACATGAGGGATGTGTAAAGAATGTTAAGTATTTTTGGAAGTGGTTTAGTCACATCTACTTTTAGATCAGTTTAGTTGACATATTATTGTTCTTACAATTAATCTTACAATTATTATTTATTAGAATTAATACAAATTTGATAAAAACAAATGCCAAACTATTTTCATTTTTTAAAGATTTATGATTTGTTTTGACTATTTTTTGTTTGTTTTGTACTGAAAATATAAACAAAACACGCCCACCACTTTGCCCTTGGCCATAAATCGTGTGACAAATCACCAGTCGTTATTCACTAATCACTACAATGCATTCCTCTCGCCCACGTCCATTAAACGGACGCTCATCTGTCTGGTAGATGATTTGAATATTTGCCGTATGATCAAATGCTCTACATGCCAACTAGCATCATTTGCATTCATAGAAATGCAAATAAGATTAGGCGGGCAAATTGTTGCGGTAGCACCGTGAAATTTAAACAACATAACAAGTAGAAACGTTAGGTACTTGAAAGAATGCGCTCTAATTTGTAAGAAAAATCAATAATTTAATGATTTATCCACCACATTTGGTGATGTTTGTAAATAAATATTTGTAAATTTGACACTTCATTTTTTGACAGTTAAAAGATGTCAGTTTTAGGTTATAAACTGTAAAAATATAAGTTTAATACCTATTGACAGTTTTAACAAAGAAAAATGCACAACAGTTATTTATAAACACTTTAGAAATTGCATAAAAACCGCGAAACAGACTAATTAATCACATATAAACATCAAAAATTACCTGAAACTATGATTAACTGTCAAAACTGTCATTTATCTGTCAAAATTGACATTCAACTATTTTATTTAGCAATGTTTAATGTTTTAAACGTCATAAAATGTATGTTAACTATCATTAATTGTTTCTAAACTATCATAATTCAAATTTCAAATTCAATTATATCCATTATACTATGAATACAGCGCCAAATAATGCCTACTAGATTGTAGCCTGCATAAAGTTTGAAACTGCTAATTTTAGGAAGCATTTATTGTCTTCTTAAAGTAATATTCTAATTTCAATTCAATTGTACCCATTTTGCTATGAATACAGCGCCAAATAATGCCGATTAAATTATTTCAATAAAAATAGTTTTGAACCAAGCTTAAATTCAATTAACAGTTATTAAATAATTATCAACAATATAATCAAACAATTAACAACAAAGCAAACAACTAAATCGATTCCTTTCTCTCGACGTCATCAATTATCATAAACCATAAAGGTAATATCTCACGACTTTAATCAAATTATAATTTAAACGGAGATTAACCTCGATGCCGAACAAAATAAACTTAAAACAATACGAACCCATTTTTTGTGTTGAAAATATACAACTGGAAACAAAGACGGTCGAACAATAACTAATGGGAACAACACACGCGTATATAATAAAAGTGTGTGGGAAGAATCGAATACAAGAGGGATAGGATAGATAAAAACAGGTGCTAATCTACATTTACTAAAAAGAATCCAAAGTGGGCGTTCAACTAATTACGCGTAATTGTTATAAAATGTGGGCACAATTTTGTGTAAATATTGAGCACGAATGATTGATACACGTGCAATGATTAATTTTATTGCAAGAATGCTGATTAATTGCTTATTTTAATAAATTATTATGGTGATAATACACAAAGAGCGACGATCTGATCTAAAGATTTCAATTTTCTTGACAAAATTTGAAATTTAGACATTGTTTACTGATTCTGATGAATAAATTTGCTTCATTTCAAACTGTTCGATGAACTAAAACGGATAGCCGGTTGCAGAGCCGGCACTCGGGCGCCAAATCAAGCGCTCAAATATACTACTATAGTTATTACAATAAAGTAGCGCATTTCCTGGTCTTGCCTGAAGCGTCAAAAGAGCTGCCGGTTCTCTAGGTGGGCGAGATGTAATAACAAACCATAAAAATTAATGAGCGCAAATTAAAATAGATAATAAATGCCGATTGAAGAGTTCAAAAATATTTGTTAATAAAATAAATTAGTTAATCAAGCGCGTCAACTGTTATTGTTTTCTTTATTATTAGAAGACTATTAAATCAGAAGCTCCAAACTCGATCAATCACAATTAAACAATCGGCACTATTTGGCGCTGTATTCATATCATATTAATTGATATTAGAATATTATTTTACAAAAATTCGAAGCTTCAAACTCAATAATCTAAACAATCGGCATTATTTGGCGCCGTATTCATAGCTTCCTAAAATCAGCAGCTTCACACCAATTCAAACTAACCATCCGCCCAAGTGTTAGTCATCAAGAGATTAAATATCACTTGCAGAGAAGAGAAACTTCAAAATCTTTAATCAGAAACATTTGGGCGGGTGAGATGTGACTACAGTTCAAACTACTTAATGATAATCATGGTTTGGAGTGACCCACCCACCCGCCCAAGTGTTGATTACCAAGAAATTGAATATCACCTTCTCCTCCTCGGACTAAAAGACATCTAACACTTGCAGAGAACAAAAACTACGGATTCTTTGATAAGAAACACGTGAGCGAGCGGGTTAGCTGGCTCCAGAACATAGTAACAGGTCAATAGTTTAGAATGGGTTACATCACGACCTTCTCTTGTGATAAAATGACTTCCGATACCCGCATAGAAGAAAAACATTAAATTCTTTGACAACAAACACTTGGGCGGGTGGGTGGGTCACTTCAAAGCATGGTAACGGGCCAATAGTTTGGATTGGAGTGGCCCACCAACCCGCCCAAGTGTTCGTTATCAAGAGATTGGATCACAAAATTCTCTAGTGATAAAATGACTTCTTATGTCCGCATAGAAGACAATTCCTTAGTTACAAACACTTGGGAGGGAAGGTGAGTCACTTCAGAGCATAGAAACAGGTCATTAGTTTGGTATAGAGTGTCCCACCCACCCAAGTGTTACTTATCATGATATTGGATCACGACCTTCTCTTGTGATAAAGTGACTTCTGATGCCCGCATAGAAGACAAACTTTAAATCCCTTAACGACGAACACTTGGGTGGGTGGGTCACTCCAAAGCATGGTAACAAGCCATTAGTTTAAAATAGAGTAGCCCACCCACCCACCCAATTGTTAGTTATCTAAAGGTTAGATCACAACCTTCTCTTGTGATAAAATGACTTCTGACGTCCAAATAGAAGACAAATATTCAATTCTTTGATAGCGAACACTTGGGCAGGTGAGTGAGTCACTCCAGAGCATAGTAACGCGCCAATAGTTTGGAATGGAGTAGCCCACCCTTCCGCGTTAGTTATCAAGAGATTGGATCTCGCAATAAAATGACTTCTAACGTCTAAATAGAAAACAAACATTGAATTCCTTGATAACAACCACTTGGAAGGGTAGGTGGGCATAGTAACAGGTCAATAGTTTGGAATAAAGTGGTCCATCCACTACCCAAGTGTTAATCTAAATTGTTGACAAAAAAATCATCGTTTAGACCACAATCCAAGCAATCGGCATTATTTGGCTCTGTATTCATAGCACAATAAATACATTTAAATTCAAATAAGAATTTAAAAAGGACATAAATGCTTTTTAAAATCAGCAGCTTTAATTCAAACTCTATTTCGACCACAATCTAAATAATCGGCATTATTTGGTTCTGTATTCATAGAATATTTTTTAACAATTGTTAAACTCACCAACAAAGCTTAAAACATACTGAATAAAGTTCATAAAAAATAAAACATTTCAATTTCATTAAAAATCATGCGCATTTTTGAGTTATTTTGAGAAAAATCAACTTTTTTATAAAAAAAAATGCAAATATTTCGCTTATTTCTCAAAACTTTAAAGCAACATTTATATGAAATTCTATGCAAAACTCAATTCTAAACAAAATTTAGTTGAAGATTTTTTTTGAATTTATACGATTTTTTGAGTTATTTTGAAAAATATCAATTTTTTTAACAAAAAATGCAAATGGCTCGCTTAATTCTCAAAATTTTGAAACAATTTTTATATAAAATTTTATGCAAAACTTGTTTCCAAACAACATTTATTTGAAGCATTTTTTGAAAATCATACGATTTTTTGAGTTATTTTGAAAAATATTAACTTTTTTACTGAAAAATGCAAATAACTCGTCAATTTCTCAAAATTTTGGAACAAAAATTATATAAAATTTTAAATAAAATTCAATTCCAAACAATATTTATTAGAAGCATTTTTTGAAAATAATGAGCATTTTTAAGTTATTTTGAGAAAAATCCACTTTTTTACCAAAAAATGCAAATATCTCGCTCATTTCTCAAAATTTTGGAACAAAAATTGTATAAAATTTTATGCAAAATTCGATTCCATACAATATTTATTTGAAGCATTTTTCAAAAATAATAAGCATTTTGGAGTTATTTTGAAAAAAATCAACTTTTTAACTAAAAAATGCAAATAACTCTCTTATTTCTCAAAATTTTGAAACAATTTTTATATAAAATTTTATGCAAAACTTGTTTCCAAACAACATTTATTTGAAGCATTTTTTGAAAATCATACGATTTTTTGAGTTATTTTGAAAAATATTAACTTTTTTACTGAAAAATGCAAATAACTCGTCAATTTCTCAAAATTTTGGAACAAAAATTATATAAAATTTTAAATAAAATTCAATTCCAAACAATATTTATTAGAAGCATTTTTTGAAAATAATGAGCATTTTTAAGTTATTTTGAGAAAAATCCACTTTTTTACCAAAAAATGCAAATATCTCGCTCATTTCTCAAAATTTTGGAACAAAAATTGTATAAAATTTTATGCAAAATTCGATTCCATACAATATTTATTTGAAGCATTTTTCAAAAATAATAAGCATTTTGGAGTTATTTTGAAAAAAATCAACTTTTTAACTAAAAAATGCAAATAACTCTCTTATTTCTCAAAATTTTGAAACAATTTTTATATAAAATTTTATGCAAAACTTGTTTCCAAACAACATTTATTTGAAGCATTTTTTGAAAATCATACGATTTTTTGAGTTATTTTGAAAAATATTAACTTTTTTACTGAAAAATGCAAATAACTCGTCAATTTCTCAAAATTTTGGAACAAAAATTATATAAAATTTTAAATAAAATTCAATTCCAAACAATATTTATTAGAAGCATTTTTTGAAAATAATGAGCATTTTTAAGTTATTTTGAGAAAAATCCACTTTTTTACCAAAAAATGCAAATATCTCGCTCATTTCTCAAAATTTTGGAACAAAAATTGTATAAAATTTTATGCAAAATTCGATTCCATACAATATTTATTTGAAGCATTTTTCAAAAATAATAAGCATTTTGGAGTTATTTTGAAAAAAATCAACTTTTTAACTAAAAAATGCAAATAACTCTCTTATTTCTCAAAATTTTGAAACAATTTTTATATAAAATTTTATGCAAAACTTGTTTCCAAACAACATTTATTTGAAGCATTTTTTGAAAATCATACGATTTTTTGAGTTATTTTGAAAAATATTAACTTTTTTACTGAAAAATGCAAATAACTCGTCAATTTCTCAAAATTTTGGAACAAAAATTATATAAAATTTTAAATAAAATTCAATTCCAAACAATATTTATTAGAAGCATTTTTTGAAAATAATGAGCATTTTTAAGTTATTTTGAGAAAAATCCACGTTTTTACCAAAAAATGCAAATATCTCGCTCATTTCTCAAAATTTTGGAACAAAAATTATATGAAATTTTAAATAAAAGTCAATTCCAAACAATATTTATTTGAAGCATTTTTCAAAAATAATAAGCAATTTGGAGTTATTTTGAAAAAATCAATTTTTTAACTAAAAAATGCAAATAACTCGCTTATTTCTCAAAATTTTGAAACAATTTTTATATAAAATTTTATGCAAAACTTGTTTCCAAACAACATTTATTTGAAGCATTTTTTGAAAATCATACGATTTTTTGAGTTATTTTGAAAAATATCAACTTTTTTACTGAAAAATGCAAATAACTCAATTTTGAAACAAAAATTATATAAAATTTTAAATAAAATTCAATTCCAAACAATATTTATTTGAAGCATTTTTCAAAAATAATGAGCATTTCTGATTTATTTTGAGAGATTTACACTTTTTTTGCTAAAAAATGTAAATAACTCGTTGATTTCTCAAAATTATGGAACAAAAATTGTATAAAATTTTATGCAAAATTCGATTCCAAACAGTATTTATTTGAAGCATTTTTTGAAAATAATGAGCATTTTTAAGTTATTTTGAGAATAAACAACTTTTTTTACTAAAAAATGCAATAACTCGCTTATTTCTCAAAATTTTGAAACAACTTTTATATAATTTTTTTTGCAAAATTAAATTCCAAACAATACTTATTTGAAGCATTTTTTGAAAATCATGCGTCTTTTTGAGTTATTCTGAGAAAAATCAACTTTTTTATAGAAAACTGCAAATAGCTCGCTTATTTCTCAAAATTTTGAAACAATTTTTATATAAAATTTTATGCAAAATTCAATTCCAAACAATATTTATTTGAAGAATTTTTCGAAAATAATGAGCATTTTCAAGTTATTTTGAGAATAAACAACTTTTTCACTGAAAAATGCAAATAACTCGCTTATTTTTCAAAATTTTGAAAAAAATATATATTAAATTTTATGCAAAATTCAATTGCAAACAACATTTATTTAAATTTTTTTTTGAAAAAAATGAACATTTTAGAGTTATTTTGAGAAAAATCAACTTTTATACAAAAAAATGCAAATAACTCGCTCCTTTCTCAAAATTTTAAAACAAAAATTATATGAAATTTTAAATAAAATTCAATTCCAAACAATAATTATTTGAAGCATTTTTCGAAAATAATCACTTTTTTGAGTTATTTTGAGAAAAATCAACTTTTTTATTAAAAAACGCAAATAACTCGCTCATTTCTCAAAATTCTGGAACAAAAATTATATAAAATTTTAAATAAAAATCAATTCCAAACAAAATTTATTTGAAGCATTTTTCGAAAAGAATGAGCATTTTTGAGTTATTTTGAAAAAAATCAACTTTTTTGCTGAAAAATGCAAATAACTCGGTTATTTTTTTAAATTTTGAAACAATTTTTATATAAAATTTTATGCAAAACTTGATTACCAACAACATTTATTTGAAGCATTTTTTGAAAATCATACGATTTTTTGAGTTATTTTGAAAAATATCAACTTTTTTACTGAAAAATGCAAATAACTCGCTCATTTCTCAAAATTTTGGATCAAAAAGTATATAAAATTTTAAATAAAATTCAATTCCAAACAATAATTATTTGAAGCATTTTTCGAAACTAATGAGCATTTTTGAGTTATTTTGAGAAAAATCAACTTTTTTACTAAAAAACGCAAATAACTCGCTCATTTCTGAAAACTCTGAAACAAAAATGATATAAAATTATAAAATCTCAAAATTTTAAATCAATTTTATGCAAAATTTCATCACATTAATAAAATATTTATTTTTGTACTATTTATAACGATAAAGGAAGTTCCAACAAGCGTGAATCATCCATTCACAAATTACTATATTAGTCTGTCCTTAATTCACAAAGAACTCGTCGCCCACGCAAAAAAATATCCTAATAATCTAGCCAGACGTATAGATAGTTCTTCCTATGCAGTTTAGATAACCGTTACCACAAATATAATGACGACACGACGAAGATGCAGGCTAATTATCGCCCACAACGCGGATAATGCCCTTTAATTTGTGAGCCATGAAAAATGGTAATTTCCACACAAAAATAAATAAATACAATTAATTAAAGCTTCGCGCATGGGAAAATATTATTTTGTAAGGCTAATTAGGTGTAAATGACATCTTGGAAATAATAATATTCATAAATAAATGCAACTATTTAATTGTGTGTCGCGTATATGAAGATATAATGGGCTCCTAATTAACGTACCGCGACTAATTTACGGTCAGCTCTAACTAGATGAATGGTATAAATCACGATTTAGACACGTGTTCATCGATTAACCTTAATTTATTGCAGGAAAATAATAAAATTAAATTTATTTAATTCAATTCACTTTAATTACCTTGAGCAGACGGCAGGATAATTTTCTCCAGCGTATCAGCATTCTTGAGATTATCGGTTTTGAACCCCTCGAGTTCGCTCTTCAAATCGCCGGCGACTCTTGGGAGGTCCTTGAGGGCTGGTGCTGGGCAAGACATCTGAAACAATAACGGAATATTTGTAAAAGCAATTCCAACGCGATGAGTAACGACAGGAAACGCCAGATTTACAAGTGTATTGTTTCAATGATAACGTAGATAAACTTTAGTTTCATGTTACAAGACGAATGGAATCCTTGTTGCATAAATAGTAATGATGTTATTGTTATTAATTGAAAATAAAAAATTGCGACGCATTTTCTGCTATCGTGGTCACGATAAATTCAAACAATGAAGTTGATTCATATAACTTATTTACAAAACTAGAGAATTTTTAATGAATTAAACATTAATTAAATTAGTTCAGGCACAAATTATTAATTGCAAAATTTTATTTTGATATTTGTGCCATATTAAGACCTTGTTATGACTAACTATGCGGCGCAACATGTTAGACAAATTGTCTTATGAATCCTTTACCGTGTATGATAGTTATTTTTTGAGACATCTCACGTATGCCAGACTTGCAATATTTAGGTTGCGAATAGTTTTAGACATGAGATCACGTGTCAATGAATTAAGGGGTCGAACATATGGTCGCCGTGAAAACGAGAACCGTTTTTTATTCAAGGCGCTATTTATTCTAAATATGGTATTATTATGAATGTTGTGTAAAAAAATGTGTATATAAGATTGACGTCTATCCTCGTTCCTAAACGAAAGTTGATCAAAATCGCATTATTAAATTAATGAATAATTGTAAGAATTGATTTAAATGCTTGGCAATGTAATTGTAAGAAATAATTAAAACAAATTTATTATAACAATTGAAAGGATATTGAACCATATTTGATTGCTTTGCTTAATTATAAGACAGTTGTTTGATGGATAATTGATCAATTTTCTCACCTCTAGCTGAAAAAAAAATATGCGAGTCATTCTAAAAAGGTCAAATAGTTTGTTGAAGTTATTCATCTTAAACTGATATGCATTATCAATGGATTTCCGGTTATATTATGTTGTCATATCCGTTACTGAAACACTGATTTCACATCAATAATAATTGTTCGATTATGTTATACATTAATGCCACTTAAACATTACCTCATCCGATAATTAAATTGAACTAGTCACGAATTAAAACTACAATCTCTATTATACTAAGATGCGACTTAAATAAATATGGAAATATGTAAAAGATTTTTTTTATTTAGTTGAATTTAGTTGCAATGAATATAGTGCCAATAGTTTAAAACTAAGAAAGTTGGTACTCATATTTATTTTGTTATGTCATTCTATATGTCACTTCGCGATTGACAGTTGCGTCACATTAGGTTAGGTTAGGTATTTAATAACAAAATTGTATCTTATTTGTCAAGTTATGTATTTAAACACTTGGACGGCTTACACCAATACAAATTACCTGTCCACAATTTAAGTAGATAGTCCATCCACCCAAGCGTTTGTTGTCAAAGAATTCTTAATTAATTCCACTTATCACATGTTTTTGACACTTGACATTCACCTTCTTGTAGAAACTAACTCCAAAAACGTCACAAGAGTAAGAAATAAGTAATTCCTTGATCACAAACACTCGGGTGGGTGGGCGGGCTACACATATACAAATTACCCGCCCCCAATTCAAGTACTTAGTCCCCGCCCACCCACCCAAGTGTTTGTTGTCAAAGAATCTTTAACAAACTCCTCTTGACACATGTTTTTGACACTTAACATTCATCTTCTTTTGAATTATAATTGCAGAAATATCTCAAGAATGAGAAATAAGCAATTCCTTGATCACAAACATTTAGGCGGGTTACACCTACACAAATTACCCGCCCACTATTCAAGTATTAGTCCCCGCCCACCCACCAAAGTGTTTGTTGTTAAAAAATTATTAATTAACTTCTCTTGTCGCATAATTTTGACACTTAACGTTGACCTTCTTGTAAATCTAATTCCAGAAATGTCACAAAAGTGAGAAATAAGCAATTCCTTGATCACAAACACTTGGACGGACGGGCAGGTTACACTTATACAAATTACCCGCCCACTATTCAAGTATTAGTCCCCGCCCAGCTACCCAAATGTTTGTCGTTAAGGAATTATTAATTAACTTCTCTTGAGGCATGTTTTTGACACTTAACGTTGATCTTCTTGTAAATCTAATTCCAGAAATGTCACAAAAGTGAGAAATAAGCAATTCCTTGATCACAAACACTTGAGCAGGTGAGCGGGTTACACCTATACAAACTACCCGCTCACAATTCAAGTACTTAGTCCCCGCCCACCCACCCATGTGTTTGTTGTTAAAAAATTATTAATTAACTCCTCTTTTCGCATGTTTTTGACACTTAACGTTGACCTTCTTGTAAATCTAATCCCAGAAATGTCACAGAAGTAAGAAAGAAGCAATTCCTTGCTCACAAACACTTGGATGGGTGAGCGGGTTACGCCTATACAAATTACCCGCCCACAATTCAAGTACTTAGTGCCGGCCCACCCACCTAAGTGTTTGTCGTTAAAAAAATATTAATTAACTTCTCTTGTCGCATAATTTTGACACTTAACGTTGACCTTCTTATAGAAACTAATCCCAGAAATGTCACAGAAGTAAGAAAGAAGCAATTCCTTGCTCACAAACACTTGGGTGGGTGGGCGGGTTACGCCTATACAAATTACCTGCCCTCAATTCAAGTACTTAGTCCCCGCCCATCCACCCAAGTGTTTGTCGTGAAAGAATCATTAATTAACTTCTCTTGACGCATGATTTTGACACTTAACGTTGACCATCTTAGAGAAACTAACTTCAGAAATGTCACAAAAGTGAGAAACAAGCAATTCCTTGATCACAAACACTTGGGTGGGTGGGCGGGTTACACCTATACAAATTACCCACCCACAATTCATGTACTTAGACCCCGCCCACCCACCAAAGTGTTTGTCGTTAAAAAATTATTAATTAACTTCTCTTGTCTCATGTTTTTGACACTTAACGTTGAGCTTCTTGTAAATCTAATTCCATAATGTCACAAAAGAGAGAAATAAGCAATTCCTTGATCACAAACACTTGGGCGGGTGGTTGAGTTACACCAATATAAACTACCCGTTCAGAATTCATGAAATGAGTGCTCGCCCACCCACCCAAGTGTTTGTTGTAAACAAAAAAATTAATTAACTCCTCTTCACGCATGTTTTTGACACGACAGAGACTCTCTCTCCAAAAAGTGAAAAAGAAGAAGAAGAACAAGTACAGGGTACGAGCCCTCAGCCACTAGTTCCACAAACTTACGGAGCAAATGAAAGCCGAGGTTTCAGAAACTTAACCAACACCATCCAAAGACTACTTCAGTAGCTGCTCCCCAAGACAACTCCTACTGCCACCGCCCCCAAACAAACATCCTCAACAAGAAAAAAAATAAATAAATAGAAGAGGCCTACAACACCAAAGAAGCGTCTTTATTCTCGGGACGGAAGCAAACTTTCCACTTTCGTCATAAACCTCACAGTCCCTAAGAAAGCAACCCAAAAGATCCCCAAAGATAGCAAAAAGTTCTAAAAAGTCCAGAAAATACTTAAGAATATTATTGGGGGTTAGTTTCCATCCTAGTTAGACAATCATTAGCGACTAATCTTGCTGGCCATTCAGACTGAAGAGCACAAAGGTCATCCGCCACGCTAAAAAGAAGAAGACTTTCACAGAGGTAAAGTTTAAGCCTGCAGCTTCAAACTATCAACCCCGACAATAATCCACCCAACCCCATCCATCGTCCCCCAAACGTGTCTTTTAAATCTAACCCCCCGGCATTTGTGCTTTGTTGGTCATCAAAAAATTAAATATTACTTCCACCTTCTTGGGCAAAGATACTTCTAACGCTTGCAAAGAGGAAAAACTTCCAATTCCTTAATAACAAACACTTGGACAAATGGGTGGGCACTCCAATCCAAACTACTCGATGGTAATCATAGTCTGGAGTGACCTACCCACCCGCCAAAATGTTGGTCATCAAAATATTAAATATCATCACCCCCTCCTTGGATAGAAACTTATAATGCTAGCAAAAAAAAATCAATTCTTTAACAACAAACACTCCAGCAAGTTAGTTGGCACTCCAGATCAAACTATTCACTGAACTAACACATAGGCAGATAAAAGAACACTCCAGTTCTAACTACTCAATGATAATCATCATCATCTGAAGTGACCTACCCACCCGCCCAAGTGTTGGTCATCAAAAGATTAAATATTACCTCCTCCTTTTCGGACAAAATACTTCTTACGCTTGGAAATTCTTTAATAAAAAACACTTGGGCAAGTAGGTCCAATACTAATTGCTCAATAATAATTATAATCTGGACTGACCCACCCACCTTACCAAATGTTGGTCATCAAAAGATTAAATATTACCTCCCCCTTCTTGGGCAAAAAGACTTCTAACACTTGCAAAAAGCAAAAATTTAGTCTGGAGTTACCCACTCACCCGCCAAAGTGTTGGTCATCAAAAGATTGAATATCAGCACTCCCTCCGTAGATAAAGAGACTTCTAACGGTTGCAAATAGAAGCAACTACTTTAACAACAAACACTCGTGCGAGTTAGTGAGCATTCCAGTTCAAACTACTCGCTAGTAATCATGATCTGGCATTTGTGCTTAGAGATAAATATTTATTCCCAAAATTCTCCAAATATTTTTCTGAAGATATCCGCATTATTTTAGCAACAGGAAGGCAACAGTTTAAAGAAAGTTGCTTGAGATAGTCCAACATCTCCGGATTATCTAACAGAACAGGTTGGCTTAGCATTATCTAACAGAAGACGTGAGCTTAGCCTTCGAATCTCTTGAATTCCCATCTTCTAACGTCCACAGAAACAGAAACAAATTCATTCGTTTCTCAATAGTGGCCGTACAACTCCCAAAGGAAGCAAAAAATAGAGGAAATCATCGACTTAACCTAGCTCAAAAGCTTAAAGGTTATAATAGAACCTCTTTTTAAGTTAGTTTAACGGTAGCATTCCACACCGCCAGAGTCCATGGGCACACCACCAAGAGATGCTACATAGTATCTCCCTGCCCCAAACCACTCACCACCCAAATGTACTCTCTGTTCGGGCCCGCATTCCACCAACTTAAAGGAATGCAATTCGGAGCTGCAGCGGCAAAAACAAGCAAACCCCCCCCCACCAAAAATGGTAAATCCAAATGAAAAGATACCGCTCTCATCAAGGAAAAAAATCATGTCATCTCTCTTAACTCCATAAAACAATGGATAATACACCAAACGTATTACTCCGTATTTGCAAATGAGCAAACTGAAAGAGTTCTTCTTTAACCTATTCAACCTACAAACCCACTTAAGCGCCGAGATCCACAAATAACTTCCTTAAGTATTTAGAAAAATCTGTGGTAAACAGATCTTTGCAAAAAGATCTTTTGACCACTCCGAAGTGGAAGCGCTAATGCTAAAAATAAATGCAGTTCCCACAATAACTGCTGAGAATTTTAAACTCAAAACATCCAGCGTAGAATAGCCTACAAACTAACGCCAAGGGTTGAGCTTCTGCTTGAGTGTGCTAAGCATAATGGTTTACAAGTATTGGATCCGGATGAACCCACTTTCTATAGCTCTGTTGGCTTAGCAATGCTCAACAATCAATAACCTCAGTTCTAAACACAACTCAGAAACACTATAGAAAGAGAAAAAATCGTTACCCATACGGATTGGACTCCTTTCTCACGACCCCTGGAAGAGAGCATTGGCAATCTAACCTAACCTAACCCCAGTAAAAACAGTTGCGGACATCAAAAGAATCGTCGCATTACTGATCAAATTCACCAAGCCACAAAAAAGGTAAAATAGTCTCTATAAGGCTCTTCAAAAAGCCACGAAGAATATCAAAAGACTGGTTAAACAAAGAGGGGGGGGGGTAATCGGTAAGCACTTTCTTCTTGAAAACGAATTCAAAAAAGTGTTTGTAGTCAATAAATTCTTAATTAACTCCTCTTGTTGCATGTTTTTAATTCACCTTCTTGTAAAAATTTATTCCAGTTAAATTTTTGACAGTTTTAGTAAGAGATTAGAATACAATTTAGCAGACCTGAAAAATTGCATTATATTTTCTTTGCAAATCGCCCCCCCCCCTCAATTGATTGAATTCTTTGTTTGATAATGACTCCACTATATATTAGTAACTTACTAACAATTTCGAATGATTTTAATAACAATTAATTTGATATACGCGATTATTTGAGCATAAACACAATAGCCGAAACAAAAACCCAACATCCATCCTTAATAATTCACATTCAACATCGATGAAACGATTCAGCCATAAAATCGACGTGTTTGTTAAAAGCATCGCTCATTGTTTGCTTGTTTTTTTTTAATGTTTCATTCTTGTCTGCATACATAAAATATGCAAAAACCCACAAATCAAACTCGACGCGATAATACAGTTAGGGACATTAGCATTACCAGCTGATAAATACATTGTAAACCACAACAATAAAACGTGAAATTTCAACCATAATAATAGATTAGAAAAATTATATTTAGCTACGTGCTTACCCAATTGATTATTTAAATTGTAAAGCGTTAGGAATTATATAGAAGTTTAAAAAAAAAATTAAGAAATTATAGTTTGAAAAAGACAGAAGATGGGAATTAATATTTGGAAACTGTTTTGGTTATCTGAAATTCATTAATTTAAATAAATTTGTAGATATTGGCCACTTTCGTATGTTTGTGGTGTGCGATAATAGTTCTACACAAACATGCGGGATCTACAGTTAAACGTGAAACCCCAACCACACACCTAGAAGGGTTTTAATTCAATCTCAAACCAACTCTGTATACAAATATGAAATAAATATATTTACTAAAACTCATTTAGAAAATTCTTAGAAGGCTATTGCACTTGTACCTATCTCCATTTGCATATTGTACATCCATTTCAAATAAAAACTAAGCATAATATCCTCAATGTTTTTTTTACTAAATATTTCAAGTGTGGGATTAATTACGTAAGAGATGTGAGAATTATCCAACATGTGGTGCACGAAAACCGTCTGAGCGTGAAGTACGCCCGTTTCGGAATGTTAAGTCGACGGCGTTTGCCGGCTTTTTAATTTGTTGAACGATCCAGACGTAATAAATGCAAAATTACATTATGTATTTGGTTGTTATTGGTTCGTTGAGCTCATTATTATTAATGGGATGAAGTTAATTAAATTTATAAATAAATTCAGAATTGCGAAGTTTGTGCCAAATCAAAATTATTACGTAATTTTGTAAATATTAAACTAATTTATAAATAATTCATTCAATTCCAATAGCTTCTTATCAGGCCGACATAAATGCGGTTATACGACAACATCCGGAATATAATTTCCTTCAAATCCATTATCAACTGTTGCGTTTAAAATTGTTAGCTTTTAAAATATTTATTGTTGGTCAAAATAATCGATTTATAATTTTCATTGGAGCATTAAATTTTTTTTCTGAATTATATACATTTTCTAACTGGTGAGATTCGTATATAAATGCAGTGTAGTTATTGGTACTGTACTACATTGCACAGCCTGTTAACCAAGATACAAGATGTGAACTTCTGTCATTGTGTAGGTCACCTGCATGCATGAAACTTTCTTTGGTTGAAGATGCATGAAAGCTGGTCTCTCTCCGGGTTTTATAAATATAGATTCGATTAATAATGCAGGAACAGTAATATTTAGCTTAATTAATTTTTGTTACTTTATAATTTAATTTAAATAAATTCAAATGTATTCCCGAAAGCATTAACTGTTGCATCATCTAATTTCACGCTAGAGGCGGCACATTTTGTTCATACACCGTTTGCTAAATTTAATTAATTCTTCATTATTACACGTCGAATTAATTAGAAATTCAGTGAGTACGCATATTCGTGGTTGTGCAATAAAATGAACAATTTTGCGTACGGAATATTTCGTTTTTATGTAACTAAATTTGTTTAAACATGCTTGGATTAGTAATATTTGAAGTATTTTGCAATTGATGGTAAATATTCAAAATTATATAATAATTGCCAGCAATCAGTTTTTAATATACGCAAAGATACCAGATTCCGTATCTAGCTTATATAAAGCTTCAAATAGAGAACAAAATTACATTTTTTTAATTGTATGCAATTCATAGCAACTTTATATACTAAAAATGAAATTAATCAAAGTTTTACAAAGTGAATTCTACAGTTTATGCGCAATAGAATATTGTTCAACTAGCACGTAATAATATCCATTTCCCACGAGCATAAACGTTGTTTTACAAATAAATTTCTACAGTTTCAGCACTTTTTCATTTATGCTTAATAGTATATTGTACGACTGACACGTAATAATACCCATTTCCCACTACCATAAACGTTTGACAAATAAATTTCTAATTTCAGCACTTTTTGTTTTGTAAAATACTATATTGTACAACTAGCACGTAATGATACCCATTTCCCACAAGCTTTTGAGTGTTAAAAAGATATAGAAACTTAACGCAAAGATATTTCTGAATAGGTCACGCTCAGAACTACATTTTGGTCTATTCGGTTGCGCATTTACGGCCTCGCTACTATGAGCTTCTCAATTATTTCGCAAAATTCCGGTCGAATCGTTCTGAAAATTTTATAGATGGTCGATCAACTCGTTTCTAACCTTAGACCATATATACTTATAGTCGCGCCGTGTGCTATATTCCACTTTTCACATAGTGAAGCCAACACAGCAACGTTTTATGCCCACAACTGACGTCACGCGTTAACTGTTTTATTTTACAATTTTTGGTAAACAATAATGAAAACAATAAAATATATAGTATTAGTATACACTAAGTAAAAGATTTATTGGTATTTTTGATTAAGTGATTAAAAATGTATTTACATATACTTTGAAGTATTTTACAACGTACGCGTTTTTGTCCACAGCTGACGTCACAAGCAGTGATCATGTTGGCTTCACCGCGTTGGCAAAAAGCGTGTTTATAAGTGTGTATGGTCTAAGTTTCTAACAGATTGATTTATTATAATGAGTGGAGTTGTAGTACTTCTTAATATTGAATTGAGATAAAAAATCAAATTTTCCGAACCTCTTTTCAAAAATAATTTTCAAGCATAGGCGTAGAATGTATTTTTTTAAATTTATAAAATTTCAAAAAAATCTTCAAAATTTGTTCCTGTATTTTCTCCAAGTAAACCATAAAATAATTGAAAGTTACAACCACCTAAGGTGTACCTACAGCTAATAAACATGACAGAATGACTGACAGATAACATTAAGTTTGAGAAAGGAGGTAACGTATTAACTTTCTTGATAGCAAACACTTGGGTGGGTGGGCGGGAACACAGTTTATGAATATTGGACCGATAGTTTGATATTGTGTTCCCACCCACCCGCTCAAGTGTTTATGCTAAAAAAATTAAAAGTTACAACCACCTGGAGTGTTCCTGCAGCTAACAAACATAATAGAATAAATGACAGATGACATTAAATTAGAGAAAAGAAGTGACAAAACAAATTTCTTGATAACAAACACTTAGGCGGGTAGGCGGGAACGCAGGTTATAAATATTGGGCCGGTAATTTGATATTTTGTTCCCGCCCAAGTGTTTGTTATAAAGAAATTAAAAGTTACTATCACCTGCCGTGTTCCTGCAGCTAACTGAGCTAACAAACATAACATAATGGCTAATAGATGGCATTAAGTTTGAGAAAAAAAGATAACGACATTTTGTTCCCACCCACCCACCCACCCACCCAAGTGTTTATGATCAAAACATTAAAAGTTACAACCACCTACAGTGCTCCTGCAGCTAACAAACTTCACAGCATGATTGACAGGTAACATTAAGTTAGAGAAAGTAGGTGACGTAACAAATTTCTTAATATCGGACGGGTAGGCGGGAACACAGTTAAATAAATATTAGACCGGTAGTTTGATATTGTGTTCCCGCCCAAATGTTTATTATCAAGAAATTGAGAGTAACGACCACCTGCCGTGTACCAGCAGCTAACAAACATAATACAGTGATTGACAGATGGCATTAGGTTTGAGACAGGAAGTGACGTAACAAATTTCTTGATAACAAACACTTGGGCGGGAACACAGTTTATAAATATTGAACCAGTAGTTTGATATTGTGTTCCCGCCCACCCCCCAAGTGTTTGTGATGAATAAATTAGAAGTTACAACCACCTCCGTATTCCTACAGCTCAGAAACAAAACAGAATGACTAATTAAGGCATTAAGTTTGAGAAAAACGGTGACGTAACAAATTTCTTGATAAGAAACACTTGGGAAGGTGGGTGGGGACTCAGTTTATGAATATTGAGTCAATAGTTTGATAAAGTGTTCCCGCCCACCCGCCCAAGTGTTTATTATCAATAAATTAGAAGTAACAACCACCTGCCGTATTCCTGCAGCTCAGAAACAAAACAGAACAACTGATAGATGGCATTAAGTTTAAGAAAGGAAGTCATGTACAAATTTCTTGATAACAAACACTTGGGCGGGTGGACGGGAACACAGTTTATAAATATTGGACCGGTAGTTTGATATTGTGTTCCCGCCCACCCGCCCAAGTGTTTATTATTAAGAAATTAAGAGTAACAGCCACCTGCCGTGTACCAGCAGCTAACAAACATAATACAGTGATTGACAGATGGCATTAGGTTTGAGACAGGAAGTGACGTAACAAATTTCTTGATAACAAACACTTGGGCGGAAACCATAGTTAGTAAATTATGATCCGGTAGTTTGATATGACGTTAGATGGAGTTAACCAAGAGCTTTCAAACAATGTATAATGACTCGAAAGTCAAGTCATGAGGGACATATCGACCCAACTACAGTATTCTAAGCCACTCGCGCATAATTTATAAACTAAGTCCCCCGCCCACCCGCCCGAGTGTTATGTATTTAATCTTTGAATAACCAAAGCTCGGGCAGATGGACGGGCTTATAATAAACACTTTTTGTGTAAAATTGCCCAAAAAACGCATTTAATTTGGAAATTACAAAGAATTGTTTAGAAATACCATTTTTTTTGTATAAAATCCGACTAAAATCGCTCAGAAAATGAATTTTTTGTATATAAATCGCTTACATAATGCATTTTATTTCATTAATTCCATCAAAAACTAACTTAAAAAACGCAATTGATGTAAAAACTACAAAAAATCGCTTACAAAATTGCTTTATTATATGAATACCGATAAAAATCGATCAAAAATGCATTTTGTTTAATAAAATCTGTTAAAAATGATCATTTTTTAATGTAAAAATGATCAAAAATTGATTAAAAACAAACTTTTCGTAAACAATTTGATAAAAATCTCTCAGAAAAACACGGTTTTTGTGTGACATCTGACAAAAATCGCTCAGAAAGTGCATGTTTTGTAAGAATCGCTCAAAAAAATACAAAAAATATGATTTATAAAAACCGTTCGTGGAGAGGGTGACAAAAAACTTCTTTTATGCAAACAGTGATAATTAATTTAAAAAAATTACATTTGTAATGAAATCCGACAAAAATCGCTCAGAAAAACAAATTTTTATTTTATAAATCCGTAAAAATTGCGCAATTAGCGTATTTTTGTATAAATACCGATCAAAATCGCTCAATAAATGCATTTTATGTTATAAAATCCGTTAAAAATCGCTTAAGCAACGCAATTAATATAAAAATAACCAAAAATCGCTTAAATTTTGTAAACTATTTCCCAAAAATTTGCTCAGAAAATGTCTTAAAATTTTTGTTTGTGGACATAATTGTGAAGCGGCAAATTTTTCAGTTTTAGCCAAGATGCACAAACCAATCGCAAAGCGATAGATTGTTTTGTTTCAAATTTTAAAATAATTAAGCCAAAATGTAAAATGGCCCGCCCAAGGATCCATGGTCGAAAGATTGGATAATAATCCACTGATGATGCTCCTTCTGTTAAAAAAACACAATTGATCAAATGTTAGTTGACACAAATATGCATAAGAAGAGAAAAATTACCAATTAGTAACACTCGGCGGGTGAGCGGGGAAGACTATTGAAATGCTGCTCCTAATTGTACATAAGTTGACATACGTAATACTTCCAAAGTATAATGTTTAGACAAAAATGTTCCACCTGAGATAACAACATTAGAGTGCAGCAAGTTTACTATCGTTTTTTGCTACGTTAACAAAAATCGTCTGTCACCATACAACATAAGGCAATGGTTACAGTGGTCGTGTAAACTTAAATAGTCCAAATTTTCATCAAAGCTGATTGTATAAGCAAACACTCATGCCAATATAAACACATTCTAATATGTTTCTAATGATTATTTGCACGCATCCAATGTAAACACTGTCTAAGAATAAAACTAAAATTGATTTAAGATGAAACTTTTTTAATTAAATTTAATTAAAAATAAATATTTTTCAAATTTCTTTTACATCAATTGAAAACTCCCCGTGCCATCTTTCGTTTGGTGTAATTGAACTGTATTTTCGGCCCACCAGTACACCCACAATTGCAATCTACCCACCATATGGGCAGTACACCCAGAGCAAGGTTGATCGATTCAAAAAGTGCGAGAGAAGAAAAAGTAGGTTATTGTTGCATGGCCATATGTACGCTACTATCTCACAGTTAATGCTCATTGAAACGCACAATAATAGTGAAAGAAGTTTCAAATGCTTAAAACTTATTAGATAATTTAACTAATCCTTATCAATAATTGGATATCAATACAAAATTTCCCATCATGATTGCACGATTAAACAAATATTTGATTTCATGAGAGTTTTGATAAGATTTGCCTAAAATAATTTCCTCGGTTTCCCCCATGACGTGTCCTCAAAATCAATAGTCTGGTACAGACTGAGGGGTTGCAATTTCATCACCTAACGCAATTATTACAACCCTCTCGAAAAAGGGGAACCGGACAATTGGACACCATTATGCAATTAATTTAAACAAAAAAATATTTGTTATAAATAGAATAAATTATCAATATCATTTATACTCTATAGATCAAAGTAATAAAACCATATTTGTTGATTAAATAATGGCCTAATTATCCCATTAAAATAAATTGAGTAATAGGTATCATTATTGTAACCAATGGTAATAAAAAAATGGAATGTCATGAATAAAGTATAGTATTCTACTCGCGTATTCACAAATTAACTTATTATTTTATTATTAATTAATGATTTAATGATTAAAATTATTAATTACGATTGCTTCATTAATTATTTGCACAAAGCGATTGAACTGAATTAATATTTATGCGATTAATGTTTATCTGCGTCGTTCAATAAACAGACGGCGATTAAATTGTTATTCCTAGTTGAAGTATTTGTTTATCGTTGAATCATCCCAATGCGAATACAAAGAGACTGTGTAATGCAATAAAAATGCAAATATTCAATTCTTCTTTCAAAGACAAGAAAAAACTTTCGATTAAATATTTTCTTAAAATTTAAATAAACAAAGCTAACATGATTGGTGACCGTATAAAATTTACAATTGATCGTTTTGTTTGGCATGGGAATGGAAAGTGATTACACAATTTTTTTCAACGGCTGCATCTCTGATGACTCACGAAATGCGGCGTTATAACTAACACGTATGTACTGTGTGGTGTTCATTATTGAATGGTCAAATAATGCGTTTTTACATCAGACAGTTTGTTAATATTATTATTAGTCAAAATAAACGTTAAATGTAAATTTATAAATTTATTTATAAATTTTTTTCGCTCGTATTATGGATCGGAAAGTGATGCATTACGGTCCTAGGACGGTAAAATCCTCGCAAATGTTCATAAACTACCAAAATGTTTCTACTAAACTGTCTTAAACAATTTAAATTATTTTCTTTAAATCGCAAAATAATTTCTTTTTTAACAGTTTGTAAAGAATTTTCCGCCCTAGTGCTACAAAACATCACTTTCCGACCCAAAACACAAGCAAAAACTGTTTTATCGTCGTCGTTTATAATTATCGTCATTCTTTCAGCTGAAATTTGTCATAATCGTTTTCAGGAAATAGGCCGCTTTAAAACCAAAGTTTTGTTTTGGCTGAGATCGAGACTAATACATAATTCAATACTGGGAGCAATTTAATATTTATAACACGCGCGTTGTGTTTTGTCGTCTGCAAAAGCAATATGTTTATATTCGTTTAGTGTTATACGGTTATATTTTCAAGAATTCATATTACAGTCATTTATTATTAAAAAAATTGTTGATGAATAGTTTAGCTACTATAAAGCAGCATATTAGCAACAATTTATAAACATTTTAATTTTTTTGATTATTATTTTTTTTTTTATAATTAAAAATACAATTAATTCAACCAACTACAAAATTTTCTGCTATTTTTCGCTACCAATAAGCAAGCAATTTTGATGAATATAGCAAAAATGTAAAAAATCGCTCAGAAAAATGCGTTTTTCGCTCGATAACGCTTTAAAAAATTAATAAAATCTCAAAAACTTAAAAAATCTTAAAAAAATGCAGTTACATCTTAAATAAAGTGCGTTTAATGCTTATAATTTAGCAAAAAAAACTAAAAACTGCTAAAAAACGCTTAAAAACTTCCAAAAATTAAATTTTTAATAAAAACTCAGAATTCCTGACAGTCAAAAAATGTTCTAATACTAATTAATGTTCATTAACAGTGAGGGCTGTCACAAACTAGACTAAACTGTCATAAAATGTTCCTAGACAAATAAAATGTTCTAAAACTGTCAAAAAATGTTCCCAGGCAAATAACATGTTCTTAATTTGTCAAAAAAATGTTCCTATACTAATTAATATGTTCTTAAACTGTCACAAAATATTCGTAAACTGTCATAAAATGTTCCTAGACAAATAAAATGTTCTAAAATTGTCAAAAAATGTTCCTAGACAAATAAAATGTTCTAAAATTGACAAAAATGTTCCCATACTAATTAAAATGTTCTTCAACTGTCATAAAATGTTCTTAGACAAATAACATGTTCTTGAATTATCAAAAATGTTCCTATACTAATTAAAATCTTCTTGAACCGTCACAAAATATTCTTGAACTGTCGCAAAATATTCGTAAACTGTCATAAAATGTTCCTAGACAAATAACATGTTCTTGAATTGTCAAAAAATGTTCCTATACTAATTAATATGCTCTTAAACTGACACAAAATACTCGTAAACCGTCATAAAATGTTCCTAGACTATTAATATGTTCTTGAACTGACCCAAAATGTTCCTAGGCAAATAACATGATCTTGAACTGTCACAGAATGTTCTAATATTAATTAACATGTTCGTGAACTGTCAGAGCTGCCACAAACTAGACCTAAACTGTCCTAAAATGTTCTTAGACTAATAACATGTTTTTAAACTGATACAAAATGTTCCTAAGCAAATAACATGTTCTTGAACCGTCACAGAATGTTGCAATGCTAATTAACAGATTCATGAACCGTCAGAGCTGCCACAAACTAGACGTAAACTGTCATAAAATGTTCCTAGACAAATAGCATGTTCTTGAATTGTCAAAAAAATGTTACTAGTCAAATAACATGTTCTGGAATTGTCAAAAAATGTTCCTATAATAATTAATATGTTCTTAAACTGTCAAAACATTCGTAAACTGTCATAAAATGTTCCTAGACAAATAAAATGGTCTAAAATTGTCAAAAAATGTTCTAATTAATTTCATCTTCAACTGTCACAAAATATTCGTAAACTGTCATAAAATGATCCTAGACAAATAACATGTTCTTGAATTGTCAAAAAATGTTCCTATACTAATTAATATGTTCTTAAACTGTCACAAAATATTCGTTAGCTGTCATAAAATGTTCCTAGACAAATAACATGTTCTTGAACTCAAAAAATGTTCCTAGACAAATAGCATGTTCTTGAATTGTGAAAAAAATGTTCCTAGGCAAATAACGTGTTCTTGAATTGTCAAAAAATGTTCCTAGGCAAATAACGTGTTCTTGAATTGTCAAAAAATGTTCCTATACTAATTAATATGTTCTTGAACTGTCACAAAATATTCGTAAACTGTCATAAAATGTTCCTAGACAAATAGCATGTTCTTGAATTGTCAAAAAAATGTTCCTAGGCAAATAACATGTTCTTGAATTGTCAAAAAATGTTCCTATACTAATTAATATGTTCTTGAACTGTCACAAAATATTCGTAAACTGTCATAAAATGTTCCTAGACAAATAACATGTTCTTGAACTGACCCAAAACGTTCATAGGCAAACAACATGTACTTGAACTGTCACAAAATGTTATAATACTAATTAACATGTTCATGAACAGTCAGAGCTGCCACAAACTAGACAAAAAGTATAAAAATTTCATAAAATCGCAAAAAATAACAAAATCCGGCTATAAAATATCAAAATATTGTTTACAAAAAAAAAAATTATGCAAAATTCTATTAATAAAAAGGTTAAAAATAGCAAAATCCGGCCATAAAATACCAACATTTTGTTAGAAATAACCAAAATTTCACCATACACTGTTCAAAACTGTAAAATTATATTTATGAAATGTCAAAAATACTAAAATCCGGCAACACAATTTAAATATTGTCAGAAAACACCAAAATTGGGCCATGAAATGTTCATCAAAAATCATAAAATGTCAAAAATAGCCAAATAATGTCTTGAATCATGGAAATATTGATAAAAAGCACCAAAATTTTGTTATAACTATTTGAAAAATGTAATAAACTTATAAAATCCCAAAAATCCGGCCAAAAAATATCAAAAAATGGTTAGAAATAGAAAAAATTTGTCTTAAACTATTGAAAAGTACAAAATTCTATTAAAAAAAGTCAAAAAATCTCAGAATGTAGCAAAACCCGGCCATAAATTGTTGAAAAGTGCAAAACTCTATTCATAAAAAGTGTAAAATAACTAAATCCGGCCATAAAACATTACAATAATTTCAGACAGAATCAAAATTAGGCCAAAAACGGTTAAAAAGTGCAAAATTCTATTCACAAAATCTCAAAAACAGCAAAATTTAGCATCTCTTAAAATTTGCTGGAAAATGTATTTTTTTTTAATGAATTCGTCAAAATAACAAAATTTAGTCTTAAACTGTAAAATTCTATTTGTAACAAATCAAAATCAACAAAATCCGACCATAAAATATTAAAAGTTTGTCAGAAAGAACAAAAATCCGGCATAAACTGTTGAAAAAAAGCAAAATTCTTTTAATAAAACGACAAAAAATTGCTAAATCTGGTCATAAAATATCAATATATTGTCAAAAACAAACAAAATCTGGCAATAAACTTTAAAAAATGCAAAATTCTATTAATAGAATGCCAAAAATTGCAAAATCTAGCCATGAAATGTGAAAATATTGTCAAAATTTGTCATAAACTATTAAAAAATAAAAAGTTCTATTTATTAAAAGTCGAAAATAGTAAAAACCAGTCATAAAGTATTAAAAAGAACAAAAATGCAACCAAAAACTGTTGAAAACTACAACATTCTGTTTATAAAATGACAAAAATAGCACAATCCTGCTTAAAGATTTTAAACAATTGTCAGAAAGCAGCAAAATCCAGCTATATAAACTCTTAAAAGGTGTAAAAAACTTCATAAAATTTCAGAAATATCGTAATCTGGCTTTGAAACATCAAAATATTGTTAGAATGCACTAAAATCCGGCCAAAAACTGTTAAAAAGTGCTAAAAAAATACCAAAAAGCGGCCCCAAGGTTTTAAAATAGACACCAAAAAAGCCCTCTATGATTGTAGGCCCTACCGCATTGCAGACCCTCAATTACAGATAGCTACGCCACTGCTAAATGTTGATCTGCAAAAGTTAAAACTAGCAACAATTGCATGGAAATCTCATTTATTATTATTAAAAAAACGCCCAAGAAACCTATTAACTGCAATAAAAATCGCTTAATTATATAAAGATAACCAAGCAATACTTTGGGTTCGAGTGGCCCAATCACCCGCCCAAGTGTTACTTATCAAGAGGTTGGATGACAAATTGACTCCCGACGTTTGTAGAGAGTTCAAACATGTAATCTCTTAATGACGAACAGACGAACACTTGGGCGGGTGGGTGGGCTACTCCATATAAAGATAACCAAGCAATAGTTTTGATTGGAGTGGCCCACCCACCCGCCTAAGTGTTCTTATCAAGAGGTTAGATCACCTTCTTCTGCGACAAATTGACTTCTGACGTTTGAAGAGAGTTCAAATCTCTTAATGACGAACACTTGGGTGGGCGGATGGGCTACTCTATATGAAGATAACCAAGCAATAGTTTGGATTGGAGTGGCCCACCCACCCGCCCAAGTGTTACTTATAAAGAGCTTGGATCACGACATTTTTCTGTGACAAATTGAACGTTTGCAGAGAGTTCAAACATGCAATCTCATGATGACGAACACTTGGGTGGGCTACTCCATTCATAAAAAGTGAAAAATAGAAAAAATCCGGTTATAAAATATAACATTCTTAAAAAGAACCAATATCCGGCATAAATTTCTATCAATAAAATATCAAAAACAACTAAATCCGGTCATAAAACATTAAAATATTTTCAGATAGAATCAAAATCAGGCCAAAAACGTTTAAAAAGTGAAAAATTCTATTAATAAATCCTCAAAAATAGCAAAATCCAGCTTAAAGACATCAAAATATTGTTAGAAATCACTAAATTTTGACCAAAAAAACTAAAATAACAAAATCCGGCCATAAAATATTGAAATATTGTTCGAAAGAACCAAAAACCGGTATAAACTGATAAAAAGTGAAAAAATTCTTTTAATAAAACGCCAATAAATTGCAAAATCCGGCCATATTGTTAAAAACAACCAAAATTTGGCAATAAACTTTCAAAAAGTACAACATTTTATTAAGAGAATATCAATAATTGCAAAATCCGGCCATAAAATATCAAAATATTATTAGAAACAGCAAAATTTGGTCTTAAACTGTCGAAAAGTGCAAAATTCTATTTAAAACAAATCAAAAATAACAAAATCCGGCCATAAAATATTAAAATATTGTTCGAAAGAACCAAAAACCGGTATAAACTGATAAAAAGTGAAAAAATTCTTTTAATAAAACGCCAATAAATTGCAAAATCCGGCCATATTGTTAAAAACAACCAAAATTTGGCAATAAACTTTCAAAAAGTACAACATTTTATTAAGAGAATATCAATAATTGCAAAATCCGGCCATAAAATATCAAAATATTATTAGAAACAGCAAAATTTGGTCTTAAACTGTCGAAAAGTGCAAAATTCTATTTAAAACAAATCAAAAATAACAAAATCCGGCCATAAAATATTAAAATATTGTTCGAAAAAACCAAAACTGGTATAAACTGATGAAAAGTGAAAAAATTCTTTTAATAAAACGTCAATAAATTGAAAATCCGGCCATATTTTGTTAAAAACAACCAAAATTTGGCAATAAACTTTAAAAAAGTACAAAATTTTATTAAGAAAATATCAATAATTGCAAAATCCGGCCATAAAATATCAAAATATTATTAGAAACAGCAAAATTTGGTCTTAAACTGTCAAAAAGTGCAAAATCCTATTTAAAACAAATCAAAAATAACAAAATTCGGCCATAAAATATTAAAATATTGTTAGAAAGATCCAAAATCTGGCATAAATTGTTGAAAAGTGCAAAATTTTTTTAATAAAGCGCCAAAAAATACAAAATCTGACCATAATGTTAAAAACAATCAAAATTTGGCTATTTTGCAACAAAAATTGCAAAATCCGGCCATAAAATATCAACATATTGTTAAAAGCAACCAATATCTGGGCATAAACTTTCAAAAAGTGCAAAATTCCATGTATAGAACGTCAAAAATAGCAAAATCTTTCCATAAAGTATGAAAATATTGTCAGAAAACACCAAACATTTTTAAAAAGAACAAAAATGCAACCAAAAACATAAAATGAGTAAAATCCGGCTTTAAAATTTTAAAAAATTGTCAAAGAACAGTAAAATCCAGTTATAAACTTTCAAAAACTGAAAAAATGTTCTTAAAACTTTAAAAATAGCCAATTCCAGCTTTAAAATATCAAAAATATTGTTACAAAAACCTAAAATTTGGCATAACGTCCAAAATCCAACCATAAAATTTTAAACAATTGTCAAAAAGCACCAAAATCCGTCCAAAAACTCCTAAAAAGTGTAAAAAAACTTCATGAAATCTCACAAATAGCAAAACCCACCTATAAAATATCGTTTAAAAGACCAAAACCCAGCAATAACTATCAAAATGTGCCAAATTCTACCCACGTAATTCCAAAAATAGCAAAATCCGGCCCAATTTGTTGCAAAACAAATCTTTTTAAAGCAAAAAATCGCCCAAAAAACCCAATTGCTGCAATAAAAATCATTTAATTATTGCAAAATCACGCAAAAGACGTAAAATTGAGCTTGATGGGCAATGAATTTGGTCTGTAACTGTTGAAAAGTGTAAAATTCTATTAATAGAAAATCAAGAATATCTCAGTATGCAAAAGTATTCATAAAAAGTGCAAAAATCCGACTATAAACTATTAAAATATTCTTAGAAAAAACCAAAGTTCAGCATAACTGTTGAAAAGTGCAAAATTCCATTCATAGAAAGTGAAAAACAACTAAATCCTGTCCTAAAACATTAAAATATTTTCAGATAGAATCAAAATTAGGCCAAAAACGGTTAAAAAGTTCAAAATTCTATTACTAAAATCTCAAAAATAGAAAATCCAACTTTAAAAAATCGAAATACTGTTAGAAATCACCAAAATTTGGTCGTAAACTGTTGAAAAATGTAATTTTTTTAAAGAAATCGCAAAACTAACTAACTATCCGGCCATGTAAATCAAAATAATTTTATGAAATAGCAAAATTTGGTTTTAAACTGTTGAAAAGTGCAAAATTCTATTGATCAAAATCAAAAACAACCAAATCCGGTCATAAAATATTGTTAGAAAAAACCAAAATCCGGCATAAATTGTTGAAATGTGCAACTTTTTTTAATAAAACGCCAAAAAATTGTTAAAAACAACCTAAATTTTGCAAAATTGCAAAATCCAGACATAAAATATCAACAAATTTTTAAAAACGACCAAAATCTGGATCTGGCTACAAACTTTCAAAAAGTTCAAAATTCTATGTATAGTAACGTCAAAAATAGCAAAATCTAGCCATAAAGTATAAAAATATTGTCAAAAAACACCAAAAAGTCAAAACCTGGTCATAAAATATTTTTAAAAAGAACAAAAATGCGACCAAAAACATAAAATGAGCTGATACCGGCTTTGAGATTTTAAAAAATTGCCAAAAAACAGTAAAATCCGGCTTTGAACTTTGAAAAACTGAAAAAAAATTGCATAAACTGTTAAAACATCCAAAATCCGGCCATATAATTTTAAACAATCGTCAGAAAGCACCAAAATCTGATGGCTGCAAAAATCCGGCCATAAACTCCTAAAAAGTGTAAAAAACCTTCATAAAATCTCTCAAACAGCAAAACCCACCTAAAATATCGTTTAAAAAACCAAAACGCAGCAATAAACTGTCAACATGTGCCAAATTCTACCCACGGAATGTCACAAATAGTAAAATTTTCTGCAAAAAATCTTTTTAAAGCAAAAAAACGCCCAAAAAACCTATTTGCTGCAATAAAAATCGCTAAGTTTATGCAAAATCACATAAAAAACATAAATTTAAGCTCAATGGGCAATAAATTTGGTCTAAACTGTTAAAAAGTGCAACATTCTATTAATAAAATGTCAAGAATATCTCATAATGCACCAAAATCTAGCCATAAATTGTTAAAAAGTGCCAAGTGTGTGTGAAATATTCTTAGAAAGAACCAAAAAATAACATAAAACATTAAAATATTTTTAGATAAAATCAAAATCAAACCAAAAACGGTTAAAAAGTGCAAAATCCTATTAAAAGAATCTCAAATATAGCTAAATCCAACTTTAAAACATCAAAATACTGTTAGAAATCCGACCATAAAATATTAAAATATTGTTAGAAAAAACAAAACCCGGCATAAACTGTTGAAAAGTACAAAATTCTTTTAATAAAACCCCAAAAAATTGCAAAATCCGCCCATGAAATATCAAAATATTATTACTGTTAAAAAGTGCAATACTCTACTTATAACAAATCAAAAACAACAAAATCCGGCCAAAAAATATTAAAGTATTGTTAGAAAGAACCAAAATCCGGCCTAAACTGTTAAAAAGTGCAAAATTCTTTTAATAAAACGCCAAAAAATTAGAAAATCCGGCCATAAAACATCAATATTGTTAAAAACAATCAAAATCTGGCACATAAACTTTCAAAAAGTACAAAATTCTATTTATATAATGTCAAATATAACAAAATCTAGCCATAAAGTATGAAAATATTGTCAGAAAACACCAAAAAGTCAAAATCCGGCCATATAATATTTTTAATAAGAACAAAAATGCGACGAAAAACATAAAATAAGCAAAATTCGACTTTAAAATTTTAAAAAATTGTCAAAAAACAATAAAATAGCAAACTCCTGTTTTAAAATATCAAAAATATTGTTACAAAAGCCCAAATTTGGCATAAACTGTTGAAACGTCCAAAATCCGGCCATCAAATTTTAAACAATTGTCAGAAAGCACAAAAATCCGGCCATCTCTCCTCCTAAAAGTATTAAAAAACTCAAAAATAGCAAAGTCCTGCTCTAAATTATGAATAATATTGTAAAAAAAAAATACAAAATCTGGCCATAATCTGTCAAAAAGTGCTTACAGATAGCTACGCCACTGTTAAATGTTGATCGCAAACCCGCCCGAAAATAAACCTAAAAATCAATCAAAAATAGCATTTAAAAAAATTATTCATATATTTCTTGAGCGATTTTTTGCCCAATTTGTTGCAAAAAATCTGTTTAAAGCAAAAAATCGTCCAAAAAACCTATTTATAGAATAAAATTTCAACAAAAAACTTGCTTAACTCATAAAATTAATAAAAAAATACACATAAAACTCATTTATTATACAAATTTAATCTAAAATTGCTTAGAAAAACTTTTTGCACAAAATTGATCATAAATCGCTCAAATAAACAATTTATTGCACGATATTCTTCAAACATAGCGCAGAAATCGTGTTCATGGCATAAAATGTATCAAAAATTGTGCAAAAAATGTATTTGAAGCAAAATAAATCGCTCAAAACATTGCAAAAATAATGTTCCAGACATGTATCCCAAAATAAAAACAAACTCAAAGATTTATTGAGCAAATATGCAAGTTATCAACGCTTGAATCAAACAAGAAATAAGCAGCGGTAACCTTATTAGATATTCTGATAAAGTAGTAATGTTGTAACCAATAATCTCAGTGATAATAAATATTATTACAGCTGGAAATAAAGTAACGATAAAAAAGATCATTGTTAGTTTTTCTGAAGAATTGTTATTTACGATTTCAAAATAGGAAGTGACGATAGAAGGAAATAAATCTTTTTCTAATAAAAGCTCTAATAAATGATTTTTTTTTTTATTATTGTAGTCGTAGGAAAAGTATAGTATACAACTTGCATATAATCCATTTCGCACTTGTAGAAATTGCAGTACTCCCCAAAGGTTTCTACATTAAAATATATTGATTAAAAGATGATATAGAACCGACAATTATAATGCATTAATATTGTTTAATGAGCAAAAAGAATTAGAATTTTTTGATTAAATACAATTTCAAACAATTTTAATAATCTAATTTAGAATTAAACACTTTTTTCAGCTGTATTTGTTACAATTACAGGAAATATAATGTGAAAGTACATTACAATATAAGAATATACTGTAAATGGTGTGAAGACAATGTAAATGTAAATTAACCTTGCTACCAAATTAATTTAGCTGTAAATTATTACAATATTTGATGTAGAATAGTCGGAAAAATTAAGTAAAATATATTTTATGATAATTTTGTCTAGTATGAGTAGATAATTACAAATGCAGCATTGCATCTGCATGGCTTTAAAGTCATTTAATATTCAATGTGTCCACCTGCTTCCTTCGGTGTATCCTGTATTAAAACTTCCGTTTCGCCAACAATTTTGGAATAAGCAATGAACACACAAATCAATAAACCGGTTGTAATAATACAAATCAATTTAATTACATTATTTACTTAAAATAAAGGACCGCACCCTATATTTAAGCCAACGTCATCCTGCATATTACAAGAAATAAAATAACCACATAAATATTAAATTAAATTCTTACCTTGATCGATATGATAAAAGTTGAGGTAGACTTGAAAAAAATCCAACTGGTGAACTGTATAAAAATATGGATGCTAGCTAACGTGAGCCGGTGTATTTTTTCACTTGGAGATGTGCTTTGCTTTCCACTTGCTCGTCGAAACTGAACTGTGGAATGACCGGCTGCGCGCATCAACTTATGCAGTGGGGAGTGGGGTTTAGTTTTCGTCGACCCTACTCTTCTTCTGTTCCTTTGCTTTGCTGTGCTGTGTGCACTGGTGGTGACTCATCCTGAAACGATACCGTCCGGCCAATTAATATGGAAAAATTTATATCTATTTACGAATTAAATATGTTTATTAGGTTCTCGTCTTTTTTTTTTAACATTTATAATTAAACTAATTAATTCGTCTAGGATAGTACGTTAGGGATTATCATGCGTGACAATTTGTTTAATTTTTTAGGAAAAAATGTTAATTTTATTATTATATTGCAATTAACATTTTTTGATGTCGTCAGCATACAATATTTGATTTTATTCAAGGCGTTCAAAATAGTTATAAATAACAATTTGAAACAAATGTATCGATGGATTAGACAATAATTTATTAGTCCTACAAGCAAATTCCCAATTAGTCATCAACGTTACATTGGACAATTTTATTAAATATAATAAATTATCACAGATTAACTGAAAAATAATAAAACTAATATGATAGTGTTCAAATGTGTGTCTATAATGACAACGAACTACGTATACAATGTAAACTAAGATAAATTGCAAGAGAAGAAAGGACAACTAATATCAATAGATAAATCCTTGAGATAAAAATGTGTCTTGAGCAAAATACGCTTTAAAAGTTCTAAGAATACATTTTCTTCAATGCTTTGAAGTAAACTTTCTTAATTATCTACTTCTTTAGCTTACCTTTCATGTGCTCATCCAATTCAGAGCATCCTAACTTATTCAATTTTAGAGAACTAATAGATTTTACCAATTATAGTTTGGCTTGATCGGTATAACTTGAAATAAAACCAAGCAATTTTCTCTTTAAACATTTTGATTTTTATCGTTTTCATTTATTGATGAGCACTCAGTTCATTGAATGCAACACAGTAGTTTTAACTTTTGTTCCCACCCTAGTGTTTGTGATTCAATTTCTTGATCACAAACACTTAGTGGGTGGGCGGGGCACACAGTTTATTGATTGCGGGACAATAGTTTCAACTTTAGTTCCCGCCTACCCGAACAAATGTTTGTGATTCAATTTCTTGATTGCAAACACTTGAATGGGTAGATGAGCACTCATTTCATTGAATGCGGGACTCTAGTTCCAATTTTTGTTAGCACCCTAGTGCTTGTGATCCAATTTCTTGATCATAAACACTTGGATGGATAGATGGGCACGCAGTTGATTGAATGCGGGACTGTAGTTTTAACTTTTGTTTCCACCTTAGTGTTTGTAATTCAATTTCTTAATCACAAACACTTGGGTGGGAAGGCGGGGCAAGCAATTTATTAATTGCAGGACAATAGTTTCAACTTAAGTTCCCGCCCACCCGCCCAGGTGTTTGTAATTCAATTTCTTGATCACAAACACTTGGGTGGGTGGGCGGGACAAGCAATTTATTGATTGCGGGACAATAGTTTCAACTTTAGTTCCCGCCCACCCGCCCAAGTGTTTGTGAACCAATTTCTTGATTGCAAACACTTGAGTAGGTAGATAGACACTCAGTTGAATGAGGGACAATATATTTAACTTTTTTGTTCCTACCCAAGGGTTTTAGAGGTTCAACTCCCCAAGGTTATCCAGGCAAGAACCAAAGTAAGCAAAATTGTAGAACTAATTGCAAAAAGTAAGTTGCGCTGGGCGGGTACAAACAAAGAAAAGCATCGGTAGACCCATATTAAGATGGCGTGACGATATACAAACGTGAGCGGAAAAGAAATGGAGGCTTCCAGCACAAAACAAGTTAACACAGAAAAAAATGGAAAAGGCCTATTACCCAGGAGTGGAGTAATATAGACTAAAGATGAAGAGGTTAGAACTAGAGTGCCTTCTCGCCCACCCAAAAGTTTGTTAACAAAAGTTTCTCCTCTTTGCAAAGAAATCTGTTTTATCTAAAAAAAAAAAAGATGATCCAATCTTTTAATAACCAATACTTTGGCGGGTCACCCCAGATCATAATTACCAGCAAGTAGTGTGTGAACTGCAATGCCCACCAACCCGCTCAAAAGTTTCTTTAAAAAAAAATTGAAATTTTCTTCTCTCTACAAGTGTTAGAAGTCCCTTAGTTAGAACAGGAGAAAGTAATATCCAATCTCTTAACGACTAACACTTGAACAGGTAATTAGGTCACTCCAGATTATAATTAAAATGAAGTAGTTGGAACTGGAGTACTCAATGGTAATAATGATCTAAAGTAACCCCCCCAAGCCAAAATGTTAATAATAAAAAAAAATGAATATTAGCTCCTCCACGCTTGCAAAGAAGATAAACTTCTAATTTCTTAATAACAAACTTTTGAACGGATAAGTGGGCACTTCAGTTCAAACTACTTGATAATAATCGTTATCTGGAGTAATCCTCCCACTCACCTAAACGTTGATTATCAAAAAATTAGATACTTTATTCCTTCTTCTAACATAGAAATTTCTAACGCTTGCAAAATGAAGAAACATCCAATTTTTGTTAACAAACTTTTAAGAAAATCACTACTCTATGATAATCATTTCAGTTCTGACTATTTTCTAATTATAATCTGGAATGACCCACCCACTCGCTCAAGTATTGGTCATCTAAAATTGTATCACCTCCTCCTTCTTTGACAAAAAAAAATTAACGTTTTCAAAAACAAACAAAAAAAAACAAAAATTTGGGCGAGCAGGAAGACACTTCAATTTAATACATTCAATGATATCTATAATTTGGAGTAACCCACTCAAGTGTTGGTCATTGAAAGATTGGATAATACCTCATCTTCTTCTAACTAAGTAATACTTTCATCAGAGAATAAGAACTTCAAATTCTTTGATAACAAACATTCGGGCATGTGAACACTCTTGTTTAAACTACAACTCCCCCCCCCCCCCAATAGTTGGTCATCAAATATTTGGATACCACCTCATCCTTCTTAGATAAAAAGACTTTTTAAGACAAATGAAATTAGGAAAAAATTCCAATTTCTTGATTGAACAAACTCTTAGGTTGGCGGATTGGCAAACCAGAGCTATGATCCACCTAACACTTAGTCATCAAAAAATTGGATTCACCATCCTCTCCTCTAACATAAAAAGACTTCTAATGCTTGCAAAAAGTAAAAACTTCCAATTTCTTGTTAACACACTCTTGGACTCCTGTTCAAACTACTCGATGGTAACTTGAAGTAACCCACCCACCCGGCCAAGTGTTCGTCATCAAAATATTAAATATTTGACCTTTCTGTGAGCATTAGAAGTCATTTTGTCACTAGAGAAGGTCGTGATCTAACATTTTGATAACTAAGACTTGGGTGGGTGGGTGGGCCACTTTAATTCAATCTATTAATTCGTTATCATGCTATAGTCTTCCACCCACCCACCCAAGTGTTCGTCATCAAGAGATTAAATATTTGACATCTCTGCAAGCATCAGAAGTCATTTTGTCACAAGAGAAGATCGCAATCTAAGATTTTGATAACTAACACTTGAATGGTTGAGTAGACCACTCTAATTATTAACTAATCATGCTTTGGAGTGACCCACCCACCCACCCAAATGTTCGTCATCAAAAGATTCAATATTTGACCACTCCGCGAGCATCAAAAGTCATTTTGTCACAAGAGAAGGTTGCAATCTAACATTTTGATAACTAACACTTGGGTGGGTGGGTGGGTCACTCCAATCCAAACTATTGACTAGTTATCATGCTTTAAAGTGTCCCACCCACCCACCCAAGTGTTCGTTATCAAAAAAATTAATATTTGACCTCTCTGCGAGCATCAGAAGTCATTTTGTCACATGAGAAAGTCGCAATGTAACATTTTGATACCTAACACTTGGGTGGGTGAGTGGGTTACTCCAATCTAAACTATTGACTTGTTATCGTGCTTTGGAGTAACCCACCCACCCACCCAAGTGTTAGTAATCAAAATGTTAAATCACGATTTTCTCTTGAAACAAAATGACTTCTGATGCTTGCAGAGAAGTAAAAAATTTAATCTTTTGATAACGAACACTTGGGTGTGGGGTGGGACACTCCATAGCATTATAACAAGTCAATATTTTGATTGGAGTGGCCCACCCACCCACCCAAGTGTTAGTCATCAAAAGATTTAATATTTGACCTCTCTGAGAGCATCAGAAGTCATTTTGTCACTAGAAACGGACGCGATCAAACATTTGCATAACTAACACTTGGGAAAGTGGGTGGGCCACTCCAAACTATTAACTCGTAAGTGTTCGTAATAAAAAGATTTTACATTTGACGTCTCTGCAAGCATTATAAGTCATTTTGTCACAAAAGAAGGTCGCAATCTAACATTTTGATAACTAACACTTGGGTGGGTGGGTGGGCTACTCCTCTAATCCAAATTACTAACTCGTTATAATGCTATAGAGTGTCCCATCCACCCACCCAAGTGTTTGTCATCAAAAGATTTAATAAATATTTGACTTCTTTGCAAGCATTAAAAGTCATTTTGTCAAAAAAGAAGGTCGCGATCTAACATTTTGATAACTATCACTTGGGAGGGTTGGTGAGCCACTCTAATTCAATCTATTGACTCGTTATCATGCTATAGAGTATCTCACCCACCCACCCAAATGTTCGTCATCAAAAGATTAAATAATTGACCTCTCTGCAAGCATCAGAAGTCATTTTGTCACAAGAGAAGGTCGCGCAATCTAACATTTTGACTTGGGTGAGTGGGCTACTCCAATCCAAACTATTGACTCTTTATCATGCATTGGAGTAACTCACCCACCCAAGTGTTCGCCATCAAAAGATTTAATATTTGACCTCTCTGCGAGCATCAGAAGTCATTTTGTTTTTTAGAAAAAGCCGCGATCTAACATTTTGATAACTAACACTTGGGTGGGTGGGTGGGTCACTCCAAACCAAACTATTGACTAGTTATCATGCTATGGAGTGTCGCACTCTCCCACCCAAATGTTCGTCGTTAAGAGATTTAATATTTGACCTCTCTGCGAGCATCAAAAGTCATTTTGTCACAAGAGAAGATCGTGATCTAATATTTTGATAATTAACAATTGAGTGGGTGGGTGGGCAGTTTCAATCCAAACTATTGACTCGTTATCATGCTTTGAAGTGTCCCACCCACCCACCCAAGTGTTCGTTATCAAAAAATTTAATATTTGACCTCTCTACGAGCATCAGAAGTCATTTTGTCACAAGAGAAAGTCGCAATGTAACATTTTGATACCTAACACTTGGGTGGGTGGGTGGGTTACTCCAATCTAAACTATTGATTCTTTATCATGCATTGGAGTAACCCACCCACAAACCCAACTGTTCGTCATCAAAGGATTTAATATTTGACCTCTCTGAGAGCATCAGAAGTCATTTTGTCACTAGAAAAAGCCGCAATCTAACATTTTGATAACTAACACTTGGGAAGGTGGGTGGCCACTCCAAACTATTAACTCGTTACCACGCTTTGGAATAACCTACCCTCCCACCCAAGTGTTCGTCATAAAGAGATTTAATATTTGACGTCTCTGCAAGCATTATAAGTCATTTTGTCACAAAAGAAGGTCGCAATCTAACATTTTAATAACTAACAATTGGGTGGGCCACTCCAATTCAAACTACTGACTCGTTATCATGCTATGAAGTGTCCCACCCACCCACCCAAGTGTTTGTCGTCAAAAGATTCAATATTTGACCTCTCTGCAAGCATCAGAAGTCATTTTATCACAAGAGAAGATCGTGATCTAACATTTTGATAACTAACACTTGGGTGGGTGGGTGGGCCACTCTAATTCAAAATACTGACTCGTTATAATGCTATGGAGTGTCCAACCCCCACCCAAGTGTTCGTTATCAAAAGATTAAATTTTTTACCTCTCTGCAAGCATCAGAAGTCAATTTGTTACAAGAGAAGGTCGCGATCTAAAGTTTTGATAACTAACACTTGGGTGAGTGGGTGCGCTACTCCAATCCAAACTACTGACTCGTTATAATGCTATGGAGTGTCCCATCCACCCACCCAAGTGTTCGTTATCAAAAAATTAAATTTTTGACCTCACTGTGGGTGGGCCACTCTAATCTAAACTATTGACTTGTTATCATGTTATAAAGTGTTCCACCCGCCCACTCAAGTGTTCGTCATCAAAAGATTTAATAAATATTTGACCTCTTTGCAAGCATTAAGTCATTTTGTCAAAAAAAAAGATCGCGGTCTAACATTTTGATAACTTAAACTTGGGAAGGTGGGTGAGCCACTCTAATTCAATATATTGACTCGTTATCATATCCTACCTACCCACCCAAGTGTTCGTCATCAAAAGATTTAATAAATATTTGACCTCTTTGCAAGCATTAAAAGTCATTTTGTCAAAAAAGAAGGTCGTGATCTAACATTTTGATAACTAACACTTGGGAGGGTGAGTGGGCCACTCTAATTCAATCTATTGACTCGTTATCATGCTATAGAGTATCCCACCCACCCACCCAAGTGTTCGTCAACAAAAGATTAAATAATTGACCTCTCTGCAAGCATCAAACGTTATTTTGTCGTAAAAGAAGGTCGTGATCTAACATTTTGATAACTATCACTTGGGAAGGTTGATGGGCCACTCTAATTCAATCTATTGACTCGTTATCATGCTATAGAGTATCCCACCCACCCACCCAAGTGTTCGTCATCAAAAGATTAAATAATTGACCTCTCTGCAAGCATCAAACGTTAATTTGTCGTAAAAGAAGGTCGTGATCTAACATTTTAATAGCTAACACTTGGGTGGGTGGGTGGGCCACTCTAATCCAAAATACTGACTCGTTATGATGCTATGGAGTGTCCCACCCCCACCCAAGTGTTCGTTATCAAAAGATTAAATATTTGACCTCTCTGCAAGCATCAGAAGTCAATTTGTCACAAGAGACGGTCGCAATCTAACATTTTGATAAGTAACACTTGAGCGGGTGGGTGGGCCACTTCAATCCAAACTACTAACTCGTTATCATGCTATGGAGTATCCCAGCCACCCACCCAAGTGTTCGTCATCAAAAGATTAACTAATTGACTTCTCTGCAAGCATCAATCGTTATTTTGTCGTAAAAGAAGGTCGTGATCTAACATTTTAATAACTAACACTTGGGTAGGTGGGTGGGCCACTCCACTCCAAACTATTGACTCGTTATCATGTTATGGAGTGTTCCACCCACCCACCCAAGTGTTCGTTATCAAAAGATTAAATATTTGACCTCTCTGCAAGCATCAAAAGTCAATTTGTCACAAGAGACGGTCGCAATCTAACATTTTCATAAGTAACACTTGAGCAAGTGGGTGGGCCACTTCAATCCAAACTGCTAACTCGTTATCATGCTATGGAGTATCCCAGCCACCCGCCCAAGTATTCGTCATCAAAAGATTAAATATTCTGCAAGCATAATTTTGTTTTGACGTTTAGAAGTCCAAAAAACCACAATTTTCAACTTTAATTTATAAAAATGTTGGTAACTGCACAAAAAAATAAAAGTCTAATATAAAAATAACCTTATTGAAAGGAATTTTTTGGTTTATCCAAAAAATAGTAGTTTTTTTAGAAAAAAATTCTCACGCCGCCACTGATTTTTTTGAAAAACTTGTGCTTATTCTCAAACTGTTGATAAGAAGTAATAGAATTTAAAAATTTATATGCGCTTCATCAAGATTTTCCATAAGAAAAAGTGCGGTGCCATAAACATGCGTGATTTTTGAGGTCTGTTTGAGAACGAGTTTTCTAAAAAGTTAAGGAGTGGATAAAAATAAATAAACCTATAGTAAGGTGTATCGGAATCAGAAAAACAAGAAAAACTGAAATATTTATGTCAAATTTTTTTTTGAAAAAAACGAGTTTTTAAGACATTTTCAAAATTTCAAAATTAAAAAAACTATTTCTAGCAATACTCGTACTTCCAAAATGGATAGTCCCCTTATTAGTTCTATTAATTTTTGGTAAATTTAAAACATTAAACGTGAGACATTTGAGCTGTAAATGAGTCTTTCAGAGCGTTTTAGTGCAGAAAACAGGACACCACTCCTCGAAAGTTGGACTTGTCCACCTCAAAACCAAAATTTCGGCCCAAGTGCTAGAAGATCCAACCCCCTTGCAGATGCAAACTTTGATATTACAGTTGGAAAAATAAATGGTAGAGTTAGAAAACAAATTTTTACAAAAAAAAATAATGTTGACATTAATAATTAATAAAGTTTAGTACAATAAAATCTTAATCCTTAAATTTTTTGATTATTTGTTTTATTTCTACCATTAATTTTGTTGTGTTTTTAACTGATTTAAGTGCTTATTCAAATATTAGCTTTGTCCGTCTGTTCGTTAATTATTTTATAGCTGCTCTTATTACTAATTTGTTTTGAAAAACGTTACATTTCTCATTTAGTTTAAACTTTTTGGCTTAATGGCTATATTAACAATCAAAATTGTTGTGAAAACGATTCTTGCAAAAAATAATTTGCAACTATAATAATAAATGTCTTATTATTGAAATTAAATCATCATGTTATTGATAAATATAACCAAACGATAACTTATCATTATTTATTTTCTATTTGATTCTGCGAAATTGATTCATAAGCGATACTGGTGTGGTGTGTTTACAAACGCATAAGTTACTTATATTATCTAATTCTCGCTACATTAATCTTAGCAAAGATGCCTCACTAGCACATTGAAATATCTTGAGATGTAAACAAGTATTGTTCGTAGAAAAATATTGTTATGCTAATTTTAATTGGAAAATTATATCATTTTTTTAATACTATGTTTATATTTTTACTATTTTATATTACATATCTTGCAGTGGCGTCTTAGGAGGGCCTAAAAATCCAAGGTACGCCACTGGCAAATCACGAATGCAAATTAGACGTGAAATCTACACTATACTTTTTCTATGATTACAATAAATTAACAATTTAGTATAATATTTCAATGATACAATTTTAGTTTTGCATTTTTTCTTATAAATTTACTTTTGTAATTAATATTTTTAATGTTTATTAGCAAACATGTAATTGGCAATAAATCTATTTAAAAATGTACTCATTCGTGCATATAAAAATTATTGTAATTTCGTGTAAAATATAATTGAATAGAAAAAATAAATATATTGCAAGCATGAATGAATTTATTCTAATCAACATGTTTTTGCAATTATAGCACAATCTACCATTATGAGCAAAATAACTGAATTATCTTCTGCTAAATAGAACAATTTTATTTTCCAAAAAAACATTTCTCAATTGCTATATTATAAAACATAATTACATTATATTCCACTCATAATGCATTTATGATACTACAGAGATTTTGATACTATAAAATAGCAGCCATGGGGGAATCAATAGAATTGCACCCCTTGGCTTAATCATCAGTCCGCTGGGTTGCAAAAATCAATACCATATGGCAGACAGTATACGCACTGTCTCACTTATTTATTCATTAAAATGTAACCCTATTACAAATTATTAGCATTATTTAAATTATTTAATTAAAAACACCGAAAATAAAAAATATATTAATTTTAAGCATTTGTAATTAAATTTAATGGATTAATTAAATGGTCTTTCATCCAAGCTAATTATTATTCAACATTTTTCTACTGCTATAATAGAATATGTCATTTATGAAACAGTTATTAGCTAGGAAATGTATGTTATTGTATTTTTTTCTACTCTCTACTACAATGTGTTCATTGTGCAACTCTTATTGCTATGGAATAGTTGCGATTTCATTATGCACGCATATTGCGTGCGAAAAGTGAACATTAATACACAAATAACATAACAGATCAAATGTCATATCATAATATTTAATAAATATTGATTTCTCTGTATGTACATTATAAGAAATTTAGTCATAAAAAAAAATTATTTTTTTAATTTTCTTTTTTTATTGTAGCCATAGAGTTACTAAATTTATGTAAACTTTTTGTGCTCTCATTGTTCTCTTTGTTAAAAATATACGAAAATATGAGTAATTTATAAAACTTGCAAATCAAAACAATCAGCCATCCACATTGTTTAAAATAATTAATCTATATTTATTACAAAATTTGTTTATTCTATGAGTCAATAATGGAACACACATATCAATGTTTGAATTTCTTTGTATGATACTAATGATGCATAATATTGGGACTTTTAACAAATTAATTATAAATATATGACATGTTTTTGTAAACAGATAACATATATTTGCATACCTATCTATTTTTGTTTTAAATTGAAAAAATAAACATAAACCAAAATTTCAATTATTCAATTACGATTTCTTGACATTTATTAAATTGTTTGATTAATTTTGTCGAGAATAACGTTTACAGTTTATATATTAGACAATTCACTTGCTAGATTTGTAAAATATTTGACAGTTCATCTGATAGACAGCACTTTGAAAAATGACAGTTTTGTCAAATCAAGAATTGTCAGTTTTTTTGTTAACTTGACATATTAGGCGCGTTCGTTTTGCCAATATCACTGAAATTTTGATCGCTTGGTGATGACCTAAAATATTACTTAATTATTGTTTAACATGATACATAACAAAGAACGACCAATTTCAGCTTATCTCAAATTGTTTTATTCAATACTCGCCATATTTTTAAATTTATGTTACCAAATTCGTTTAATTTATCATCACCAAGTGATCAAAATTTCAGTAATATTGGCGAAATGAACGCGCATATTATAATGCAAAATTGTCAAAAATCCAGTAATTGTCGACATGTCAAATTGACAGTTCATGACATATTTGTAAAACAGTTAGTTTGTCAAATTAACATTTGACAATTCATCTGGCAGATTTTGTGAAACAATTTAAAACGGATTTGTCAAAAATAAAAATTGGCAGTTTTTTGCTCAAAAACGCATATTGCAACCTAATTAAATTAAAATAACAATAAAAACGTAAAAAATCAATTAGAAAACTGCGTTTTCTGCACAAAAGCGCATTTCCAGCTCAAATATCTTACGTTTAATGCTTCATATTTACCAAAAACCAATAAAACTAACAAAAATAAAAACACTTAAATTTTGTTAACGAAGCATTTTCTAGACGTAAACAATTCGACAAAAGAAAAGGTCGTTCAATCAACTATTAAGATAATTTTGAGCGGATCTACAAAAAATCGCTCCAGCCTGTTTCTACAAGTTTCCAAATAGAAATCTCAACAAACTTGGATTATTTCATCCTCCATCTGTCCAGAACCCGTAATTTATCAAATCAATACAGAAACCGACGATTTTATAAACTTTGCAATTTTATTTTGCCATAAGTAAGCAAAATCTGATTAAATTAACAGTTCTTAAGACAGTTCCTATAAAGTGGACGGTCAGAAATCCAATTGAAGCTCTAAATTAAGGTTTTTTAATCGTTACGCCTAATTATTTATTCAGATAGACTATTAGGTCGATCATAAAATGTTTTTTTTTCTTTTGCAAGAGCACAAACTGCCTTTGAGTATGTACTAAAAGAAGATAAATATATAATATCACACTCATTCAGAGACTGGAGGCGCTGTAGATATTGACGAGGCCTAGTATATGGTCCACCCACATTCTCATAGTAAATGTAATTATAGTTAAAGAACACCAATCATATATTAGACTAATAAATGCCTTTTTTTTAATTCTCTGCCGGTGCTGGGGCTCGAACCTGCGACAAATTATGCGCCAAGTTAGGTGCTTCTACTAACTGAATCACTCTCCGGAGTTGCTAAAAGTTTTGCAATAAAATCAAAATTGTTGTAATAAATTTGCAATCGTTGCTCTTGGCACAATGAGTACGTACAGGAAGGCGGAAACGGACTGCTACTTTTGGAACGCTTCAGCTCCAATCAACAATCATTAAATAATATTTACATTGTAATTGTAGGTAATTTTTTTTCCTAACTATCCACTACATTATGTATCACATTCTTATTTGTATAAGGTATTTCAATAATATATAATTTTCTTGCAAAGAATTCATTTCTTAATTTTCACCGATACCAAACAAGCATAAAAATGCTTTTCAAAATGGCGACCTTCCGTCACAAATCAGTACCGCTCCAAAAGTAGCGGGCCGCTCTCGCCTTCCTGTACGCTCCAATCTAATAACAAACATTATTGAATAAAAATAACCTCTAAAACTTTGACATAGACAAAAGCAGAATCAGAATCTCATTTCATGGTGTAAGCAGATTTAGCATGTAAAGGGCCAAGACAACAAATATTTTATAATATTACTATTTTCTTATTGCCGGTTATTTGCCACGGTTTGTCAGTCATCTTAGTTTACTAGCTGCAGAAAAGTCTTGGTTTAGTTCGCTTTTGTTTAACTTAATGAAATCTGTCAGTTACTTTCTTGTATTTATGAGCTGCAGGAACGCGACATGAAAGAGTAACATTCACAAACACTTCTAAACCATCCACTCGCATTTCATAAACTAAGTATGCTAAAGTAGCAAAATTTGGCTACAAAATATCAAAAAATTCACCATAACTGTTAAAACTGCAACATTCTATTTATAAAAAGTCAAAAATGGCAAATTATATCAAAAAGAACCAAAAACCTGCAAAAAACGGCCGAAAATGCAAAATTTTGTTCATTAAATATCAAACATATACCACAAACTGTTAAAAGTGTATTTTTTTTATAAAATCGCATCATCCAGCTATAAAATCCAAAAATATTATTAGAAAGAAGCAAAATTCGGCATAAACTGTTGAAAATCACCAAAATTTAGTCTTAAAACATTAAAATATCTTCAGATAGAATCAAAATCCGGCCAAAAACGTTTGCATAGTTCAAATTCTATTTATTGAACGATAAAAATAGAAAAATCCAGACAAGAAATATCAAAATATTGTCAGAAACATTCAAAATCCGGTCATAAACTGTCAAAAAGTGTAAAATTCTATTCATAGAATGTCAAAAATAGCAAAACCCGATCATAAAGTAATATTGTCAAAAAGTACCAAAATTTACTATTAACTGTTAAATAATTCAACAATCTGTTTATGAAAAGTCAAAAATCTGCCATAAAATATATTCAAAATAACCCAAAATACGGCGAAAAACGGAGAAAATTGTTTATAAAATGTCAATAGAAAAAATCCGGTTAAAAAATATAATATTTTATTTATAAAATGTCTAAAATTGCAAAATCCGCTTTTGAAATAGATGGCTGGAGCTTTGTATGCTTGTACTCTTGCTTACAGATAACGCCACTGCACCCACCCAAGAGTTGGTTATCAAGAATGTGGTTTATCAGCTTATTTTTTTCCAACTTTATCACATGTGTCAATCTTTCTCTTACGAGCTGCAGGAGAAATACATCTATGACAAACACTTGGGGATAAGCGAAAATACTTTTTTAAACAAAACCCGCCCATCCGAATATTGGTTATCAATGAATTAGTTTAGTCTGCATCTTTTTTTTAACTTGATGACATCTCTTTCAATCATTCTCTTATGCTTGTGAGCTGCAAGAGAGATTAACATTCAATTTCTTAATGACAAACACTTGGCAGATAAGCTGGAAAACCTTTCTAAACCACCCGCCCTCATTTCAAAAACTTGTGCCCCGCCCACCCACTCAAGTGTTGGTTACCAAAGAATTGGTCTAGTCCATTTCTTTTTTCAACTTAATGACAGCTGTCAGTTGTTCTCTTATGTTTGGGAGTTGCAGGAAGAAACATTTAAAAATTTTATGACAAAACATCTTTCTAAACGACCCGCTCAAATTTTATGTTTTAAGTTCATAATAAATAAGAAATTGGTTTAGTCAGTAAGCTTCGTTTTTTTAAGTTAAACATCTGTCAGTTAGTCTCTTATATTTGTGAGCTTCAAGAGTAACATTAATTTCTCAATGAAACACTTAGAAATTTCGGCTGCTTTGGCTTTTGCGCACTGTGACGCTCTCAGTGCATATTTTCATGATACAAAATTTAAATAATTTTTCATTGCAATATATATTTATGAACTTAATAAACTTACAAGTTAAAATTGTTTTATTCCGCTTCTTTTTTTAACTTAAAGACTTCTATAAAGTGTATGATGCAAGACGCTACGCCACTGGGTGTAAGAAGACTATGGTGTAATCGGGCGTATGTTCAGTAACGTCACGTAGATCTCTGCAAGTTATTTAGTGAAACGTAGATGAAGCTTTCTTTAGTTAATCATCATCCTGATATTTGGCGTCAAATATTTAAAATATTGTTGAAATATAACCTCAAATGCAAAAAGAAACAGTCGTTTTCTTCCATATTGTGTGCGACCAAGAACACTGCTACATTGGTAGCGCTCGCTTCTTTTAGTTTCCGCTACATATGTAGCAGTCTTCCTGTACGCACCCATTGATTGAAATCATTTATATTTTGCCAACAGATAGAATTTGGAAATATTTATCCGTAGGCGTGACTACAAAATGATCTGTATGACGTCATGCGCAAAATTGAAAACAGTATCGGTCACATCATAGTCTCCTTACACCATGACATTATAATAAATCAAATGTAAATAAACACAACAGAAGAGATTAGCCATTTTTTCAATACGAACGTAATAAGATATTTAGCCATAGTACTCACATATTTGGTTTCATCTTCATAATCATTAAGTGTGTGATCGCCCGCGTTTGTCCAATATACAGAGCATATAGAAGAAAGGGTTACAATAATTTCAGTGCACTTTTTGCAAAAGATGACCATTTTCTTGAAGAGTCAATGACAAACAATAAATTCTTGGGAAAATTAGAGGAGTACTGCTAAACATAAATGACAAAATGTGTTTTTTAACTTTTTTATAACATAAATATGCGTAAAGAAAGTTTGCGAAACAACCAAAATGCAGGATTGTCAAGCAAAATTCGTCAACACATAATAAAGTTTTGCCAATCAGAATTAGATCAAACAAAATATAGACTTACCTAATACAAAGATCTTCTCAAAGCTATAAAAATTTAATTCAAAACCAACTGCTACAAAAAATCATCACTTTTTTTAATCAATTTCTTCTATTTTTTCTGCTAAAAAGCAATTACTGACGAGGTTAAAATTTGCAAATTTCTGGGATTCCAAGCAAAATTTTTGGCTTCTTTAAGTGCACGCAACATCAAATTCTAGATGTATTTCTATACTAATTAGGAGATATTTAATATCATAAAAAAACCTATGCCTACATTGGGTGCGTACAAAAAGACTGCTACAATTGGAGCGGTTTCCGCTCAGTAGTAGTAGAACACTTAGCTACCAAATCGTAAAACGGATGCAATCAGGAACGCACCCCTTGTATCAAAAACTCCTAAAATGTGATCTGTCTCCATAATACACATAAGCTTTTTCCATCCGCAACAAGTTCAGTTAAAAAAACTAAATACTAAATTTAAAAAGATGATACAACCATTTCTGATAATATAGACGACTATAAATGTTTAAATTAAATATTGACTTTTTAAATTTCCTCAATATGGACTTTACAGTTAGTTTAAAAAAAGCTCCTTGCATAAATTAAAATATCATTTATCCATTTATGGTGGCAGATAACATCTTTTTTTTCTCATATTTACACAAAATTATTTTGATGACATCCTACCTGTATGAAATTCACAAACATATACCTATATATAACAATGTTGACTTAATAAATTTACAGACAAGCTAAAATTAGTTTGGCTCCAATTAAAAAAAAAATAGTAATTATGCAATGATACAATTAATTACCCACAAAACTAATACAAATTATATAAGAGCAGTCAAGTATAAAATGGAATAAATTAACAAATAATTAAACAACATTTAGGAACAAAAGGTAAGTAATGAAACAAATAAAAATTTGGTTGTTTTATTATTGTAATTTATTATTTTTTAAATTAAATCACGAAAATAAAAATTGCACAAGTGACAAAATCAAAAATTATTGCATAAAAACGAAGTTAATTCAATCCTAATGGTAAAACTAGGTGAAAAACTAACATTTCCATGTGAGAAGCGATTTGATTTGTTATAATTACTATTGAGAAGCCCATTTACCATAAATTATAATCATTTTCTTGACAATTTTGTACTTTTCTTTGGACAATTTTTAAGCATCAATAGTTATTTAAATAAATCTATACATAAAATTGAAAATGATTCTATCTAATATTACTACAAATAAATAAAATTTATTCTGTACACCTATTTTTGTTTTTAGTTAATATTACACAGTAAATAATTTAACAACATTTTTCACTTTGCAGTTGCAAATAGGACACCGCTTAGTACTTTTCCACGAGCGCATCGCGCATTTATAACAACAACACATGTGTCCTATACTTCCATGTAAAAATATTCCATTTTTCGGTTGAGTGTTGCACATTATGCATAAATCTTTTTCCATAAAACTATTTTTATCATCACTCAAATCCGAGCTTAATTTACTCCTTTCCGAAATCCCACTATCCGATTTAAAACTTTCCGATTTATTACAATCAAACTGTTCCACCAATTCAGATTTTAATTCACTGTTTAAATTCTCAACCGTCAGATTTGATTTGGTGGCTTCATCTGGCTTCTCAACTACACGTACTTTCGTTGGGGGTTCTGCATCAAATAAATCGCATTCGCTAGATTCGGATAAACGATGTTTCCTTTTAAGATGTTCCGGTACTACAATTTGATTAAAATCCCAGTTCGGTAATTCCTGGCTGGATCCTAATCCCGAATCTTGTGATAAGTTTGTAATGGCAGATTCTTGTGATAGGGCGTTTAGGCAAGATTTGAATACGTCTAGTTTTATTTTAGGCTCTTCCTTCTTTACTAGTTTTCGCTTACGATTGCCTCGAGGACGAGGAGGGAAGAATTTTTTTCGAACCTATAATCAGTCAAATAACAAGATAAATTTTATGCTGCGATAAAGTTGACGAAGGCTATGATCAGTGCAACTCGAACTCCCGAATGGACTACCAGAAAAACCAGAGTTCAATTATCATAGTTTTGTGCAAGCAAACAATTATTAATTAATTAATGAAGGAATGAGATCCATGATTATATTATTAACTAATGTGGTGATGATTATGATATTGTATTACCTTGTAACAATTAGAGCATAGCGGAAAACATTGGAACATCTTCATGGATCTACAATTCCAGCATCTCATCTGCATAAAACATACAATAAATGAACTCCAGTTAAATATGGCAACATATCACTTCATATATTGAAGATTGTGTTTTTTGTTATCATTTAATTGAACATAATTATGTATTTCTAGAATATTTTTGGCAACATTTCAAATTGGAATCTTTAATTGGAATTATTTTAAACTAAACATCAATTCTATTGGCTTAATTTGTTTTAGGATTTATTTCCAACAAAGAAGTATTACTAAATGACTTTAAATAATCTGTTTTGTAATTTAATCCATTTACCATTAGTACCGCATGCTCATTACTATCTTTAAAAGTCATTCTCTCTTAATCACCTTTGTAACTCCCCCTGCTCCCCTCCGCCAGCTCTAGTCGAGACAAAATTAGTAAAAATAAACTTTTGATTAAAAACATGAAGATGCAGAATGAACACTTTCAATTTCAGACCAAAAATGCATCATAAGCAATTTGGAACAGTGGCCTAGCTACCTGTAAGCAACGGGGGTTACAAAATTAAGTTAAAACTGAGAAAATCTTACGCTTTTCTGATTGCGGCCCAAAAGCCCTAGCTACGCCACTGCCGAATGTTTTTATTTAACACATAAGCTGCTTTCCAACGTTTGTGCACACATCACCAATCAAACAAGTGCAACTTTTGTGGCCAGAAAAAAGATTTTGTTTTGTGAAGTTACCCAACTGACAAAATGAAATGAAAACGTGAAGCATCTTGCATTGGCCTGCACTAGAGTCTATTAAGAGCGTAATTGGAAAGCAGCTTAGTTGAAGCCATTGCACAATACGCGTTCTTGCCCACAACTGACGTCACACGCACCAATTATATTGGCTTTAAGGTGTCAGCAAAAATCGTGACTATAAGTATATATGGTCTAAGGTTTGACTACTGCCAATAATGAGAAATAATTCATAATTTATTTAAATCAACTGTTGACTAACAATTACTGAAGTGTCAATGAGTGGCGGTTGCAAACCGCTAAATTTGTAGCAATCTCCGCTACATTGGTAGCGCTTGCTTTCTGGGCGCTTCCATTGATTTGTCGTTGTTTTTTAGGTTCTGAAATTCAGATGCTGAACTAGAACTTCACTCAGCCCATAAAATGGTTTTCAGCACAAATTAATACAAAACTTTTCTGTAAATATTTGAGCATGTATTTATTGAAGGACGTGATCAAAATTAACGTGTCAGCAAAAATCGTAAGCAGCATTAGTGATTAATTAATTAATATTCTACGTAAACGCACGGTGTGGTGGATGGGTGGTTGAGCATTCGTTGCGTCAGTAATATGTTATCAACAAAATCTCAATAATTTTAAACATTTTGCCCAACTTGACAAAACTGGTTGCAATTGTTACAGTAAAAACGTACACATAAAACTAATAGTAAGTTGTTGTGACATTATTGATGGAATTCATGAAAGTTGCAACCTGCTAAATGTGACTACATAACCTTAAAATTTTATGTACTGCCAAAATTAGTAAAAATCTTTGCACTACCGATCAATTTTATTTTGTCTTCACTACTAATGCCCATCCATCATTACTAAACTTATTTGTGGTTGGAATAGGTGCGTTCAGGAAGGAGAGAACAAACCGCTACATCCGTAGCGGTTCCACTTTGCAAATCGGTAGCGATGAACTGACTTTTTGTTGTTTATTTCCGGTAGCAACAGACACAGCTGCAAACATAGCGCTCCGCTCCCTGAACACACCTATAATGGGTGCGTTCAGGAAGGCGGGAGCAAAAACCGCTCGATCTCCGCTACATTAGTAGCGCTCGCTCGTGATTGGTTCCGCTTTTCAAATTGGTAGCGAAGAACCAATCAGGAGCGTTCCTCTACACTACTGAGTATATCTTCCTGTACGCACCCAATGTAATAAATAGTTAAGTCTCACATTTAACCAGCTTTCATGAATTCCATCTACAGCTCAGCTTGTTTATTTACATCCAAGCTGAAGACAGTTTTGTAAACCATCAGATCTTTTTTTTCTTCTTGCGAATTCCTTCAATTATATGAAAGTTGCATCATTCTTGATAAAACATTTACTTTGTCATTTGCTATATTTTGTAGCAACTTGCATACATTTTTTCTTATTATCAATTTTTATTTAGCAACATCTTCTAAATTATTTTATCCTTTTATTTGAAAAAGATAAGAAATTATTCTTACTATCTTTCAAAAATCAATTTGCTTAAGTGCTTTCAATATTTTGAGCTCTCTGCGTTTAGTTTAATATATCTTATCATCTGTTTTGTTACATCAGTCATCACTATTGACTATTGACTTACTTAATATATAATAAGGTGCACCTACATTTAGAATATTTAGTTTATGTGGTTCTAAGATAGTTTAGACTTTTGGCGTATCAGCCTAATAAGACTATTAACGTAATGTGGTTCTAAGAAACTATTTTTAAAAAGCTATGATATAGACCTGAAACTCTTCACACTAAAATAATGAATTATTGAAAATGAGTTCAGATTTATATCATAAACAATGAGCTCTGCAATGTATGCAACCCTCGCGCGCATGACATTTTCATAGTGGTCAACTAGCTCTACTGATTTTGTTAGTTGTATAAAAACTTACTCCATTTTGAACCCCTGCTACCTTAGACCTTAAACACTTATAGACACGGCTTTCATCGACGCAGTAAAGCCAACATGATCGTACTGATGTGACGTCAGTTGTGGGCAAAAACTTGGCGTTAAACAAGTAAATAAAAACACTTAGGGGCACTTGACCCATGACATTGCTTAAACGATTTAATTACCCGTATGCCCACAAATAGCACGTGACATCAGTCGTGGGTATAAAAGTTATGTTGGCTTCACCATGCGACGAGGAGCAAATAGCCCATACCGCGACCATAAGTGGGCATGGTCTAAGGATACTATATATGGAATCCAAATGATACCATTACGTTAAATTAATTACAAATAAACATAAATTAAAAATGAGTATGCTGAAATGTTATTCTTAGTGACAACGTCAATGGGGACTTCCCATTAAATAAATTAACATAAAATTATTATTGCGCAATAGTTGTTTGATATTGATCATTATATTTGATAATAAAAACATTGCGCAATAATATTTATACTACACATTTGATAAATTAGTATTTAAAATAAGTCATGGCTTTTTATATTATTTCTATTAACTTTTAATATATGTACTATTGTGCAATAATTTAAACACTTTTCAATAATCCCATCTGACAAGAAGCAGCAAATGAAGACCCACATGCATTGTATGATATTAATTATAGTTACATAATCAAAGTATTTTATGATATATCTACACTTTTAATGCAACATAGGTGGCTGCTTTGGAAACATTAGGTCTGTTCTGTGATATTAGACAGTAAACACACAATAGCAATTAGGCTCCAGGCTTTACATGTGATGGTGGGTTAAATTTTAGACCATATGCACTCATAGACACACCGACGCGGTGAAGCCAACATGTTTGGTGCGTGTGACCATGGCAAGCGAGATCTAGCAAAATGACTATAAACATTTATTGCAAAAGGTTTAATTGATTTTTTTTTTAAATAAAATAGATTGATTTAACTACAATAAGCGTGCGACCCATGAAACGAGCAGAAAAAGCACACGGCGCGTCTATAAGTGTATATGTTCCAACACACGTAAATGTTTGTTTTCTTGACTCTACCTTAAAAGTAAATAGAGTATAGGATTATTTAAATTTTCCAATTGTAGCCACCTTATGCTAAATCATCAAAAATGCACTTCTTGTCAGAATTATTAAACCAAATTGAACCTTATATCTTACCAATGTTATAATAATAAATTGTGATATAATTAAATAAATAAAATAAATAAGTCTTACCAACCCTATAAATAAAAACATAATTAAACCACTCCCAATAAAAATAATTACCTTTCTGGACCAAAACAATCTTCTTTTAAAATTGATAACATAATCCATTAATTAAAGGTAATAATAAAACTTAAGTCCTCAAATCCTACATGAATTAAGTCCGTAATAAACACTTTCAATTAATTGTGATACATTTTTCTTTGTTATTTAGTGCACTTGTTGCCAAAGTTCTTATATACTACTAAGTCCAAAGGAGACACTCAATAGAAACACTCATTAGAAACACTAATAGATCACTCAGGAAAAGGAAAAACTATTACTATTAAAATTGCATTAAAGCATCACAATATCAACAAATGCAATGTTAAATGTGATGAATCAATTTTACTAACTAATCGTGCAATGTTAATATAATCATCAAGAGGCAAAACAGTAATTTTGTTTGGAAAATGCTTGATTATTTAATCGCGTCCATAAATTACATAACACTTTAATTGTGACCAAATATTTATAAAACATTGTTTACACCTTGATAAAAATATCAACTGATTGTGCAATGCTAAAGTATTGTTTACATTCCATCAGCTATTTAAACCAAATATATAATTAATATTGTTCCTTGATAAGATTATAAAAATATTATTTCAAGCCATTCAAATTTCAATAGAACATGTTCATTCCTGTTGCTGTGAATCATTTGGAAACTATACGCAAGGGGGTGATTCATATGCCCCAGGTTTATGTTTAATCTCCCTTGATGGCTTTCCAAGAACTCAAAGCAAGTCCAGGCTTGTAAAATGATTGCATAATATGATGCAAGTTGATTGAACTTTGTTTGAATAGAATGTCGTATTAAGATATTTTAAAATGAACAAAGCTAAGAAGATTGCAATCACAGTTAGTAGTAATTACTGTGAAAGTGCAAATTTGTTGTAAAATATTGGGTTTATTATTAGATATCTGTTAAATAGTTGATGAAATGATGCAATTTTAAGGTAATTTATATGCCGATAGCTAACCTGAAAGCATTTTTCGCAGTATCTATACGAGGGATTGTTATTCTGCGACTTGCACTGCACACAAGTCCAGAAATCCTTTCGTCCATCAGTCTCCGTTATCGTAACAGTGTCTATCGAACCCGTATCTGACGTTTCACCGTCCGTCGCCCACGCTTCTAACGAGCTGTCGCAAAGAACAGCGGCGATTGCACCTTCGGCTCCCTGGAAATCCTAAGAAAACAAACAAATTAGTTACAAAGTTCTAAAAAAGAAATGTTAGATAGACAAAATTATTGACGAATACGCTATTTGGAGGCAGATTTGTCACTTTGATATGTTTCCTTAAGTAAGTCTGCAGTGTTCATGCCTTAGATCATATACACTTTTGCCAACGCAATTCAGCAAACATGATAGGTGCGTGTGACGTCAGTTGTGGGCAAAAACGCGTACATAGCGACAGACATAAAAACGACGTCAGTCGTGGGTATAGAACGGTGCTATGTTGGCTTCACCTTGCGACAAGCTAAAAATAGCACATGAATAGCCTATGATGTAAGATATAGATAAATTTAACTAACTTAAAATAAGAAATACTAGCGTATGAATGACGTTGTTGCACATATAATAGTCACTAACAACTTAAAAAATAATCCTATTATGTACATTTTATATTCTAGATCCTTTATCAAAGATTCAGCAGAATTGTTGTAAGCGATACTCTCAAAAAGCGCCCAAAATTGAAGTTTTGAGGTCTTTAATTTTCCAGATCGCTCCTCAGTCGAGCTCGTAAGCCTAAGCAGACAACAAAACCACCGTTTCTCAACGTACTCGACCACCTACTGAACTTGACCCCGGATCAACAAACCCTTCGACGCCTTCCACGGTTATTCACGTCGTCGTCCTTGGCGACTTGACAAAGACAATGAAAAGATATCCCTTCACCCTCACTGACACCCCTCTGTGAATCTTTGCAAAAAATGTGGGACTTGCTGCGGATATCCGCAACCCCGGACCGACGAAATAACAAGAACCGCGCGTGCTTTTCTTCCCGGAAAACAAAGAACGCGCTCCACTGACGCCGAAAGTACCCAACATGATTGGTGCGTGTGATATTAGTTGTGAAAAAGAACATTTTTACGCAAAACGTCTATGAACCTTGTCAGATAACGTTACTAAATTATTTAATTAACAAATATTATTTGTTTTACATAAATATTGAATTGACGTCAATTGTGGGCATAAAAGTTGTTATGTTGGCTTCACATTGCAATAAACAAATTAATATCAAACATTTATAAAAATTCTCCTTACCTCTGTTCCACTTGATGAATAGTTATCAGGAAACTCTTCATCGCCAGACAAACTGGCAACATCATATTCCAATTCGACTTCCAGATCGCTGCCATCCGTATCCGATTTGGTGTCCGTATCCGATGTATCTCGTGCCACGTCTGTAAAATTAGCCATAAAGATACCATTCTCTGTAAAATCCAAGGTGTCCAAAAATCCTACCGGTTTCCCTATCCTGTATACTGTAAACGCTTTCCGTGTCGTTATCGGAGGCCAGAGAGCTTTCACTCTCCAATCGAAAATAATAAAACCGAGGCCTCTTCACTTCCCTTATATCTTCATCTTCATATTTTCTTTTATTCCATTCCATCACTGATAATAGAAAGAAATTAATTGATTAGATTTACTGTTTGAGTTGTTTAAGTATACTGGTAATGTTTTTAATAGTGGCTGCTACTTTATACACATTTCCCCCTCCATTATGATCCTTATATCATCACCCCTTGTCTTGTCACACAGGGGGTGCTACAATAAAGTACTTAACATAACAATAAGCGCTTTATAAATATTACAAAACCTTTCATCAGTTTATTTGTTCCTTTTTGCATTATCACTAATGATTCAAAGAATTACTCATTTATAGTTGATTAGAAATGTTTCCAAGTAATGGGTGATTAATTGCATCTTACTTGTACGAACATGTTAGAAAAATAATTGAATTAGTTCTCATACCTTCAATTGTTCAAAATAATGATGTTTTTTAGTTCAAACAACATAAATAACTGTGAATTTTAAGATTTCACTCTATAATGCATATCTATCCCCTCTCTCTTTTACCCCCATATCAATACATTTAACTTTTATTTAATTATGTAAATCATTATTAAACATATGTTTAGATAATTTAATTATTATATTATGTAAATATCTTGTTATTCTCATTCAACTGCTGTTATTGTATTATTTTGAAAGAGAAATTTATTAATAATGTTTTAATTGCTACTTTTATATTTGTTTTTAATTTAAAATATATCAAACATGTGTTGTTCATTCATGTTGTCAACATTTTTGTACAAAAGAAAGTGAATCATAACATTGGAAATTTACAAATTGTAAACAAGTTGTGACCAGTCAGTTTCAAAGGCTCCAAAAATGGAGATTAGACATTTATTTATTGTAGAACCTGTAAGCTGACCATCAAATTCTACTCCTACTTTACTTTACTCAAAGTTTAAGCAAAATATCTTTACGTTTAATCTTCCTCTATCGAACGAGATAAAGCGCGAGTCTCTGAATTAAAAAACAAAAAACGAAGATTTTCCGAAAATCTCCGACCTATGACGAACCGCCACCGATTTATTTGGAAAATTATTACATAGCCACATTTAATGAAAAAAGTGTAAACATGTAAAAAATCGCCCAGAAAAATGTTTTGGAAACGTAACCTGTAAATAGCGTAACAAAATCGCTCAGAAAATAATACATTTTGTAAAAAAATCGCTCAGAGATGAGTTGTTTGCACAAAAACAAATTAAAAACGCTTTTATAGTTACAATATTGCACATCTAATAATTAATATAAAAATGTACACAAATACTCAAAAACCGGCGTAAACATTCTGTTCATAAAAACAATTACAGAATATCGCACATTTAATGATTAAAATCGATTAAAAATTAATAAAAATGTAAAAAATCGCTTAGAAAATTGCGATTTCTACACAAAAACGCGATGAAAATGCATTAACAGCTCAAATTTCTCACGTATAATGCTTGAAATTTACCGAAAATTAACAGTACTAATAAAAAAATGTTTAAAAAACTTTTTATTTCACAAAAATTAAAAAAGCCTAAAAATTGTAAAAATCGCTCTAATCACCAAATCAGAAACTGATTAAAAATACGCCAAAAATCGCTTAAATATTCTATTTATTTCACAAAACTAATTAAAATGCCCAAAAAAGGCAAAAATCGCTCATTATATTTGAAAAATTCATCAAAATGCCCAAGAAACCGCAAAAAAAAACATTTAAAAAATTTAGTCAAAATTCTTCAAAAAAATGGTACAAAAAATATATTTTTTTTATGAATAGTGCGCATTACAAACCAAAAACCGCCTAAAAAAAAGGCAAAAATCGCTCAAAAACACTTCTATTTTTTTAAATTGATCAAGAAATACTTTAATTGTACAAATTTGATAAAAAAATTACCAAATACCTCTCAAAAGACTTATGTTTCAAAAATCGCTCATAAAACTCTTTTATTTAACTAAATTGACCAAAATGCACTTTAATTGCACAAAATTAATTACAAATTGACCAAAAACTACCAAAAACGTTCAAGAAAACGCAAAAATTGCTCATAAAACACTTCAATTGCACAAAGTTGAAAAAGAAAATGCAAAAAACATTTTTGTTGTTCAAAATTAAGCAGAAACCGGCCAGAAAACCTTTATATTTCACAAAATGTCCAAAAAATGCAAAAACTGCTCATAAAACCCTTTTATTTAATAAAATTGCACAAAATTGATCAAAAATTTACTAAAAATCGCTCAGAAAACCTTTAAATTTAATCAAAATAAAAAAGAAAATGCACCAATCGCTCTAAGACACTTTTAAATTCTAAAAATTGATAAAAAACGCTTAAATTGTACGAAATTGATCAAAAATTGAGCAAAAATCTCCCAGAAGACCTTTATATTTATATTATTATAATAAAAACGCTGAAAAACAACTTTATTTAGATAAATTGATCAAAACACACTTTAATTGCACAAAATTCATTACAAACTTTTTAAAAACTACTTTTATTGCACAAGTGATTGAAAATTTGCAAGAAACTCCTCAGAAAACCTGTAGTATCACAAAATGTCCACTTGACTGCAAAAATCGCTCATAACCCTTTTATTTAACTAAATTGATCAAAACATACTTTAATTGCACAAAATTGATTGCAAATTTACCAAAAATCGCTCACAAAACCTTTCTATATTTGTAAAATGATGAAAAAACACTTAAATTGTACCAAATTTCACAAAATGTCCAAGAAAATTGCAAAAATCGCGCTCATAAAACCCTCTTATGCAACTAAATTGATTAAAAACACTTTAATTGTACAACATTCTTACCAATGATCGCTCTAAAACACATTAATTTTTCTTGATTGATTAAAAAAACTTTTATTGCGCAAAATTGATCAACCAAAAATCGCTCAGAAATCAAAAAATTACCGGAAACTCCTCAGAAGACCTTTAATATTTCACAAAATGTCAATACAATGCAAAAATCGCTCATTAAACCCTTTTATTTAACAAAATTTCAAAATAAACTTTAATTGTACAAAATTGATTACAAATTTACCAAAAATCGCTCAGAAAACCATTTTATATTCGTAAATAGATCAAAAAACACTTTCATTGTACAAAATTGATCAAAAACTTACCAAAAACCGCCCAGAAATTCTTTATATTTCACAAAATGTACAAGAAAATGCAAAAATCGCTCTAAAACACTTTTATTGTACTAAATTGATAAAAAACACATTTAATGCTCAAAATTGATCAAAAACTTACTAAAAACCGCTCGGAATACTATATATTCCACAAAATGTCCATAAAAATGCAAAAAATCGCTCGTAAAACTCTTTATTAATGTAAATTGATCAAAAAATTCTTTTATTTAAAAAAAAATTGATAAAATTGTACCAAAAACCGCTTAAAAGACCATTATATTTTACACTATGTGCAAGAAAATGAAAAAATCGCACAAAATTGATCAAATATTTACCAAAAACAGCTTAGACGACTCTTTATATTTTATAAAATGTCCAATAAATGCAAAAATCGCTCATAAAACCTTTTTTAATTAAACTAAATTGATCAAAACACACTTTAATTGCACAATATTGGTCAAAACTTTACCAAAAACCACTCAGAAGACCTTTAATATTTCACAAAATGTTCAATACAATCCAAAAATCGCTCATAACCCTTTTATTTAACTAAATTGATCAAAACAAACTTTATTTGCACAAAATTGATTACAAACTTACCAAAAATCGCTCAGAAAACCTTTTTATATTCGTAAATTGATCCAAAAACACTTTTATTGTACAAATTTGATCAAAAACTTACCAAAAATCGCAAATATCGCGCTCATAAAACCCTAAATTAATTAAAAACACTTTAATTGTTACAATATTAATAACAAATTTATCAATAGTCGCTCTAAAACACTTAAATTTTCCTAAATTGATAAAAAACAGTTCTATTGCACAAAATTTATTTAAAATTTACCAAAAATTGCTCAGAAGTCCTTTTTTATTTTCGTAAATTGATCAAAAAATACTTTTATTGCACATAATTTACCAAAAATCGCTCAGAAGACACTTATATTTTCTTAAATTTATCAAAAACCACTTTCGTTGCACAAAATTAATTACAAATTTACCAAAAATCACTCAAAAGATCTTTTAATAATCGTAAATTGATCAAAAAACACTTTTATTGTGCAAAATTTACCAAAAATCGCCCAGAAAACCTTTATATTTCACAAAATGTCCAAGAAAATTTATACAATCGCGCTCATAAAACCTTAAACTGATTAAAAACACTTTAAAACCTTATTTTCGTAAATTGACCAAAAAATACCTTTATTGCACAAAATTGATCAAAAATTTACCGAAAACAGCCCAGAAGACCATTAATATTTCACAAAATGTCCAATAAAACTCAAAAATCGCTCATAAAAACCCTTTATCTAATCTAAATTGATCAAAACACACTTTGATTGCACAAAATTGATGAAAAATTTACCAAAACCCGCTCAGAAGACCTTCATATTTCACAAAAAAATGCAAAAATCGCTCATAAAACACCTTTTTTCATGTAAATTGATCAAAAAATTAATACAAATGCACCAAAAACCGTTTATATTATATTTCACAATAAGTCCAAGAAAATGTAAAAATCGTAAAAATTAATCAAAAATCGCTCAAAAGACTCTTTATATTTAATAAATTCAAAAATCGCTTATAAAACCTTTTTTAATAAACTAAATTGATCAAAACACAATTTAATTGCACAAAACTGGTCAAAAATTTACTAAAAACTGCTCAGAAGACCTTTATTATTCAAAAAATGTCCAATAAAATGCAAAAATCGCTCATAGCCCTGTTATTTAACAAAATTGATAAAAACAAACTTTGATTGCACAAAATTGATTACAAATTTACCAAAAATCGCCCAAAAAACCTTTTTATTTCACAAAATTGAAGAAGAAAAACGTTCTAAAACACATTTAGTTTTTCTAAATTGACTTAAAACTGCATAAAATTGATCAAAAACTGCACAGATCTTTATATTTCACAAAATGTCCAAGAAAATGCAAATATTCCTCATAAAACCTTTTTATTTAAATAAATTAAGCAAAAAGCACACTTTAACTGCACAAAATAGATTAAAAATATACCAAAAATCGCTCAAAAAAGCCAAAGAAACCCAAAAATCGCTGATAGAACCTTTTTATTTCGCAAATTTGAAATAAAAAATAGCAAAAATCTTTCTCAAACGCTTTAAATGCACAAAACTGATACAAAATGTACCTTAAACCGCTCAAAAAAGCTTTATATTTCATTATTCAAAAATAAATTGATCAAAACACATTTTAATTGATCAAAAAAGTCGCTCAGAAAACACTTGTTACACATTTATTTTTCCTAAATTGGTCCAAAAACACTTTTATTGCAGAAAATGCAAAAATTGCTTTAAAACACTTTTATTTTTTATCAGAAATGTACCAAAAACTGGTCAGTAGACCTTTATGTTCCATAAAATGTCCAAGATAATGCTAAAATTGCATCATAAAACCATTTTACACCAAATTTATCAAAAATTTACCAAGAAAACCTTTCACAAAATTAAACAATCACTCTAAAACACTTTTATTGCAGAAAATTAATCAAAAGCTTACCAAAAAGTGCTCAAAAGACCTCTATATTTTACAAACAGTCAAAGAAAATGCAAACAAATAATAATAAAACTAAATTGATTAAAAATAAGTTCAACTACACAAAATGGATTAAAAATTTACCAAAAATCGCTCAAAAAACGTTTTTCTTTAATAAAAATCTCAACAAAACTCAAAAAATCAAGAAAATTTGTGAGCTAGACCTTAAGATATGCTACAGTGAACCTTTACCTTCAAAACATTGTTTGCAAAACATACATTTACAACAAAGTCCATGAAAAATCAAAAATTTAACTACAAGCTCAAAACCTAAGGAACTTACCACGGAAATTGTGCAAAAAAAATGTTTATGTATTTACCCATAAAACAATATAATTAGAATTCAAAGGTCATCTGAATTTCTAGTGGAAATGAACGTTGTACCTATTACCTGAATGTGATGCAGGCAGATGACCTGCTGGAGTCCGCAGGTAGAGTTTACCTGATCATGTGGTTACTCCAGTCAACTTGTAGAGTATGGCAAGGTTGAGGTCCAGAAGATCTTGAAGATCCACTTGCAATAACATTTTAAAGTCATCTTCTGTGATTGAAAAGGCTTGCTTTGATGTTCAGGTATACCATGATATGGTGACTTGTAACAAGTTCTGGATTCAATAGTAGATGCTTCAGATGTAGAAATTGCTGACTGACAATCAAAATCCATTGTAAGTGGCACAATAAATTGTGTCAAGTGTGCCAAATAATTGTGCTGCCACACTATCTTGATAAAACAATATTGTTTGTCGTCCGTGATTTATACTGAGCATACTTCTTCATAAATTAATAATACCAGAAGACTCTGCAATTGATAGTTGTAGACAGGTTTAAATCTTCACTTATTCTGTATCGTTTCTTCATGATTAAACAGTTTTCTTTCTTTATAATACTCCAAAGGTAAGTTTGGAAGATTTCAAACTCCATATTTAAAACTTTGTAAGTTGCTCTGCTTCCTCTTCACTTGCTGTGGGTTGACAGCTGGCCCAGTTCATAATTTCCTCCTCTTCCCAGATGTTGCCTTCACAATGTTTTGCATAGTGACCATAAATGCGTTGCACCCCTTTCTACGTTTCTTGTATATAATTGCTTCTATGTTCTTGTTGATACAGGTTCCAGATGTCACTGTCCAAATCATTGTTGAAGTCAGCATTGTTCCATGCGTTTTGTCAAGAAGATCTTCTTGTAGTTTTATGAAATTGATAAATATTGTTTTTTATATATCTCACGAAAAGGGATAATAATAAAAGCAACTTGACACTCATGTCAGACAAAATATAATGTCAAAATCGTAATACAAAAATATAAATCAAAGTGTACAATTTAATAAACCATCACCAACGCTGAATTACAATTCATTTAGATCAAAGCAAGCTAATTCGTTACTTCACTCGCACTAAAAAGTTACTTAATAGAACAATAAAATATTATACACATATCCACTAGATCAACTAGATTAGGATCATTATATCCAAACTTCAAAACATTTCTAAACTCCTAAAGACAAATTAAATCGTGAAAAACCTAAACGTCTTTGTTTTGTAAATTCAATCAATTTTATGATTCTCATTTTATTCCAAATACCATAACTTAATAACTAGAATATTATAATTAGTTAGATATACGATAATTTTTAAACTACAAACGTACATCTTAACGATTGCAGAATGATTTACATATATTAATAAAAATAACACAATATTCAATTATATTGTTTGCACTCACCAATAAACATTGCTTGGAATAATCAAGTCACCCATGAAATAAATCAAACATTTCATGTTCAATCATGCAAAACAATTAACATAACCCCAAATATTTATTTTTACTAAAATATAATGTTATGCACAATAAATCATTGCAAATAAAGCAAGAGCAATTAAAACAACACTTACTGAACTGGTTTAGCACAAATTGAATCAACTAACAATAAAAAAATAATTCATGTTTACCATAAATTACAATAAATTTTATTTCAGTAATAATATGAACGATAACTTACTATTTCTCATTATTTAACTTCCAGTTTGTGTTATAACAATACAATATAAAAGGTGTAATGTAATATAGAAGGAGCAAACACCTGTTGCAGTCGCGGATAAATACTAACTGGCGATATCTAGGCGACCTCTCTTACCATCCCCCCCGCCATAACATAATAAAAGAAAAACGTTAGATGGCATTTAAACGATGCAGATGGTAGACGCATCTAATGTACCAAAATAACTGCATTATTTTAACAGTTAGTCGATTAGCCTTATTTATTGTATGAAAAAAAAATCGAATAAAAACACAATGCACGATTTACCTCGTTCAATGCTGCTCGGGCTTTGCATCACGGTTTGGGTGCTTCCTGGACTCATTTCGATAATCCTATTATATTCTGTTAACACTAATTACATAAATATTACTATGTACACTTAACCACTATGACTAGGTTATTTAAGTTGTGTGGATTATTATTTAAAGGCTTGCCCGAAACCACGTCGCTATCATCCAGTTGAACATGTTAAAACTTGCTTGGTATGCGACTCGTTCCGGAAATAACAATGTTTTAGCGCCGGCGCAATGATTGTCAAAACGGCGTCATGGCGCGTTCATTCAAAATCACTAATGAGTTGGAATTATTAAAACCATAAATGCATTTCTTCAAAATGCATATAAATTTTATTAGTTTATATTGTTTAATTATGTTGGTTTAAACAATTAATTCAAAGTGAAGCACAGATCTAAGACTTTGTATCTATAACACCCATAGTAGAGAATATTGGTGTATATTAAGTTGCCTAATACTAATTTTGTATTGAATTTATTAAATTCAGAACTATTACTAATACCTTCTGCTATTTCTAATATTTAAGAACTGTTAAATTACTTAAATATATTTAAACAAGGCATAAAAGCTTTTTAGTACATTACATATCTTCTCCCAAAAACTTGATTGATTAACAATGCGGGGGGGTTATTCTGGCATATATCGTATATCGCTAATCGCAATTAATGGAGGGGAAGTGTGACATTTAAATCATAAATTTGTAATTTAATACATATTGACGTTAAAAAATACAAATACAATTAACATGAAGCTTGGTATTGAGTTTATATTACTAGATGGTCCTGTAGAACGAAAAGAGATCAACGGCAGATTTTTTTAATTAATAATGACGTCATTAATTGCGATAAGCGATATATGCCAGAATAACCCCCCATGAGCCATGTCGGTATGCAACAAATCACACCTCTTATCATATCATAGACATATAAAGGACACCGGAAACACACAGCCAGCTTGATATATATTATTCATTCTGTGGCTTGCTATTTAGGATTTTAGCCAATCTCATCTACAATCATAAATAAAAATATGCATAAAAAGTATTATAGCATCTCATGCCTGTTAATAATAGCAAAACGACAAAAACGTTCATCAAGCAACACAATATAATTTATTATTTGAAAATAAATTTTGAGTTCAATGCAAACCGACTGCTGAGAATAACTAAATCTTTGTTTATAATAACTGACCGAGTTTTGAGTTATATAACTATTTATTCACATGTGTAATATAGGTAGCGTAATAATCAACTTGCGTAAAATCAAAAATTTTGAGTTTTTTTTTTAATTTATTGTGAATTTAAAACATATATTTTTTTAACTTTTTTTTTCGACGGTGCTAACAAATGAAATTTAAAAAAGTTTTTTTTTTGCATTCAAGCCACAAACGCAGTAGGTTGTAGGCCAAAGCGAAAGTCCGTAGGTCAAACGGCGATCGACGAAAGTTTCGGTTTTATCGCCAATACGTACATAAGCTCACGTCGCCACACTAAAATTCGCAAACGTGGACCAATGTCGGCAATTTTTTGGTTACCGGGGTAATTTGGACCGCTGATTACGATTCCGGAATCGCCGTTTCGATATTCGTAACCGTTCACCTTCTAATTCACAGCGGTTTTTCGGTGTAATTTTATTACGAAAACGTGTGAAACAAATATAGTTTTAAGAGGCCGAGAGGGACGCAATTGCTCCTGTGGCAAGCCAACAGACTCCGGCAGATGCTTTTGCAAACCGGAAATCCGTAGGTCAAAGGGTTTTCCTTCGGCAATCGATTGTATCGCTTAGTACGTACGTAAGCTAGTGTTTTTCAGAGTAAAATCTATAAATGTGGATGAAAGTTTGTAATTTTTTGTTTTCTGGGGTAATTTGGAGCCCTGATTACGATTTCGATATTGTCGTTTCGATGTTCCCAACATATCCCCCTCTTATGCAAAAATGGCTATTTTTGGTCAATTTGAAAGTTCTAAATGGGTGAAACTAACATACTTCTAGCCGGCCGATGAGGACCCAGATTTTTTTGTGTAAAGCCACAGACCCTAGTAAGTTGTCAGAGAAAGCGGAAGTCCGTGCTTCAAGGGGTTCTCCTTCGGCGATCGAAAGAGTCAAAACATACCAAAGGGGGGGGTCTTTCTCCATTTTCGACTAGGATTTTTTCAATTTTAAGTAAAAAAGGTCGTTTTTTTTACATTTCCTGACGTAAAATGAACCCCTGATTACGATTTTGGGGGTCCGACTCCGATATTCCTAGCACCTTGGCGGCAATTTTAAAATAACCGCCAAAAACACGTTTTTTTGCGTTTGAAAGGGCAAAAAAGGCACTAAACGGTGAAGGGCAAGGACGCAATTGCTCATGAGGGTAGTCAACAGACCCATCTGAATCTCCGCCAAACCGGAAGTCCGTAGGTCAAAGGGTTTTCCTTCGGCGATCGACGAAAGTTTCGGTTTTATCGCCAATACGTACATAAGCTCACGTCGCCACACTAAAATTCGCAAACGTGGACCAATGTCGGCAATTTTTTGGTTACCGGGGTAATTTGGACCGCTGATTACGATTCCGGAATCGCCGTTTCGATATTCGTAACCGTTCACCTTCTAATTCACAGCGGTTTTTCGGTGTAATTTTATTACGAAAACGTGTGAAACAAATATAGTTTTAAGAGGCCGAGAGGGACGCAATTGCTCCTGTGGCAAGCCAACAGACTCCGGCAGATGCTTTTGCAAACCGGAAATCCGTAGGTCAAAGGGTTTTCCTTCGGCAATCGATTGTATCGCTTAGTACGTACGTAAGCTAGTGTTTTTCAGAGTAAAATCTATAAATGTGGATGAAAGTTTGTAATTTTTTGTTTTCTGGGGTAATTTGGAGCCCTGATTACGATTTCGATATTGTCGTTTCGATGTTCCCAACATATCCCCCTCTTATGCAAAAATGGCTATTTTTGGTCAATTTGAAAGTTCTAAATGGGTGAAACTAACATACTTCTAGCCGGCCGATGAGGACCCAGATTTTTTTGTGTAAAGCCACAGACCCTAGTAAGTTGTCAGAGAAAGCGGAAGTCCGTGCTTCAAGGGGTTCTCCTTCGGCGATCGAAAGAGTCAAAACATACCAAAGGGGGGGGTCTTTCTCCATTTTCGACTAGGATTTTTTCAATTTTAAGTAAAAAAGGTCGTTTTTTTTACATTTCCTGACGTAAAATGAACCCCTGATTACGATTTTGGGGGTCCGACTCCGATATTCCTAGCACCTTGGCGGCAATTTTAAAATAACCGCCAAAAACACGTTTTTTTTGCGTTTGAAAGGGCAAAAAAGGCACTAAACGGTGAAGGGCAAGGACGCAATTGCTCATGAGGGTAGTCAACAGACCCATCTGAATCTCCGCCAAACCGGAAGTCCGTAGGTCAAAGGGTTTTCCTTCGGCGATCGACGAAAGTTTCGGTTTTATCGCCAATACGTACATAAGCTCACATCGCCACACTAAAATTCGCAAACGTGGACCAATGTTGGCAATTTTTTGGTTACTGGGGTAATTTGGACCGCTGATTACGATTCCGGAATCGCCGTTTCGATATTCGTAACCGTTCACCTTCTAATTCATAGCGGTTTTTCGGTGTATTTTTATTACGAAAACGTGTGAAACAAATATAGTTTTAAGAGGCCGAGAGGGACGCAATTGCTCCTGTGGCAAGCCAACAGACCCCGGCAGATGCTTTTGCAAACCGGAAGTCCGTAGGTCAAAGGGTTTTCCTTCGGCGATCGATTGTATTGCTTAGTACGTACGTAAGCTAGTGTTTTTCAGAGTAAAATCTATAAATGTGGATGAAAGTATGTAATTTTTTGTTTTCTGGGGTAATTTGGAGCCCCGATTACGATTTCGATATCGCCGTTTCGATATTCTCATCATTTCCCCCTCTTATGTAATAATGGCTATTTTCGACCCATTTAAAAGTTCTAAATGCGTAAAACTAACATACTTCTAGCCGACCGATGAAGACCCAGATTTTTTTGTGTGAAGCCACAGACCCTAATAAGTTGTCGGAGAAAGCGGAAGTCCGTGCTTCAAGGGGTTCTCCTTCGGCGATCGAAAGAGTCGAAACATACCAAAGGGGGGGGTCTTTCTCCATTTTCGACTAGGATTTTTTCAATTTTAAGAAAAAAAGGTCGGTTTTTTTACATTTCCTGACGTAAAATGAACCCCTGATTACAATTTTAGGGGTCCGACTCCGATATTCCTAGCACCCTGGCGGCAATTTTAAAATAACCGCCAAAAACACGTTTTTTTTGCGTTTGGAAGGGCAATAAAGGCACTAAACGGTGAATGGCAAGGACGCAATTGCTCCAGAAGATAGTCAACAGACCCATCTGAATCTCCGCCAAACCGGAAGTCCGTAGGTCAAAGGGTTTTCCTTCGGCGATCGACGAAAGTTTCGGTTTTATCGCCAATACGTACATAAGCTCACGTCGCCACACTAAAACTCGCAAACGTGGACCAATGTTGGCAATTTTTTGGTTACCGGGGTAATTTGGACCGCTGATTACGATTCCGGAATCGCCGTTTCGATATTCGTAACCGTTCACCTTCTAATTCACAGCGGTTTTTCGGTGTATTTTTATTACGAAAACGTGTGAAACAAATATAGTTTTAAGATGCCGAGAGGGACGCAATTGCTCCTGTGGCAAGCCAACAGACCCCGGCAGATGCTCTCGCAAACCGGAAGTCCGTAGGTCAAAAGGTTTACCTTCGGCGATCGATTGTATCGCTTAGTACGTACGTAAGCTCGTGTTTTATCACAGTAAAATCTACAAATGTGGATGAAAGTTTGTAATTTTTTGTTTTCTGGGGTGATTTGGAGCCCTGATTACGATTTCGATATCGTCGTTTCGATGTTCCCAACATATCCCCCTCTTATGCAAAAATGGCTGTTTTTGGTCAATTTGAAAGTTCTAAATGAGTGAAACTAACATACTTCTAGCCGGCCGATGAGGACCCAGATTTTTTTGTGTGAAGCCACAGACCCTAGTAAGTTGTCAGAGAAAGCGGAAGTCCGTGCTTCGAGGGGTTCTCCTTCGGCGATCGAAAGAGTCAAAACATACCAAAGTGGGGGGTCTTTCTCCTTTTTCGACTAGGATTTTTTCAATTTTAAGTAAAAAAGGTCGGTTTTTTTACATTTCCTGACGTAAAATGAACCCCTGATTACGATTTTGGGGGTCCGACACCGATATTCCTAGCACCCTGGCGGCAAATTTAAAATAACCGCAAAAATCACGTTTTTTTTGCGTTTCGAACGGCAAAAAAGGCACTAAACGGTGAAGGGCAAGGACGCAATTGCTCCTGAGGGTAGTCAACAGACCCATCTGAATCTCCGCCAAACCGGAAGTCCGTAGGTCAAAGGGTTTTCCTTCGGCGATCGACGAAAGTTTCGGTTTTATCGCCAATACGTACATAAGCTCACGTCGCCACACTAAAACTCGCAAACGTGGACCAATGTTGGCAATTTTTTGGTTACCGGGGTAATTTGGACCGCTGATTACGATTCCGGAATCGCCGTTTCGATATTCGTAACCGTTCACCTTCTAATTCACAGCGGTTTTTCGGTGTATTTTTATTACGAAAACGTGTGAAACAAATATAGTTTTAAGATGCCGAGAGGGACGCAATTGCTCCTGTGGCAAGCCAACAGACCCCGGCAGATGCTCTCGCAAACCGGAAGTCCGTAGGTCAAAAGGTTTACCTTCGGCGATCGATTGTATCGCTTAGTACGTACGTAAGCTCGTGTTTTATCACAGTAAAATCTACAAATGTGGATGAAAGTTTGTAATTTTTTGTTTTCTGGGGTGATTTGGAGCCCTGATTACGATTTCGATATCGTCGTTTCGATGTTCCCAACATATCCCCCTCTTATGCAAAAATGGCTGTTTTTGGTCAATTTGAAAGTTCTAAATGAGTGAAACTAACATACTTCTAGCCGGCCGATGAGGACCCAGATTTTTTTGTGTGAAGCCACAGACCCTAGTAAGTTGTCAGAGAAAGCGGAAGTCCGTGCTTCGAGGGGTTCTCCTTCGGCGATCGAAAGAGTCAAAACATACCAAAGGGGGGGGTCTTTCTCCTTTTTCGACTAGGATTTTTTCAATTTTAAGTAAAAAAGGTCGGTTTTTTTACATTTCCTGACGTAAAATGAACCCCTGATTACGATTTTGGGGGTCCGACACCGATATTCCTAGCACCCTGGCGGCAAATTTAAAATAACCGCAAAAATCACGTTTTTTTTGCGTTTCGAACGGCAAAAAAGGCACTAAACGGTGAAGGGCAAGGACGCAATTGCTCCTGAGGGTAGTCAACAGACCCATCTGAATCTCCGCCAAACCGGAAGTCCGTAGGTCAAAGGGTTTTCCTTCGGCGATCGACGAAAGTTTCGGTTTTATCGCCAATACGTACATAAGCTCACATCGCCACACTAAAATTCGCAAACGTGGACCAATGTTGGCAATTTTTTGGTTACTGGGGTAATTTGGACCGCTGATTACGATTCCGGAATCGCCGTTTCGATATTCGTAACCGTTCACCTTCTAATTCATAGCGGTTTTTCGGTGTATTTTTATTACGAAAACGTGTGAAACAAATATAGTTTTAAGAGGCCGAGAGGGACGCAATTGCTCCTGTGGCAAGCCAACAGACCCCGGCAGATGCTTTTGCAAACCGGAAGTCCGTAGGTCAAAGGGTTTTCCTTCGGCGATCGATTGTATTGCTTAGTACGTACGTAAGCTAGTGTTTTTCAGAGTAAAATCTATAAATGTGGATGAAAGTATGTAATTTTTTGTTTTCTGGGGTAATTTGGAGCCCCGATTACGATTTCGATATCGCCGTTTCGATATTCTCATCATTTCCCCCTCTTATGTAATAATGGCTATTTTCGACCCATTTAAAAGTTCTAAATGCGTGAAACTAACATACTTCTAGCCGACCGATGAAGACCCAGATTTTTTTGTGTGAAGCCACAGACCCTAATAAGTTGTCGGAGAAAGCGGAAGTCCGTGCTTCAAGGGGTTCTCCTTCGGCGATCGAAAGAGTCGAAACATACCAAAGGGGGGGGTCTTTCTCCATTTTCGACTAGGATTTTTTCAATTTTAAGAAAAAAAGGTCGGTTTTTTTACATTTCCTGACGTAAAATGAACCCCTGATTACAATTTTAGGGGTCCGACTCCGATATTCCTAGCACCCTGGCGGCAATTTTAAAATAACCGCCAAAAACACGTTTTTTTTGCGTTTGGAAGGGCAATAAAGGCACTAAACGGTGAATGGCAAGGACGCAATTGCTCCAGAAGATAGTCAACAGACCCATCTGAATCTCCGCCAAACCGGAAGTCCGTAGGTCAAAGGGTTTTCCTTCGGCGATCGACGAAAGTTTCGGTTTTATCGCCAATACGTACATAAGCTCACGTCGCCACACTAAAATTCGCAAACGTGGACCAATGTCGGCAATTTTTTGGTTACCGGGGTAATTTGGACCGCTGATTACGATTCCGGAATCGCCGTTTCGATATTCGTAACCGTTCACCTTCTAATTCACAGCGGTTTTTCGGTGTAATTTTATTACGAAAACGTGTGAAACAAATATAGTTTTAAGAGGCCGAGAGGGACGCAATTGCTCCTGTGGCAAGCCAACAGACTCCGGCAGATGCTTTTGCAAACCGGAAATCCGTAGGTCAAAGGGTTTTCCTTCGGCAATCGATTGTATCGCTTAGTACGTACGTAAGCTAGTGTTTTTCAGAGTAAAATCTATAAATGTGGATGAAAGTTTGTAATTTTTTGTTTTCTGGGGTAATTTGGAGCCCTGATTACGATTTCGATATTGTCGTTTCGATGTTCCCAACATATCCCCCTCTTATGCAAAAATGGCTATTTTTGGTCAATTTGAAAGTTCTAAATGGGTGAAACTAACATACTTCTAGCCGGCCGATGAGGACCCAGATTTTTTTGTGTAAAGCCACAGACCCTAGTAAGTTGTCAGAGAAAGCGGAAGTCCGTGCTTCAAGGGGTTCTCCTTCGGCGATCGAAAGAGTCAAAACATACCAAAGGGGGGGGTCTTTCTCCATTTTCGACTAGGATTTTTTCAATTTTAAGTAAAAAAGGTCGTTTTTTTTACATTTCCTGACGTAAAATGAACCCCTGATTACGATTTTGGGGGTCCGACTCCGATATTCCTAGCACCTTGGCGGCAATTTTAAAATAACCGCCAAAAACACGTTTTTTTTGCGTTTGGAAGGGCAATAAAGGCACTAAACGGTGAATGGCAAGGACGCAATTGCTCCAGAAGATAGTCAACAGACCCATCTGAATCTCCGCCAAACCGGAAGTCCGTAGGTCAAAGGGTTTTCCTTCGGCGATCGACGAAAGTTTCGGTTTTATCGCCAATACGTACATAAGCTCACATCGCCACACTAAAATTCGCAAACGTGGACCAATGTTGGCAATTTTTTGGTTACTGGGGTAATTTGGACCGCTGATTACGATTCCGGAATCGCCGTTTCGATATTCGTAACCGTTCACCTTCTAATTCATAGCGGTTTTTCGGTGTATTTTTATTACGAAAACGTGTGAAACAAATATAGTTTTAAGAGGCCGAGAGGGACGCAATTGCTCCTGTGGCAAGCCAACAGACCCCGGCAGATGCTTTTGCAAACCGGAAGTCCGTAGGTCAAAGGGTTTTCCTTCGGCGATCGATTGTATTGCTTAGTACGTACGTAAGCTAGTGTTTTTCAGAGTAAAATCTATAAATGTGGATGAAAGTATGTAATTTTTTGTTTTCTGGGGTAATTTGGAGCCCCGATTACGATTTCGATATCGCCGTTTCGATATTCTCATCATTTCCCCCTCTTATGTAATAATGGCTATTTTCGACCCATTTAAAAGTTCTAAATGCGTAAAACTAACATACTTCTAGCCGACCGATGAAGACCCAGATTTTTTTGTGTGAAGCCACAGACCCTAATAAGTTGTCGGAGAAAGCGGAAGTCCGTGCTTCAAGGGGTTCTCCTTCGGCGATCGAAAGAGTCGAAACATACCAAAGGGGGGGGTCTTTCTCCATTTTCGACTAGGATTTTTTCAATTTTAAGAAAAAAAGGTCGGTTTTTTTACATTTCCTGACGTAAAATGAACCCCTGATTACAATTTTAGGGGTCCGACTCCGATATTCCTAGCACCCTGGCGGCAATTTTAAAATAACCGCCAAAAACACGTTTTTTTTGCGTTTGGAAGGGCAATAAAGGCACTAAACGGTGAATGGCAAGGACGCAATTGCTCCAGAAGATAGTCAACAGACCCATCTGAATCTCCGCCAAACCGGAAGTCCGTAGGTCAAAGGGTTTTCCTTCGGCGATCGACGAAAGTTTCGGTTTTATCGCCAATACGTACATAAGCTCACGTCGCCACACTAAAACTCGCAAACGTGGACCAATGTTGGCAATTTTTTGGTTACCGGGGTAATTTGGACCGCTGATTACGATTCCGGAATCGCCGTTTCGATATTCGTAACCGTTCACCTTCTAATTCACAGCGGTTTTTCGGTGTATTTTTATTACGAAAACGTGTGAAACAAATATAGTTTTAAGATGCCGAGAGGGACGCAATTGCTCCTGTGGCAAGCCAACAGACCCCGGCAGATGCTCTCGCAAACCGGAAGTCCGTAGGTCAAAAGGTTTACCTTCGGCGATCGATTGTATCGCTTAGTACGTACGTAAGCTCGTGTTTTATCACAGTAAAATCTACAAATGTGGATGAAAGTTTGTAATTTTTTGTTTTCTGGGGTGATTTGGAGCCCTGATTACGATTTCGATATCGTCGTTTCGATGTTCCCAACATATCCCCCTCTTATGCAAAAATGGCTGTTTTTGGTCAATTTGAAAGTTCTAAATGAGTGAAACTAACATACTTCTAGCCGGCCGATGAGGACCCAGATTTTTTTGTGTGAAGCCACAGACCCTAGTAAGTTGTCAGAGAAAGCGGAAGTCCGTGCTTCGAGGGGTTCTCCTTCGGCGATCGAAAGAGTCAAAACATACCAAAGGGGGGGGTCTTTCTCCTTTTTCGACTAGGATTTTTTCAATTTTAAGTAAAAAAGGTCGGTTTTTTTACATTTCCTGACGTAAAATGAACCCCTGATTACGATTTTGGGGGTCCGACACCGATATTCCTAGCACCCTGGCGGCAAATTTAAAATAACCGCAAAAATCACGTTTTTTTTGCGTTTCGAACGGCAAAAAAGGCACTAAACGGTGAAGGGCAAGGACGCAATTGCTCCTGAGGGTAGTCAACAGACCCATCTGAATCTCCGCCAAACCGGAAGTCCGTAGGTCAAAGGGTTTTCCTTCGGCGATCGACGAAAGTTTCGGTTTTATCGCCAATACGTACATAAGCTCACATCGCCACACTAAAATTCGCAAACGTGGACCAATGTTGGCAATTTTTTGGTTACTGGGGTAATTTGGACCGCTGATTACGATTCCGGAATCGCCGTTTCGATATTCGTAACCGTTCACCTTCTAATTCATAGCGGTTTTTCGGTGTATTTTTATTACGAAAACGTGTGAAACAAATATAGTTTTAAGAGGCCGAGAGGGACGCAATTGCTCCTGTGGCAAGCCAACAGACCCCGGCAGATGCTTTTGCAAACCGGAAGTCCGTAGGTCAAAGGGTTTTCCTTCGGCGATCGATTGTATTGCTTAGTACGTACGTAAGCTAGTGTTTTTCAGAGTAAAATCTATAAATGTGGATGAAAGTATGTAATTTTTTGTTTTCTGGGGTAATTTGGAGCCCCGATTACGATTTCGATATCGCCGTTTCGATATTCTCATCATTTCCCCCTCTTATGTAATAATGGCTATTTTCGACCCATTTAAAAGTTCTAAATGCGTGAAACTAACATACTTCTAGCCGACCGATGAAGACCCAGATTTTTTTGTGTGAAGCCACAGACCCTAATAAGTTGTCGGAGAAAGCGGAAGTCCGTGCTTCAAGGGGTTCTCCTTCGGCGATCGAAAGAGTCGAAACATACCAAAGGGGGGGGTCTTTCTCCATTTTCGACTAGGATTTTTTCAATTTTAAGAAAAAAAGGTCGGTTTTTTTACATTTCCTGACGTAAAATGAACCCCTGATTACAATTTTAGGGGTCCGACTCCGATATTCCTAGCACCCTGGCGGCAATTTTAAAATAACCGCCAAAAACACGTTTTTTTTGCGTTTGGAAGGGCAATAAAGGCACTAAACGGTGAATGGCAAGGACGCAATTGCTCCAGAAGATAGTCAACAGACCCATCTGAATCTCCGCCAAACCGGAAGTCCGTAGGTCAAAGGGTTTTCCTTCGGCGATCGACGAAAGTTTCGGTTTTATCGCCAATACGTACATAAGCTCACGTCGCCACACTAAAACTCGCAAACGTGGACCAATGTTGGCAATTTTTTGGTTACCGGGGTAATTTGGACCGCTGATTACGATTCCGGAATCGCCGTTTCGATATTCGTAACCGTTCACCTTCTAATTCACAGCGGTTTTTCGGTGTATTTTTATTACGAAAACGTGTGAAACAAATATAGTTTTAAGATGCCGAGAGGGACGCAATTGCTCCTGTGGCAAGCCAACAGACCCCGGCAGATGCTCTCGCAAACCGGAAGTCCGTAGGTCAAAAGGTTTACCTTCGGCGATCGATTGTATCGCTTAGTACGTACGTAAGCTCGTGTTTTATCACAGTAAAATCTACAAATGTGGATGAAAGTTTGTAATTTTTTGTTTTCTGGGGTGATTTGGAGCCCTGATTACGATTTCGATATCGTCGTTTCGATGTTCCCAACATATCCCCCTCTTATGCAAAAATGGCTGTTTTTGGTCAATTTGAAAGTTCTAAATGAGTGAAACTAACATACTTCTAGCCGGCCGATGAGGACCCAGATTTTTTTGTGTGAAGCCACAGACCCTAGTAAGTTGTCAGAGAAAGCGGAAGTCCGTGCTTCGAGGGGTTCTCCTTCGGCGATCGAAAGAGTCAAAACATACCAAAGGGGGGGGTCTTTCTCCTTTTTCGACTAGGATTTTTTCAATTTTAAGTAAAAAAGGTCGTTTTTTTTACATTTCCTGACGTAAAATGAACCCCTGATTACGATTTTGGGGGTCCGACTCCGATATTCCTAGCACCTTGGCGGCAATTTTAAAATAACCGCCAAAAACACGTTTTTTTTGCGTTTGGAAGGGCAATAAAGGCACTAAACGGTGAATGGCAAGGACGCAATTGCTCCAGAAGATAGTCAACAGACCCATCTGAATCTCCGCCAAACCGGAAGTCCGTAGGTCAAAGGGTTTTCCTTCGGCGATCGACGAAAGTTTCGGTTTTATCGCCAATACGTACATAAGCTCACATCGCCACACTAAAATTCGCAAACGTGGACCAATGTTGGCAATTTTTTGGTTACTGGGGTAATTTGGACCGCTGATTACGATTCCGGAATCGCCGTTTCGATATTCGTAACCGTTCACCTTCTAATTCATAGCGGTTTTTCGGTGTATTTTTATTACGAAAACGTGTGAAACAAATATAGTTTTAAGAGGCCGAGAGGGACGCAATTGCTCCTGTGGCAAGCCAACAGACCCCGGCAGATGCTTTTGCAAACCGGAAGTCCGTAGGTCAAAGGGTTTTCCTTCGGCGATCGATTGTATTGCTTAGTACGTACGTAAGCTAGTGTTTTTCAGAGTAAAATCTATAAATGTGGATGAAAGTATGTAATTTTTTGTTTTCTGGGGTAATTTGGAGCCCCGATTACGATTTCGATATCGCCGTTTCGATATTCTCATCATTTCCCCCTCTTATGTAATAATGGCTATTTTCGACCCATTTAAAAGTTCTAAATGCGTAAAACTAACATACTTCTAGCCGACCGATGAAGACCCAGATTTTTTTGTGTGAAGCCACAGACCCTAATAAGTTGTCGGAGAAAGCGGAAGTCCGTGCTTCAAGGGGTTCTCCTTCGGCGATCGAAAGAGTCGAAACATACCAAAGGGGGGGGTCTTTCTCCATTTTCGACTAGGATTTTTTCAATTTTAAGAAAAAAAGGTCGGTTTTTTTACATTTCCTGACGTAAAATGAACCCCTGATTACAATTTTAGGGGTCCGACTCCGATATTCCTAGCACCCTGGCGGCAATTTTAAAATAACCGCCAAAAACACGTTTTTTTTGCGTTTGGAAGGGCAATAAAGGCACTAAACGGTGAATGGCAAGGACGCAATTGCTCCAGAAGATAGTCAACAGACCCATCTGAATCTCCGCCAAACCGGAAGTCCGTAGGTCAAAGGGTTTTCCTTCGGCGATCGACGAAAGTTTCGGTTTTATCGCCAATACGTACATAAGCTCACGTCGCCACACTAAAACTCGCAAACGTGGACCAATGTTGGCAATTTTTTGGTTACCGGGGTAATTTGGACCGCTGATTACAGTAGAGGAGCTATGAGAGTTCGGGACCAATTTCTTATGGACATTTACATGGGGTCCAAAATCGGCCGTTTGACGCCATCTTGGATTTCTGACATCCGGTTGGGCACGGCCATCTGGGCGTGTCAAAGGAAGTGGGCGCTGGGTTGACCTTGGGATTTGGGTATCCGGTCGGAGCCGGCCATCTAGGCATGTGAAAGTGGGCGCCGCCTGTGGCGCCCTTCTGTGTGCAAAGTGTGCAGTACCTCCATAAGAGTGTGTGAGTGCGAGGGGTGCGCGAAAACTCGGAAAGAGTGGGATGGAGAATGAGTGCACGTCAGCGCCGCGGTGGCAGAAAAAGTAAGTTGGGATGGATGACGTAATAGAAATTTTGCTTGTCGAGACATGTTAAAAATTTTAATTGTGATGAGTCATCGATGAAAGATAAGAGTTGTGTACCGGAAGTAGCAAGTACGATAAGGATTAATGCACCGGAAGTGCATCCGGTGTGATAATGGGTGTGTGCTTAATTGGAAAGATAAGGATGAATGTACCGGAAGTGCATCCTGTTGAAAAGTGTTGTGTATCGGAAGTGGATTTTGTAAGAGTCGAGCGTGTTGAGACTTGTTTAAAATGCTAATTGGGGTGACGTAATATAAAAGTGTGGGAAAATGGTCAATTAAAAATATTATTGGGATGACGTCATGCAGACAAGGGCGTAAGTAGTTTATTGAAATTGAGCATGTTGAGACTTGTCGAAAAATTTAATTATGCTGACGTAATTTAAAATTATTAGCGAAAATTTTAATCGTGAAATAATTAGAAGAAAAGGATTTAGGAGCATTTTGATTGGAGGAAACAAGTCACGTGACGTTTTGCAATTTATAATTTAGTATAAAAACAAGGATCAGAGGGTTCAAAATCAGTCTAGTACAACCCTCGAGAGTACATTACTACTTTATCATCATGGCTACAATTTCAAACGTTGCTGACGATATGGTCCGAATAATGGAGCAATTTATGGCGCGAAAGGAGACTGATATGGGTGTGATAGAAGAATGGATCAAGCACTGCTCTAAACAAATTCGTATTTTAAATACGGCGTTAAAGGCGGAGACGTCTATGGGAGTACAGCAAAAGATATTGTCGACAATCAGTAAAATGAAGACATTCCGGACTTTATTGAGAGTACCTGCAAGAGCTGGAGGCAGCATTTCAATTCGCAGTAGGACTCACGCTAATCGAGCAAGTGAGGCGGTAAAGTGGGAAGATACAAAATCTGCGTTTGACGGAAGAATTAGAACGGGAGTTTTAACCAACATAAAACACAGGGAGCCAACATCATATTTTAAAGATTGTGAAATTTTGTTTGTAAGAAGGATAAGACTAGCGTTGAAGAAGGAGCCGTTTTATAAAATAAATACGGTATTTTGTGGTAAATTTGTGAAAACCAGTCAAGACGGAATCGTGGAAGATTTCAAGCACATAAACACAAAAAATGCTGTGGTTGATCGAGACTGTGAATTAAATGGATGGTTTGAAGAGAATATATCTGCCGTGCTGTTGCGTAAGTTGGAAGAATTTCAAGAGCGAGACAGCGGGTGGGCATTGGCGGCGATTATTAATTTGTGCATCAATATTAATAAATATAATCCGCTGCGAGGTTCATCATACTTGGATTTACCGCAGCAAATTAAATTGAAACAGGCGTGCGTTAATGTAAAAAATAATGATGACGCATGCTTCGCGTGGGCAGTAACATCGGCATTACATCCAAACGAAAATCATTCAGATCGAACGTCTTCTTACCCGCATTATTCGCAAGTTTTAAAGTTGGACGGCATTAGTTTTCCTATAAAGCGTGAGGATATATTAAAATTCGAGCAATTAAATAACATTTCTGTGAATGTATATGTTATTAATAAAAAAAGCAAAAAGTATGTAGTCAGTCCGAGCAGAATAGCAAAACAAAAGAGAGACAGACACGTGAACTTATTACTTGTGCAAGATAAATATTGTACGGAGGAGGAGGAAGACGATACAGATTTATCCGAACCGAAATATCATTACGTATGGATAAAAAATTTGTCAAGGCTGGTTAGCGGACAATTGACTAAGCACAATGGAAAAACATTTATTTGCGATCGGTGCTTGCATTACTTTCATACCGAGAGTAAACTGAAAACACATATTGAGGACTGCGAGCAGAAGAATGAATATAAGGTGAGTTTTGTAAAAGATGGCAAAATTAAATTTAACAACTATAAAAACAAGGAGCGATGTCCGTTTATTGTGTATGCGGACTTTGAATGTATATTAAATCGGGTGAATATCCGCATGGGCGACAAAAGCGCCAAGTATCAGCAGCACGAGGCTTATAGCGGAGGATATTATTTTAAGTGTGCTTATGACGATACCCTATCCTTCTACCGCAGTTACCGAGGTCCTAATTGCGCCGAATGGTTTGCGGAGCAGTTAAAGCAGCTTGCCGAAGACGTCGAAACAGTATATTTATGCGAAATGCCAATGGAAATTAGTCCGAATGAAGAACGCCAGTTTAGACGAGCATCATTGTGCCATATATGCGAAAAACCCCTGGAGTCTGATCGCGTGAGAGACCACTGTCATTTGACGGGGAAATATCGAGGAGCCGCACATACAAGTTGTAATATTGAATACCAAGACAGCCGCACCATCCCGGTGGTTTTCCATAATTGGAGCGGATACGATTCGCATATTATGTTGAAAGATGTGGCATTAAAAATAAACGGGAACGTAAATCTAATCCCAAGCAACACCGAAAATTTTATCGCCATGATAAAAAATATTTCAGAAAGCGAAGTGAAAATTAAATTCATAGATTCGTTCCGATTCATGGCATCTTCCCTGGATAAATTAAGCTCAAACTTGGACGATAAACCAATTTTAAAATCTCAGTTTGGTCATATTGACGATGGGCTGTTTAAACTGCTGACGCGCAAGGGGGTTTTCCCATACGATCATATAAAATCTTGGGAAAATCTGAACGAAAAAGTGCTGCCAACGTATAATCAATTTTATTCAAAGCTGACAGAGTCCAATATAAGTTTTGAAGACTACGAACACGCGCAAAAAGTATGGAATGAATTCCGAATACAAACGTTGGGAGAGTACAGTGATCTGTACTTAAAAACGGACGTGTTGTTGCTGGCAGACGTTTTTGAGAGTTTTAGAGATGTATGTCTGAAACACTATCGGTTGGATCCCGCTCATTATTTCACCGCTCCGGGTCTTAGTTGGGACGCCATGTTAAAATGCACCAAACAGGAGCTCGATTACATTAACGACATCGATATTTTAATGTTTATTGAGAAAGGGGTACGTGGAGGTCTCACCCAATGCTCAAAAAGACATTCGAAGGCAAATAATAAATACATGCCCGACTACAATCCGGGCATACCTCAAAAATATCTAATGTATTATGATATTAACGCGATGTATGCCTGGGCAATGTCGCAATATTTGCCGCAAGGCAATCTCAAGTGGGTGGAAGGAGACGTGTCCGCATTTAATTATCAGGTATCCGATGAAGCATCTATAGGGTATATACTGGAGGTAGACTTGGAGTATCCCGAGAGCATCCACGACAGACAAAAAGATTTACCAATGGCCCCAGAGAAAGGATGCCCTCCAGACTCGAAGCAACCGAAAATGTTGGCGACTGTTTGCGATAAGAAAAAATATGTCGTTCATTATCGTAATTTAAAGCAGTATGTGTCGGAGGGTCTGGTTGTGAGGAAAATCCATAGAGTGCTTCAGTTTCGCCAGACTCCATGGCTAAAAAAAATATATAGATCTAAATGCCGAGCTGCGCAGAAAATCGTCAAATGACTTTGAGAAAGATTTTTTCAAACTGATGAGTAACGCTGTGTTTGGAAAAACCATGGAGAATGTGAGGAACAGACGAGCGATTAAATTAATAACTAGATGGGATGGAAGATACGGCGCAGAAGCTCGAATTGCGAGTCCGTGTTTCCACAGCTGTAAAATAATGGAAGAAAATATGGTGTTGATAGAATTACTGAAAAACGACGTATTGTTTACTAAACCGATTTACGTGGGTATGGCTATCTTGGACATTTCAAAGACTTTGTTGTACGAGTTCCACTACAAGTACATAAAAAACAAGTACGGAGACAATGCTCGACTCTGTTACACCGACACCGACTCCCTTATTTACGAGCTTGAAACGGATGATGTATACAGCGACATCAAGCAGGACATCCATCGCTTTGATACTTCTGAATACGCACGGACGAACGCTTATGGGATTCCTTTATTGAACAAGAAGATTCCGGGGCTAATGAAGGATGAAAACCACGGTCAAATCATGACGGAGTTTGTAGGTCTTAGAGCTAAAATGTACGCATGTATGGTACCATCGGCCGACAACCCCGTCACAAAGAAGGCTAAAGGTATAAAATCATACGTGGTGAAATCTCACATTACGTTTGACGATTACCTGAGGTGTTTGAACGGAGGTATAGAAATGGCTCATCAACAGCATTCCATCAGGTCGATGAACCATACTATATATACTATAAATCAGAAAAAAATATCTCTAAGTCCACACGATAACAAAAGATATTTGATTCCGGGAAGCCCCGAGACTTTGCCTTGGGGACATTACGCAATAATGGAAACTTAAAGTAAGAGAAAAATATGGTGGGGATAAGAAAAAATGTATATAAAAAACTATATTAATTTTAATAAATATGTTATTAGTATAATCTTGTGTTTGTTTTCTCCACCACTTTAGCAGTATTTAGTTGGGACATATAAAAGATTAGAGCGATGACGGTACACAAAAATTTTAATTGTGCTTAAGTAAGTAGAAAATAAGGATTTAGGAGCATTTGATTGGATGAAACTACTGACGTTTTGCAATTTATAACCTAGTATGAAAACAAGGATCAGAGGGTTGAAAATCAGTCTAGTACCGCTATACCGCTATACCGCTATAGCGCTATACCGCTACAGCGCTAAACCGCTACAGCGCTATACCGCTATACCGCTATACCGCTATACTGCTATACCGCTATACCGCTATAGCGCTATACCGCTATACCGCTATAGCGCTATAGCGGTATAGCGGTATAGCGCTATAGCGGTATAGCGCTATAGCGGTATAGCGCTATAGCGGTATAGCGGTATAGCGCTATAGCGGTATAGCGCTATAGCGGTATAGCGGTATAGCGGTATAGCGCTATAGCGCTATAGCGGTATAGCGCTATAGCGCTATAGAGGTATAGCGGTATAGCGCTGTAGCGGTATAGCGGTATAGCGCTATAGCGCACTGGCTGGCTGGCAGGCAGGCTGGCTGGTAGGCTGGCTGGCTGGTAGGCTGGCAGGCAGGCAGGCTGGCTGGCTGACGTTGATGCTATTATTTCTATTTATATTTTTTAAGATAGTCAATTGTCCTATCAACGTCGTCTAACGGTGGCTAATCGGTGTCTAACGGTGGCTAATCGGTGGCTAACGGCGGCTAATCGGTGGCTAACGGTGGCTAATCGGTGGCTAATCGGTGGCTAACGGTGGCTAATAGGGTGCTCTATTCACTTTCCATCCACTCGCATCCACTTACATCCACTTTCCATCCACTTACATCCACTTGCATCCACTTACATCCAGCGCTATAGCGGTATAGCGGTATAGCGGTATAGCGCTGTAGCGGTATAGCGCTATAGCGGTATAGCGGTATAGCGCTATAGCGGTATAGCGGTATAGCAGTATAGCGGTATAGCGGTATAGCGGTATAGCGCTGTAGCGGTTTAGCGCTGTAGCGGTATAGCGCTATAGCGGTATAGCGGTATAGCGGTACTAGACTGATTTTCAACCCTCTGATCCTTGTTTTCATACTAGGTTATAAATTGCAAAACGTCAGTAGTTTCATCCAATCAAATGCTCCTAAATCCTTATTTTCTACTTACTTAAGCACAATTAAAATTTTTGTGTACCGTCATCGCTCTAATCTTTTATATGTCCCAACTAAATACTGCTAAAGTGGTGGAGAAAACAAACACAAGATTATACTAATAACATATTTATTAAAATTAATATAGTTTTTTATATACATTTTTTCTTATCCCCACCATATTTTTCTCTTACTTTAAGTTTCCATTATTGCGTAATGTCCCCAAGGCAAAGTCTCGGGGCTTCCCGGAATCAAATATCTTTTGTTATCGTGTGGACTTAGAGATATTTTTTTCTGATTTATAGTATATATAGTATGGTTCATCGACCTGATGGAATGCTGTTGATGAGCCATTTCTATACCTCCGTTCAAACACCTCAGGTAATCGTCAAACGTAATGTGAGATTTCACCACGTATGATTTTATACCTTTAGCCTTCTTTGTGACGGGGTTGTCGGCCGATGGTACCATACATGCGTACATTTTAGCTCTAAGACCTACAAACTCCGTCATGATTTGACCGTGGTTTTCATCCTTCATTAGCCCCGGAATCTTCTTGTTCAATAAAGGAATCCCATAAGCGTTCGTCCGTGCGTATTCAGAAGTATCAAAGCGATGGATGTCCTGCTTGATGTCGCTGTATACATCATCCGTTTCAAGCTCGTAAATAAGGGAGTCGGTGTCGGTGTAACAGAGTCGAGCATTGTCTCCGTACTTGTTTTTTATGTACTTGTAGTGGAACTCGTACAACAAAGTCTTTGAAATGTCCAAGATAGCCATACCCACGTAAATCGGTTTAGTAAACAATACGTCGTTTTTCAGTAATTCTATCAACACCATATTTTCTTCCATTATTTTACAGCTGTGGAAACACGGACTCGCAATTCGAGCTTCTGCGCCGTATCTTCCATCCCATCTAGTTATTAATTTAATCGCTCGTCTGTTCCTCACATTCTCCATGGTTTTTCCAAACACAGCGTTACTCATCAGTTTGAAAAAATCTTTCTCAAAGTCATTTGACGATTTTCTGCGCAGCTCGGCATTTAGATCTATATATTTTTTTTAGCCATGGAGTCTGGCGAAACTGAAGCACTCTATGGATTTTCCTCACAACCAGACCCTCCGACACATACTGCTTTAAATTACGATAATGAACGACATATTTTTTCTTATCGCAAACAGTCGCCAACATTTTCGGTTGCTTCGAGTCTGGAGGGCATCCTTTCTCTGGGGCCATTGGTAAATCTTTTTGTCTGTCGTGGATGCTCTCGGGATACTCCAAGTCTACCTCCAGTATATACCCTATAGATGCTTCATCGGATACCTGATAATTAAATGCGGACACGTCTCCTTCCACCCACTTGAGATTGCCTTGCGGCAAATATTGCGACATTGCCCAGGCATACATCGCGTTAATATCATAATACATTAGATATTTTTGAGGTATGCCCGGATTGTAGTCGGGCATGTATTTATTATTTGCCTTCGAATGTCTTTTTGAGCATTGGGTGAGACCTCCACGTACCCCTTTCTCAATAAACATTAAAATATCGATGTCGTTAATGTAATCGAGCTCCTGTTTGGTGCATTTTAACATGGCGTCCCAACTAAGACCCGGAGCGGTGAAATAATGAGCGGGATCCAACCGATAGTGTTTCAGACATACATCTCTAAAACTCTCAAAAACGTCTGCCAGCAACAACACGTCCGTTTTTAAGTACAGATCACTGTACTCTCCCAACGTTTGTATTCGGAATTCATTCCATACTTTTTGCGCGTGTTCGTAGTCTTCAAAACTTATATTGGACTCTGTCAGCTTTGAATAAAATTGATTATACGTTGGCAGCACTTTTTCGTTCAGATTTTCCCAAGATTTTATATGATCGTATGGGAAAACCCCCTTGCGCGTCAGCAGTTTAAACAGCCCATCGTCAATATGACCAAACTGAGATTTTAAAATTGGTTTATCGTCCAAGTTTGAGCTTAATTTATCCAGGGAAGATGCCATGAATCGGAACGAATCTATGAATTTAATTTTCACTTCGCTTTCTGAAATATTTTTTATCATGGCGATAAAATTTTCGGTGTTGCTTGGGATTAGATTTACGTTCCCGTTTATTTTTAATGCCACATCTTTCAACATAATATGCGAATCGTATCCGCTCCAATTATGGAAAACCACCGGGATGGTGCGGCTGTCTTGGTATTCAATATTACAACTTGTATGTGCGGCTCCTCGATATTTCCCCGTCAAATGACAGTGGTCTCTCACGCGATCAGACTCCAGGGGTTTTTCGCATATATGGCACAATGATGCTCGTCTAAACTGGCGTTCTTCATTCGGACTAATTTCCATTGGCATTTCGCATAAATATACTGTTTCGACGTCTTCGGCAAGCTGCTTTAACTGCTCCGCAAACCATTCGGCGCAATTAGGACCTCGGTAACTGCGGTAGAAGGATAGGGTATCGTCATAAGCACACTTAAAATAATATCCTCCGCTATAAGCCTCGTGCTGCTGATACTTGGCGCTTTTGTCGCCCATGCGGATATTCACCCGATTTAATATACATTCAAAGTCCGCATACACAATAAACGGACATCGCTCCTTGTTTTTATAGTTGTTAAATTTAATTTTGCCATCTTTTACAAAACTCACCTTATATTCATTCTTCTGCTCGCAGTCCTCAATATGTGTTTTCAGTTTACTCTCGGTATGAAAGTAATGCAAGCACCGATCGCAAATAAATGTTTTTCCATTGTGCTTAGTCAATTGTCCGCTAACCAGCCTTGACAAATTTTTTATCCATACGTAATGATATTTCGGTTCGGATAAATCTGTATCGTCTTCCTCCTCCTCCGTACAATATTTATCTTGCACAAGTAATAAGTTCACGTGTCTGTCTCTCTTTTGTTTTGCTATTCTGCTCGGACTGACTACATACTTTTTGCTTTTTTTATTAATAACATATACATTCACAGAAATGTTATTTAATTGCTCGAATTTTAATATATCCTCACGCTTTATAGGAAAACTAATGCCGTCCAACTTTAAAACTTGCGAATAATGCGGGTAAGAAGACGTTCGATCTGAATGATTTTCGTTTGGATGTAATGCCGATGTTACTGCCCACGCGAAGCATGCGTCATCATTATTTTTTACATTAACGCACGCCTGTTTCAATTTAATTTGCTGCGGTAAATCCAAGTATGATGAACCTCGCAGCGGATTATATTTATTAATATTGATGCACAAATTAATAATCGCCGCCAATGCCCACCCGCTGTCTCGCTCTTGAAATTCTTCCAACTTACGCAACAGCACGGCAGATATATTCTCTTCAAACCATCCATTTAATTCACAGTCTCGATCAACCACAGCATTTTTTGTGTTTATGTGCTTGAAATCTTCCACGATTCCGTCTTGACTGGTTTTCACAAATTTACCACAAAATACCGTATTTATTTTATAAAACGGCTCCTTCTTCAACGCTAGTCTTATCCTTCTTACAAACAAAATTTCACAATCTTTAAAATATGATGTTGGCTCCCTGTGTTTTATGTTGGTTAAAACTCCCGTTCTAATTCTTCCGTCAAACGCAGATTTTGTATCTTCCCACTTTACCGCCTCACTTGCTCGATTAGCGTGAGTCCTACTGCGAATTGAAATGCTGCCTCCAGCTCTTGCAGGTACTCTCAATAAAGTCCGGAATGTCTTCATTTTACTGATTGTCGACAATATCTTTTGCTGTACTCCCATAGACGTCTCCGCCTTTAACGCCGTATTTAAAATACGAATTTGTTTAGAGCAGTGCTTGATCCATTCTTCTATCACACCCATATCAGTCTCCTTTCGCGCCATAAATTGCTCCATTATTCGGACCATATCGTCAGCAACGTTTGAAATTGTAGCCATGATGATAAAGTAGTAATGTACTCTCGAGGGTTGTACTAGACTGATTTTGAACCCTCTGATCCTTGTTTTTATACTAAATTATAAATTGCAAAACGTCACGTGACTTGTTTCCTCCAATCAAAATGCTCCTAAATCCTTTTCTTCTAATTATTTCACGATTAAAATTTTCGCTAATAATTTTAAATTACGTCAGCATAATTAAATTTTTCGACAAGTCTCAACATGCTCAATTTCAATAAACTACTTACGCCCTTGTCTGCATGACGTCATCCCAATAATATTTTTAATTGACCATTTTCCCACACTTTTATATTACGTCACCCCAATTAGCATTTTAAACAAGTCTCAACACGCTCGACTCTTACAAAATCCACTTCCGATACACAACACTTTTCAACAGGATGCACTTCCGGTACATTCATCCTTATCTTTCCAATTAAGCACACACCCATTATCACACCGGATGCACTTCCGGTGCATTAATCCTTATCGTACTTGCTACTTCCGGTACACAACTCTTATCTTTCATCGATGACTCATCACAATTAAAATTTTTAACATGTCTCGACAAGCAAAATTTCTATTACGTCATCCATCCCAACTTACTTTTTCTGCCACCGCGGCGCTGACGTGCACTCATTCTCCATCCCACTCTTTCCGAGTTTTCGCGCACCCCTCGCACTCACACACTCTTATGGAGGTACTGCACACTTTGCACACAGAAGGGCGCCACAGGCGGCGCCCACTTTCACATGCCTAGATGGCCGGCTCCGACCGGATACCCAAATCCCAAGGTCAACCCAGCGCCCACTTCCTTTGACACGCCCAGATGGCCGTGCCCAACCGGATGTCAGAAATCCAAGATGGCGTCAAACGGCCGATTTTGGACCCCATGTAAATGTCCATAAGAAATTGGTCCCGAACTCTCATAGCTCCTCTACTGATTACGATTCCGGAATCGCCGTTTCGATATTCGTAACCGTTCACCTTCTAATTCACAGCGGTTTTTCGGTGTATTTTTATTACGAAAACGTGTGAAACAAATATAGTTTTAAGATGCCGAGAGGGACGCAATTGCTCCTGTGGCAAGCCAACAGACCCCGGCAGATGCTCTCGCAAACCGGAAGTCCGTAGGTCAAAAGGTTTACCTTCGGCGATCGATTGTATCGCTTAGTACGTACGTAAGCTCGTGTTTTATCACAGTAAAATCTACAAATGTGGATGAAAGTTTGTAATTTTTTGTTTTCTGGGGTGATTTGGAGCCCTGATTACGATTTCGATATCGTCGTTTCGATGTTCCCAACATATCCCCCTCTTATGCAAAAATGGCTGTTTTTGGTCAATTTGAAAGTTCTAAATGAGTGAAACTAACATACTTCTAGCCGGCCGATGAGGACCCAGATTTTTTTGTGTGAAGCCACAGACCCTAGTAAGTTGTCAGAGAAAGCGGAAGTCCGTGCTTCGAGGGGTTCTCCTTCGGCGATCGAAAGAGTCAAAACATACCAAAGGGGGGGGTCTTTCTCCTTTTTCGACTAGGATTTTTTCAATTTTAAGTAAAAAAGGTCGGTTTTTTTACATTTCCTGACGTAAAATGAACCCCTGATTACGATTTTGGGGGTCCGACACCGATATTCCTAGCACCCTGGCGGCAAATTTAAAATAACCGCAAAAATCACGTTTTTTTTGCGTTTCGAACGGCAAAAAAGGCACTAAACGGTGAAGGGCAAGGACGCAATTGCTCCTGAGGGTAGTCAACAGACCCATCTGAATCTCCGCCAAACCGGAAGTCCGTAGGTCAAAGGGTTTTCCTTCGGCGATCGACGAAAGTTTCGGTTTTATCGCCAATACGTACATAAGCTCACGTCGCCACACTAAAACTCGCAAACGTGGACCAATGTTGGCAATTTTTTGGTTACCGGGGTAATTTGGACCGCTGATTACGATTCCGGAATCGCCGTTTCGATATTCGTAACCGTTCACCTTCTAATTCACAGCGGTTTTTCGGTGTATTTTTATTACGAAAACGTGTGAAACAAATATAGTTTTAAGATGCCGAGAGGGACGCAATTGCTCCTGTGGCAAGCCAACAGACCCCGGCAGATGCTCTCGCAAACCGGAAGTCCGTAGGTCAAAAGGTTTACCTTCGGCGATCGATTGTATCGCTTAGTACGTACGTAAGCTCGTGTTTTATCACAGTAAAATCTACAAATGTGGATGAAAGTTTGTAATTTTTTGTTTTCTGGGGTGATTTGGAGCCCTGATTACGATTTCGATATCGTCGTTTCGATGTTCCCAACATATCCCCCTCTTATGCAAAAATGGCTGTTTTTGGTCAATTTGAAAGTTCTAAATGAGTGAAACTAACATACTTCTAGCCGGCCGATGAGGACCCAGATTTTTTTGTGTGAAGCCACAGACCCTAGTAAGTTGTCAGAGAAAGCGGAAGTCCGTGCTTCGAGGGGTTCTCCTTCGGCGATCGAAAGAGTCAAAACATACCAAAGGGGGGGGTCTTTCTCCTTTTTCGACTAGGATTTTTTCAATTTTAAGTAAAAAAGGTCGCTTTTTTTACATTTCCTGACGTAAAATGAACCCCTGATTACGATTTTGGGGGTCCGACACCGATATTCCTAGCACCCTGGCGGCAAATTTAAAATAACCGCAAAAATCACGTTTTTTTTGCGTTTCGAACGGCAAAAAAGGCACTAAACGGTGAAGGGCAAGGACGCAATTGCTCCTGAGGGTAGTCAACAGACCCATCTGAATCTCCGCCAAACCGGAAGTCCGTAGGTCAAAGGGTTTTCCTTCGGCGATCGACGAAAGTTTCGGTTTTATCGCCAATACGTACATAAGCTCACGTCGCCACACTAAAACTCGCAAACGTGGACCAATGTTGGCAATTTTTTGGTTACCGGGGTAATTTGGACCGCTGATTACGATTCCGGAATCGCCGTTTCGATATTCGTAACCGTTCACCTTCTAATTCACAGCGGTTTTTCGGTGTATTTTTATTACGAAAACGTGTGAAACAAATATAGTTTTAAGATGCCGAGAGGGACGCAATTGCTCCTGTGGCAAGCCAACAGACCCCGGCAGATGCTCTCGCAAACCGGAAGTCCGTAGGTCAAAAGGTTTACCTTCGGCGATCGATTGTATCGCTTAGTACGTACGTAAGCTCGTGTTTTATCACAGTAAAATCTACAAATGTGGATGAAAGTTTGTAATTTTTTGTTTTCTGGGGTGATTTGGAGCCCTGATTACGATTTCGATATCGTCGTTTTGATGTTCCCAACATATCCCCCTCTTATGCAAAAATGGCTGTTTTTGGTCAATTTGAAAGTTCTAAATGAGTGAAACTAACATACTTCTAGCCGGCCGATGAGGACCCAGATTTTTTTGTGTGAAGCCACAGACCCTAGTAAGTTGTCAGAGAAAGCGGAAGTCCGTGCTTCGAGGGGTTCTCCTTCGGCGATCGAAAGAGTCAAAACATACCAAAGGGGGGGGTCTTTCTCCTTTTTCGACTAGGATTTTTTCAATTTTAAGTAAAAAAGGTCGGTTTTTTTACATTTCCTGACGTAAAATGAACCCCTGATTACGATTTTGGGGGTCCGACACCGATATTCCTAGCACCCTGGCGGCAAATTTAAAATAACCGCAAAAATCACGTTTTTTTTGCGTTTCGAACGGCAAAAAAGGCACTAAACGGTGAAGGGCAAGGACGCAATTGCTCCTGAGGGTAGTCAACAGACCCATCTGAATCTCCGCCAAACCGGAAGTCCGTAGGTCAAAGGGTTTTCCTTCGGCGATCGACGAAAGTTTCGGTTTTATCGCCAATACGTACATAAGCTCACGTCGCCACACTAAAACTCGCAAACGTGGACCAATGTTGGCAATTTTTTGGTTACCGGGGTAATTTGGACCGCTGATTACGATTCCGGAATCGCCGTTTCGATATTCGTAACCGTTCACCTTCTAATTCACAGCGGTTTTTCGGTGTATTTTTATTACGAAAACGTGTGAAACAAATATAGTTTTAAGATGCCGAGAGGGACGCAATTGCTCCTGTGGCAAGCCAACAGACCCCGGCAGATGCTCTCGCAAACCGGAAGTCCGTAGGTCAAAAGGTTTACCTTCGGCGATCGATTGTATCGCTTAGTACGTACGTAAGCTCGTGTTTTATCACAGTAAAATCTACAAATGTGGATGAAAGTTTGTAATTTTTTGTTTTCTGGGGTGATTTGGAGCCCTGATTACGATTTCGATATCGTCGTTTCGATGTTCCCAACATATCCCCCTCTTATGCAAAAATGGCTGTTTTTGGTCAATTTGAAAGTTCTAAATGAGTGAAACTAACATACTTCTAGCCGGCCGATGAGGACCCAGATTTTTTTGTGTGAAGCCACAGACCCTAGTAAGTTGTCAGAGAAAGCGGAAGTCCGTGCTTCGAGGGGTTCTCCTTCGGCGATCGAAAGAGTCAAAACATACCAAAGGGGGGGGTCTTTCTCCTTTTTCGACTAGGATTTTTTCAATTTTAAGTAAAAAAGGTCGGTTTTTTTACATTTCCTGACGTAAAATGAACCCCTGATTACGATTTTGGGGGTCCGACACCGATATTCCTAGCACCCTGGCGGCAAATTTAAAATAACCGCAAAAATCACGTTTTTTTTGCGTTTCGAACGGCAAAAAAGGCACTAAACGGTGAAGGGCAAGGACGCAATTGCTCCTGAGGGTAGTCAACAGACCCATCTGAATCTCCGCCAAACCGGAAGTCCGTAGGTCAAAGGGTTTTCCTTCGGCGATCGACGAAAGTTTCGGTTTTATCGCCAATACGTACATAAGCTCACGTCGCCACACTAAAACTCGCAAACGTGGACCAATGTTGGCAATTTTTTGGTTACCGGGGTAATTTGGACCGCTGATTACGATTCCGGAATCGCCGTTTCGATATTCGTAACCGTTCACCTTCTAATTCACAGCGGTTTTTCGGTGTATTTTTATTACGAAAACGTGTGAAACAAATATAGTTTTAAGAGGCCGAGAGGGACGCAATTGCTCCTGTGGCAAGCCAACAGACCCCGGCAGATGCTCTCGCAAACCGGAAGTCCGTAGGTCAAAAGGTTTACCTTCGGCGATCGATTGTATCGCTTAGTACGTACGTAAGCTCGTGTTTTATCACAGTAAAATCTACAAATGTGGATGAAAGTTTGTAATTTTTTGTTTTCTGGGGTGATTTGGAGCCCTGATTACGATTTCGATATCGTCGTTTCGATGTTCCCAACATATCCCCCTCTTATGCAAAAATGGCTGTTTTTGGTCAATTTGAAAGTTCTAAATGAGTGAAACTAACATACTTCTAGCCGGCCGATGAGGACCCAGATTTTTTTGTGTGAAGCCACAGACCCTAGTAAGTTGTCAGAGAAAGCGGAAGTCCGTGCTTCGAGGGGTTCTCCTTCGGCGATCGAAAGAGTCAAAACATACCAAAGGGGGGGGTCTTTCTCCTTTTTCGACTAGGATTTTTTCAATTTTAAGTAAAAAAGGTCGCTTTTTTTACATTTCCTGACGTAAAATGAACCCCTGATTACGATTTTGGGGGTCCGACTCCGATATTCCTAGCACCTTGGCGGCAATTTTAAAATAACCGCCAAAAACACGTTTTTTTTGCGTTTGGAAGGGCAAAAAAGGCACTAAACGGTGAAGGGCAAGGACGCAATTGCTCCTGAGGGTAGTCAACAGACCCATCTGAATCTCCGCCAAACCGGAAGTCCGTAGGTCAAAGGGTTTTCCTTCGGCGATCGACGAAAGTTTCGGTTTTATCGCCAATACGTACATAAGCTCACGTCGCCACACTAAAACTCGCAAACGTGGACCAATGTTGGCAATTTTTTGGTTACCGGGGTAATTTGGACCGCTGATTACGATTCCGGAATCGCCGTTTCGATATTCGTAACCGTTCACCTTCTAATTCACAGCGGTTTTTCGGTGTATTTTTATTACGAAAACGTGTGAAACAAATATAGTTTTAAGATGCCGAGAGGGACGCAATTGCTCCTGTGGCAAGCCAACAGACCCCGGCAGATGCTCTCGCAAACCGGAAGTCCGTAGGTCAAAAGGTTTACCTTCGGCGATCGATTGTATCGCTTAGTACGTACGTAAGCTCGTGTTTTATCACAGTAAAATCTACAAATGTGGATGAAAGTTTGTAATTTTTTGTTTTCTGGGGTGATTTGGAGCCCTGATTACGATTTCGATATCGTCGTTTCGATGTTCCCAACATATCCCCCTCTTATGCAAAAATGGCTATTTTTGGTCAATTTGAAAGTTCTAAATGGGTGAAACTAACATACTTCTAGCCGGCCGATGAGGACCCAGATTTTTTTGTGTAAAGCCACAGACCCTAGTAAGTTGTCGGAGAAAGCGGAAGTCCGTGCTTCAAGGGGTTCTCCTTCGGCGATCGAAAGAGTCGAAACATACCAAAGGGGGGAGTCTTTCTTCTTTTTGGACTAGGATTTTTTCAATTTTAAGAAAAAAAGGTCGTTTTTTTTACATTTCCTGACGTAAAATGAACCCCTGATTACGATTTTGGGGGTCCGACTCCGATATTCCTAGCACCTTGGCGGCAATTTTAAAATAACCGCCAAAAACACGCTTTTTTGCGTTTGGAAGGGCAAAAAAGGCACTAAACGGTGAAGGGCAAGGACGCAATTGCTCCCGTCACTAAAACAAGTTTTCTTTATTAATTATGCATACAAATTTAAAATGAATTATGCAAATTGAGCATAAAATTAAAACCTTCTTTATTTCATAATTTTCATTTAGCCCCTACGATTTAAGTCTGCTTACGGCCCTGAATATTTTTTTATTAAATGGCAATGCATAGAAGATAGAAGTTAATATTATTATATAATACAAATTGAATACATTTTAAGTTTATTTAACAATCTCATATTTTGACTTAAATATTAACGATATAAATTTAAATAAACCTTGAAATAAAATGATAATTTGACGCATAGATTACAAAGTATCTATTATTTCAACAATTGTTCGGCATGAATGGAACGAATACTCATAACAATATAATGAATATTCATTAAATTGATTATTACAAATATAACCAGTTTCAAATAAACATTAAAGATTAGTACGTTGGTCCTATTGGAAGGATGCGATTGGCTGCCCTGGCGGTCGACCATATTGTGATTTTTTATCAAGGCGAAATTTTTTAATCAGAAACCGAAATCATTGTAAATTGCATTTGTATCGAAGATTTGTGCGGAAAATCGTTTTATAATTAAATCAGCATCTATGCGGCACCATTGACACAAACAGAAATAATAATATGCCATTAGCAAAACTAGAACCATGGCAAGTTCCACACGCCGTGTTAGAGGTGAGTTTCATAGAAAAAATATTGTAAAAAAGGCGAATATTGAAATTGTATTTATTATATCGTTTGCCCATCCCCAATTAAAAGACTTTTATCAATTAATGTTTGTTAATTATGTTAGATTATATTGTGTTAGGTTAAGGTTAGAAATATTGACAAGGGAGTTTTGTTTCATTCAGGAATCCTTAATTTTAATGATTTAAGGTGAAGGTGAGATTAGTGAGTAATAGTGCGAAGATATTATTAATATAAATTTAAACCATCGCAGTTATAATGAAAAAACTTTGTTTGACGACTGAAATTGATTATTTTACAAATTGTACGAAATCGTGTTAGATTAGATTATAATTAAAAAAATGTTCGGAGTATATATTTATCAGCAGAGATTAATAAAAGTTGAGAAGGATGTCAATATTTTTGTAATAAAAATGTTTATTGGCTTGAACTGTCAAAAAGTTTTGAGGGTTAAGTTGTGATATTTTAATTAAATTAATGATTGTATTAAATCATTTATAACGTGCATCAAAATAAATGTATTTAGTATTGGTATGCCATTACGTCAAAGTAGATACTTGAAAGTGTTGCCAAACTAATAATAATACAAATATTTTCAATCTAATCTATAGAAAACATGTGGAATTATTGCGGTGATAGTTTCACATATTTCTTTTGATTATCAATTTGTTTGGAATTTATTATAGATTGCTTACGACAATGTGAATACCCTATATCATTTTGAAATGTTTAACGTAATATAGTAAAAGTAATGAATGTGCTAGTTATGGTAATTAAAAATTTATGTAATGATCTGTTAAAATATTTCTTGCTAAACAGATCTGAATCTGACAAATTTTACTATAATTAAGATTAATATATTCAATATCATAATATACTGGATAATTATAGATGTAATAAGGGGGAGAATCTTTAAATTAATTACAAAAAATGTTGATTTTTAAGTTGAGTATGAATTTACGTTTAGTTTTGTCACTTTGGATTAGTGCAGATTGTGTTGGAACATTTTAAGTTATTTTGGAGTACTCCAGATTAATTTGGATCAATTAAGAGCATTTCTTTAACTTCATTGGGTCTTCCCTGATTACTTCTGATCATATTAGTTAAGAATATTTGTTCACTTCACTTCAACAAATCATTTTGGATTGCTTTAACGAATCAGTTTGGATCATTGGATTTGTTTAGGTTACTTCTGTGATCAGTTTTTGTATTAGTTTCTAAACACTTTGGATCAGTTCTGTTAATTTGAATTATTTTGGATCAATTTTAACAAACAGTTTGGATTACTACGGATTTGAACTGATCTGTTTGGATCATTTAAGAACTCTTGGTCGGTTTGGATCACTTTGAATCATTTCTTTACTTTGTGGATAATTTTTGATGATTTTGGATCATTTGTATTACTTCAACAGATCATTTTGAATTACTTTAGTAAATCAGTTTAAATGTTTGCTTCAGATTAGAGCAATTTATACTACTTTTGGATTAATTCTGTTTCTGAGAAAGTCTGAACAATTTTGATCATTTGGATTTGTTTAGAGTACTTTGGATTAGGTTGGTTCACTTTAGTCAATTAATTCAAAACGTTTTGGACAGGTTTAGCATGTTTTGAAAAATTTTAGACTAATTTAGATTAATTTTGATCAATCAGTCGGAAAAACTGGCTTAATGATTCAACAAATCAGTATGGATTACTTCAACATCAGTTTCGATCAGTTGATACCAATAGATCAGTTCAGAAGTGCATGTTTTATTAGTTTAAAATTTGATCTAAAAGTTCAGAATGTTTTGGATTATGTTCAAAACACTTTAGATCAGTTTTGATCTTCTTTGACTGGTTCTGATCAGATTAGTTAGAAATAGTTTGGTTTAGAATAGTTTTGATCACTTTGAATCAATTTTCTACTGTGTCCAGACCATTTCTGATTATTTTGGATTATCTGTATCACTTTAACAGATTATTTTGGATTGCATTAGTAAATCAGTTTGGATCATTTGGTTCAGATTACATTAGAACAGTGTTGATCAGTTTTGTTTACTTTTGATTACTTCAGACTACTTCAGTGATCAGTTCAGAACATTTTTTATTAGTTCAAAACATTTTGGATTATTTTGTCAATTTGAATTACTTTGGATCAGTTAAACAGTTATATTACTATGGATTTGCTTAGGCGGGTGGCCGCGAACACAGTTTATGAATACTGGGCCGGCAGTTTAGAATAGTGTTCCCGCCCACCCGCCCAAGTGTTTGTCATAAATGGATTGGAAGTTACTACCACCTATCGCGTTTCTGCGGCTTACAAACATGACAGAATGACTGACAAATGTCATTAAGTTTGAAGAGAGTGATGACGTAATTAATTCCTTGACAACGAACACTTGGGCGGGTGGGCGGGAACACAGTTTATAATTACTCGGGCGGTAGTTTATAATAGTGCTCTCGCCCACCCGCCCAAGTGTTTGTCATAAATGAACTGGAAGTTACTACCACTTATCGTGTTTCTGCAGCTTACAAACAAGACAGAATGACTGACAAATGTCATTAAGTTTAAAGAGAATGATGACGTAATTAATTTCTTGACAACCAACACTTGGGTGGGTGGGCGGGAACACAGTTGATGAATACTGGACCGGTAGTTTAAAATAGTGTTCCCGCCCACCCGCCCAAGTGTTTGTCATAAATGAAGTGGAAGTTACTACCACCTATCGCGTTTCTGCGGCTTACAAACTTGACAGAATGACTGACAAATGTCATAAGTTTAAAGAGTGATGACGTAATCAATTTCTTGATAACAAACACTTGGGCGGGTGGGCGGGAACACAGTTTATGAATACTGGGCCAATAGTTTAAAATAGTGTTTCCGCCCACCCGCCCAAGCGTTTGTCATAAATGAACTGGAAGCAAATACACCTATCGAGTTTCTGCAGCTAACAAACATGACAGAATGACTGACAAATGTCATTAAGTTTAAAGATAGTGATGATGTAATCAATTTCTTGATAAACACTTGGGCGGGAACACAGTTTATGAATACTGGATCGGTAGTTTAAAATAGTGTTCCCGCCCACCCGCCCAAGTGTATGTCATAAATGGATTGGAAGTTACTACCACCTATCGCGTTTCTGCGGCTTACAAACATGACAGAATTACTGACAAATGTCATAAGTTTAAAGAGAGTGATGACGTAATCAATTTCTTGATAACAAACACTTGGGCGGGTGGGCGGGAACACAGTTTATGAATACTGGGCCAATAGTTTAAAATAGTGTTCCCGCCCACCCGCCCAACTGTTTGTCATAAATGGATTGGAAGTTACTACCACCTATCGCGTTTCTGCAGCTTACAAACATGACAGAATGACTGACAAATGTCATTAAGTTTGAAGAGAGTGATGACGTAATTAATTCCTTGACAACGAACACTTGGGCGGGTGGGCGGGAACACAGTTTATGATTACTCGGGCAGTAGTTTATAATAGTGCTCTCGCCCACCCGCACAAGTGTTTGTCATAAATGAACTGGAAGTTACTACCACCTATCGTGTTTCTGCAGCTTACAAACATGACAGAATGAGTGACAAATGTGATTAAGTTTGAAGAGAGTGATGACGTAATTAATTTCTTCACAACAAACACTTGGGCGGGTGGGCGGGAACACAGTTTATGAATACTGGACCGGTAGTTTAAAATAATGTTCCTGCCCACCCGCCCAAGTGTTTGTCATAAATGAACTAGAAGTTCCTACCACCTATCGTGTTTCTGCAGCTTACAAACATGACAGAATGAGTGACAAATGTGATTAAGTTTGAAGAGAGTGATGACGTAATTAATTTCTTCACAACAAACACTTGGGCGGGTGGGCGGGAACACAGTTTATGAATACTGGACCGGTAGTTTAAAATAGTGTTCCCGCCCACCCGCCCAAGTGTTTGTCATAAATGGATTGGAAGTTACTACCACCTATCGCGTTTCTGCGGCTTACAAACATGACAGAATTACTGACAAATGTCATAAGTTTAAAGAGAGTGATGACGTAATCAATTTCTTGATAACAAACACTTGGGCGGGTGGGCGGGAACACAGTTTATGAATACTGGATCGGTAGTTTAAAATAGTGTTCCCGCCCACCCGCCCAAGTGTATGTCATAAATGGATTGGAAGTTACTACCACCTATCGCGTTTCTGCGGCTTACAAACATGACAGAATTACTGACAAATGTCATAAGTTTAAAGAGAGTGATGACGTAATCAATTTCTTGATAACAAACACTTGGGCGGGTGGGCGGGAACACAGTTTATGAATACTGGATCGGTAGTTTAAAATAGTGTTCCCGCCCACCCGCCCAAGTGTATGTCATAAATGGATTGGAAGTTACTACCACCTATCGCGTTTCTGCGGCTTACAAACATGACAGAATTACTGACAAATGTCATAAGTTTAAAGAGAGTGATGACGTAATCAATTTCTTGATAACAAACACTTGGGCGGGTGGGCGGGAACACAGTTTATGAATACTGGGCCAATAGTTTAAAATAGTGTTCCCGCCCACCCGCCCAACTGTTTGTCATAAATGGATTGGAAGTTACTACCACCTATCGCGTTTCTGCAGCTTACAAACATGACAGAATGACTGACAAATGTCATTAAGTTTGAAGAGAGTGATGACGTAATTAATTCCTTGACAACGAACACTTGGGCGGGTGGGCGGGAACACAGTTTATGATTACTCGGGCAGTAGTTTATAATAGTGCTCTCGCCCACCCGCACAAGTGTTTGTCATAAATGAACTGGAAGTTACTACCACCTATCGTGTTTCTGCAGCTTACAAACATGACAGAATGAGTGACAAATGTGATTAAGTTTGAAGAGAGTGATGACGTAATTAATTTCTTCACAACAAACACTTGGGCGGGTGGGCGGGAACACAGTTTATGAATACTGGACCGGTAGTTTAAAATAATGTTCCTGCCCACCCGCCCAAGTGTTTGTCATAAATGAACTAGAAGTTCCTACCACCTATCGTGTTTCTGCAGCTTACAAACATGACAGAATGAGTGACAAATGTGATTAAGTTTGAAGAGAGTGATGACGTAATTAATTTCTTCACAACAAACACTTGGGCGGGTGGGCGGGAACACAGTTTATGAATACTGGACCGGTAGTTTAAAATAGTGTTCCCGCCCACCCGCCCAAGTGTTTGTCATAAATGGATTGGAAGTTACTACCACCTATCGCGTTTCTGCGGCTTACAAACATGACAGAATTACTGACAAATGTCATAAGTTTAAAGAGAGTGATGACGTAATCAATTTCTTGATAACAAACACTTGGGCGGGTGGGCGGGAACACAGTTTATGAATACTGGATCGGTAGTTTAAAATAGTGTTCCCGCCCACCCGCCCAAGTGTATGTCATAAATGGATTGGAAGTTACTACCACCTATCGCGTTTCTGCGGCTTACAAACATGACAGAATTACTGACAAATGTCATAAGTTTAAAGAGAGTGATGACGTAATCAATTTCTTGATAACAAACACTTGGGCGGGTGGGCGGGAACACAGTTTATGAATACTGGATCGGTAGTTTAAAATAGTGTTCCCGCCCACCCGCCCAAGTGTATGTCATAAATGGATTGGAAGTTACTACCACCTATCGCGTTTCTGCGGCTTACAAACATGACAGAATTACTGACAAATGTCATAAGTTTAAAGAGAGTGATGACGTAATCAATTTCTTGATAACAAACACTTGGGCGGGTGGGCGGGAACACAGTTTATGAATACTGGGCCAATAGTTTAAAATAGTGTTCCCGCCCACCCGCCCAACTGTTTGTCATAAATGGATTGGAAGTTACTACCACCTATCGCGTTTCTGCAGCTTACAAACATGACAGAATGACTGACAAATGTCATTAAGTTTGAAGAGAGTGATGACGTAATTAATTCCTTGACAACGAACACTTGGGCGGGTGGGCGGGAACACAGTTTATGATTACTCGGGCAGTAGTTTATAATAGTGCTCTCGCCCACCCGCACAAGTGTTTGTCATAAATGAACTGGAAGTTACTACCACCTATCGTGTTTCTGCAGCTTACAAACATGACAGAATGAGTGACAAATGTGATTAAGTTTGAAGAGAGTGATGACGTAATTAATTTCTTCACAACAAACACTTGGGCGGGTGGGCGGGAACACAGTTTATGAATACTGGACCGGTAGTTTAAAATAATGTTCCTGCCCACCCGCCCAAGTGTTTGTCATAAATGAACTAGAAGTTCCTACCACCTATCGTGTTTCTGCAGCTTACAAACATGACAGAATGAGTGACAAATGTGATTAAGTTTGAAGAGAGTGATGACGTAATTAATTTCTTCACAACAAACACTTGGGCGGGTGGGCGGGAACACAGTTTATGAATACTGGACCGGTAGTTTAAAATAATGTTCCTGCCCACCCGCCCAAGTGTTTGTCATAAATGAACTAGAAGTTCCTACCACCTATCGTGTTTCTGCAGCTTACAAACATGACAGAATGAGTGACAAATGTGATTAAGTTTGAAGAGAGTGATGACGTAATTAATTTCTTCACAACAAACACTTGGGCGGGTGGGCGGGAACACAGTTTATGAATACTGGACCGGTAGTTTAAAATAGTGTTCCCGCCCACCCGCCCAAGTGTTTGTCATAAATGGATTGGAAGTTACTACCACCTATCGCGTTTCTGCGGCTTACAAACATGACAGAATTACTGACAAATGTCATAAGTTTAAAGAGAGTGATGACGTAATCAATTTCTTGATAACAAACACTTGGGCGGGTGGGCGGGAACACAGTTTATGAATACTGGATCGGTAGTTTAAAATAGTGTTCCCGCCCACCCGCCCAAGTGTATGTCATAAATGGATTGGAAGTTACTACCACCTATCGCGTTTCTGCGGCTTACAAACATGACAGAATTACTGACAAATGTCATAAGTTTAAAGAGAGTGATGACGTAATCAATTTCTTGATAACAAACACTTGGGCGGGTGGGCGGGAACACAGTTTATGAATACTGGATCGGTAGTTTAAAATAGTGTTCCCGCCCACCCGCCCAAGTGTATGTCATAAATGGATTGGAAGTTACTACCACCTATCGCGTTTCTGCGGCTTACAAACATGACAGAATTACTGACAAATGTCATAAGTTTAAAGAGAGTGATGACGTAATCAATTTCTTGATAACAAACACTTGGGCGGGTGGGCGGGAACACAGTTTATGAATACTGGGCCAATAGTTTAAAATAGTGTTCCCGCCCACCCGCCCAACTGTTTGTCATAAATGGATTGGAAGTTACTACCACCTATCGCGTTTCTGCAGCTTACAAACATGACAGAATGACTGACAAATGTCATTAAGTTTGAAGAGAGTGATGACGTAATTAATTCCTTGACAACGAACACTTGGGCGGGTGGGCGGGAACACAGTTTATGATTACTCGGGCAGTAGTTTATAATAGTGCTCTCGCCCACCCGCACAAGTGTTTGTCATAAATGAACTGGAAGTTACTACCACCTATCGTGTTTCTGCAGCTTACAAACATGACAGAATGAGTGACAAATGTGATTAAGTTTGAAGAGAGTGATGACGTAATTAATTTCTTCACAACAAACACTTGGGCGGGTGGGCGGGAACACAGTTTATGAATACTGGACCGGTAGTTTAAAATAATGTTCCTGCCCACCCGCCCAAGTGTTTGTCATAAATGAACTAGAAGTTCCTACCACCTATCGTGTTTCTGCAGCTTACAAACATGACAGAATGAGTGACAAATGTGATTAAGTTTGAAGAGAGTGATGACGTAATTAATTTCTTCACAACAAACACTTGGGCGGGTGGGCGGGAACACAGTTTATGAATACTGGACCGGTAGTTTAAAATAGTGTTCCCGCCCACCCGCCCAAGTGTTTGTCATAAATGGATTGGAAGTTACTACCACCTATCGCGTTTCTGCGGCTTACAAACATGACAGAATTACTGACAAATGTCATAAGTTTAAAGAGAGTGATGACGTAATCAATTTCTTGATAACAAACACTTGGGCGGGTGGGCGGGAACACAGTTTATGAATACTGGGCCAATAGTTTAAAATAGTGTTCCCGCCCACCCGCCCAACTGTTTGTCATAAATGGATTGGAAGTTACTACCACCTATCGCGTTTCTGCAGCTTACAAACATGACAGAATGACTGACAAATGTCATTAAGTTTGAAGAGAGTGATGACGTAATTAATTCCTTGACAACGAACACTTGGGCGGGTGGGCGGGAACACAGTTTATGATTACTCGGGCAGTAGTTTATAATAGTGCTCTCGCCCACCCGCACAAGTGTTTGTCATAAATGAACTGGAAGTTACTACCACCTATCGTGTTTCTGCAGCTTACAAACATGACAGAATGAGTGACAAATGTGATTAAGTTTGAAGAGAGTGATGACGTAATTAATTTCTTCACAACAAACACTTGGGCGGGTGGGCGGGAACACAGTTTATGAATACTGGACCGGTAGTTTAAAATAATGTTCCTGCCCACCCGCCCAAGTGTTTGTCATAAATGAACTAGAAGTTCCTACCACCTATCGTGTTTCTGCAGCTTACAAACATGACAGAATGAGTGACAAATGTGATTAAGTTTGAAGAGAGTGATGACGTAATTAATTTCTTCACAACAAACACTTGGGCGGGTGGGCGGGAACACAGTTTATGAATACTGGACCGGTAGTTTAAAATAGTGTTCCCGCCCACCCGCCCAAGTGTTTGTCATAAATGGATTGGAAGTTACTACCACCTATCGCGTTTCTGCGGCTTACAAACATGACAGAATTACTGACAAATGTCATAAGTTTAAAGAGAGTGATGACGTAATCAATTTCTTGATAACAAACACTTGGGCGGGTGGGCGGGAACACAGTTTATGAATACTGGATCGGTAGTTTAAAATAGTGTTCCCGCCCACCCGCCCAAGTGTATGTCATAAATGGATTGGAAGTTACTACCACCTATCGCGTTTCTGCGGCTTACAAACATGACAGAATTACTGACAAATGTCATAAGTTTAAAGAGAGTGATGACGTAATCAATTTCTTGATAACAAACACTTGGGCGGGTGGGCGGGAACACAGTTTATGAATACTGGATCGGTAGTTTAAAATAGTGTTCCCGCCCACCCGCCCAAGTGTATGTCATAAATGGATTGGAAGTTACTACCACCTATCGCGTTTCTGCGGCTTACAAACATGACAGAATTACTGACAAATGTCATAAGTTTAAAGAGAGTGATGACGTAATCAATTTCTTGATAACAAACACTTGGGCGGGTGGGCGGGAACACAGTTTATGAATACTGGGCCAATAGTTTAAAATAGTGTTCCCGCCCACCCGCCCAACTGTTTGTCATAAATGGATTGGAAGTTACTACCACCTATCGCGTTTCTGCAGCTTACAAACATGACAGAATGACTGACAAATGTCATTAAGTTTGAAGAGAGTGATGACGTAATTAATTCCTTGACAACGAACACTTGGGCGGGTGGGCGGGAACACAGTTTATGATTACTCGGGCAGTAGTTTATAATAGTGCTCTCGCCCACCCGCACAAGTGTTTGTCATAAATGAACTGGAAGTTACTACCACCTATCGTGTTTCTGCAGCTTACAAACATGACAGAATGAGTGACAAATGTGATTAAGTTTGAAGAGAGTGATGACGTAATTAATTTCTTCACAACAAACACTTGGGCGGGTGGGCGGGAACACAGTTTATGAATACTGGACCGGTAGTTTAAAATAATGTTCCTGCCCACCCGCCCAAGTGTTTGTCATAAATGAACTAGAAGTTCCTACCACCTATCGTGTTTCTGCAGCTTACAAACATGACAGAATGAGTGACAAATGTGATTAAGTTTGAAGAGAGTGATGACGTAATTAATTTCTTCACAACAAACACTTGGGCGGGTGGGCGGGAACACAGTTTATGAATACTGGACCGGTAGTTTAAAATAATGTTCCTGCCCACCCGCCCAAGTGTTTGTCATAAATGAACTAGAAGTTCCTACCACCTATCGTGTTTCTGCAGCTTACAAACATGACAGAATGAGTGACAAATGTGATTAAGTTTGAAGAGAGTGATGACGTAATTAATTTCTTCACAACAAACACTTGGGCGGGTGGGCGGGAACACAGTTTATGAATACTGGACCGGTAGTTTAAAATAGTGTTCCCGCCCACCCGCCCAAGTGTTTGTCATAAATGGATTGGAAGTTACTACCACCTATCGCGTTTCTGCGGCTTACAAACATGACAGAATTACTGACAAATGTCATAAGTTTAAAGAGAGTGATGACGTAATCAATTTCTTGATAACAAACACTTGGGCGGGTGGGCGGGAACACAGTTTATGAATACTGGATCGGTAGTTTAAAATAGTGTTCCCGCCCACCCGCCCAAGTGTATGTCATAAATGGATTGGAAGTTACTACCACCTATCGCGTTTCTGCGGCTTACAAACATGACAGAATTACTGACAAATGTCATAAGTTTAAAGAGAGTGATGACGTAATCAATTTCTTGATAACAAACACTTGGGCGGGTGGGCGGGAACACAGTTTATGAATACTGGGCCAATAGTTTAAAATAGTGTTCCCGCCCACCCGCCCAACTGTTTGTCATAAATGGATTGGAAGTTACTACCACCTATCGCGTTTCTGCAGCTTACAAACATGACAGAATGACTGACAAATGTCATTAAGTTTGAAGAGAGTGATGACGTAATTAATTCCTTGACAACGAACACTTGGGCGGGTGGGCGGGAACACAGTTTATGATTACTCGGGCAGTAGTTTATAATAGTGCTCTCGCCCACCCGCACAAGTGTTTGTCATAAATGAACTGGAAGTTACTACCACCTATCGTGTTTCTGCAGCTTACAAACATGACAGAATGAGTGACAAATGTGATTAAGTTTGAAGAGAGTGATGACGTAATTAATTTCTTCACAACAAACACTTGGGCGGGTGGGCGGGAACACAGTTTATGAATACTGGACCGGTAGTTTAAAATAATGTTCCTGCCCACCCGCCCAAGTGTTTGTCATAAATGAACTAGAAGTTCCTACCACCTATCGTGTTTCTGCAGCTTACAAACATGACAGAATGAGTGACAAATGTGATTAAGTTTGAAGAGAGTGATGACGTAATTAATTTCTTCACAACAAACACTTGGGCGGGTGGGCGGGAACACAGTTTATGAATACTGGACCGGTAGTTTAAAATAGTGTTCCCGCCCACCCGCCCAAGTGTTTGTCATAAATGGATTGGAAGTTACTACCACCTATCGCGTTTCTGCGGCTTACAAACATGACAGAATTACTGACAAATGTCATAAGTTTAAAGAGAGTGATGACGTAATCAATTTCTTGATAACAAACACTTGGGCGGGTGGGCGGGAACACAGTTTATGAATACTGGGCCAATAGTTTAAAATAGTGTTCCCGCCCACCCGCCCAAGTGTTTGTCATAAATGGATTGGAAGTTACTACCACCTATCGCGTTTCTGCAGCTTACAAACATGACAGAATGACTGACAAATGTCATTAAGTTCAAAGAGAGTGATGACTTAATCAATTTCTTGATAAGAAACACTTGGGCGGGTGGGCGGGAACACAGTTTATGAATACTGGGTAGGTAGTTTAAAATAGTGTTCCCGCCCACACGCCCAAGTGTTTGTCATAAATGAACTGGAAGTTACTACCACCTATCGTGTTTCTGCAGCTAACAAACATGACAGAATGACTGACAAAAGTCATTAAGTTTAAAAAGAGTGATGACGTAATCATTTTCTTGACAACAAACACTTGGGCGGGTGGCCGGGAACACTTTGGATTTGTTCGGAGTACTTCTTTTTGGTTTACTTTAGCCATTGTTCGGACAGCTTTAGAATATTTAAAAAAAGTTTAGATTAGTTTGTACCAATCAGTTTGAAACACTGGTTTAATGATCCAATTGTTTTGATCAGTCTGTATCACTTCAACATAAGTTTGGATCAGTTTATACTATTTTGGATCAGTTTTGATTACTTTTGATTTTACTCATTCAGAAGTTGTTGTATTAGTTCAAAACACTTTTGATCAGTTGAATTCAAACAGTTTGGGTTATTACGAAGCAGTACAGAATTGGCTCACTTTGAATCAATTCTTTTACTTTGTGGATTACTTTAGTTTAGTACATCAGTTTGGATTAGTTTCATTGATTTATTTTGGATCATTTCGAATCAATTTGCTAACTTTAGACTTAGACCTTGAATTATTTTGGATTACTTTAGATCATTTCATTCTAAAAGACTTTGCAGAATTTTTGAGTTAGTTTATATTACTTTGTTCAGTTTAGCACAATTTTGATCATATAGATCTATTTGGATTACTTTAGATCAGTTTGGGGCACTTTAGCCAATTGATTTTTTGGACAAAAGTTTAGATTAATTTGGATCAATTAGTTTGAAAGACTGGCTTACTGATCTAACAAATCAGTTTGGTTCATTTGTATCTGTTTAAATTAGTTTAAATCAGTTTGGATCAGTTCTGCTTACTTTGGATGACTCTAAATTACTTCAACGATCAGTTTCAGAACAATTTGGATTATTTCCGAAATAAAAAAAAAAGCAAAATAGTTTAGATCTGTTTAGAGTTCTTTGAAACGAATATATCAGTTTGGATCAGTTAAGAAATGTTAGCAGTTTGTATTAGTTTAACTCATTTCGATATGCCGTGACTACTTCTGATAACATTACTTAGGAATATTTAGCCAGTTTGGAATCCGACTATTTGAATCAATTCTTTACTTTATGGATTATTTTGGATCACTTTAACAGATCATTTTGGATTAGTCTGGATCACTTTATTATACAAGTTTGATTGAATTATTTTGTATTATTTTGAATCGGTTTGGTTACTTTGGACTAATTTTTCAAGATCTGCACCAATGACTTTGGATCATAATGGATTACTTTAGATTACTATAGCAGATAATTATTTTAAAACATTTTGAATATTTTTGAATTAGTTTCAGATCACTTTTTCAATTAAGTTTGATTATTTGGATCTTTTTGGGTCAGATTCGTTTACTTTAGATCAGTTCTGTTCAGTGTTGCTAACTTGCGATCAGTTTGAATTAGTTCAGAACACTTTGGATTAGTTCAGTTTTAATTACTTTGGTTCAGTTTCAAACAGTTTGGATTTTTGGATCAGTTCAGATTATTTTGGATTCTGATGTAAACAGTTTGGATCAGTTCAGAATACTTTGGATCATGTCCGAAAAAAATGGCAAACTGTTAAGATGGATTATTTGGATTTGTTGCCCAAAAAGGAAGTACAAAATAGCTTTAGATATAATTGGTCTTCAAAGTTACATTAAAGCAAAATATATTTACCAGAGGTCCATTGCTCTAGGTTGATCTTTTACTGAATTTTTGTAGAATAACTTTTGATTCAAGACCTAACCTAACTCAAGCTACCTTTCTGTTGGCAAAATTTGAACTCAAACTAACTTTTTTGAAGTAATTTTAACTTTAGACATAATTGGTCTTCAAATATTTATCAGAAGTTTATTGCTTTACGTTGATTTTTTGTCCAAAAAAGAATAACTTTTGGTTCAAGGCCTAACCTAACCTTAACTAACTTTTTGTGGGCTAAATAAAGTTGGATTTTTTATACCAAAATTTAAGTTTTAAAGTTTGGTCTAATTTTGTACACAAAATTGCTTCTGGTCTAACTTAAACTAACTTTTTTGGAGTAATATAACTTTTAACATAATTGGTTTTTAAAGTTACATTAGAGCATTAGTTATACTGATTTTTTGCCCAAAAAAGAATAACTTTTGGTTCAAGATCTAACCTAACCCAAACTAACTTTTTGTGGGCAAAAATTGGACGTTTTTGAACATTTAAATTAAATTCAAAATTGGTCTAACCTAACCTTGTTCAAAAAATTGCTTCTGGTCTAACTAAAACTGACTTTTTGAACTTTTATATGATCTAAGTAAATTGTGCTTCACTTTTTTTCACCAAATTTTTTGGACATATTTGGTCTCTAAAAACTTTTACAGACAAAAGTTAAGTTTGAACAAAAAAAGTCAAGCTCAATTTTGTCCAAAAAAGAGCAACTTTTGGTTTAAGATCTAAACTAACCTAACCCAAACTAACTAATAATTCAATTTATTATAGCATTTTTGGACAAAAATTATCCTAACCTGACACAAATTTATTTTTGTTCAAAAATGTCAAAAATGCTTCTAGTTCTAATTTAGCCTATCATTTTTGGACAATATTTAGTAAGTTAAGTACTAACTTTTTTTGATAAAAATTTAACCAAGACTTTTTTAACATTGTTCAACTTATTACAGTATTTTTGAACAAAATTTAGTGTAATTTTTGTTCAAAAAAGTGAAAATAGCTTCTGATTCAAATTTGGACAAAATTTAGTCAAGTTAACGTTTGTCCAAAGAAGTCAAAACTCAAACTAACTTTTTTTGGGCTAATTCAACTTTCTTGGACAAAAGTCATTAAGAAAATTATGTTGCAATAAAAAACAAATTTTGTTCTTAGGTTTGAACAACTTTTCCTAACAGTTAAAATTAGCTCAACATTTTTGGACATAATTTAGTCAATTTAACGTAATTATTTCTGCTCTAACTCAAACTAACTTTTTTGGACTAATTTAACTTTCTCGAACTAATATTGCCCAAAAAACCAACACTGAACCTAACCCAAACTACAGCCACACGAATATTGTGGCCTCTATATAGGCAACTTAGTATACACAAAAATTATGTTAAATGTAGTTAAACTAATGCCTTTGTCCGTTTTAGCACTTTTCATTTGCGCTTACATTTTAAACGTTCCATGGGCGACGTTGTTCTGGGATTGAAAGATGTTAAAACGGGCAAAGGCATAAGTTTAACACCTTTCAACATAATTTTAGTGTATACTAAGTTGCCTATACAGAGGCCACAATATTCGTGCCTGGCTGTATTTTTTGAAACAAAAATTTAGCACAACATTTTTGGACAAAAATTTAGTTTCCAAAAAGTTTATAACGTGATCTACATCAGATCACGTTTTGAACTTTTTCAGAGTAATTTTAACAGATCTAAAATATGTGTTCTGATCTGTAGTAATTCAAACTGATTCAAAATAACAAAACTGATCCAAAATGACAAATTTTATTCAAAATGACAAAACTGATCTAAATAGTTTTGAGAACTAATTCAAAATGTTTTGAACTGATTGCTGAAGTAATCTGCAGTGATAAAAAGTAAATAGGACTGATCCAAACTGATGTCTTGAAGTGATCCAAACTGATCTAAAGTGATCCGAACTGATACAAATGATCTAAACTGATTTGTTGATATCATTCAAACTAACCGAGCAACAAATCACGTCCTAATATTGGTTTTCCAGAGTTTTACCTTGAAATTGAATAGAATTAGAAGAAAATCTTGCAATTAAAACTATTAAACTGATTAAACAAAACTCCTTGTCAATATTGAATGTAAAAAATTGTATAGTTTTTTGAATGTAAAAAATTGTATAGTTTTTCATCAATTTTATTTATTTATAAATTTGCATCCTAAGGTTATTTCCTTTTCCTCAATAAGCACGCGTAGCTTTAATAAGTTGTAACGATTTTATTCATTTGCAGCTATTGGAGTGTCCAGGTCCCTAAGAATAGTGTCTGTACGTAAAAAACTTTACGTTCTATTTGCAACTAGAAATTAAAAAAAATACATAAAAATAAACGTTGCACGAACAGAACAAAAACAAATTGCATGGAATTGAACTACATATTTATTTATAGAGTTATGTGTATTGTTTGCTAACGCTTTATTTACGTTGTGGTTTCATTTTTTTTTTGGATTGATTTGCTGCAAGCGTGTCTTCCCCCACAATTCCTGAATGCATATTATTTTTGTTTTTATTGTATAATGTATGTTATTTAGGTCACATTGTGATTAATATTATTTATGTAAACCACAAGTTTCCTCTGATTTAATGTGTGAAGGGTGATTATGATTAGATTATTTTCTAAATTCTGTTATTAATTAAAATGAAGAGGAAACAATATTATTTTCTTCAGATAGCAACTAAATTTATAGTCTATAGATAGCAATCCTAGTTTTTATTATTACAAGGATTGCTTCTATAGACAGTTAAGCCACATTTGTGTTTGTCAAGTGAACAAACAACGTTTGTATTTAATTTTGACAGTTTTTGCTAAACACAACTCAAATTTTTGTGACGGTTAAATGTCACTTTTGACAGCTTAAATGACGTTTTAAGAGAATATTACATTTTGGGAACTACTGTTTTGCGACTGCTGCGGTAAAGAACATTTTTTACCGATTTAGAATCATGTTCTATAATTCTTGAATATTTGTAATAATGTTCTTTAAATTATGAACGTTTCGGGGACTTTTTGCTTACGATACTACAAATTTAGAACATTTTGGGAACTACTGTTTTGTGACTGCTCTACAAATTATGAACATTTTTTGTTAATTTAGAATCATGTTCTATAATGTCTGAACTGAATTTCTTTAAATTATGAACGTTTTTGCTTACAATCATGTTCTACAAATTTGGAACATTTTGGGAACTATTGTTTTGAGACTGCTCTACAAATTATGATTTTTTTAAATCAATTTAGAATCATGTTCTATAATTTCTGAACAATATTCTTCATATTATGAACGTTTTTGGGACTTTCTGCTTACAATAATGTTCTACAAGTTTGGAACATTTTGGGAACTACTGTTTTGTGACTGCTTTACAAATTATGAACATTTTTTGTTAATTTAGAATCATGTTCTACAATTGCTGAACAATATTCTTCAAATTATGAACGTTTTGGGGACTTTCTGCTTACAATCATGTTCTACAAGTTTGGAACATTTTGGGAACTACTGTTTAGTGACTGATCTACAAATGATGAATATTTTTTGTAAATTTAGAATCATGTTCTATAATTTATGAACAATATTTTTTAAATTATGAACGTTTTTGCTTACAATCATGTTCTACAAGTTTGCAACATTTTGGGAACTATTCTTTTGTGACTGCTCTACAAATTATGAACATTTTTTGTAAGTTTAGAATCATGTTCTACAATTTCTGAACATTTCTTCAAATTATGAACGTTTTGGGGACTTTTTGCTTACAATCATGTTCTACAAGTTTGGAACATTTTGGGAACTACTGTTTTGTGATTGCTTTACAAATTATGAATTTTTTTTGTTAATTTAGAATCATGTTCTACAATTGCTGAACAATATTCTTCAAATTATCAACGTTTTGGGGACTTTCTGCTTACAATCATGTTCTACAAGTTTGGAACATTTTGGGAACTACTGTTTAGTGACTGATCTACAAATGATGAATATTTTTTGTAAATTTAGAATCATGTTCTATAATTTATGAACAATATTTTTTAAATTATGAACGTTTTTGCTTACAATCATGTTCTACAAGTTTGCAACATTTTGGGAACTATTCTTTTGTGACTGCTCTACAAATTATGAACATTTTTTGTAAGTTTAGAATCATGTTCTACAATTTCTGAACATTTCTTCAAATTATGAACGTTTTGGGGACTTTTTGCTTACAATCATGTTCTACAAGTTTGGAACATTTTGGGAACTACTGTTTTGTGATTGCTTTACAAATTATGAATTTTTTTTGTTAATTTAGAATCATGTTCTACAATTGCTGAACAATATTCTTCAAATTATCAACGTTTTGGGGACTTTCTGCTTACAATCATGTTCTACAAGTTTGGAACATTTTGGGAACTACTGTTTACAAATAATAAACATTTTTTGTTAATTTAGAATCATGTTCTACAATTTTTGAACAATATTCTTCAAATTATGAACGTTTTGGGGACTCTCTGCTTACAATCATGTTCTACAAGTTTGGAACATTTTAGGAACTACTGTTTTGTGACCCCTCTACAAATTATGAACATTTTTTGTTAATTTAGAATCATGTTCTACAATGTATGAACAATATTCTTCAAATTATCAACGTTTTGGGGACTTTCTGCATACAATCATGTTCTACAAGTTTGGAACATTTTGGGAACTACTGTTTTGTGACTGCTCTACAAATTATGAACATTTTTTGTTAATTTTGAATCATGTTCTACAATTTCTGAACAATAATCTTCGAATTATGAACGTTTTGGGAACTTTCTGCTTACAATCATGTTCTACAAGTTTAGAACATTTTGGGAACTACTGTTTTGTGACTGCTTTACAAATTATGAACGTTTTTTGTTAATTTAGAATCATGTTCTACAATTGCTGAACAATATTCTTCAAATTATGAACGTTTTGGGGACTTTCTGCTTACAATCATGTTCTACAAGTTTGGAACATTTTGGGAACTACTGTTTTGTGATGCTTTACAAATTATGAACATTTTTTGTTAATTTAGAATCATGTTCTACAATTTCTGAACAATATTCTTTAAATTATGAACGTTTTTGCTTACAATCATGTTCTACAAGTTTGGAACACTTTGGGAACTACTGTTTTGTAGCTGCTCTACAAATGATGAACATTTTTTGTTAATTTAGAATCATGTTCTACAATTTCTGAACATTTCTTCAAATTATGAACGTTTTGAGGACTTTCTGCTTAAAGTCATGTTCTACAAGTTTGGAACATTTTGGGAACTACTGTTTTGTGACTGCTCTACAAATTATGAACATTTTTTGTTAATTTAGAATCATGTTCTAGAATTTCTAAACAATATTCTTTAAATTATGAACTTTTTGAGGACTTTCTGCTTACAATCATGTTCTGCAAATTTGGAACATTTTGGGAACTACTGCTCCACAAATTATGAACATTTTTTGTTAATTTAGAATCATGTTCTACAATTTCTGAACAATATTCTTTAAATTATGAACGTTTTTGCTTACAATCATGTTCTACAAGTTTGGAACATTTTAGGAATTACTGTTTTGTGATTGCTGTGGCAATGTTTTACAAATTATGAACATTTTTTGCCGATTTAGAATGATGTTCTACAATTTTTGAACATTTCTTCAAGTTATGAACGTTTTTGGAACATTTTGGGAACTACTATTTTGTGATTGCCGTTTTATTGTTCTACAAATTTTGAGCATTATTTGCTAATTTAGAATCATGTTCTACATTTCTTCAAATTATGAACGTTTTTGGGACTTTCTGCTTACAATTATGGCTCTACAAACTTGTAACATTTTGGGAACTACTGTTTTGTGATTGCTTTAGTAATGTTCAACAAATTATGAACTTTTTTGGCTAATTTAGAATTACGTTCTACAATTTCTGAACATTTTTTTAAATTATGAACATTTTGGGGACTTTCTGCTTACAATCATGCTCCACAAACTTAGAACATTTTGGGAATTCCTGTTTTGTGACGACTGTGGTAATGTTCTACAAATTATGAACATATTGTACCAATTTAGAATCATTTTCTACAATTTCTGAACATTTCTTCAAATTATGAACGTTTTGGGATGTTCTACTTGGAACATTTTCGGAAATACTTTTTTGTGACTGCCGTGGTAATGTTCTACAAATTATGAACATTTTCTGCCAATTTAGAATCATGTTCTACAATTTCTGAACATTTTGGGGACTTTTTGCTTATAATAATGTTCTACAAATTTGGAACATTTTGGGAACTACTGTTTTGTGACTTCTGTGGCAAGGTTCAATAAGTTAGAACATTTTCTGTCAATTTAGAATCATGTTCTACAATTTTCTGAACATTTGCAATAATGTTCTTTAAACTTTGAACAATTTTGGACTTTCTGCTAATTTCCAATCATGTTCCACAAACTCAGAATATTTTGGGAACTACTTTGACCATTTAAGGTAATGTTCTTTAAACTGTGAACATTTTTGTGACAACTCTGTCTACATACAATAATGTTCTTCAAACTTTGAACAATTTTGGACTTTCAGCTACTTTACAATCATGTTCTACAAACTCAGAACATTCTGGGAACTACTTTGACCATTTAAGGTTATGTTCTCTAAACTGTGAACATTTTGGTGACAACTCTGTCTATATACAATAATGTTCTTCAAACTTTGGACTTTCTGCTAATTTTCAATCATGTTCCATAAACTCAGAACATTCTGGGAACTACTTTGACCATTTAAGGTTATGTTCTTTAAACTGTGAACATTTTGGTGACAACTTTGTCTATACTCAATAATGTTCTTGAAGTTTTGAACAGTTTTGGACTTTCTGCTAATTTACAATCATGTTCCACAAACTCACAACATTTTGGGAACTACTGTGACCATTTAAAGTAATGTTCTTTAAACTGTGAACATTTTGGAGATGTTATATAAGGTTTTGACAATGTTTTCAGATGTCAAATGTTTTACAAGGTTCTATAGCAACTTGGAGCAGTGGCGTAGCAGTAATTTTTTTAATCAAAAATATATTCGAATTTTGTATCTAAATTCTTATTTGTCAGTGACAAAATATAACAAATTTAAACAATTTAATTTTTAAAGCAAACATTGATGATGAATCATTTCAAATATAATCAATTTATATTTAAATCAAGTACTACATTGCACAATATATTTCTAAATGCTGCTATCTGAAGGTAAAATATTTGTCATTCCTCTTACTAAATAGCACCCAACTGATAAGAGCCGCAACTTTGAATTACTAATTGTTTAGATAGCGAATAATAGAATATAGGAAATACCTGTAACTAATAACAAATGTACTGATTTGAACCAATACTAACAAATGCTTGCTATATAAAGTACGCAATACTTTATATAAATTGAATGCTTTCGCGACTCGCTAATAGATGTACCATGATATTTAACGGGTGCCTGTTTCTTTTGCCGCAGTCACAATCGGGAGATGGAGACGATAATGTTGGACTCGAGGAGGGTCCTGCGGAGGGGGATCATGAAATCGAATTAGGAGATGTAAGTAAAAAATAGCGTACTCTACTACTATTCGCGTTAATTTAATAAAATGTTTAGGTTGTTCGTGATGGACACGAGAAAGGAGATCCATCACAATTCGAATTGCTCAAAGTGTTAGGTGAAGGATCGTTCGGTAAAGTGTTTCTCGTACGGAAAGTGATTGGAGCTGATGCTGGTACTCTGTATGCCATGAAAGTGTTGAAGAAGGCGACGTTAAAAGTGCGCGATCGACATCGCACCAAAATGGAAAGGAATATATTGGTCGATGTCGAGCATCCTTTTATTGTTAAGCTGCATTATGCTTTCCAAACTACTGGGAAATTGTACCTTATTTTAGATTTCCTTAGAGGCGGCGACTTATTTTCACGATTGAGTAAAGAGGTGAGTCATTGGTTTTTGACATTTATCAATATTACATAACCTATAATATGATTACAATTTTTAGGTTATGTTTACAGAGCAAGACGTCAAATTTTATTTAGCCGAATTGGCTTTAGCTCTGAACCATTTGCATTCATTAGGCATTATTTATAGGGATTTGAAACCAGAAAATGTCCTCTTAGATTCAGATGGTCATATAGCTCTAACCGATTTCGGTTTATCGAAATTGCCGCTCGAGGAAGATAAGGCCTACAGCTTTTGCGGAACCGTAAGTTGCTACCCGATAATATTAGACACAAAACTAATTTAGTTGTTTAGGTTGAATACATGGCTCCCGAAGTGGTTAACAGAAAGGGACACTCGTTTGCGGCCGATTGGTGGTCATTCGGAGTTCTCATGTACGAAATGCTCACGGGTAGTTTGCCGTTTCAAGGTGCAAACAGGAAGGATACCATGAATCAGATTTTAAAAGCCAAATTGGGTATGCCGGCCAATTTGAGTGCCGAGGCTCAAAGTTTGCTGAGGGTTTTATTTAAAAGGAATCCTGCTAATAGGTTAGGGGCTGGACCGGGAGGTGTCGAGGTAAGATCAATTACATTACTAGTTTCGGCTCGACTAGAGCTTTCTACAGATGTATTAAGTTAACAGAGTTAATTATGTTTATATATACCTGGAAGCTATTTAACCCGAGGTAGTATTCAAGGGTGAAAATATTGTAAATTTACATCTGTAGAAGGCTCTAGCTGAGCCGAAACTAGTAAAGTATTTGTAGGAATAGGCTTGTGATAAAAAACAATTGTATTCATAAGCATTTATAAAAAAAATTGTTTTAGGATCTAAAACGACATGAATTTTTCGCAACAATCGATTGGGACGCTTTATTACAAAAGAATATAAGACCTCCATTCAAACCGGCAGTTTCAGGTCCCGACGATGCTTTTTATTTCGATTCTGAATTCACGTGCAAAACGCCACGTGATTCTCCCGGTGTTCCGGCTAGTGCTAATGCGCATGAATTATTCAGAGGGTAAATTAAATGTTACGAAACCAAACTATAAAATTTATTGAAATTATTTGCAGATTTAGTTTTATAGCTCCGTGTTTATTGGAAGGCACTAATATACCGACGAAGAAACCGGAAATCTCGCAGAAACCTTTGCGAACAACGACCGGGAACTTCTTCGATGAATATGAAATTTTGGGGAAATTAGGGGAGGGCGGTTATAGTGTTTGTAAGTTAGCTAGGCATAGAGCTACCAATCAACAATTTGCAGTCAAGGTAATTTATTTTTATAAATACTAGTTGATGGACCTTCGGCCTGCTTAAGACCAGGTTGGGTAAGGTCGATAGAGTATACAGAATTAACTAATTTTTAATATAATTGATTGTTTCTTATAGATTATAGATAAAGCGACCTGTGATTGTAAGGAGGAAGTTGAAGTACTTTTAAGATATGGACATCATCCAAACATTGTTACACTTAAGGGCGTTTATGAGGAAGGGAGCAAAGTGTATTTGGTTTTGCAGTTATTGCGTGGTGGGGATTTAATCGATTACTGTATGCAAAAGGTTAGTTAAATAGTAAAAGATTATGACTTCCTGATCGAGAACGTTCGCTTCTGATCGTGAACGCTCGCTTCTGATCGGGAATTCTCGCTCCTGATCGCATAAATTTTATCTGATTTTATTGTAGGGAAGAGTAAAAGAATCTGAAGCAGCAGCAATTTTACGAACATTAGCGTTAACTGTGGCATTTCTGCACGATAATGGAGTCGTGCATAGAGATTTGAAGCCGGAAAATATTTTATTTGGTTCTGAAGACAAATCGCCCGAAAGTGTTACCATCTGTGATATGGGTTTTGCTAAACAGGTAATTTTAACTATTCCATAAAAATGTGATTATATTTTTAATTTATATTCTTTCATAGCTAAGAGCTGATAATGGATTGCTCATGACGCCTTGTTATACGGCACATTATGTAGCACCTGAAGTTTTAAAGAGGCAAGGATATGATGCAGCTTGTGACATTTGGTCGTTGGGTGTTATTTTATATATTTTATTAACGGGAAGGAGTCCTTACAGCATGGCACCCGATGATAGCCCACAGAGTATTCTGCAGAGGATTAGCAATGGGAAATTAGATTTTCATGTAAGTGAATTAATCATTTTGTTCTGCACGTTTTTATTTATATAAAATTGTTTTTTTTTTTGTGGGATGGATTGTTTCGACGTCCGCCATACCGATTTGTTTTGCGTTCGGAAAGTTCCTTACATACATTACATTACATAACTGCAAATCATGGTTTTTTTGTGGGAGCGAGTGTTTTTGGATTGTTTCGACTTCATATTCGGATCTGCTATACCGTGTACAACTTTTTTTTTGCGTTCGGAAAGTTCCTTACATAGCAACAAATGGATATTTCGTGGGGGCGCGGGTTGAACCCCGAAATCTTCTTCTCAGATACAACTTTAGTTTGCACCACTATTGACATAGTAGAGGAAGCCCGCCCACACACCCAAGCGTTTGTATTCTAAAGATTCATTGTTACAACTTTTTCTGGTAACTTGTTGACAAGTGACACTCATTTTATCATACAAAATAGTTTTAGGAACACAAGAGGTGGAAGCAACTAAGTTTCTCTTGATGACCAACACTTGGGCGGGTGGGTGGGACACAGTAGTAGAAGCTACCCGCCCACAATTCAAACATGGTGTTTCACCACCCACTCAAGCGTTTGTCGTCTAAAGATTTCGTGTTGCAACCTTTTCTGGTGTCTTGTTGACAACTGACACCCATTCTGTTGTACAAAATAGTTTCAGGATCACAAGAGATGGAAGCAACTAAGGTCTCCTTGATGCAACACCTAGGCGGGCGGGCGGGACACAAATACCTATACCCGCTCACAATTTAAACGTAGTGCCCACCTACCCAAGCGTTTGTGTAAAGATTCATTGTTACAATCTTTTCTGGTGCTTTGTTGACCACTGACACTCATTCTATTGTGCAAAATAGTTTCAGGAACACAAGAGGTGGTAGGAAATAAGTTCTTGATGACCAACACTTGGGTGGGTGGGTGGACCATAGTAATAGAAGCTACCCACCCACAGTTTAAACATGGTGGTCATATGTCACGGTCTAGATTTTATCGGAGGCGGTTGGTCCGTCTGGGGAATTATATCCTGGAATTGAGACAGGATAACCCCTTCATCTCAGCAGTTTTTAATTGAGTCGGTGCTTCAAAGCTTGTGGTGAAACGAGTTGGCGAGTTCTGATTTGTTACCGGCCTCTGCCCCCTCCCCATGATAACGAGGGGTTGTGGTGAAAGGGTGTATGGGATACCCGTTCTTTGTTTCTGTGCCGGCATTCACCTGTTGGTGCCAGGTTGGTTTGATACTTCCACTCGTGCTCGAGTGCATCTTGATGGAGGCGCCTTTTAGAGTTCTCCCCAGGGTTCGGGACGTGACTCAGGGCGAGGTGTGCAATGCCGTGGGCCAGCTGAGAACTTGAGGCGAAGGTGCAAGTCCCCAAGGCCGTCGAATGTCTAGAGGTGAGTAGCGAAGGTAGGCGTCGAGGTATTCCAGTTTGGGTTACCAGAGGCCACGCCCCAACACAGGTTCCACTTCTATGTTCGATTGTATGGTCAATGGGAATGTTTCTCGTTGGTATCACGAAAGTTTGGTATTTATACCTTTGCTTGGCTCTAATTGGTCAGTTGATGCTTGGAATCAATAATTCTCTCCCACAAACTGGACTGCGACTTCTGGTGTTAAGGTTGGTGGTTCCGCCGGTGGATTGGGTTGCAGATCGTCGAGGTTTAGTTTGAGGGTGGCCTGTGTAGGGTATCTTCTACCGAGTAGCAGTGGGTTCCCGCTGTAGTTAGCCCTTTTTCCCGTTCTTGTACCATCACTAACTTTGTATTCTCTGCACATTTGCTCGCTTTGGGTATCGCTTTCTGCCTGGCTTGTCTTGTGCATCTTAACTTCCCGGTTTGGGCTGGTTTTGTCCCAACGTTAGTTCGCTCGAAGTTTGCCTTGTTGCCGAGTTTGTACTCTGTTCCTCTCTTAAGGCGTAAATTGTTTTCTTGATCTCCGCATGCCTACGTTCCATAGAGAGTCCATGATGGCTCGACATATAAGGGAGATTCCTCTAAGCGTTGTACAGGTTTATACCCTTCGCTTTGAGTACCGGTCCCTAGTTCACCAACAAGCAGTCAGGAGACGCTTGCTTGTTGTAAGTATGTGCTCCTCAAAACTCCTACACTGCACCTGCAGGCATATCTGGTAGAAATGCTGTCTTACGGACCAACATTTCCGGAAACTGTGGGTTGAATTATGCTGCTTTCAAGCTTGCAAGAAGCCGGACAACAAAGGCAGACTACCTACAAGGAACGTCGATAACCCAAGCGTCAGAGCGTGGATGTGGTCTATTAGCCAGAGTAATGTTCTTACGCCGGGTGTCGCTGGTAGTGGGGGGTAAGAAGAGGCTGATATAGATCTAAATCAGTCTCCCCTTACCTCCATTCTCATCCCCTCCCTTTACCCCTACTTCCATCACTTTGCGGTGGGCCGAGAACGAAAGCGAGCTCTATCTGCAAAATGGATAGCTTCCAAGAGGTTGATAATAATAGCAGACACTGTTACTCTAGTGCATCTAGTGAAGATTCAGATTTGCTACTTGCACCGGACCTAGAAGTCGCCAAACGATGGATGAAATGGCAGGAAACTAGATGGCTCAAAACGCGACCTCTCAGAAGGATCTTTCCGAATTGATATTATGAATGATTGTGATCTTGATGGACGAAGAAAAGAAATCAAACTTTTAGTTCTACATTTTGAGCGGACAATAACTTACTTTTTCGAACTCTGTACATCCGACTGCGCTGACTATACTCTCCGCCATAGTGGTGATCCAGAAATTGTATGTTTTTCCACTCAGTTCTTTTATTGTGGGCGGGTAGTTTCAACTGAGGTCCCCCACGCACCCACCCAAGTGTTGGTGATCCAGAAATGGGATGTTTTCTGTCTCTGCGAATGTAAGATGTCACTAAATCCGGAGAGATGGCCGACAGATCCTACATTTTGATGATCAAAAAGGAGGGTGTGTGGTTGGGGCTCTCACTTTCTTTAGTGTGGGCGGGTAGTTTCAACTGGGGTTCCCGCCCACCCACTCAAGTGTTGGTGATCCAGAAATTGGATGTTTCTGCACTCTGCAAATGTTAGTTTTCACTAAATTGTGCATGACAGATCTAACATCTTGATGAAACACAGTTGGGTAGGTTGAAAGTATTGTCGCGCATTCAATAAACTGAGTGCCCACCCACCTACCTACTCAACATTTTGTTATCAATAGATTGGATTTGGCACTCTGAAGAAAATCAAATCTCTGGATCACTAACACTTGGGAAGGTGGGCAGGAACTAAAGTTAACACTATTGTCCCGCATTCAATAAACTGAATGCCCGCCCGCCCACCCCCAACTGTTTCTCAAGAGATTAGATTTGCTACTCTGAAGAAATTCAAATTTTTAGATCACCAACACTTGGCTGGGTGGGCGGGAACCCAAATAAAACTACTGCCCGCAATCAATAAACTGTGTGTCCGCCCACCCACCCACCTCTTTATCAAGATAAGATATTGGATTTGCCACTCTGAAGAAAATAAAATCTTTAGACCACCAACACTTGGGTGGGTGGGCGGGAACAAAAGTTGAAACTACTGGCCCGCATTCAAAAAACTGAGTACCCGCCCACCCAACTGTTTGTTATCAGGAGATTGGGTTTGTCACTCTGAAGAAAATCAAATCTTTGGACCACCAACACTTGGGTGGGTGGTCGGGAACTAAAGTTGAAACTACTGGCCCGCATTCAAAAAACAAGTGCCCGCCCGCCCACCCAACTGTTTGTTATCAAGAGATTAGATTTGTCACTCTGAATCTGAAGAAAGTCAAATCTCTGGATCACCAACACTTAGGTGGGTGGGCGGGAACTAAAGTTGAAACTACTAGCCCGCATTCAAAAAACAAGTGCCCACCCACCCAACTATTTGTTATCAAGAGATTGGGTTTGTCACTCTGAAGAAAATTAAATCTTTGGACCACCAACACTTGGGTGGGTGGGCGGGAACTAAAGTTGAAACTACTGCCCCGCACTCAATAAACTGAGTTCCCGCCTACCCAACCAACTGTTTGTTATCAAGAGATCGGAAATGTCACTCTGAATTAAATCAAATCTTTGGATCAGCAACACTTGGGTGGGTGGGCGGAAACCTAAATAAAACTACTGCCCGCATTCAATAAATTGTATGCCCGCCCACCCACCCAACTGTTTGTTATCAAGAGATTGGATTTGCCACTCTGAAGAAAATTAAATCTTTGGACCACCAACACTTGGGTGGGTGGGCGGGAACTAAAGTTGAAACTACTGTCTGTCCCCCATCAATAAACTGAATGCCCGCTCACCCAACCAACTGTTTGTCATCAAGAGATTGGATTTGAGAGGATAGGCGGGAACTAAAGTTAAAATCACTGTCCCGCAATCATCAAATGAGTGCCCGCTCACCCAACTGTTTGTTATCAAGAGATCCTGAAATCAATTAACTAAGTGCCCGCCCGCCCATTTGTTCGTTATTCAAAGATTAGATTCGCAACTCTGAAGAAAATCAAAACTCTGGATCAGCAACACTTGGGTGGGTGGGCGGGAACTAAAGTTAAAACTACTGTCCCTCGTTCAATAAACTGAATGCCCACCCACCCACCCAACTGTTTGTAATCAAGAGATTGGGTTTGCAGTTGAAGAAAAGCGACCCAACTGACAGCCCCCTCAGTTCCTTGTATGTGGGCGAGTAGTTTCAACTGTGGTGACCGCCCACTCACCAAGTTGGTTATCCAAATTTTTCTTTCTAACCTTTAATTATTTGAAAGTTCAAAGCTTGATCCAAAATGTTATGGTTAGTTTGTTGGGCTGATGGTGTACTGAGAAAAATGGGTATTAACACTGTTGGGTATGCGTGGCTTTGGGCTTGTCTTCTCCTGTGAATTGCTGTAGAGTCGAAACAGTTATTGCATCCTGGAGATGGGGGGGCAGTGGTTACTCTTTAGGGTTAGAGGTCGTAGGAAGATTGTGCTTCCGGGAATAAGTAGTTCTGATCCATTGCGGTCATTAGATGCATCTCCGTGGTGGGTACTGTGAGATATATAGTAGATTTATTTTGGTGAAAACAGAGAAGTTGTGATAGAACTGGCTGATTTTGTTGATTTTGAGGCCACGCTCTTAGCGTATCAAGTGTCTGCAACAAAAACTTAATACGAATCTTGGGCTCCACCGCAAAATATTGAGTAGAGCCTATTGAGACGATTTTGTAACCCCCTCCCCTCCTACGCCACTGGAGAAAAAAGCTCTTCTCATAAAATTGAAGCTAATACTTATTTTTATTATTAATTACACTTTTTTTCTTTCAGAATGCTATTTGGGCAAACATATCACAACAAGCGAAAGATTTAGTAGCGGATATGTTACATGTGGCCCCACAACGAAGACCGACGGCTTTGCAACTGACAAACCACGCCTGGGTGAATTCACGTTCACACAATTTCCAACCGCAGGTCATCACAGACAAGTCATATCAAAATGTGAACCACGCGAAATCGGAGCTGAAGAAAACAGTGGCGGCGACATTCCGAGCGATCGCAACATCACCCCAAGTCGCAAACCTGGGTCCAGTTGCAATGTCGGAATTAGCGAGGAGGCGATTTAAAGATAAAGCAATTAAACGGGTGCAATGCTCTTAACACTGGTCAATTAACGCATGAGGTGTTTTAACATAAAAAAAAAATTACAATCGGGCACAAGCATCAAGGAAATATTGAGGTAAGATCAATATGTATTGTGCCGCCACAATATTATATCATGATGAAAAATGTATTTATTTTATATAAATGTTGAATTTTTAACTTATATTGGTAAAACGAAATGATACTTCCAAGTCTTGCCAAATGTTTTTAATTATTTAGGCACCTTTAGTGTTGTGTAATTACATTAACAAATAAAAGTATTAGATTCATAATCAGCTTATTATATGTTATCACTATATATGTATAAGAAAATAACAGTTGAAAACGAGTTTAGTAAAAGTATTTATATTAACAACCACCTTGATGAGAATCAACTAACTTAGTCAATCAAAATTTTTGAAGTTTGAAGGAACAATAAATTTTATTGTAATTAGTGCAATCAATTTTTATTAAATTAAGGGCCAGTGCCAGATAAACCCCCTTATATAGTATTAGAATTAATTAATTATAAGCGCACATGGGCCTGTTTTATTCTAAATAAATAAATCCCCACTAACGATTTGCAAAATTTTGTGTATCATGGTACGCACATAACCTAAAATTTTTATTAAATTTTGTTACAATTATAATCAAATTTATTGTTCCTTCGTAAGTATAAATTAGAAACAAAAAATATTTTTTTAACTAAAATTACATTTTAAGAAGATTTAGATTGTGATAATTAATTTAAAAGAAAAAAACGTACTAATAATTCTGTTGCCATTTTTATATCTTCGTTTTTGTTCCTTAAATAATTTATTTATATTTAAAATTTACATATCATATAATCACTTGTTTTATTTTTTATAATATGCTATAAAAATTGTATTAAGTTTCAACTTTAATTAATTAATAAGTTAATAATTGTATATAATTATGTATTTATATTTTTTTCTATTGAAAAGAAAATGTGATTGAAACTTTCATTCCGGTATTTTCTTTATTAGGAAACTATTATTTATTATATCCTTTTTTTTTATTTTCCTTTCTTTTTCTCATTTAATGCACAATATTGGTTCTGGAATGTTTGCTAAAGCCGTGTACACACTATATAGCATGTATAACAACAAAATTTGAATAAATTGGTAAATTAGTCAACATTTATTGAAGCTAGTTTTGGCTATCAGAAAAAAAATTGCTATGAAAACATTAAAAAACCGAATATTCAAACAGGAACCTTTGCTAGATTACACTAATCCAATGGTTTTTGGTTTGGATCGAATGATTTCAACGCTCCATCGCGATCGGGTGTTTTTTCAGTTGCTCTAACGCTATCCTGAAGTCTTGAACAACGAACCGGAACTAAATAATTTTTTATGTAGGACGTGGGCGGCAATTTCTCATTGCGAACGCCGCAAACTGCAAGTCTATGCCCCCCTAATGAGTCCGGATTTGCGTTTCCCGTCTTTTTCGGTTCGGTCTGAGCCGGCCCATGATCCACGAAACGCCCTGAGTCTCGATGCTTCAAATGTTTTCAGGTTAGAAAGGTATATAGTTTTCTCGATGAACTAGCCACAAAATCCATTAAAATTTCGGCAAAACGATTCAAGAAAATTTACAGAAAAACGATTCTAACGAAATAACTAATTAGCGCAAATTGATGAGCTAAAAAACATAATTGCAATTGCACCAACAATTTGAGACATAACTACAGTAAACTCACTTTAGCTTGGCCCATGGAAAATGCGCGAAGGCATGAAATACTCGCACTTAAAAAGCTTAGCGCAGTAGTCTAGGCATCCTACTACTGCATCAAAGATTGGGTGTTCGAATCTCAACTGAAATTATATAATTATATGAACGTATATAAGCTCCTCCACTCCCTGATCCTCTCTATCGTGGGGTTTTACGACTAAAATCTCATCTGGTTCAGAGTAGATTTAATAACTTCTTTATTTGTTCGGAATCTACTTAACTGTAGGTCCACCCGTAACGTAAATTGCCTACATTACGGGCAGAGAAGAGGCTGCGCCGCCTGAAAAGGAGGAGACTTTAATTCGTTGCAATACAGAGCTTTGATCTTTACCTCAGGACTTGTAACTGGTGGATCAAACCCCGAAAATAGTTTAGTCTTGGACCTGCCTCTGACGACACAAAACGCCAATTTCACATTAAGCAAAACTGCCATCCAGTCTGGCCAACGTATACTGCGAATGTCATAGATAGAGATAAAGATCCCATACTTAAGGCATATCATGAGGGGAGAACGAATACGAATCAAAGGAAAAATAGAAGAAAACGCCAGAACTCAAAGATTTGATTAAATGGTTGGGATCTTACGAGAGGCAATATCAAAGACAATATTAGCCAAATGAATCGCCAGTTTTTGTAAGGACAAGAAGAAGGCCACACTAAGCTTACGTTTGTAGAAACCAACAAAGCACCTTTATCATGCATTGACGTTGATTCGTTGCAAGACAGAGCAGTCACCTTAGAACTCCCAAAACCCCAAAAAATTGCCCAACATCGTTGCTAACAACTGACATCCGAAATAGCCATCTAATGTCTGACCAACTTTTGGACGCAGATCCAACCGTATCCAAATGCTAACCACTCAAGAAGAGAAGAGCTAAGAAACATATCTCGCACTTTAACGTCATGTTCGTAGAAACCAGCAACGTTCATCATCCAAATGCTTTGAATCATTGCAAGAGAGTGCTCATGACCTTCACCTTGGGACTCGAAACCGAACCAAACCTAGACCAGTTGCCACAATGGCCGTCATCCAATCAATCATAAGAGCTAACTAAAAATTAACTAAGACAGTTGACTGGGATTTGGGAGAGTCGGAATCTGTAAAATGGTTTTTAAAGTTGATCAAAAGTTTGATTGAGTTTTTCTAAAATTTCTCAGGAGTTTCTAAAGTTGTTCAAAAGTTTTTAGAACTTCTAGAGTAGGCCTAAAGTTTGTAGGAGTTTCTAAAATGAAATTAGAGTTAATTAAGACAGTTATCTCGAATTGACTGGGATTTGGGAATGTCAGAATCTGGAAATTGGTTTTTAAAGTTGATCAAAAGTTTCTAGAATTTGATCTGAGTTTTTCTCAGAAATTTTTAAAGTTCAAAAGTTTTTAGAACTTCTACAGTTTTGTAAAAGATTTCTAGAGTAGGCCTAAAAGTTGTAGAATACCTTAGGAGTTTCTAAAATTAAATCAAATGTTTCTAAAATTTCTCAAAAGTATCTAGAGTTCAAACCTTTTAGAACTTCTTAGGAGTTTCTTGAATCTAGTAAACAAATTCTAAAGTTGATTAAAGGTTTCTAAAGTTGAAATTTGTGTAAAAGAGCTTTCAGAATTTTTAAGAATTTAGTGAAAAGTTTCTAGAAATGGCTAAAGATTCCTGAACATCTTATAGGTTTCTAGAATTTAATCAAATATTTCTGAAAAGAGTTGGTCAAAGGATTCTAGAATTTCACACAAGTTTATAGAGTTTGGTAAGTTTCTATAGTCGCTCAAAAGTTTCTAGAACATTTTAGAATTTGATCAAAACATTTTTTAGGTTTCTTAGAGTTAATCAAAGGTTTTTACATCTTCTCAACTCCTAGAATTTGACAAAAAGGTTCATGAACACTTAAGAAGCACGCAGTTTATTGATTCCGGGACAATAGTTTCAACTTTAGTTCCCGCTTAAGTGCTTGTGATCCAATTTCTTGATTGCAAACACTTGGGTGGGTAGATGGGCACTCAGTTCGTTGAATGTGAGACAATATATTTAACTTTTGTTCCTACCTAAGTGTTAGTGATCCAATTTCTTGATCACAAACACTTGGGTGGGTTGGCGTGGCACGCAGTTTATTGATTGCGGGACAATAGTTTCAACTTTAGTTCCCGCCTACCCGTCCAAATGTTTGTGATCAAGAAATTGGACTACCAACACTAAAATTTAATCTATTTCTGAAATCATTCTAGAGTTTTTAGAATTTGATGAAAGGTTTCTAGAATTAGCTAAAGATTTACAGAAGTTCTCAGAATTTAATGAAATTTATCAGCAGTTTCTATAGTTTGTCAAAAGTTTTCTAAAAATGAGGAGTTTCTAGAATTTGGTGAAGTTAGTCAAAGGTTTTTGGAGCATTTGGAGAGTTTATAGAGTTTGATCAAATGTTTCTGATATTTTTCAGAAGTTTCTAAAAGTTGGCAAAGGATTTTGGAGTTAGAAAGTTTCTAAAATTTGATGGAAGTAGTTGGCAAAGAGTTTCTAGAATTTGATCTGAAATTTTTCAGGAGTTTCTTGAGCTGGTCAAAGGTTTCTAGTATTTAACCAATTCTAGAATTTGATGATATGTTTCTGAAATCTTTGAGAAGTTTCTCAATTTGGTCAAAAGTTTTTTGAACTTTCCAAAATTTGATGAAAGGCTACCAAAGTTGGCTAAAGGTTTTTAGAACACCTTACGAATTTTTTGAGATTTTGGACAGTATAGAATTTCTAGAACTTTTAAAATCTTTTTAGAAATTTAGAGGCGTTGCCCAAACGATTAGGAACAAGTTTTTAAAGTTTGATCAAATGTTTCTGAAATTTATCAGGAGTTTCTAGAGTTGAGCAATGGTTTCTAGCTGTTTTTAAAGTTGCTCAAAAGGTTTTTAGTTTAGAGTTGGCCAAAGATTTCTAGAACTCATCAGAAGTCTAAAATTTGGAGAAAATCTTTTAGAGTTGGCTTAAGGTTTTTAGATTATCTTTTAGTATTTAGAATTTAATTAAAAGTTTCTAAACTTTTCAGGAGTTTCTAGATTTTGTCAAAGGTTTTTCTCAGGAGTTTCAGGAGTTTGGTGAGAAACTTCTATAAAGTTAATCAAAACTTTTTGGAACTTTTTATGAGTTTCTAGAATTTGATCAAATGTTTCTAAATGTTTAGGGTAGACAAAGTTACTAATGTTAAGATCCTCAGAAAAATGGATAAACAACGAGAAATCTTGATGGCCATCAAAAGACGAAAACTATTGCAGCTGATAATGCAGGGAAGAAGTACTGGTCGCCGACACATTGCAAAAAAAAAAAAGAGTTAAATTGCGTGAGTTCTGCTCGTAGTTTTATGACACTCCCTAAACCGCGCCCTTAACATTAATATATTGGATTCAGAAGTGGCTAAAATAGAGCCAACAACTTATCCGAACCTAAAAGTCCAGAAATACTATCAAAGACCCACAAAACGTACCTAGAAACATCTACCTTGTACTAGCCAAGTTTACTATTTCAAAAGTTTTAACAAAAATATCCAAAAATATTACAAGGTAGGTACCTAAAAGAGGACTTAATTATTTTCTCAATATTGTACAATCAAAACTGAAGACAAAAAAGCTATTTTGGATGTAAGGTACCAGAAAACTCAGCAAACATTAAGTTCAAATACCGTTAATTTCAAGCTTCCAGATTGTTACTGATTATTATTGAAAGTTCACTGCTTTAGCTAACAGATTCCAGTTAAGTAGATTCATTAACATTTTACTTGCATGCAAACATTGCCTAGGAACACACCTGCACTGCCATTTCCTTCCTTTCAAATTCATTTCAATGTCTTCTAATTAATCTAAATAATATATAAATGTTTGTATGGAATTTTAGCGCATGGAAAATACTACTTTTAATTTCAACATAAAATAAATTGATTTAAGAATCAATAAGATTGTTGCTCCATAAGAAACAATGTATGATTTAGTTTGCTTAGATTTTCGGATTGAAAGTAGTCCATGCAGGTATTAAAATTCCAAATTAAAATCTGATCAATTACGCAATGTGCGCATAAAAAGCTTCTTATTATTAACACAAATCCAGGGTGTCAATTCTATTTTATTAATTTATTATAATTTTTCAATTAATTGTAAATATCCTCTTAGAGTTTAAGAAGAATCAAAATATATAAATATATTTTATATATCCTATGAAACTATTGCGCCTAGCGTTCTTTCTCAAAATAAAAATTTATGTTATCGAAATTTTAAACTGAATCTTCGATGTAATACTTGGCCTATGCTGTGGTAATGTGACATTTGCTGTGTAATAACTTGTTATTGTTATTGAATGAACAATGTAGACTATTTAGAATTGAAACCCCTTTTAAAACAAAAAAAGAAAAGATGAATATTTTCAATACATTTAAACAATCATATTTAATTATTATATATACCTTTAAATGTGCCATGTTACATAAATGTACTATGTATTATATATTATATTAATAATAAAAATTTATGGTGTTGTTGATTGATATGGAGTATATCATTAAAATATATTTGAAAATCTAGCGACGATTTTTTATTAAAATTACCTGCGAATTGCCTAGAATGCATGAATTAAGGTGAGTAAAATTAATTATTTATTTTTGTTTAATCACAATTAGAGAACAAGATTTAGTTTTGATAACTCAAACCATTTTTTAGAAATTTTTGAAATAAATATTTTGATCAAAAATCTAGAAATTGCTTAATAAAAGTCCACTGAAGACATAATTTTTGGAATATGTTAATATCTTTAATACCGATTATAGTTAACACATTAGAGAACAAGATTCTAAAAAATTAATTGATTTTGATAACTCAACCATTTTTTAGAAATTTTTGATAATTTTATCAAAAATTTTAAAATTGCTTAAAAGTCCACTGAAGAGGTAATTTTTGGAATATGCTAATATCTTTAATAACAATTATAGTTAACACAATAGAGAACATGATTCCAGAAAATAAATCAGTTTTGATAACTCATACCATTTTTTAGAAATTTTTGAAATAAATATTTTGATCAATAATCTAGAAATTGCTTAATAAAAGTCCACTGAAGACATAATTTTTGGAATATGTTAATATCTTTAATACCGATTATAGTTAACACATTAGAGAACAAGATTCTAAAAAATTAATTGATTTTGATAACTCAACCATTTTTTAGAAATTTTTGATAATTTTATCAAAAATTTTAAAATTGCTTAAAAGTCCACTGAAGAGGTAATTTTTGGAATATGCTAATATCTTTAATAACAATTATAGTTAACACAATAGAGAACATGATTCCAGAAAATAAATCAGTTTTGATAACTCATACCATTTTTTAGAAATTTTTGAAATAAATATTTTGATCAATAATCTAGAAATTGCTTAATAAAAGTCCACTGAAGACATAATTTTTGGAATATGTTAATATCTTTAATACCGATTATAGTTAACACATTAGAGAACAAGATTCTAAAAAATTAATTGATTTTGATAACTCAACCATTTTTTAGAAATTTTTGATAATTTTATCAAAAATTTTAAAATTGCTTAAAAGTCCACTGAAGAGGTAATTTTTGGAATATGCTAATATCTTTAATAACAATTATAGTTAACACAATAGAGAACATGATTCCAGAAAATAAATCAGTTTTGATAACTCATACCATTTTTTAGAAATTTTTGAAAATTAATATTTTGATCAAAAATCTAAAAATTGCGTCCACTGAAGAGATAATTGTGGCAATATGCTAATATCGTAAGTCCTAATTAAAGTTAACTTATTAGAGAACATAATTCCAAAAAATAAATTGGTTTTGATAACTCAAACCATTTTTTAGAAATTTTTGAAAATGAATGTTTTATCAAAAATCTAAAAATTGATTAAAAGTCCACTAAAGCCATAATTTTTGGAATATGCTAATATCTTTAATGCCTTTTATAGTTAACACATTAGAGAACATGATTCCAAAAAATTAATTAATTTTGATGATTCAAACCAATTTTTAAAAAAATTTTGAAAATTTATTTTGACCAAAAATCTAAAAATTGCTTAAAAGTCCACTGAAGACATAATTTCTGAAATATGCTAATGTCTTTGATCCAAGTTATAGTTAACATATTAGAGAACATGATTCCAGAAAATAAATTATTTTTGATCACTCAAACCATTTTTTAGAATTTTTTGAAAATTATATTTTGATCAAAAATCTAAAAATTGCTTAAAGGTCCACTGAAGACATAATTGTTGCAATGTGGTAATACCTTTAGTCCTAATTATAGTTAATACATTGGAGAACATGATTCCAGAAAATAATTTAGTTTTGATAACTCAAACCAGTTTTTAGAAATTTTTAAAAATTTATTTTGAACAAAAATCTAAAAATTGCTTAAAAGTTCACTGAAGCCATAATTTTTAGAATATGCTAATATCTTTAAGCCCAATTATAGTTAACACATTAGAGAACAAGATTCCAAAAAATGAATTAGTTTTAATAACTCAAACTCTTTTTAAGAAATTTTTGATAATTTATTTTGATCAAAAATCTAAAAATTGCTTAAGAGTCCACTGAAGACATGATTTTTGGAATATGCAAATATCTTTAATACCGATTATAGTTAACACTTTAGAGAACATGATTCCAAAAAATTAATTAGTTTTGGTAACTTCAACCATTTTTAAAATTATTTTGAAAATAAATGTTTTGATCAAAAATCTAAAAATTGTTTAAAAGTCCACTGAAGTCATAATTTTTGGAATATGCTAATATCTTTAATACCAATTATAGTTAACACATTAGAGAACATGATTCCAGAAAATAAATTATTTTTGATAACTCAAACCATTTTCTAGAAATTTTTGAAAATAAATATTTTTATCAAAAATTTAAAAATTGCTTAAATGCGCACTGAAGATGTAATTTTTGAATCATGATAATATCTTTAGTCCCAATTAAAGTTAACATATTAGGGAACATAATTCCAAAAAATAAATTAGTTTTGATAACTCAAAACCATTTTTTTTTAAATTTTGAAAATAAATATTTTATCAAAAATCAGAAAATTGCATAAAATTCCACTGAAGCCATAATTGTTGCAATATGGTAATATTTTTAGTCCCAATTATAGTTAACATATTGTAGAACATGATTCTAAAAAATAAATTAGTTTTGATAACTCAAACAATTTTTTAGAAATTTTTGAAACTTTATTTTGATCAAAAATCTAAAATTTGCTTGAAAGTTCACTAAAGCCATAATTTTTGGAATATGCTAATATCTTTAAGCCCAATTATAGTTAACACATTAGAGAACATGATTCCAAAAAATGAATTAGTTTTGATAACTCAAACCAATTTTTAGAAAACTTTGAAAATTTATTTCGATCAAAAATCTAAAAATTGCTTAAAAGTCCACTGAAGACCGAATTGTTGTAATATGGTAATACCTTTAGTCCCAATTATAGTTAAAATATTGGGGAACATGATTCCAGAAAATAATTTAGTTTTGATAACTCAAACCATTTTTAAGAAATTTTTGAAAATTTATTTTGATCAAAAATCTAAAAATTACTTAAAAGTCCACTGAAGACATAATTTTTGGAATAAAATAGTATCTTTAATACCAATTATAGTTATCACATTAGAGCACACGATTCCAGAAAATAAATCAGTTTTGATAATTCAAACCATTTTTTAGAAATTTTTGAAATTTTATTTTGATCAAAAATCTAAAAATTGCTTAAAAGTCCACTGAAGATGTAATTTTTGGAATATGCTAATATCTTTAAACCTAATCATAGTTAACACATTCTAGAACATGATTCCAGAAAATAAATCAGTTTTGATAACTCAAACCATTTTTAAGAAATTTTTGAAAATTTATTTTGATCAAAAATCTAAAAATTGCTTAAAAGTCCACTGAAGACATAATTTTTGGAATAAGGTAGTATCTTTAATACCAATTATAGTTATCACATTAGAGAACACGATTCCAGAAAAATTATTTATTTTGATAAGTCAAACCATTTTTTAGAAATTTTTGACAATTTCATCAAAAATTTTAAAATTGCTTAAAAGTCCACTGAAGACATAATTTTTGGAATATGCTAATATCTCTAATACCAGTTTTAGTTATCATATTAGAGAACATGATTCCAAAAAATTAATTAATTTTGATAACTCAAACCATTTTTTAAAAATTTTGAAAATTAATTTTGATCAAAAATCTAAAAATTGCTTAAAAGTCCACTAAAGTCATAATTTTTGGAATATGCTAATATCTTTAATACCGTTTATAGTTAACACATTAGAGAACATGATTCCAAAAAATTAATTGATTTTGATAACTCAAACCATTTTTTAGAAATGTTTGAAAATAAATGTTTTGATCAAAAATTTTAAAATTGCTTATAAGTCCACTGAAGACATAATTGTTGCAATATGGTAATACCTTTAGTCCCAATTATAGTTAACATATTTAAAAACATGATTCCAAAAAATTAATTTATTTTGATAACTCAAACCATTTTTTAGAAATTTTTGAAAATTAATATTTGATCAAAAATTTTTAAATTGCTTAAAAGTCCACTGAAGACATAATTGTTGTAATATAGTAATACCTTTGGTCCCAATTATAGTTCACACATTGGAGAACATGATTACAAAAAATAAATTAATTTTGATAACTTAAATCATATTTTAGAAATTTTTGAAAATAAATATTTTGAACAAAAATCTAAAAATTGTTTAAAAGTCCACTAAAGACACAATTTTTGGAATATGCTAATATCTTTAATACTAAATATAGTTAACACAATAGAGAACATGATTCCAAAAAATAAATCAGTTTTAATAACTCAAACCATTTTTTAGAATTTTTTGAAATTTATATTGATCAAAAATCTAAAATTTGCTTAAAAGTCCACTGAAGCCATAATTGTTGCAATATGGTAATACCTTTAGACTCAATTATAGTTAACACATTAGAGAACATGATTCCAAAAAATGAATTAGTTTTGATGACTCAAACCATTTTTTAGTAATTTTTGAAAATCAATATTTTGATCAAAAATCTAAAAATTGTTTAAAAGTCCACTAAAGACACAATTTTTGGAATATGCTAATATCTTTAATACCAATTATAGTTAACACAATAGAGAACATGATTCCAAAAAATAAATCAGTTTTGATAACTCAAACCATTTTTTAGAATTTTTTGAAAATTTACTTTGATCAAAAATCTAAAATTGCTTAAAAGTCCGCTGAAGGCATAATTGTTGCAATATGGTAATACCTTTAGTCTCAATTATAGTTAACATATTGAAGAACATGATTCCAGAAAATAATTTAGTTTTGATAACTCAAACCATTTATAAGAAATTTTTGTAAATTAATTTTGATCAAAAATCTAAAAATTGCTTAAGAGTCCACTGAAGACATAATTTTTGGAATATGCTAATATCTTTAATACTGATTATAGTTAACACATTAGAGAACATGATTCCAAAAAAAATTATTTATTTTGATAACTCAAACCATTTATTAGAAACTTTTGAAAATTTGATCAAAAATTTTAAAATTGCTTAAAAGCCCACTGAAGACATAATTTTTGGAATATAATAATATCTCTAATACCAGTTTTAGTTATCATATTAGAGAACATGATTCCAAAAAATTAATTATTTTTGATAACTCAAACCATTTTTTAGAATTTTTTTAAAATAAATGTTTTGATCAAAAATCTAAAAATTGCTTAAAAGTCCACTGAAGAGATAATTGTGGCAATATGCTAATATCGTAAGTCCTAATTAAAGTTAACTTATTAGAGCACATGATTCCAAAAAATAAATTAGTTTTGATAACTCAAACCATTTTTTAGAAATTTTTGAAAATGAATGTTTTATCAAAAATCCAAAAATTGCTTAAAAGTCCACTGAAGACTTAATTGTTGCAATATGCTAATAACTTTAACCCTAATTATAGTCAACACTTTAGAGAACATGATTCCAAAAAATAAATTTGTTTTGATACCTCAAACCATTTTTTAGAAATTTTTGAAAATTTATTTTGATCAAAAATCTAAAATTTGCTTAAAAGTCCACTGAAGTCGTAATATTTTTGAAAATTTATTTTGATCAAAAATCTAAAAATTGTTTAAAAATCCACTGAAGACATAATTTTTGGAATATGCTAATATATTTAATACCAATTATAGTTAACATATTAGAGAACACGATTCCAAAATATTAATTAATATTGATAACTCAAACCATTTTTTAGTAATTTTTGAAAATAAATGTTTTGATCAAAAATCTGAAAATTGCTTAAAAGTCCACTGAAGACGTAAATGTTGCAATATGGTAATACCTTTACTCCCAATTATAGTTAACATATTGGAGAACATGATTCCAGAAAATAATTTAGTTTTGATAACTCAAACCATTTTTTAGAAATTTTTGAAAATAAATATTTTGATCAAAAATCTAAAAATTGCTTAAAAGTCCACTGAAGACATAATTTTTGGAATATGCTAATATCTCTAATACCAATTAAAGTTAAGACATTAGAGAACATGATTCCAGAAAATAAATTAGTTTTGATAACTCAAACCATTTTTTAGAAATTTTTGAAATAAATGTTTTGAACAAAAATCTAAAATTTACTTAAAAGTCCACTGAAGACTTAATTGATGCAATATGGTAATACCTTTAGTCCCAATTATAGTTAACATATTGGAGAATATGATTCCAAAAAATAATTTAATTTTGATAACTCAAACCATTTTTTAGAAATTCTTGAAAATTAATTTTGATCAAAAATCTCAAATTTGCTTAAAAAGTCCATTATTTGGTATATGCTAATATCTTCAAATCCAATTATAGTTAATACATCAGAGAACATGATTCCAGAAAATAAATCAGTTTTGATAACTCAAACCATTTCTTAGAAATTTTTGAAAATAAATGTTTTGATCAAAAACCTAAAAATTGCTTAAACGTCCACTGAAGACGTAATTTTTGGAATATGCTAGTATCTTTAAGCCCAATCATAGTTAACACATTAGAGAACATGATTCCGAAAAATAATTTAGTTTTGATAACCCAAACCAATTTTTAGAAATTTTTGAATTAAATATTTTGATCAAAAATTTCGAATTTGCTTAAAAAGTCCACTTAAGACATAATTTTTGGAATATGCTAATGTCTTTAATTCAAATTATAGTTAACACAATAGAGAAGATGAATCCAGAAAATAAATTATTTTTGATAACTCAAACCATTTTTAAGAAATTTTTGAAAATAAATGTTTTGATCAAAAACCTAAAAATTGCTTAAAAGTCCACTGAAGCCATAATTTTTGGAATATACTAATATCTTTAAACCCAATCATAGTTAACACATTAGAGAACATGATTCCAGAAAATAATTTAGTTTTGATAACTCAAACCATTTTAAAAAAAATTTTGATAATTTATTTTGATCAAAAATCTAAAAATTGCTTAAAAGTTCACTGAAGACATAATTAATATTTATTTATTGATGAACACTCAGTATAAATTTCAATTAACAAAGTTTATACTACATTTACTTTAAATAATAAACTAGCATATTTTATTATAATTAATAGCAAACCCTCAGCAACTTGAAAATGGATTTAATTCCTTACATCGTTAGTGGCGAAAAGTTTCGTTACAAAATTTAACTATCCAAGTTTTGTGTGAGTGTAAGGTGGCTCAGGATCAACCGCACACAAACCCAACTTTACTGACACATTCCTACAACTTTCACAATTTACATTAAAACACAATGTGTCTGATTACAAGTGCACAAAATGAAAATAGATAGGAATAAGACGAAAAAAAAAATATACAAAAGAGAAAAACGCTCCGGCTATTACTTAGGGACTTTATGTCGATCGTAAACTTTATGATTAATTAAATTCAGTTTTATTGGCTTTACCTTGATGAGATACTTTGAAATGTTTTTAATGTCCCTCCCATTCATATTTCATTTGTGATGTTTTTTTTTTCTTGAGTTGGGGGTCTCCATTTTCAATTTATTGTTTCTAAAGTTTTAATTAAAGCTTGTATTTAGTTGTAAGTTTAATTAAGTTTTTAGATAATAAAAAAGCTTTAAAATGGCGAATGACAAATGAAGTTGACTTTCATGTTTTACTATTGTAATATAACATTTTAAATAAATGCTACAGAATTTGTTGATATCCTTAAAAATGATATTCATATTGTAAAGATTGCATGCGGACTCAGTTATTGGCTTTAATGGAATTACTAAAAAACGGTTTGAGTGATCAAAAATAATTTATTTTCTGGAATCATGTTCTCCAATATGTTAACTATAATTGGGACTAAAGGTATTATTATATTGCAACAATTATGTCTTCAGAGGACTTTTAAGCAATTTTTCGATTTTTTATTAAATATTTATTTTCAAAAATTTCTAAAAAATGGTTTGAGTTATCAAAACTAATTTATTTTTTGGAATCATGTTCTCCAACACCTTAACTATAATTGGGACTAAATAAATTACCACATTGCAACAATTAAGTCTTCAGTAGACTTTTAAGCAATTTTTAGATTTTTGATAAATTAATTATTTTCAATAATATCTAAAAAATGGTTTGAGTGATCAAAACTAATTCATTTTTTGGAATCATGTTCTCCAATATGTTAACTATAATTGGGACTAAAGGTATTTCCATAATGCAACAATTCTGTCTTCAGTGGACTTTTAAGCAAATTTTAGATTTTTGATCAAAATATTTATTTTCAAATATTTAAAAAAATGGTTTGAGTTATCAAAATTTATTAATTTTCCGGAATCATGTTCTCCAACATGTTAACTATAATTGGAACTAAAGGTATTACCATATTGCAACAATTATGGCTTCAGTGGACTTTTAAGCAATTTTTAGATTTTTGAAAAATATTTATTTTCAAAAATTTCCAAAAAATGGTTAGAGTTATCAAAACTAATATATTTTCTGGAATCATGTTCCCTAATATGTTAACTATAATTGAAATTAAAAGTATTACCATATTGCAACAATTATGCCTTTAGTGTACTTTTAAGCAATTTTTAGATTTTTGACAAAAATTAATTTTCAAAAATTTCTAAAAAATGGTTTGAGTTATCAAAACTAATTTATTTTCTGGAATCATGTTCTCCAATATGTTAACTATAATTGGGACTAAAAATATTACCATATTGCAACAATGATGCCTTCAGTGGACTTTTAAGCAATTTTTAGATTTTTGATCAAAATATTCATTTTCAAAAATTTCTAAAAAATGGTTTGAGTTATCAAAACTAATTTATTTTCTGGAATCATGTTCCCTAATATGTTAACTATAATTGGGGCTAAAGGTATTACCATATTGCAACAATTATGTCTTCAGTGGACTTTTAAGCAATTTTTAGATTTTTGATAAAATATTTATTTTCAAAAATTTCTAAAAAATGGTTTGAGTGATCAAAACTAATTTATTTTTTGGAATCATGTTCTGCAATATGTTAACTATAATTGGGACTAAAGGTATTACCATATTGCAACAATTATGTCTTCAGTGGACTTTTAAGCAATTTTTAGATTTTTGATCAAAATAAATTTTCAAAAATTTCTAAAAAATAGTTTGAGTGATCAAAACTAATTTATTTTCTGGAATCACGTTCCCTAATATGTTAACTATAATTGGGACTAAAGGTATTACCATAATGCAACAATTCTGTCTTCAGTGGACTTTTAAGCATTTTTTAGATTTTTGATAAAATATTTATTTTCAAAAATTTCTAAAAAATGGTTTGAGTTATCAAAATTAGTCCATTTTCTAGAATCATGTTCTCCAATATGTTAACTATGTTTTGGACTAAAGATATTACCATATTGCAACAATTATGTCTTCAGTGGACTTTTAAGCAAATTTTAGATTTTTGATCAAAATCAGTTTTCAAAAATTTCTAAAAAATGGTTAGAGTTATCAAAACTAATTTATTTTCTGGAATCATGTTCTCCAATATGTGAACTATAATTAGGGCTAAATGTATTACCATATTGCAACAATTATGTATGTATTCAGTGGACTTTTAAGCAATTTTTAGATTTTTGATTAAAACATTCATTTTCAAAAATTTCTAAAAAATGGTTTGAGTTATCAAAACTAATTTATTTTTTGGAATCATGTTCTCCAATATGTTAACTATAATTGGAACTAAAGGTATTACCTTATTGCAACAATTATGTCTTCACTGGACTTTTAAGCAATTTTTAGATTTTTGATCAAAATATTTATTTTAAAAAATTTCTAAAAATTGGTTTGAGTTATCAAACCTAATTAATTTTTTGGAATCATGTTCTCTAATGTTTTAACTATAATTGGGCTTAAAGTTATTAGCATATTCAGAAAATTATGGCTTCACTGGACTTTTAAGCAATTTTTAGATTTTTGATCAAAATAAATTTTCAAAAACTTCTAAAGAATGGTTTGAGTTATCAAAACTAATTTATTTTCTGGAATCATGTTCTCCAATATGTTAACTATAATTGGGACTAAAGGTATTGCCACATTGCAACAAATATGTCTTCAGTGGACTTTTAAGCAATTTTTAGATTTTTGATCAAAATATTTATTTTCAAAAAATTCTAAAAAATGGTTTGAGTTATCAAAACTAATTTATTTTCTGGAATCATGTTCTCCAATATGTTAACTATAATTGGGACTAAAGGTATTACCATATTGCAACAATTATGTCTTCAGTGGACTTTAAAGCAAATTTTAGATTTTTGATCAAGATCAAAATATTTGTTTTCAAGAATTTCTGAAAAAAATGGTTTGAGGTATCAAAACTAATTTATTTTTTAGAATCATGTTCCCTAATATGTTAACTATAAATGGGACTAAAGGTATTAAAATATTGCAACAATTATGTCTTCAGTAAACATTTAAGCAGTTATTAGATTTTTGATGAAAATAAATTTTCAAATTTTTTTAAAAAATGGTTTAAGTTTTCAAAACTAATTTTTTTTTGGGATCATGTTCTCCAATATGTGAACTATAATTGGGGTTAAAGGTATTACCATATTGCAACAATTATGTCTTCAGTGGACTTTTAAGCAAATTTTAGAATTTTGATCAAAATAAATTTTCAAAAATTTCTAAAAAATGGTTTGAGTTAACAAAATTTATTAATTTTCTGGAATCATGTTCTCCAATATGTTAACTTTAATTGAAATTAAAAGTATTACCATATTGCAACAATTATGTCTTCAGTGAACATTTAAGCAATTTTAAGATTTTTGATCAAAATATTTATTTTCAAAAAATTCTAAAAAATGGTTTGAGTTATCAAAACTAATTTATTTTCTGGAATCATGTTCTCCAATATGTTAACTATAACTAAGACTAAAGGTATTACCATATTGCAACAATTATGTCTTCAGTGAACATTTAAGCAATTTCTAGATTTTTGACCAAAATTAATTTTCAAAAATTTCTAAAAAATGGTTTGAGTTATCAAAACTAATTCATTTTCTGGAATCATGCTCCCCAATGTATTAACTATAATTGGGACTAAAGGTCTTACCATATTGCAACAATTATGTCTTCATTGGACTTTTAAGCAATTTTTAGATTTTTGATCAAAATACATTTTCAAAAATTTCTAAAAAAAGATTGAGTTATCAAAACTAATTCATTTTTTGGAATCATGTTCTCCAATATGTTAACTATAATTGAAATTAAAAGTATTACCATATTGCAACAATTATGTCTTCAGTGAACTTTTAAGCAATTTTTAGATTTTTGATAAAACATTTATTTTCAATAATTTCTAAAAAATGGTTTGAGTGATCAAAATTAATTCATTTTTTAGAATCATGTTCTCCAATATGTTAACTATAATTAGGACTAAAGGTGTTACCATACTGCAACAATTATGGCTTCAGTGGACTTTTCGGCAATTTTTAGATTTTTGATAAATCATTCATTTTCAAAAATTTCTAAGAAATGGTTTGATTTATCAAAACTAATTTATTTTTTGAAATCATGTTCTACAATATGTTAACTATAATTGGAACTAAAGGTATTACCATATTGCAATAATTATGGCTTCAGTGGACTTAAGCAAATTTTAGATTTTTGATCAAAATCAGTTTTCAAAAATTTCTAAAAAATGGTTTGAGTTATCAAAACTAATTTATTTTTTGGAATCATGTTCTCCAATATGTTAACTATAATTAGGACTAATGGTATTACCATATTGCAACAATTATGTCTTCAGTGGACTTTTAAGCAATTTTTAGATTTTTGATAAAATATTTATTTTCAAAAATTTCTAAAAAATGGTTTGAGTTATCAAAACTAATTTATTTTCTGGAATCATTTTCTTCAATATGTGAACTATAATTGGGAATAAAGGTATTACCAAATTGCAACAATTATGTCTTCATTGGACTTTTAAGCAATTTTTAGATTTTTGATCAAAACATTTATTTTTAAAAATTTCTAAAAAATGGTTTGAGTTATCAAAATTAATTTATTTTCTGAAATCATGTTCACCAATATGTTAACTATAATTGGGACTAAAGATATTACCATATTGCAACAATTATGTCTACAGTGGACTTTTAAGCAATTTTTAGATTTTTGATAAAACATTTATTTTCAAAAAAATCCAAAAAATGGTTTCAGTTATCAAAACTAATTTATTTTCTGGAATCATGTTCCCTATTATGTTAACGATAATTGGAACTAACGGTATTACCAAATTGCAACAATTAAGTCTTCAGTGGACTTTTAAGCAATTTTTCGATTTTTGATAAAATAATTATTTTCAAAAATTTCTAAAAAATGGTTCGAGTTATCAAACCTAAATTATTTTTTGAAATCATGTTCTCTAATATGTTAACTATAATTAGGACTAAAGGTGTTACCATATTGCAACAATTATGGCTTCAGTGGACTTTTAGGCAATTTATAGATTTTTTATCAAAACATTTATTTTCAATAATTTCTCAAAAATGGTTTGAGTGATCAAAACTAATTCATTTTTAGGAATCATGTTCTCTAATATGTTAATTATAATTGAGACTAAAGATATTACCATATAGCAACAAATATGCCTCTGGTTGACTTTTAATCAATTTTTCGATTTTTGTTCAAAACACTTTATTTCAAAAATTTCTAAAAAATGGTTTGAGTTATCAAAAATAATTTATTTTCTGGAATCATGTTCTCCAATATGTTCTCCAATATGTTAACTATAATTGGGACTAAAGATATTACCATATAGCAACAATTATGTCTTCAGTGGACTTTTAAGCAATTTTTAGATTTTTGATAAAATATTTATTTTCAAAAATTTTAAAAAAATGGTTTGAGTTATCAAAACTAATTTATTTTCTGGAATCATTTTCCCTAATATGTTAACTATAATTGGGACTAAAGGTATTACCATAATGCAACAATTCTGTCTTCAGTGGACTTTTAAGCAATTTTTAGATTTTTGTTCAAAATAAATTTTCAAAAATTTCGCAAAAATGGTTTGAGTTATCAAAACTAATTTATTTTCTAGAATCATGTTCTCCAATATGTTAACTATAATTAGGACTAATGGTATTACCATATTGCATCAATTATGTCTTCAGTGGACTTTTAAGCAATTTTTAGATTTTTGATAAAATATTTATTTTCAAAAATTTCTAAAAAATGGTTTGAGTTATCAAAACTAATTTATTTTCTGGAATCATTTTCTTCAATATGTGAACTATAATTGGGAATAAAGGTATTACCAAATTGCAACAATTATGTCTTCAGTGGACTTTTAAGCAATTTTTCAATTTTTGATCAAAACACTTTATTTCAAAAATTTCTAAAAAATGGTTTGAGTTATCAAAACTAATTTATTTTCTGGAATCATGTTCCCTAATATGTTAACTATAATTGGGACTAAAGGTATTACCATATTGCAACAATTATGCCTTCAATGGACTTTTAAGCAATTTTTAGATTTTTGATAAAACATTCATTTTCAAAAATTTCTAAAAAATGGTTTGAGTTATCAAAACTAATTCATTTTCTGGAATCATGTTCTCCAATATGTTAACTATAATTGGGACTAAAGGTATTACAATATTGCAACAATTATGTCTTCAGAGGACTTTTAAGCAATTTTTCGATTTTTGATCAAAACATTTTATTTCAAAAATTTCTAAAAAATGGTTTGAGTTATCAAAACTAATTTATTTTTTAGAATCATGTTCTCCAATATGGTAACTATAATTGGAACTAAAGGTATTACCATATTGCAATAATTATGGCTTCAGTGGACTTTTAAGCAATTTTTAAATTTTTGATAAAATATTTTTTTTCAAAAATTTCTAAAAAATGGTTTGAGTGATCAAAACTAATTTATTTTCTGGAATCATGTTCCCCAATATGTTAACTATAATTGGGACTAAAGGTATTACCATAATACAACAATTCTGTCTTCAGTGGACTTTTAAGCAATTTTTAGATTTTTGATAAAATATTTATTTTTAAAAATTTCTAAAAAATGGTTTGAGTTATCAAAATTAATCCATTTTCTGGAATCATGTTCTCCAATATGTTAACTATAATTAGGCTTAAAGGTATTACTATATTGCAACAATTATGTCTTTAGTGGACTTTTAAGCAATTTTTAGATTTTTGATCAAAACATTTATTTTCTAAAATTTCTAAAAAATGGTTTGAGTTATCAAAATTAATTCATTTCCTGGAATCATGTTCTCCAATGTGTTAACTATAATTGGGACTAAAGATATTACCATAATGCAACAATTCTGTCTTCAGTGGACTTTTAAGCAATTTTTAGATTTTTGATAAAATATTTATTTTCAAAAATTTCTAAAAATTGGTTTGAGTTATCAAAACTAATTTATTTTCTGGAATCATGTTCCCTAATATGTTAACTATAATTGGGACTAAAGGTATTACCATAATGCAACAATTCTGTCTTCAGTGGACTTTTAAGCAATTTTTAGATTTTTGATAAAATATTTATTTTTAAAAATTTCTAAAAAATGGTCTGAGTTATCAAAACTAATTCATTTTCTAGAATAATGTTCTCTAATATGTTTACTATAATTGGAACTAAAGGTATTACCATATTGCAACAATTATGTCTTCAGTGAACTTTAAGCAGTTTTTAGATTTTTGTTCAAAACACTTTATTTCAAAAATTCCTAAAAAATGGTTTGAGTTATCAAAACTAATTTATTTTTTGGAATCCTGTTCCCCAATGTATTAACTATAATTGAGACTAAAGGTATTACCAAATTGCAACAATTATGCCTTCAGAGAACTTTTAAGCAATTTTTAGATTTTTGATAAAATATTTATTTTCAAAAATTTCTAAAAAATGGTTTGAGTTATCAAAACTGATTTATTTTCTGGAATCAATTTCTTCAATATGTGAACTATAATTGGGAATAAAGGTATTACCAAATTGCAACAATTATGTCTTCATTGGACTTTTAAGCAATTTTTAGATTTTTGTTCAAAATAAATTTTCAAAAATTTCTAAAAAATGGTTTGAGTTATCAAAACTAATTTATTTTTTGGAATCATGTTCCTTAATATGTTAACTATAATTGGGACTAAAGGTATTAGCATATTGCAACAATTATGTCTTCAGTGGACTTTTAAGTAATTTTTCGATTTTTGATCAAAACTTTTACTTTTAAAAATTTCTAAAAAATGGATTGAGTTATCAAAATTCATTTATTTTCTGGAATCATGTTCTCCAATATGTTAACTATAATTAGGACTAATGGTATTACCATATTGCAACAATTATGTCTTCAGTGGACTTTTAAGCAATTTTTAGATTTTTGATCAAAATATTAATTTTCAAAAATTTCTAAAAAATGGTTTGAGTTATCAAAAACAATTTATTTTCTGAAATCATGTTCTCCAATATGTTAACTATAGTTGGGACTAAAGGTATTACCATATTGCATCAATTAAGTCTTCAGTGGACTTTTAAGCAATTTTTAGATTTTTGATCAAAATAAATTTACAAAATTTTCTAAAAAATGGTTTGAGTTATCAAAACTAATTTATTTTTTGGAATCATGTTCTCCAATATGTTAACTATAATTGGGACTAAAGGTATTACCATATTGCAACAATTATGTCTTCAGTGGACTTTTAAGCAATTTTTAGATTTTTGATCAAAATATTTATTTTCAAAAATTTCTAAAAAATGGTTTGAGTTATCAAAATAATCCATTTTCTGGAATCATGTTCTCCAATATGTTAACTATAATTGGGACTAAAAATATTACCATATAGCAACAATTATGCCTTCGGTTGACTTTTAAGCAATTTTTAGATTTTTGTTCAAAATAAATTTTCAAAAATTTCGAAAAAATGGTTTGAGTTATCAAAACTAATTTATTTTCTAGAATCATGTTCTCCAATATGTTAACTATAATTAGGACTAAAGGTATTACTATATTGCAACAATTATGTCTTCAGTGGACTTTTAAGCAATTTTTAGATTTTTGATAAAATATTTATTTTCAAAAATTTCTAAAAAATGGTTTGAGTTATCAAAATTAATTTATTTTCTAAAATCATGTTCACCAATATGTTAACTATAATTGGGACTAAAGATATTACCATATTGCAACAATTATGTCTACAGTGGACTTTTAAGCAATTTTTAGATTGTTGATAAAATATTTATTTTTAAAAATTTCTAAAAAATGGTTTGAGTTATCAAAATTAATCCATTTTCTGGAATCATGTTCTCCAATATGTTAACTATAATTGGGACTAAAGATATTACCATATTGCAACAATTATGTCTTCAGTGGACTTTTAAGCAAATTTTAGATTTTTGATCAAAATCAGTTTTCAAAAATTTCTAAAAAATGGTTTGAGTTATCAAAACTAATTTATTTTCTAGAATCATGTTCTCCAATGTGTTAACTATATTTAGGACTAAAGGTTTTACCATATTGCAACAATTATGTCTTCAGTGGACTTTTAAGCAATTTTTAGATTTTTGATAAAATATTTATTTTCAAAAATTTCTAAAAAATGGTTTGAGTTATCAAAATTAATTTATTTTCTGAAATCATGTTCACCAATATGTTAACTATAATTGGGACTAAAGATATTACCATATTGCAACAATTATGTCTACAGTGGACTTTTAAGCAATTTTTAGATTGTTGATAAAATATTTATTTTTAAAAATTTCTAAAAAATGGTTTGAGTTATCAAAATTAATCCATTTTCTGGAATCATGTTCCCTAATATGTTAACTATGATTGGGACCAAAGATGTTATCATGATTCAAAAATTATATCTTCAGTGAACATTTAAACAATTTTTAGATTTTTGATCAAAACATTTATTTTCAAAAATTACTAAAAAATGGTTTAAGTTATCAAAATTGATTAATATTTTGGAATCATGTTCTCTAATGTGTTAACTATAATTGGTATTAAAGATATTAGCATATTCCAAAAATTAGGTCTTCAGTGGACTTTTAAGCAATTTCTAGATTTTTGACCAAAATTAATTTTCAAAAATTTCTAAAAAATGGTTTGAGTTAATCAAAACTAATTTATTTTCTGGAATCATGTTCTCTAACATGTTAACTATAATTGGGACTAAAGGTATTACCATATTGCAACAATTATGTCTTCAGTGAACATTTAAGCAATTTCTAGATTTTTGACCAAAATAAATTTTCAAAAATTTCTAAAAAATGGTTTGAGTGATCAAAACAAATTTATTTTCTGGAATCATGTTCCCCAATGTATTAACTATAGTCAAGACTAAAGATATTAGCATATTTGCCAACATTATGTCTTCAGTGGACAATTTTTGATTGTTGATATCTAAAAAAATATCTATTTTCAAAATTTTTATCAAGAATTACTCAGAAAAGGTTCTAAAAAAATAAAATTGATAAAATTATATTCATATACAAAGTAATATTAAATTTGTATATAATTTTTGTTACTCCATGGATTGGTTTTGTTTTACATCAAGATACAAAAACGAATAAATACAATTAAATCAATTCAATTAAAATTAAAATTGCAAATAAATATATTTTGATGTAATTGTTCCTGCTCACCATATTAAGGTACCAATCCTTGAGCAGGGGAAGGATTAGAAACAAAGGATTGCAAGGTTAGAAACACAAAGGATTCTTCGCCCAACCCAATTTGGGGATGGAGCACGATATCGGACCGTGGTCACTTTACAAAAATATAGGAAACCGGCCAACCCATTTGAGCGCATAAACAATCCGGACGAAAGCCGGACCAACCTTTAATCTTGCTTAAAGTTGAGATGCACAAAGCACCCGACTTCTGGGCTCCCTTCAATGCCGGACCTACCTTTAACTTGCTTAAAGTTGAGGATAGAAGTTCACTGGTTTCCAGCATACCCCTCATTGGATTGCACTTTTATATTAATTGACCACGGAATTTAAATGATTCTATTAATAACCTGTGCCATCAAGGTCGAACCACCTATAGCAACAGTGGAAGATGTCCCTGTGCATGAGGGGTTTACCCTTTTTTAGATCAAACGCTTTGTAGCTTAACATTTTCAAAAGATTGACCAATCTTTAAAATGCTAAGCGTCGTTCGAAATGATGGGGACTCAGTATGCCGGCCTCAACTCTTACACTAGATCCGATCTGAATAATCCTGGCCAGGTTACAGATCTTTACTAATGTGATGAGGTTGGGTCATACTTCAAACCTAAAAGATAATCCTGTTCCTACATTACAAATTGTAATTTTAGGATAACTCACGTTAAGTATGTTACAATACTTTTCCTATAATTTTAGTTGATTAAAAGGATTGCAAGCAACATACAAGACGTTTTAATGAATGTAGATGTGAGCAAATTTAAAATGAATTGAATAAATATATTTTTGTCTTTGCCATCAAGCTTAATAGCTGTTTAAATATATCTAAACCACTAAATTGTTAATACCAGCTTGCGCACACAAACTAGCAATAAAATGTCTACTAAACAATACATTTGTTAACATAAAATCTAAATTATAACCAAATTTAAGCAGCATAACAATTTTGAATTGAATTGAATACAATATTCCGTTGATAGTCAAACACTTTTTTAATCAAATTTTAATCCAATCCTCTTCTAACACTTTTAATTTAGATTTAAGTATTTAAAATCAATGTACGCAACGTACCGCACTACGTACAATTACGAAATGAATCGCGTCTGATGCATATTTTCGCACGATATGCATCAGTTGGGAGGGATTTACAGATTGTTCGTATTGTAAATTGGTGATAACAAAAGTTGGACAAGAAACGGTGGTTTTGTAGATCGCGCTGATGTGAGATGTTGGTGGATTCCTGAAACAAATAAATCATGTTGAGGCTACAGTTTTAAATATTTTCTATATAAAATTTAAAGTTGGTAAAGTTTTTAGAACACTTTAGTGGCTTCTACAATTTGTTCAAATTTCTCAGAAGTGTACAGAGTTGTTTAGAGGTTCCTGAAACGTTCAAGACCTTCTTAGAATTTAGTCAAAAGTTTCTAGAGTTGACTAAAGGTTTCTAAAACATCTTAGAAGTTTCTAGAAATTAATCAAATGTTGCAAAAATTAATCAATAGTTTCTAGAGTTGAGCAGAAGTTTCTAGAACTCATCAAAATTTTCTAAAATTGACTGAATAGTTTTTAAAGTTGGCCAAACATTTCTAGATTATATAAAAATCTTTATAAATAAACTTTAAGAAATTGATAAAAACTTCTAAAGTTTAAATAAATGTTTTTAGAACTTCTTAAAAGTTTCTAAATTTTTGTAAAAAGCTTCTAGAGCTGGCCAAGATTATTAGAGCATCTTCAAAATTTTTATAATTTGATCAAATGTTTTTGAAAATTTTCTGGATTTTTTAGACTTTATCAATTAGCTAAATTTGTTTATGAGTTATTAAAATTGGCCAAAAAAAACTTCAAAAGTTTTACAGAAGTTGTGGAAGACTATAGAATTTGGTTTCTAAAACACCTTAGTAGGTTCTAGAAATTATTAAAAGTTTTTAGAGTTAGTCAAAAGATGCTATACCAAATTCAAATCCACGCTGGACTAAAAATATAAAAAAAAACGCGTGGTAAGCACGTGAACACACGCAAGCCTGCATGCGATTGGTCGTCAAGTTGGGGCTTGGCTGTTCAATCCAGACCCCATTAAGTGAAATTTTATTTATTTAGCCATGCACGTGATCAACGCGTGTATTTGTTGAATTTTAGTCCAGCGTGGATTTGATTTTAGTATAGTATTTCTCAGAAGCTTTTAAAATTAAGTAAAAAAATCTAGAATTGCCTAAAAGTTATTTGGAGTTTTTAGAATTTTTTTGAAATTTTTGAAATTTTTTACAAGGTTTTTTTTTAATTTGATAAAAGGTTTTTAAATCAAAAGATTCTAACACTCATAATTTTTTTTAGTAATAATTGGTGGCTTCTAAAGCTGGCTTATAGTTTCTAGAACAATTTAGGATTTTCTAAAATTTGTTTCTGAAATTTCTAAAGTTGTTTGAAAACACTTTAGGAATTTCTGGAATTTGATCAAATGTTTCTGAAATTCCTCAAAAGTGTATAAAGTTGGTTAGAAGTTTCTTCAACTTTCAGATTTTTTTAGAATTTGGTGATAAGTTTTTAAACATCTTAAAAACTTCTAAAATTTGATCATATGTTTCTAAAAACTATCAAAAGTTTCTAAAACTTTCAAAATGTTCCAAAAACCTTTGAAAAACTTAAGAAGTCTCTCACCAAACTATAGAAGCTCCTGAGAAGTTCTAGAACATATTAACAAACTGAAACTAGAAACTTTTGGCTTACTCTAAAACCTTTTTATCTTATAAATTATAGGAAATTCAAAACAGTTCTATAAAACTTTGACCAACTCTAGATATTTTTGTGAAATTTTAGAAACATTGGATCAAATTCTAGAAACTTCTAAAGTATTCTAGAAACCATTGGCACACTCTAAAAGTTACTGATAAGTTTTAGAAACATTGAATCAAATTTTAGAAATTTCTAAAGTGTTCTAGAAACCTTAAGTCAACTTTAAAAACTTTTTGTTAAAGTCTAAATTTTTTTTAAATATTTGATCAAATTTTAAGAACCTTTGACTAACTTAAAAAACTTTTTACTAAACTTGTATAAAATTTTAGAAATTATTGGCTAACTCTAGAAATTCTTAATAAATTTCAGAAACATTTGATCAAATTTTAGAAGCTTCTAGAGTGTTCCAGCCAACTTTAGAAGCCTTTATAAAATTTTGAAAACTTTAGAAGCCAGCCTTCTACCTCTAAAAACCATTTACCATTTACCAAATTTAAAAACGTGCGGCGAACTCTAGAAATCGATAAATCAATCTAAAAAATTCAACAATGTTCTAAAACCTTTGGGCAACTATAGAAGTTTTTTACTAAATTCTAAAAACTCCTAAAAAATAATAGAAACTTTTGAATTACTTTGAAACTCCTGAAAATGTTCAGATACATTTGATGAAAAACTAATAAAACTTTAAAAATTCCTTAAAAGTTCTAAAAAACTTTGATAAACTCTAAAAACTCCTCATAAGTTTAAGAAACATATAATTAAATTCTAAAAACTTATACAATGTTCTAGAAACTTTTGACCAGCTTTAAAAGCCTTACAATAAATTATAAAAACTTCTGTGCAGTTCTAAACTTCTTTAACCAACTCAACAATTTTTGAAAAATTTCAGAAACATTGGAACAAACTCTACAAACTCTCAAAGTATTCTAGAATCCAATGGCGTACTCTAAAAACTAATAGGTTTAAGAAATATTTGATTTTGAAATTTTAGAATCTTTTAAGATAGAAACCTTTAGCCAAATCTAAAAAACTTTCATTAGTTTAAAAAAAAATCCTAAAAAGTTTTAGTATTCAGCTTCTGAAAAACTTCAGAAACATTTAATCAAACTCTAAAAATACCTAAAGTATTCAAAAAAACATTTAGAAGCTTTTGTATCAAACCACCGGCCCAATATTTATAAACTGTGTTCCCGTCCACCGTTTAGTTATCAATAATTTTTTTATTGTCTCCACCCTTGACGTATTAGTGACGACTGTCAGTCAATCTGTCACATCAAAAATAGCAGAAACACAATCAGTTTGAGAATAAGCAAATTTCTTGATAACAAACACTTAGGCGGGTGAGCGGGAAGACTGTATCAAACCACCGGCCCAATACTTATAAACTGTGTTCCCGCCCACGTGTTAGTTATCAAAAAAATTTGTTATAGTGCCAACTTTTGACGTATTAGTGACAACTGTCATTCAACTTGTTACATTAAAAACAGCAGAAACGCAACAAGTTTGAGAATAAGCAATTGTCTTGATAACTAACACTTGGGCGGGTGGGCGGGAACACTGTTTCAAACAACCGGTCCAATATTTATAAACTGTGTTCCCGCCCACCCGCCCAAGTGCTAGTTATCAAAAAAATTGATATTGACGTATTAGTGAGAACTGTCATTCAATCTGTCACATTTAAAACAGCAGAAACGCATAAGTGGAAGAATTAGCAATTTCTTAATAACGGGCGGGTGGGCAGGAACAATGTATTAAACCACTGGCCCAATATCTATAAACTGTGTTCCCGCCCACCCGCCCAAGTGTTAGTTGTCAAGTAATTTGTTATTGTGTCTACCTTTGACGTATTAGTGACAGCTGTCATTTAATCTGTCATACTAAAAAACAGCAGAACCGCAACAAGTTTGAGAATAAGCAAATTTCTTGATAACTAACAGTTGGGCGGGTGGGCGGGGACACTGTATCAAACCACCGGAACAAATATTTATAAACTGTGTTCCCGCCCACCCACTCAAGTGTTAGTTATAAAAAAAATTGTTATTGTGCACACCTTTAACGTATTAGTAACAACTGTCATTCAATCTGTCATATTAAAAACAGCAGAAAATCAACAAGTTTGAGAATATGTAAATTTTTTGATAACAAATACTAGAGCGGGTAGGCGGGAACACTGAATCAAACAACCGACCCAATATTTATAAACTGTGTTCCCGCCCACCCGCCCAAGTGTTAGTTATCCAGAAATTTGTTATTGAACCCACTTCTGACGTATTAGTGACAACTGTCATTTAATCTGTCACATTAAAAACAGAAGAAACGCAACAAGTTTGAGAATAAGCAAATTTCTTGATAAACATTTGGGCGGGTGGGCGGAAACACTATCAAACCACCTATCCAATATTTATAAACTGTGTTCCCGCCAGCCCGTCCAAATGTTAATTATCAAGAAATCTGTTATTGTGCCCACCTTTGACGTATAAGTGACAACTGTCATTCAATCTGTCATAGTAAAAAAAGCAGAACCGCAACAAGTTTGAGAATAAGCACATTTCGTGGTAAATAACACTTGGGCGGGTGAGCGGAAACACTGTATCAAACCACCGGTCCAATCTTTATAAACTGTGTTCTCACCCACCCACCCAAGTGTTAGTTATCAAGAAATTTGTTATTGAACCCACCTCTGACGTATTAGTGACAACTGTCGTTTAATCTGTCATAGTAAGAACAGCAGAAACGCAAGAAAATTGAAAATAAGCAAATTTCTTGATAACTAACATTTGGGTGGGTGGGCGGGGACACTGTATCAAACCACCGGCCCAATATTTATAAACTGTGTTCCCGCCAACCCGTCCTAGTGTTACTTATACAAAAAATTGTTATTGTGTCTACCTTTGACGTATTAGTGACAGCTGTCATTTAATCTGTCATACTAAAAACAATAGAAACATAACAAGTTTAAAAATAAGCAAATTTCTTGATAACAAACACTTGGGCGGGTGGGCGTGAACACTGTATCAAACCACCCGCCCAATATTTATAAATTGTGTTCCCTCCCACCCGCCCTAGTGTTAGTTATAAAAAAAATTGTTATTGTGTCTACCTTTGACGTATTAGTGACAGCTGTCAATCAATCTGTCACATTAAAAACAGCAGAACTGCAACAAGTTTGAGAATAAGCAAATTTCTTGATAACAAACACTTGGGTGGGTGGGCGGGAACACTGTATCAAATTACCGGTCTAATCTTTTTAAACTGTGTTCCCGCCCGCCCACCCAAGTGTTAGTTATCATGAAATTTGTTATTAAACCCACCTCTGACGTATTAGTGACAACTGTCAATCAATTTGTCACATTAAAAACATCAGAAACGCAACAAGTTTGAGAATAAGCTAATATCTTAATAACTGTCACTTGGGCGGGTGGGCGGAAACACTGTATTAAACCACCGGCCCAATATTTATAAACTGTGTTCCCGCCCACCCACCCAAGTGTTAGTTATCAAGAAATTTGTTATTGAACCCACCTCTGACGTATTAGTGACATCTGTCATTCAATCTGTCATATTAAAAACAGCAGAAAATCAACAAGTTTGAGAATATGTAAATTTTTTGATAACAAACACTTGGGCGGGTGGGCGGGAACACTGTATCAAACCACCGGCCTAATATTTATAAACTGTGTTCCCACCCACCCGCCCAAGTGATAACTATCAAAAAAATAATGTTATTGTCACCACCTCTGACGTATTAGTGACATCTGTCATTCAATGTAACACATAAAAAACAGCAAAAACGCAACAAGTTTGAGAATAAGCAAATTTCTTGATAACAAACACTTGGGTGGGTGGGCGGGAACACTGTATCAAACCACCGGTCCAATCTTTATAAACTGTGTTCCCGCCCACCCACCCAAGTTTTAGTTATCAAGAAATTTGTTATTGAACCTACTTCTGACGTATTAGTGACAACTGTCAATCAATCTGTCACATTAAAAACAGCAGAACTGCAACAAGTTTGAGAATAAGCAAATTTCTTGATAACAAACACTTGGGTGGGTGGGCGGGAACACTGTATCAAACCACCGGTCCAATCTTTTTAAACTGTGTTCCCGCCCACCCACCCAAGTGTTAGTTATCAAGAAATTTGTTATTGAACTCACCTCTGACGTATTAGTGACAAATGTCAATCAATCTGTCACATTAAAAACAGCAGAACCGCAACAAGTTTAAGAATAAGCAAATTTCTTGATAACAAACACTTGGGCTGGTGGGCGGGAACACTGTATCAAACCACCCGCCAAATATTTATAAACTGTGTTCCCTCCTACCCGCCCTAGTGTTAGTTATAAAAAAAATTGTTATTGTGTCTACCTTTGACGTATTAGTGACAGCTGTCAATCAATCTGTCACATTAAAAACAGCAGAACTGCAACAAGTTTGAGAATAAGCAAATTTCTTGATAACAAACACTTGGGCGGGTGGGCGGGAACACTGTATCAAACCACCGGTCCAATCTTTTTAAACTGTGTTCCCGCCCACCCACCCAAGTGTTAGTTATCAAGAAATTTGTTATTGAACCCACTTCTGACGTATTAGTGACAGCTGTCATTCAATCTGTCACATTTAAAACAGCAGAAATGCAACAAGTTTGAGAATAAGCAAATTTCTTGATAACAAACACTTGGGTGGGTGGGCGGGAACACTGTTTCAAACCACCGACCCAATTTTTATAAACTGAGTTCCAGCCGACCCACTCAAGTTTCTAAAGTTTGATAAAAAAAAGTCAATCAAAAGTTCTAGAACATTTTAAAAAAATTTAAAATTTGATAAAACATTTCCAGAATTTTGTAGAAGTTTAGAGAAAGATTTCTACATTTTCTCAGAAATTTTTAAAGTTATATCCAAAAGGACACTAGAATTTAATTAAATGTTTCTGAAATTTTTCAAAAGTTTCTATAAAATTGCAATTTAATAGTTGATAATCAAGGCCTATAAATAAAGTATACAAATTATGCGAGGTCAATACAGTATAAACACAATAATATTTAGAAAATAAATAAAAGGCAAAAATGAGAACGTTGATTTTGTATAAAATTGCTATTTAAGATTTGTCAAACAAGGTCTATAGAGTATACAAATTATGCGAGGTCGATATAGATATAAACAATAATATTTAAAAAAATACTAAAGGCATAAATGGAGAAATTGTTTTTATATAAAAATGCAATTATTATTTGTCAATCAAGGTGTATAAAGTATACATATCATTATATGTACACTTTATAGACCTTAAACACATAAATAAAACGACAATTTATTAATTAATTTGAGCAATTATTAATGAAATTTATTGGGTCCCTAATACATTACAATAAATCAATTTAATTACCTTAATACAAATCCATCGATGCTTGAAAATATCCTTTAGTATGATTCACTTAAGCACAAAAACACTATTATTTCACCGCACAACACTACACACCCGGGCGACCGAAAATTACGTACTGAGCAGCAGCTGCGCGGTCACCCTTTATATAGCCTCGGTTTCTCCTACGTTCCCCCACTCGCTAAGCGAAAATATTTTAAACAATTACAATATTTACAAATTGCATTTTCGTTGAGAAAAAAGCAATTTGGAGACATCCCAATACAGAGATCCATACAGAAAAATCTCAGCTTTTGCATGGTCTAAACTAGAATTCTCTACGATATGGCATTCAACCCCTAAGCAACCCTTAAACTTTAAATGCAATAAAAAAATAGTAAATGTTATTCTATAACTATAAAATTAACACATTATGATTGTATAAGTACCCTTAATCGTATTTCAGTTGTATAATTGCAATTTTTGAAGTATTAAATAAATAATAGCAACCCTTAAATTGGATATTTATTGCAACCCTATCAAATCATCAATTGATCCTAAAATATATCAAACCAACATTATTTAACCCCCTCATTACGATTCTAATAGTTAAATTGCTTCAAGTAATGCACTTTTTTCCGATTCGGCTATGTAAACATTAACTAACCTCAATTAATTGATTCGGAAAATATTCTATGAAATCGTTCAAATTATGCAAAACCAATATGATATTCGTGTTGAAGCACTTCGAAATGTTATGTAGGCATACGTTTCGGCCCCCTAAATGGTTACATAATGATCCGATTTTGTTAATCTACATGTACCGAATTGAGCACTTCTGGGGCACCTAGAGAGCTGAAATTTGTTTTGTGTATGCTTCAAAATGTCTCAATCAATTTGGTATAAGTTGCCAGTGATTTAAAATTAATTTTCAGAAAAGTGAATTTTTAGGTTGTAATTTTGTATTATATCATGCAAAGTTCTAAATTAGTTGTTGCATATAGCAAATTGATTGGGATGTTTAATAGGATACATAAATCAAAATTTAGCTCACTAGGAGCCCCAGAACTGCTCAATTTGGAACGTGGACATTGACTAAAGCAAATTAACGAGTAATCATTTTGAGGCTTAAAATGTATGCTAACATATCATATTCAAGTGAGCCAACACCAATATGATATGGGCTTTACATGATTTGAACGATTTTATTGAATATTTTCTAAATTATTTGTTAGGTTAGTTAATGTTGATTTGGCTGAATTGAGAAATTTAATAATTGCAAGGTAAAACCAATATGATATTCTTGTTGGGGGGCTTGAATATGTTATGTAAGCATACGTTTCGGCCCCCTAAATTGTTACATAATGATCCGATTATGTTAATCTACATGTATTGAATTGAGCCCTTTTCTGGGGCTCTTGGAGATTTAAATTTTGTTTTATGTATGTTGTGAAATGCCCCAATCAAATTGTTATTGGTGCCTAATTTACATTTTTACAAAATGAGTTTTTAGAAATTTGAATTTTTAGGTTGTGTATTCTGTATTGTAGCATGCAAACTTTTAAATACCTTCTTGCTTATACTAGATTGGTTAAGATATTTTGAAACCTTCACAAAACAAATTGCAGCTTTCTAGGAGCTCAATTTGGTACATGTAGATTAACAAAATTGGAATATAATGTGATCATTTGGTACATGTAGTTCTGGGGCTTCTAGAGATCTGATATTTGTTTTGTGATGGTTTTAAAATAATCCAATCAATTTAGTATTGACCAAACACTTGGGCGGGTGGGCGGAAATACAGTTTATAAATGTTGAGCCGGTAGTTTGATAGTGTTCCCGTCCATCCGCTTAAGTGTTTGTCATAAAAAATTAGAAGGTACAACCACTTCCCGCTTTTGTGCAGCTAACAAGCATGACAGATTGACTGACAGATGTCATTAAGTATGAAAAAGTAGTTGACGTAACAATTTTCTTGATAACAAACGCTCGGGCGGGTGGGCGGGAACACAGTTTATGAATGTTAGGCCGTTAGTTTGATATAGTGTTTTTGCTCACCCACCCAAGTGTTTGTCATAAAAAAATTAAAGTTGCAATCATTTCCCGTGTTAGTGCAGCTAATAAACCAGACAGATTAACTGACAGATGTCATTAAGTGTGAGAAAGTAGTTATTTAATTTTATTTTTTGATAACAAACACTTGGGGGATGGTGGGCGGAAACACAGTTTAAAAATGTAAAGCCGGTAGTTTGATATAGTGTTCCCGCCCACCCGCCCAAGTGTTAGTTATCAAAAAATTTGCTTATTCAAACTTGTTGCGTTTCTGTTGTATTTAATATGACAGATTGAATTACAGTTGTCACTAATACGTCAGAGGTGGGTACAATAACAAATTTCTTGATAATTAACACTTGGGCGGGTGGGCGGGAACACAGTTTATAAATATTGGCCTGGTGGTTTGATACAGTGTTTTCGCCCACCCACCCAAATGTTTGTCATAAAAAAATTGAAGCTACAACCACTTCCCGCGTTCATGCAGCTAACAAACATGACAGATTGACTGACAGATGTCATTAAGTTTGAGAAAGTAGTTGACGCAACAATTTTCTTGATAACAAACACTCTCTATTATATAAATTTATTTTATTCAATAATTAACTATCAATTATGAAAATAGCTTCCTCTTCATACTGCTCGTTTAGTAATTCACAGCGTTCATCTGCGTTTAGTACGTGATTCCTGTAATAATCCACTGAAAGATCGCTAATTCGACTATTTTGTCCACTCCGCGATTTCTTTCGGTAAATTCATTTTCATTTGTCCGTGAAAAGGGTCTCCGAATACGTGCCATGAATCTATAAATGCTACCGGTGAGGAAGCGCTCGCAAAATGGACAGCGATTTTCATAAAGGCCAAATTTCAAAATGAAATTACAAAAGCAAATACACATGCGACAACGCGTACTGAATTTTTATTAAATTATCTTGAATTTATAAATTTATATCAAATTTATTTTATAACAATCATTCAAGATGTTAACAATTCTATTATGTTCGATTCTTTTGAATTATAGTCCGGATTAGAATTAATGCGTTCTACATTCGCAAGGGTAATTGAATTTCGGGTGACGGCGTGAAGTCACAGCAGTGATCCGGAGATCAAAGGGTCCTTATTGTGGGGGCTGCCTTTCACAACAACCCTTTGACGTGTTGCTGATGTGGAATGTCGCGGCTGTGGTAGTTACCCTGTGCAACTTACTCATACATCCTACACCTACACTAAACAAAGAAATCATGTTTGAACAGATGTAAATGACCTTTTTATAATTTGACAATTTAAATTGTTAACTTTAAAATTGAAAGATATTTGAGTAATATATAATATTTAAAATATAAATATTAAAAACGCATATGTGTCAAGATTCAACTATACAGATTGTCAAATTATACCAACATTTTAATGTAGCCTCTCCTTAGAAAGTAGACGAAATACATATTGCACTTGGGTGGGTAGATGAGCTCAGTTCATTGAATGCGAAACAGTAGTTTCAATTTTTGTTCTCACCCAAGTGTTTGTGATTCAATTTCTTGATCACAAACACTTGCGTGGGTGGGCGGGGCACGTAGTTTATTGATTGCGGGACAATAGTTTTAACTTTAATTTTCGTCCACCCGCCCAAGTGATTGTTATCCAATTTTGTTATCACAAACACTTGGGTGGGTAGAAGGGCACTCGGTTCATTGAATGCGGGATTGTAGTTTCAACTTTCGTTCCTGTCCAAGTGTTTGTGATCTAATTTCTTGATCACAAACACTTGGGTGGGTGGGCGGGGCAAGCAGTTAATTGATTCCGGGACAATAGTTTTAACTTTAGTTCCCGCCCACCCGCCCAAGTGTTTGTGATCTAATTTTTTTATTACAAATACTTGGGTGGGTGGGCGGTTCACGCAGTTTAATGATTACGGGACAATAGTTTTAACTTTAGTTTCTGGCCAAATGTTTGTGATCCAATTTTTTAATCACAAACACTTAGAAGGGTGGGCAAAGCACGCAGTTTATTGATTGCAAGATAATAGTTTTAATTTTAGTTCCCGCCCACCCGCCCAAGTGTTTGTGATTCAATTTTTTTAACACAAACATTTGGGTGGGTAGATGGGCACTCAGTTCATTGAATGCGGGATTTTAGTTTTAACTTTTGTTTCCGCCCAAGTGTTTGTGATTTAATTTCTTTATCACAAACACTTGGGTGGGTGGGCGGGGCTAGCAGTTTATTGGTTCCAAGACAATAGTTTCAACTTTAGTTCCCGCCTACCCACACAAGGGTTTGTGATCTAATTTTATAATCACAAATACTTGGCTGGGTAGGCGGGGCACGCAATTTATTAATTGCGGAACATTAGTTTCAACTTTAGTTCCTGCCCACTCGGCATGCAGATACACTCGTACAAATCGATTATGCTTTTATTAACATATAATAAGTATCGATCAAATGATAGCCTGGTTTAAATTCTTATAATCCCCCCTCCTCCCCTAACAATACTCCCCTTATAAACATTTATTTTAAACCATGAAAATAAAATAAATTCATTTTAAAAAGTAGTTTAACGTTGCTATCTATTTTTATTTATTAATTAAAAATTATAACAACTTGAAGGGGAAAAGAGAGAAAGGCATTCATCAACATAACCTAAAATTATGTCAGTTTTTTGCAATTATCCAGCTTATTCTCAAAAATACGTTAAATACTCATAAAAATCATTTTAATTAGAATCAAATTTCCTCTTAGAAAATGATTTAATTTAATTTTGTAATTTATTTTAAGACTTAGATATGGCAACACCGCTTTACGTACCTCTAAACAAAGAAAACAGAATATTAGTCATAACTTTTGAACCCTTTATTGGATTTTGATGCAATTTGGTACCAATATAGCTCAATATCATCAGTAACAACTGTATAAAATATAAATAAATCGATACGCTCAATTTGACATAATCTTAATTCAACTGAGCTATCATAAATTGATACAAATTTAAAAAAATACATAACTTTAAAACGGTACATTGGAAAATTATGCAGCTTAATACTAATCAATATAAAGACTATATGTATCAGTTGTATAAGTTTGAAGTAAATCCGTACGCCCAATGTAACATAACCTCAATTTAATTGATTTTTATAATTTATTTTCAAAATTTATAACTTTTAAAATTGGAAAATAATATATTGATACCAATAAAGCTCAATACTATAGCTACTAACTGTGTAAATTTTATTTAAATTGATACGCCCAATTTAATATAAGCTCAACTTAACTGATCTGACCTGATTCAATCAATAGTTTTAAGAAACAACTTAAATGAGCATAATTCAAAAACCATTCATTGAAAATTGATGCAATTTGGCACCAATAAACCTTAACTACATTAGTACCAACTGAGTAAAAATAAACAAAATCAATGCGTTCAATTTGGAATAAGCTCAAATTAATTGATCTGACCTAAATCAATCAATAATACTAAGAGACAACTTAAAAGTGCATAACTCAAAAACCGTTCATTGAAAATTGATGCAATTTGGCACCAATAGACCTTAACTACATTAGTACTTATTGAGGAAAAATAAACTAAATCAATGCGCTCAATTTGGCATAAGCTCAAATTAATTGATCTGAGCTAAAGCAATCAATAATACTAAGAGACAACTTAATAATGCATAACTCAAAAACCATTCAATAAAAATTGATGCAATTTGGCACCAATAGACCTTAACTACATTAGTACCAACTGAGTAAAAATAAACAAAATCAATGCGCTCAATTTGGAATAAGCTCAAATTAATTGATCTGACTTAAATCAATCAATAATATTAAGAGACAACTTAAAAGTGCATAACTTAAAAACCGTTCATTGAAAATTGATGCAATTTGGCAACAATAGACGTTAACTACATTAGTACCAACTGAGTAAAAATAAACAAAATCAATGCGCTCAATTTGGCATAAGCTCAAATTATTTGATCCGACCTAAATCAATCAATAATATTAAAAGACAACTTAAAAGCGCATAACTCAAAAACCATTTATTGAAAATGATGCAATTTGGCATCAATAAACCTTAACTTCTTAGTACCAATTGAGTAAAAATAAACAAAATCAATGCGCTCAATTTTTGGCATAAGCTCAAATTAATTGATCCGACCTAAATCAATCAATAATATAAAGAGACAACTCAAAAGTGCATAACTCAAAAACCATTCATTGAAAATTAATGCAATTTGGCATCAATAAACCTTAACTACATTAGTACCAACTGAGTAATAATAAAAAAAATCAATGCGCTCAATTTGGAATAAGCTCAAATTAATTGATCTGACTTAAATCAATCAATAATGCTAAGAGACAACTTAAAAGTGCATAACTCAAAAACCATTCATTGAAAATTGATGCAATTTGGCATCAATAGACGTTAACTACATTAGTACCAATTGAGTAAAAATAAACAAAATCAATGCGCTCAATTTGACATAAGTACAAATTAATTGATCTGACCTAAATCAATCAAATAATACTTAGAGACAACTTAAAAATGCATAACTCAAAAATCATTCATTGAAAATTGATGCAATTTGGCATCAATAGACCTTAACTACATTAGTACCAACTGAGTAAAAATAAACAAAATCAATGCGCTAAATTTGGCATAAACTCAAATTAATTGATCTGAGCTAAATCAATCAATAATACTAAGAAACAACTTAAAAATGCATAACTCAAAAACCATTCATTGAAAATTGATGCAATTTGGCATCAATAGACCTTAACTACATTAGTACCAACTGAGTAAAAATAAACAAAATCAATGCGCTCAATTTAGAATAAGCTCAAATTAATTGATCTGACCTAAATCAATCAATAATACTTAGAGACAACTTAAAAGTGCATAACTCAAAAACTGTTCATTGAAAATTGATGAAATTTGGTACCAATAGACATCAACACCATAAGTACCAACTGTGGAAATATAAACAAATTCGATACGCTCAATTCAATATAATCTTAAATTAATTGATCTGACCTAAATCAATCAGTATTCTTAAGAGACAACTTAAAAGTGCATAACTCAAAAACTATTTATTAGAAATTGATGCAATTTGACACCAACAGACTTTAGTATCATGAGTACCAACTATGTAAAAATAAACAAATTCGAAAGGTTCATATTGATTGCGGGACAATAGTTTTAACTTTATTTTCTTGATCACAAGTAAAGTAATAGATTTTAAACTTTAATTATACTATCAACTGACACTAAATTGACAGATTAATTAAAAATTACTCTCAACTGTCAAACATGACAATTAACAGTTATCAAAATAATAAAGTAACAAACTTTAAACCTTAATAATACTAATCTTTTTGTTATATAAGTTTAATGTAAATTGCAAATTCTCATACAAATTTATTCATAATTTTAACGATTCAAGTAATCCATAATAAAAGCCACGAATTTATTCCTCTTGCATGTAAACTTTTATCGCCGCCACTGAATCTATGCAGTTAAAATAGAGAGCCTTTGTTCTTGATGGCGATGAGAATACGACGGCCGTATAATATTCCTGCTAGAAAGCAGGTGGTTAACTTGTCTTGTGTTTTATGCGAGGCGCAATGCACCAAACTGCAGGACGTCGAAGGAAATTTCAGGAATCTCCTAGCCAGCATCCGTGCCAAATTTCGCGCTTTATCCGAAATGGAAGTTTAAGAGTTATGAGGATATTACATTTATGTGCGGACACTGTGAAATTGTCCGCGGCCATTTTATGCACATATTTTATTTAAAATGTTTACAAAGATTCCAAGAAAAAAATGTTATATAATAAATAGATAAGGGTGACTCGCTGCGTAGATCCTTGAACTGTATATAACGCAATAAGACTGGCAGGAGCTTTTCCACTTTGAAGTGCACCGCGCTCTGCATATGATAGTAAATCGAATCAGATGGCAGTTTATATTTCCTTATAGGAAAGAAAATTGACCAAATTTGAAAAGCTGATTGGAATATATATATTTTCTTTTTTGTTTGAGAGGTTTTTCCCTGCTGCTCGCGCAAGTATGAAATTTGATCAGGCATCATTTCATTTCAAAAAATCTTATATCCAAATAGTGTCTTAAATTGTATAAAATTCAATTAACTTATGTGGCTGCTTTGAAATTACGTAATTCCGTACAAAAAACTCAATACATGTATTAGAAATTCAAGCCCCTTTGCAGATGAGGTCTGGAAGCCATCAGACTTCCTAATAGTATGGAAATTGGAAATCACGCACGGATCTAACTTGTATTTTATAGCTAATAAGACACTGCTAATCTCATTCAGGACCCGTCTATTGTTCGCCTATAAAATAGATTACTAATTACCATTCTGCATTTTATCCCCTGTTCAAAACGCGCGACAGTTTCCAGCGAGTTGATGATTTAGTCTCGTTTTATGATTATCATTCTCACATAGACGAGCATATTGTCTGCCTCGTGCAAGTTGTTTTCTTTGTTTCGGGCTAATTAACAAATGAGAAAATAATATTAATAAATCCGTACGAAAAAGGATTTGTAGGAAAAAGGGTTCTACTTACCCTAATCCTCTTATATAAAGGAAAACAATCCTTTAAATTACAGACCCGAATTAAATTGAATTATTTTATGAGTGATTTTTTTCTGCATTACAACCCCTCTAAATACATAAATAATCCCTTATTTAATGGATCCATATGATGAAAAAATAATATAATATTTATGGATGGATCTCCCCAAATAACGCACACTTTTTGACAAATGGAGTATCGGTCGAGACAGTTGATGAATCCATTAAACGGTCATTATATGCATGTGACCTGATAGACTTGCTATAAATCATATAGCACATGTTACACTTGAGCTTGATGGATGATGAAACGTTTTAAGCCTTATTTTTTCACTTAATAATAAAAATGAGGTGGGATTCAGTCGACAAGTTTTCATTAAATTGTTAGAAATGGTTGGATTACTGTGATCGTTGCTTTATGTCGAGATGAAATAAAAATTTATTGCAATTTTTTAAAGCTTGTTTGATAAATTATATTTAATTAAATGTTAATTTATTTGCTTATAAAAGATAAATAATATCAGGTTTTACCAACAATTTCTTGTATTTTACTAAATATCTCTAAAACCTGTGAATATAGAGAAAAATATTTTAAACAAAATTTCTAGAGAATTAAGTTAGCCACATATTAACTTATAAAAGATAACTGGATTAAATTTACGACAACAAAGTTATTGGCACTAGTATCAGTTTTATTAACAATTTCTTAAATTTTACTAAATATCTCTAAAGTTTGTGAAGATAGAAAAAAATATTGTATATAAAATTTCTAGAAAATTAAGTTAGCTACAAATTAACTTATGAAAGATAACTGGATTAAATTGAAGATAACAAAGATATTGGCACTAATATCAGATTTTATTAACAATTTCTTGAATTTTACTAATTATCTCTCAAATTTGTAAAGATAGAAAAAAATATGTTTAACAAAATTTTTAGAAAATTAAGTTAACTATATATTAACTTATAAAAGATAATTAGATTAAATTGAAGATAACAAAGTTATTGGCACTAATAGCAAGTTTTATTAAATTTTTTTTGAATTTTACTAAATATCTCTAAAATTTGCAAAAATAGAGAAAAATATTTTAAACAAAATTTTTAGAAAATTAACTTAGCTACATTTTAACTTATAAAAGATAACTAGATTAAATTGAAGATAACAAAGATATTCGGACTAATAACAGGTTTTATTAACAATTTCTTGAATTTTACTAAATATCTCTAAAATTTGCAAAAATAGAGAAAAATATTTTAAACAAAATTTTTAGAGAATTAACTTAGCTACATTTTAACTTATAAAAGATAACTAGATTAAATTGAAGATAACAAAGATATTCGGACTAATAACAGGTTTTATTAACAATTTCTTGAATTTTACTAAATATCTCTAATATTTGCAAAAATAGAGAAAAATATTTTAAACAAAATTTTAAGAGAATTAACTTAGCTACATTTTAACTTATAGAAGATAACTAGATTGAATTGAAGATAACAAAGATATTTGGACTAATATCAGGTTTTATTAACAATTTCTCGAATTTCACTAAATATCTCTAAAATTTGTGAAGATAGAAAAAAATAATTTAAACAAAATTTTTAGAGAAATAAGTTAGCTACATATTAACTTATAGAAGATAACTAGATTAAATTAAAGATAACAAAGATATTCGGACTAATATCAGGTTTTATTAACAATTTTTTGAATTTCACTAAATATCTCTAAAATTTGTGAAGATAGACAAAAATATTTTAAACAAATTTTTTAGAGAATTAAATTAGCTACATAATAACTTATAAAAGATAACTAGATTAAATTGAAGATAACAAAGATATTGGCACTAATATTAGGTTTTATTGAATTTGTTAATTTAACAGCCGCCATTTTAATAATTTTGAAGTTAAGTTAATAATATTATGGAATTAATAAAAATTTTATCTTGTTTATCTACAAACCAAATTTCAAAACAATATCTTCAATTGTTTTGTAATTAGAGCCAAGTTTTGATGTTTAGTTTTAAAATTTGTTAATTTAACAGCCGCCATTTTGTTAATTTTAAAGATAAGTCAATATTATTTTGGAATTAATAAAAATGTTGTGTTGGTTACTTACAAACTAAATTTAATAGCAATATCTTCAAATTTTGATGTTTTGTTCTTGAATTTGTTTATTTAACAACCGCCATTTTGTTAATTTTGAAAATACGTCAATAATATTTCGGAATTAGTAAAAATGTTGTCTTGTTTATCTACAAACCAAATTTCATAACAATATCTTCAATTGTTTCATAATTAAAGCCAAATTTTGATGTTTGGTTCTTGAATTTGTTAATTTAACAGCCGCCATTTTGTTAATTTTGAAGATAAGTTAATAATATTCTGGAATTAGTAAAAATGTTGTCTTGTTTACTTACAAACCAAATTTCATAACAATATCTTCAATTGTTTCTTAAATAAAACCAATTTTTGATGTTTGATTCTTGAATTTGTCATTTAACAACCGCCATTTTGTTAATTTTTAAGTTAAATTAATAATATTTTGAAATTAGTAAAAATGTTATCTTATTTATCTACAAACCAAATTTCATAACAATATTTTCAATTGTTTTGTAATTAGAGCCAAATTTTGATGTTTGGTTCTTGAACTTGTTAATTTATCAGCCGCCAATTTGTTAATTTTAAAGATAAGTTAATAATATTCTGGAATTAGTAAAAATGTTATCTTGTTTGTCTACAAACCAAATTTCATAACAATATCTTCAATTGCTTCTTAATTAGAGCAAAATTTTGTTGTTTGGATCTTGAATTTGTTAATTTTTTAGCCGCTATTTTGTTAATTTTGAAGATAAGTTAATAATTTTTTGGAATTAATAAAAATGTTATTTTGTTTATCTACAAACCAAATTTCATAACAATATCTTCAATTGTTTCGTAATCAGAGCCAAATTTTGATGTTTGATTCTTAAATTTGTTAATTTAACAGCCGCCATTTTGTTAATTTTGAAGATAAGTTAATAATATTTTGGAATTAGTAAAAATGTTATTTTGTTTGTCTGCAAACCAAATTTCATTACAATATGTTCAATTGTTTCTTAATTAGAGCCAAATTTTGATGTTTGGTTCTTAAATTTGTTAATTTAACAGCCGCCATTTTGTTAATTTTAATGATAAGTTAATAATATTCTGGAATTAGTAAAAATGTTATCTTGTTTATCTATAAACCAAATTTTATAACAATATCTTCAAATGTTTTGTAATTAGAGCCAAATTTTGATGTTTGGTTCTTAAATTTGTTAATTTAACAGCCGCCATTTTGTTAATTTTGAAGGTAAGTTAATAATATTCTGGAATTAGTAAAAATGTTATTTTGTTTATCTACAAACAAAATTTCATAACAATATCTTCAATTGTTTCGTAATTAGAGCCAAATTTTGATGTTTAGTTCTTGAATTTGTTAAATTAACATCCGCCATTTTGTTAATTTTAAAGATAAATTAATAATACTCTGGAATTAGTAAAAATGTTGTCTTGTTTATCTACAAACCAAATATCATAACAATATCTTTAATTGTTTCTTAACTAGAGTGAAATTTTGATGTTTTGTTCTTAAATAAAATTTAACAGCCGCCATTTTGTTAATTTTGAAGATAAGTTAATAATATTTTGGAATTAGTAAAAATGTTATTTTATTTATCTACAAACTAAATTTCATAACAATATCTTCAATTGTTTCTTAAATAAAGCCAAATTTTGATGTTTGGTTTTTGAATTTGTTAGTTTAACAGCCGCCATTTTGTTAATTTTGAAGATAAGTTATTAATATTATAGAATTAATAAAAATGTTATCTTGTTTATCTACAAACCAAATTTCATAACAATATCTTCAATTGTTTCTTAAATAGAGCCAATTTTTGATGTTTGGTTTTTAAATTTGTTAATTTAACAGCCGCCATTTTGTTAATTTTGAAGATAAGTTAATAATATTTTGAAATTAGTAAAAATGTCATCTTATTTATCTACAAACCAAATTTTATAACAATATCTTCAATTGTTTCGTAATTAGAGCTAAATTTTCACGTTTTATTCTTGAATTTGTTAATTTAACAACCGCCATTTTGTTAATTTTGAAGATAAGTTAATAATATTCCGGAATTAGTAAAAATGTTATCTTGTTTATCTACAAACTAAATTTCATAACAATATCTTCAATTGTTTTGTAATTAGAGCCAAATTTTGATGTTTAGTTTTTAAATTTGTTAATTTAACAGCCGCCATTTTGTTAATTTTTAAGTTAAGTTAATATTATTATGGTATTAGTAAAAATGTTATTTTGTTTGTCTGCAAACCAAATTTCATTACAATATATTCAATTGTTTCTTAATTAGAGCCAAATTTTGATGTTTGGTTCTTAAATTTGTTAATTTAACAGCCGCCATTTTAATAATTTTGAAGATAAGTTAATAATATTTTGGAATTAGTAAAAATGTTTTTTTGTTTATCTACATACCAAATTTTATAACAATATCTTCAATTGTTTTGTAATTAGAGCCAAATTTTGATGTTCGATTCTTGAATTTGTTAATTTAACCGCAGCCATTTTTTTAGTTTTGAAAATAAGTTAAAAATATTCTGGAATTAGTAAAAATGTTGTCTTGTTTATCTACAAACCAAATTTTATAACAATATCTTCAATTGTTTCGTAATTAGAGCCAAATTTTGATGTTTGGTTCTTGAATTTGTTAATTTTACAGCCGCCTTTTTGTTAATTTTGAAGATAAGTTAATAATACTCTGGAATTAGTAAAAATGTTATTTTGTTTATCTACAAACTAAATTTCATAACAATATTTTTAATTATTTCGTAATTAAAGCCAAATTTTGATCGTACATTTTGAGGTTATGCAAAATTGGGCGTATTAATTTTTATCAAATTTTTGCCATTAGTACCCAATATAATGGTACTAATTAGTATTAAATTACATCAAAATTTAATGAAAAGTTAACGAGTTACAAAATTTTATTTCATGCAAGAAGCTCTTTGGGTTGCTTATAGAAGCTCACAAAAGTTGAAGTTATGCAAAATTGGGCGTATTAATTTTTATCAAATTTTTACCATTGATACCCAATATAATGCTACAAATTGGTACCAAATTATATCAAAATCCAATGCAAAGTTTATGAGTTACGGAATTTTATTTCATGCAACTAGTTTTATGCGTTGCTTATAGAAGCTCACTAAAGTTGAAATTATGCAAAATTGGGTGTATTAATTTTCATCAAATTTGTACCATTGATACTCATTATAACGATACTAATTGGTACCAATTTACATCAAAATCCAATGCAAAGGTTAGGAGTTAGAAAATTTTATTATATGTAACTATCTCTTTGCGTAGTTTATAGAAGCTCATAAAAGTTGAAGTTATGCAAAATTGGGCGTATTAATTTTTATTAAATTTTGACTATTGGTATCCAATATAATGCTACTTATTAGTACTGAATCACATCAAAATTTAATGCAAAGTTTATGAGTTACGGAATTTTATTTCATGCAACTAGCTCTTTGCATTGCTTATAGATGCTCACAAAAGTTGAAGTTATGCAAAATTGGGCGTATTAATTTTCATCAAATTTTTACCATTGATACCCATTATAATGCTACTAATTGGTACCAAATTACATCAAAACCCAATGCAAAGTTTAGGAGTTACGGAACTTTATTTCATGCAACTAGCTCTTTGCGTTGCTTACTGAAGCTCACGAAAGTTGAGGTTATGCTAAATTGGGCGTATTAATTTTCATCAAATTTTTACCAATGATACTCAATATAATTTTACTGATTGGTACTAAATTACATTAAAATCCAATGCAAAGTTTAGGAGTTGCGGAATTTTATTTCATGCAACAAGCTCTTTGAGTTGTTTAAAAAAGCTCACAAAAGTTGAGGTTATGCAAAATTAGGCGTATTAATTTTTATCAAATTTTTGCCATTGATACTCATTATAATGGTAATAATTGGTACCAAATAACATCAAAATCCAATGCAAAGTTTAGGAGTTACAAAATTTTATTTCATGCAATGACAATATGCTTGTATACTTCATTCCTTTGGAATTTAAAAACAAGCCGAATTATATACTTAACATATTTGCTTCCTTAATAAGATTATGCAAATCTTAAGGTGTTTCAATTAGAGATATAACTATTCCGAAGTAGGAAAACCAAGCTGAATAATTCACCTCCGTAAATTAACAAGAATGTACGCGTGTTGTACGTTTATTGCGACATGCAACCTTTGATAAATAATAGATTAAGATTGTAAATCATAAGAGCAGAACCCGGTTGGCAAGTGGGATTACCAACTTCCAGGAAAACTATTACCACACACCGCCCGTTTTGTTAGGACATATAATGAGGAAAATAATACTCTGCGCATTATTCATGCGTTATAGTTATCGAATTAAAAGGGGAATTCATATATGCAGTTAAACGCAAATTGCTTCAGCAATTATTCGAACATCTATGATTCCACTTTGAAGTGCACAATTATAAAATATAACGATAATTATTATGTGCAATATTAATATTTGGATATAAACCCGCCACTGCGCGAAGCTACTTGTTGCCAAAAAGCTTGAATGTAAACTCAACTTAAAATATTTATGGCCCCATTCAGAAATTGTCCATGAGGGAATAAGATTTTTCAGTTAAGATTATTGACCTTGTCGAAATTGAAATTTCCTGCATATCTCAGCATAAAACAGTTATTTCTCATAAAGATTTAATAGTCGGGGGGTGTAATTAGAACTATAAAAGTTGGCGCACGGTAGTTGTTGGCCGTAAAATAAAACTTAGCACCTTTTGTTATAGTGTGTATGTGTGCGATGGATGGAAGGAAGTGACAAAAAATCTTAAAACCGTATCTGAATTATTCTGTCTGGACTCGTAAAATTTCCCAGTATAAAAATCACGGTTTCGGATCGGCTTAAATCAGGCATATATAGTGGTAATACCTTAACATTACATTTTTAGATCGCGAACGTTTTTATTACTGGAGCCGCCGCAGCTTCAATATATAATAAAATTTATTTCTTTAAAATTATGTGACTCGCATCATATATTACATTACATTCATACGGCGACAATGGAAAAGAGACCGTGCTACTTCCGCGGAATAACAGATTATCAAATGTTGTATTGTTTGCTTTATAAAATGAACAATATATAGCAAGATTCTTATATCAAACCTAAATAATAATAAAAAAAAAATAATATGTTTAGTCAACAAATTTATTACGCATTTAGCATAATAATTTTATTGTAACTGTATTAAAAAAAATCCCCAACAACTTCAGGGGAATCCCCACAAATCTAAAACGTCATTTCCTGCCTAACTTCATGGCCGTTCATAATAATCAACCGAACTTGCTGTTCGTCGCCGAAATCATTGCTACATAACCTGCAAAAATTCGTAATTTGTTAGCGGCGAAATTACAACTACAGCGAAAGATAGGTTAGTAATAAATTAAATATATTATAATTAAATATATTATCATCAATCCTTGATATGATTAAACACTCAAATCGATGTATTGATAAGAATTTATTAATTTCGTTATCAGTTCAGTGACGCATCATACTTTACTTGTTGCTTGCTTCTAAATTTAACAAAGATTTTGGCTGAAATATTTATTTAGGTATGTATGTGATTCATTGATAATGTATTTAGGAATATTAGTAATAATGAACTCGGCATTTTTTATATTAAATTTTAATCAACATTTCAATGATGTTGAGTTGAAAATAAACTTGTAGTATACGATTATTGGAATTAATTGTTGTTGTGGCAGCTTCGTTGAGTTGCACTGTCGCTTGGCTACATATGTTTGCGTTGAATTAATTGTTAACAACTATTGACTGTGAATTTTAAAATAAACTATTGTTTGCTTTATAATTAAAGCAATTTACAATATTTGTAACTATTATTAATTATTAATGACTTTGACTCATGCCACCTTTGATATTTTTTGTAAAAATAATTAATTTTGAGTAACATAACCTAATTCAATAAATTGCTAAAATCAATTTAGATATTATTAGTTTTATTATATATAAAAGGGAATATTGTGGTTTGTTGATTGAACTTTTTTGTTTTTATTAAGTAAAATGTACAAATCAATATTTAGTACCAATTTTGAATCGACATCAATACTCGGATTAATATATAACGGATGGTTGACATCTTTACTATGTGGTAATCTAAAATAATGATGAAATAAAACGATAACTAAGTTTTTACCATTAATATGTTGTGTAGAAGTAAGTAATTTATCAATTTTTTACATTCAAATATTTTAAACTGTCATTTTATTATAATTTTTCTCAAATTTATTTGTTTTGAAACAGTTTTGCTTTCATTTCTTGTTGCCAAATTTTGTGGGCCGATTTAAAACTATTAAATTACATTCATGGAGATTCAATAACACATGATTTGGACTTTTTTTAAATTGTAAATTTGTCTCCAGTTTACAAAGTGAGTCAGGTAAGTTTTGGCGGCCATTTTGAATATTAAGCAAAATGTAAACAAGCTAAATATAACATTTAAACCAGTGGCGTAGCTACGATTTTTTAGCCAAAAAAGGATACAATTTTTTAATTCTTTTTCCATTGTGGGCTCTTCCGCATTGCAAACCTTTGCTTACAAGTTGTTTATTATGCAGTTTTAGTTAATATTGTTGTAGTTGCACATGAACTGTTTCAGACTGTACTCGAAGCTGTTCATTAGTCTACTGAGGTTGTTAATGTTTTATACATTGCTTTAAAGACAATTTTTTGATTAGTTTTGATATAATTTGATAGTTTTAGTACTTTACTTTGAAATTGTGACAGTTTTAGAACATATTTTGACAGTTCAGGCACATAATGTCAACGTTTTTACACAAAATTGTCAAAAACGTTCTATAACTGTCAAATATGTTTCCTAGTTTTCAAAAATCCTCTATGAACAAGTAAATTTTAGCAAATGTCTAAAATACAATGTTTTTCAATTGACAAAACATTTGTTGTTTTCTTAAATGTTGAATTATTTCACAGTTAAAAATGTTCTACAATTGTAAATAATGCTCCTTGTATGTCAAAGTTAATCCACAAACAGGCAAATGTAAATATGATTAACAAATATCATAAATGTTCTAAAACTGTCAAAAATGTTTTTCGAATCTGCTGATCAAACTTTCTAAAACTGTCAAAACTGTTCCACAAATGTAAATAATTGATTGGGGTTTCAAAAACATTCTTAAAGTGTGTTTTATTTGTTCATAATTGTTAAAAACGTTCAAAGTTTAAAAATCATTGTTCAAAAATGTTCCAAAATTGTCAAAAATGGTGCAACTTTTTCAAAAAAGGTCCAAAATCGTCAAAAATCTTTCATAGTTATCAGAAATGTTCTTCAAGTCTACTGTATTGTTCAAAAATTGTCAAAAATATTCAAAAATTGTACAAGATACAAGACTTTTTTGACAAATTTAGAATATTTGTCAAAAAAGTCTTGATATGTTCTAAAATTGTCAAAAATATTCTAAAATTGTCAAAAATGTGTAAAAACTGATCCAAAATTGACAAAAATATTCCAAAGTTGTGAAAAATATTCTAAAAATGTTACAAAAAGTGCAAAAAATGTTCCAAATTTGTCAAAAAAGTTCTTCAAGTCTGTTGATAAGTTTTAATATTGTCAAAAATGTTCTAAAATTGTTAAAAAAGTTATTAAATAGTCAAAAATGTTTTAAAAGTGTCCTCAAGTCTGTTGATATTTTTCAAAATTGTTAAAAATATTCCTTTGGTCAAAAATGTTCTAAAATTGTAAAAAATGTTAGAAAATTATCAAAAATGTTCTATAAATTTTAAAAATTATCCAAATTTGTCAGAAATCTTTCTCAAGTTTGTTGATATTTTTCAAAATTGTCGAAGGTATTTTAAAATTGTCAAAAAAGTTACAAAAATTGTCAAAAAAGTTTTTAAAGTGCCCAAATTGTCAAAAATCTTTCCCAAGTCTGTTGATATTTTCCAAATTTGTCAAAAATATTTCAAAAGTGTACCAAAATTGTCAGAAATGTTTCTCAAATCTGTTGATGTTTTCCAAAATAGTCTAAGATATTCTAAAATTGTCAAAAATATTTCATAAGTGTAAAAAATTATCCAAATTTGTTTTTGTTGTTTTTTGATATTTTCCAAAATTGTTAAAATTGTTTCAAAATTCCAAAATTTGAAATGAAAAAATTAAAAAAATCCTAAAATTGGCAAAAAAAAATCTTCAAGTCTGTTGATATGCTCTAAAAGTTGTAAAAAATGTATCAAAAATGTCAAAATTCTTTTCCAAAATGTCAAAAATAATCTAAAATTGTCAAAAATGTTACAAAGTTGTCAAAAAGTTAAAAAAAGAATCAAAATTTATCAAAAATGTTTCTCAAATCTATAGATAAGTTTTAAAATTATTGTCAAAATTGTTCTAAAATTGTAAAAAATTATTAAACCGTCAAAAATGTTCCAAAATTGTTAAAAATCTTTCTCAAGCCTGTTGATATTTTTAAAAATTAAAAAAATTGTTTGAAAATTGTCAATTTTTGTTCTTAATCAAGTTTTGGCTGGAGGGCGATGTTTGTGGTATTCTACTCAGTAACAATGTCCTCTGGAGACGGTGGTTAAGCTTTTTAGACCCAATCACTTGGCCGCTAGTCCACGTTTGCGTCTTCGTACCATGACTTGGTGTCGTCGGGTCAGCATTCGATGGCTGCGTTGCGTCTCTTGCTGTAACGTAGCCTGCCATTGTCTGGCTCCCAGTAGCCTCTGTCCTTTGGCTTTGGAATCGTCGTGGACTTTTGCTTAGAATGTGTCAAGCTACGGCGATATTTACCTTCTGTAGGGCTTCACTTGGAGCGAGGACGGTTGCTGCATTGGTGCGACGTCGAAGCTGAAATGTGGTCAATGCTAGTAACTCGTTCTACAGGGTTAGCCTGTGTGATGATGTCACTTCTATTTGATGGTCTTGCCATGCATGGTTGCCGGAGAAACTGCTTAGCTCATTGTTGGTCGTCGATCTGGAGTGTGTGAGCCGTGACCTTGTGATTTAAATATTCGATTTTGAGTTGTTCAAAGTCGCACATTTTTTGATAGCTGCTCATATTCTTGCAATATTTCCATCACTCGCCATAGGTGTCCCAGATGATCATGGTAGTATACAACGATATTGTTAAGAAAGACCGGCACAAACTTGCATATCTACTCCGCCAGCACTTTTGGAACGTCGCCATGGGCATTTTTAAGAGAGGCAAAGGCGGTGATGTGCAGGCACTGGTATCTGCCAGAATCTGATGGTTAAATCGAATTTGGAGATGACGGCGGTGACTCGAAAATTGTTCAAGAGTTTCCTGGATTTTGGTTTCATCTCTACTCGCCTTACTTAGAACGTGGAATTTTTTCTCAACGTTGTAGGAGTAAGGCAGGATTCGTATTGAGGTGATGTCTTGTAGATTGATATAAAGGCTAGCTGGTGCAAGTTACTGATATGTTTCTAGGATTGGTTTGGGGTTAGATCCCAAAGGGGGTTCTATTATTGGTTCTTTGCCTAAAGCTGGAGCTTGTAAGAACATGACGGCTTGGATGGTGATGGCTTAGACTATATACACTTATAGACGCTCGTTACATGGTGAAGCCAATAAAGTAATTTTAGACCACAACTGACGTCACGCGATAGTTGTAGGCACAAGCTCTATAACTAGTTAATCCTATAATTTTACAATTTTTAGCAAATAAAATACAAACGTATATTTCAATATTAATTATTAATAATATAAGTTTGTTTTTGACGTTATATCCTTAGTAGTATTTGTTGTCAATTATCAAATACCACTCGTTTGTATCAGAAAACTCAATATTTATGGGAAATAAATAATATTAATTAATTAAGTAGTTATAGTAACAACATGTGACAAGATTCATAAACATTTTGGTAGATTAAGTGCGTAAAAATATGTTTTTATACACATGTTTTACACCAAGCTTTTTGCTATGTGCGCGTTCTTGCCCACAACTGACGTCACACGCACCTTACATGCTGGCTTCACCGCGTCGACAAAAGGCGTGTCTATAAGTGTATATGGTCTAAGGGTGATGGCGAGTTAAAAATTGATTGTTAAATTCTTGTGAGGAGCTTCCAAGGTGTCAGGGGTTTCTCGGTGATGTGCGGTAGAGGTGTCATGTTCCAAATCGCTCTACGTTGGGCGCCAATTGTAGCCCTGCGGTGCGCGCCTTGAGGTGGTGATATGTTAGACTGTTTGGGGAACCCTAGGTAGTGCGTCTGGATATAGTTGCTTCTCTGTTCAATTGTCGGAGTAGTTTGGAGAGCTGCTCGGGTCGATAAATCCGTGAGATATTGGGTCTTGGTCTGCGGAACGATATAGTTTTGACGATCGGTTAAAAATGGTTTTTATCGACTTAACAATTAGCGGCAATGAGAGTCGTGGTTTTTGATCGAATTTTATGCTAAAAATGAGTTTTTTGGACAATGTCTCAAAGAGTTATTCTGTGTAGTTTTGAGAGAGGCTATCTAAACAAATGTTATGCTTTCAATGAGTTCTCTACACCAAATTTAATAAATTGCATGTGGAAAACGTTATTTTTGAGCTATAAATGAGTTTTATGCTCGATTTTCATGTTATAGCTTGGTTTTCTGTGCAATTTTAAGGTTTTTTAAAGTAAATGATGAGTTTTCTGCGCCAGTTTTTATGAATGTTATGTGGCATACGTGATTTTTGTTTAAATTTCATGTTAGAATTGAGTTTTCTGCAGGGTTTTAATGTTATAAATGCAAATTTTGTGCAGTTTTAAGCAAATTTTGTATTATAAATGGATTTCCTGCGCGAATTTTGATAAAAAGAGTTATTTTTGTGCGAATTATATGCTTGAAATGATGTTTGTGTATGATTTTGATGTTATAAATGCTTATTCTGTGTAGTTTTGATGCTATCTAAGAAAATTTTATGTTACAAATAGGTTTTCATCGCAAGTTTTGACAAATTTCACATGAAAGAGTGATTTTCGTGCGAATTATATGCTTGAAATGAAATTTCTGGACGATTTTGATGTTACAAATGTTCATTCTGATGCTATTTAATCAAATTTTATGCTGAAAATTTTATCTTTTAAAACGTCTTTTCTGTTCAGTTTTAAGGCTTTCAAAGGGAGTTTTAAATTCTAAATAGGTTTTCTGCGCGAATGTTTATTAATTTTATGTGATAAACGTCATTTTTGTGCAAATTTTATACTTCTAATGGGTTTTCTGCGCGTTTCATACTAGAATTGAGTTTTTTTGCGGATTTTGATGTTATTAATGTAAATTTTGTGCAGGTTTTTGAAGTCAATTTTATATTAACGCGTGAATTTTGATCAATTTCATGTGTTAAATATGATTTTGAGCGAATTTTCTGCGCGGTTTTTGAGAAATTTTATATAAAAGAGCGATTTTCGTGCTGTTATTAATGTTTATTCTATGCAGTTTTTATGCTATCTAAACAAATTTATAGTACAAATGGGTCTTCTACGCGAATTTTGATGAATTTTATGTAGTAAATATGATTTTTGAGCGAATTTTAAGGTAGTAATGAGTTTTATGAGCGATTTTTATAATTTTAAGTCTTAAAGGAAATTTTATACTCTAAATGGGTTTACTACGCGAATTTTAACAAATTTCATATATGAAAGCGAGACTTTAGTGCGAGTTTCATGCTTGAAATGATTTTTCTGTGAAGTTTAATCACATTTTATGCCACAAATGGGATTTCTGCGCGAGTTTTGATTAATTTTACGTGGTAAACATGATTTTTGAGCGAAATTTAAGCTAGAAATAAGTTTTCTGCGCGATTTTTATCTTTTTTCGTGCAAAATTTAAAGCTTTTTAAAAGAATTTTTATACTTTAAATGAGCTTTCTACGCAATTTTGATAAATTTCATTTAAAAGCGAGATTTTTGTGCTAGTTTTATGCTTGAAATGATTTTCCTGTAGTTTTGATGTCTTTTAATCTAATTTTATATTACAAATGAGGTTTCTGCGCGGTTTTTGAGTGAGAAGTAAACTTCTCACTCAAAAACCGCTTTAAAGCTAGAAATCAATTTTTTTTTATTTTATAAATGTTTTTTTTTTGTGCAATTTTAAGATTTTACAAAGGGAATTTTATACTCTTAATGGACTTTTTGCGCGAATTTTGATTAATTTCATGTGGTGAACGTAATTTTTGTGCCAATTTTATACTACGAATGGATTTCTGCGCGATTTTTTCTCAGTTCTATATGGATGCGAATTATTTTATGCTAGAAATGCTTGGTTTTTATGTAATAAATCTTCTGAGCAATTTTTTTTAACGAATTTGATGCTAGAAAATAATTGTTGGTCAATTTTTATGTTTAAATATCTTTTTTGCATCAATTTTGGTAAATTCTTTGTGACAAACGTCATTTTTGATCAAATTTTATGCTATTAATGAGTTTTCTGCGCGATTTTCAAGTCTTTTGTATACATTTTGAAAAGTTTTTGATGGTAAACATGATTTTCAATGGTTTTCTGGGCAATTTTGATGTTATTAACTGCATTTTTTTATAATTTTGAGGTTTCTTAATAAAATCTTGTGCTATAAACTGGTTTTCTGCCTGAATTATGATCAATTTAATGTGGTAAACGAGATTTATGAGCGAATTTTATACAAAAAATTATTTTCTGACCTCTAATTTTGATAAATTTTATATGCCAAACGTGATTTGTGAGCGAATTTTATTATAGAAATAAATGTTAAGCAATTTTTATGTTTTGAATGTTTGATGGAGTTGAGGAACAATTTTATTTATATACATTGTTGCCAAATTTCTATTAATAAGCAAGCTATGCTGGAAAATTAATCAAGTTAACTGCTAATGTGCTGCTTTGCTCGCTGTCAAAAATAACATTTAACTGCCAAACGTTGTTTAACTGTCAAATGGGTTAACTGTCGAAATGTTTGTTTGGTTTTCTACGAAAAAAATCTTTATGTGTCAAATATTTGTATGTCAGCTCAAAAGTATAGTTTAACTTAAAAAGTGTGATTGTGGAAGGAGGGGCGCTATGCATCTAGCGTCGCTTCTGGCGATATGGGTTATTAATTCTGATAACATAACCACAAACTTTGTTTTTGAACTGTCAAAACTAGATTTTTTTCTTTTTTATTAAAAAATGGCATACAATATCAACAGTACATAACTTTTTTGAATTTCAGTTTCAATTTTTGAATATACAGTGTAATTATAATTATTTCTGGCTACTGTTGCTGGGTTTGATTGTACGGTAAGTTAATAAGTAAGATTAGATAATAAATATTGAAGTGATACTTGACCAAATAAGATATACGAATTAACAAGGGTAAAATCAGTAAAAAACACAATATATAAAACAATAATTCTTTAATAATACTTAAATTAACAATCTAATCATCACTATCCTCATCATTTTGAAGGCAATACAGCACCTTCATTCTTGAATCCGTTTCGAAAATACCATCCCTAATCATAACACTTAATTTAACATTTTTGTATTTCTTCAAATTGGTTGGCATCTCATTCAAAGGATTCAGTTTGATACGATGTTCGACTTTCCTCAATGGCAAATCGATTGTTTTGTTTCCAGTATACATTCGAATATAGTAATGATAGAATCGACCACGAAAATTAGGCCCATTGTACATTACAGTATAATACAGATCTGTATGTTGAATCAAAATCTGTATGTTGAATTTTTGTTGTTTTAATAAGACATTATGTGAATCATCGATGTTTATTAATGGGTCATAAGTGCCAATGTTGATTTCATGCTCATCATAACATAAGTTATCGTGATTGGACATTATATTAGCTGTAAATGATTTTATAATAGCATCAGGATTATGATAATGGTTATATAAATTACTACTTACTTATATAGCTTCTATGGTTGTGTAAAAGTGCACGGATTTATTAAAAGAATGTTATCTTATCTTATCAGATATCATTTTTATTATTAAATTACTCATTATTATCAAAATTACTTCTCATATAAGAATGTGTGTACATAACATATTATTCGCATGTCATATCTCAAAAATTGTTAGGATCATTTACATATTTTTCCATGAATACAATGAATTATATTTGAATATATTGTAAAATTAGGTCATACAAAATAATTCCCAAAATTTTTAATCAATTAAGATTATTTGCAATAATGATATCAATCTTATTTGTACAATTGATAACTTATCATAGTTTTATAACACTGCAACAATCTACATTTAATTGATATAATAAACAACAGCCATAATGATTTAGAAATAACTAAGGTAAATTTATAAATTTAACAATAATATAAAACCATTGATATTATTGTATTTCCAGTATTAATCATGCCCGTTGTTCTCGATGAATCTGAACATGTACGGTTCAACACACAGAAGAAGCACAGAGATATGAATTTCATACTGGAAACACAAAATCGTCAATTTTATGTGCAATTAGCTTTGAGATGTTCCGATTTATATTATGAAGTCAGTTATTATGGTCCGAATCGTATGAGTAAATTTTATAATTATAATCTGATTGTGATAATTGATGATAAGATGATACAATTGCCTGTGAAGAAGGTTACATATAATAAAACACCGACTATTGATTTGATCTCGAGTACACCAGTGAATTTGAAGCGGTATCCTAATGTTGAGTTGCAATTTGTTATTACCGAACATGAACCACAATGGGTTTTGAATTTGTCTGATAGTTGTAGGGATATTTTGTATGATACGGAATAAATTGTTTTATTGTTATTTGAATTTTATTTTATTTGACAGATCTTGTTATAGGTTATGTTGATAAAAGGTTTAATGCAACTTAAGCTGTAGCTAAAGCTTAAGACTTGCTTACATCTAAAGCTCTCTTTAAAACGTTGCACCAACACAAAATTACATCTCACATGTATCAAGTTGGTCTTACTTACATCTTTAATTTCTATGACTTGAGCTCTACTTCTTAGGTTATGTTTATTAAAAATATAAAGGTTTGTTTCAAGTTCATTTATTGACAGCTTAAACAACTGTTAAATGACACTTTTACACATTATTTGGGCATAAAACTAATTTAAAGCACATGAATTGATTAAGAAACCTTAAAATTGTACAAAACATCTCAGAAAACCTTCAAAAATCACGTTTACCACCTATAGCTATCTAAATTTACACAGAAAATTTAATAATTATATAAGATTTGCTTAGAAAACATAAAATTGCGGAGAAAATAATTAATTTTCTTCAGAAATAACACACAAAAATTGCCCAATAACTTTTCTGTGTGTAAAATTTGCTAAAAAAATATGAACTTTATTAAATTTAGTGCAGAAAACCCATTCAAACCATAAAATAAGCATAGATAAACACAAAATTATACAGAACAAACCATTATAGCATCAAAACACACAAATTCGCTCACAAATCACATGATATTTATAAAAATTTGCGATGAAAACTTATTTATGGTGTGAAATGTACTTCAAAAACTATGAAATTATATAGAATAGGTATTTATAACATGAAAACCGCGAAAACTAATAACAATTTGCGCAGAAAACCTCTGTATACTACACAATTTGCAAAAAATAACGTTTATCACATGAAATTGATCAAAATTCCAGCAAAAAAGCCTTAAAATTGCACAAAAACCCATTTCAAATATAAAAATTGTTCAGAAAATTCATTTCAAGCATAGAATTTGCATGAAAATCTTGTTTTCATATGAAATTTATCAAAATTTGTGCAGAAAGCCCATTTAGAGTATAAAATTCCTTATTGGTAGACTAAAAATCGCGCAGAAAACTTATTTCTAGCTTAAGTTTTGCTCAAAAATCATTCAATTTATCAAAATTCGCTTAGAAAACCTATATGTAGCATAAAATTTTGCATCAAAACTACACAGAATAGACATTTTTAATTTATTTTAAGCATAGAAAATTTCAAAATTACACAAAATGGATATTTATAAACTAAGAAAACTAATTTGTAGTATAAATTCGCTCAGAAATCCCGTTTACTGCATTAAATCTATCTTAATTCAGGCAGAAAACCAGATTATAGAACAAGATTTGATTAGGAAACCTCAAAAACATTTTTACACTTTTGACATTTTTGACAAAATAAATAAAATATTTTTGATGACTTTGGAAAATATCAACAGATTTAAGAATTATTTTGGACAAATTTGGAAAATTTTTGACAAATATTAGAACATTTTAGAATTTTTTTAGCAATTTTTGACGATTTTTTAAAATATTAACAGACTATTTTTGACAAATTTGAATCATTTTTACACTTACGAAACATTTTTGACAATTTTAGAACACTTTTGGCCACTTTGGAATGTTTTTGAACACACTTGAAAAAGATTTTTGATCATTTGGAAACATTTTTGACACTTTCGAAACATTTTTGACAATTTTGTAGCATTTTTGACAAATTTAGAACATTTTTGAGCACTTTGGACATTTTTGACAATTTTAAAGATTTTAGAAATATTTTTGACGAATTTGGAACATTTTTTGCACTTTTGAATTTTTTTTGTGAATTTTCTTGCATTTTTGACAATTTTGTAGCATTTTTGACAAATTTAGAACATTTTTGAGCACTTTGGACATTTTTTGACAATTTTGAGTTTCCCCACCTGACTTATGGTGACATCACACGGACCATTTCTTGTAAACACCCACAACCAGCCTCAATATCACATGAGGTTGGAAATAATATTTATTGATCAATAAAACCTGATCAGTAATTTTCAAGATTGATATCTAACATTAACTTCTGGATTTGTGACTCTTGGGAATCTTCATCAAAACCCGAAACCAGTAACATTGGACAAAAAACAAACCACACAACCAACTTACAAAAGTTTATGTAGATGTCATTCACAAAATGACACACTACCCTGGACCTACACCCAACAAAAATAACCACTCTAAAATTCAGAAATTAAGAGATTATTGCTGTCGCTAGAACAATTGAAACTTTTCGACACAACGAACGCTCAACTACTCAACCTCCACACCAAGCTCACATTCTGTTGATAATTAATTGCACTAAGTTATAATATAGCAGCAATTGCCGCCAGATGAACTGTCTCTTCCAAACTTCGCTTCTCAACTCCGCTCTACTTGGTCCGGCCTATCTCGTCTTCTTGCATCAGCACACCCTGCTACAGCCTACCATCGATACAGTGTGTTTCTCTATCAATTAGCCTGTACATAAAAAAATATCAATTGGTTTTTGTTACTACAGAAATTTTCTTTGCAAAGAATGTAACTAGGAAAACTTTCTGGACGTGCTTCTAGTCTTCAGTGCTATGCTCAGGTGTTTGATAGTGTCGTTGGGCTCTATTTTGATTCTCTGGAGCGTGAACTTTGCGCCTTCTGCCTGTTAACGCCTCTGCGAGATTTAATTTGTTCAACATTTTGACTGTTTTCTTAGTCGTTTGACAGCAAGAATTAAACAGTTTCATCAACAATTTGGTAGATTTAAGCAATAATTTGACAGTTTTAAGCAAGAACTTGACAGTTTGAGCAACAATTTGATAGTTTTAGCAACAATTGTACAGTTTTAGGGAACAAGTTGACAGTTTGAGCAATAATTTGACAGTTTTGAGCAACAGTTTGACAGTTTAAAGTAACAAGTTGGCAGTCTTGAGCAACATTTTGAGAGTTTAGGCAACTATTCGATAATTTTGAGCAATAGATTGACAGTTTTATCACCAATTTGACAGTTCTGAGTAATATTTAAGAGTTTTGAGCAGTTTTTTTTTTTAAGTTTTGATCATTATTTTGACAGCTTGAGCAACAGTTTTGTGGTATGAACAATTACAGTTACATACAACAATAAGTTTTATGACGTCAACAACAATTAGCGGTATCAAGAACATTTTGATAGCACCGACAACAATTTTCATTTTGAGCAACAAATTGACATTTTCAGCAACAAATCGACAGTTTTGAGCAACAATTTGACAGTTTGAATCAACAATTTGACAGATTTGAGCAACATTTTGACAGTTTGAGCAACAATTCGACAGATTTGAGCAACATTTTGACAATTTGAGCAATAATTTGACAGTTATGAGCAATAAATTGTCAGCTGAGCTACAAGTTGTTATTCATTTCTTAACTGTGTTAACTTATTACATACGCAAAAGGCTCTAGAGGAGTGAAACTAGTAAGAATGAACTTTCCATCATCTATTAAATTATAATAATATTATAATATAAATATTCCTCTTTAATGTTTTCAGCATAATATTAAATATTTACTTGTTTCTAGTCTCTAACCCTCTTCAGTACTACAACTACTAATTATTTATTATCAAAAATTTTAATATAAATGCATTTATTATGTTTCCAGGTGTCAAAATGGAGTTACCAGAAATCCAGTTAGATACGCTTCGTTGCAATCAATGCACCGGCTTTTTATCAACATTCCCGATCCATACTTACTTGAATAAAGAATCCGTATGCGGAAATTGCCCTCTCGTCATTGCACAAACACCGATACGAGCCGTCTTATACGAACAATTAGCACAAAACTTTTATTTTCCGTGCAAATTTAAGGATGAAGGATGTATGGAAAAATTACTCCCTCGTGATCAAATTGAACACCAATATAATTGCATTTATCGCATTTACTTCTGTCCTATAATTGGAAGTTGTCAATGGCAAGGATCCAAAGATGAAATTAAGGAACATTTTGAGATGGAACATGCTAATTATATATGGGATGAGAAGAATATAACGTTATCAATTAAAGATGATTTTAATACGAATTACTTACGTGAATCTAATGGTAATGTATTTTTGGTGCAATTGAAGTATACTCATCCGTATGTGTATTGCTCGGTTAGTATAATCGGGCCCGATAGTCTTGCTCAGAATTATAAATATAATATTTGCATTTATACCACTGATCATGCTGATGGATGGGAATTCCCAACTCGTAAGGTTGAAAAGAATCAGAATAAATCCGCAATGAATATGGATAAAGCTTATTCATTGGATATAACTGAATATGATGTCGCTGATACGTTTAAATGTGAATTATTTATAAAATCCACCAAAACAGTCGAGGAAGAACAAATGGAGGTTCCACTGACTAACGAAACTAAGGTTATTTTAACCGAATTGGAATGCCGTGTTTGTATGGAACATATTATTCCACCGATTTTTCAATGCCCGAATGGCCATATTATTTGTACAGAATGCAAGGGCAAATGTAATGAATGTCCTACTTGCAAAGTGGCTATTGGAAATATACGTAATTTGCCATTGGAAAGTATCGCACAAACAGTATTATATCCGTGTTCTTTTGAAGGATGCAAAGCGACATACAAATTAGACGGCAAGGCTGCTCACATCCTCGTCTGCCGTTACCAGCCATACAAATGTCCAATCGGTCCTTGCACCAAGAGATTCCCATACGATACTCTTATGGAGCATTTTAGAGTAACACATCCAGAACAAATAATGGATTTTAATAATCAAAATATCTATGATAATCTTAACGAGGAAATATTTATTATGCAAAGATACGATAATGTTTTTGTGGTCAAACATAAAGCCGTAAATGGCGTGTTTTATTTGTCTTTGATGAAATTGGCTCCACGTGAGGATTTAACTGAATTTATGTATAGTGTCAATATTGGTATAAATGAAAAAAATAGTAATAAGATTTATACTAAATTGACATGCTTGAATTATACTGCTGTTGAAGCTGATGTGGTGTATATGAAAATACCAACTGATTTTTTGAATCATTTCAAGAATGGTATTTACTTTACTTATTATATTGATATTTTTGCCAAGTAATTATTTTATTATTATTAATATACGTTTCTTATTATTTTTATATAATCATTATGTTTTGTAAGTTTTATTAACGTTGAAACTCATTCCAATAAATGCTTTTGTCTGTATTTTGTTTGACCTTTCATTTTATTTGCGATGTTTAGGATTTGAAGAAGTAATGGATTGAGAATTGCGCGTGCGAATTGCTGTTATCGATCTCGTACTTTGAGTTGTGTGTACGCATTTGAAAGAAAAGCGTCTTATTTCTTGAAACCCCCAAAGAAGATGTCACAGTATGCAACAAAGTTTAGAATTTGTCGGATGCAGAGAGTCATAATGATTAGGGGTGAGAAGTGTTCAAACATTAAATATAAGATACAACAAAATCATCTTAGGGCCGGTATTATAAACCATTAAAATCTGTAGATTTTCTTTACTAACCAAGTAAATTATTTTAATTGGCTGATTTCGGTATTATAGACGTCAAATAATAAAAGTAGGTAACTAAATCTATGGAGTAAATTAGTCATCCAAATTCTAGGGGTTAAAATTTATTCAATGAATAACTTGACATATGTCATGTTTCTTAGGTTATTTTTAATGTGGAGCAATTTCTGTTGAAAATCAGCTTTTGATTGCTCTACGATGTTATGCAACTGACTTTCAATATGTTGTAGGGGATTATTGTAATATAACAAAGGCTACAATATAACACATCAATAACTACAATATTAAAATAACATATAAATGCGGCGTTGCAATTTCTTATTTTACGAATAGTTAATTTAGATTTATAATACCGAAATACGTTTATTCGTCGAATATATTTAATTTGAGATTTGTAATTCGGTGATTTATTTTGTCTTTATAATACCGGCCCTTAAACTTTTTTTTTACTTATAAAAATTGGTTACAAAAAAACGCTGTTTAAATGTTTTTACTTGTTTCTATAAAAAGATATTTGATAGTTTCAAAATTATGTTCTTTAGTTGTAACTAGTTTTTTAGATTGAATTTAAGAAAAGTTAATATTTGTTGCCATTCTTTTTATTTAAAAAAAATCGGTACGGTTCTGTATGGTTGAATGGCCAGTCCGTTCCTGCACTAATTTAATTTAGTACAGTTGGTATCGTAAACAATGAAGTTTGTTGCGCACGCAGAATATTACTTTGCCTATCAGTGATAGACTTTAAAACCCTAATGATACCTTAATCATCCTAATTTCATACCACACTTAAGTTAATATTGGTCATGTCGGAAGCAAAGCGGGGAAGAAATAAATACAATATCTACAGGTTAGTTAAAATATAATTAACAATTGATAATATAACTGGGGGAATAACCTAATTAAAACATTATGGATCAAATTATAAGAATACGGTGCAACCGATGCAAAAACTATATAATCCATTTCCCAGCATACTCTTCTAATGGTGCTAATGTGATTTGTGCAACATGTGTGAAACCTAAAGAAAACCTAAACAAACTAACCGTATTTGGTAGTCTTGCCAAGCATCTATACATCAACTGCAAGTATAAATCAAATGGATGCCGAATATCGGAGAAACCATTACAATTACAACAGCATGAACAAAACTGCATCTATCACCAATACGAGTGCTCTTTCTGTAATTGGACTGGAAGATTCGAAGATTTATTACAACATTACCGTCGAGAAGATTCAGTGAAAGATGAAAACAACTTTACCATCACTAAAAGCAGCAACAATTATCTCTTCATTATCAACAATGAAATATTCATGTTGAAAATCAATATGGAAAGAAACGGATTCATTAATTATAATTTGAATTATATTGGATTCAATCTTAAAGAATTTAAATATTTCATCAACGGAATCAGCAATAAATGTTGTTACACCAATCGGGATTATTCTATAAAATTCAATAACGAGAGTATAATTTGTAGTATAACAGTAACCGAAATTGAAATTATGAATGAAAATGTAATGAGAAGCATAACATGTTCAATTTGTATGGATATTATGTTGCCACCGATTATGAAATGCGTAATAGGACATAGTTTCTGCAACGATTGTTCTCAATTATTGGAAAGATGTTCATTATGCCAACAAAAAATGACGAATCACCGGAACATAGCTATGGAAAAAGTTATAGAAAATTATAACATCCAACGCAAATGTAATTTTAATTATTGCAATTTTAAAACTAACATTGTACATTTACGCAAACATGAATTATTGTGTAATTTACGTAATATAAGTTGCCCCATTGATAAATGTAATTGGAGAGGTATTTTAATCGATTTAAAATTACATTTAGAAAATAAGCATGAAAATTTACGAATGCCGAATCGTTTTAATGTAAATTTAAATGTAAATATGGAACAAGTTTATATGTTGTATGTTCATAATTGTAATTTTAAAATTGTTTACTGTATTGATAATGATGTGTTTAATATAGCAGTGCTGTTTATGGGTGGTGCTGGAAATATTGATGATTATACAGCGATTTTGGATGTAGGCACTTATGAAGGGAAATGTGACGTTAAAAAAGTTTTGTTGCCTTTAGCGATAAAGCCTTATGTGTTAAATGCAGATTATTTCAAGTTGCCTTTAAGAAATATTAATTCGTATGATAATAATGATTGTAAGATTAGTTGTAGAGTTTCGGTTAATTTAAAAAATAAATGTGAGTTGATTGATTGAAATTTCAAATATTTTTTTATATATATATATACAACTATGTTTTAGTATTTGATTTGTATTGGAATTCATAAATATTGCATCATTAAATGTGATGACAACCTCAAAGTGTCAAAATTTTAATCAAATCTTATTTTTGGTTTAACAATATTATAAATAGTTTTGAGGTTATTAAATTTATGCTTATTATACAACATATTTTAAAGCTGGAATAGAATTAAAACATTTGTATTATTTGTTAAAATAAAAAATTATTATAAATGTCTTTTTCTTGTAAAAATAACCTAAAATGAGTAATGAGCAGTGTTGCCAACAAGCAAATTTTTAAAATTTCAGATTTATTGGTTAGAAATCACCAATATGAAGTTGGCAACAAAACATGTATGTTGGAAATAGTACAGCGTTGCCAGTTTTCAAAAAATTAATTAATTTGTAAGATAAAATTAATTCAATGCTTTCCGATAATGATACTATGAATACGTCTATACGGTAGACACGTTTTGGTTCGTTTTACGTATCACGCATGAGGGGGTTTGATAAGAATGCCATCTAATAGTATTTAACATAGATAAATACGAACCACCAGTTATGTGATGTAGACAAATTGTAAAAACTAAAATTGTTTAACATATCACACTTCGGTTTTCTCAGGGAGGTCGGATTGGAAGTTAGAATTGCCAGAAAAAAGTCGGCCGCGAAGTGACTTTTCTCCGATTTGTCGTGTCACAAATGTTCATGAATGTATGGAGGGTAGAGCCGAAGTGTGACACTTTATGGTACTCTCTCTCTCTCGACGTTTTCTGCGACGCAGGTTGACTGAGTGTCTCGAGCTTAGCCGCAAGATCTGCGGCGTGATTGCTTGCGAAGTCTTATTGAGCGTTTGGTTTGAGGAGAGACGGTTCTGTTTCAGTCTGGGTCTTGTTTTTTGTCACGTTTGAGTATCGGACGTCTGCCGTAACGCAGCTTTTGTCATGGGGTTTGGGTATGTCGATGATTGTAGAGACTGCAGTTAACACCCGAGCCGAAGCGTTCCGCTTCTTTGTGGTATTCGGTGCTGACGATTTTGGAAATCTAGCTCCTGCAGCCTCCTCCTCGACCTTTTCGAAGACTTCGTGATGAATTTCAGGTATATCCGCTTTGAATTTCGTGGTAATCTTGGTTCTTTAACTTGCACTGTAAGAAATCTATCGGTCCACGAAGTAATTTCCAGAATTGATCGTGTTCAACTGCGTTGACGCTATTGAGTACACTAGCCAAGGCTAGTTCCAGGCCTAGTGTTTTCAAACTACTCGTAATGTAGTCGGTGACGTAACATAAGTGACTTTTTGGTTGATAGTTGGCTTGCTTGGTAATATCGTAGCGCTTGAAGTCGAGCGACTGTTCCTCAGCTTCTTCTGCGCTTTTCTCGCAACTTCTCTGTCGCCGAGCGTTCTTCTTGGGTCTCTTCTTAGGTTTAGGTTTATGGAGACTTGAATGCATTATGACATTCAATGCCCCACGTTGGGCGCCATTTGTTACTGGTTTTCCTTTTGAAGTTGAAGAGAATGGGGCTGGACAAGGATTGCCTTTGATTATAATGTGTTTGACATTTTCAATATTTTTGTCAACAACTATCGAAACATTCCAGATGTAGCATGGAGAAATTATAATAATAGAGGGCCTGAAGCAGACTGGTGCTCTCGGTGTTGTCGAAGTAGATTGCGTAGCGTAGTTAGAATAAGCCGGGGGAAGTGCGGAGTCTGCATCGTTTCTGTGGACATAGCTGAAGTTGGCATATAAGTTTTAGTAGAAAATATCCGAGTCGTAACGGTGGTTGGCATGTACAAATTTTTGGAGGGTTATTCGTTGACGATTCATTACGTAGCGTGTTGCAATCTTGATGGTTTAATTCCAATCAAAGAGTAACCTTTGTGTGCTCTGCTAAGAATCGACAGATTTTCTCTTTTTCTATCTCTTGACAACACGAATTTGGGCGGGTAAATGGGCACTCCACTCCAACTAAGTGTTGGTCATCAAGGGTTGGTATCATCATTTCCAATTTGAATATAGAGACTTTTAACAACGTTTGTAGAAAGATGTAACTTCCAATATCCAATTTAAACTAATTTTAATATGTTTATTTCTATGTTTTGTGGCCGGATTTTAATATTTTTGATTTTTTATGGCCGGATTTTAGTATTTTTGACATTTTATGGCCGGATTTCTTATGTTTTATGGCCGGATTTTAATATTTTTGACATTTTATGGCCGGATTTGAATATTTTTGATATTTTAATGCCGGATTTTATATGTATTTCTTATGTTTTGTGGCTGGATTTTAATATTTTTGACTTTTTATAGCCGGATTTTAGTATTTTTGACATTTTATGGTCGGATTTCTTATGTTTTGTGGACGGATTTTAATATTTTTGACATTTTATGGCCGGATTTTTGACATTTCATGGCCGGATTTTAATATTTTTGACATTTTATGGCCGGTTTTTAATATTTTTGACATATTATGGCTGGATTTCGTAAGTATTTTTTATGTTTTGTGTCCGAATTTTGATATTTTTGATATTTTATGACCGGGTTTTAATATTTTTAACTTTTTATGGCCGGATTTTAATATTTTTGATCTTTTTTGGCTTTATTTTGTATGTATTTCTTATGTTTTGTGTCCGAATTTTAATATTTTTGATATTTTATGGCCGGGTTTTAATATTTTTAATTTTTTATGGCCGGATTTTAATATTTTTGATCTTTTTTGACCTTATTTTGTATGTATTTCTTATGTTTTGTGGCCGGATTTTATTTTTTGTACGTTTTATGGCTGGATTTTAGTATTTTTTACTTTTTATGGCCGAATTTCTTATGTTTTGTGGCCGGATTTTAATATTTTTGACATTTTATAGCCGGATTTTAGTATTTTTACATTTTATGGCTGGATTTCGAATGTATTTCTTATGTTTTGTGTCCGAATTTTAATATTTTTACATTTTATGGCCGGATTTTAATATTTTTGATATTTTATGGCCGGATTTTGTATGTATTTCTTATGTTTTGTGGACGGATTTTAATATTTTTGTCATTTTATAGCCGGATTTTAGTATTTTTGACAATTTATGGTCGGATTTCTTATGATTTGTGGCCGGATTTTAATATTTTTGACATTTTATGGCCGGATTTTAGTATTATTGACATTTTATGGCCGGATTTTGTATATATTTCTTATGCTTTGTGGCCGAAATTTATTATTTTTGACATTTTATGGCCGGATTTTACTATTTTTGACATTTTATGGCCGGATTTTGTATGCATTTTTAATGTTTTGTGGTTGTTTATTAATATTTTTGACATTTTATTGCCGGATTTTAGTATTGTTGACATTTTATGGCTGGATTTCGTATGTATTTATTATGTTTTGTGGCCGGATTTTAATATTTTTGACATTTTATGGCTGGGTTCTAATATTTTTGACATTTTATGGCCGGATTTCAGTATTGTTGATGTTTTATGGCCGGATCTCGTATGTATTTATTATGTTTTGTGGCCGGATTAATATTTTTGACATTTTTTGGCCGGATTTTAGTATTATTGACATTTTATGGCCGGATTTTGTATATATTTTTTATGCTTTGTGGCCGAAATTTAATATTTTTGGCATTTTTTGACCGGATTTTAATATTTTTGACATTTTTTGGCCGGATTTTTGATATTTTATGGCCGGATTTTGTATGTATTTCTTATATTTTGTGGCCGAATTTTAATATTTTTGACATTTCATGGCCGGATTTTAGTATTTTTGACATTTTATGGCCGTGTTTATAATGATTTGTGGCCGGATTTTAATATTTTTGACATTTTATGGCGGGATTTTAATATTTTTGACATTTTATGGCCGGATTTTAGTATTATTGACATTTTATGGCCGGATTTTGTATATATTTCTTATGCTTTGTGGCCGAAATTTAATATTTTTGACATTTCATGGCCGGATTTTAATATTTTTGACATTTTATGGCCGGATTTTGTATGTATTTCTAATGTTTTGTGGCCGTTTATTAATATTTTTGACATTTTATGGCCTTATTTTAGTATTGTTGACATTTGATGGCTGGATTTCGTATGTATTTTTAATGTTTTGTGGCCGTTTATTAATATTTTTGACATTTTATGGCCGGATTTTAGTATTGTTGATATTTTATGGCTGGATTTCGTATGTATTTTTATGTTTTCTGGCCGGATTTTAGTATTTTTGACATTTAATGGCCGGATTTTGTATGAATTTCATATCTTTAGTGGCCAGATTTTAATATTTTTGACATTTTATGGCCGGATTCTAATATTTTTGACATTTTATGGCCGGATTTCACTATTGTTGATGTTTTATGGCCGGATTTCGTATGTATTTATTATGTTTTGTGGCCGGATTTTAATATTTTAAACATTTTATGGCCGGATTTATTGTTTTTTACAGTTTTTAAGTTTTATGACCGAGTTTTTGACTTTTGACACTATTATTCTATGTTGCTATTTTATAGTTAGATATTTTCTATCCGGATTTTGGTATTTTTACGTGATTCTTAAGTTTCAAAATTTTCAGAACAGTCAAATCTGGTTATAAAATATTAAAATATAGCAAAATTTAGTCATAAACTGTTGAAATGCAAAGTTCTAATTGTAAAGTCTAAAAAATATTGTTAGAAAGCATTAAAATCCGGCCATAAACTGTTGGAAAGTGTAAAATTCTATTTATTAATCATAAAAGATAACAAAATCCGGCCTTGAAACATGAAGATATTGATAGAAAGTAACAAAATCCGGCCATAAACAGTCGAAAAGTGCAAGTTTAAGCCATAAATCATTAAAATATCGTTAAAGGGCATCAAAATCCGGCTATAAAAGTTAAAAATGTGTAAAAAAATCATTAAATTTTAAAAATAATAAAATGAAATATCAAAATATTGTAAAAAAGATTCAAAATATTGTTGGAAAGTATTAAAATCCGGCTATGAAATATCAAAATATGGTTCGAAAGATTTAAAATCCGATCATACACTAATAAAAGTGCCAAATTCTATTTATAGAATGTCAAAATTAGCAAAATCCTGCCTTAAAGTATAAAAATATTGTCAAAAAGTGCCAAAATTTATAATAAACTGTTGAAAATTGCAACATTCTTTTTATAAAAACTCAAAAATTGCAAAATTTTGTCATAAATTTAAAAAAAGAACCAAAATCCGGCTAACAACGGTTGATAACATTTAATCTCTTGAAAACGAACACTTGGGTGGGTGGTTGGGACACTCCATAGCATGATACCGAGCCAGTAGTTTGGATTGGAGTGGCCTACCCATCCACCCAATTGTCAGTGTTCAAGAAGTTCGATCACGACCGTCTCTTGCGACCAAACGACTTTTGGCAGAGGTCAAACATTCAATCTCTTGATAACGAACACTTGGGTGGGTGGATGGAACACTCTTTTACTTTAGCATAATACCAAGTCAGTAGTTTGGATTGGAGTGGTTATGTTATGTGGTACGGCCATAAAATAAATTATTAAAATAATCGTCTGTGATAGACAAATTATAAATATATTATCTAAAACCAATATGTTATTTGAGAGTAAATAATATGATAAGATAAAAAATTGTGGATAACCGGCTTACAAATCTCTATGCTATAAATATTTCTGGGAATAACACAATAAGCCAGTTTATTTTTAATTGTTCGCTGGTCAATATGTAAGTAATTGCTCAGTTAATTATGTTTTCAGTGATACAATCTGTACAAGCCATTAATACTTTCTATTTACAGGGATTTGGAAGTACCAAAAGAAGCCCTTCCAGAATTAAAATGCAACAAATGCGGATGCATTCTATCAAACTTTCCCATTTATTCGGATCCCTCTAATGGACATAAATATTGCAACAAATGCTGCCCCAATGAAAGCAATTGTATTGTAGAATGTGCATATGGATTCGTAGCCAAACAACTATTATTCCCATGCAAGAACCATATCTACGGTTGCAAGGAAATGATAAATGGTAAAATATGCGAATCACATGAGAATTACTGCAAATACATTCCAGTAAGATGTCAATGCAAATGGACAGGATTATCATCAGAAATCGGTTATCACCTACAAAAAGACCACGGGCAAACATTTAATATTAATAAAAAAATAATGGAATCGCCAGGTAAAATAACTCCAATTGATCAAACTTCTTTAGATGCAATAACTTGTTTCATATGTAAGCAATATATGATACCCCCAATTTATCAACATTGGTTTGATAAAAATATATGCGCTTCCTGCAAGAAGATTAATACAAGCCATAAAGCTAAAATAAGAAATTATTCTTTGGAAGCCATTACTGAAGTAACAAGCTACCCTTGTAGATACAAATGTGGCTCAATATTGAATTGCAAGAGTATACGCATGCATGAAAAATTTTGTGATAAATTTTCTTGTCCCAAAGATGGATGCATATTAAAAGTCACTAATATGACTTTATCGGAACATTTAATTAAGCAACATCCTAAACTTTTGATATCAAAAGCTGATGTTGTTTTCTATTACACTGAAGCCAGAGTTGATGATTTTATATTCGCACAAAGACATGATGGTATTTTTAAAATATTTTCGCAGTTTCGGAATCAGCATTTTAGGTGGAGCGTGCAGTATATTGGGCATCCAGATGAAGCAAAGAAATATTTTTATAGTTTGCACATTAATGGAAGCGATGGGAGTATTATGATGGAACAAATATGTGCGGCTTGGACTGATGAAGTGTTTGGTGAGAAAATGCATTTTGTTGAGTTGCCGTATTGCGTGTTGTGTCCGTTTATTAAAAATAAGTCGATTTCTTATTGTATTAATATTTTTAATAAATATTCACGTGGTTAATTGTGTAGCTCTTATTCAAATATGTATTGTCAGTTTTAGTTTTATATACATCTCATTATGATACAGTTTATTTTATATAATAAATGATTTCTTAACAAAAATTGAATTTGTAATTTGAGTAGTCTGACAAACCTTCGACTAACATGGAAGCAAATTTGGAACAAAAAAGGATCATTATAGGCTCTCAATCTACTTCAGCAGATGGCAACACCGGTGCCCAAATACGACTTGAACAATTAATTCAGACGTCAATAACTGAATCCAATTTCTGGGCAACTCAGAACCGCACCATTTTCGAGACAATCGCAGGAAGACTGCAGCAAAAATAATCTTACGCCTGCTGTGGTCTTTTGATGACCAACACTTGGGCGGATGGGTGGATTACTCTAAATCATGATTACCATCCTGTAGTTTGAATTGGAGTCATCACCAACTCGCCCGAGCGTTTTTGATCAAAGATATTGAATATCCAATCTTTTGATTATTAACTCTTGGATGGGAGGTTAAGTTATTCTAGATTATAATAACTATTGAGTAGTTTGAATTGGAGTGTCTATTTATCCATCAAAAATTTGTTATAAAAAAATTGGAAGTTTCTCCTCTTAGCAAGCGTTAGAAGTCACTTGCCTACTAGACCGGTCATCAATGATTATTTCCCTCGCCGAGATGTAGTTGGCTCTGCGTCAGTAACAAGGGTGCCGATACACGCTCCCGGTTGGTTTTATCTTTATTCTTATAGAGTCTGTTGGAATAAAAACTTTAAACTTAAGTTCTAGCCTACTTGCCCAAATGTTAGTTATCAATAAGTTGACCGATAATTTTTTAAAAAAATTCAAATAATATATTGGATGTGAATACATTTTTAATATATTATAGTACTATATTGGTACCAACTTTTAAACAACAATATAATCATATTGGTACGACTGATTTTTATAAATTAATTTTTTTTTTAGTGAAAAATAAAAATAATCTTAACAGGTTTGTTAATTTTTGTATCCATAAAGTCTAAACTATGCATTAGATGTTGATGCAATTTTAGTATAATATAGTGCTTGATTGGTACAACTTTAAACAAAAATATAACCATATTGGTACGCCTGATTTTTATAAATTTATTCAATTCTAGCCAAAATTAAAAATAATCTTAACAGTTTCTATGTTTTTTTATATCCGTAAAATTTAAACTATGCATTGGATATTGATGCAACTTTAGTATATTGTAGTACTTGATTGGTATCAACTTTTAACAAAAATAAAATTATATTGGTACGCTTGATTTTTATAAACTAATTAGTATTTACCAAAAAATATAAATGTTAGCAAGCTTTATGATTTTTTATCTATAAAATCCAAACTAAGCATTAGATGTTGATGCAATTTAAGTATATTATAGTATTTGATTGGTACCAACTTTAAACAAAAATATAACCATATTGGTACGCCTGATTTTTATAAATTTATTCATTTCTAGCAGAAAATTAAAATAATTTTAACAGTTTTGTTGATTTTTTTATCCATAAAATCTAAACTATGTATTAGATGTTGATGCAACTCTAGTATATTATAGCACTTAATTGGTACCAACTTTCAACAAAAATAAAATCATATTGGTACGCCTGATTTTTATAAATTAATTTAATTCTGGCTGAAAATTAAAATAGTTTTTGCAGGCTTTATGATTTTTTTTATAAAATCCAATAGGATATTGATGCAATTTTAATCTATTATAATATTTTATTAGTACCAACTTTGAACAAAAATAAAATTATATTGGTACGCTTGATTTTAATTAATTTATTAATTTTTAGCTAAAAATAATCTTTGTTAATTTTTTATCCACGAAATCCAAACTATGCATTGGATATTGATGCAATTTTAATGTATTATAGTACTGTATTGGTACCAACTTTATACAAAAATAAAATCATATTGGCACGCCTGGTTATTGTAAATTAATTAATTTCTAGCAAAAAATATAGAAAATCTTAGAAGACTCAATGATTTTGATCCATAAAATAGAAACTATGCATTGGATATTGATGCAACTTTAATGTTTTATAGTACTTTATTAGTACTAACTTTTAACAAAAATAAAACCATATTGGTACGCCTGATTTTTGTAAATTAATTTATTTCTAACAAAAAATAAAGTAAATCTTAGAAGACTCAATGGTTTTCTATCCATAAAATCCAAACTATGCATTGGATATTGATGCAACTTTAATGTATTATAGTACTTTATTGGTACCAACTTTGAACAAAAATAAAATCATATTGGTACGCCTGATTTTTGTAAATTAATTTATTTCTAACAAAAAATACAGAAAATCTTCGAAGACTCAATGATTTTTTATCCATAAAATCCAAACTATGCATTGGATGTTGATGCAACTTTAATGTAATATAATACTTTGTTGGTACCAACTTTGAACAAAAATAAAACCATATTGGTACGCCTGATTTTTATAAATTAATTTATTTCTAATAAAAAATTTAAAAAATCTTAGAAAACCTAATAATTTTTTATCCATAAAATCCAAACTATGCATTGAATATTGATGCAATTTTAATGTATTATAGTACTTTGTTGGTACTAAATTTGAACAAAAATATAATCATATTGGTACGCCTGCTTTTTGTAAATTAATTTATTTCTAATAAAAAAATTAAAATTTTTTTTTCGAAGACTCAATGATTTTTTATCCATAAAATCCAAACTATGCATAGGATATTGATACAATTTTAATGTACTATAGTACTTGATTGGTACCAATTTTGAACAAAAATAAAATCATATTGGTACGTTTGATTTTTGTGAATTAATTTAGTTCTGACAAAAAATTAAAAAAGCTTAGAAGACTCAATGATATTTTATCCATAAAATCCAAACTATGCATTGGATGTTGATGCAATTTGAATTTATTATAGTACTACATTGGTACCAACTTTGAACAAAAATAAAATCGTATTGGTACGCCAGATTTTTGTAAATTAATTTATTTCTAACAAAAAAGAAAGAAAATCTTAGAAGAGTGAATGATTTATTTATCCATAAAATCCAAACTATGCATTGGATATTGATGCAATTTTAATGTACTATAGTACTTGATTGGTACCAATTTTGAACAAAAATAAAATCATATTGGTACGTTTGATTTTTGTGAATTAATTTATTTCTAATAAAAAATAAAGAAAATCTTAGATGACTCAATGATATTTTATCCATAAAATCCAAACTATGCATAGGATATTGATGCAACTTTAATGTATTATAGTACTTAATTAGTATTAACTTTAAACAAAAATTAAATTATATTGGTACGCCTGATCTTTGTAAATTAATTTATTTCTAACAAAAAATTAAGAAAATCTTTGAAGACTCGACGATTTTTATCCATAAAATCCAAACTATGCATTGGATGTTGATGCAATTTAAATTTATTATAGTACTACATTGGTACCAACTTTGAACAAAAATAAAATCGTATTGGTACGCCAGATTTTTGTAAATTAATTTATTTCTAACAAAAAAGAAAGAAAATCTTAGAAGAGTGAATGATTTATTTATCCATAAAATCCAAACTATGCATTGGATATTGATGCAATTTTAATGTACTATAGTACTTGATTGGTACCAACTTTGAACAAAAATAAAATCATATTGGTACGTTTGATTTTTGTGAATTAATTTATTTCTAATAAAAAATAAAGAAAATCTTAGATGACTCAATGATATTTTATCCATAAAATCCAAACTATGCATAGGATATTGATGCAACTTTAATGTATTATAGTACTTAATTAGTATTAACTTTAAACAAAAATTAAATTATATTGGTACGCCTGATCTTTGTAAATTAATTTATTTCTAACAAAAAATTAAGAAAATCTTTGAAGACTCGACGATTTTTATCCATAAAATCCAAACTATGCATTGGATGTTGATGCAATTTAAATTTATTATAGTACTACATTGGTACCAACTTTGAACAAAAATAAAATCGTATTGGTACGCCAGATTTTTGTAAATTAATTTATTTCTAACAAAAAAGAAAGAAAATCTTAGAAGAGTGAATGATTTATTTATCCATAAAATCCAAACTATGCATTGGATATTGATGCAATTTTAATGTACTATAGTACTTGATTGGTACCAACTTTGAACAAAAATAAAATCATATTGGTACGTTTGATTTTTGTGAATTAATTTATTTCTAATAAAAAATAAAGAAAATCTTAGATGACTCAATGATATTTTATCCATAAAATCCAAACTATGCATAGGATATTGATGCAACTTTAATGTATTATAGTACTTAATTAGTATTAACTTTGAACAAAAATTAAATTATATTGGTACGCCTGATCTTTGTAAATTAATTTATTTCTGACAAAAAATTAAGAAAATCTTTGAAGACTTGATGATTTTTTATCCATAAAATCCAAACTATGCATTAAATGTTGATGCAAGTTAAATTTATTATAGTACTATATTGGTACCAACTTTGAACAAAAATAAAATCGTATTGGTACGCCAGATTTTTGTGAATTAATTTATTTCTAACAAAAAAGAAAGAAAATCTTCGAAGACTCAATGATTTTTTATCTATAACATTCAAACTATGCATTAAATATTGATGCAATTTTAATGTACCATAGTACTTGATTGGTACCAACTTTGAACAAAAATAAAATCGTATTGGTACGCCAGATTTTTGTGAATTAATTTATTTCTAACAAAAATGAAAGAAAATCTTCGAAGACTCAATGATTTTTTATCTATAACATTCAAACTATGCATTAAATATATTGATGCAATTTTAATGTACCATAGTACTTGATTGGTACCAACTTTGAACAAAAATAAAATCGTATTGGCACGCCAGATTTTTGTAAATTAATTTATTTCTAACAAAAAAGAAAGAAAATCTTAGAAGAGTGAATGATTTATTTATCCATAAAATCCAAACTATGCATTGGATATTGATGTTAATGTACTATAGTACTTGATTGGTACCAACTTTGAACAAAAATAAAATCATATTGGTACGTTTGATTTTTGTGAATTAATTTATTTCTAATAAAAAATAAAGAAAATCTTAGATGACTAAATGATATTTTATCCATAAAATCCAAACTATGCATAGGATATTGATGCAACTTTAATGTATAATAGTACTTAATTAGTATTAATTTTGAACAAAAATTAAATTATATTGGTACGCCTGATCTTTGTAAATTAATTTATTTCTGACAAAAAATTAAGAAAATCTTTGAAGACTTGATGGTTTTTTATCCATAAAATCCAAACTATGCATTGGATGTTGATGCAATTTAAATTTATTATAGTACTATATTGGTACCAACTTTGAAGAAAAATAAAATCGTATTGGTACGCCAGATTTTTGTGAATTAATTTATTTCTAACAAAAATGAAAGAAAATCTTCGAAGACTCAATGATTTTTTATCTATAACATTCAAACTATGCATTAAATATTGATGCAATTTCAATGTACCATAGTACTTGATTGGTACCAACTTTGAAAAAAAATAAAATCGTATTGGTACGCCAGATTTTTGTAAATTAATTTATTTCTAACAAAAAAGAAAGAAAATCTTAGAAGAGTGAATGATTTATTTATCCATAAAATCCAAACTATGCATTGGATATTGATGCAATTTTAATGTACTATAGTACTTGATTGGTACCAACTTTGAACAAAAATAAAATCATATTGGTACGTTTGATTTTTGTGAATTAATTTATTTCTAATAAAAAATAAAGAAAATCTTAGATGACTCAATGATATTTTATCCATAAAATCCAAACTATGCATAGGATATTGATGCAACTTTAATGTATAATAGTACTTAATTAGTATTAACTTTGAACAAAAATAAAATCGTATTGGTACGCCAGATTTTTGTAAATTAATTTATTTCTAACAAAAAAGAAAGAAAATCTTAGAAGAGTGAATGATTTATTTATCCATAAAATCCAAACTATGCATTGGATATTGATGCAATTTTAATGTACTATAGTACTTGATTGGTACCAACTTTGAACAAAAATAAAATCATATTGGTACGTTTGATTTTTGTGAATTAATTTATTTCTAATAAAAAATAAAGAAAATCTTAGATGACTCAATGATATTTTATCCATAAAATCCAAACTATGCATAGGATATTGATGCAACTTTAATGTATTATAGTATTTAATTAGTATTAACTTTGAACAAAAATTAAATTATATTGGTACGCCTGATCTTTGCAAATTAATTTATTTCTAACAAAAAATTAAGAAAATCTTTGAAGACTTGATGATTTTTTATCCATAAAATCCAAACTATGCATTGGATGTTGATGCAATTTAAATTTATTATAGTACTATATTGGTACCAACTTTAAACAAAAATAAAATTGTATTGGTACGCCAGATTTTTGTGAATTAATTTATTTCTAACAAAAAAGAAAGAAAATCTTCGAAGACTCAATGATTTTTTATCTATAACATTCAAACTATGCATTAAATATTGATGCAATTTTAATGTACCATAGTACTTGATTGGTACCAACTTTGAACAAAAATAAAATCGTATTGGTACTCCAGATTTTTGTAAATTAATTTATTTCTAACAAAAAAGAAAGAAAATCTTCGAAGACTGAATGATTTTTTTATCCATAAAATCCAAACTATGCATTGGATATTGATGCAATTTTAATGTATTATAGTACTTTATTGGTACTAACTTTGAACAAAAATAAAATCATATTGGTACGCTTGATTTTTATTTTCTACTCACCCGCCCAAGTGTTAGTTATCAAGAAATTTGTTATTGAACCCATCTCTGACGTATTAGTGACAACTGTCATTCAATCTGTCACATTAAAAGCAGCAGAAACACAACAAGTGTGAGAATAAACAAATATCTTGATAACAAATACTTGGGCGGGTGGGCGGGAACACTTTATTAAAGCACCGGCCCAATATTTATAAACTGTGTTTTCACTCACCCGCCCGAGTATTAGTTATTAAGAAATTTGTTATTAAATCCATTCTTGACGTATTAGTGACAACTGTTGTTTAATCTTTCAGATTAAAAGCAGCAGAAACGCAACAAATGTAAAATAAGCAAATTTTATGATAAGAAACGCTTGGGTGGGTGGGCGGGAAAACTTTATTAAATCACCGGCTCAATATTTATAAATTGTGTTCCCGCTCACCCGCCCAAGTGTTAGTTATCAAGAAATTTGTTATTGAACCCACCTCTGACGTATTAGTGACATCTGTCATTCAATCTGTCACATTTAAAGCAGCTGAAACGCAACAAGTGTGAGATTAAGTAAATTTCTTGATAACAAACGCTTGAGCAGGTGAGCGGGAACACTGTATCAAACCACCGGCCCAATATTTATAAACTGTGTTCCCGCCCACCCGCCCAAGGGTTACTTATCAAGAAATTTGTTATTAAACTCACCTCTGACGTATTAGTGACAACTGTCATTTAATCTGTTATATTAAAGCAGCAGGAACGCAACAAGTGTGAGAATAAGCAAATTTTTTGATAACAAACACTTGGGCGGGTGGTGTAAACTAATGAAAGGTGTCAACTTTTACACACAAAATGGCACAGACTTTGAATAGGTTAATGTTTATGTTTTTACCGCATTGCAGATTCTTGCGTAGAGATTGCTACGTCACTGAAGATAATCATTAAATATTGAAAATATAATAAATCTATCTAGTCGTTAAATATGGACTATTTATATAATTTATTTAAACTTTTGTACCAAACGATGTTAAGCATTAGAAAAGGCAATAGTATTAAGAATATACATCGGAGTATTAAAAAGGGAAAAGAAATTTTAAAGACAAAACAAAGCTCTCATGAGTATTTATTAATGAAACTGTATTGTCTAACTTCAAGTGATTTACTTTGAGTTATGCGTGAAGTTAGTTGTTTAAACTTTACTGGCTAACTTCAAGTACTGCATGAACATAGTCGTTTATTTTTAATTGACTAACTTCAAGTTATACGTGAACTTAGTTGGTTAACGTTTGTTGGCTAATTTTAGGCAATTAAAGCCTCGTTCATACTCATCCGATTTGCGATATGCGATTTTTTTTATTGTAACAAAATATTTCTCGCAAAATCTCGTTCATACTGATCCGATTTTTTTATTGCGATTTTTTCTAGTGACATTTTGTTTTTATTTTAGTAACTTTTATATTTATACTAATATTTGATTTAAAAATTAGATCTATAATACCTTTCAAAACTTAAAAATATGTTTTAATTTAATTATACTTGTTTTAAACAATAATTATTTTATTGTATTTAAACATTATTTAAAGTTTAAAAGTAAAAATATTTATTTTTAGTATTTATATGAACCAATTTTCACCACATATTTAAAACTAATTATTTTTGTAAACATAGTTTTATGTAATTTGTAATAATCAGTAAAATGATTATTTTTTTAAATACATAACCTATATGACATATCAACCTTTAAATGAAATGAAGTTAGGCATTTTTATTAAAAATAAAATCGCACAATGTTCAAACTGATTCAACTTTGTCCGATTGATAAAAATACAAAATATCATCAAAAATGACTTTCAAAAATACAATTTAAAAAAATAAATTTCATCAAAGTTAACCTCGAGAACACATAAACAAATGTAGATATGTTACAAAACGCGTCATTTTTTAAAAATATTTTTGTTATATTGTTGGAGTTGAATTATTTTACTTTATTTGATGTTTTAATTAATAATTAACATTGGAGATTGTTAGTATTTAATAAATAAATTGTTTTTAGCATTAAATTATTGTACGTAAGTTTGGCAACAGCGCGCGAAACGTCGGTTCAACAAAAAGTATAATGAAGTGAAGTTACAAATACAAACATAACCCCAATCTGATCTGTTTCATTACAGAACTGGCGTTTGATTTAATAACTGTAAAATCTGATTTAAATTTAGCGAAACTTTCAATTACAGTTATTTTAACAATAATATTTAATTACAATTCATTTAATTACATTATTAATAAAAATTCAATGGCATGAAGTTAGGTACATTCTTAAAAAAATCGCAAAAAGTTAAAATAATCGCAATTTTTGTTTTCGACAGGCGGCCATTTTTAATCGCAAAAAAAATGAAAAAATCGGATGAGTATGAACGAGGCTTAAGCCTCGTTCATACTCATCCGATTTGCGATATGCGATTTTTTTTATTGTAACAAAATATTTCTCGCAAAATCTCGTTCATACTGATCCGATTTTTTTATTGCGATTTTTTCTAGTGACATTTTGTATTTATTTTAGTGACTTTTATATTTATACTAATATTTTATTTAAAAATTAGATCTATAATACCTTTCAAAACTTAAAAATATGTTTTAATTTAATTATACTTGTTTTAAACAATAATTATTTTATTGTATTTAAACATTATTTAAAAGTTTAAAAGTAAAATTATTTATTTTTAGTATTTATATGAACCAATTTTCACCACATATTTAAAACTAATTATTTTTGTAAACATAGTTTTATGTAATTTGTAATAATCAGTAAAATTATTATTTTGTTAAATACATAACCTATATGACATATCAACCTTTAAATGAAATGAAGTTAGGCATTTTTATTAAAAATAAAATCGCACAATGTTCAAACTGATTCAACTTTGTCCGATTGATAAAAATACAAAATATCATCAAAAATGACTTTCAAAAATACAATTTAAAAAAATAAATTTTATCAAAGTTAACCTCGAGAACACATAAACAAATGTAGATATGTTACAAAACGCGTCATTTTTTAAAAATATTTTTGTTATATTGTTGGAGTTGAATTATTTTACTTTATTTGATGTTTTAATTAATAATTAACATTGGAGATTGTTAGTATTTAATAAATAAATTGTTTTTAGCGTTAAATTATTGTACGTAAGTTTGGCAACAGCGCGCGAAACGTCGGTTCAACAAAAAGTATAATGAAGTGAAGTTACAAATACAAACATAACCACAATCTGATCTGTTTCATTACAGAACTGGCGTTTGATTTAATAACTGTAAAATCTGATTTAAATTTAGCGAAACTTTCAATTACAGTTATTTTAACAATAATATTTAATTACAATTCATTTAATTACATTATTAATAAAAATTCAATGGCATGAAGTTAGGTACATTCTTAAAAAAATCGCAAAAAGTTAAAATAATCGCAATTTTTGTTTTCGACAGGCGGCCATTTTTAATCGCAAAAAAAATGAAAAAATCGGATGAGTATGAACGAGGCTTTAGTAAACTTAAGCCTCGTTCATACTCATCCGATTTGCGTTTTGCGATTTTTTTTATTGTAACAAAATATTTCTCGCAAAATCTCGTTCATACAGGGGCCCTATTCTAGCGCTCATTGCGATCTCGCACTACGTCATAGATTTCCCCTACCGGAGGGGAAGTGTGACATTTAAATCATAAATTTGTAATTAATAATACATATTGACGTTTAAAAATGCAAATAACTTGAAGCTTGGTATTGAATTTGTATTACTAGATAGTCCTGTAGTACGAAAAGAGATCACCAGCAGATTTTTTTAATTAATGATGACGTCATTAATTGCGATAAGCGATACGAGATACATGCCAGAATAACCCCCCTGATCCGATTTTTTTATTGCGATTTTTTCTAGTGACATTTTGTGTTTATTCTGGTGATTTTTATATTTGTACTAATATTTTATTTAAAAATTAGATCTGTAATACCTTTCAAAACTTAAAAATATGTGTTAATTTAATTATACTTGTTTTAAACAATAATTATTTTATTGTATTTAAACATTATTTAAAGTTTAAAAGTAAAATTATTTATTTTTAGTATTTATATGAACCAATTTTCACCACATATTTAAAACTAATTATTTTTGTAAACATAGTTTTATGTAATTTGTAATAATCAGTAAAATTATTATTTTTTTAAATACATAACCTATATGACATATCAATCTTTAAATGAAATGAAGTTAGGCAGTTTTATTAAAAATAAAATCGCACAATGTTCAAACTGATTCAACTTTGTCCGATTGATAAAAATACAAAATATCATCAAAAATTACTTTCGAAAATACAATTTAAAAAAATAAATTTTATTAAAGTTAACCTCGAGAACACATAAACAAATGTAGATATGTTACAAAACGCGTCATTTTTTAAAAATATTTTTGTTATATTGTTGGAGTTGAATTATTTTACTTTATTTGATGTTTTAATTAATAATTAACATTGGAGATTGTTAGTATTTAATAAATAAATTGTTTTAAGCTTTAAATTATTGTACGTAAGTTTGGCAACAACGCGCGTAACGTCGGTTCAACAAAGAGTATAATGAAGTGAAGTTACAAATACAAACATAACCACAATCTGATCTGTTTCATTACAGTACTGGCGTTTGATTTAATAACTGTAAAATCTGATTTAAATTTAGCGAAACTTTCAATTACAGTTATTTTAACAATAATATTTAATTACAATTCATTTAATTACATTATTAATAAAAATTCAATGGCATGAAGTTAGGTACATTCTTAAAAAAATCGCAAAATGTTAAAATAATCGCAATTTTTGGTTTGACTGGCGGCCATTTTTAATCGCAGAAAAAATGAAAAAATCGGATGAGTATGAACGAGGCTTTAACCTTCCATGAATCTTTATTGATTAAACTTTATTGTCTAACTTCAAGTACTGCATGAACATAGTTGATTATTTTTAACATGCGTGAAGTTAGTTGTTTAAACTTTACTGGCTAACTTCAAGTACTACATGAACATAGTCGTTTATTCTTAATTGACTAGTAAACTTAATTGGTTAAAGTTTATTGGCTAACTTCAGGTAATAAGTGAATTTTGTAATTTAAACTTAATATGATAATTTCACGTAATTGATTAAAATTAATATATGAATGAATTTAAAACCAGACGAGAAAAAATTTTAGGAGCTTTATGTTTATGTAGTTGATGAAAGTTTACACAGTTGGCAATAGTATAAAATAAATTATTCACAGGGACTCAGCTGCTTATATCTGAATGATAACTGATCAATGCAATTAAATTTTGGTAAAGAACAAAATATGTAACTACTCAAATTGATTTTGATTGATTGATTTAATATGTAAATATCTTTATTGTATATAAAATGTTTCGATTCGATTTCCAAACAAACAATATATCTGCGCGAGTTTCATTACTGAAATGTGCAATGTGCATCTGGGTTCAGAACTGGGTCAGTCGGTCCTAGAGCAAACTAGTGCATTGGGTGGGTACACTTCATCTGTGCGAGACAAAAGTTAAATTAAATCTAATAACAACTTTAAAATGTTCCATACGATTATAAAATTATTTAAAACTATTATAATTAAAATAATTAATAATGGAATAGTTTATAAAATTCCACATCTAAAGAAATATTCGAAATGATTAATAGAAGTTATTTAGAAATATAAAAGATTAAAAAATACTAATTTGGTAGTGGAGGTGATAGTTTATAAATTAGTACAATAGAAAAGTGGTTTAATATTGAGTTTTCAATTCTGTGGATTAATAAAGTTTTTGGTGAGTGGTAGTGAATTAATTTTAATTAAAATTATTCTTCTTTAATGATTTATTACCGACTTATAGATAGTAAAAATATTGTCTTACTTTGCGTATTGGCAAATTTGTGTGAAGATTCGGTTTGCAATGCTTGCACATAATAATAATTGCCAGGTTATTGCAAATTGAATTGGCTCGTAAAGTGGCCATCGGTGCAGTTTTAAACATATTAATTGAATTTACGTGTTCGCAGTGTAAATCAGATATCCGGTCGGCCCGAACAAATAAATTGGAGGAGCGTGATGGCAATCGTAAACTCGCAGTCAATCCCGATAATTGACCCCCTACGTATATCTCCCTCTAATAGAAATCTTAAGTGTGGTCACTAATTTCATAAGTAAATGTCCGACCCCGAAACCCCTCTCAGCACTAGACTAATAATATAGGTGGGTATACGTTGAGAGTGGCTGAGGACGCTATTAGACGGCAGTTATGCAGATGCGGACATCAGTATTCAGATCGTTTGCCTACGACTGATTAACGGAGAGCTTTCTGATGATGCGGTATAAACAAGCGGCGCCTGCTTTGCGAAGCTGACGCCGCATTCATCATAATCGCGTGTTTGTACTACATACGGGGGGGTACTGTAATCCGCAAACACCATTACACTAAGCGAGCTTGAGCAATTACCGCTACATGCGAATTAAGATTACTACGGTCTTGGCTGCCTAAACAATGACAGGTATGGGAAGCACGTGTGCCCCGCTATTGCCATTAGTATTACACACTTACTTAATATCATAATCGCCGATTCAATTTAAACTTAATGTTATATTAAGCTACTTACATTGTAAGACTAATAGAGCACAATTTATCAATCTTAGCTACTTTAACTAAGAAGCTTTAGAAATTTTGTATAACCTAAACCAATCAAGTTTCTAATATTGTTTGGTTAACTTTAGTTTGCAACATTCTAAATTTGCTACTTTATTAGTAATATAGTAGTACTAAATTTTGCCAACGATTCAATTCAATTTATAGTTTCCAAAACATTTAACGAGTCTTAAAAAACTAGTTTAATTTGCTTCATTCTGGACAAAAAATTATCTGGAATTTATTCAAACTTGCTAGACTATTAGTACTATAGTAGTACCAACTTTTGTTAAATATTCAAATCAATCGAATCAAACTAAGTCAATTGATTAGTAAAGTTTGTGATTTTTAAACCGCATTAACATTCCCCTTCAAGAAAACAAATATAAACCAAAATCTGTTCATTTTCCTTTTCCCTTCTTCGCATCACGTTTTCCATTCATAACACCTTATCTCGTAATATTTTATTTACTATTCCATTTGCCCGTTAACAACTAAATAAATATTGATTCACACAACTTAATATTCAACTGCTACTTTTTCCCATTTTGCTTTTAATCGAATGATGATGGATCTTACACGCTCGCCATCTCAATCGGGGCTAACGTGCGGAAAAGGCTTCCCGCAAATTCAATCAAGATCCATTCGGGGACGTTTGCGGGCCGCTGCTCACTTGTTATGGCCCTCATAACCGAACCGAAGGAGTGATGGGGTGGATACGTATCTATCTTGGATTGTGTTTGCGCGGGGTGAGAGGTGGTTGGTTACATCTGTATGCATCTGGGGTACATCACACGTGTCCATACATATATACGAAGATATTGGCACGTCGGTTAGATATAATTGCATTTATTGAATTATTGATGGATGGAGATTGCGCGAAGAATTGAAAGCATGAAGGAAATCGGATAAATGGGCTATTAAAGGATTATAGATAGTTTTATTTGGAATGTCTACTACAGCAGCGGTTAAAAGTTAAATTCAGGCATAGCCAATAGTTTTTATTCTAGCTAAATTGTAACTAGTGCAATTATTCAAATGCTAATTGAATTTTAATAAAAGGTTTATTGATACGTATTAGAATAGCATTTCCGATTGCAATAAGTACTCATTATTGAATCGATGCATGGTTGATCTCTTCGTATGTGTACATTACAGGTTAATAATGAAAATTTGTTCGCTTTTACATCAGAAGTGCATTGTGGGTGTTAATTGCGTTGTGAGAGCTTTAGGGGCAAAGTGCAATTGACGTTTTTATTCAGTGCAACAATGTTTAGAAGGCGATGAAATGTACACGAGCACGGGAACAAGGAAACCACTTTGATAACAAAGGATGTGTTAATTATATTTTTTGAATTGGTTGTGTATTGGAATTGCATTAATTGTGTTTGATTAAACGTGTATTTGGAGTGCAACTTATTACAATATTTGATAATATATTAACTTTAGATGGTATTAGGTAAGGTTAGATTAGGTTAGATTAGATTAGGTTAGGTTAGATTAGGTTAGGTTAGGTTAGGTTAGGTTAGGTTAGGTTAGGTTAGGTTAGGTTAGGTTAGGTTAGGTTAGGTTAGGTTAGATTAGGTTAGGTTGGGTTAGGTTAGGTTAAAAATATTACAAAGATTTAAGTGAAAAAATTATCAAATAAAATTTGTCATACATTAATATATCCAGAATATTTAAAATATTCTAAACTGGTTTTAAATTTTTTTAAAATTTTGCAATAATTTTTACAATTTTTGGATTTTTTACATAAATTTGTTTATACAGTTTTTTTAATTATTGCTTAATATAGGGTTATTATAAATGTTTGGGATTATGTAACCATCTAATTTGTGTCGTACTAGTGAAAATCGTAAATAAAGTTGCCTATCTTAGGATTCAATAATAAAAATATTCTCTTCATTTGTATACATTCTTATAACCTTGCTTGCTTGACAGCTGTCAAAGTTCAACTGTCAAAACAAATTGTATAGTGGACAATTTTAAAAAGGCGGCATATTTAAAGTGATTACATAACTCCATTCATTTATAAAGACCCTGTATATACATATATAGAAAAGTTCAAAACAATAAGAAAACTCTAAAACGCATTTATATTTTTTTTTTGTAAAAACCTAATTGGATTTTCAAAATTTTGTCATGAAATATTTTAAACAACTTTTTCAATTATTGTCTAATATATTTACAAAAATTCAAATAATTATAAAACTTTAAACTGCTTTTAAACAATTGTTCAAAATACCGAATTATTCGATTTGGAAAATTTTGTAATAACTTTTACACTTTTTGGAATTTTGACATACAATTTTTTCAATCTTAACTTAACATATTTAAAAAAAACTTAAAAAAAAAATTAAAACTGTTTTTAAACATTTTTTCAAAATTATTACGTTTTGAAAATTTTGTAATAACTTTTACAATTTTTGAAATTTGTACATAAAATTTTGTATACAATTTTTTCAATAATTGCTTAACATATTTACAAAAATTTAGAATTATAAAAAAAATTTAAACCGTCTTTACAGTTTTTTCAAAATTCTGAATAATTAAATTTTAAAAATTTTGTAATAACTTTTACAATTTTTGGAGTTTTCACATGAAATTTTGTATAAAGTTTTTTAAATAATTGCTTAATATATTTACAAAAGTTTGGAATAAGAAAAAAATTCTAAACCGTCTTTACAGTTTTTAAAAATTTTAAATAATTAGATTTTGAAAATTTTGTAATAACTTTTACAATTTTTGGAATTTTTACGTAAAATTTCTTAAACAGTTTTTTCAATAATTTCTTAATATATTTACAAAAGTTTAAAATTATTAAAAAAAATCTAAACCGCTATTACAGTTTTTTCAAAATTTTGAATAATTAGATTTTAAAAATTTTGTAATACTTTTTACAATTTTTGGATTTTTCACATGAAATCTTTTATACAGTTTTTTGAATAATTGTCTAATATATTTACAAAAGTTTAATATAATAAAAAGACTCTAAACCGCTTTTCCAGTTTTTTTTTCAAATTTCCAAATAATTTGATTTTAAAAATTTTGTAATAACTAACAATTTTTGAAATTTTTACATGAAATTTTTTATACAATTTTTTCAATAATTGCTTAATACATTTCCAAAAATTTAGAATAATGAAAAAATTTTAAACTGTTTTTAGTTTTTTCAAAATTTCGAATAATTTGATTTTGAAAATTTTGTAATAACTCTTACAATTTTTGGAATTTTTAAATGAAATTTTTTATACAGGTTTTTCAATAATTGTTTAATACATTTACAAAAGTTTAGAATAATGAAAAAATTCTAAACTGTTTTTACAGTTTTTTCAAAATTCCGAATTATTAGATTTTGAAAATTTTGTAAAAGTTTTTACAATTTTTGAAATTTTTAAATGAAATTTTTTATAAAGTTTTTTCATTAAATGTTTAATATACTTATAAAAGTTTAGAATAATAAAAAAATTCTAAACCGCCTTTACAGTTTTTTTAAAATTTTAAATAATTAGATTTTGAAAATTTTGTAATAACTTTTACAATTTTTGGAATTTTTAAATGAAATTTTTTATACAATTTTTTATACAATTTTTTCAATAATTGCCTAATACATTTACAAAAATTTAGAATAATGAAAAAATTCTAAACAGTTTTTACAGTTTTTTTAAAATTTTGAATAATTTGATTTTGAAAATTTTGTAATAACTCTTACAATTTTTATAATTTTACACAACATTTTTTTTACAGTTTTTTCAATAATTGCCAACTTATTTACTAATGTTTTGAATAATAAAAAAATTCTAAACCGTGTTTACAGTTTCTTCAAATTTTCGAATAATTTGATTTTAAAAATTTTGTAATAACTTTTACAATTTTTGGAGTTTTCACATGAAATTTTGTATAAAGTTTTTTCAATAATTGCTTAATATATTTACAAAAGTTTGGAATAAGAAAAAAATTCTAAACCGTCTTTACAGTTTTTCAAAATTTTAAATAATTAGATTTTGAAAATTTTGTAATAACTTTTACAATTTTTGAAATTTTTACATGAAATTTTTTATACAGATTTTTTAATATATGCTTAATATATTTACAAAAATTTAGAATAATAAAAAAATCTAAACCAATTTTACATTTTTTTCAACATTTTGAATTATTAGATTTTGAAAATTTTGTTATAACATTTACAATTTTTGGAATTTTTACAAGAAATTTTGTATACAATTTTTTTAATAATTGTCAAATATATATACAAAAGTTTAGAATTAAAATTAAATGTAAACCGCCTTTACAGTTTTTTCAAAATTTTGAATAATTAGATTTTGAAAATTTTGTAATAACTTTTACAATTTTTGGAATTTTTACATGAAATTTCTTATACAGTTTTTTCAATAATTGTTAAATATATTTACAAAAATTTAGAATTATAAAAAAATTTTAAACCGATTTTACATTTTTTTTCAAATTTCCAATTAATTTGATTTTAAAAATTTTGTAATAACTTTAACAATTTTTGAAATTTTGACATGAAATTTTTTTATACAATTTTTTCAATATTGTTTAATACATTTACAAAAATTTAGAATATTGAAAAAATTCTAAACAGTATTTACAGTTTTTTCAAAATTTCGAATAATTAGATTTTGAAAATTTTGTAATAACTAACAATTTTTGGAATTTTCAAATGAAATTTTTTATACAGTTTTTACAATAATTGCTTAACTTATTTACTAATGTTTTGAGTAATAAAAAAATTCTAAACTTAGTTTACAGTTTTTTTAAAATTTCGAATAATTAGATTTTCAAAATTTTGTAATAACTTTAACAATTTTTGGAATTTTTACATGAAAATTTTTATACATTTTTTTCAATAATTGCCTAACATATTTACAAAAATTTAGAATTTAAAAAAAATTTTAAACCGCCTTTACAGTTTTTTAAAACTCCGAGTAATTAGATTTTGAAAATTTTGTAATAACTTTTACAATTTTTAAAATTTTAACATAAAATTTCTTATACAGATTTTTTAATAATTGATTAAGATATTTACAGAAATGCAGATATATAAAAAAATTTCCAATTACTTTTAAACATTTTTTCAAAATACCAAATTATTACATTTTGAAAATTTTGTTTGGAAACCCCAGTTTAAACTATCCGCCCGTACTCAGGTTCTGGAGTGGCCTACCTACTCAACCAAGTGTTTGCCATTCAAGGATTAGATACCACCATTACTATTAATGACTAAGAGATTTTTAATCCAACAAAAAAGAATAATTTTAAATTTCTTGATAAGCAACACTTGGGCGGGTGAGCGGGAACCCCAGTTTGAATTATCCGCCTGTTCTCATGTTCTGTAGTGGCCCACCCATCTTCCCACGTGTTTGCTATCCAAGGATTAAATACCACCATTACCTCTAGTGACTAAAAGACTTTTAACGCGGCAAAGAAGAACAATTTTAAATGTTTTGATAACTAACACTTGGGGGGCAGGCGGGAACCCCAATTTAAACTATTTGCTTGTACTGATGTTCTAAAGTGGCTTACCCACCCACCAAGTGTTTGCCATCAAAGGATTAAATACCACTATCAACTCTAGTGACTAAGAGACTTTTAAAGTGGCAGAAAAAAGTAATTTTAAATTTTTTGATAACTAACACTTTGGCGGGTGTGCGGGAACCCTAGTTTAAACTATCCATCCGTACTCATGTTTTGGAGTGGCCCACTCACCCACCTAAGTGTTTGCTATCTAAGGATTAGATACCACCATCACCTCTAGTGACTAAAAGAACTTTAACGCGGCAGAGAAGAACAATTTTAAATTTTTTGATAACTAACACTTGGGCGGGAACCCCAGTTTAAACTATCTGCTTGTACTCATGTTCTGGAGTGGCCCACCCATCCACCCAAGTGTTTGCTAACCAAAGATTAGATACCACTATCATCTCTAGTGACTAAGCGACTTTAAACGCGGTAGAGAAGAATGATTTTAAAACTCTTGATAACTAACACTTGGGCGGGTGGGCGGGTATCCCAGTTTAATCTATCTGCTCGTACTTATGTTTTGGAGTGACTTACCCATCTAAGAGTAATTTTAAATTTTTTGATAACTAACACTTGGGCGGATGGGCGGGAACCCCAGTTTAAACAATCCGCTCGTATTTATGTTCTGGAGTAGCCCATCCACCCACCCAAGTGTTTGCCATTCAACGATTAGATACCACCATCACCTCTAGTAAGTAACGGATCTTTTAAAATTAGTTTTATTTAAAGTTGCGCCACACTTTAAACTTATTTTATTTCTTAATCATATTCAATTTTTAATGATTATTGTATGTTAATAATGTAAATAGATTTGTTTATACTACTCAAAGTAAAACTTTACGTCACGAAATAGTTTTAGATATTAAGGAATCCCCTATAATCAAAGGTTAAATTATCGGGTCACTACTAATGTAGATAAAATATAATAAAAACAAATTTAATGTTTATAAATACTATATTTATTATAAAATATGTTAATTAAAATCACAGGAGTAAATAAATAATAAGTACATGGCAGTTAAATTAAATTAAAGTAAAATTGTTATTACTGATCAAAGTTATTATCTGCCAAGGGCAGCGACTCCTCCTGCAATTCCTGCGTATCCTTGGACGACGGGAAGATAGTCCTTTGCCTTATCAAGTGCATGATTAAATTTCTTTTCCTATAATAAATAATTGAATTGAATTTTTGATACAATTTTAATATTATTAAATTAAATACTTACAAACTTTCTCCATTTTTTGCTTCTGGCTGCTGATTCTCCAGTCATTACTGCCAAAACCAGGCAGATGTAAACGAAAATTATTTTGAAATTCATTTTGTTTATTTGTTATATGTTTTGTATTGCTTGCTTAATCAAGTTGACTGATTGATTGAATAGGAAATAGTTACTTGTTGATTTTATATCTTGCGCGACTCGCTGCTGTGGAATACGGGGAAGTCCGCAATACAAGCTGTTTTCGATCGGATATGTACAAAGGTAATTTAATCTTACCAAATCGGATGTATTCAAAACTAGTCATAACTTTATTGCGATTTTATGAGTTAAAGATTAATAAATAATACTTTTTAGGTTTTCAAAATTTTGAACATTTATTAAACTTTTTTCAAAAATTTACAAAATTGAGAAATATATTTAGCAATTAATTCTTAATGTTTGTTATAAATTTTGAATTAAAATTTTAAAAATTACGTTTAGAATTTCTTTGTTTGCTAAATAAGTTTTTTCAAAGTTTTGGAAAAATATAAAACTTGTTCAACATTTTTCAAAAATTTATAAAATTTGGAAATATGTTTAGCAACTAATTCTTAATGCTTGTTATAAATTTTGAATCAAAATTTTAAAAATTACGCCTAGAATTACGTTTTTTGCTTAATAAGTTTTTTCAAAATTTTGAAAAATATAAAACTTGTTCAACATTTTTCAAAAATTTACAAAATTTGGAAATATGTTTAGCAACTAATTTTTAATGCTTGTTATAAATTTTGAATCAAAATTTTAAAAATTACGCCTAGAATTACGTTTTTTGCTTAATAAGTTTTTTCAAAATTTTGGAAATATATTAAACTTGTTCAACATTTTTCAAAAATTTTAAAAATTTGTAAATATGTTTAGCAACTGATTCTTAATGTTTGTTATAAATTTAAAATAAAAATTTTAAAAATTACGTTTAGAATTACGATTTTTGCTTATAAATTTTTTTCAAAATTTTTGGAAAAATATTAAACTTGTACAACATTTTTCAAAAATTTACAAAATTTGGAAATATGTTTAGCAATTAATTCTTAATGCTTGTTATAAATTTTGAACCAAAATTTTAAAAATTACGCCTAGAATTACGTTTTTTGCTTAATAAGTTTTTCAAAATTTTGAAAATATTTACAACTTGTACAATATTTTTCAAAAATTAACAAAATTTGGAAATATGTTTAGCAACTAATTCTTAATGCTTGTTATAAATTTTGAATCAAAATTTTAAAAATTACGCTAAAATTACGTTTTTTGCTTAATAAGTTTTTTCAAAATTTTGAAAATATGTTAAACTTGTTCAAGATTTTTCAAAAATTTACAAAATTTGGAAATATGTTTAGTAACTAATTCACACAGTCTTAAAACTGCCACAATTCATAAAAGTGTTACAAGGCTGTAAACTGTCAATGGTCTTTGAAGTGTCATAGTGATCTAAAGACTGTCATACTGATTTGCAAACTGTCAAATTGGCCTTTAAACTTCAAATCGCGTTTCAGGTTGTATGATTGTGATAATGGTACTTAAACTGCTACATTAGTCTTATTCTCACTAAAAAGTGCTACAATATTGTCAAAAAGTATTAAAAGTCTTAAAAAAATGTCAAAATAGTCTAATAACTGTTGAAATAATCTCAGAAAGTGTTATAACAGTCTAAAAAATGTTACAATAATATCAAAAAATATTATAAAATTATCAAAAAGTGTCAAAATGGTCTGTAAACTACTTTTTTTTTATAAACAGTAATATTAGTTTTTTGACTGTCAATTTAGTCTTAAAATCTGTTCAATTTAGTCTTAAAAATTGTAAAAATAGTCTTTAAACAGTCAAAATAGTTTCAAAAAGAGTCATAATAGTCAAAAAGTGCTACAATAGTCTCAGAAAATGTCACAATAATCGTAAAAAGTGTCAAAATAGTCTGTAAGCTGCTTTAAAAGTTTATGAAGTTATATTAGTTTTAAAAACAGTCAAAATAGTTTCTAAACTGTCAAAATAGTATCAGAAAGTGTTACAATAGTCTCAAAAAGTGTCAAAATAGTCTCAAAATTGTCAAAATGATTTGTAAATTACTTTAAAAGTTTATGAAATGTAATAATTACTTTTAACTGTCAATTTAGTTTTATAAACTGTCAAAACAGTTTTTAAGCTGTCAAAATAGTTTCAAAAAATGTCATATTAGTCTGAAATGTGCCACAATAATCTTAAAAAGTGTCATAATAGACTCAGAAGTGTCTCAATAATTTTAGAAAGTGTCAAAATAGTCTGTAATCTACTTTAAAAGTTAATTAACTGTAATAATAATTTTTTAAATGTCAATTTAGTCTTAAAAACTATCAAAATAGTTTTTGAACTGTCAAAACAATTTCAAAAGTGTCATAATAGTCTAAAATGTGTCACAATAGTCTCAAAAAGTGTCATAATAGACTCAGAAAATGTCTCAATAATTTTAAAAAGTGTCAAAATAGTCTGTAAGCTGCTTTAAAAGTTTATAAACTGTTATTTTAATATTTCAACTGTCAAATTAGTCTTAAAACTCTCAAAATAGTTTCTAAACTGTCAATATGTTAGAACAGTCTAAAAATTGCCACAATAGTCTCAAAAAGTGCAATAATAGTTTTAAAAAATGTTTCAATAATCTCAAAAAGTGTCAACATATTCTCTAAACTGTCAAAATAGTTTTTAAACTGTCAAAATAGTTTCAAAAAGTGTCGAATTAGTTTAAAAAGTGTCACATTAGTCTAAAAAAAGTGCCATAATAGTTTTACAAAAGTTGAAATTACTAAAAAAATTCTAAATTTTTTTTACAGTTTTTTCAAAATTCTAAATGATTTGACTTTGAAAATTTTGTTTTGTTTTACAGTTTTTAGAATTTTGACATAAAATTTTTCACACAATTTTTTTTAATATTTGCTTAATATATTTACAAAAGTTTAAAACAATAAAAAAAAATTCTAAACCGCTTTTATCGTTTTTTCATAAATCCGAATAATTTGATTTTGAAAATTTTGTAATAACTTTTACAGTTTTTGGAATTTTGAAATGAAATTTTGTATACAAGTTCTTTAATTATTGCCAAGCAGATTTACAAAAATTTAAAAATAAAAAAAAATTCAAGCTGTTTTCAAACATTTTTTCAAAATACCAAATTATACATTTTAAAAATTTTGTAATAACTTTTACAATTTTTGGAATTTTTATATGAAATTTTTTATTAATTGCTTAATATATTTACAAAAAATTAGAATAATAAAAAAATTTTAAACTTTCTTTACAGTTTTTTCAAAATTTCAAGTAATTATATTTTGAAAATTTTGTAATAACTTTTGCAATTTTTGGAATTTTTACATAAAATTTTTTATACAATTTTTTTAATGCATGCCTAATATATTTACAAAAGTTTAGAATAATAAAATAGTTCAAAACTATCTTTATAGTTTTTTTCAAAATTTTGAATAATTAGATTTTGAAAATTTTGTAATAACTTTTACAATTTTTGGAATTTTTACATGAAATTTGTCATACAGTTTTTTTCAATAATTGTTTAATATATTCACAAAAGTTTCGAATAATTAAAAAATTCTAAACTGCCTTCACAGTTTTTTCAAAATTTCGAATAATTAGATTTTGAAAATTTTGTAATAACTTTTACAATTTTTGGAATTTTTAAATGAAATTTTTTATTTAGTTTTTTCAATACTTGTTTAATATATTTACAAATGTTAAGAATAATTAAAAAAATTTAAACCGCCTTTACAGCTTTTTCAAAATATCGAATAATTAGATTTTAAAATTTTTTTAATAACTTTTACAATTTTTGAAATTTTACATGAAATTTGTTATACAGTTTTTCTAATAGTTGCTTAATATATTTACAAAAGTTTAGAATTACAAAAAAATTCTAAACCGCTTTTACAGTTTTTCAAAATTTTGCATAAATAAATTTTGAAAATTTTGTAATAACTTTTACAATTTTTGGAATTTTTAAATGAATTTTTTTATACTTATTTTTTAATAATTGTCCAACATATTTACAAAAGTTTAGAATAATAAAAAAATTCTAAACTGCCTTCACAGTATTTTCAAAATTCCAAATAATTAGATTTTGAAAATTTTGTAATATTTTTACAATTTTTGAAATTTAATTATGAATTTTCTTATACAGTTTTTTCAATACTTGTTTAATATATTTCCAAAAGTTAAGAATAATAAAAAAAAATAAACCTCTTTTACAGCGTTTTAAAAATTTTGAAAAATTAGATTTTAAAATTTTTGTAATAACTTTTACAATTTTCGAAAATTTTACATGAAATTTGTTTTACAGTTTTTTTAATAGTTGCTTCATATATTTACAAAAGTTTAGAATAATAAAAAAATTCTAAACTGCTTTTACAGTTTTTTCAAAATTTCGAATAATTTGATTTTAAAAATTTTGTAATAACTTTTACAATTTTAGAAAATTTTACATCAAATTTGTTATACAGTTTTTTTTAATAGTTTCTTAATTTATTTACAAAAGTTTAAAATAATAAAAAAATTCTAAACTGCTTTTACAGTTTTTTCAAAATTTCGAATAATTTGATTTTGAAAATTTTGTAATAACTTTTACAATTTTTGGAATTTTTAAATGAATTTTTTTATACTTATTTTTTAATAATTGTCCAACATATTTACAAAAGTTTAGAATAATAAAAAAATTCTAAACTGCCTTCACAGTATTTTCAAAATTCCAAATAATTAGATTTTGAAAATTTTGTAATATTTTTACAATTTTTGAAATTTAATTATGAATTTTCTTATACAGTTTTTTCAATACTTGTTTAATATATTTCCAAAAGTTAAGAATAATAAAAAAAAATAAACCTCTTTTACAGCGTTTTAAAAATTTTGAAAAATTAGATTTTAAAATTTTTGTAATAACTTTTACAATTTTCGAAAATTTTACATGAAATTTGTTTTACAGTTTTTTTAATAGTTGCTTCATATATTTACAAAAGTTTAGAATAATAAAAAAATTCTAAACTGCTTTTACAGTTTTTTCAAAATTTCGAATAATTTGATTTTAAAAATTTTGTAATAACTTTTACAATTTTAGAAAATTTTACATCAAATTTGTTATACAGTTTTTTTTAATAGTTTCTTAATTTATTTACAAAAGTTTAAAATAATAAAAAAATTCTAAACTGCTTTTACAGTTTTTTCAAAATTTCGAATAATTTGATTTTGAAAATTTTGTAATAACTTTTACAATTTTTGGAATTTTGACATGAAATTTATTATACAATTTCTTTAATTATTGCTTAACATATTTACAGAAACTCAAAATTTTAAAACATCCAAAACGCTTTTAATAAATTTTTCAAAATACCAATTTAATAAAATTTGAAAATTTTGTATTAATTTTTATAATTTTTAGAAATTTAACATAATTTTTTACATACAGTTTCTTAAATTATTTTTAACATATTTGCAAAAGTTTGTTATATAATATGACTCAATTTATTTAATAAATATTTCTGCAACTTAACCATTAAAGTCCTAAAATCAAAGCATGTGCTTATGGTAAATGTAATATTATTTATTCGCTAAATATTTATAGCTTAATTTGTAAATTAAATCTTTGTTGAAGTGTTAATTAAATATGTTTAATAAGAATTTATTCAACTGAAATAATATTCAATATTGACAAATCTTAAGTGAAATGTCATTAGCAAATGATGAAGAAAAATGATGAATTAAATAGTTTCTCCCCTCGATAGTTGGGATCTATCCACACACATTGCAATGTTAAATTCCCTCTGCGGAGAGACAGTAATCAGTGGCGACATGCACATGGCAGCGTAATTTCTAACATCTTACGCCCTTCTGGGTCCCGTCAGCAACTTACCTAACTTCTCCGCAGATGTGCTCATTTGCACGCCCGTCTTATGTTTTACACGGTCCCGATGCCCAAGCAAGCTCTCTTTTCCGTTCCTCCTCGGTTTATTGTGGTGGCTAAGCCATGCGGAAATTAATATTCCAAATATTTCAAATATTAATTACATTGTACGAGACGAGACGGGGCAGATATTAAATTTATTTAGCTGTAAATCGCGCGTTTGTGATTATAATTAAATACAGAGAGAAGAAAGTTTAGTTGTGCTCGTATTCATTGTACGCCTATGAATTTCATTATGTTTCGCATTATATTTGTTTAATGTGATCGAATTAATTATAACATGTTGTTAGAAGTGGATGAAAGAGGCGCTTGAATCATTTTAATAACTACAAAGTTTTGAAACATTATTTACAATTTGCTGGGTTTAGAAAATAATGTAAAAATGATTTGAATGATTTTTACACATTATGCAATCAACTAGTAGTAGTGATGTAAAATGTGAGTTGTAAAGACATTGATCCGCAATCTGTCAACTATTCCCCGTATAATTAATACAATGGCTCGTCGGCGGCATTCCTACCCAAAAGTCTGTCTGCTCCCTGAATAGAAATGCACAAGGAGAAGAAGCAGAAGTGAGAGAACTGTAGTATCAGCGCACATGATGTCGTCTCATTAAAATATTTTAATTACACCTCAATGAATATTCAGAAGTTTGTAGCTGTAGAGTGCGGCAGTCGGAGGAATCCGCTGAAATGTATAAGTAATATTTACCCTTTACATCTGCAACAACTCGTTCGGATTTCCACCGTGGGGGTGCTTAGATTCAGAGAGGATTTTCCGCGAGGGGGGTGAAGCGATGGGAATACGTATTGAAACTAGATGCGAGTAATCAGCCGGTTTATATATGTGTATAATGCCGTCTCGCGTTTCAAACGAAGAATGGTTTTGAAAAGTGATCAACGGATTGTTATGTTTTGTTTGTTTAGCTTTAAACCATTCTTTTACTGAATAAAATACACGAGAGGTAGGTTAACAAACTGTTAACATTATTTTAAGAATATTTTCAATTCTACATTTTTCTCAGCAAAATAAACATAATACGCATTAGCTTGTTTCAATAATTGTTCCAGCGTAATCAATGGATATATAAAATTTCAATTAATTTTCCCCCCAGTTTATCTAGTGCTCCCCTGGGTACAGATGGGAAGTAGTCGAATGAGTGACTGTCCGTCCATCCACCGATTTGAAGTGTAATGGATATACAATATCACGAGCGAGCGGTCTTCTATACAAACAACACGCGGTGCTGCTGTTGCTGCTGCTCCATCAAAAGAATCCGATCACACTTTTTAATTAAATCGCAAATGGGCAACACGAGCCATTCCAAAAATTGAAAATAAATTAGAGAATAAAATAAATCAGAAAAAAACAATTGAAGTAATTCTATATACTTAAAAAAAAAAACATTTTTTGAACTTTAGTTAATATATTAAGCTATGAATAAAAAACTGCATTAAAAATTTCTGAAAGTTATTACAAAATTTTCAAAATCTAATTATTTGGAATTTAAAAAAAAACTGTCAAACGGTTTAGAATTTTTTTAATATTCTAAACTTTTGTAAATATATTAAGCAATTATTGAAAAAACTGTATACAAAATTTCTTGTAAAAATTTTAAAATTAGTAAAAGTTATTACAAATTTTTCAAAATCATATTATTCGGAATTTTGAAAAAACTGTAAAGGCGGTTAAGAATTTTTCCAAACTTTTGTAAATATATTAAACAAATATTAAACAAGTTGTATAAAAAATTTTATGTCAAACTTCCAAAAATTGTAAAAGTTATTACAAAATTTTGAAAATCTAACTATTTAAAATTTTGAAAAAACTTTAAAACTGTTTAGGATTTTTTTATAATTCTAAACTTTTGTTAATATATTTTGTAAATATTGAAAAAATTGTAAAAAAAATTATGTAAAAATTCCAAAAATTGTAAAAGTTATTACAAAATTTTCAAAATCTAATTAATTGGAATTTTGAAAATATTGCAAAAGTTGGTTTAAAATTTTGTTATTATTCTAAACTTTTGTAAATATATTAAACAATTATTGAAAAAACTGTATAACAAATTTGATGTAATTATTTCAAAAATTGTAAAAGTTATTACATAATATTCAAAATCAAAATTTTTAAAATTTTGAAAAAACTGTAAAGACGGTTTAGAATTTTTTTATTATTTTAAACTTTTGTAAATATATTAAACACTTATTAAAAAAATTATAAAAATAATTTTATGTAAAAATTCCAAAAGTTATTACCAAATTTTCAAAATGTAATTATTCAAAATTTTAAAAAAACTGTAAAAGCTGTTTAAATTTATTTTATTATTTTAAACTATTGTAAATATGTTAAGCAATTATTGAAAAAATTGGGTAAAAAATTTTATGAAAAAATTTTAAAAAATGTAAAAGTTATTACAAAATTTTCAAAATCTAATTATTTAGAATTTTGAAAAAACTGTAGAGGCGGTTTAGAAAATTTGTATTATTTTAAACTTTTGTAAATATATTAAGCAATTATTGAAAAAATTGTATACAAAATTTTATGTACAAATTCCAAAAATTGTAAAAGTTATTAAAAAATTTTCAAAATCTAATTATTCGGAATTTAAAAAAAAAATTGTAGAGGTGGTTTAAAATTTTTTTTAATATTATGAAGTTTTGTAAATATATTAAACAATTAATGAAAAAATTGTATTTAAAATTTCATGTAAAATTTCCAAAAATTGTAATAGTTATTACAAAAATTTCAAAATCTAATTATTTGAAATTTTGAAAAAACTGTAAAAGCGGTTTAAATTTTTTTTATTATTCTAAACTTTTGTAAATATATTAAAAAAATTATTGAAAAAAATGTATACAAAGTTTCATCAATTTTTTTTGAAAATTGTAAAAGTTATTACAAATTTTTCAAAATCTAATTATTTAGAATTTTGAAAAAACTGTAAAAACGGTTTAGAATATTTTGATGATTTTAAACTTTTGTTAATATATTATGTAATTATTGAAAAAATTGTAAAAAAATTTTATGTAAAAATTCCAAAAATTGTAGAAGTTATTACAAAATTTTCAAAATTTAATTATTTGAAATTTTGAAAAAACTTTAAAAGCGGTTTAGAATTTTTTTATTTTTTTATTATTTTAAATTTTTGTAAATATATTAAACAATTAATAAAAAAATTATAAAAATAATTTTATGTAAAAATTCCAAAAGTTATTGCCAAATTTTCAAAATGTAATTGTTCAAAATTTTGAAAAAACTGTAAAAGCTGTTTAAATTTTTTTTATTATTCTAAACTTTTGTAAATATATTAAGCAATTATTAAAAAAATTGGGTGAAAAATTTTATGTAAAAATTTCAAAAAATGTAAAAGTTATTACAAAATTTTCAAAATCTAATTATTCAAAATTTTGAAAAAACTGTAGAAAAGGTTTAAATTTTTTTTATTATTTTAAGCTTTTGTAAATATATTAAGCTATTATTGAAAATATTGTGTAAAAAATTTTTATGAAAAATGTCAAAAAATGTAAAAGTTATTACAAAATTTTCAAAAACTAATTATTCAAAATTTTGAAAAAACTTACAGTTTTTTATTATTCTAAACTTTTGTAAATATATTAGGGAATTATTGAAAAACTAGTATAAGAAATTTTATGTAAAAATTTCGAAAATCTAAAAGTTATTACAAAATTTTCAAAATATCATTAATCGGAATTTTGTATAAACTGTGAAGGCCGTATTTATACTTATAAAGTATGGATTTTAATGTTGCCTGTTTGTTACGGCCGGATTTTTTATATATGATTTGTGTTTCACCACTGCAGGCCGGATTTTTTTATTTAATGGCCGGATTTTTGTACATTATGGCCGGATTTTTACTTATAAAGTATGGATTTAATGTTGCTTGTTTGTAACGGCCGGATTTTTTATATTTTTACTATTGCAAGCCGGATTTTTTTATTTAATGGCCGGATTTTTGTATATTTTGACCAAATTTTTACTTATAAAATATACATTTTAATGTTGCCTGTCTATAACGTCTGGATTTTTAATATATGAGTCTAAGAAACATTGCTATTAACATATTTTACAAGTTTTCTTCTCATAAAAGCAGGAAACAAATGCAAATATTGACCATCCTTGTTCTACATCTGCATAGTAATTACTTGTTTATAATAGCCTTCACTAATCAAATCCAGAATAACATTTGGAATACATAGTTTGACAATATTTGCATTAACTATTCGCAAACTTAGGGGAACTTTACATATAGATTCCTTAATACGTTATTCAAAGACTGTATGAATGTCCCCGAGATTAGTGTAACGACACCTATCAAGACAACACAATCCCAATCGCAATCGAGTCCCATTGGGAACCCAAAACAATCTTAACACTGACACATAATGAAGCGAGTGACGTGTGACACACACGGAACTGAGTCGTTTCATTTACCGCTAACGCGTTTTCCCCCGGAAAACGCACGATTTGCATAACGCATTTTCCAGCCACCTATCTACGGATTTATTTTATGTACCAGCACAGGCACAGATGTGACTTACGCAATATTTTAACGATTTAAAACAATCTAGCTTTATTAGGTATCTCAGAACCACCCTCCATGTAATCCCCAATTTATGCTGTATCGTAAATTTTAGAAAAAGAAGTGCGAATTACATACATACTGTATGCGATTTATATATTATTGCTAAATAGTACAAGGTACGATCGAGTAAGTTTAATTTAAATGTAAATATATTGAATGTAGCTATTCAGAACACGATTCCATTGCATGTATGAAAAAACAAATTAATTTATGATATACGGTCGCGTTGCATCTCCATAAATACTTAGATTCAATATTCATTTTTTTGATAAAAATTAATTATGCGGAATTTGAAATTTACAGCGAAGGAATGATATATGCAAATGTGTCTACTAAAGCCATGTGAAACTACTCTTTGTTGACGCGATGGCGGCTCGGATATTTAAAGGGCGCACTAACAAGCTTTTCCCATCTACATTATTAACGCCCATGTGTGAAAAATATTTACACGAATTTGCATATTTCCCCGCGCTCTATTTTAATAAGCGATATACCTTGTAACCCAATTACTTGCCTTCGCATTTCAAATAAAACGCATCTCCCCATTTATACGCATCGAATGTATGGGGGAGAGAGTTTCAACTGAAAGAGCTGAAATGCTCTCGACTATCGAATGTATATATTTTATGGTTAGATCGGTTTTAATGGGATTGGAGTTTGATTGTAAATTGCATAACTTAAAGTACTTGAGTGAGAAGATCTTCAAATATGAGAAATTTGTTATTTGAATCATACGTAATAAAAGTAGTTACTCTATTTCTGAATTATTTAAAAATTTGAGCTTTGTGACATTAAGCATTGCTTAAACTAAGTTTGACTTAAATTTTAAATTTATATTGTAACAATTGTAGCCTCAGCATGACTTGAAGCAAAGTTGGATTTTGGAAAAATCAAAAAAATTTAAAGAAATTATAAAAATGTTTTTAAATTTCTAAACTTAGTTTTGAGTTTTGTGTTACATAAAGCAACGCTTAAATTAAGTTTGACTTAAATTTTGAATTTATATTGTAACAATTATAGCTTCAGCTTAACTTGGAGCAAACATGTTTTTGGTAAAAACCAAATTATTTTCAAAAATTCATAATAAATAATTTTAAATTTTTAAACTCAATTTTAAGTTTTGTTTTAAATTAAAGAATGCTTAAACTAAGTTTGACTTAAATTTGGAGTTTATATTCTAACAGTTGTAGCCTCAGCATGACTTGAAGCAAAATTGCATTTTAGCAAAAATCAAAATAATTTCCTAAAATTATAAAAAATATTTTAAAATCTTAACACTTAATTTTGAGTTTAACATCATGTAAGGCATAATCTAAATTTAGTTTGGTGAAATTTTTAATTTTGTACTATAAAAATTATAGCCTCAGCTGAACTAGGAACAAAGTTGTCTTTTTGCAAAAATCAAATCATATTCAAGAATTTATAAAAAATACTTTTAATTTTTTAAACTTAATTTTGAGTTTAATTTTTTATTAAACAATGCTTAATATAAGTTTGCCTTAAATTTTGAGCTAATATTGAAACAATTGTACCCTCAGCAGTACTATGATCAAAGTTGCATTTTGGTAAAAATCAAACTATTTTCAAAAATTTATAAAAAACAGTTTTAAATTTTTAAACTTAATTTTGAGTTTTGTTTTATATTAAACAATGCTTAAACTAAATTTGATTTAAGTTTTGAGTTTATATTGTAACAATTGTAGCCTCAGCGTGACTTGGAACAAAGTTGTCTTTTGGTAAAAATCATATTATTTTCAAATATTTATAAAAAATACTATTAAACTTAATTTTGAGTTTTGTTTTATATTAAGCAATGCTTAAACTAAATTTGACTTAAATTTTAAGTTTATATTGTAACAATTGTAGCCTCAGCGTGACATGGAGCAAAGTTGTCTTCTAATAAAAATTAAAACAATTTCAAAATATTATAAAAAATATTTTGAAATGTTAAAACTTAATTTTGAGTTTAACATCATGTAAAACATGACTTAAACTTGGTTTGGTAAAATTTTTGATTTTATATTCTAACAATTGTAGCCTCAGCTTAACTTTGTGCAAAGTTGTTTTTTGGTTATTTTCAAAAATTTATAAAAAATACTTTTAAATTTTTAAACTTAATTTTGAGTTTTGATTTATATTAAACAATGTTTAAACTAAGTTTGACTTAAATTTTGAGTTTATATTGTAACAATTGTAGCTTCAGCATGGCTTGAAGCAAAGTTGTCTTCTGATAACAATAAAAATAATTTCAAAAATATATTTTTAAATCTTAAAACTTAATTTTGAGTTTAACATCATGTAAGGCATGATATAAATTTGATTTGATAAAATTTTTGATTTTATACTAAAACAATTGTAGCCTCAGCTTAGCTTTTATTAAGCATGTAAAACATGATCTAAATTTGGTTTGGTAAAAATTTTGGTTTTATACTTTAACAATTGTAGCCTCAGCTTAACTTGGAGCAAAGGTGTTTTTTGGTAAAAATTAAATTATTTTTAAAAAATATTTTTAAATTGTTAAACTTAATTTTGAGTATTGTTATATATTAAACGATGCTTAAACTAAGTTTGACTTAAATTTTAAGGTTATATTGTAACAATTGTAACCTCAGCATGATTTGAAGCAAAATTGTCTTTCGGTAAAAATCAAATTATTTTCAACAAATACTTTTAGGTTTTTAAACTTAATTTTAAATTTTGTTTTATATTAAATAATGTTTAAATTGAGTTTGACTTAAATTTTCAGTTTATATTGTAACAACTGTAACCTCAGCATGACTTAAAGCAAAGTTGTCTTCTGATAAAAATCAAAATAATTTTAAAAAAATTATAAAAATTATTTTAAAATCTTAAAACTTAATTTTGAATTCAACATCATGTAAAGCATAATTTAAATTTAATTTGATAAAATTTTTGATTTTATACTTAAACAATTGTAGCCTTACCTTAACTTACGGCAAAGTTGTTTTTGGTAAAAATCAAATTTATTTCAAAAATTTATAAAAAATACTTTAAAATTTTTAAACTTAACTTTGATTTTTGTTTTATATTAAGCAATGTTTAAACTAAGTTTGACTTAAATTTTAAGTTTATATTGTAACAATTGTAGCCTCAGCATGACTTGAAGCAAAGTTGTCTTCTGATAAAAATCAAATTAATTTAAAAAAATTATAAAAAATATTTTGAAATTTTTTAACTTAATTTTGAAATTAACATCATGTAAGGCATGATCTAAATTTGATTGGATAAATTTTTTGATTTAATATTGTAACAATTGTAGCCTCAACTTAACTTTGAGCAAAGTTGTTTTTTCGTAAAAAAAAATTACTTTCAAAAATTTATAAAAAATACTTTTAATTTTTTAAACTTAATTTTATGTTTTGTTTTATATTAAACAATGCTTAAACTAAGTTTGACTTAAATTTTAAGTTTATATTGTAACAATTGTAGTCGCAGCATGACTTGAAGCAAAGTTGCATTTTGGTAAATATCAAAATATTTTTAAAAAATTATAAAAAATATTTTTAAATCTTTTGAGTTTTGGGTTATTTAATACAATGCTTAAACTAAGTTTAATTTAAATTTGGATTGACTTGTAACAAAGTTAAAAATATTTCTACTTATACTGCTGTTTTGTTGTGCTTTAAGAGATTATTTAACATATAAAGTGAATTTAAAACCTTACAATTTTATTATGGGAGGTCCAAATATATTCATTTACGTTTAATTAATTAATAACCTGCCATGTGTGTAAAGCTGCGGTAACAGTTTTGATCTAATAAAATATTTGAGGGTGATTTCGAGGCACTTCATATGGGCTGGCAATCTGAATCTAAAAGTGTATAACATTAGCATATAGGCACGCATGGGTGGTCGCGATGTACGTGTGTGCTTATGTACTTAAGCTCATGTTCGGGGTAGAGAGAGATTCAACATAACATTTATTTGACTTACAAATTACAAGCCGGCAAACTGTTCCATCAAAAGCACTTGGCTCAGTTCATTTCTTAATGGAATTATCGCTATGTACTGTTTACACTAGAAGGGAATGGATGGTATACTCCTTTCGTAAAACTCCCAGAATAACATGACTGAGATATAATTAACGCCGTCGATTAATACCTCAGAAAAGGGACGTCGCTGTGTGCAAATAGAGCGTTTTGCTCCAATCAACAGGAGGAGGGTTTTAATTACGAGTAATTAATGAAATGACATAGTCCGGTGGAGAAGTTTTAGGGGGTGGATTTTAAACTAACGGTAACTGGAGCCTTTCATATTGAGAACGCATTGTGCCGGGCCACTCGAAGGGTTCAGAAGTTGAGAGATTGTCTTAATTCACTGATTAAAAACAAAGTTCGGATGCGTGAACTAACTTTTATGTAAACGGGGAAGTTGTTCTGAAAGACGTTTTTGTTATCATTAAGTGATAAAATAGGTTGCAACGCGCACAATCTTTTTATTGTTTAACTTACCAATCATAATAATCTAAAGAGTCCATTATTTACAATTAAATAAAGCTAAAAGGGTTGAAAGCTTTCGAAGAAACTGTTTTAGTAATTACTCATTGCACTCTCACACTTCATTAAACAGTTGAATTTAATCAATTTGGTGAATTGTTACAGATTTGTTTTATTATATTAAAAAATTAAATACAAAACTATTAGACAAACAATAATTAAGCATTTATAAATCAGTACTTAACATTTTTTTAATTTAAATAATATTAATATGTTAAGCTGATTTTGATATTATTTATAATTATCTGTCGGGGACGTCCAAATTAATTGGGTTCTGATTCATGGCTGCTGCTAGTTCGACAGGAGCGTCAGCAGATGAGCAGAATTGGAATTGTCCCACGGTGCAGACTGCAGCCACAATTGGTATGACAGTTTTGAGCATTTTACAGAGCTTTTCGATTACGTTGGTCACTTTAAAAGCGGTTCCGCCTAAATTGTTCCCCATTCTGCTTGCAATGTTGCCAAATCTTAGCAAATTTCTTCTCTAAAAAATAAAAAAAAATATTAACAAATTTTTTTATCCATAAAATAATAAAACCATTTACGACGTTATTTATTGTAAATTTATACAAATACAGTACTAGTTTCGGCTCTACTAGAGTCTTCTACAGATGTAATAAGTTAAAAGTTTTTAACTCATTTCTAACCTTTGATAACTAAAAAATTAATTGTGATTAAAGTAAAAATGTTGCAATATTATGAATTGCTGAAAGGAATGAGAACGTAATTGTCTGTATTTTGTAAAAATTATATTTGGTTAATATACTTTATGGCTGAATTTAGCTATTTATGACATTTCATGAATAGAGGTTTGTACTTTATGGCAAAATTTTAATATTATTGACGTTTATTGAATAAAATTGTGCAGTTTACAACAGTCTATGAACAAATTTTGTTGCTTTTTGACAATATTTTGATACTTGTGGCCGGATTTTGCTATTTTTCACTTTTTATTAATAAAAATCTTGCATTTTTTAAACAGTTTGTGGCAGGATTTTGTTGTTTTTGACATTTTTTGAATAGAATTTTACACTTTTTAACAGCTAATGGACGGATTTTGCTTTTTATGAATAGAATTTTGCAGTTTTAAATAGTTTATGGCCGGATTTTGATAATTTTCAGACAATATTTTGATACTTTATGGCCGAATTTTGGTATTTTTGACGTTTTATGTATAGAATTTAGCATTTTTTAACAATTTGTGGCCGGAATTTGCTATTTTTGACTTTTTTTTGAATAGACTTTTGCATTTTCAACAGTTTATGACCAGATTTTGGTGTTTTTTGACTACATTTTGATGCTTTATGGTTGGATTCTTTAATTTTATAATTAAAATTGTGCACATTTTGGCAGTTTAATGTCAGATTTTGGTATTTTTGACGTTTTATGAATAGAATTTTGTATTTTTTAGAAATTTAAGACCGGATTTGGTAATTTTTGACGTTTTATGAATAGAATTTTCTACTTTTTGACAATTTATGACCAAATTTTTGTGCTTTCTGACAGTATTTTGATACTTTATGGCTGGATTTAGCTATTTCTAACATTTTATGAATAGAAGTTTGTACTTTATGGCAAAATTTTAATATTATTGACATTTAATGAATAAAATTTTGCAGTTTACTACAGTTTATGAATAAATTTTGTTGCTTTCTGACAATATTTTAATATTTATGGCCGGATTTTGCTATTTTTCTTTTTTTTTATTAATAAAATCTTGCACTTTTCAACAGTTTGTGGCCGGATTTTGCTATTTTTTGAATAGAATTTTGCACTTTTTAACAGCTAATGGGCGGATTTTGCTTTTTACAATTACAGTTTTGCACTTTTAAATAGTTTATGGCTGGATTTTGGTGCTTCCTGACAACATTTTATAGCCAAATTTTGTTAGATTTTACTTTTTAGGAATATAATCTTGTACTTTTCAAAAATTTGTGGCCGGAATTTGCTATTTTGACATTTTTTGAATAGAATTTTGCATTTTCAACAGTTTATGACTAGATTCTTTAATTTTATGATTAAAATTGTGCACATTTTGGCAGTTTAATGTTGGATTTTGGTATTTTTGACGTTTTATGAATAGAATTTTGTATTTTTTAGAAATTTAAGACCGAATTTGGTTAATTTTGAAGTTTTATGAATAGAATTTTGCACTTTTTGCAAGTTAGGTTTAGATTTTGCTATTTTTGACATTAAATGAGTAGAATTTTTTACATTTTGACAGTTTATGACCAAATTTTTGTGACTTTCTGACAATATTTTGATACTTTACGGCCGGATTTTGTTAGTTTTTATTTTTTATGAATAGAATCTTGCATTTTTCAACAACTTTTAAACATTTATGACTGTTCCTAGGCTTATTTTGACAGTTATAAACTTTTATGACTGGAGATTTTGCACATTAGTGACAGTTTTTGGAGTTTTGTTGGCTGTTTTTGGACATTTACGATAAATACTGCAATTTTTTACAGTTTCTGTACATTTATGATTGTTTTTGGAGTTAGTTTGACAGTTATGAATTTTTATGACATGAGTTTTTAACAATAATTGAAGTTCTTAAAAGATTAATGACAGTTTTGAACATGCATGATTATTCTTGGACATATTTTGACAGTTGTGAACTTAGATGACTGAAGTTTTTTATTGTAATCAGAATTTTTTGCAGATTCTGCACGTTTATGACTGTTTTTGGAGTTTTTGACACTTTCCAAACATTTATAGTAGCTATTGAAGTTTTTGATAGTTTTTATGACTGTTTTTGGAGTTTTTTAACATATTTATTTGACAGATATTTATGATAAGTTTTTGACAGTTTCTAATCAATTATATCAGTTTTATGACAGTTCTTCAATATATTTTGACAATTTAAAGACATTTATGATAAGAATTGAAATTTTTTGACAATTTTGGATAATTATATCAGTTTATGACAAATATTTTTTTACAGTTCTTAGAGTTTATGGCAGTTTTTGACAGTTGATAAAAAACTTTTTTAGTTTATGAAATTTTTTAAATGTTTTTTGATCGGATTTTGATACTTTTGACTGTTAATGATTAGATTTTGTTTTTTTCTTGCATCTTTATACAATATTGCACAGTTCATAGCCAAATTCTGCTGACAGTTTTGGCCGGATTTTACTACTATTCAAATTCATGAATTATTCTGGACTAATCAACTTTTTACAGTAATGCTCACCAATTATAACAACATAAAGTTGACTATATTGGAATGGTCTATAACAAATTTTATTACCTATATTTGACAGTTGGCAATAATAATATAATAAGATAGTAGATAGTAACTATCAAATGTCAAGTCAGTCAATTAATTAAGAGCATTTAAAATTATTAAAAATTACAATCATTGATTGATTATTACTTACAATCTAATTCGAGCTGCAATAACAATTTGTAAGTAATTGCAATAAAATGCGTTCACCTAATAGCAGATAATAAAGCATCTATTGAGTATTCTCTTGCTGTTTTTTAATATATAGATAACTACTAGTTAATTTACATAGAAAACAAGTAATGGTATAATAATAGAATCACTCGATTAAAACTTGCCATATAAACCATCAAGAAATTATCATATTAATATATTATAATGCAAATTTCATGCATTCTGAATAATTCACTTGATTATAAAATATGGCATACTAAATTCACACAAAACTGTCAAATATAGCTTTAATGAATACTCCAACCCTACAGTGTAACAATTAAAATAAATATTAATAATTCGACACAATTAATATTTTCACTCTGCTTAAGTCAGCCTTTCGTTTTTGTGATTACAGGTTGGTACTACGGGCAGCTTGCTGATTGACAGCTTTGTGTGGAATGTGTTTGTGTCAAAAATGAAGACACGAAGGTGATATTGTAAGTAATGTTGATGTAATCTTAATTTGTGTTACTGCAGGATTGAATATTTGCAGGTGATTGTGTTATTGTGGCGCAGTGGATTAACAACAGCTGATTGATGCCGCGGGGATATGCTGAATCGGGGACAGGCTTCAATAAAGGTAGATTAATTTCATTATTAAATGTATTTTATGATTTAAACATTACGTTAGGTTGTTACCACAACATTGAGATAGTCGGTAATGAGTGTTGCTAATTATACTTCATTTAGAATAATAATATGACTCACGCGCTGGTAATTACATTAACTGTTTATACATTTCTTATAATGATTAGGTCATCTATCCAAATCTTAACGTATAAAATAGGTACTTTTTTAGATTTATTAACATTAATCAAATTAATTGTTTGTGGAATTGCAGCTCAAATTCCAATTGTGATTAAATGTAAAATTTCCTGTATCATTTTATAATTTCTTGGTAGCAAATTGCAGTGAAATATTGCAAAGTTGTTAAACGGGTTTTGCCATATTTATTTAATTATTCAGTGATAATAAAACTATTTTCAGGATTTGCTATGTTTATAAATAATTTCTATTTACAATTGTGGTTTCCTGTAATTGACGGATATGTTCTAGAGTGGATGTTGGTAACCATCTGGGCAATAATTACTTTATTTAGAGTGATTCAGTATTTTTATATTTTACTTGTCTATTATTATTTGATAGGGGCGTTATGAGCAAGAATGTTAGTTTGTTTGCTATGAAGATAAATAAAACAAAAACCAATTGATCAAATTTGATCAAATTTGCTAAGTACTATGTTCACTAAGTATTTTAAAAGTTAGCAGTATTACATAATCAAAATTATTACGCACAGTATTTTTTTAGAATTTTTGAAACTGTTTTTGTTTGATCAATCACTAAATTTGGAAAGAAACAAAAACCAATCGATCAATTGAGATCAAATTTGCTATGTACTATGTACAGTAAGTATTTTAAAAGTTGGCAGTATTACATAATCAAAATTATTACGCACAGTATTTTTTTATAGAATTTTTGAAACTGTTTTTGTTTGATCAATCACTAAATTTGGAAAAAAACAAAAACCAATCGATCAATTTAGATCAAATTTGCTATGTACTATGTACAGTAAGTATTTTAAAAGTTGGCAGCATTACATAAACAAAATTATTACGCACAGTATTTTTTTATAGAATTTTTGAAACTGTTTTTGTTTGATCAATCACTAAATTTGGAAAAAAAACAAAAACCAATCGATCAATTTTGATCAAATTTGCTATGCACTATGTTTATTAAGTATTTTAAAAGTTGGCAGTATTACATAATCAAAACTATTACGCACAGTATTTTTTTAGATTTTTTGAAACTGTTTTTGTTTGATCAATCACTAAATTTGGAATAAAACAAAAACCAATCGATCAATTTAGATCAAATTTGCTATGCACTATGTTTATTAAAAATTTTAAAAATTGGCAGTATTACATAATCTAAATTATTACGCACAGTATTTTTTTAGAATTTTTTAAACTGTTTCAGTTTGATCAATCACTAAATTTGAAATAAAACAAAAACCAATTAATCAATTTTTATTAAATTTGCTATGCACTATGTATATTAAGTATTTTAAAAGTTGGCAGTATTACATAATCAAAATTATTACGCGCAGTATTTTTTCAAAATTTTTGAAACTGTTTTTGTTTGATCAATCACTAAATTTAGAAAAAAACAAAAACCAATCGATCAATTTTGATCAAATTTGCTATGCACTATGTTTATTAAGTATTTTAAAAATTGGCAGTATTACGTAATCAAAATTATTACGCACAGTATTTTTTTAGAATTTTTGAAACTGTTTTTGTTTGATCAATCACTAAATTTGGAATAAAACAAAAACGAATCGATTAATTTAGATCAAATTTGCTATGCACTATGTTTATTAAGTATTTTAAAAGTTGGCAGTATTATATTATCAAAATTATTACGCACAGTATTTTTTTAGAATTTTTGAAATTGTTTCAGTTTGATCAATCACTAAATTTGGAATAAAACAAAAACCAATCAATTAATTTTGATAAAATTTGCTATGCACTATGTTGATTAAGTATTTTAAAAGTTGGCTGTATTATATTATCAAAATTATTACGCACAGTATTTTTTTAGAATTTTTGAAACTGTTTCAGTTTGATCGATCACTAAATTTGGAATAAAACAAAAACCAATCGATTAATTTTGATAAAATTTGCTATGCACTATGTTGATTAAGTATTTTAAAAGTTGGCTGTATTATATTATCAAAATTATTACGCACAGTATTTTTTTAGAATTTTTGAAATTGTTTCAGTTTGATCAATCACTAAATTTAGAATAAAACAAAAACCAATCGATTAATTTTGTTCAAATTTGCTATGCACTATGTTGATTAAGTATTTTAAAAGTTGGCAGTATTATATTATCAAAATTATTACGCACAGTATTTTTTTAGAATTTTTGAAACAGTTTTTGTTTGATCAATCACTAAATTTGGAATAAAACAAAAACCAATCAATCAATTTAGATCAAATTCGCTATGCACTATGTTTATTAAGTGCTCTAAATGTTGACAGTATTACATAATCAAAATTATTACGCAAAGTATTTTTTTAGAATTTTTGAAACTGTTTTTGTTTGATCAATCACTAAATTTGGAATAAAACAAAAACCAATAGATCAATTTAGATCAAATTTGCTATGCACTATGTTGATTAAGTATTTTAAAAGTTGGCAGTATTATATTATCAAAATTATTACGCACAGTATTTTTTTTAGAATTTTTGAAACTGGTTCAGTTTGATCAATCACTAAATTTGGAATAAAACAAAAACCAATCGATTAATTTTGTTCAAATTTGCTATGCACTATGTTGATTAAGTATTTTAAAAGTTGGCAGTTTTACATAATCAAAATTATTACGCACAGTATTTTTTTATAGAATTTTTGAAACTGTTTTTGTTTGATCAATTACTAAATTTAGAATAAAACAAAAACCAATCGATCAATTTTGATCAAATTTGCTTTGCACTATGTTTATTAAGTATTTTGAAAATTGGCAGTATTACTTAATCAAAATTATTACGCACAATATTTTTTTAGAATTTTTGAAACTGTTTTTGTTTGATCAATCACTAAATTTGGAATAAAACAAAAACCAATCGATCAATTTTGATCAAATTGGCTATGTACTATGTTCATTAAGTATTTTAAAAATTGGCAGTATTACATAATCAAAATTATTACGCACAGTATTTTTTTAGAATTTTTGAAACTGTTTTTGTTTGATCAATCACTAAATTTGGAATAAAACAAAAACCAATCGATCAATTTGGATCAAATTTGCTATGCACTATGTTGATTATTTAGTATTTTAAAAGTTAGCAGTATTATATTATCAAAATTATTACGCACAGTATTTTTTTAGAATTTTTGAAACTGTTTTTGTTTGATCAATCACTAAATTTGGAATAAAACAAAAACCAATCGTTCAATTTTGATCAAATTTGCTATGCACTATGTTTATTAAGTATTTTAAAAGTTGGCAGTATTAGATAATCAAAATTATTACGCACAGTATTTTTTTAGAATTTTTGAAACTGTTTCATTTTGACCAATCACTAAATTTGGAATAAAACAAAAACCAATCTATCAATTTTGATCAAATTTGCTATGAACTATGTTTATCAGATACTTTTAAAGTTGGTAATACTGAATAATCAAAATTAATACTGACAGTATTTTTTAGATTTTTTGAAACTATTTTTTTTGGACTAATCACTAAATTTGGAATAAAACAAAAATCAATTTATAAATTTTGATCAAATTTCTAATGAATTATGTTTATTTAATATTTTACAAGTTGGCAGTATTGAAAAATTTAAATAATTACTAACAGTATTTGTTAGCAGTTAAAAACTTTTTTTTTTTTTTATCAATCACTAATTTTGAAAAAGAATATTAAGCAGAAAACGTAATTCTAAACGTAATTTTTAAAATTTGATTTAAAATTTATAACAAGCATTAAAAATTAGTTATTAAACATATTTCCAAATTTTGTGAATTTTTGAAAAATGTTGAACAAGTTCAATAAATTTCCAAAATTTTGAAAAAACTTATTAAGCAAAAAACGCAATTCTAAGCGTAGTTTTTAAAATTTTGTTTCTAAATTTATAACAAACATCAAGAATTAGTTGCTAAACATATATCCAAATTTTGTATATTTTTGAAAAATGTTAAACAAGTTTAATATATTTCCAAAATTTTGAAAAAACTTATTAAGCAAAAAACGTAATTCTAGGCGTAATTTTTGAAATTTTGATTCAAAATTTATAACAAGCATTAGAAACTAATTGCTAAACATATTTCCAAATGTTGTAAATTTTTGAAAAAATGTTGAACATGCATAATATATTTCCAAAATTTTGGGAAAACTTATTATGCAAAAAACGTAATTTTAGGCGTAATTTTGAAAATTTTGATTCAAAATTTTTAACAAGCATTAAGAATTAGTTATTAAAGATATTTCCAAATTTTATAATTTTCTGAAAAATGTTGTACAAGTTTAAAATATTTCCAAAATGTTGAAAAAACTTATTAAGCAAAAAACGTAATTCTAAGCGTAAATTTTGAAATTTTGAATTCTAGTTAATACCAAACATTCAAAATTAGTTGCTAAACATATTTCTAAAGTTTGTAAGTTTTTGAAAAATGTCGTACGAGTTTTAATATATTTCTACAATTTTGAAAAAAACTTAGTAAGCAAAAAACGTAATTCTGAGCGTAATATTTAAAATTTTATTTCAAAATTTATAACAAGCATTAAAAATTAGTTGTTTAACATATTTACAAATTTTGTAGTTTCTTTTTAAATGTTGTACAAATTTAATATATTTCCAAAATTTTGAAAAAACTTAATTGTCAATAAACGTAATTTTAAGCGTAATTTTTAAACTATTGTATCAAAATTTATAACAAGCATTAAAAATTTGTTGTTGAACATATTTCCTATTTTTGTAAATTTTTAAAAAATGTTGTACAAGTTCAATATATTTCCAAAATTTTGAAAAAACTTATTAAGCAAAAAACGTAATTTTGAGCGTAATTTTTGAAATTTTGATTCAAATTTTATAACAAGCATTAAAAATTAGTTGCTAAACATATTTCCAAATTTTGTAAATTTTTGAAAAATGTTGAACAAGTTTAATATATTTCCAAAATTTTGAAAAAAACTTATTAAACAAAAAACGTAATTTTGAGCGTAATTTTTGAAATTTTGATTCAAAATTTATAACAAGCATTAGAAACTAATTGCTAAACATATTTATTTCCAAATGTTGTAAATTTTTGAAAAAATGTTGAACAAGCATAATATATTTCCAAAATTTTGGAAAAACTTATTAAGCAAAAAACGTAATTGTAGGCGTAATTTTGAAAATTTTGATTCAAAATTTTTAATAAGCACTAAGAATTAGTTATTAAACATATTTCCAAATTTTATAATTTTCTGAAAAATGTTGTACAAGTTTAAAATATTTCCAAAATTTTGAAAAAACTTATTAAGCAAAAAACGTAATTCTAAGCGTAAATTTTGAAATTTTGAATTTTAGTTAATACCAAACATTCAAAATTAGTTGCTAAACATATTTCTAAAGTTTGTAAGTTTTTGAAAAATGTTGTACTAGTTTTAATATATTTCCACAATTTTGAAAAAAACTTATTAAGCAAAAAACGTAATTCTGAGCGTAATATTTAAAATTTTATTTCAAAATTTATAACAAGCATTAAAAATTAGTTGTTTAACATATTTACAAATTTTGTAGTTTTTTTTTTAAATGTTGTACAAATTTAAAATATTTCCAAAATTTTGAAAAAACTTATTAATCAAAAAACGTAATTTTAAGCGTAATTTTTAAAATTTTTATTCAAAATTTATAACAAACATTAAAAATTAGTTGTTTAACATATTTCCAAATTTTGTAAATTTTTGAAAAATGTTGTACAAATTTAATATATTTCCAAAATTTTGGAAATATTTATTAAACAAAAAACGTAATTTTAAACGTCATTTTAAAAATTTTGATTCAAAATTTATAACAAGACTTAAGAATTAGTTGCTAAACATTTTTCCAAGTTTTGTAGATTTTTGAAAAATGTTGAACAAGTTTAATTTTTAATTTTTTCAAAATTTTGAAAAAACTTATTAAGCAAAAAACGTAATTTTAAGCGTAATTTTTAAAACTTAAATTTCAAATTTATAACAAACATCAAGAATTAATTGATTAACATATTTCGATTTTTTGTAAATTTTTAAATGATGTTAAACAAGTTCAATATATATTAAAAATTTAAAAAATAGTATTAACGAATTTTTAAAAGTTTTGATTTCATATTTACAACATAATTGAATTCAATATAATGATACAAAGCTTTAGCAATACATTAATATACATAACTGGTTTGTATTATTCAATTTAAATTACTTACAATCCATCCAGGTTTCTTAACATCAAGATCTTGATCAATCTCATCTTCATTACCAAATTTTGTCTCTATAGAATCGCTTCTTATATTACTTAGCGCCTTAGCATCACTCAATTTGAGATGTATAACAGCTAATATTACAGCCAAGAAAATCAGTGTCTTTGCCATTGTTAATCAATTAGATTGAATTTCTTAACTAACAGTGCAATTCTATTTTTTTTTCTATTTTATGATGAGGATATGGGTTAGCCGCAAGGTTAATACGTATTTTGATAAATAATGTCTGGATGATAAAATAGTTCTTTGTTGAATGATATTCAAAGAAATTGTAATATTAATCAATTTCCTTAATTGAAAATAATAACTTTTATAAATTTGATTAAGAATTTAGTAGAATTTATTTGTTATTGTGATTATGTTTGATTGAAATTAGTTTTATCCAAACTTTAAACTTATTTTATTTCTTAATCATATTCAATTTTTAATGATTATTGTATGTTAATAATGTAAATAGATTTGTTTATACTATTCAAAGTAAAACTTTACGTTACAAAATAGTTTTAGATATTAAGGAATAATAATAATCAAAGGTTAAATTATCGGGTCACTACTAATGTAGATAAAATAAAATAAAATTTAATGTTTATAAATACTATATTTATTATAAAATATGTTAATTAAAATCACAGGAGTATATAAATAATAAGTACATGGCAGTTAAATTAAATTAAAGTAAAGTGGTTATTACTGATCAAGTTATTATCTGCCCAGGGCAGCGACTCCTCCTGCAATTCCTGCGTATCCTTGGACGACGGGAAGATAGTCCTTTGCCTTATCGAGTGCATGATTAAATTTCTTTTCCTATAATAAAAAATTGAATTGAATTTTTGATACAATTTTAATATTATTAAATAAAATACTTACAAACTTTCTCCATTTTTTGCTTCTTGCTGCTGATTCTCCAGTCATTACTGCCAAAACCAGGCAGATGTAAACAAAAATTATTTTGAAATTCATTTTGTTTATTTGTTTTGTATTGCTTGCTTAATCAAGTTGATTGATTGATTGAATAGAAAATAGTTACTTGTTGCTTTTATATCTTGCGCGGCTCGCTGCTGTGGAATGCGGGGAAGTCCGCAATACAAGCTGTTTTCGATCGGATATGTACAAAGGTGATTTAATCTTACCAAATCGGATGTATTCAAAATTAGTCATAACTTTATTGGGATTTTATATAAGTTAAAGATTAATAAATAATACTTTTTTGGTTTTCAAAATTTTGAAAATTTATTTAACTTGTACGGCAATTTTCAAAAATTTACAAAATTGAGAAATATGTTTAGCAATTAATTCTTAATGTCTGTTATATATTTTGAATCTAAATTTTAAAAATTACGCTTAGAATTACGTTTATTGCTAAATAAGTTTTTTCAAAATTTTGAAATATATTAAAAAAAAAATTTGGAAATAGATTAAATTTTTACATCATTTTTAAAAAAATTACAATTTTTGAATATATGTTTATTAACTAATTCTTAATGCTTGATATAAATTTTGAATCAAAATTTTAAAACTTACGCTTAGAATTACGTTTATTGTTAAATAAGTTTTTTTAAAATTTTGGAAATATTGTAAACTTGTTCAACATTTTTCAAAAACTTTCAAAATTTGGAAATATGTTTAGCAACTAATTTTTAATGCTTGTTGTAAGTTTAAATTTTAAATTTTAAAAATTACGCCTAGAATTACGTTTTTTGCATAATAAGTTTTTTCAAAATTTTGTAAATATTCAAAACTTGTACAATATTTTTCAAAAATTTACAAAATTTGAAAATATTTTTAGCAACTAATTTTGAATGCTTGTTATAAATTTTAAATTAAAATTTTAAAAATTATGCCTAGAATTACGTTTTTTGATTTCTAAGTTTTTATCAAAATTTTGGAAGTATATTAAACTTGTTCAACATTTTTCAAAATATTACAAAAATTGGAAATATGTTTAGCAACTAATTCTTAATGTTTGTTATACATTTTGAAATAAATTTTAAAAATTTACGCTTTGAATTACGTTTTTTGTTTAATAAATTGTTTCAAAATTTTGGAAATACATTAAACTTGTTTACCATTTTTAAAAAAATTTAGAGACTTTGGAAACATGTTTATCAATTAATTCTTGATGTTTGCTCTAAATTTATAACAAAAATTTTAAAAATTACGTCTAAAATTACGTTTTTTGTTTGATTAGTTTTTTCATAATTTTGGAAATATATTAATTTTGTACAAATTTTTTCAAAAATTTTTAAAATTTGAAAATTTGTTTAGCAACTAATTCAGAATGTTTGTTATAAATTTTTAATTAAAATTTTAAAAATTACGCCTAAAATTACGTTTTTTGATTAATAAGTTTTTTCAAAATTTTGGAAATACATATATTAAACTTGATCAACATTTTCCAAAAATTTTTAAAATTTGGAAATATGTTTAAAAACTAATTCTTAATACTTGTTATAAGTTTTGAATCAAAATTTTAAAAATTACGCCTAAAATTACGTTTTTTGTTTAATAAGTTTTTTCAAAATTTTGCAAATGTATTAAATTTATTCAACATTTTTTAAAAATTTACAAAATTTAGAAATATGTTTTACAACTAATTTTTAATGTTTGTTAGTAATTTTAATTTAAAAATTTAAAAATTACGCGTAGAATTACGTTTTTTGCTTAATAGGTTTTTTCAAATTTTGGAAATATATTAAACTTGTTCAACTTTTTTCAAAAATTTAGAAAATCTGGAAATATATTACGCAACTAATTCCTAATGCTTGTTATAATTTTAAAATCAAAATTTCAAAAATTACGCTTAGAATTACGTTTTTTGCTTTATAAGTTTTTTCAAAATTTTGAAATATATTAAACTTGTTCAACATTTTTTAAAATTTATAAATTTTGTAATTATGTTTAACAACTAATTTTTAATGCTTGATATAATTTTGAAAATAAAATATTAAAAATTACGCTTAAAAATACGTTTTTTGTTTAATAAGTTTTTTCAAAATTTTGGAAATATATTAAACCTGTTCAACATTTTTTAAAAACTTACAAAATTTGGATATATGTTAAGCAACTAATTATTAATGCTTGTTAAAAATTTTAAATCAAAATTTTAAAAATTACTCCTAAAATTACGTTTTTTTCTAAATAAGTTCTTTCAAAATTTTGAAAATATGGTAAACTTGTTCAACATTATTCAAAAATTTTCAAAATTTGGAAAAATGTTTATCAACTAATTCTTGATGTTTGCTATAAAATTAAAATAAAAATTTCAAAAATTACGTCTAGAATTAGGTATTTAGTTTAATAAGTTTTTTCAAAATTTTGAAAATATATTAAACTTGTTCAACATTTTTAAAAAAATTACAAAATTTAGAAATAGGTTTGGCAACTAATTCTTAACGCTTGTTATAAATTTTGAATCAAAATTTTAAAAATTATGCTCAGACTTAAGTTTTTTGCTTAATAAGTTTTTTTCAAAATTTTGAAAATATATTAAACTTGTACAACATTTTTTTTAAATTTACAAAATTTGAAAATATGTATAGCAACAATTTTTTAATGCTATTTATAAATTTAAAATTAAAATTTTAAAAATTACGTTTAGAATTACGTTTTTTACTTAATAAGTTTTTTTCAAAATTTTGGAAATATATTAAACTTGTTCAACGATTTTTTAAAAATTCCAAATTTTGGAAATATGTTTATTAACTAATTCTTAATGCTTGTTATAAATTTTGAATCAAAATTTTAAAACTTACGTTTAGAATTACGTTTATTGTTTAATAAGTTTTTTCAAAATTTTGGAAATATTTTAAACTTGTTCAACATTTTTCAAAAATTTTCAAAATTTGGAATTATGTTTAGCAACTAATTTTTAATGCTTGTTGTAAGTTTAAATTTAAAATTTTAAAAATTACGCCTAGAATTACGTTTTTTGCATAATAAGTTTTTTCAAAATTTTGTAAATATTCAAAACTTGTACAATATTTTTTAAAAATTTACAAAATTTGAAAATATATTTAGCAACTAATTCTGAATGCATGTTATCAGTTTTGAATTAAAATTTTAAAAACTACGCTTACAATTACGTTTTTTGCTTTATAAGTTTTTTCAAAATTTTTGGAAATATATTTAACTTGTTCAAATTTTTTTTTAAATTCACAAAATTTTGAAATATGTTTAGCAACTAATTCTTAATGTTTGTTAAAAATTTAAAATTAAAATTTTAAAAATTACGACTTAAATTACGTTTTTTGCTTATAAGTTTTTTCAAAATTTTGGAAATTATTAAAACTTGTACAACATTTTCAAATAATTTCAAAATTTATAAACATGTTTAGCAACTAATTCTAAATGTTTGTTAAAAATTTTGAAATTAAAATTTTAAAAATTACGCTTAGAATTACGTTTTTGGCTTAATAAGTTTTTTCAAAATTTTGGAAATGTTTAACATTTTTTAAAAATTTACAAACTTTGGAAATATATTTAGCAACAAACTTTTAATGTTTGCTTCAAAATTTTAAACCAAACTCAAAAATTTTGTTGCTGAGTAATCCATTTTTTTTTAATTAATCTGATTTCTTAAAATTGCGCAAAACCTAGTTTTGAGGTTAATATTGATACAATTGAGTTGCTCAAATTAATTTTGTTAATTTAATCAAAGTATGCTGATTTCAAAATTTTAAACCAATCTCAAAAATTCCGTAAGGTTGCTGAGTAATCTTATTTTTTTCAATTAGTCCGATTTTTTGAAATTGCACAAAACTTAATTTTGATTCAAATAAATTGATAAAATTAATGTTTTTGAATTAATTATTATTTTTTATGAAAATTTCAATCAACTCCAACTCCTTCAGGGTATTTTTATAACCCAGTGTAGGTTAATTATGTTAATTAAATAATATATTAATTTTAAATAAATACAAGAACAATTCAACAATAAATAACAATTTTATTAACTTAATAATAATACTAATTTGAGTAAATAAATACAATATAATAATAAATAAAAGGCAGTTAAACTTAATGAATCAAAATTACATAACAAATTCATCATCTTCCAAGGGCAGCAACTCCTCCTGCAATACCTGCGTATCCTTGAATAACGGGAAGATAATCCTTCGCCTTGTCAAGTGCATGATTAAATTTCTTTTCCTATAAAATAATAAAATAATAATAATTATGTTTATTTCATGATTGAATAACTTACAAATTTTCTCCATTTCTTGCTTCTCGCTGCTGATTCTCCGGTCATTACTGCCAAAACCAAGCAGATATAAACGAAAATTGTTTTGAAGTTCATTTTTTGTTTGCTTTGTATTGCTTAAACAAGTTGTTAGATTGATACTGAATAGTAAATAGCCGGTAAATGTTTTTATATCTTGCTCGGTTACCTGTTATGGAATTCGGGGAAGTCCGCAATACCAGCTGCAAAGGTAATTTAATTCTACCAAATCGGAGAGTCAAAATTGGTCATCATTAGATTAAAAAATTGTTATTATTTGTTTACTTTCTAATACTGTTAGGTCAGGATAAAACAATAAAATTAAAAGTTTGAACATTTTATTCTCATATTAATAAAATAATTTTGTTACAATAAATTTTGAATTGATACAAATGAAAGCGATTATAATTTATCCATCATTTTAATGCAACATATGGCGCTTGCATTCTTTTATACATTGATTATAACGAGATACTGAAGGATTAGGTCTGAAAATAAAAATATTGTTTTAATAAAACTTCATAAATTGAAAACATAATTACAAACCTTCCAACCCAATTATTATTAAATCTTGTTATTCCGGGTATTGCAATTTTTGGCATGTTCTACAAAAATAAGAATAATTGCATAAATAATCATAAACTAGAAAATTGAGTTCAAAATAATAATTTTTTGGGCGGATAAAATAATCATAACTTCTGAACCGCTCATTAAATATTTATGTAGGTTGGTATTTATATACTTCATTACTATTAGTACTAACTGTGTAAAAATAATTAAATTTGATACGCCTAATTTTATTTTATTTAAATTTATTTGACTTAAGTTAAATGGATTTAGTCACTAAAAGCTCAGCTAAACATTTATAACTTTTGAATTGTTCATTGGATTTTTATGCAAGTTGGTACTAATATATTTCATTATAATTAGTACCAATTGTGTAAAATTGATTAAAATTGACACGTTCATTTTTGTATAATTTGATATGAGTGAACTGGAACTAGTATCTAGAAGATGCGTTAAATAATTGTAACTTCTGAATTGTTTATTGGATTTTAATGCAAGTTGGTACTAATACTCTTCAATATTATCAGTACCAATTGTGTAAAAGTAATTAAAAATGATACGCTCAATTTTATTTTATTTAAATATATTTGACATGAGCTATCTGAATTCAGCAATTAGAAGATCAGCTAAACATAAATAAGTTTTAAACTGTTTATTGGATTTTTATGCAATTTGGTACTAGTATACTTAATTATTATTAGTACCGATTGTGCAAATTTGATCAAAATCGACTGGTTCATTTTTATATAATTTGACTTAAGTGAACTGGAACTAGTATCAAGAAGATGCGTTAAATAATTGTAACTTCTGAATTGTTCATTGGATTTTAATCTAACTTGGTACTAATATACTACAATATTATCAGTACCAACTGTGTAAAAATAATTAAAAACGTTTCGCTCAATTTTATTTTATTTTAATTTATTTGACTTGAGTTAAATTGATTTAGTAACTAAAATCTCAACTAAACATTCATAACTTTTGAATTGTTTATTGGATTTTTATACAAATTAGTACTGATTTACTTTATTATTATTAGTACCGATTGTGCAAATTTGATCAAAATTGATTGGTTCAATTTGATATAATTTGACTTAAGTGAACTGGAACTAGTATCTAGAAGATGCATTAAACTTATGTAACTTCTGAACCGTTCATTGGATATTGATGCAATTTAGTACTAATTTACTTCAATGTTATCAGTACCAATTGTGTAAAAATAATTAAAAATGATACGCTCAATTTTGTTTTATTTAAATTTATTTAACATTAGCTAACTGGGTTCAGTAATTAGAAGATCAGCTAAACATTTATAACTTTTTAACTGTTTATTGGATTTTTATGTAAGTTAGTACTAATATACTTTGTTATTATTAGTACCGATTGTGCAAATTTGATCAAAATTGACTGGTTCATTTTTATATCATTTGACTTAAGTGAACTGGAACTAGTAACTAGAAGATGCTTTAAACTATTGTAACTTGTGAATCGTTTATTGGATATTGATGCAAATTGGTACTAATATACTTCAATATTATCAGTACCAATTGTGTAAAAATAATTAAAAATGATAAGCTCGATTTTGTTTTATTTAAATTTATTTAACATGAGCTAACTGGGTTCAGAAATTAGAAGATTAGGTAAACATTCATAACTTTTAAACTGTTCATTGGATTTTTATCCAAATTGGTACTAATATGTTTCATTATTATTAGTACCAATTGTGTAAAATTCATCAAAATCGACTGGTTCATTTTTATATAATTTGACTTGAGTGAACTGGAACTAGTATCTAGAAAATGCATTAAACTATTGTAACTTTTGAACCGTTCATTAGATATTGATGCAAGTTAGTACTAATATACTTCAATATTATCAGTACTATTTGTGTAAAAATAATTAAAAATGATACGCGCAATTTTATTTTATTTTAATTTATTTGACTTGAGTTAAATAGATTTAGTAACTAAAACCTCAACTAAACATTTATAACTTTTGAACTGTTTATTGGATTTTTATACAAATTGGTACTAATATACTTCATTATTATTAGTACCAATTGTGCAAATTTGATCAAAATTGACACGTTCATTTTTATATAATTTGACTTTATTGAATTGAAACTACTATCTAGAAGATGCATTAAACTATTGTAACTTCTGAACCGTTCATTGGATATTGATGCAAATTGGTACTAATATACTTCAATAATATTAATACTAACTGTGTAAAAATAATTAAATATGACACGCTCAATTTTATTTAATTTAAATTTATTCGGTTTGAGCTAACTGGATTCAGTAATTTGAAGATTAGCTAAACATTTATAATTTTTAAACTATTCATTGGATTTTGCTGCAAGTTGGTACTAATATACTTTATTATCATTAGTACCAATTGTGTAAATTGATTTAAATCGACACGTTCAATTTTATATAATTTGATACGATTTAACCAGTACATAGAAAATGCGTTAATCAAATGAATTGTTAATTCAATATTTATAGAAATTAATAATTTATAACTTACAAATTTTGGAAAAGTGAAGTGAAATCCGCGTCCTTCATTAATCCCCAGTAAAAATAAACACATGAAAGCAAGGATGAGTTGGAACTTCATGTTTTGCTTGTGTTTTCAATTTGATAAACTGAATAACTGAATTATTGAATTGGAAATTACATTTATATAGCATACACCGATGAAGATACCTGGAAATAAAATCTGATGACTGATAAGCATTGTTAATAAAATAAATATTGCTATTATTAGTTTAAGTTGTTGGTTTATTGTGAATGATAGGGCAGTATTACTTACTTAGACAATTATTAAATATTTACTATTGATTTTATGCAAATTAATATTGAAATTGCATTTATTGTATACATTTTGAGTCATAAATATTATGGGTATGAATTGGAGAAGAGAATATTTAAAGCAATTTTCTATATGTTTCTTAGATACTTTAAACAAGTCAGAATAACTCGATTTAGTAATAATAAGTTGATTTACAATTAACCACAATCAATTATCACTAACAAAATGTCGAGTAAAGTCTCTTCATTATTAATTTGTGGCTTCGCAATTAATTTTAAGTCGGAATGACTCTGTTTAGTAATAATATGTCGCATTGCAATTAACCACAATCAGTTATGACTACTAGAATGACAATTGGTTGCTTCGCAATTAATTGTAAGTTGGAATGACTCAATTTTGTAATAATATGTCACTTCGCGATTAATTGTGAGTTGGATTGACTTAGTTTAGTAATAATATGTTGCTTTGCGATTAATTGTGAGTTGGAATGACTCAGTTTAGTAATAATATGTTGCTTTGCAATTATTTCCAATCAGTTATGATTAACAGAAAGTCGAGTAAAGTCGCTTCATTGATAATTTGTTGCTTTGCGATTAATTTTGAAGCATCTAAATTAATTTTGTTGTAAATTGTTTAACAGTTTCAGTATTTTTTTTAAGTTTTCAGTAACTTTCGTGTTGTGATAATAATCAAAAATAAACATTTTATAAAAATAAATAATAATTTTATTAAATTAAAAACATTAAACTAATTTGATTCAGTAAATAAATAATTAATACATAATATGGCAGTTAATTTTGATGAGGTAATGATGACTGGTTCAATTTATCGTCTACCAAGAGCAGCGACTCCTCCTGCAATTCCGGCGTATCCTTGGACAACGGGAAGATAGTCCTTTGCCTTATCGAGTGCATGATTAAATTTTTTTTCCTATAAAAATATTAATTAAAAATATGAATACTATTTTGATAAAATACTTACAAATTTCCTCCATCGTTTACTACCAGCTGATGATTCTCCGGTCATTACTGCCAAGACCAGGCAGATGTAAACAAAAATAATTTTAAAATTCATTTTAAATATTTTTTGGATTGCTTGTAACTAGTAAGCAAGTTGATTTATTGGTACTGAATAGCTTGGTCGGTGTAAATGCTTTTATATGTTACGAAGCGGTGTGTTGTAGAAAGCGGGGAAGTCCGCAATACCAGCTGTAAATAGGAAATTTCCTTACCAAATAGAGTTATCAAAAATTGTGGAATAGGTTAATTTTGTTATGAATATAATTAATTATTTATTATTTATTATTAATTTTAAATTTGTTTTAATTGATTTAATATAAATACTAATATATTAACAAAAAAATTCAAACATTATTAGTTTCTATTTTATTATTAGATTGATTTCTTTATCCTCTCAAGGCATTGATTATTTGGACCCCTTGTATGATCTTAGGTCCATGTTTCTTCTGGAAACAAAACAAAAAAAAAAACATTATTTTAATAAAGTAATGCAAAATGCACAGTTTTGTGCATATTTCTGTTTCAAATAATTTGTTTAAATGATTTTTTAAAAACTTTTTTGCTTAAAAATATAAGGGTAGTTAATGATGCTGTGAAGCCAATAATAAAAATAAAATAAAAGAGGTAGGATCGCGGGCAATAATTATATTTGTACTTTGGGTCGCCTGCCAAAAAGATTAAGAACCGCTGCCTTAGCTTCATTTGATATAAGGCTTAATAATTTTGAAACTGATATTAAGAAAATTAATGCTTAAATTAAGCCTGAATATGCACTAATCTGCTTTCTATTAGCACAAATCAGGCCTTTCAAAGATTATGTTATGTCTTTTGTGCAAAATGTTGACGATTTATAGTTATATTCGTCTTGTTTGGCATAAATACGGCTTTGTTAGTCTACAAATCCAGCTTACTGATACAGAAATTCGGCCATTTATACACAAATCTGGCATTATATGTAAAATCAAGCTTAATTATGCTTAAATCTATTCTGTATTAGTACAAATCCGCCTTTTAAAAGACAAAGTTTGGTCTTTAGTACAAAATTTTAAATAGTTAAATATAAATTTGGCCAATTATACACATTATATGCTCAAAACAAACCTGAATGAACATAAATTCATTTTCTGTTAGCACAAATCCGGTCTTTAAATAATAAAATTTAATCTTTTGTGCAAAATTTTGACGTTTATTAGTTAAATCCGTTTTGTTTGGCATAAATCCGGCTTAATAATTTATAAATACGGCCTTTTGATCCAAAAATACGGCTATTTATGCACAAATCTCGCATTATATGCGCAAATTATGCCTAAATATGCACAAATCCGGCCTTTAAATGGTGAAATTTAATTTGTTGTACAGAATGTTTTATAGTTAAATATAAATACTGGTCTCCTGATTCAAAAATCCGGTTATTTATACACAAATCTAGTATTATACGCGCAAATCAAGCCTGGATATGTGCAAATCCATTTTCTACTAGCACAAATCCGGCCGTTAAATGATAAAAATTGGCTTTTTGTGCAAAATGTTGACGTTTGATCCGTCTTGTTTAGTGAAAAAGCGGCGTCATGATTTAAAAATCCGGCCATTTATACACAAATCTGGAATTATACGCTCAAATCAAAGCACAAAGAATATTAGTATAGACGGTTGGTTTGAACTAGAGTTCCCGCTCACCCGCTCAAGTAATCAGAAGTAACACTCTGCAAACTTTAGAAGTCTGTGAGGAGAGGCAATAGTGAAATAAATTTTTTGATGACAAACACTTAGGTAATTCATAATAATCATTAAATAGTTTGAACTTTTTCAAACAGATTTTAGTACTTTGGTTTACAATCTTTGAATTTTGTGGCCGGATTTGGTATGCAATTTTTAAGTTTTTTGGCAGGATTTTAATATTTTTGATATTTTATGGCCGGATTTATTGTTTTTGTTACAGTTTTTGAGTTTTTTCACATTTCATTATTCTATGTTGCGTTGCGTTTTATAGCTAAAGACATTTTTGAAGTAACTTTTTATTAAGTTTTCTTGCCGAATATATAAAATAATAGAAAACAATTGAAAACTTGCATTTTTTTGCAGAGACTAGGCTGAACAAATTTTGGAGTTGGGTCTTTAATTTTGAGCAGCGGCACTTTTTGGGAGTGTGCCACTGGTCAACTCGGTTACAAAAAAAATTAAATCTTGTCTTGATTGAAAGATCTATTCTTTGTCTATAAATTATTTTGAGTAATTTTTTTTTCTATCTGTACAAATAAACCAGTGACTGTTCGTCAAAGTTGCAAAAAAGGCAATTTTTGGCAAAAAGTAGTGTTGCGCCAAACCTATCTCCTCCTACATTTTTTTAGATAAACAACCGGGCATAGTCTCATTCGAAAGAGAGAAAAATTGCGCAAAAACTCTAGGAAATAATTTTTTGATTTTTTGCTCTAAACCCGATTTACGGCCTCCCAAACTTGACCAATTTTTTAAAAATCTTATTAGAATATATGTTTATGCTGAGGTCACAATTTTGAAAATAATTTGCACCAACTATAGTTTAAATATTGCCCAATAATAAATTAATCTCAAAATTATAATTAAAAAATAAAAAATAATTTTTTTATGGTTTTTTATTAATTTTAGAATTTTTGTGAAATAGTATTAAAGCGTTTGTTTATGTTGAGGTCACAAATTGGCAAATAATTTTTTAAAATTTGCATCAACTATAGGCCAAGTGTTGCCCAATAATGTACTAACCTCAAAATAACATATAAAAAATTGTAAATATTTTTTATGATTTTTTGTAAGTTTTAGATTTAGAACAATGTGTTAACCTCAAAATTAAATTTAATATGACTATTTTACGATCAAACTTTATACAATTTTTTAATATACTTTTTGTAATTGACAAAATTGTGGTGACCTAATCTAATTGAAACACCATTTTATTGATAATTAACTGTGAAATCTTACATGTAAACTGTGAATCTTTGGCAAAATTTAAATGTTTTTTTTGAGTAGAACAAGACAATAACAATTGAGCGAGGAGAAGAAACTTTATCAACAAAAAAATTGATTTTGCAAAAATTCCATATCTCCTAGATCTTTGATAGATGGGGGTGTCTTCAATTTACTTTTGTGAGTGCTTGCTCTGAGAATTGGGTGGCTTTATTAAAGACGGTATCAAACTCTTTGACTACAATTGCAAATTTGCTGTCCAAAGCAGCGGTTTTGACATTGGAATTTCGGGTTTAAGCAGTAAATGTTGCTGGTTGTGCTCCTAATATGAAGTGGTTTGGGGTTTGGTAATCTAAACTAACATAGTTGTTGCTAGCTATGGATGACATATGAAGAGGACGAGGAGTTTAACGTCTTGTTGATTTTTTGGTTGGAGCTTTTGGTTGAATTGAGTATTAGTTTAGGAAAAACTTTTTCATCTTGAGTGTGGGACTCTCACCCACTAAAACTCCTTATCTGTATTTCTGAAATTGCAAGCATATCTTCAAGAATACTTGCTCGGACGTTAGCTCTATGCTAGCACCTTTGATGTTATTCTCTTCATCTCTATCATTCTCTTTATTCTTTGTTTGTAGAGTTTGTCGTACATATTCTTTGATTTTTTTTATTTGTTCAACTATATCATTGTTAGATGTTATTCTTGTGTCTATTTCCTCCTCTAATTCTAGATTTTCTTCTAGAAACTTCTGGCAGTTGAAAAGTGCATAGTCCGGTCTATCCTCTTCTAGGCATTCATTATTTTTTACGTTTTAGAGCAGGATTTTATTGTTTCTTTAACGTAAATCACAAAAATTTGTAGTGTTTCTAAAATTTTTTTTGCTGGATTTGGTACTTATCTAACAGTTTTGAATGTTCTAGCTAAATTTTCAACAAATTACTATTAGATTTTGTCTTTTATTATTAAATTTTGATATTTCTAATATTTTAGCTGGATTTTTTAACGTATTTCTTAAAATTATTGACTGGTTTTCAATAATTTTAACATTTTGTGCTTGGATTTTAGTACTGTTTGCTATTTTATGACCGGATTTTTGCATTGTTGATACTTAATGAACTGGTTTTGATACTTTAAAGTAGAATTTTGATATTTACTAGCTGGATTTTTTTATTTTTGTTATTTTTTTATTACATTTTGAAGTTTTTTGACAAGAATTTAATATTTTTGGCCATTTATGGCCGCATTTTGGTCTTTATTAAATAAATTTTAAATTTTGTGGCAGGATTTTTTGTATTTTTAACATTAATTGGCCGGATTTTAGTACTGTTTGCTATTTAAAATAATTCTGTACTAACTCATTTAACTCAAACAATTCATCATAAATTGCGCAAAAAACTTAAAAAAATTTGCACAAAAAACTACATTTGCAAATTTAAGCAATAAATTGGTTTTCTATTCAACTTTTGAATGAGAATCGTATGCACTTATTGAATAAAACTTTTCTTTTGTACAAAATTTTTGATCTTTGACCAAAAAATATTAAGTACACAATTTTCGCATTTTTTTCTTTAATTTAATAAACTATTAAAAAAGCCAAACTTTATTTATTAAAAAAAAACAAACAAAATCCGGCCAAAAACTAATAAAAAATGCAAAATTTTATTTATAAAATGTCAAAAATCACAAAATCCAGCTAAATATTATCAGAAAGCACCAAAATAAAGTAATAAATTATTGAAAAAAGTATTTTTTTTGATAAAATCTGAAAAATCCGGCCATAAACTGTTGAAAATGAAATATTTTATTCATAAAATGTAAAAATAGCAAAATCCAACCATAAAATATCAAAATCATTGATGGGTTTTTCTATTTTTGACATTTGTTGTTGCAAAATAAACAAAATCAGGCCATAAACTGTTGAAAAATGTAAAATTATATATATAAAACGTCAAAAATAATAAAATTCGGCCATCAATAAAATGTCATAAATATTGAAATATTGTTAAAAGTACCAAATCATAAAACTGTTAAAAATATAAAACTTTACTCATAAATGTTAAAAATAGTAAAATCCGGCCTTGAAACATTAAAATATTCTTAAAAAGCAACAAAATCCGGCCATAACTATTGAAAAATGTAAAAAAAAAACTATTAAATCAATTTTAAAAACTGCAAAATCTGGTCATAAACTGTTAAAAAACGCAAAATTCTATTTAGTTTGTCTTTGAAAGATCAAAGAATTGTTAGAAAGCACTAAACTGTTAAAACAATTTTAAACAAATTAAAAAACAGCAAAAATATTCTATGAATTACCAAAATACTCTCAAAAAGCACTTAAATCGGGCCATAAATTGCTAGAAAGTGCAATTTCTTTTTATAAAATCTCAAAAATAAAAATTTCCGATCTTAAAACGTAAAAAATATTGTTAGAAAACACTAAAATTTAGTTAAATTTTATTAATAATTTTTAAAAGTTGCAAAATCCGGCTACAAAATATCAAAAAAATATTAGAAAACATCAAAATCCAATAAAACTGTTGAAAAGTGTAAAATTATATTTATGAAATGTTGAGAATAATAAAATTTGACTGTAAAATTTAAATACTGATCCAGTATTCATAAATTGTGTTCCTGCCCACCCGCCCAAGTGTTTGTTGTAAAGAAATTAATTACGTCATCACTCTTTTTAAACTAAATGACATTTGTCAGTCATTCTGTCATGTTTGTTAGCTGCAGAAACAGATAGGTGGTAGTAACTCCTATTTTATTTATGACAAACGCCAAAATGTGCACAATTTTAATTATAAAATTAAAGAATCCAACCATAAAGCATCAAAATGTAGTCAAAAAGCACCCAAATCTGGTCATAAACTGTTGAAAGTGCAAAAGTCTATCCAATAAGTGTCAAAAATAGCAAATTCCGACCAAAAATTGTTGAAAAGTACAAGATTCTATTCCTAAAAAGTATAAACTAACAAAATTTGTCTGAAAGTCACCAAAATCCAGCCATAAATTATATAAAAGTGCAAAAGTGTATTCGTAAAAAGCAAAATCCGCTCATTAACTGTTAAAAAGTGCAAAATTTTATTCAAAAAATGTCAAAAATAGCAAAATCCGCCTACAAACTGTTCAAATGTGCAAGATGACTCAGTTTAGTAATAATATGTCGCTTTGCAATTGACCACAATCAGTTTTATGACTACTAGAATGACAATTTGTCGCTTCGCGATTAATTGTAAGTTGGATTGACTCACTTTTGTAATAATATGTTGCTTCGCAATTAATTGTGAGTTGAAATGACTTAGTTTAGTAACAATATGTCGCTTCGCAATTGACCACAATCAGTTATGACTACTAGAATGACAATTTGTTGCTTGGCGATTAATTGCGAGTTGGAATGACTCAGTTTTGTAATAATATGTCGCTTTGCGATTAACCTCAATCAGTTATGATTAACAGAATGTCGAGTAAAGTCGCTTCATTGATAATTTGTTGCTTTGCGATTAATTTTGAAGCATCTAAATTAATTTTGTTGTAAATTGTTTGACAGTTTCAGTATTTTTTTTAAGTTTTCAGTAACTTTCGTGTTGTGATAATAATAAAAAAATAAACATTTTATAAAAATAAATAATAATTTTATTAAAATAAAAACATTAAACTAATTTGATTCAGTAAATAAATAATTAATACATAATATGGCAGTTAAATTGGATGAGGTAATGATGACTGGTTCAATTTATCGTCTACCAAGGGCAGCGACTCCTCCTGCAATTCCGGCGTATCCTTGGACAACGGGAAGATAGTCTTTTGCCTTATCGAGTGCATGATTAAATTTCTTTTCCTATAAAAGTATTAATTAAAAATATGAATACTATTTTGATAGAATACTTACAAATTTCCTCCATCTTTTACTCCCAGCTGATGATTCTCCTGTCATTACTGCCAAGACCAGACAGATGTAAACAAAAATAATTTTAAAATTCATTTTAAATATTTTTTGGATTGCTTGTAACTAGTAAGCAAGTTGATTGATTGATACTGAATAGCTATGGTCGGTGTAAATGCTTTTATATGTTGCGACGCGGTGAGTTGTAGAAAGCGGGGAAGTCCGCAATACGAGCTGTAAATAGGAAATTTCCTTACCAAATAGCGTTATCAAAAAGTGTGAAATAGGTTAATTTTGTTATGAATATAATTAATTATTTATTATTAATTTTAAATTTGTTTTAATTGAAAAATATAATTTAATTTAAATACTAATATATTAACAAAAAATTAAAACATTATTAGTTTCTATTTTATTATTAGATTGATCTCTTTATCCTCTCAAGGCATTGAATATTCGGACCCCTTGTATGATCTTAGGTCCATGTTTCTTCTGGAAACAAAAAAAAAACAATTTTTTTAATAAAGTATGCAATTTTTTTTAAACTTACACAAAGTTTTGTGTAAATCTACTTTGCTTAAAAATATAAAAGTAGTTAATGATGTTGTAAAGCCAATAATAAAAATAAAATAAAACTGGTAAGATTGCGGGTTATAATTATATTTGTATTTTGGGTCGCCTACCAAAAAGATTAAGAACCGCTGCCTTAGCCTCATTTGATAAAAGGCTTAATAATTTTGAAACTGATAATAAGAAAATTAATGCTTAAATCAAGCCTGAATATGCACAAATCTGCTTTCTATTAGCACAAATCAGGCCTTTCAAAGATTATGTTATGTCTTTTGTGCAAAATGTTGACGTTTTATAGTTATATTTGTCTTGTTTGGCATAAATACGGCTTTGTTAGTCTACAAATCCAGCTTACTGATACAGAAATTCGGCCATTTATACACTAATCTTGCATTAAATGCCAAAATCAAGCTTAAATATGCTTAAATCTGTTCTGTATTAGTACAAATCCGCTTTTTTAAAAGACAAAGTTTGGTCTTTATTACAAAATTTTAAATAATTAAATATAAATTTGGCCATTTATACACATTAAAATGCTCAAAACAAACCTTAGTAAACATAAATCCATTTTCTATTAGCACAAATCCGGTCTTTAAATAATAAAATTTGATTTTTTGTGCAAAATTTTAACTTTTGTTAGTTAAATCCGTCTTGTTTAGCATAAATACAGCTTATTAATCTATAAATCCGGCCTTTTGATCAAAAAATCCGGCTATTTATGCACAAATCCGGCATTTTATGCGCAAATTAAGCCTAAATATGCACAAATCCGGCCTTTAAATAGTAAAATTTAATCTGTTGTACAAAATGTTTTATAGTTAAATATGAATACCGGTCTCCTGATTCAAAAATCTAGCTATTTATACACAAATCTAGTATTTTACGCGCAAATCAAGCCTGGATATGTACAAATCCACTTTTTAGTAGCACAAATCCGGCCGTTAAATGATAAAATTTGGCTTTTTGTGCATAAATTTGACGTTTGATCCGTCTTGTTTAGTGAAAAAGCGGCTTCTTGATTTACAAATCCGGCCATTTATACACAAATCTGAAACTATAAGTTCAAATTAAAGTTGAATAAGCACAAAGAATATTAGTACAGACGGATGGTTTAAACTAGGGTTCCCGCTCACCCGCTCAAGTAATCAGAAGTAACACTCTGCAAACTTTAGAAGTCTGTGAGGAGAGGCAATAGTGAAATCAATTTTTTGATGACAAACACTTAGGCAATTCATGATTATCATTAAATAGTTTGAACTTTTTTAAACAGATTTTAGTACTTTGGTTTACAATCTTTGTGTTTTGTGGCCGGATTGTAGTGTTTTTGACATTTGATGACCGGATTTTGTATGCAATTTTTATGTTTTTTGGCAGGATTTTAATATTTTTGATATTTTATGGCCGGATTTTTATTGTTTTTGTTACAGTTTTTGAGTTTTTTGACATTTCATTGTTCTATGTTGCCGTTTTATAGCTAAAGACATTTTTTAAGTAACTTTTTATTAAATTTTCTTGCCGAATATATAGAATAATAGAAAACAATTGAAAACTTGCATTTTTTTGCAGAGATTAGGTTGAACAAATTTTGAAGTTGGGTCTTTAGTTTTGAGCAGCGGCACTTTTTGGGAGTGCGCCACTGGTCAACCCGATTACAAAATAAAATTAAATCTTGTCTTGATTGAAAGATCTATTTTTTGTTTACAAATTATTTTAAGTAATTTTTTCTTCTATCTGTACAAATAAACCAGTGACGGTTCGTCAAAGTTGCAAAAAAGGCAAAAGTAGTGTCGCGCCAAACCTATCTCCTCCTACATTTTTTTAGATAAACACCCGGGCATAGTCTCATTCAAAAGAGAGAAAAATTGCGCAAAAACTCTAGAAAATAATTTTTTGATTTTTTGCCCTAAACCCGATTTAGGGCTTCCCAAACTTGACCAATTTTTTAAAAATCTTATTAGAATATATGTTCATTCTGAGGTCACAATTTTGAAAATAATTTGCACCAACTATAGTTCAAATTTTGCCCAATAAATAATTAACCTCAAAATTATAATTAAAAAATAAAAAATAATTTTTTTATGGTTTTTTATTAATTTTAGAATTTTTGCGAAATAGTATTAAAGCGTTTAATTATGTTGAGGTCACAAATTGGCAAATATTTTTTTAAAATTTACACCAATTATAGTCCAAATGTTGTCCAATAGTGAACTAACCTCAAAATTAAATTTAAAAAATTGTAAATATTTTTTATGATTTTTTGCAAATATTAGAATTTTTCCAAAACTCTATTAGAACGTATGTTTATGCTGAGGTCACAATTCTAAAAGCATTTGTTCAAAATTTGCACCAATAATAGTCCAAATGTTGCCCAATAATGTATTAACCTCAAAATTAAATTTAAAAAATTGTAAATATTTTTTATGATTTTTTGAAATTTTTAGAATTTTGATAACATTCTATTAGAACGTATGTTTGTGCTGAGGTCACAATTTTGAAAATAATTTTTTAAAATTTGCACCAATTATAGTCCAAATGTTGCCCAAAAATGTATTAACCTCAAAATTAAATTTAAAAAATTGTAAATATTTTTTATGATTTTTTGAAATTTTTATAATTTTGATAACATTCTATTAGAACGTATGTTTGTGCTGAGGTCACAATTTTGAAAATAATTTTTTAAAATTTGCACCAATTATAGTCCAAATGTTGCCCAAAAATGTATTAACCTCAAAATTAAATTTAAAAAATTGTATATATTTTTAATGATTTTTTGCAAATTTTAGAATTTTTCCAAAATCCTATTAAACATATGTTTATGCTGAGGTCACAATTCTAAAAGCAATTTTTCAAAATTTACACCAATTATAGTCCAAATGTTGTCCAATAATGAACTAACCTCAAAATTAAATTTAAAAAATTGTAAATATTTTTTATGATTTTTTGAAATTTTTAGAATTTTTATAAAATTCTATTAGAACGTATGTTTATGCTGAGGTCACAATTTTGAAGATAATTTCTCAAAATTTGCACCAATTATAGTCCACATTTTTTTCAACAATGTATTAACTTAAAAATTAAATTTAAAATATTGTTAATATTTTTTTAGAATCCTATCAGACCGTATGTTTATGCTGAGACAACAATTTTAAAGATAAAGTTTTAAAACTTGCACCAATTTTAGTATAAATATTGCCTAACAATGTATTAACCTCAAAATTAATTTTAATATGACTATTTTACGATTAAACTTTAGACAATTCTTTAATATACTGTTTGTAACTGTCAAAATTGTGGTGACCTAATCTAACTCAAATACCATTTTAATGATAATTAACTCTAAAATCTTACATGTAAACTGTAAATATTTGACAAAATTTAAATAGTTTTTTGAGTAGAACAAGACAATAACAATTGAGCGAGGAGAAGAAACTTTATCAACTTTTGTCTGCGGGTAAAATTTTGACCATTTTTGAAAAAAAAAAAGATTTTGCAAAAATTCTTTGAAAGTGGGTTGTGTCTTCAACTTGTGAGTGCTTGCTCTGAGAATTGGGTAGCTTTATTAAAGACGATATCGAACTCTTTGACTACAATTGCAAATTTGCTGTCCGAAGCAGCGGTTTTGACATTGGAATTTTGGGTTTGAGCGGTAAATGTTGCTGGTTGTGTTTCTAATATGCAGTGGTTTGGGGTTTTGTAATCTAAACTGACATAGTTTGTTGCTAGCTATGGATGAAATATGAAGAGGACGAGGAGTTTAACGTCTTGTTGATTTTTTGGCCATATATGTGATTTTTTTCCGTTTTTAAATGGCATGTTTGGAGCTTTTGGTTAAAATGAGTATTAGTCTAAAGGAAACTCTTTCATCTTGAGTGTAGGACTCTCATCCACTAAATCTCCTTATCTGTATTCTTGGAATTGCAAGCTTATCTTCAGGAACACTTGCTTGGACGTTAGCTCTATGCTAGCGCCTTTGATGTTATTCTCTTTATCTCTATCATTCTCTTTATTCTTTGTTTGTAGGGTTTTTTGTACATATTCTTTGATTTTATTTTATGTGTTTAACTATATCATTGTTAGATGTTATTTTTGTGTCTATTTCCTTCTCTAATTCTAGATTTTCTTCTAGAAACTTCTGGCAGTTGAAAAGTGCATGGTCCGGTCTATCGGCATTCATAATTTTTTACGTTTTAGAGCAGGATTTTATTGTTTCTTTAACGTAAATCACAAAAATTTGTAGTGTTTCTAAATTTTTTTTGCTGGATTTGGTACTTATCTAACAGTTTTTGAATGTTCTAGCTAAATTTTCAAGATTTTATTATTGGATTTTGGATTTTTATTATTCAATTTTGTTATTTTTAACATTTTATCCGGATTTTTTATGTATTTCTTAAAATTATTGGCCGGTTTTCAATCAATTTAACATTTTGTGCCTGGATTTTAGTACTGTTTCCTATTTTATGACCGGATTTTTGCATTGTTAATACTTAATAAACGGGTTTTGATACTTTAAATTGGAATTTTGATATTTACTGGCCGGATTTTTTAATTTTTGTTATTTTTTAATTACATTTTGAAATTTTTTGATAAAATTTAATATTTTTGGCTTTTTATGGCCGCATTTTATTAAATAAATTTTAAGTTTTGTGGCAAGATTTTTTGTATTTTGAACATTAATTGGCCGGATTTTAATACTGTTTGCTATTTAAAATAATTCTGTACTAACTCATTTAACTCAAACAATTCATCATTAATTGCGCAAAAAACTTAAAAAATTAGCACAAAAAACTACATTTGCAAATTTAAGCAATAAATTGGTTTTCTATTCAACTTTTGAATGAGAACTGTATGCACTTATTGAATAAAACTCTTCTTTTGTACAAAATTTTTGACCTTTATCAAAAAAATTTAAGTACACAATTTTTGCATTTTTTTCTTTAATTTAATAAACTATTAAAAAAGCCAAACTTTATTTATTAAAAAAACAAACAAAATCCGGCCAAAAACTAATAAAAAATGCAAAATTTTATTTATAAATTGTCAAATATAACAAAATCCAGCTTTGAACCATCAAAATATTATCAGAAAGCACCAAAATAGAGTAATAAATTATTGAAAAAAGTAGTTTTTTTATAAAATTTGAAAAATCCGGCCATAAACTGTTGGAAATGTAATATTTTATTCATAAAATGTTAAAAATAGCAAAATCCAGTCATAAAATATCAATGCTGGATTTTCTTATTTTTGACATTTGTTGTTGCAAAAGAACTAAAATCTAACCATAAACTGTTGAAAAATGTAAAATTTTTTTTATGAGACGTCAAAAATAGTAAAATCCGGCCATAAATGCAATTTTTTTTTCATAAAATGTTATAAAATATTGAAATATTTTTAAAAGTACCAAAATCTGTTAAATATATACTTTACTCATGTAAAAATAGTAAAAGCCGGCTTTGAAACATTAAAATATTGTTAAAAAGCAACAAAAACCGGCCATAACTATTGAGAAATGTAAACAAACTATTAAATTAATTTTAAAAACTGCAAAATCTGGTCATAAACTGTTGAAAAACGCAAAATTCAATTTAGTTTGTCTTTGAAAGATCAAAGAATTGTTAAAAAGCACTAAACTGTTAAAACAATTTTAAACAAATTAAAAAATAGCAAAACTAGTCTATGAATTACCAAAATACTCTCAAAAAGCACCTAAATCGGCCCATAAATTGCTAGAAAGTGCAATTTCTTTTTATAAAATCTCAAAAATTAAAATATCCGATCTTAAAACGTGAAAAATATTGTTAGAAAACACTAAAATTTAGTTAAATTTTTTTAATAAATTTTAAAAGTTGCAAAATCCGGCTACAAAATATCAAAAAAATATTAGAAAACATCAAAATCCAATAAAACTGTTGAAAAGTGTAAAATTATATTTATGAAATGTTGAGAATAATAAAATTTGACAGTAAAATTTAAATACTGGTCCAGTATTCATAAATTGTGTTCCTGCCCGCCCGCCCAAGTGTTTGTTGTCAAGAAATTAATTACGTCATCACTCTCTTTAAATTAAATGACATTTGTCAGTCATTCTGTCATGTTTGTTAGCTGCAGAAACAGATAGGTGGTAGTAACTCCCATTTTATTTATGGCGGGAACACTATTTTAAACTACCGGCCAGGTATTTATAAACTGTGTTCCCGCCCACCCGCCCAAGTGTTTGTGATCAAAAAATTGATTAAGTCATCACTCTCTTTACACTTAATGATATTTGTCAATCATTATGTCATGTTTGTTAGCTGCAGAAACACGATAGGTGGTAGTAACTTCTAGTTCATTTATAACAAACACTTGGGCGGGAACAATATTTTAAACTATTGGCCCGGTATTCATAAACTATGTTTTTGCCTACTCGCCCAAGTGTTTGATAGCAAGAAATTAATTACGTCATCACTATCTGTAAACTTAATGACATTTGGCAATTAAAATAGTGTTTGCGCCCACCCGCCCAAACAAACATTTGGGCGGGTGGGCGGAAACACTATTTTAAATCATTGGCCCAGTACACATAAATTGTGTTTCCTCCCACCAGCCCAAGTGTTTGTTGGCAAGAAATTGATTACGTCATTACTTTCTCTAAACTTAATGACATTTACCAGTAATTCTAACATGTTTGTTAGCTGTTGAAACACAATAGGTGGTAGTAACTTTCAGGTTATCTATGCCAAACACTTGAGCGGGTGGACGGGAACACTATTTTAAACCACCGGCTCAGTATTCATAAACTATATTCCCGCCCACCCGCCCAAGTGTTTGTTATTAAAAAATTAATTACGTCATCACTTTTTTTAAACTTAATGACATTTGTCAGTCATTCTGTTATGTTTGTTAGCTGCAGAAACACGATAGGTGTTTGTAACTTCCAGTTTATTTATGACAAACACTTGGGCGGGTGGGCGGGAACACTATTTTAAACTATTGGCCGAGTATTTACAAACTGTGTTCTCGCCCACCTACCCAAGTGTTTGTTGGCAAGAAATTGATTACGTAATTACTAAGACCAAGTTTTTATGCTTTCTGACAATATTTTGATGTTTTAAGCCTAAATTTTGCAATTTTTGACATTTAATGTATAGAATTTTGCACTTTTAAACAGATTTTGCTCAAAATTTAATTTTTTGTGACAATATTTTAATACTACTATTTTATTGCCGAATTTTGCTATTTATTATTTTTAATGAACAGAGTTTTGCACATTTCAACAGTTTATGTCCGAATTTTTGTTAACAGAATTTTGCACTTTTTTAATAATTTATGGCTTTTTTAACAATATTTTGATGTTTTAAACCCGAATTTTGCTATTTTTAAGAATTTATGATTTTTTAAATTTTTTTGTTTGTTTGTAGCCGTACTTTGGGTTTTTTCTGACAATATTTTAAAGTTTAAAGCCAAAATTTGCTATTTTTGACATTTGATAAATATAATTTTGCACTTTTTAACAGTTTATGACCGGATTTTATTTTATTTTACCAGAATTTGGACATCATATGACTTGATATGCTATTTTTAACTTTTTATGTCCGCAGAGAGGTCAAATATTTGAATACTTGGGTGGGTGGGTGGGACTTTTATAACATGTAACCAAATCAGTAGTTTGGATTGGAGTGGCCCACCCACCCACCTAAATGTTAGTGTTCAAGAAGTTGGATAACGACCGTCTCTTGTGACCAAATGACTTCTAGCGTCCGCAGAGAGGTCAAATATTCAATCTCTAGATAACGAACACTTGGGTGGGTGGGTGGGACACTTTATAACATGATACCAAGTTAGTAGTTTGGATTGGAGTAGCCCACCCACTCACCCAAGTGTTAGTGTTTAAGAAGTTGAATCACGACCGTCTCTTGTGATCAAATGACTTCTAGCGTCCGCAGAGAGATCAAATATTCAATCTCTTGATAACGAACACTTGGGTGGGTGGGTGGGACACTTCATAACATGTAACCAAATCAGTAATTTAGATTGGAATGGCCCACCCACCCACCCAAGTGTTAGTGTTTAAGAAGTTGAATCACGACCGTCTCTTGTGATCAAATGACTTCTAGCGTCCGCAGAGAGGTCAAACATTAAATTTCTTGATAACGAACACTTGGGTGAGTGGGTGAGACACTTCATAACATGTAACCAAGTCAGTAATTTAGATTGGAGTGGCCCACCCACCCACCCAAGTGTTAGTGTTCAAGAAGTTGGATCACAATCGTCTCTTGTGATCAAATGACTTCTAGCGTCCGCAGAGAAGCCAAACATCCAATCTCTTGATAACAAACACTTGGGTGGGTGGGTGGGACACTGTATAACATGATACCAAATCAGTAATTTGGATAAGAGTAGCCCACCCACCCACCCAGGTGTTAGTGTTCAAGATATTGGATAACAACCGTCTCATGTGATCAAATGACTTCTGGCGCCCGTAGAGAGGCCAGACATTTAATCTTTTAATAACGAACACTTGGGTAGGTGGGTAGGTCACTTCATAACATAATACCAAGCCAATAGTTTGGATTCGAGTGGCCCACCCACTCACCCAAGTGTTAGTGTTCAAGAAGTTGGATCTCATGTGATTAAATGACTTCTAGCGTCCAAAGAGAGGTTAAATATTCAATTTTTTGATAACAAACACTTGGGTGGGTGGGTGGAACACTTCATAACATGTAACCAAGTCAGTAGTTTGGATTGGAATGGCTCACTCACCCAAGTGTTAGTGTTTAAGAAGTTGGATTACGACTGTCTTTTGTGATCAAATGACTTTTAGCGTCCGCAGAGAGGCCAAACATTCAATTTCTTGATAACGAACATTTGGGTGGGAAACTTCATAACATATAACCAAGTCAGTAGTTTGGATTGGAGTATAAATAATTTTTTTGTGCAGCTTTTGATAAATTTTATGATGGAAGTAGGTTTTTGTAAACATCTCGTACAATAAATGTGTTTTAACTGCAGTTTTTGAAATGTCGCAGCAACAATTAGGTTTTTTTGAACAATTTTATCTTTGTGTAATTGATAAATTTTATATAAAATTTTATTATAAATTTCTGAATGTGATTACGTTTTTGTGAACATTTCTTACAGTAAACGTGTTTTTAGGAGTTATTTGAGCGATTTTAGATTAATTTTGTGTAATCTCATTTATTATACAAATTTTTTTACAAATTTTATGATATAATTAGGTTTTTGTGAGGTTTTTATTGTGTAATTTTAGAGATATTTTTAACAATTATTTTGTATTTTATGATCAATTTAAGATTTGTTTTGAGTAATAAATGAGATTTTTGGTTTTTATGTAAACACTTCTTACAGTAAACGTGATTTCATTGTAGGTTTTGATATTTTTAAACAACAAATTGAAATACCAAAGCTACAAGTTTTTCTAAATCAAAATCTTGTGGAGTACTATAGTCATTATTTTTAGTTTTAAATCTTGTAGAATTCAAAACAAATTTCTAATTTAGTACTTTGTGGAATGCTAGAGGTACAAAATTGTCTAATACAAAACCTTGTGGAATATTGATTTATAATGTTTGTCAACTTCTGACATGTTTGGCAATTGATATGATTGAACGCTAATTTGTAATTAAGTTAATTTAATATTATTTTAAATTAATTCGAACAAACTAAATTTGTTGATTTAAACATTTTATATTTATTGAATTCAATAATACATTTATTCCATTTATTTTATTTCTAATCGCATCACTGATTTATTTTAAGAACTTTTATCTCTTTAACATAAAGCGATAATCGCAAGTCATTGTAGTTGTAAACAAGGTGAAATTTTTTACCTAAAAAAACGAATGCAATTTATATCTACGTAGTAAGATGAGTGTGTTAGTTCGCTACGCATTGTTTTACATTCGGTGGTCAATAATAATTGATTTAAGGGGTTCAAAATGATTGGAAAATTATGAAAATTTGTGAAAATGTGTATCAAGTATATGGTTAAGTGCGTGCTGATTATGAAGATGAATGGAATTGGTTTACGCATTGGATGATGTTGAAGGTATTTGTTAGATTGGAATGAGTTAAATTGTTGCTATTTCTATGATGTAATAAATTAAGAATGATTTAGGTTTTGTAGTAATTAAATGAATTCAATAGAATTGTTACAGCCAACAGTTATTATATGAAAATTTAATCTAAAAATATTGAATTAATTAACAATGAGGGAATGCACAATTATATTATAAACATAATAATTGATTATTTATACAAAACTATCAAGCATAATTGTTATAATGAATGCCGAATGCATTTGTTGTCTTTATTTATAATCTTGCAAGTTATTACTATTATTTCTAAAATGTTAGTAATAACTAATCAATAACTAACTAGCGTTGTTAGAATTTATTAATCAAATTTATTAGGGATTTTGTATTTATTTTATAATTTTTAAAAATAAAATGAATCATGCTGAATTTAAATTTGTATAGCACAACTCAAAATGATTTTATTTTGTAAGAAAAAATCAATTTATTTATAAACTAATGCACAAATTATTATTATACAACTTACTATTCTTTTCCATGTTCTCTTAAGTCCAGATGTTTCATGCCCTGATAGAATGACCAAAGCCAGTACAAAGTATAGTAAAAATATGTTTATATTCATTTCTGCTCTCAACTAAAGCAATGATTTCAATAAACATACAAATTGTTTAAATAAGCTTTATAATAATGACTAAAAATGTGCATAGATTTTAGTTGTATTATTTATATAGTTTGGAACAAATTGATTTGAAATAAAATGAAGGTTTTTTTGTATTTTAATTTGTTTACTTTAAATTTTTAGTGTTGCGGAACAAATTTACCTATTGGTTTGTTCACTATTTTGATTTTTTTGCGGGATATTAACAAATACTGAATAATGTTGATCACATGCTTATAACTAGGTTTTATTTGCAATAAATTTTTGTTGAATTGTCAAGGTGGCAAAATTAGAAATAATAGATTTAAATAATATTTATACTTCCGCAAACATGTCAGAATGATTGAGAAATGTCATTAAGTTCAAAGAGAGTAATGAGGGAGTTAATTTCTTAACAACAAACACTTGGGCGGGTGAGCGGGAACACAGTTTATAAATACCGGGTGTTTGTCATAAATAAACTAGAAGTTACTACCACCTATTGTGGTTCCACAGCTAACAAACGTGACAGATTGTGACATTAAGTTTAAAAAAAGTGATGACGTAATCAATTTCTTGATATCAAACTCTTGGGCGGGTGGGCGGGAACACAGTTTATGAATACCGGGTCGGTGGTTTAAAATAGTGTTCCCGCCTACCCGCCCAAGTGTTTGTCGTAAATGAACTGAAAGTTACTACCACCTATTGTGTTTCTGCAGCTAACAAACTTGACAGAATGATTGACAAATAGTCTTAAGTTTAAAGAGAGTGATGACGTTATTAATTTCTTGACAACAAACAATTGGGCGGGTGGGCGGGAACACAGTTTATGAATACTGGGTCGGTGGTTTCAATTAGTGATTACGATCACCCGCCCAAGTGTTTGTCATAAATGAACTGAAAGTTACTACCACCTATCATGTTTCTGCAGCTAACAAACGTAACAGAATGATTGAAAAATGTCATTAAGTTTGAAGAGAGTGATGACGTAATCAATTTCTTGATACCAAACACTTGGGCGGGTGGGCGGGAACACAGTTTATAAATACCTGGCCGGTAGTTTAAAATAGTGTTCCCGCCCACCCGCCCAAGTGTTTGTCGTAAATGAACTGAAAGTTACTACCACCTATCATGTTTTTGCAGCTAACAAACGTGACAGAATAACTGATAAACGTCATTAAGTTTAAAGAGAGTGATGGCGTAATTAATTTTTTGTCAACAAACACTTGGGCGGGTAAGCGGGAACACAATTTATGAATACTGGACCAGTATTAAAATTTTACAATCAAATTTTATTATTCTCAACATTTTATTAATAGAATTTTACACTTTTCAACAGTTTTATTGAATTTTGATGTTTTCTAATATTTTTTAAATTGTTCTTAACCGGATTTTGCAGTTTTTAGAATTTATTTAAAAAATTTATTTGAATTTTAGTGCTTCTTAACAATACTTTTGATGTTTTAAGACCAAATATTATTATTTTAAGATTATATAAAAAAAATGCACTTTCTAGCAATTTATGGCCCGATTTAGGTGCTTTTTGAGATTATTTTGATAATTCATAGCCAAATTTTGCTATTTTTGTGATTTGTTTAACATTTTTTTAACAGTTTAGTGCTTTCTAACAATATTATTTGATCTTTCAAAAACAGACTAAATAGAATTTTGCGTTTTTCTACAGTTTATGACCAGATTTTGTAGTTTTAAAAATAAATTTAATAGTTTTTTTACATTTTTCAATAGTTATGGCCGGATTTTGTTGCTTTTCAACAATATTTTGATGTTTCAAAGCTGGATTTCACTATTTTAAGCATTTTGTGAGTAAAGTTTTACATTTTTAACGGTTTTATGGTCGGATTTTAGTACTTTTAACAATATTTTGATATTGTATAACATTTTATAAAAAAAATTGCATTGATGGCCAAATTTTATTATTTTTGACGTTTTATAAATTACATTTTACACTTTTCAACAGTTTATGTCCAAATTTTGGTTATTTTGCAACAACAAATGTCAAAAATTGGAAAATCCATTAATGATTTTGATGTTTAATGACTGGATTTTGCTATTTTTAACATTTTATGAATAAAATATTACATTTTCAACAGTTTATAGCCGGATTTTTCATATTTCATAAAAAAATTACTTTTTTCAATAATTTATTACTCTATTTTGGTACTTTCTGATAATATTTTGATGGTTCAAAGCTGGATTTTGTTGTTTTTGCATTTTAGAGTTTTGCAATTTTTATTAATTTTTGGCCGGATTTTGTTTTTTTGTTTAATAAATAAAGTTTGTTTTTTTTAATAGTTTATTAAATTAAAGAAAAAAATGCAAAAATTGTGTACTTAATATTTTTTGGTAAAGGTCAAAAATTTTGTACAAAAAAAGAATTTTATTCAATAAGTGCATACAATTCTCATTCAAAAGTTGAATAGAAAACTAATTTATTGTTTAAATTTACAAATGTAGTTTTTTGTGCTAATTTTTTAAGTTTTTTGCGCAATTTATGATGAATTGTTTGAATTAAATGAGTTAGTACAAAATCATTTTAAACAGCAAACAGTACTAAAATCCGGCCAATTAATGTTTAAAATACAAAAAATCCTGCCACAAAACTTAAAATTTATTTAAAAAAGACCAAAATGCGGCCATAAAAAATCAAAAACATAAAATTCTTATCAAAAAATTAAAAAAAATGTAATTAAAAAATAACAAAAATCAAAAAATCTAGTAAATATCAAAATTCCAATTTAAAGTACCAAAATCCGTTTATTAAGTGTCAACATTGCAAAAATCCGGCTATAAAATAGCTGACAGTACTAAAATCCAAGCACAAAATGTTAAAATTATTGAAAACCGGCCAATATTTTTAAGAAATACGTAAAAAATCCGGCTGAAATGTTAAAAATAACAAAATTGGATAATAAACATTTAAAATCCAATAATCAAATGTTGTAAATTTAGCTAGAACATTCAAAAACTGTTACATAAGTACCAAATTCAGCAAAAAAATTTTAGAAACACTACAAATTTTTGTGATTTACGTTAAAGAAACAATAAAATCCTGCTCTAAAACGTAAAAAATAATGTATGTCTAGAAGACGATAGACCGGACCGAGCACTTTTCAACTGCCAGAAGTTTCTAGAAGAAAATCTAGAATAAGAGGAAGAAATAGACAAAAGAATAACATCTTACAATGATATAGTTAAACACATAAAATAAAATCAAAGAATATGTACGACAAACCCTATAAACAAAAAATAAAGAGAATGATAGAGATAAAAAGAATAACATCAAAGGTGCTAGCATAGAGCTAACGTCCAAGCAAGTATTCCTGAAGATAAGCTTGCAATTCCAGGAGTACAGATAAGGAGTTTTAGTGGGTGAGAATCCCACACTCAAGATGAAAAAGTTTTCCTTAGACTAATACTCAATTCAACCAAAAGCTCCAACCGTGCCATATAAAAACGAAAAAAAATCACATATATGGCCAAAAAATCAACAAGGCGTTAAACTCCTCGTCCTCTTCATATTTCATCCATAGCTAGCAACAAACTATGTCAGTTTAGATTACCAAATCCCAAACCACTGCATATTAGAAACACAACCAGCAACATTTACCGCTCAAACCCAAAATTCCAATGTCAAAACCGCTGCTTCGGACAGCAAGTTTGCAATTGTAGTCCAAGAGTTCGATACCGTCTTTAATAAAGCCACCCAATTCTCAGAGCAAGCAATCACAAAATTAAGTTGAAGACAGCCCCATCTATCAAAGATCTAGAAGATATAAAATTTTTGCAAAAACAATTTTTTTTTTCAAAATTGATCAAAATTTTACCCGCAGACAAGAGTTGATAAAGTTTCTTCTCCTCGCTCAATTGTTATTGTCTTGTTCTACTCAAAAAACCATTTAAATTTTGCCAAAGATTTACAGTTTACATGTAAGATTTTAGAATTAATTATCATGAGTTAGATTGGGTCACCACAATTTTGACAGTTACAAACAGTATATTAAAAAATTGTCTAAAGTTTGATCGTAAAATAGTCATATTAAATTTAATTTTGAGGTTAATACATTGTTAGGCAATATTTAGACTAAAATTGTTGCAAATTTTTAAAACATTATCTTTTGTTACCTCAGCATAAACATACGGTCTGATAGGATTCTAAAAAAATTTTAAAAAAATTCTACAAAATATTTACAATTTTTTAAATTTAATTTTGAGGTTAATACATTATTGGGCAACATTTGGACTATAATTGGTGCAAATTTTAAAAAATTACTTTCAGAATTGTGACCTCAGCACAAACATACGTTTTAATAGAATGTTATCAAAATTCTAAAAATTTCAAAAAATCATAAAAAATATTTATATTTTTTTAAATTTAATTTTGAGGTTACTACATTATTGGGCAACATTTGGATTATATTTGGTGCAAATTTTAAAAAATTACTATCAGAATTGTGACCTCAGCACAAACATACGTTCTAATAGAATGTTATCAAAATTCTAAGAATTTCAAAAAATTATAAAATATATTTACAATTTTTTAAATTTAATTTTGAGGTTAGTACATTATTGGGAAACATTTGGACTATAATTGGTGCAAATTTTAAAAAATTACTATCAGAATTGTGACCTCAGCATAAACATATGTTCTAATAGGATTTTGGAAAAATTCAGAAATTTGCAAAAAATCATAAAAAATATTTACAATTTTTTAAATTTAATTTTGAGGTTAGTACGTTATTGGGCAACATTTGGACTATAATTGGTGCAAATTTTAAAAAACTACTTTCAGAATTGTGACCTCAGCACAAACATACGTTCTAATAGAATGTTATCAAAATTCTAAGAACGTCAAAAAAATTTAAAATATATTTACAATTTTTTAAATTTAATTTTGAGGTTAGTACATTATTGGGCAACATTTGGACTATAATTGGTGCAAATTTTAAAAAATTACTATCAGAATTGTGACATCAGCACAAACATACGTTCTAATAGAATGTTATCAAAATTCTAAGAATTTCAAAAAATTATAAAATATATTTACAATTTTTTAAATTTAATTTTGAGGTTAGTACATTATTGGGAAACATTTTGACTATAATTGGTGCAAATTTAAAAAAAATTATTATCAGAATTGTGACCTCAGCATAAACATATGTTCTAATAGGATTTTGGAAAAATTCTAAAAGTTGCAAAAAATCATAAAAAATATTTACAATTTTTTAAATTTAATTTTGAGGTTAGAACATTATTGGGCAACATTTGGACTATAATTGGTGCAAATTTTAAAAAATTACTTTCAGAATTGTGACCTCAGCACAAACACACGTTCTAATAGAATGTTATCAAAATTCTAAGAATTTCAAAAAATTATAAATTATATTTACAATTTTTTAAATTTAATTTTGAGGTTAGTACATTATTGGGCAGCATTTGGACTATAATTGGTGCAAATTTTAAAAAATTACTTTCAGAATTGTGACCTCAGCACAAACATACGTTCTAATAGAATTTTATCAAAATTCTAAGAATTTCAAAAAATTATAAAAAATATTTACAATTTTTTAAATTTAATTTTGAAGTTAATACATTGTTGAAAAATATTTAGACTATAATTGGTGCAAATTTTGAAAAATTATCTTCAGAATTGTGACCTCAGCATAAACATACGTTCCGATAGGATTGTAAAAAAATCGAAAAATTTGCAAAAATCATAAAAAATATTTACAATATTTTAAATTTAATTTTGAGGTTAATACATTATTGGGCAACATTTGGACTATAATTGGTGCAAATTTTAAAAAATTACTTTCAGAATTGTGACCTCAGCACAAACATACGTTCTAATAGAATTTTATCAAAATTCTAAAAATTTCAAAAAATCATAAAAAATATTTACAATTTTTTAAATTTAATTTTGAGGTTAGTACATTATTGGGCAGCATTTGGACTATAATTAGTGCAAATTTTAAAAAATTACTTTCAGAATTGTGACCTCAGCACAAACATACGTTCTAATAGAATGTTATCAAAATTCTAAAAATATCAAAAAATCATAAAAAATATTTACAATTTTTTAAATTTAATTTTGAGGTTAGTACATTATTGGGCAACATTTGGACTATAATTGGTGCAAATTTTAAAAAACTACTATCAGAATTGTGACCTCAGCATAAACACATGTTCTAATAGGATTTTGGAAAAATTCTAAAATTTGCAAAAAATCATAAAAAATATTTACAATTTTTTAAATTTAATTTTGAGGTTAGTACATTATTGGGCAATATTTGGACTATAATTGGTGTAAATTTAAAAAAATTGCTTTTAGAATTGTGACCTCAGCATAAACATATGTTCTATTAGGATTTTGGAAAAATTCTAAAATTTGCAAAAAATCATAAAAAATATTGACACTTTTTATACGTTATTTTGAAGTCAGTACATTATTGGGCAATGTTTGGACTATAATTGGTGCAAATTTTGATAATTTATTTGCCAAGTTGTGACCTCAACATAAACATATATTCTAATAAGATTTAAAAAAAAATCTAAAACTTACAAAAAATCATAAAAAATATTTACAATTTTTTATATGTTATTTTGAGGTTCGTACATTATTGGGCAACATTTGGACTATAGTTGGTGCAAATTTTGAAAAATTATTTGCCAATTTGTGACCTTAACATAAACAAACGCTTTAATACTATTTTACAAAAATTCTAAAGTTAATAAAAAACCATAAAAAAATTATTTTTTATTTTTTAATTATAATTTTGAGATTAATTATTTATTGGGCAATATTTGATAGTTGGTGCAAATTATTTTTAGAATTGTGACCTCAGCGTGAACATATATACTAATAAGATTTTTATAAAATTGGTCAAGTTTGGGAGGCCTTAAATCGGGTTTAGGGCTAATAATGAAAAAATTATTTCCTAGAGTTTTTGTGCAATTTTTCTCTCTTTCGAATGAGACCTTGCCCGGTTGTTTATCAAAAAAAATGTAGGAGGAGATAGGTTTGGCGCGACACTAATTTTTGCCAAAAATTGTCTTTTTTGCATCTTTGACGAACCGTCACTGGTTTATTTGTACAGATAGAAGAAAAAATTCCTCAAAATAATTTGTAGACAAAGAATAGATCTTTCAATCAAGACAAGATTCAATTTTTTTGTAGCCGAGTTGACCAGTGGCGCACTCCCAAAAAGTGCCGCTGCTCAAAATTAAAGACCCAACTCTAAAATTTGTTCAGCCTAGTCTCTGCAAAAAAATGCAAGTTTTAAATTGTTATCTATTATTCTATATATTCGGCAAGCAAACTTAATAAAAAGTTACTTAAAAAATGTCTTTAGCTATAAAACGGCAACATAGAATAATGAAATGTCAAAAAACTCAAAAACTGTAACAAAAACAATAAATCCGGCCATAAAATATCAAAATTTTTAAAATCCTGCCAAAAAACATAAAAATTGCATACAAAATCCGGCCATCAAATGTCAAAAACACTACAATCCGGCCACGAAATTCAAAGATTGTAAACCAAATTACTAAAATATGTTTAAAAAAGTTCAAACTATTTAATGATAATCATGAATTACCTAAGTGTTTGTCATCAAAAAATTGATTTCACTATTGCCTTTCCTCACAGACTTCTAAAGTTTGAAGAGTGTTACTTTTGATGACTTGAGCGGGTGAGTGGGAACTCTAGATCAAACCAACCGTCTATACTAAATTCTTTGTGCTTTAATTTGAGCGTATAATTCCAGATTTGTGTATAAATGGCCGGATTTGTAAATCGAGAAGCTGCTTTGTCACTAAACAAGACGGATCAAACGTCAAAATTATGCACAAAATGCTAAATTTCATCATTTAACTGCCGGATTTGTGCTACTAAAAGGTGGATTTGTACATATCCAGGCTTGATTTGCGCGTATAATACTAGATTTGTGTATAAATAGCCGGATTTTTGAATCAGGAGACCAGTATTTATATTTAACTATAAAACATTTTGTACAACAAATTAAATTTCACCATTTAAAGGCCGGATTTGTGCATATTTAGGCTTATTTTGCGCATATAATGCCAGATTTGTGGATAAATAGCCGAATTTTTGGATAAAAAAACCGGATTTATAGATTAATAAGCCGTATTTATGCTAAACAAGACGGATTTAACTAATAAACGGTAAAATTTTGCACAAAAAATGAAATTTTATTATTTAAAGACCGGATTTGTGCTAATAGAAAATGGATTTATGTTTACTAAGGTTTGTTTTGAGCATATAATGTGTATAAATGGCCAAATTTATATTTAACTATTTAAAATTTTGTACTAAAGACCAAACTTTGTCTTTTAAAGGCCGGATTTGTACTAATACAGAACAGATTTGTGCATATTTAGGCTTGATTTTTGCATTTAATGCAAGATTTGTGTATAAATGGCCGGATTTCTGTATTAGTAGGCCGGATTTGTAGACTAACAAAGCCGTATTTATGCCAAACAAGACGAATATAACTATAAAACGTTAACATTTTGCACAGAAAATCAAACATCATCTTTGAAAGGCCGGTTTTGTGCTAAAGAAAGCAGATTTGTGCATATTAGGCTTGATTTAAGCATTAATTTTTCTATTATTAGTTTCAAAATTATTAAGCCTTATACCAAATGAAGCTAAAGCAGCGGTTCTTAATCCTTTTGGCAGGCGACCCAAAGTACAAATATAATTATAGCCCGCAATCTTACCAGTTTTATTTATTTTTATTATTGGTTTCACAGCATCATTAATAACTCTTATAGTTTTGAACAAAGAAGACTGTTAAGTTTATAGAAAGCAATGTTGAGAATCTGTTCTAATTCCTGTACTTATTTATTATTACGACAAAACAGGAAAATCTTGTTTTAGCTAAATAAGTAGATGGAAATGGCAGCAATATTACAACAAAAAATATTTAATATAAAATTTATTATAAATAATCGATTAAAATAACATTAATCAAGTCTTGAATCAATTAAAATTAAATGTAATACAAAAATACGCTATGTAATAGCAATAAATATTTCTTATGGGCACGAATACTGGCACTTAAATTTGTAAAGAATGAAGTATGGCATAAATGACATCAAAGAAATTTATCTTCTGCCTAGAGCGGCTACTCCTCCAGCAAGACCAGCGTATCCTTGGACCACAGGGAGGTAGTCTCTTGCCTTTTCGAGTGCATGATTGAACTTCTTTTCCTATAAAAAATTAAAAAAAAAAAATAATTTTAGCAAAAAATTAATTTTGTAAATTCATGTTTTTAAATCAAATAATAATTTTCAAAATTTATTATTTTCTACTTACAAATTTTCTCCATCTTTTGCTTCCGGCTGTTGTTTCCCCGGTCATGACTGCAAGGACGAGGCAAATGTAGACGAAAATGATTTTGAAATTCATTTTGTTGATATATGAATATAATCGCTTGTTGCAATACAGCTCTAGTCGATAATCTCGAAATGATTCACACTGAATTGCAATCGGCCGGCGTTTGTATTTATATGTTAGCCGAACTGGATATAACGGATTCAGGGGAAGTCCGCAAAACCAACGGCAGGAATCTCGGTTTTTATGCACCCGACGACCACTTTCTTTAATCAGTAATTTTTTTAATTAAACTTATTGTTTGTTGTAAGAGGAAGCGATAATGATTCATAATAATAATTAGTAGTTAAATTTATTTTAATAAAGTTAATTAAAAAGTAATAATAATTGTAATTAATTAAATGATATATTAAGGGTTAATAAATTAAATTTGATATATTTAATAACGTTGGAGAAACTAGTGACAAATATGCCTACGAGATAAAATCAACGGGCCGGAACCGAAACTATTGTAGCATATAACTTGGGAGGAATTGGTAGCCAGTCCATGTCTCCCTTATAATTGGCTAATTAATTTTCCCAAATGAACTGCCGTGACCGCCGGATACCGAGGATCAAGACACAAAGAGATATATTTTTTGCAATAACTATAAATTGAGCCCATATAAAACGTCAAACATTATTGTTTCCAGAGGTTTTAAATCCAACAAAAATATATATAACATTTACATTTTCCCCTCGTAAAATGAATGAATGAGAATAATTTTTACACGCATCCCACATAAATTTGAGGTGACTTAATATATGTTAACTTACAACCCCCTCAGTATATCATGTTTAGTGGCTTGTTTCCCCGTTATTGGTTCCATCTTAAATGGACCCGCGCGCGATTTATGCATTATAATCAACTGGTTTTACATTGCCATCAACCGAATAATCCATAATAGGTTATAAATTTGTTCTTATGGGGATGCAAAAACTTTCTTAAGTTTGATCTTGTTGCAAAGTAATGACATTTATGTGTCGCCGAGGGCGGGATTTGTGTTAAGTTATTGAGTAAAATTGTCGATTATGTGAAGACCTAAGCGGCATATAAATATGTTTTTTTCTATCGTTTCGAGAGGGCTAGTCTCGCGCAAAATTGCTTTCTATGATAATGGGCTCCTCGAACTTTATGTTAAAATTTATATACGTGCCTAATGGGAGGTGTAATGAATATAATACAACCGGCCCCAAATCATATATAACGCCGCTTCCATTATCCGTGTTTATACGCAAGATAATCTTAAGAACCCTTCCATATTTCACGCACTTATTATCAAAACACTTTATTGTTGTATCTTTAGTAAATTAGAAAATGTTTTGTAATATTATGAAATTGCTATTACAAGTTTATAGCAAATTGAACAAGTCGCCCAATTCAAATATCTAGGGTGCTCCCTGAATCAACAATGGGACCAATCGAAAGAAATTAGATCCAGAATAGAACAAGCTTGCACGGCCTTCAATAAAATGAAGCAAGTTATGTGCCACAGGTATCTTAATCTCAATCTGCGAGTTCGGTTGCTACGTTGTTATGTTTTCTCCATATTAATGTATGGCGCAGAGACCTGGACGCTCACAGATGCTATGTGCAAAAAGTTAGAAGCATTCGAGATGTGGTCATACAGAAGGATGCTACGTATAGTGTAGACAGATAGAATATCTAATGTCCAAGTTCTAGCACGCCTCAATAAGGACACAAAAATTCTATATCTTCTGAAAATATGCAAGCCATATCATGCGAGACTTGAAGTATAGATTACTGCAAAATATAATGCAGGGAAAGATAGCTGGAAGGCGAGGGCTAGGTCGCAGAAAAACGTCTTGGTTGAAAAACCTATGACAGTAGTTTGAGGTCAGCACTACAACTCTTTTTCGTAGAGCTGTCAACACGACCCAAATAATGTTGATGATCGCCAACGTTCATGGAGAACAAGGCACGTAAAGAAGATCAAATTTTACAATTTATAAACGTTTATAAAAAAAAATTAAATTTTATCAGTTTATAACAAACTTTTTATGCTTTTTTTACAATATCTTCATATTTTATGGCCAAATTTTGATATTTTTGACATTTTATAAATTGTGTTTTGCACCTTTGACAGATTATAGATGGGTTTTGCTATTTCTAACTATATTTTGAAATTTTATAGCCAGATTTTGCAATTTTTGCGATTTTATGATGTTTTAATAGTTTATTTTAGTGTTTTCTGACATTATTTTGATGTTTCAAGGCCGGATTTTGCTATTTTTGACGTTTCCAAAAATAATATAACCGGATTTTAACGCTTTCTAACAATATTTTGATGCTTCAATGCCGGATTTTGCTAATTTTGATATTTTATAAACAGAATTTTACATTTTTCAAAAATTTTATGACCGGATTTTGCTATTTTTGACATTCTATAAACAGTGTTTTACACTTTTTAACAGATTACAATTGTATTTTGCTATTTCTAACAAGTTTCATAACCAGATTTGTGGTTTTATGATTTTGCTTACATTTTTTAACAGAATTTTGGTGATTTATGACATTATTTTTATGTTTTAAGGCCGGATTTTGCTATTTTTGACATTTTATGAATAGATTTATGCAATTTTAACAATTTAATGGAGTATTTTAGTTTTTAACCGGATTTTGATTTTATCTAAAAATATTATGACCGGATTTTGTAATTTTTGACTTTTTATAAATAGAAATTTGCATTTTTAACATTTTAAAACTAAATATTGCTGCTTATTGACAATATTTTAAAATTTTAAGACCGGATTTGGCTATTGACATTAAATTCTGCACTTTTTAACAGTTTATGGCCATATTTTGGTGCTTTCTGACAAAAGATAATTTTGATTTTGTACTGTTGGGTAATTCTACGATAGTTTGGACAAACGTCCCACATTGACATCTCTGATTTTGCTCAAGTTTTCTTGTATTTTTCTTCTTTATGTTTGTTTTTTAAAATTGTCTTAAAAAAGCCGTAAAATTAGTAAAATTACGGAAAATTAAAAAAAATATCTTAAAAGTAACCTATTTTTAGCAATTATGTGTTATATTTTACTATCCAATTTGTTTTATTTTTTTAATCAAAGTACTATGTTTCAGGAGTATCATATTCAAATTTCAAGTCTTAAAGTTTAGCGGCATCAAAGATATCAAATTTACTATAAAATAGTATTTATTTCATTTTCCGCAGAAAAGACTATTTTTTGCTTATTTACAGCACAAAAACTGAAAGAAGACATTATATTGAGCAAAATTGGAGTTATTGATGTGGGGACGATTGTCCGAACTATTCTTTTGGAATTTTATTATTTTTTTTACATTTTTTGATGTTTTTAGGCATTATTTTGATGTTTCAAGGCCGGATTTTGATATTTTTGACATATTATAAATAGATATTTACACTTTAAACAGTTTATTTTGGGTTTTGGCCGGTTTTTGATTTTATCTAAAAATATGACCTAATTATTTTTGTTTTTTATAAATAAAAATTTACATTTAAAACTAAGTTTTGGTGCTTATTGACAATATTTTATTGTTTTAGACCAGATTTTTGACATTTATGAACGCAATTTTGCACTTTTTAACAGTTTATGGCTGGATTTTGGTGTTTTCTAACAATATTTTGATGTTTTAAGGATTGTGCTGATTTTGATATTTTATCAGTAGAACTTTACATTTTCAACAATTTATGACTGGATTTTCTATTTTTGACATTCTATAAATAGTGTTTTACACTTTTTGAAAGATTATAGTCGGATTTTGCTATTTCTAACAATATTTTGAAATTTTTTACAGAATTTTGGTGTTTTCTCAAATTATTTTTATGTTTCAAGGCCGGATTTTTTTATTTTTGACATTTTATAAGTAAATTTTTGCTCTTTTAACAGTTTATAGCAGTATTTTGGTTTTTGGCCAAATTTTGATTTGATCTAAAAATATTATGACCGGATTTTAGTACTTTCTGACAATTGTTTAAAATTTTAAGGCCGGATTTTGCTATTTTGGCAGGATTTTGCTGTTTTCAATTGCTTTTGGCTATTTTTTTTTTCTTAATAATAATTTAGAATTTTATGACCAATTTTACAAATTTAAATTTCAATGAAAAAAATTTTGCGTTTATGATCAAAATTTGTATGCATTTTTACAATATCTTTATATTTTATGCTATTTTTAACATTCTATAAATAGTGTTTTACATTTTTTGACAGATTTTGGTCGGATTTAACAATATTTTAATTTTTTTTGCTATTTTTTAATAATTTTTTTTGGTGTTTTCTAACATTATTTTAACAAATTTTGTTATTTTTGACGTTTAATAAATAGTTTTTTGCACATTTAACAGTTTATAACTGGATTTTAGTTTTTGGCCGAGTTTTAGTGCTTTTTAAAAATTGTTTAAAACTTTAAGGCCGGATTTTACAATTTTTGATTTTTTATGTAAAGAATTTTGTGTTTTATCAATTTACGACCAAATTTGTATGCGTTCTTAAAATATCTTCATACTTTAGGGCTTGATTTTGCTATTTTTGACATTCAATAAACACTGTTTTGCATTTTTTGGCAGATTACGGTTACATTTTGCTATTTCTAACAATATTTTGAAATTTTATAACCGGATTTTGCTATTTTTGATATTTTATAAATAGATTTTTGCATTTTTGAAAGTTTATAGCTAAATTTTGTTTTTTTTTATTTGCTTTTTGAATAGTTTAAGCATATATTTTGGTGGTTATATAATATTTTTATACTTTATTGGCCGGATTTTGCTATTTTTGACATTTATGAATGCAATTTTGCACTTTTTAACAGATTTTGGTGCTTTTAACAATAAGATATTTTTTTATTAATAAAGCTTTTGTTGGTTTAAACTATTTTTGGCAAGGTTTTGGTTCGTATTGACATAATTTTAATCTTTTATGATTGGATTTTGTTATTTTTGACAATTTATAAATAGAACTTTGCACTTTTTAACAGTTTATAACCGGATTTTGTTGTTTCCTAACAATATTTTGATGCTTCAATGCCGGATTTTGATGTTTTATTAATAGAATTTTACATTTTCAACAATTTTATGACCGGATTTTACTATTATTACATTATATTTTGCACTTATTGACAGATTATGGTTGGCTTTTGGTTTTTCTAACAAGATTTTAAAATTTTGATGTTTTTGGGATGTCATAATTTTTTTACATTTATTAACAGATTCCAGGCATTATTTTGATGTTTTAAGGCCGGATTTTGACATTTTTGACATTTTATAAATAGATCTTTGCACAGTTTATATCTGAAGTTTGGTTTTTGGCCGGTTTTTTATTTTATCTAAAAACATTTTAACCAAATTTACATTTAAAACTAAGTTTTAGTGCTTATTGACAATATTTTATTGTTTTAAGACCAGATTTGGCTATTTTTGACATTTATGAACGCAATTTAATTTTTTTATGGCCGGATTTTGGTGTTTTCTAACAATATTTTGATGTTTTAAGGCCGGATTGTGCTGATTTTATTATTTTATCAGTAGAACTTTACATTTTTAACAATTTTATGATTGGATTTTTTATTTTTGACGTTCTATAAATAGTGTTTAACACTTTTTGACAGATTATAGTCGGATTTTGCTATTTTTAATAATATTTTGATTTTTTTTACAGAGTTTTGGTGCTTTCTGAAATTATTTTTCAAGGCCGGATTTTTTTATTTTTGACATTTTATAAATAGATTTTTGCAATTTTAACAGTTTATAGCAGTATTTTGGTTTTTGGCCAAATTTTGATTTTATCTAAAAATATAATGACCGGATTTTAGTACTTTATGACAATTGTTTAAAATTTTAAGGCCGGATTTCGCTATTTTGGCAGGATTTTGCTGTTTTCAATTGCTTTTAGCAATTTTTTTTTTTTTTATAATAATTTAAAATTTATGACCAATTTTACAAATTTAAATTTTAATGAAAAGAATTTTGCTTTTTATCGGTTTATGAACAAAATTTGTAAGCATTTTTACAAAATCTTCATATTTTATGCTATTTTTGACATTCTATGAATAGTGTTTTACATTTTTTGACAGATTTTGGTCGGATTTAACAATATTTTAATTTTTTTTGTAATTTTTTTAATAATTTTGGCCGGATTTTGGTGTTTTCTAACAATATTTTGATGTTTTAAGGCCGGATTGTGCTGATTTTGTTATTTTATCAGTAGAACTTTACATTTTTAACAATTTTATGACTGGATTTTTTATTTTTGACATTCTATAAATAGTGTTTTACACTTTTTGACAGATTTTAGTTAGATTTTGCTATTTCTAACAATATTTTATAATCGGATTTTGGGATTTTATAAATTTTTTAACAGTATTTTGGTGTTTTTTGATATTATTTTTATGTTTCAAGGCCGGATTTTGCTATTTTTGAAATTTTATAAACAGATTTTTGCACTTTTAAAAGTTAATAGCTGGATTTTAGTTTTTGGCAGAATTTTTTTTTTTTTACTTTGAGCATTACACTCATTAAGTCACAACCATGTATATTAAATGTGAATTTTACAAATTTTACAAATATCCATGCCTTACCCGAGATTCGAACCTAGGATCTTCGGTACCGTAACTAGTCTTAGCTGGAATTTGATTTTATCAAAAATTTTTTGTTGTTTTTGACTTTTTATAAATAAAAATTTGCGTTTTAAATTTTGGTGTTTATTGTCAATACTTTTATACTTTTAGGCTTGAATTAGAGTTTTGCATTTTTTAACAGTTTATAGCCGGATTTTGGTGTTTCTAACAATATTTTGATGTTTTAAGCAGGAATTGTGTTGATTTTGATATTTTATCAGCATAATTTTACATTTTCAACAATTTTATAACCGGATTTTGGTATTTTTGACATAATTTTGGTATTTACTTTACTGGATTTTACCATTCTTCACGTTTTATAATTAGAATTATAAATTTTTTAATAGTTTTTAGCAAGTTTTGGTTTGTTCAATAAAATTTTGACTTTTGATAGTTGGATTTTGCTATTTAAAATAGTTATAAAGGCCAGATTTTGTTATTTCTTTACAATATTTTGATATTCTATAGCCGGATTTGCTGTTTTTAAGATTTCTTAATTTTTTTACAGTTTTTAACAGTTTTAGGCCAGATTTAATGGTTTCTGATAGTAGTTTGGTATTTTTTTTAAATAATTTATGATCGGATTTTGTTATTTAGGACTTTTTATGAATAGAGTTTTGCATTTTTTTTGCTGAAAAATTATAATTTTAAACCACCGACCATTCAGTATTTATAAACTGTGTTCTGTCATGTTGGTTAGCTGCAGAAACACTTCTCCCTTCTCAATATTTTGCGGTAAAGCCCAAAAATCCTAGCTATGCCACTGCTCACAAAATTTTAGGCAATTCTTGCTGAAATTTCTATCTACTTATACCAAATTTTCCTGTTTTGCTGTCATAATAAATAAGTACAGAAATTTGAATGGATTCTCAACATTGCTTCCGGTGTATACTTTCTATAAACACTTTGTGTAAGTCTTCTTTGTTCAAAAATATAAGGGTAGTTAATGATGCTGTGAAGCCAATAATAAAAATAAAATAAAACGGGTAGGATCGCGGGCTTTAATTATATTTGTAGTTTAGGTTGAGAACCGCTGCCTTAATTTTATTTGATATTCTTCTTCTTCTAGTGTATCTTCATTACTGGAGGTTTGCAACCACTTCCTTAAACAAATCTCTGTCCGCAGCTTTCCAAAACAGTTAGCCCACATTTAGTTCCGTCCAATTTTTGATATTCTTCAGCCATGACAGCGATCTTCTTCAATGCGGCCTTCTATGATGAGTCTCTGCTATTGCGGATAATATGTCCAAGATAGGTAGTTTTTCGTTGTTTTATCAGTCGCAGTAATTCTCTATCTTGGTTCATGATCTCTAAGACTTTTGTGTTCCGTACCTTCTTAACCCATGAAATTCTGAGCATTTTCCGATAGACCCACATCTCAAACGCTTCAATCCTTTGTAGTTCCGTTACTTTGAGGGTCCATGTTTCCATACCGTATAATAGTACAGAGTGAATGTAGTATTTTACTGCTCGGTATCGTGTTGTTAGATTTAGGTTTTGGTTGCATAGCAATTTCTTCTACTTTGAAAATGTGTTCCTAGCATGTTCTGATTTCTTGAGCTGGATCCCATTTTTTGTTCAGCATGGTACCTATATACTTAAGTGTTTTGACTTGCTCAATAACCTCAGTTCCAGTAGTAATTCTTACTATCTTTTCGAGCTTGCTGACTGCCATAGTTTTTGTTTTTTTTGCATTGATCTTTTGTCTCGCACCTCGTTGAATAATTGCTGAAGGTCTTCCTCATTTTCTGCTAGTATTACAGAGTTGTCTGCGAATCTTATATTATTCACATATTTGCTATTGATCTTTATACCTATATCTTTCCCGTCGAATGCTTGCTTGAATATTGTTTCCGAGTATCGATTAAACAGCATGGGGGACAAAATGCATCCTGGTCGTACTCCTTGCTTAATTGGTATTTCTTTGGTTTCGTCGTTGGCAACTTTGAGTGTGGCACTTTGATTTCAGTATAGATTTTGTATTATGCGGAGATCTTTTTCATCCAATCTAGACTTTTCTAACATATCTATCATTTTATCATGGCGCACTGTATCAAAGGCCTTCTCATAGTCGATGAAGCATAGATATACTGTTTTTTGATGGTCTAAACATTTTTGAACAAGAATCTGCAGCGCAAATAGTGCTTCGCGTGTTCCTAATCTGTTACGGAAACCAAGTTGGGTTTTACTGATCTCACTTTCACATTTTTTGTACACACGTTGTTGGATTATTTTAAAAAGAATTTTAAGACATGACTCATTAGTCTGTTTTCTTTGAATTTTCTAGCATTTGGCTTTTTGGGTATTGCAATAAATTCTGATTTTAGCCAATCGTTAGGTATTTTCCCAGTATCGTAAATCTGATTGAACAGTTTTACAAGAATGTCAACATTATCATCATCTATTAGTTTGATTACTTCAGCGTATACCTGATCTGGTCCACATGCTTTGCCTGTTTTGCTGGTTTTGATAGCTTGTATTACTTTGTCCTTTATTATAGCTGGACCACTCACCTCCCGTACGTCTTTCTTTTCTGTTCTTCTATCAAAAATTTTTGTTTTATAGATTTTTTCCATGATCTCGTTATTCCTTGCTTTTCAAGTCTCACTTTGTTGTTTCCATCAGTTAGAACAGGTATTGGCATTTTCTTGTATATGCCTGCAGTTTTCTTTAGTTTCCAATGTAGGTGTAATGTGTCATTCTTCTCCAGGTCTCAAGCCATTTTTCTTTAGCGGCGTTTATAGATTTTCGTATCTCTTTTTAGATGCTTCTCTATCTTCCAGGATCTGTATTTTTGCATTCTCTTCTGTAGTTTAGGAACTCAAGTATTTCATCTGTCATCCATTTTGTTTTGGATCTTCTTTTTACTGTCCCTATTCTTTGTTTTTTGATTTTTACAATACTTTGCTTTAATGCCTTCCACTTATCGTCTGTGTTGTTGTTGTTGTTTGTGTTTTTTAATGTTTTGTTAAGTTCAGTTGCAACTTCCGTTCTAAATGTAATGTCTTTTAGTCGTCCGATGTCTATTTTTGCATTGGATCGTGGTCTTTTTATTGCCTTGAGTTTAAGTTTAAAGTTTACGACAACTGGGTTGTGGTCTGAATGTGCATCTACACCAGGGTAAGTTGTAGCACTCTGTATTTCTGTTTTGAACTTTTTATTTATTAAAACGAAGTCTATTTGGTTTCTAACTATTCGGTGGTGATTTGCACGTATAAAAGCGTCTAGGTGGTAATTTGAACCAAGTATTGCAGACTGCATATTCTTCTTTACTGCACAATTGAACTAGTCGATCACCTCTTTCATTCCGCGTACCAAATCCACATTCTCCTACTATGTCGTGTACTTTTCCCTTGCCGATCTTAGCATTAAAGTTGCCGATAATAAGATTAACATGATGGGGTTTTGTAGCTGAAGTAATTTCTTTAATTTGTGTGTAAAATGATTCTGCTTTTTTCTCGTCTTTGTCTTATTTGATATAAGGCTTAATAATTTTGAAACTGATAATAGGAAAATTAATGCTTAAATCAAGCCTGAATATGAACAAATCTGCTTTGTATTAGCACAAATCCGGCCTTTCAAAGACGATGTTTGGTCTTTTGTGCAAAATGTTCACGTTTTATAGTTACATTCGTCTTATTTGGCATAAATACGGCTTTGTTAGTCTTCAAATCCGGTCTACTGATACAGAAATCCGGCCGTTTATACAAAAATCTGACATTATATGCAAAAATCAAGCTTGAGTATGCATCTGTTCTGTATTAGTACAAGTCTGGCTTTTACAGAACAAAATTTGGACATTTGTACAAAATTTTGATGTTTAATACGTTTTGTTTAGCATAAATCCTGCCATTTATACACAAATCTGGTATTATATGCTTAAAACAAACCCGAGAGAACATAACTTCATTTTCTATTAGCACAAACTTGGTCTTTTACGGTTTATTATTCTATAAATCTGTTTTTTTTTTCAAATATCCGGTTATTTACACACAAATCTGGCATTATATGCGCAAATTAAGCCTAAATATGCACAAATCCGGCCTTTAAATGGTGAAATTTAATCTGTTGTACAAAATGTTTTATAGTTAAATATAAATACCAGCCTTCTGATTTAAAAAGTTGGCTACTTATATACAAACCTAGTTTTATTCGCGCAAATTAAACCTGAATATGTACCTTCTACTAGCACAAGTCCGGCCTTTAAATGATGAAATTTGGTCTCTTGTGCAAAACTTTGACGTTTAATAATTAAATTTGTCTTGTTTGGTGAATAAACGGCTTCTTGATCTATAAATCTGGCATTATATATTATATACGCAAATCACAATAAACATTAGTACGGACGGATGATTTAAACACGCCCAAGTGTTAATTATTGAAAGATTAAAAGTAACTCTTCTCTGTAAACTTTAGAAGTCTGTATGTGAGGGGAGGCAATAGTGAAACCAATTTCCTGATGACATACACTTTAATTAATGATTACCATTAAATAGTTTAATTTTTTTTAACAGATTTTAGTACTTTGGTTTTCAATCTTTTAGTTTTGTGGCCGGATTGTAGTGTTTTTGACATTTTATGGCCGGATTTTGTAAGCAATTATTAGGTTTTTTAGTCGGATTTTAATATTTTTAACATTTTATAGCCGGATTTGATGTTTTTTACAGTTTTTAAGATTTTTGACCGGTTTTTTGAATTCCATTATTCTATGTTACCATTTTATAGCTAAAGACATTTTTTAGCCGGATTTTGGTTTCTTTTTTTAAGTTTTTTCCGCGAGTTTTACTGTTTTTAACATTTTCTGGCTCAATTTTGTACTTTTTTTAGAGTTTTTGGTAGGATTTTTGATATTTTATAAATTTTAATATTTTTTAGATAATTTTTTAATTTTTACTAACTTTGCGGCAAAATTTTAGCGTTTATAACATTTTTTTGCTGGATTTGGTACTTTTCTAACTGTTTTTGAATGTTCTAGCTAAACTTTTGATAGTTTATTATTGGATTTTGGATTTCTATTATTCAATTTTGTTATTTTTAACATTTTAACCGGATTTTTTACGTGTTTCTTAAAATTATTGGCCGGTTTTCAATAATTTTTAACATTTTGTGCTTGGATTTTAGTACTGTTTGCTGTTTTACATTTAATTGTTTACACTTAATGAACGGATTTTGGTACTTTAAAGTGGAATTTTGATATTTACTGGCCGGATTTATTTATTTTTGGTATTTTTTAATTACATTTTGAAGTTTTTTGACAAGAATTTAATATTTTTGGTCTTTTATGGCCGCATTTTAATCTTTATTAAATAAATTTTATGTATTGTGGCAAGATTTTTTGTATTTCTAACATTAATTGACCGGATTTTAGTACTGTTTGCTATTTAAAATATTTTTTTCTAGTCAGTTGTTTTAACTAAAATACTAAGAAACTTGAATTTTTTGAAAAAATAAAATAAAAAGCCAATATAATTTGTTCAAGCTGTTAACGCAATATTAGGAAAAACGTTGAATTGTTTGTTTTTCTTAATAGGGGGCATTGCGTTAACATCATTGACACATTAGTAAACATACATTGTTTAATAGTTACAGTGATTTCATGTAAATTGTTTCTTCGACCAGTGAGATGCTAGTTACACTGATGATAGGTGCATACCCTGAAACACGAGTGTATGTGTCTCTTACTGGATGAAAAGACAATTTACATAAAATACGGCATTTATTAATTTTAATATTTTTATACTTTACAGGCTCTTTTAAACAGTTTATAGCCGGATTTTGGTTTTTCTAACAATATTTTGATGTTTTAAGGCCGAATTGTGCTAATTTTGATATTTTATTAGTAGAATTTTACATTTTTTAATTGGATTTTGCTGTTTTTGACATGGTTTTGGTACTTACTTTACCGGATTTTACTATTCTTGACGTTTTATAAATAGAATTATACATTTTTTAACAGTTTTTGACAAATTTTGATTTTTTATAGCCGGATTTTGATATTTTTGACGTTTTATAAATAGAATTTTAAATTTTTTACTATTTATAAAGGCCAGATTTTGGTATTTTTTACGATATTTTGATATTCCATATATTTTTTTTAAAATTTAATACATTTTGTTACAGTTTTTAACAGTTTAAAGCCGGAATTAGTGTTTTCTGACAGTATTTTGATGTTTCAAGACTGAGTTTTTGTTTTTTTTTTGACATTTTATAAATAGAGTTTGGACGGATTTTGTGGTTTTTTATAAAAATATTTTAATTTTTTATTTATAACTTTTTATTAATAGAGTTTTGTATTCATAAACTGTGCTTTTGCTCACCCGCTCAAGTGTTTGTTGTCAAGAAATTAATTACGTCATCACTCTTTTTTAACTTAATGACATTTGTCAATTATTCTGACATGTTTATTAGCTGCAGAAGTTTATTTATGACAAACACTTGGTGTTGTACCGTCTCAGTATTCATAAACTGTGTTTTCTACCTCAAAAGTATGTCGTCTAAAAAGCAACTTAATCATCAAATAGTGTTATACTAATAGCTTTTAAAATGAAGCACTAAAATATTCAAAATTATATAATTCATAATTTATTGCGAATACAAAATAAAACTAGAATGATTTGTGTCTGGTAAAATAGACGATAAACAACATCTAATTCTGATTTATCTGTCTCACATTGCCCCACATATCCCCGGTATTTAGTGACTCCTTGATCCCTCCACGCGAAATATACGCACTCGTAATTCATACACGCGCCTGCAAATGCAACAAAGGAATCCACGGAGGGATACAGCAATTCCTAACGAATACTGTTTATAATTAGATTACTTTTATTTATGGACGAGTTTCGGCTATTCCATAAGCACAATGCTTATTTCCTTAAGTACACTCGAAATGCCTTTGTGCGAGTGAGCCATCTGCATGTAAAGAGGACGCCAACTTTAGGGTGGGCCAAGAGAGTTCCGTTTGAAAAATAAGAAGGATACATTTGCATAAAAAGACCTTTGCCTTGTGGTGTCTAATTTGACGGAAGGTCATTCGCGTTGTACATGGAACTACCCGAATAATGGGTCACCGGATTAGGGGATGCGTTTCCGTTTTTGATTGCGTAATATGCTACTATTATTCAAAGTCTTTGTTCTATTCAACAGTTGTATAGATAAGTAAAAAAATAATTTGCAAATGAAAATAAATAGCGATAAAAGCTCAATATGTAAAAGCTTATTGAACAATACACAACCCTGAAAGTATTTTCAAGTTATCATAAAGTTGTTCCGAAAACCTCTTACGAAAGTTAGTTTTCCATTACAGAACTGAATAATTAATAAAGTGTAAAATATACACACTCGTATAAAAATATCTATTGATTCAAGTTTTGGCGCTCAATTGGGGAGCTTAATGCGTCCCCTCTCCTATAGAGTTACTGAAAGACCGTTCTGCAGTGTTCACTGCAGATGCTGCAGCATTGGGGGTTTTGGGAGGCTGTACTGAGTACACATTGGGGAGCGAATGCTGACAGGACCATCTATACACATATATAGACCGGAATTATTCAATCTTTCGATCAAACCATCTGCATCGGTTTTATGACCGCTTTAGCACCCTACAAGTGTTTCTTATAGCACCATCCGAAGACATCAACTGGATTGATATAGCGAGACAGTTTTGCATAAATTTTCGCGTGGGTATTAAATATGTAATGAGTTGTAGCGGGCTTTGTTTATGTGCGAAGCGAGCTTTATTATTCACATACTTAATTATGATTTTATGTACCACGATCGCAAGCGTAAATTTTATCTTTTAAAAAAATTTGCTTTTATTTATTTGTTTAAAGTTTTTTTTAATAAAAAAGTAATTTTTTTGATATTGACTTTAAAATTAACATTTCATCTATTGCTTAATGATTTGCCACAATACGCAATTATCACTGCACACATTTAACCTGCATTTTTACAAAAATACTAAAATCCATTTATAAAGAGTTTAAAATAACAAAATTGATTTATAAAAAGTAAAAATCCAAATATAAAACGTGAAAAATTTGGTCAGAAAATTTTAAAACTGTAATATAAGTACGAAATCCGGCAAAAAATGTTAACAACACTAAAATTCAGCCTCAAAATTTGAAAATGATGTACAAAAATACTAAAACCCGGCTATAAAATATGAAAAATCCGACCAGAAAGTTCAAAAATTACATATAATTATAAAATGTTAAAAATCCGGTCAGAAAAATTAAGAAAATTGTTAAAAAACAATAAATTTGGCTATAAAATGTTAAAAATATTAAAATCCGGCCAGAAAACATAAAAAATACTTACAAAATTTGACTATAAAATGTCAAAAACACAAAAATCCGGTAACAAAATGTTTTTGTGAGATTAATTATGGTTTATTATTATATTAAATTTATTACATTCGGGGCGTTATGAGTGGAAATTAAAATTTATATCGTCTTTTTGTGATGACTTTGTTGTTACCAAAACTTAGCATAATATATGTAATGTAGTTATAATCAGAAGGTTTATAAAGCAGAATTATTGGCTTTTAAATCTCGGGCGTTATAATACTATTATTGCACGAAATGCATAAATAACTATAGAATTTTGTTATTTAGGTCACAGTTATATGCTATACTATAATATTTTTGTAAATATATTACTAAATCTATAACATTCAGGGCGTTATGAGCAAGCGTTATTTTTTATAACGCTCTTGTTACTATTGAGGCATTTGTACTAAAAAGATTTAAAACTTGACAATATTTTTTAGAATAATTGAAACTATTTTCTTTTGAAACAATCACTAAATTTTGCCTAAAACAAAAACTAGTCAATCAATTTTTATCAAATTTGCTATGGAATATGTTTATTAAGTACTTTAAAAGTTGGCGGTGATAAACAAATAAAATTTATATTAAAAGTGATTTTTTTTTAAGTTTAAAACTATTTTTTTTTTCAATCATTAAATTTTGAACAAAACAAAAACCAATCGATCAATTTTGATCAAATTTGCTATGATTAATGTTTATTAAGTATTTTAAAAGTTTGCAATATTGGATAATAAAAATTAATACTGACAGTATTTTTTAGATTTTTTTGAAACTTTTTTTTTTGGACTAATCACTAAATTTGGAATAAAACAAAAACCGATCAATTAATTTTGATCAAATTTGCTATAAAAGATGTTTATTGAGTACTTTAAAAGTTGAAAACATTGAAAAATCAAAATTTATACTGTCCGTTATTTTTTAGAATGTTTAAAACTATTTTCTTTTGGACCAATCACTAATTTTTGAACAAAACAAAAACTAATTGATCAATTTTGATCAAATTTGCCATAAACTATGTTTATTAAATATTTTAAAAGTTGGTAGTATTGCATAATCAAAATTATTACGCATTGTATTTTTTTAGAATTTTTGAAAATGTTTTTGTTTGATCAACCACTAAATTTTGAATAAAACAAAAACCAATCGATCTATTTTGATCAAATTTGCTCTGCACTATGTTTATTAAGTATTTTAAAAGTTGGCAATATTACATTATCAAAATTATTACGCGCAGTATTTTTTTAGAATTTTTGAAACAGTTTTTGTTTGATCAACCACTAAATTTAGAATAAAACAAAAACCAATCGATCAATTTTGATCAAATTTGCTATGCACTATGTTTATTAAATATTTTAAAAGCTGGTAGTATTGCATAATCAAAATTATTACGCATTGTATTTTTTTAGAATTTTTGAAAATGTTTTTGTTTGATCAACCACTAAATTTGGAATAAAACAAAAACCAATCGATCTATTTTGATCAAATTTGCTCTGCACTATGTTTATAAAGTATTTTAAAAGTTGGCAATATTACATTATCAAAATTATTACGCGCAGTATTTTTTTAGAATTTTTGAAACAGTTTTTGTTTGATCAACCACTAAATTTAGAATAAAACAAAAACCAATTGATCAATTTTGATCAAATTTGCTCTGCACTATGTTTATTAAGTATTTTAAAAGTTGGCAGTATTACATTATCAAAATTATTACGCGCAGTATTTTTTTAAAATTTTTGAAACAGTTTTTTTTGATCAACCACTAAATTTAGAATAAAACAAAAACCAATCGATTAATTTTGATCAAATTTGCTCTGCAGTATGTTTATTAAGTATTTTAAAAGTTGGCAGTATTACATTATCAAAATTATTACGCGCAGTATTTTTTTAGAATTTTTGAAACTGTTTTTGTTTGATCAACCACTAAATTTAGAATAAAACAAAAACCAATCGATCAATTTTGATCAAATTTGCTCTGCACTATGTTTATTAAATATTTTAAAAGTTGGCAGTATTACATTATCAAAATTATTACGCGCAGTATTTTTTTAGAATTTTTGAAACTGTTTTTGTTTGATCAACCACTAAATTTAGAATAAAACAAAAACCAATCGATCAATTTTGATCAAATTTGCTCTGCACTATGTTTATTAAATATTTTAAAAGTTGGCAGTATTACATTATCAAAATTATTACGCGCAGAATTTTTTAGAATTTTTGAAACTATTATCTTTGTGATCAATCACTAAATTTTGAAAGAAAACAACAAAATTTGGCTTTAAAACGTTAAAATATAGTCAGAAAGCATCAAAACCTAATCAAAAACTGTTGAAAAGTGTAAATAATTTCATAACTTTTAAAAAACATCAAACTCCGGCTATAAAATATCGAAATATTGTAAAAAATATTAAAAATCCGACCATAACTCTTGAAAAGTTCAAAAGTTTATTTATAAAAAATTAAAAATTAAAAAAGAAGCTATAAGAAGATAAAATACTTTAAATGTAAAATTTGGCCAAAAACGGTTAATAAACTGCAAAAAAATAACAAGTTTTGTTAAATAATTATAAGAAAGCAATAAAATCTAGCTATAAACTGTAAAAACGCTTATGCAATGTTACAAATAGCAAAATCCAGGTATGAATTATAAAAAATATTATAAAATTGAACTAAAATCCGGCCATAAACTGTTAAAAAGTATAATTTTTTTTTAATAAAACTTCATAAATTGCAAAATTTATGTTTGTAATCAAAACATTCAAAGATTCTTCTTTCTGCAAGTGTTAGAAGTTCTTTAGTCAGATAAAAAAGTGATATTTAATTTCTTAATGACCAATACTTGGGTGGTTATGTGAGTCAATCCCAATTAAAAGTAGTTTGAACTGGAGTGCACATTTACCCGCCTGAGTGTTTGTTATCAAAAGATTGAAAGCTTCTACTTTTTGTAAACATTAGAAGTTTTTTTGTCTAAGAAGGAGTAGGTAATTTCCAATCTATTGATGACCAACACTTGGGCGAGTGGGTGTATCATTTTAGATTATAATTACCAACAAATAGTTTGAATTTCTGTACCCACCCGCTCTAGTGTTTATTATCAAATATTTAGAAATTTGTTGTCTTTGCAAGTCTAAGAAGTTCTTTAGTCAGAGAAGAAGAATGTGATATCCAATCTTTTGATGACCAACATTTGGGTGGGTGGGTGAGTCACTCTAATTTTTGATTACCTGCGAGTAGTTTAAACTGGAGTGTTTATCTATTTGCCTAAGTGTTTGTTATCAACACAATCTTAGAGGAGGTATTATCCAATCATTTGATGACCAACACTCGGGGGGGTACTTGGGTTACTCTAAATGATGATTACCATCAAATAGTTTGAACTACCCGCCCACCTGCCTAAAAGTTTGTTATCAAAGAATTGGAAATTTTTTTTCCTTGCAAGTCTTAAAAGTTCCTTATTGAGAGCAGAAATAGGTAATATTTAATTTTTTGATTAAAGACACTTGGGCGGGTGGTGGGTTACTTTTGATTGTAATTACTATTGAGTATTTTTGCTTTCTCTATTAATTGCTAATTACTTTAAGCTTGATTAACATATTTTAGCACTAATTTGAACATGATTGAATTGAAATTTTGATATTTTTTATACAAAAATTGGTTCTGGTCATTAATTTAGAATTAAAGTTTTGTTTTTTTTAACAGTTTTTAATTGTTCCAAACACAAATTTAACGTTTTGGAACTATTTTGAACATTATCAAATCAAAATTAATAGAATTTTTGATGTTTTTGATACAAATTGAGCTTTGGTGCTTATTTACAACTAAAATTTTGCTTTTTTTGTTAATTTTCAATTATTTCAAACACAATTTAAGCATTTTGGAACTATTTTAAACATAATCAAATCAAAATTGATACAAATTTTGTTGTTTTTTACACAAAAATGAGTTTTGGTGTTTATTTGCAATCAAAATTTTGCCTTCTTTGTTAATTTTCAATTATTTCGAACATAATTCAAGCATTTTGGAACTATTTTGAACATAATCAAATCAAAATTGATACAAATTTTGTAGCTTTTGATACAAATTGAGCTTTCGTGCTTGTTTACAACTAAATTTTTGCTGTCTCTATTAATTGCTAATTATTTTAAGCTTGATTAAAATATTTTCGCACCAATTGAATTAAAATTTTGATATTTTTTATACAAAAATTTGTTCTGGTCATTATTTTTAATTCAAATTTTGCGTTTTTCAATAGCTTTTAATTGTTCTAAATACGATTAAAACATTTTGGCGTCTTTATCAGATAATTATGGATACATTTTTTAATTTTTGATAAAAAATATTGTTCTGATTTTATTTTCAATGTTTTTTCAATTGATTATCGATTGCTTTAAATACGATTCAATCAATTTGACATTAATTAGAGCACAATTAAATAAAAAAATTGTTTGTTTATTGCATCAAATTTGCACAGAACACCACAGCATCAAAAAATATCCAGAAAACGTGTTTATTACACGAACATTGTTTTGCAAATTAAATTGTTGGACTTCAAGTATACCAAATCCAAAATTCCTGCGGGTTATTATTTAATATTGCGCAAAAAATATATAAAACTCTCATTTCTATTAACTATCTTAAAAAGCCAAACATTAATTTATAAGTATTACTGTTTATAGTATTTTAAAATTCATGTTAGAAATTTTAAATTCCCGTTTGAATTCATAATGAAATCATTGATTCAGAATGAAATACAAAGAAAAAAACGGGGAATTTCCGCCATAAATTATCGCTTCCCTGAGGCTGAGGCCTGGCTATCTTAATAGCCTGCGGTGAAGTAATTGCAGTGGCTCTTCCACCGACAACATCATATTTGGCTCCTTACGCTCGGCCGACCACCAAAGCCCCTGCAATATGTCTTCAAAATCTGGATTCCGGACGGGAGCAATTTAATTACGATCTATATGTTATAATTATGGGAATTTATAAAGATTTACTCGTCCGTATTCGGGTTATTAAATCGTCCCTCTCTGTTACCATTGCACATATAATATAAACCGTTTGATCTTCTTTATTGCCGTTAAACTAACAGACGTTTAGCAATTTCGCTTCTAGAAAATATATTTTTAATTCTGTAATAAAGGCGTGAAAGCGCGCGTTATCCCCATGTCACTTAAGTGGATGATTAATGGTGCATGTAACTTAATAGCATTTCTGAATCAATTCTAATTAGAATTTTTACCTCGAAACACGCAAGGATTTTTTAACATATTTTTCATATATGATTTACGATGTCACTGAATAAGCAATTCGGAGAGGGAAGCAAGTGGGGTTCGAATCGATATGATTGAATCCTGACTGGCGTCATTGTTGCTGAACTTAATATAAAGTTATTTATTAAAGTCGTGTAGCATATGTTGCCCCTCCGGATATGTTTATACAATAAGCATAAAAAATTACTACAAATAAAGTGAAAAATTCTTCGCATTCCATTTTTAATATAAAATATAGTTAAGTGTTGGGGAGGTGAGAAGTACACGCTTCTATATAGAAATGCAGACTAGACATATGAATCGCAATCGTATATAGTTTTGAAATCTGCTTACTAAGCCACTTGAATATAACCGCATGCTGCATACAGAATCGTTTATATCTCGTCAATTTCGTCCGGGAATATATGAAGATATCGGAATTTATTTTTATCGTGAGCAAAAAAATTGCAATTGTAACCGATGGGAATGTTAAAATCGCACGGATTTTGTTATGTGAGCAATAAAAATACTTTTCGTTTTTTTGAAAAAATAAATGTGTAAGTAAATCAATTTATTTACTTTTTGTGTTAAAGACAAAATTGATTAAAGCAAACTAAACCGTAAAAGATAATTAGCAGATTTGAAAGCCGTCCACGACTGCTAGCGGTTTTGAGAGCCTTTAATTAAATGGGCGTCGAGGAAAACGTGTCAAGTACTTTCCTCCAATCGCCCACACGTCTAATTAATGATCGCTTCGTCGAATCTAGCCCTGATTATTTTCTTTTACTTTCCTCTAATCCGCTTACTTTGACTTCCACAATCCGTCCCCTCGTTTTTGGCACAAAGCGACATCCAGTCATAAAAAATATAGACATATTAAGTCAAATCAGGAATTAAACATTTTCTTTTTTTCCCCGCGGTCCATTAAGGGTAATAAATGATGTAACGTAAAACTGTTTATATTCCCAGATTAAAACCAAGAGGTTTTTTTTTTAATTCACATTCGAGCGCAATGTAAATTTATATGTTTGTGCGCGCATTTGCAGAGGTCCTAATTAAATAGATGTAAATTGATTCTTTTGAGTTTGTAAATGATTAATTTCTTTCTGCGCCGGGAGAAAACTTTGTTTACCGTACCGTGAAGAAAAAGACATTTGTAAAGTTTTTAATTGGGTATGTTAGACAAGAAATAATTAGATACTTACATAAATATATTAAGGGGCAAAAAATTGTCAGTCTATTAGCAAAAAATTTATAATTGGAATTATGTTTTTGCAAACTAATTACTTTATAAAAATGTAAATTACATATTTGCTGTAGTACAAACTAAATATTTGTTTGGAAATAAATAATTTTCTTTTATTTGGGGTGGTTGAATGGGCTTTATATTATTCGCCGGGATAGCGATTATTTGTTTAAAGAACACGGAATGAGAGTAAGATCGTTTGGAAGCAAACAGTGGTGCGGAGCGCGAATAAGGAGAGGTAAGCAAACAGCAGACGGTCATCGGTTAAGTAATTGACTCTGGCCGCAGTCATCTGCGGCCGCGGGATTATATTGCGGGATGTTTGTTTGCTCCTGAATAACCTCCCCTATATTTGCTACGTCTTGCGATGAATGGTTTTAGTGAGTTGCTCATTAATTTCATTTCATATTAATGCAATCTAAAACTTTTTATTTAATTTAAAATGTTATACAAATTTATATCAAACTATCGGCCCAATATTTATAAATTATGTTCCCGCCCGCCCATCCAAGTGCTTGTTATCAAGAAATTTGCTTATTCTCACAATTGTTGCTTTTCTGCTGTTTTTAATGTGACAGATTGAATGACAGTTGTCACTAATACGTCAGAGGTAGGTACAATAACAAATTTCTTGACAACTAACACTTGGATGGCTGAGCGGGAACACAGTTTACAAATATTGTTTTGGTGGTTTGATACAGTGTTTTCGCCCACCCGCCCAAGTGTTTGTTATCAAGAAAATTGCTTATTTTTACACTTGTTGCGTTTCCGCTGTTTTTATTGTGTCAGATTAAATGACAGTTGTCACTAATACGTCAGAGGTAGGTACAATAACAAATTTTTTGACAACTAACACTTTGATGATGGCTGGGCGGGAACACAGTTTACAAATATTGTTTTGGTTGTTTGATACAGTGTTTTCGCCCACCCGTCCAAGTGTTTGTTATCAAGAAAATTGCTTATTTTTACACTTGTTGCGTTTCCGCTGTTTTTATTGTGACAGAATAAATGACAGTTGTCAGTAATACGTCAGAGGTGGGTTCAATAATAATTTTCTTGACAACTAACACTTGGGTGGGTGGGCGGGAACACAGTTTATAAATATTGGATCGCTGGTTTGATACAGTGTTCCCGCCTACCCGTCCAAGTGTTTGTTATCAAAAAACTTGTTTATTCTCTAAATTGTTGCGTTTCTGCTGTTTATAATGTGACAGACTGAGTGACAGTTGTCACTAATACGTGAGAGGTAGGTTCAAAAATAAATTTCTTGACAAGTAACACTTGGGTGGGTGGGTGGGAACACAGTTTATAAATATTGGACCGGTGGCTTGTTACAGTGTTCCCGACCACTCGCCCAAGTGTTTGTTATCAAGAAATTTGCTTATTCTTAAACTTGTTGCCCTTCTGCTGTTTTTAATGTGACAGATTGAATGACAGTTGTCACTAATATGTCAGAGGTAGGTACAATAACAAATTTCTTGACAAGTAACACTTGAGTGGGTGGGCGGGTACACAGTTTATAAATATTGGGTCGGTGGTTTGATACAGTGTTCCCGCTCACCCGCCCAAGTGTTTGTTATCAAGAAATTTGCTTATTCTTAAACTTGTTGCATTTCTGCTGTTTTTACTGTGACAGATTGAATGACAGTTGTCACTAATACGTCAAAGGTGGGTTTAATAACAATTTTCTTGACAACCAATACTTGGGCGGGTGGGCGGGAACACAGTTTATAAATATTAGGCCGGTAGTTTGATACAGTGTTCCCGCCCACCCGCCCAAGTGTTTGTTATTAAAAAACTTGCATATTCTCTAACTTGTTGCGTTTCTGCTGTTTATAATGTGACAGACTGAATGACAGTTGTTACTAATACGTCAGAGGTGGGTTCAATATCAAATTTCTTAACAACTAACACTTGGGTGAGTGGACGGGAACACAGTTTATAAATATTAGGTCGTTGGTTTAATACAGTCTTTCCGCCCACCCGCCCATATGATTGCTATCAAGAAATTTGCTTATTCTACTGTTTTTAATGTGACAGATTGAATGACAGTTGTCACAAATACGTCAGAGGTGGGTTCAAAAATAATTTTTTTGACAACTAACACTTGGGCGGGTGGGCGGGAACACTGTATCAAACCACCGGCCCAATATTTAAAAACTGTGTTTTCGCCTACCCGCCCAAGTGTTTGTTATCAAGAAATATGATTGTTCTCACATTTGTTACGTTTCTGCTGTTTTTATCATGACAGATTGAATGACAGTTGTCTTTAATATGTCAGAGGTGGGTTCTATAATAATTTTTTTGATAACTAACACTTGGGCGGATAGGCGGGAACAGAGTTCATAAATATTAAGCCAGTGGTTTGAAACAATGTTTCTGCTCACCCGCCCAAGTGTTTGTTATCAAAAAATTTGCTTATTCTTAAACTAGTTGCGCTTTTGCTGTTTTTAATATGACAGATTGAATGACAGTTGTCACTAATACGTCAAAGGTGGGTTTAAAAACAATTTTCTTGACAACCAACACTTGGGCGGGTGGGCGGGAACACAGTTTATAAATATTGGACCGGTGGTTTGTTACAGTGTTCCCGTCCACCCGCCCAAGTGTTTGTTTCAAGAAATTTGCTTATTCTTAAACTTGTTGCGTTTCTGCTGTTTTCAATGTGACAGATTGAATGACAGTTGTCACTAATACGTCAGAGGTGGGTTCAATAATATATTTCTTGACAAGTATCACTTGGGTGGGTGGGCGGGTACACAGTTTATAAATATTGGGTCGGTGGTTTGATACAGTGTTCCCGCTCACCCGCCCAAGTGTTTGTTATCAAGAAGTTTGCTTATTGTCACACTTGTTGCATTTCTGCTGTTTTTACTGTGACAGATTGAATGACAGTTGTCACTAATACGTCAAAGGTGGGTTTAATAACAATTTTTTTAACAACCAACACTTGGGCGGGTGGGCGGGAACACAGTTTATAAATGTTGGGCCGGTGATTTAATACAGTGTTCTCACCCACCCGCCCAAGTGATCGTTATTAAGAAATTTGTTTATTCTCAAACTTGTTGCATTTCTGCTGTTTTTACTGTGACAGATTAAATGACAGTTGTCACTAATACGTCAAAGGTAGGTTTAATAACAATTTTCTTGACAACCAACACTTGGGCGGGTGGGCGGAAACACAGTTTTTAAATATTGGGCCGGAGGTTCAATACAGTGTTTCCGCCCACCCGCCCAAGTGTTTGTTATCAAAAAATTTGCTTATTTTTACAGTTTGTTGCGTTTCTGCTGTTTTTATAATGACAAATTAATTGACAGTTGTCAACTTATACGTTAGAGGTGGGTTCAATAACAAATTTTTTCATAATTAACATTTGGGCGGGTGGGCGGGAACACAGTTTATAATTATTTGGCCGGTTGTTTAATAAATTCTGTAGAAAAAGCTTCTTAAGTTGGCTAAAAAATTTTAGAATACTTAAGGTATTTTTAGAATTTAATTAAATGTTTTTAAGTTTTTTAGAAGCTGATTACCAACATTTTTTAAAGATTTTTTTAGAATTTTGTAAAGGTTTTTTAGATTTGGCCAGAAGTTTCTAGAACATTTTAAGAGATTCTAAAATTTGATCAAATATTTCTGAAACTTTTCAATTTCTAGAGTGCGCTATTGGTTTCTAGAATACTTTAGGAGTTTGTAGAATTTTATCTAATGTTTCTGAAGTTTTTTAAAAACTGTTGAGTTGGTTAAAGAAGTTTAGAACTGCTCAGAAGTTACTATAATTTATTGTAAGGCTTTTATAGCTGGTCAAAAGTTTCTAGAATATTGTATGAGTTTTTAACATTTAATTATTGTTTTTGAAACTTATGAGGAGTTTTTAGAGTTTATCAAAGTTTTCTAAAATTTTTCAAGAATTTTTAAAATTTGGTGTAAAACTTCTAAAGATTTTTGGAACACTTTTATCAAATTTTTCTAAATATTTTCAGTAATTTTAGAGCTAGTCAAAGGATTCTAGTATTTTTTAGCATTTAATAAAGAAATTCTAAAGGTTTTTGAACTTTTTAGGATTTATTAGAGTTTGATCCAATTTTTCATGAATTTCTAGAGTTTACATTATTAAAATTGTTTAGGAGTTTCTAGTATTTGGTAATAGGTTTTTAGAAGTGGAAATATGGCTTCTAAAGTTTTCAGAATTTAATAAAGGCTTTTAAAATTGGCTGGAAACTTAAGAAGCTTCTAGAATTTGATTAAATATTTTTAAAAAATTTCAAAATTGTTTAGATTTGGTTAGAAAATACTATAATTTTTTAAGATTTTTTTAGTATTTAGTGAAAAGTTTTTGAAGTTGCCCAAAGGTTTCTAAAACATCTTAAGAGTTTCTAAAATTTTATCAAATGTATCTGAAATTTATCAGGAGTTAACCAATAATTTATAGAATTTTACACAAGTTTAGTAAAAAGTTTCTTAAGTCAGTCAGAGGTTCTTAAAATTTGATTAAATATTTCTAAAAATTTCTAAAGTTATTAGAATTTGTCAAAAAGTTTTTAAAACTGATTAAAGGTTCTAAAACACTTTTAAATTTTAAAATTTATCAGAAACTTTTAGAGTGTGGCAATAGTTTGCCAAGTTTTTAGAATTTTTAAAAATTTCTAGGATTGGTCAAAGTTTTCTATTTAGAATTTTCTATAATTTAATGTGAATATTTTTTCTAAAATTTTCTAAATAGCTTTTGGAAAAAGCCAAAAGTTTCTAGTTTCAGTTTGTCAATGTTTTTTAGAACTTTTCAGGAGTTTGGTGAGAGACTTCTTAAGTTAATCAATGGTTTTCGGAACATTTTTAGAAATTGCTGATTATTTTTAGAAACATGATCAAATTTTAGAAGTTTTTAACATGTTTAAAAATGAAACTTTTTTCAAAAACCATTTGTGAGTTATTTTAAAAATTTTCAACTTTATAAAAAAAAGCAAATAACTCGCTTATTTCTTAAAATTTTTAAGCTTCATTTATATGAAATTTTATGCAAAACTCAATTCCAAACAATACAAACACTTGGGTGAGTAGGTGAGACCCTTTAAATCATAATAATCAGGCAATAGTTTGGATTGGAGTGGTCAACTTACCCGCTCAGAGGTTAGATCACGACGTTCTCCTGTGACAAATTGATCTTTGACGTTTGCAGAGAGTTTAAACATGCAGTTTATCTTTATATGAAGATAATCAAGCAAGTTTCACATTTTTTTAAAATGAAAATAAACCAAACAATTTTATTAGAAGGTAAAATGTTGAGAATATCGAAACGAATTGAATCTATTTTATGGTACAAATGCAACAATTTTTAATAAAATTACAATTTTAAAATTCTTGAATTTTATAATAACTACTCGTACATTCTTTATTATATTTTATTCATCTTCATATATTTGAAACGCATCGAGACGTGTTACTTACCAAAGTTACACGCCATTAAATCCCTCCATCGACTTTTTCATTCTGTCCGTAGTTAGCATATTTTTGCTCACAAAAGAAATTGAATGATTGAGTGTCATCGCAATAAAGAAGCACCTCACAATGGAAGGCGGCGCGCGATTTTTTTTATTATCAAACATATTGGGAAAATATATGCACACAAGAAGACAACGCTCCCAATCTTTCTCTATATAAAATTCACAAACGTATCCAGACAAAAACACAGACATATCATCCCAAGGCAATTATTAGAAGCTATCATATATATGCACATAAAAAAAATATTGGATGAAGACGTAAAAACTATTTTAAAATAAATAAGACCCGCGGCAATTGATTCGTATTGTGTTCGACGACTCTTATTATCGCATCTCTGGAAAATATGTTTTTCAATTTACAGTATATACAATACACAGAACAATACGTAAAAAAGAGAGAGAAAAATTAACAACAGCGCACTTGGCAGAATTAATTCCATTTATTTATGCGAAATATCGTGGCAGAAACACTCCCCAGGCGATTAGCAAAAACTAACGGCAGACATTTGGTTTCGCATTTCGCTTGCTGTATATATTCATATTCGCTGCTAATTTGCACCATTGTTATTTTTGAACTTTAATTAAAAGTTACACCGCGAACTAATCCGCAGTTTCTTAATATTCAGACACCAGCGGACGAAAAAAAATTGAAATGCATGTACGACAGGGACGTACTGGAAATATTTACTAAGCAACAGTCACAAAATAACAAAAATTTTACTTTATTGTTAATATATTATATTAAAATTTGTTAGAAACAATCTAAGAAATTAAAGACACAAATATAAGCAAACAAATCTGATGACCATTTATGTACTCTTTTCAAACAACAATCGCCACCTATAGGTCAAGTACTTCTGGGACTACCCTCGTAGTAAAATAAACAGAAAAATAGAATAATAAAATGAACAAAAAAATAGTAAAAAGAACAAAGCAATAGTAAAATGAACAGAATAAGTTCCAAACAATTTGTAATTCACTTTTGGATTACAAGTCAATACTTAATATTCACTAGCATTACTCAAACTAATTACTTAAACAATTCCAATTTTTAATTAATTACTCCCATAACTAATAACGTAATAACAAACAATGTTGCATCTTCCTCGACTCGCTTTCAAGGGTTAATTAAATGCAGAAGTGGCCCTTATACTTGCCAAGAGATTACCGTCTCCTTAGCGACATCTTACGATATTAATACCGTGTAATTATGAAATTGGTTAGGTAAATCCCCGTGTTCCGACGGGTCGTCTTCGCATCTCTTTACCCCACCACCACTCGGCAGATCGAGTTTAAGTTTGGGACTGACTTACTAATTCATAATTTCATTTCCGAAGCGGGCATTGGGAGACAAAGGATTGTAACTAATAACCTTTCAAAATTGAGGAAAAAATATTTAGAACAGTTCTAAATATAGTATTAAGATGTGCTTTGTTTCTAAACACATCCCCTGCATCCATAACCACTAACAAACTCCATACATTACAACAGATAATTACATTAACGGTTCGCGTGCAAACACACACATCTAGCCAAACCCCGGCGAAGTAATTCAGCGCCATAGGACGCGATATAAGCAATAAATTCCGATGTAATCCTTAGTTAACTGTACCTTTATAAATTATAAAGTCGCATTACACTTAACACACTTAAGGATATTATCTGTCCTCCTTTGGAGAGTTTCGCCAAGACGTCGAAACTTGCCGGAGCCCTAGACCGCAGCGGGATGATGGAGGTGTTTACGTGGGAGGCCTTCCCGTTGATTAGTAAGCGGTCCATTATAATAGATGCCCCCTTCCTCCGCAGGAATTCCGTAGGGATAGCGTAGCCGGGATTAAGTCGGCATTAAGATTGTTGAAATTAACGTCTTGTGCGGAGAGAGTTTTCACATAGAGATTAATTAATTTTCAATTAGTTTAATGCGAGTTGCGCTTCAACAATAAAATTAACGCAACTTATACATTGGACGTTGCTGGGTTTGTTCTTGAGGTTGCTGTTGCATTGATTAATAAAATCTATAATGGATAAAATGCAATTGCAACCGCAATCTATTAATTTAGAAGAATTGTCTAACAAATAGCATCAGATTCAGTATAAAACTTAGCTCTCCAACCTCTTGGTATAACTGGCTTTTTCCAAGCTCCATCTTGTGCATCTTTAGAATATGTATTCTGGTGTCTTCTCTTCCTTGCATTGAAGGCAAAAGTCATTGTTTGCAATCTTTAAACACTTAAGATTTGCCTTAAAGCACCCATTTTTATTTAAAATTGTGTCAGGCGGTAGTCGACGTTGACGTCCTTTCTAGTGATCCGTTTGTTCAGTTCTTTGATTAGTTTTTTTTTTCGGTTTTGCCTTTATTCTTTGTTCGGACATAAGTTTAATAGGTGTTAACCATTCTTTCAAGTATTTCAAGACTGTTTTCGGTTATAATTCATGCGTTCCCAGCTTTCAATGTTTCAAATAAATGTTGTTTAGAATCAAGTTTTGCATAAAATTTGATATAAAATTTGTTTAAAAATTTTGAGAAATAAGCGAGTTATTTGCATTTTTTTAAAAAAAAGTTGATTTTTTTCAAAATAACTCCAAAATGCTTATTATATTCAAAAAAGGCTTTAAATAAATATTGTTTGGAATTTAATTTTCCATAAAATGTTCTATAAAAATTGTTTCAAAGTTTTGATATTTAAACGAGTTATTTGCATTTTTTAGTAAAAAAGTTGGTTTTTCTCAAATTAACTCAAAAATGCTTATTATTTTTGAAAAATGCTTCAAATAAATATTGTTTGGAATTAAATTTTATTTAAAATTTTATATTATTTTTGTTTCAAAGTTTTGAGAAATAAGCGAGCTATTTGCATTTTTTAGTATAAAAGTTGGTTTTTCTCAAATTAACTCAAAAATGCTCATTATTTTCGAAAAATGCTTTAAATAAATATTGTATGTAATTAAATTTTATTCAAAATTTTATATAATTTTTTTTTAAGTTTTGAAAAATATGCAAATTATTTGCATGTTTTGGTAAAAAAGTTGATTTTTTTCAAAATAACTCAAAAACGCTCATTCTATTTGAAAAATGCTTCAAATAAGTATTGTTTGGAATTTATTTTTGCATAAAATTTTACATCAAAATTGTTTCTAAATTTTGAGAATTAAGCAAGCTATTTGCGTTTTTTAGTAAAAATGTTGATGCTTTTTAAAATAACTCAAAAAACGTATAATTAAAAAAAAAATGCTTCAAATAAATATTGTTTGGAAATGAATTTTGGATAAAATTTTATATGAAAATTGTTTCAAAATTTTAAGAAATAAGCGAGCTATTTGCGTTTTTTCGTTAAAAAGTTGTTTTTTCTCAAAATAACTCAAAAATGCTTATTATATTCAAAAAATGCTTCAAATAAGTATTGTTTGGAAATAAATTTTGCATAAAATTTTATTCAAAAATTGTTTAAAAGTTTTGAGATTTAAGCGAGTTATTTGTATTTTTCAGTAAAAAAGTTGGTTTTTCTCAAAAAAACTCAAAAATGCTCATTATTTCCGAAAAATGCTTCAAATAAATATTGTTTGGAATTAAATTTTAGTTAAATATTTATATAATTTTTTTTAAAGTTTTGTGAAGTAGGCAAGTTATTTGCATTTTTTGGTAAAAAAGTTGATTTTTCTCAAAAATAACTCAAAAATGCTTATTAAAATTTAGAAGTAAGGGAGTTATTTGCGTTTTCCAGTAAAAAAAGTTGACGTTTCTCAAAAATGCGCATAATTTTTAAAGAAATTAAAATGTTATATTTTTTATGAATTTATTCAAATGTTATCTATAGGTTACATTTGTCATTCTCCTTGCGCAGTTTATTGACAGTTGAGGAGAATTATTCAATCTTTGATAAGTAACACTTGGGAAGGTGGTTGGGAACCTTAGTCAAAGCAACTACTTATTAACAATCAATGGTATGAGTGCCCGCTCAATTACCTTACTGTTTGTTGATTTTATATTTATAGATTGGATCTGTTACTCTCTTTGCGCAGTTTACTGAGAGTTGACACATTTATAAAGAGAAGAAGCATACTTGAGTATCAACGCTACTCACCAACAATCAATGATTGAGTACTTGCCTACCTATCAGACTGTTTGTTATTTATAGATTGGATCTGTAATCCTTTTTTTGCAGTTTATTTAAAATATGCAACTTTGCTTTAATTAAATCATTTTCTGTTAATAGTTTTGAAAATTTTAGAAAAAGAAAATTTACTAAAAGTACATAAATAAATTTATTTTTACTAGAAATGAGGTTTAACGATAAGAATTTGTTTAAAATGAGCATTTTTGCTTTAATTAAACCAACTTTTTGCAAATTTTAAGGATTTAGCAAGAATTTTGTAATCACAAGAGTTGAATTTATTAGGAAAGTTACCAAAACTAATTTAAATAAAATTGTTCTAACCAGAAATGAGATTTAAAATTAAGAATTTGTTTAAAATGTGCAACTTTGCTTCAATTAAATCAACTTTCTGTCAATATTTTGGCAAACTTTAAAATTGCAAGCAGATTTTTATATTCAAAAGAGTTGATATTATTAGAAAATTCATTAAAAGTATCTTAAATAAACTTATTGTAAGCGAAAAAGATGTTAAAAGATAAGAATTTGTTTAAAATGTTCAATTTTTTTTTTATTAAATCAACTTTTTGTCGATTTTTTGCAAAATTTTGTAGTTAAAAGGATTTAATATGTTATGAAATTTACCAAAAATAATTTATATAGTTTTATACTGACAGGAAATAATGTTAAAAGACAAAAATATTGTTTAAAATATGCAACTTTGCTTCAATTAAATCAATTTTTTGTTAATATTTTAGCAAATTTTAAAATTATAGCAAGAATTTTGGATTCAAAAGCGTTAAATTTATTAGAAAATTTACCAAAAATATTTTGAATAATTTTATATTGAGCGGAAATAAGGTTAAAAGATAAGAATCGGTTTAAAATGTGATTAAATCAACTTTTTATCAATTTTTTTGCAAATTTTAAAATTTTGAATCAAATTTCATAATTAAAAAGGATGATTTCGTTAGAAAATTTAGCAAAAGTAATTTAAATAAATTTACCTGAACCGGAAATATGATCATAAGTTAAGAATTTGTTTAAAATGTGTCAATATTTTAGCAAATTTTGAAAATCTTATACAAGACTTTTGTAATAAAAAGAGTTGAATTTATAAGAAAATTTACTAAAAGTAGTTTAAATAAAATTGTTATGACCGAAATTAAAAATTTGTGCAACTTAGTTTTGGCAAATTTTGAAAATGTTAAATTTTTTTAGAGTAGTTTGAACTGGAATGCCTACCCACCTACCTGAGTGTTTGTTATTAAAGAATTGCAAGTTTTTCCTCTTTGCAAGTATTAAAAGTCTTTTTGTCCAAAAAGGAGGAGTTGGTTGTAATCTTTTGATGACCAACGCTTGGGCGGGTGGGTGTGTCACTCCTAATTATAATCACTATCAAGTAGTTTGAACTGAAGTGCTTGCCCACCAGTTTAAGTGTATGTTATCAAAGAATTGAAAATATCTTAGTCAGAGCAGGTGGAGTTAATATATACTTGTTTGATGACCAACACTTGAGCGACTGGATGGGTCATTCCAGATCATAATTTCTAAACAGTTTGCACTGAAGTGGTGTTTACTTGTCCAAGTGTTTATTATAAAAATTTAAAGTTACTTTTCTTTAGAACTAGAAGTGTTAGAAGTTCTTCAGTCAGAAGAGTTGTAGGTGATATCCAATCTTTTGATCACCAAATTGGGCAGGCGGGTAGGTCATTCCAAATCACAATTATTAACAAATATATTGAACTGGAATGGGGGTCCCACCCAAATATTTGTCATTAAGAGATTGCATGTTTGACCTTTCTGCAAACGTCAGAAGTCATTTTCTCACAAAAAAAGGTCAAGATCTAACTTCTTTACAACCAGCACTTGGATGGGTGGGTGGGCCACTCCAATCCAAACTATTGCTTGGTTATCTGTATACAGAGTAACTGTATTTGTCTTAAAAAAATTGCATGTTTGTACTCTCTCCGAACGTCAAAAGTCAATTTGTCAACTTCTTGACGGCTAACACTTGGGCGGGTGTGTGGCTGGGCTATTCCAATCTAAACAATTGCTTGGTTATTTTTACATGGAGTAACCCAACCACCCACCCAAGTGTTCGTCATCAAGAAATTGCATGTTCAAACTCTCTGCGATCGTCAGAGAGGCAACCGTAGCACAATGGTCTAGTGCAAAGACTGTTGTGTAGGCAGCCCGGGTTTGATTCCCGGCAGCGGCAATATCTAATTTGTCGAATATATTTTAATGCGGTCGTCTCCTTTGCAAGACAATGGCAAACCAGCAAATTATTTGCCTAGTAAACCCCTCTAGTGGTGTGGTTTGGATTCCACGTTAAACTGTAGGTCCCGTATGTTTGTGTGGAACTATTATCGCGCACCACAAACATACAAGAGGAGCGCCGAACACTCGTAGCAAGTATGGCACTATAAGAAAAAGAACGTCAGAAGTCATTTTGTCACAATAGAAGGTCGTGATCCAACCTCTTGATAAGTAACACTTGGGTGAGTGGGTACGCCAATCCAATCTAAACTATTGCTTAATTATTTTTCACGAGATTGCATGTTAGAACTCTCTACAAACGTCAAAAGTCATTTTGTTCTAAGAGAATGTTGGGTGTGTGAGGCGCTTCAATCTAAACTATTGCTTGATTATCTTTATACAGAGTAGCCCACCAACCCATCCACCCAAGTGTTCGTTTTAAAAAAATTGCATGTTTGAACTTTCTGTAAACGTCAGAAGTCATTTTGTTACAAAAGCAAGTCGTGATCCAACCTCTTTACAACTAACACTTGGGTGGGTGGGTGGGCTACTCCAATCCAAATTACGGGCTAGTTATTATGATTTGTAGTATATAAATACTGGGCCTTTAGTTTAAAATAGTGTTTCTGCCCACCCGCCCAAGTGTTTGTTATAAATGAACTAGAAGTTACTACCACTTATCGTGTTTCTGCAGCTAACAAACATGACAGAATGACTAACAAATGTCATTAAGTTTTACTAGAGTAATGACATAATTAATTTTTTTTGAGCGGGTAGGTGGGAACACAGTTTATGAATACTGGGCCGGTAGTTTAAAATAGTGTTCTCGCCCACTCGCCAATTTTTTTAAAGTTAGATTGGTTAACTTTAGTTATTGCTCACTTCATTAAATCACACTTTGGACAACTTTAAAATGTTTTGAAAAAGTTTAATGATCCAATTGTTTTGATCACTCTGTATTACTTCAACAATAGTTTGGGTTAGTTTATAACATTTTGTTTAAGTTCTGTTTATTTTACTCAGAACTTGTTGTATTAGTTCAAAACACTTTGGTCAATTGAATTCAAACAGTTTGGATTACTTCAAAGCAGTACCGGTTTGGATCACTTTGAATCAATTCTTTTACTTTGTGGATTTTTTTGGATTACTTTATATCACTTCAGTACATTAGTTTGGATCAATTTAATTGATTTATTTTGGACTATTTCGAATCAATTTGCTAATTTTGGACTAGTTTTTCAAAATCTGCAATGATTTTGATATATTTTGGATTACATTTTCAACATGTTTGAGTAAGTTTATATTAATTGGTTTAGTTTAACACATTGTTTCTGGGCAGTTTAGTGCAATTTTGATCATTGTATTACTTTAGATCAATTTGGGGCACTTTAACCAATCAATTAGTTTGAAAGACTGGCTTACTAATCTAACAAATCAATTTGGATCATTTGTATTTGTTTTTATTAGTTTTAATCAGTTTAGAAAAGTTCAGCTTACTTTGGATGACTCCAAATTACTTCTGCAATCAGTTTGAATTACTTACGAACAGTTTGGATTTTTCCAAAATAACAAAAAAATTGGCAAAATAGTTAAATTTGTTTGGAGTACTTTAGAACTATTATATCAGTTTGGATTATTTAAGAACTGTTAGCAGTTTGTATTAGTTTAATTCATGTGGATATGCCTTGACTACTTCTGATAACATTACTAAGGAATAATTGTCTAGTTTAAAATCCAGTCTATTCTTTGAATTAATTCTTTACTTTATGGATTATTTTGGATCACAAAAGTTTGATTGAAATATTTTGTATTATTTTGGATTACTTTAGATCACTTTAGCAGATAATTTAAATAATTTTATCATAACACGTTATATTTTAAAACATTTTGCAGCATTTAGAGCATTATTGGATTAGTTTAGATCACTTTATCAAAATGTGTCAGATACTTTTGGCAAATTTTGAAACAAGTTGATTAATTAGATCTATTATAATTAGGTTGGTTTATTTTAGATCAGTTCTGTTCAGTTTTGATAACTTTAAATTACTTTAGCAATCAGTTTGAATTAGTTCAGAACATTTTGGATTACTTTCGATCAGTTTCAAACAGTTTGGATTTTTAGATTAGTTTAGATTATTTTGGATTCTGATGTAATCAGTTTGGATCAGTTCAAAACAAATGTTTGTCATCAAGACTATTGCTAGTTTTTATACAAAGTGTCCCACCCACCCACCCAAATGTTTGTCATCAAGAGATTGCATGTTTGAACTCTCTGCAAACGTCAGAAATTGGTTTGTTACAAAATAAGGTCGTGATCCAACCTTTTGATAAGTAACACTTGGGTATGTGAGTGGGCCACTCTAATCCAAACTATTGCTTGGTTATCTTTATACAGAGTAACCCACCCACTCACCCAAGTGTTTGTCATTAAGAAATTGCATATTTGAACTCTTTCCGAACGTCAGAAATCAATTTGTCACTAAAGTAGGTCGTAATCTAACTTCTTGACGACAAACACTTGGGCGGATGGGTGGGCCACTCTAATCCAAACTATTGTTTGGTTATCTGCATATGGAGTAGCCCACCCACCCACCCAAGTGTTTGTCATCAAGAAATTGCATGTTTGAACTCTCTACAAACGTCAGAAGTCAATTTGTCATAGAAATAAGTCGTGATCCAACCTTTTGATAAGTAACACTTGGGCGGGTATAGAAAACAATTGAAAACTTGCATTTTTTTGCAGAGACTAGGCTGAACAAATTTTGGACTTGGGTCTTTAATTTTGAGCAGCGGCGTGCCAAAAATTGCACTTTTTAAGAGTGCGCCAACTGGTCAACTCGGATACAAAAAAATTAAATCTTGTCTTGATTAAAAGATCTATTCTTTTTCTATAAATTATTTTAAGTAATTTTTTAATTTTTTCTTCTATCTGTATAAATAAACCAGTGACGGTTCGTCAAAGTTGCAAAAAAGGCGATTTTTGGCAAAAAGTAGTGTCGCGCCAAACCTATCTCCTCCTACATTTTTTTAGATAAACAACCGTGCATGGTCTTATTCGAAAGAGAGAAAAATTGCGCAAAAACTCTAGGAAATATTTTTTTGATTTTTTGCCTTAAACCCGATTTAGGGCTTCCCAAAGTTGACCAATTTTTTAAAAATCTTATTAGAATATATGTTCATGCTGAATTCACAATTCTAAAAATAATTTGCATCAACTATAGTTCAAATATTGCCCAATAAATCATTAATCTTAAAATTATAATTAAAAAATTAAAAATAATTTTTTTATGGTTTTTTATTAATTTTAGAATTTTTGTGAAATAGTATTAAAGCGTTTGTTTATGTTGAGGTCACAAATTGGCAAATAATTTTTCAAAATTTGCACCAACTATAGTCCAAATGTTGCCCAATAATGTACTAACCTCAAAATAACATATAAAAAATTGTAAATATTTTTATGATTTTTTGTAAGTTTCAGATTTTTTCTAAAATCTTATTAGAATATTTGTTTATGTTGAGATCACAACTTTGCAAATAAATTATTAAAATTTGCACCAATTATAGTCCAAACATTGCCCAATAATGAACTGACTTCAAAATAACGTATACAAAATTGTAAATATTCTTTATGATTTTTTGCAAATTTTAGAATTTTTCCAAAATCCTATTAGAACATATGTTTATGCTGAGGTCACAATTCTAAAAGCAATTCTTCAAAATTTACACCAATTATAGTCCAAATGTTGCTCAATAATGTACTAACCTCAAAATTAAATTTAAGAAATTGTAAATATTTTTTATGATTTTTTGAAATTTTTAGAATTTTGATAACATTCTATTAGAACGTATGTTTGTGCTAAGGCCACAATTTTGAAAGTAATTTTATAAAGTTTGCACCAATCATAGTCCAAATGTTGCCCAATAATGTATTAACCTCAAAATTAAATTTAAAAAATTGTAAATATTTTTTATAATTTTTGCAAATTTTTTGAATTATTTTACAATCCTTTCAGAACGTATGTTTATGCTGAGGTCACAATTCTGAAAATAATTTTTCAAAATTTGAACCAATTATAGTCTACATTTATTTCAACAATGTATTAACTTCAAAATTAAATTTAAAAAATTGTAACTGTCAAAACTGTGGAAATTGGTACCACAAAATGAACAATTTTGGTTTTACAAAATTTTTGAAAAATTAATTTTTTGGGTTTAAAATAATTTAAAGAGTTGATTTAAATTGTTGTAATTTAGTTTGGGATAAAGATAAAAACCCAAAAAGTCTGTAAAGTGCTAAATTAGTACCTCAAATTAAACAGTTTTAATTTTGCAATTTTTTTGCAAATTTTTATTTTGGAGCAAAAACTTTTTGATTTTAAATTGTTCATAGCTTAGTTAATCAGCCGTTTAAATATTTTCAAATATATATATTAAGCATTTAGTAACCACTTCTAAGACTACAAATTTCTCAAAGTTTGAAATTTGTTCATAGACTATTTAGTCAACGATTTAAGCATTTTTAAAAAATATGTATTAAATATTGATTAGTTGCTTGTAAGACTACAAATTTTGTTAAGAAATTTAAAATGTCTTAAAATTTGAAGTTTGTTCATAGCCTAGCTAGTCAACAATAAAACATTGACCACAAATTTAAAAAAACAATCATCAATATGCAGTATTGCAACTCAGAAATGAAGACGAACTACAGAAAGGCTGCACAAGGCAGACTTGGAAGGTAACGTCTGGCTGTTTTACTTGTTGAAACTCAAAGGTTGTGTATAAAAACTTTGCTTGGATTCTTTATGTGTTATTAGAAATATAACAATAGCTATATATCAAATCGATCGATAGTCATGTAATATTTAAAGTATTCCATCCAGCATATTTATTTTTCATCTCGGAACAGGACAGAGAAATATAATAAGCGGATTAAAAAGTCGCTGAATAATTTCCATGAGACAAAAGCGTCTGCTTTGCAGGTGAAATGAAAGCAATATCATAAATATTTCATAATATCGGAAGTGTTTGAGCGATAGTTAGAAATGCTAATATATTATCCTGAATAATCCGTCGCACATATTTTCCAACCCCTCAACCTTAACACGGAATTATAATAACAAAAAAAAAAGTTAAAAATTACACTGTTGGTCTTTGATCGGCTAATATTGTTATTTCGAGTTAGTGCGCTCACAAAGAATGGTGAAGGCACATGTATTTGAAGATCCCGAATTATATGCTAGAATGGAAATGCGGATCTGAATAAAAGAAAACGGCTTCAGACAATAGGAGCCGGGTAATTTTTAGAGTACACATCCGACTGGAATTATGAAAAGTATATATGTACGTCGCTCGCGCAATGCAATGGGGCACTCTCGAGTGGAAACTTATACGTATGATGCGAAAATGCACTCGGCTTTTTTTTAATTGTATCAGTTTTTTCTTCTCTTCTCTCATGTATTAATGTTGGTCCGAAAAATGCTGCTTTTATTTTAATTGCCTCTGCAATTCAATGGGGAATTCATTCGCAATTGTGCGCATTAAATAACGCTATTTCCATTATTACGAATAAAAGATTCACTTCACTACGTGCATATTCAATTTAAATATTTTACTTCATACAAAATTCTGTGAATAATTAATAACTGTCCAAAACAATTTATTTATTTATATTTCTTTTGGAAGCACAATTAATCAAACAAAATCGATGTATCTAATTTGCCGGTCGGCCGGTCCCGAATTGACAAAACAATCACACGTCCGCTTTGTCCGGTGCACTGATTCCGCCAAAGGGTTTGGCAAATATTTGCTACAACCCCTAACAATATTATTCCAGACTTTAATGCCCCGAACACACATACACACACATAGGACGACATACATGCGCTGCATGCATACATTCAATACCTATTGTTCTCTAATGCGTCTCGTTTCATTGCAAATGGAAAAAATATATGATAAAAATCCTAAAGAGCTTACAGACGTGAAGTGCACTGAAATTACTTAAAAAAAGTAAAGAAGTTGTAATGCCTCGTATAGACAGCTTTGGAAAATTGAAAATTTAAGCGAAATTAATTGCGTTTGTTTTTTATTGTGTTGTCGTGAATCTTGGGATTTGTTTAGTGAACTGACTATTTTTGTAATTTAAAATTTTTGTTCAGACAGGATCAATTAGTAAAGTAGTTGGGGACAGCAAAAAATATAACTTGCAACTTTAAAGGGATGAACAAAATAATGTACTTACCGCAGTTTACAATAAATATCCAAACATAAAACTTAATAATAATAATTCCAAAATTTTCTTATTTAGTTTAATTAAAAAAATTGTTGAAAATTGATTTAAATTTTATTGTTTCTTACACAAAAATAAGTTCTGGTGTTTATTTACAAACAAAATTTTGCTATCTTTGTTAGTTTTCAATTATTTCAAACACAATTTCAGCATTTTGGAACTATTTTGAACAGAATCAATTCAAATTTGATTAAAATTTTGTTGTTTTTCACACAAAAATGAGTTATGGTGTTTATTTACAATTAAAATTTTGCATTCTTTGTTAATTTTCAATTATTTCGAACACAATTTTAGCATTTTGGAACTATTTGGAACATAATCAAATCAAAATTTATATAAATTTTGTTGTTTTTTACACAAAAATTAGTTCTGGTGTTTGTTTGCAATCAAAATTTTGTTTTCTTTGTTAATTTTCAATTATTTCGAACACAATTCAAGCATTTTGGAACTATTTGAGTCATAATCAAATCATAATTGATAGAAATTTTATTGTTTTTTACACAAAAATGAGTTCTGGTGTTTGTTTGCAATCGAAATTTTGCTTTTTTTGTTTATTTTCAATTATTTGAACACAATTCAAGCATTTTAAAACTATTTTGAACATAATCAAATCAAAATTGATAACTTTGTTGTTTTCCACACAAAAATGTGTTCTGGTGTTTATTTACAATTAAAGTTTGGCTTTCTTTGTTAGTTTTCAATTATTTCAAACACAATTTCAGCATTTTGGAACTATTTTGAACATAATCAAATCAAAATTGATACAATTTTTGTTGTTTTTTTCACAAAAATGAATTCTGGTATTTGTTTGCAATCAGAATTTTGTTTTTTTTGTTAATTTTTTATGGTTTTGAACACAATTTATGCATTTTGGAACTATTTTGAACACAATCAAATCAAAATTGATACAAAATTTATTGTTTTTCACAGAAAAATAAGTTCTAGTGTTTAATTACAATCAAAATTTTGCTTTCTTTGTTAATTTTCAATTATTTTGAACACAATTCTAATAATTTGGAACTATGTTGAACATAATCAAATTAAAATTGATACAAATTTTGTTGTTTTTTACCCAAAAATGTGTTTTGGTGTTTATTTACAATCAAATTTTTGCTTTCTTTGTTAATTTTCAGTTATTATGAACACAATTTAGCATTTTGGAACTATTTGGAACATAATCAAATCAAAATTGATACAAATTTTGTTGTTTTTTACACAAAAATGAGTTCTGGTGTTTATTTACAATCAAAATTATGATTTCTTTGTTTATTTTTAATTATTTTGAACTTATATTAAGCATTAAGGAACTATTTTGAACATAATTAATTTAAAATTGGTAAATTTTTTATTGTTTTTGAAACAAATTGAGCTTTGGTGCTTATCAATAACTAACAGTTTGCTTTTTCCATTAATTGTTAATTGTTTTAAGCTTGATTAAAATATTTTGGCTTAAATTTGAACATATTTGAATTGAAGTTTTGATATTTTTTATACAAAAATTGGTTCTGGTCATCATTTACAATTGAAGTTTTGGTTTTTAGAACTATTTTGAACATAATTAAATCAAAATTGATACAAATTTTGTTGTTTTTGATACTTTGGTGCTTATTTTAAAACTGAATTTTTGTTTTTTCACTAATTGCTAATTGTTTCAAGCTCGATTAAAATATTTTGACATTAATTTAAATTGAAATTTTGTTTTTAAATTTTTTAATAATAGTGTGCATCTAAAATAAATAAAAGTCCAAAAAAGTTTTTACAAACGTCAAAATCATTATTAAAAAACAAATCTTGACTTAAAAGTGTTTAGAAGTTTCCAGAATTTGTTAAAAGGATTCTAAATTTGTTTGAAAACACTTTAAGAATTTCTAGAATTTGATCAAATGTTTCTAAATTTTCTCAGAAGTGTATAAAGTTGGTTAGAGGTTTCACAACTCCTCAGGGTCTTTTTAGAATTTGGTGAAAAGTTTTTAAACATCTTAAAAGCTTCTAAAATTTGATCATAAATTTCTAAAAATTATTACAAATTTCTAAAATTCACAAAAAGTTCCAAAAATCTTTGATTAACTCAAAAAGTTTCTTACTAAACTCTAGAAATTCTTGAAAAGTTCTAGAAAACATTGATAAACTGAAACTAGAAACTTTTGGCCTTCTCCAGAAGCTTTTTATGAAATTTTGAAAAAAAATCGTCACAATAAATTATAGAAACTTTTAAACAGTTTTAGAAAACCTTGATTAATTTTTGTATCAATTTTAGAAACTTCTAAAATATTCTAAAAACCATTGGCACACTCTGAAAGATTCTGATAAATTTTAGATACATTACATAAAATTTTAAAAATTTCTAAATTGTTCTAGAAACCTTAAGGCAATTTTAAAAACTTTTTGTCAAATTCTAATAATTTTTAGAAATATTTGATCAAATTTTAAGAACCTTTGACACTGACTTAGGAAACTTTTTACTAAGCTTGTATAAAATTTTAGAAATTATTGGATCACTTTAGAAATTTTTGATAAATTTTAGAAACATTTGATAAAATTTTAGAAATGTTTTAAAAACTTTTGGCCAACTTTAAAAACCTTTCACTAAATACTAAAAAAATCTTGAAAAATTCTAGTATCTCCTAACCAATTTGATACACTTTTGAGAAATTTCAGAAATATTTGATCAAATTTTAGAAACTTTTAGAGTGTTCCAGCCAACTTTAGAAGCTTTTATCAAGTTTAGAAGCCACCCTTTCACTTTTAAAAACCTATTATAAATTTTGAAATTTTTTTAATTTTTTTAATAATGTTTGACTAACTCTAGAAATTCATGAAAAATTGGATCAAAATTCAAAAAATTTTAAAACGTTCTAAAACCTTTTGAGCAACTCTAAAAGTTCTTTATTAAATTCTAAAAAATACTAGAATCTTTTGATTATCTCTAAAATTTCTGAAATTTTTTAGAAATTTTTTATAAAAGTTTTCCAAAAATCGTGAGAAGTTTTTTACCAAATTTGAAACATTTTTGAGAAGTTTTAGAAAACTTTGATAAACTCTAAAAACTCCTCATAAGTTTTAAAAACATATAATTAAATTTTAAAAACTTATACAATGTTCTTGAAACTTTTGACCAGCTTTAAAAGCCTTACAATAAATTATAGAAACTTCTGAGCAGTTCCAAACTTTTTGAACCAACTCAACAGTTTTTGAGAAATTTCAGAATCATTAGATCAAAACTAGAAACTCCTAAAGTATTCTAGAAACCAATGGGACAGTCTAGAAACTGATAAGTTTCAGGAGTATTTTAAAGTTTTAGAATCGTTTAAGATGTTTTAGAAACTTTAGGCCAAATTTATTAAACTTTTATTAGTTTCTGAAAAAATCCTAAAAAGGTTTTGTAATCAGCTTCTGAAAAACTTTAGAAACATTTAATCAAATTCTAAAAATACCTAAAGTCTTCTAAAAACTTTTAGCCAATTTTAGAAGCTTTCTTTTACCAAATTTATCAAACCACCGGTCCAATATTTATAAACTGTGTTCCCGCCCACCCGCCCAAGTGTTAGTTATCAAAAAAATTGTTAATGTGCCCACCTTTGACGTATTAGTGACAACTGTCATTCAATCTGTCACATTATAAACAGCAGAAACGCAACAAGTTTGAGAATAAGCATTTTTATTGATAACAAACACTTGGGCGGGTGGGCGGAAACACTGCATCAAACTACCGTCTTAAAATTAATAAACTGTGTTTTCGCCCACCCGCCCAATTGTTAATTATCAAGAAATTTGTTATTGTACCTACCTCTGACGTATTAGTGAAAACTGTCATTCAATCTGTCACATTAAAAACAGCAGAAACGCAACAAGTTTGAGAATCAGCAAATTTCTTGATAACAAACACTTGGGTGGGTGGGCGGGAACACTGTATTAAACCACCAACCCAATATTCATAAACTGTGTTTTTGCCCACCCGCCCAAGCGATAGTTATCAAAAAAATTGTTATTGTGCCCACTTTTGACGTATTAGTGACAACTGTCATTTAATCTGTCACATTAGAAACAGCAGAAACCCAACAAGATTAGGAATAAGCAAAGTTCTTGAAAACAAACACTTGGGCGGGTGGGCGGGAACACTGCAACAAACTACCGGCCCAATATTTTTAATCTGTATTCCCGCCCATCCGCCCAAGAGTTAGTTATCAACAAACTTGTTATTGTGCCTACTTTTGACGTATTAGTGACAACTGTCACTCAATCTGTTACATTAAAAACAGCAGAAACGCAACAAGTTTGTGAATAAACAAATTTTTTAATAACTAACACTTGGGCGGGTGGGCGAAAACACTGTTACAAACCACCGGTTCAATATTTATAAATTATGTTTCCGCTCACCCGGCCAAACGTTAGTTATTAAAAAATTTGTTATTGTGCCTACCTTTGGCGTATTAGTGACAACTGTCATTCAATCTGTCACTTTAAAAACAGCAGAAACACAACAAGTGTGAGAATAAGCAAATTTCTTGATAACAAACACTAGTAATTAATAAACACAAATAGTTTGATTGAAATGAATGATTTTGAAGTTATTAAATCGATTAAGTAATGTTAGTGGTGACATTAAGTTCACTGTCCAAACCGATTGCCCACTTTCAACTAACAAATAATGAGGACCCACCATAAAATTCCCAAAGGATACTACATCGGGTTTCAAATTTACCATCAACAGAGCAAAGCCCATCACACGGCATCATTCCCAATTACTCTTCGTCTCGGGTGTCTTGCCTTTTGCACGGGGCCCTCCTTTCTCGCTCCGTCTCAACAGGAGAGAGCTTTGTAATTTACTGGGAGTCGGTAATTGGTAATTGTTTATTCCGACCCGGGCTTCCCTTTGTGGCGATCGGCCAAGACTTTCCAACTGACCACTGATCCCCGACAAATTGTCTTATACGTCCTCCTTTAAATCCGTCACCCGTGCTTGTCGTCTTCTTCGCTTTTGTCTCCCTCATGTAAACTAATAACTTTTGAGGGGAGGATGTCTACGAAACCCGAACGCAATTTTAACATCTTAGTTGTGTATAGATACAACTTCACGTTAATTGTATTATATTGTTCCAGAAACTATAAATACGTCATTAGTATAGTGATGAATAATTTTGATTCATGTTTGTAATGTAAATAGGAAATTATACCAACGCAGCTTTCAAACTTTCCTAATCGAATTTTCACCTTACTAAAACTAAAGTTTTTAAATTATTTTAACTAAAAAATTTGAATCGAATTCAAACATAAAACAATGTTTGATTTAAATTGTCCAATAAAATGAAACGCAATAAACCTTCCCCACATCATTTTACAAAAGCCCTTTCCATCTGGCCTACAATTTAATCCTGCAGACTGTGTTAGTTGCCATGCGACGTATTTTCAAGGATTCAACACCCTTACTGAGCCTCCTCGATATCCTGCGCAGATATACCTACTGCGGAAATAAATCAAATCGACCCTCAACTAAAAAAAAAATCATCATAAACGACGCAAAAGATGTTGCGTAATTACCAACCAATACGGATTGAATTGTATGCAAATGACTGGTGGCTATCGCTGAGTGGAATCTATTAGTTTCTGAAAAGCCTGCAGGCATAATATAATATCTAATACGGTCAAGCTTTGAAGCGGTTTTAATCTGTATTAGTGTACTTCACAAGCTGAATTTATTTTATGTTTCAGCTATTCACGTTTGCCCTCAAGAGGAAGCGCATTATTACTTCCTTTATTCGCCCTAATTTTAGGGCTTTAATCTGCTGATATCCTGTGTAGATAACTTCCACCTATCATGTACAAGAGAAGTGAATATAATAAATTTCAATATTATTATTTCATCAATCATGAAATCATAAAAAAGAAATTTGAATTTAAACTATTTAGCTTAGCTTGGGACGCAGTAGTGAAGATATTAACTAAATATAATAACATTTTTGAGCTTTATAGTGGAAGTACTGAGTTCAAAGACATATGTATATCTTGACCTACTTAAAGGCATTTTGTTATAACTCTATTTGTTGGACTTAATTTTTTTTGGAATTGTTGTGTGATTTAGACAAGTTTTTTTTGTAATAGAGTTCAGATGCAAGGACTATTTTTGTGTCAATTTAGCTTGTTTTGCAAACAGTGCAGAAGTTGTTCTACAGTTTGCAATTAATAAGTTTTTTTAATTCTTTTAAGATAATTGGCCGCCATTTTGTTTTAAGACAGTATTAGTTAACGCCATTTTGAATTATTGATTCATTATAGTTGCACATAATTACTAAAAATCAATAAAGTTCAATAATGTTGGAAGTTATTGGATAGTTTTGATATTTTTTTTAAATCTATCAAGATAATCGGCCGCCATTTTGTTTTAAGTTAAAATTAATTGACATAAATTTAAATTATTACAGTATCTGTGCAACAATATTACTAAAATATGATTTTAATAATTTTCAATAATGTTGGACGTTATTTGGAATCAATCGCAAAACGACTTATTACGTGATTCAGAAACTACAAAGCGAACCCATTTTTAGGTTATGTATAGGCAGATTTAGCTAATCGCGGATAATAAAAAAAATGTCAATTTTGTTTACTTCAAGAAACAGATTCAAACCGTAACATAATAATCATCAAACTACAGACATGTTAATATTTTTAGGTTAGGAATATGAATCTTCCAATTTTAATCAATGATTTGAGTGATTGGATCTGTCAAATTTCTGGACAATCACTATTTGGGTTGGTTTATTTGCCGTAATCATAAATTGGTGCACTTCAATCGACACTACACGTCTGTAATCATAACCTCTAAACCCCGCCCAAGTGTTAGTTTTTCAATCTCTTAGTAACGAAAACTTGAGTGGGTGCGTGTGCCATTTCAATCAAAACTACTTGCTGTAATTATAAATTAGTGTCTTTGCTCACCCGCCCAAGTGTTAATTATCTAATCCATCGACAATAAACACTAAGGTTGGCACTTTAATCGACACTACTTGTCCGTAATTATATATTCTTGTCCCCGCTCACCCGCGCAAGTGTAAGTTGTCTAATTTTATGGTAACAAAAATCAAAAAATCGAATCAAAATTACTTGCCGTAATTATAAGTTAATGTACCCGCCTACCCGCCCAAGTGTTAGTTATCCAATCCATTGACAACAAACATGGCCGGGCACTCTGATCAAAATTACTTCCTCGTAATCATAAACTAGTGTCCCCACCTACCCGCCCAAGTGTTAGTTATCTAATCCCTTGCTAACAAACACATGGGTGGGTGGGTGGGCTACTCCAATCAAAACTACTCGCAAATAATCATAAAATGGTGTTTCCAAACACCCACTCAAGTGTTAGTCATTCAATCCTTTTGTAACGAACACTTAAGTGGGTGGGTGTGCCATTCTAACTAAAACTACTTGCAGTGATTAAAAAACTGGTGTTTCCGCCCACCCACTTATCCAAATGTCATCATGTCATCCAATCTTTTGGTAATAAACTCTTGGGCTGGTGGGTGGGCTACACTAACCAAAACTTTCCGCCTATAATTATAAACTAGTATTCTCCCCACCCACTCAAATGTTAGTCATTCAAGTCTTTTGTAACAAACACTTGGGTGGTTGGGTGGGCCACTCCAATAAAACTATATGCAGTTATCAAGGCAGTGGTGTTCCCGCCCACCCACCCGACTGTTAGTTATCCAATCTTTTGATAAACTGTCGGGCGGGTGGATGGGCTACTCTAATCAAAACTACTTGCCCTTAATCATAAACTCGTGTTTCCGCCTACTTGCCCAAGTGTTAGTTTTCCAATATCTAGATAACGAACACTTGGGGGGGTGGATGAGCAACTCTAATCAAGGCACCCTAATCGACACTACTTGTTTGTAATTTTAAACTCCGCTCACCCGCCCATGTATTAGTTGTCTATCTACTCCAATCAAAACTACACGCCATAATTATAAATTGGTGTCCCCGCCCACCCGCTTAAGTGTTAGTTATCTAATTCATTGGCAACATACACTTGTATGGGCATCCCAATTAATACTACTCATGGTAATATAAAATAATTTTGATAAATTTATTTTATGTTTTCAAGATAATTAGCCGCCATTTTGTTTTAATACAGAATTAGTTAATACCATTTTAGAATAGTTTCAATTTAGTTGCACAGAATTATTAAAAAATTTCATCAACAAATTTTAACAATGTTGAAAGTTATTGAATAATATTTAGTGAAATTAGAGAAGAAAATAGATTTTTTAAGCAAATTTTATGATTTGAATTAATTTTCTGCGGTTATCTGTACAAATTTATAGTATTTTTATGCAATTGAATATTTTGGACAAATTTTATATATTGAATATGCTTTCTAAGCAATTTTTTATGCATTTTAAAGAAAAAAACAAGTTTTTTGGGCAATTTTTTGCTTTTTTTACATTTAATTTTACATAAATTTTATGAAAAAAAGTTTTTTGCTTAAACCTTATAAAATATACGTCAATTCTGTTTGAGTTTAGTGTTTTATCTGGTTTTTGTAAGCAATTTTAGACTAATTTTGTGTAAACATTGTAGTTTTTAAGCAATTGCATATTAATATTATAAAAGAAATGCGCAAATAAATGGCAAAAACCCATCAGAAAAAACCCACTAAAGTGTTTCTGATCAAAAGATTTAAACATAAACACTTGGGCGGGTGGGCGGAAACACCCATTTAAACCACACGCCTATAAGTTTTGAACTTAGTTCAAATTTTGTGAGCATGTGATTTGAACTTGTGTTCCCGACCACCCACCCAAGTGTTTATGATCTAATTTTTTTATCACAAACACTTGGGTGCAAAACAGAAATCTAAACTATTTGCCCACAAAAATTAAACTAAGTTTCCCGCCGTCTACTCATGTGTAGGTAGGCGGGAACACAAGTTCAAATCACTCGGTTACAAACGCTTGAACTAAGTTCAAAACTTGTACGCGTGTGGTTTAGATTCCCGCCTACCCGCTCACGTGTTTATGTTTAAATCTTTTGATTACAAATATTTGGGTGGGTGGGCGGAAACACAAGTTAAAATCACACGCTCACAAACTTTTAAACTAAGTTCAAAACTTGTAGGCGTTTAGTTTAGATTGGTGTTCCCGCCTACCCGCTTAAGTGATTATGTTTAAATGTTTTGATTACAAACACTTGGGTGGGTGGGCGGGAACACAAGTTCAAATCACACGCTCACAAACTTTTGAACTTAGTTTAAAATTTGTAGGTTTGGGGTTTAGATTAGTGTTTTCGCTCACCCGCTTAAGAGATTATGTTTAATTTTTTGATTACAAACACTTGGGTGGGTGGGTGGGAACACAAGTTCAAATCCCACGCTCACAAACTTTTAAATTAAGTTCAAAACTTGTAGACGTGTGGTTTAGATTGGTGTCCCCGCCTACCCGCTCAAGTGTTTATGTTTAAATCTTTTGATTACAAACACTTGGGTAGGTGGACGGAAACACAAGTTCAAATCACACGCTTACAAAGTTTGAACTTAGATCTCGCCCACTCACCCAGGAGTTTGTGAATAAAAAATTTAAATATAAAGACTTGAACGGATGAGGGGAAAGTTATTATTATTATTCTTCTTTTTTATTGCGCTTTTTACAGATATTTTACATTGCCCCAGAAGTCTTACGACTTGTTTGGAGGGGGTTGATGGGACCAACGGCTTTTTAGGTGACTTCCGAATCAAAAAGGGGAAAGTTAAATAAGTTAAAGTTAAATCAATTTTTTATGCAATAATTACTTTTTTGTGCAATCTGTAATGAATCTTAAAAAAAAATATAGACTTTTTGTGCAAACTTCAAGCTATAAATGTGTTTTTGTGAAATTTATGATAAATTGTATGAGATAAATCAGTTTTTTGTGCTTCTTTATGCAATAAATAGGTTTTTGTCGCAATTTATTATGATTTTAGGAAGTCAAATAAGTTTTTTAAAAAAGTTATCATAAGTTTAATAAATCAATTTGGTATGCATCAATATTATAAAATAAATCAAGTTTTTGTGCAATTTTTTTTCTATAAATAAAGTTTTTCTGCAATTTATGATGAATTTTATGTGATAAATTGCTTTTTATACAAATTTCAAGCAATAAATGCGTTTTTAGCATGATTTTTGATACATTTTATAAATAAATCAAGTTTTTGAGCTAATTTTATATAATAAATAAATTTTCTACGCAATTTATGTTGAATTTTATAAAATAAATCAGTTTTTTGTGCAATTTTCATACAATAAATAGGTTTTTGGCTTAATTTATGACGATACGATGATATTTTGTATGCAATAATAATTTTTTTAGCAATCTATGATTAATATTATAAAATAAATTGCAAGTTTTTTGCAAATTTTATGCTATAAATATGTATTTTGTGCAATTTATGATGAATTTTATGAGATAAACCTGCATTTCATACAATTTTCAAGCAATAAGTGCGTTTTTAGCACGATTTTTGATACATTTTATGTAATGAATAAGTTTTCTATTCGCAATTTGTTATGAATTTTATAAGTTAAATTAGTTTTTGTGCAATGTTTATGGAATAAATAGGTTTTTGGCGCAATTTATGACAAATATGATGATAAGTTTTCTGTACAATTTATTATAAATTTTACGAGTTAAATCAATTTTGTATGCAATAATTACTTTTATGTGCAATCTATGATAAATCTTATAAAATAAATCGAGTTTTTTTCAAACTTAGTGCTATAAATAAGTTCTTTGTGCAATTTATAATAAATTTTAAGAGATAAATCTATTCTTTGTGCAATAATTAGTGTTTTTGTGCAATTTATAGTAAATTATATAAGATAATTCAGTTTTTTTTGCATTTTTATGCAATAAATTGGTTTTTGGTGTAATTTATGATAAATTTTGAGAGTTGAATAAGTTTTCTGTAAAAGTTATGATATATTTTACAAGTTAAATAAATTTTGTATGCAATCTATATGCAATGATTACTTTTCTGCGCAATCTATAATGAATCTTATTAAATAAATTAAGTTTTTGTGCAATTTATGATGAATTTTATAAGATAAATCTGCTTTTTATAAAAAAATTAAGAAAAAAATGCGTTTTCAACATGATTTTTGATACGTTTTATAAATAATTCAATAATTTGTGCAATTTTGATGTAATAAATAGGTTTTTGGCGCATTTTATGATAAATTTTATAAAATAAATTAGTTTTTTGTGCAATTTTCAAGCAATAAATATGTTTTTGGCGCAAGTTATGATAATTTTGTAAGTCAAATAGGTTTTCTGTAAAAAATATTACAATTTTTTTAAGTTAAATCAATTTTTTATGAATCTTTTTGTGCAAACTTTATGCTATAAATGAGTTTATTGTGCAATTTGTGATAAATTTTATAAAATAAATTTATTCTTAGTGCAATAATTAGGTTCTTTGTGCAATTTATGGTCAATTATATAAAATAAATTATTTTTTTGTGCAATTTTTTTGCAATAAGTAGGTTTTTGGTGCAACTTATGATAAATTTTGCAAGTTAAATAAGTTTTCTGTAAAAATTACAATAAATTTTACAAGTTAAATCAATTTTGTATGCAATCTTCATGCAATAATTACTTTTCTGAGCAATCTATGATGAATTTTATAAAATAATTTAGGTTTTTGTGCAAACGTTATGCTATAAATCAGTTTTTTGTGCAATTTTTGATGAACTTTATGAGATAAATCTGCTTTTTATGAAAATTTCAGGCAATAAATGCGTTTTTAGCATAATTTATGATACTTTTTAAAAATAAATAATTTTTTTGCATGTTTTATGTAATAAATGAAGTTTTTGCGCAATTTATGATAAACTTTATAAGATTAATTAGCTTTTTGTGCAATTTTTATGCAATAATTATGTTTTTGGCGCATTTATGATGAATTTTGTTAGTAAAATTTACAAATTAAATTAATTTTTAATGCAATCTTTATGCAGTAACAATTTTTCTGCACAATCTATGATGAATCTTATAAAATAAATCAAATTTTTGTGCAAATTTCATGCTCTAAACAATTTTTTTTGTGCAATTTATGATGAATTGTGTGTTATAATTAGACTTTGTAAGCAATTTTAGACAAATATTTAGTAAGAATTGAGATTTTTAATAAATTTAAAGAAAATTACAAGTTTTTGGGCTTATTATTTACTTTTTTGCTAGGTTTCTGCTCAAATCCTATGAATTATATGTCAATTTTGTTTGAGCTTAGTGTTACACCTAATTTTTGTGTACAATTTTAGATAAATTTTGAGTAGCTATTGTAGTTTTTTAGCATTTTTAAATTAATTTTATAAAAGATAAGTTTTCTGTGCAAATTTCATGCAATAAATAGCAAAAATTTATCAAAAAACTCTAACAAATTTGAAAAATGCTATCCATTGCATAAAATTTGAACAAAAAACATATTTAGCTAAAAAAAACTATTTCTATCCTAAAATTTATACGAAATTGTCTAAAGGAAACAAAACTAAGCCAAATTTGGTTAGAAAAATCACTTTAACTAAAAAATTTGTCAAAAATTGCACAGAAAACCTATTTAGTACATTAAATTCAATTACAAAAACATATTTTTGTCACAAAACTTTTACTTTCTGTTGCTTTTCTGCGCAATTTATGATGATTCTTATAAAATAAATTGAGGTTTTGTGCAAACTTTATGGTACAAATAAGTTTTTTGTGCAATTTTTGATGAATTTTGTAAAATAAATGATTTTTTTGTGCACTTTATGATAAATTTCTTGAAATACATTATTTATTATAATTTTACAAACTAAATCAATTTTGTATGCTATAATTACTTTTTTGTGCAATCTATGATGAATTTTATAAAATAAATTGAGTTTTTGTGCAAACTTTAAGCTATAAATAAGTTTTTTGTGCAAATTACTATAAATTTCATAAAGCGAATCTGCTTTTTTTCAAATTTAATTTTAATTTTATGTAATAAATAAGTTTTGTTTGCAACTTATAATGAATTTTATAAGATAAATCAGTTTTTTGTTAAATTTTCAAGCAATAAATATGTTTTTAGCGATGATTTTTTTAAGTTTAATATGTTTTCTGTAAAAGTTATGATAAATTTCACAAATTAAATTAATTTTGTATACAATCTTTATACAACAATTACTTTTATGCGCAATCTATGATGAATTTTATAAAATAAGTTAAGTTTTATATATACGTTTATTGTGCAATTTATGATAAATTTTATGAGATTAATCTATTCTTTGTACAATTTATGATAAATTATATAATATAGATCAGTTTTTTGTGCATTTTATGCAATAAGTAGGTTTTTGGCGCAATTTATAATAAATTTTGTAATTCAAATAAGTCTTCTTTAAATTTGTAATAAACCTTACAATTTAAATCAATGCAATCTTTATGCAATAATTACTTTTCTGCGCGATTTATGATGAATTTTATAAAATAAATTGAGTTTTTGTGCACACTTTGTGCTATTAATAAGTTTTTTGTGCAATTTATGATAATAATAAAAATTTCAATTTTGTTTGCAAATTTTATGTAATAAATGAGTTTTCTGAGCAATTTATTATAAATTTTGTAAGATAAATCAGTTTTTTTGTGAAATTTTTGAGCAATAAATATGTTTTTGGCACAATTTATGAAATCAAATAAATTTTCTCTAAAATATATTATAAATTTTACGAGTTATATCAATATTTTATGCAATAATTACTTTTTTGCGCAATCTTTGATAAATTTTATAAAATAAATCGAGTTTTTGTGCATTTTTTTATGCTACAAATAAATTTTTGGGCAAATTATAATAAATTTTATGAGATAAATCTATTCTTTGTGCAATAATTAGGTTTTCTGAGAAATTTATGATGAATTATTTAAGATAAATTATTTTTTTGTGCAATAAATATGTTTTTAGTGCAATTTATGATGAATATGATACAGTCAAATAAGTTTTTTGTAAAAATTATTATGAATTTTCTAAGCTAAATCAATATTTTATTTAATTTTGATGCAATAATTACTTTTTTGATCAATCTATAATGATATTTGTAAAATAAATCGAGTTTTTAAGAAAACTTGATGCTATAAATAAGTTTTTTGTGCAATTTATGATAAATTTTATAAGATTATCTGCTCTTTATACAAATTTTAAGCAATAAATGCGTTTTTAGCACGATTTTTGATACATTTTATAAATATTTTAATTTTTTTGCATATTTTATGTAATAAACAGGTTTCTGGCGCAATTTATGATGAATTTTGTAAATCAAATGATTTCTGTAAACATTATTATGTTTTTAACAATTTAAATCAATTTTGTATACAATCTTTAAGCAATAATTATTTTTCTGCGCAATCTATGACGAATTTTATAAATAAAATAAATCGAGTTTTTGTGCAAACTTTATGCTATAAATAAGTTTTTTGTGCAAGTTATGATTAATTTCATAAGATAAATCTATTCTTTGTGCAATGAATAAGTTTTCTGTGCAAATTATAGTAAATTTTAAAAAATAAATCAGTTTTTAGTGCAATTTTTATGCAATAAATAGATTTTCGGTGTAATTTATGATCAATTTTGTAAATCAAAAAAGTTTTTTGTAAAAATTATGATAAATTTTACGACTTAAATCAATTTTGTATGCAATAGTTACATTTTTTTGCAATTTATAATAAATAAATCTTATAAAATAAATAAAGTTTTTGTGCAAATTTCATGCTTATAATAAGTTTTTTGTGCAAAATTTTATAAGATAAATTTATTCTTTGTGCAATAATTAAGTTTTCTGTGCAAGTTATGGTAAATTATGTAAGACAAATTAGTTGTTTGTGCAATTTTATGCAATAAATAGGTTTTTGGCGCAATTTATGATAAATTTTGTAATTCAAATAAATTTTCTGTTAAAGTTAAATCAATTTTTTATGCAATCTTTATGCAATAATTATTTTTTTGCGCAATCTAAGATGAATTTTATAGAATAAATTGAGTTTTTGTGCAAATTTTATGCTATTCATCAGTTTTTTGTGCATTTTTTGTTGAATTTCATGATATAAAATGCTTTTTATACAAATTTTAAGCAATAATTACGTTTTTAGCACGATTTTTGATACATTTTTATAAATAATTCATTTTTGTGTGCAAATTTTATGTAGTAAATGAGTTTCCTGCGCAATTTATGAGTTTATATAGTTTTTTGTGCAATTTTCAAGCAATAAATATGTTTTTGGAACAATTTATGATGAATATGATGAAGTCCAAATAAGTTAAACCAATTTTTTGTTATCTATGATGAATTTTATCAAATAAGTCAAGTTTTTGTGCAATCTTTATGCTATAAGTAAGTTTTTTGTGCAATTTTTGATAAATTTTATGAGATAAGTCTGCTCTTTATACAAATGTCAAGCAGTGAATGCGTTTTTAGCACAATTTTTGATTTGATTTATAAATAATTTAATTTTTTGTGCAAATTTTATGTAAAAAATGAGTTTTATGCGCAATTTATGATCAATTTTATAAAAAAAACTAGTTTTTTGTGCAATTTTTAAGTAATAAATAAGTTTTTGGCGCAGTTTCTGATGAATTTTGTAAGTCAAATAAGTTTTCTGTAAATATTATGATAAATTTTACTAATTAAATTAATTTTTGTTGAGTTTTTGTGCAAAATTTGTGCATAAATAAGTTTTTTGTGCAATTTATAATGAATTTTATGAGATAAATCTGTTTTTATACAAATTGAATTGAGTTAATCACTTTTCTGCGCAATTTATGATGAATTTTATAAAATAAATGAAGTTTTTGTGCAAACTTTATGCAATAAATAAGTTTTTTGTGCAATTGATGATAGATTTTATGCGATAAATCTATTTTTTGTGCAATTATTAAGATTTTTAATCATTTTTTTATGCAATTTTTATGCAATAATTACTTTTCTGCTCAATCTATAACGAATTACACAAACTAAATCAAGTTTTTGTGCAAATTTTATGCTATAAATCAGTATTTGTGCAATTTATGATTTCATTTTATCAGATTATTTGCTTTTTATACAAATTTTAAGCGATAAGTGCGTTTTTAGCACGATTTTTGATACATTTTATAAGTAATTTAATTTTTTCTGCAAATTTTATGTAATAAATGAGTTTTATTTGCAATTTATGATAAATTTTATAATATAAATCAGTTTTTTGTGCAATTTTCATGCAATAAATATGTTTTTGGCGCAATTTGTAATGAGACAAATAAGTTTTCTGTAAAAATAATTATGAATTTTACGAGTTAAATCAATTTTTTATACAATAACTAATATTCTGCGCAATTTATGATGAATCTTATCAAATAAATCGAGTTTTTGTGCAAACTTTATGCTATAAATAAGTTTTTTGTGCAATTTATGATAAATTTCATGAAATAAATCTGCTTTTTATACAAATTTTAAGCAATAAATGCGTTTTTTGAGCAACTTTTACACAAAAAAGGTTTTTTAATTGGAATTTTTGTTACATTTTGTGTTTTATTTGACAAATTTTTAGTCAGAATTAAAATTTTTGATGAATTTAAGTAAGAAAATGTTTTTTTAAATATTTTTTTGTACAATTTTAGATCAATTTATTAAAAAAACTAGTTTTTTGCTCAAATCAAGTCTAATTTTACTACAAAGTTTATTAAAATTGCATATAAATATCATTCATTGCATGAAATTAGCACAGAAAACTTGATCAGAACTACAGACTACATTAATTAATAATCAATAAATGACATTTTTGTGCTATTTTTGATCAATTTTGTAGTAATAGTAGATTTACTGATCAATAATAAGCAATTTGGTTTTCTAAAAATTTAAGATGAATCTTCTAAGACAGAAATTGGTTCTTTAAACAAGTTTTTTTATACCAAATAGGTTTTCTGTGCAAATTTTATAAGTAGCATTTTTGCAGTTTTTTATAAAGTTTGTAGCAAAACCAAGCTCTTTAACTGATTTTAAATGTGTTTTTTGCACAATTGATGAATTTTATATTCGAAATAGGTTTTTTATACAAATTTTATGCAATAAATATCATTTTGGTATCATTCCTAATTAATTCTGTAGCAAAATCGGGGTTTCTAACCAATTTCAAACAAATTTCGTGTAAAAAAATAAATTTTAGAAAAAAATTTATGCACTAAATTAAGGTTTTGCGCAACTAAAGTTAAAAATAAATGCGCAAGGTCTTTAAGTTTTAGGTTAAAAAAAGTTGATCGTAATTTGATAACAATTAATTTGAAAGTAATCCTTCAAGGCCTGATAGAATAAAGTGTCTAAAGGCAGTCATCAATAATTAATTATTTTGATAATTTGTAATTAAAAAGTTTCATTGTGTTAGGTTACAGAAACACGTTCAATAATATTGATCGTAGACTTTTTGCTTTTTTAACATTACACATTGAAGATAAATGTAGGAGTTTTTTATGTGGTTTTAATTTAAATTAAACGATTCAATTAATTCAATAAATTATATACTTAAAAAAATTTAATTACAACCTCCCCAAGTTAAGGACGTACTTTATTTATTTTTTCTGCGGCGTACAAGCATCATCATCACCGTTGCTTGTTTAGTGAGCGGAGAGATTTTTTAAGGTCGTCCGCACATTGTTTACACGGGTAAAATGAGGTTGGCACTAATTAAAAGTAAATTATCACTTATTGAGGGTGGAAGAAAAACTGATTAAAATTCAGTGTGTCGCTTTTTGAGAAGGGGTATGACCATTAAATTTGTTTTTGTCCTTTGTTTAATAATTTATTCCATACTTTGATGTGTGTGCGAGGACATTTCTGAAAGGTTTAAAATATCATCAAGCATTTTTTTTTAAATCTCTAGAGACGTGCGTATATATCCGGAAATATTTATTGCGAACTAATTTTCTCCGTATTTATTTAAGATCTAAGGCCGGACGGACGTACGGCCTACACACGATCAACTCATTCGGATAATCTAAAAGCAATTCTGTGTCCGAGCCAGCTTAGCAGATTTTGAAAGGACCGTCCATTAGGTTATCTGCGTAATGGTCTCTAATTGTAATCTGTTCAGGTTTAATCATCCCCGTAATTTCAATCCTAAATAATAATTTATCAATCTGAACTTTCTTAGTTTAAAGTAATGCACCAAACTTTACACTTTGAAGTGTCTAATTAGCACCCAACTAAATAAAAAGGTGAAATTGAATTTTTCCCCGAAGCGCGTTATGCATAGCGACGGACACTGTAATTCGCTCCGAAACCGAATTAAAACTAATAATTAGCATTCGTACATTAATTATGCAATTAGTGTTCGGATTTAATTTCGAGTTTTAGACACGGTGTTCGTTGGAATTTGCCCTGGAGGTGGTGGCGGCGGCGGTGGGCACTCCCCTATTCCAACCAAGCGCCGATGTATTTTTGCGAGTTACAACAAAAAAAAGGAACGTAAAATAAGAGAAAATGAAAACGTCACTGGATGAGCATTGCATTGTTTTGTACAGCAACAGGGTTGAATTGGATTTTTTTATAGAATGTGAATATACTTTTTTAATTGTTAAATGGATTTTAAGTTTGCAATTAAGTTTAAAATATTTATTAAATAATGTTTATTCAACAATATTTGTATCAAGTCCGATTTGAATTTGTTTAAAATAGTTCCAAAACGCTTGAATTGTGTTTAAATTAATTAAGAATTAACAAAAAAGCAAAATTTTGATTGTAAATAAACACCAGAACTTATTTTTGTGTAAAAAACAACAAAATTTGTATCATTTTTGATTTGATTATGTTCAAAATAGTTTTAAAATGCTTGAATTATGTTCAATATCATTGAGAATTAACAAAAAATCAAAGTTTTAATTGTAATCAAACACCAGAACTCATTTTTGTGTGCAAAACAACAAAAATTTTATCAATTTTGATTTGATTATGTTCAAAATAGTTTCAAAATGCTTGAATTATGTTCAAAATAAATAAAAATTAACAAAAAAAGCAAAACTTTGATTGCAAATAAACACCACAACTCATTTTTGTGTGAAAAACAACAAAATTTGTATCAATTTTTATTTAATTATGTTCAAAATAGTTCTAAAATGCCTGAATTGTGTTCAAAATAATTGAAAACTAACAAAAAAACAAATTTTTTATTGTAAATAAACACCAGATCTATTTTTTGTGTAAAAAACAACAAAATTTGTATCAATTTTTATTTAATTATGTTCAAAATAATTAAAAACTAACAAAAAAACAAATTTTTTATTGTAAATAAACACCAGATCTATTTTTTGTGTAAAAAACAAAAAAAAATTTATCAATTTTGATTTGATTATGTTCAAAATAGTTTCAAAACGCTTGAATTGTGTTTTAAATAATAGAGAACTAACAAAGAAAGCAAAATTTTGATTGTAATCAAACACCAGAACTTGATTTTGTGTGAAAAACATCAAAATTTGTATCAATTTTGATTTGATTATGTTCAAAATAGTTCCAAAATGCTTAAATTGTGTTGAAAACAACTGAAAATTAACAAAAAAAACAAAATTTTGATTGTAAATGAACACCAGAACTTATTTTTGTGTGAAAAACAACAAAATTTGTATCAATTTTGATTTGATTATGTTCCAAATAGTTCTAAAATGCCTAAATTGTGTTTATAACAATTGAAAATTAACAAAAGAAACAAAATTTTAATTGTAAATAAACACCAGAATTCATTTTTGTGTGAAAAACAACAAAATTTGTATCAATTTTTGTTTTAATTATGTACAAAATAGTTTGAAAATGCTTAAATTGTGTTTAAAACAATTGAAAATTAACAAAAAAAGCAAAATTTTGTTTGTAATTGAACACCAGAATTTATGTTTGTGTAAAAAACAACAAAATTTGTATTAATTTTGAATTGATTATGTTCAAAATAGTTACAAAATGCTTGAACTGTGTTCAAAATAATTGAAAATTAACAAAAAAACAAAATTTTGATTGTAAATGAACATCAAAACTCATTTTTGTGTGAAAAACAACAAAATTTGTATCAATTTTGATTTGATTAAGTTCAAAATAGTTCCAAAATGCTTGAATTGTGTTTGAAATATTAGAGAATTAACAAAGAAAGCAAATCTTTGGTTGTAAATAAACACCAGAACTTATTTTTGTGTGATAAACAACAAAATTTTTATCAATTTTGATTTGATTATTCTCAAAACAGTTTCAAAATGCTTGAATTGTGTTTAAATTAATTAAGAATTAACAAAGAAAGCAAAATATTGATTGTAAATAAAGACCAAAACTAATTTTTTGTGAAAAACAACAAAATTTGTATCAATTTTGATTTGATTATGTTCAAAATAGTTCCAAAATGCTTGAATTGTGTTTAAAACAATTAAAAATTAACAAAATAAACAAAATTTTGATTCTAAATGAACACCAAAACTTATTTTTGTGTGAAAAACAACAAAATTTGTATCAATTTTGATTTGATTATGTTCGAAATAGTTTCAAAATGCTTAAATTGTGTTCAAAACAATTGAAAAAAACAAAGAAATAAAAATTTTGATTGTAAATAAACACCAGAACTCATTTTTGTGTAAAAAACAACAAAATTTGTATCAATTTTGATTTGGTCATGTTCAAAATAATTTCAAAATGCTTGAATTGTGTTCAAAATACTTGAAAACTAAAAAAGAAAGCAAAATTTTGATTGTAATTGAACACCATAACTTATTTTTGTGTGAAAATCAACAAAATTTGTATTAATTTTGGTTTGATAATGTTCAAAATAGTTTCAAAAAGCTTAAATTGTGTTCAAAGCAATTGAAAATTAACAAAAGAAGCAAAACTTTGATTGCAAATAAACACCAGAACTTATTTTTGTGTGAAAATCAACAAAATTTGAATTAATTTTGATTTGATTATGTTCAAAATAGTTTCAAAATGCTTGAATTGTGTTAAAAACAATTGAAAATTAACAAAAAAAGCAAAATTTTGATTGTAAATGAACACCAAAACTCATTTTTGTGTGAAAAACAGGGCGGTAAGGTAGTCCACTCCAAAACATGGTAATAGGGCCAATAGCTTAAAATAATCACGACCTTCTTTTGTGATCAAATAATCTCTGACGTCCGTATAGAAGATGAAACATACAATTCTCTGATGATAAGCATTAGGGCGGTAAGTGGGTTACTTCAAAGTATGGTAACGGACTAATAGTTTGGAATAGAATCACCCACCAAAGTGTCAGTTATCAAAAAGTTGAATTACTACCTTCTTTTGTGATAAAATAACTTTTAACGTTTCCATAGAAAACAAACATTTAATTCTTCTAAAGTATGGTAACGAACTAATAGTTTGGAAATGGAGTAAGCCACCCGCCTTGCCCAAGTGTTAGTCATCAAGAGATTGAAACACAATTTTTTTTTGCAAAAATGACTAACGTCTGCTTAGAAGACAAACATTCAATTCTTTAAAGACAAACTTTCGGGCGAGTGAAGATCAGTAGTTTATAATGGAGTAACTCATAATAATTGTTATTGGCGAAGTCGGTACGAATTTTTAACGTTAAAAAATGTTATTTATTTTGACAAACAAATTAAGTTCAACTTGTAATATTTTTGAACGTCTATATGTTCTTAAATAGATCTTTGCGGTTTTGGCGCAGTCGGTAGAACACAATTTTAAATAAATTTTTATTTTGTAATTGTGATGTAATCAACTCATCATCTTTTATAGTGATAGTCACAGGCTAATAGTTTAGGTTTTATTAACGTTGCATGTATTTAGTTAAAATAATAATATTATTTGAACTAATTTAAGTTTAACTTGTAATGTCTTAGATCATTTAAATGCCCTATACAATTTTGGCGCAGTCGGTAGGATTTTATACATTGCAATTAGTTAATAAATAACTTAAAAATTTATGACAACTTAACGATCAACAAAAAACAAATTTGTATTCTAGTTTATTGTTAGTTTATCGCTTTGTGACATAAACTAAAAGTTATTGCCATCAAAAACGTCGCTTTGTAATTGACATTTGTAAGGAATTTTTTTTTTTTTGAAAGAAATGGTACCTTATCTATAGCCTTGCACACATAACCCAAAAAACTATTAATTTAGTTAATAATTTTAATTATTATTGCTAAACTATCAATTCAAAATTGTTTGATCATACTTTTGAATCAAGTCTATAACGATTGAAATATCGAAATTCATAACAAATAGCCCTAAAGGATGTTATTAAAATGAATCCTTACGATACGCTTAGGGCATCCTTCTACTATTTATACATTATTCAGGAAAATTAAAGTCCGTGCAACGAGAACTTTATAATGACGACGTTTCGTCTTTACAACATAAAGCATACACCCTTGAGGGCATTGGTTATTGTCCCAGATTTTTTCCTTCATCTTTGTGTATCGACTTTCATTTGCTCCCCCTTATGGGGTTGGATGCCCTACTTATATTTCCTTCCTGATGCATCATCCATTGTCCGAAGCGAGATATTCGACAATTATTATTTTATTAGCTGCAGTCGTTTTTTTCTTCTTGTTTGTTCCCAGTTGATTGTAACATAGTTTACAATTCATTTTATCTTGAAATTGTGTTCAGTACGAAGTGGTTCGTGAAGAACCTGCCAGTATTCATTTACTCTCCAGTCTGGTCAATCAGGCATTGTCTCGGCCTCGAACCATTGTCCGTTTAATCATCAACTCCCACCCCCTATACAACCTCTCCAAATAAAAAGCACATATTTAATTAAAGAAAATCGTCTGGCGTGTAAACATTGCAGAGCAAATAATGAGATTTAATTAAAACATAGTTTGTTTTTATATTATTTAAATATTTTATTAAATATATTCATAGCCTCCCTGAATACATAGAAAGTTTTAAAATTAATGAATATTTTGATGCCACAACTGTGTTTGGGGGGGGCGACATTTGTTTTTGGTAACTATTAATCGATGGAGGGGTTGAGTTTCGGCTGCGTGTTATTAAACAAGGGACATTTCGCTTCATCAGCTCCTTTATTAGTTATTAGGGAGGTTATTGGGGGCTAAGACGACATCTTAAGTGGCTCCACAAGCAGTTATCTTTCATATTATATATATAGTTTCGTGTCGAACCCCTTTAAGTTAGGGATGTATTAAAATTAGTATTTCACTGTTGCATTGTTGTTACGACGCGCCCCTAAAAACACTTAATGAAAATGTGATTCCGCGCAATAAAGGGGCGCTAATAAAGCATCGCTAACGTTAATTTGATGGATTATATTTTGTTATGTAGGCCATATTGGTTGTAAGCTGTAATCATTACTAAATGATATTTAACCCTACTAGAATAGATTGCGTTGTTAAATAGATTTAAACTATTTATTTTTATCAAGTATAGGGACCATGGAAGTTAATAAAACCAAAACCATTATTTAATAAGCAGAGAATCAAAAATAATTTTAAAAATATTATTCAAAAATAAATTATTATAATATAAATCGAAAATCCTAGAATATTTTAAAATAAATCATTTCAATCTAAACAAATCACAAAAAGATGCAAACTTATCAATGCGACCGGGCGATAGAGATAATAAAACCTTGCAACGTTCGAGTAAACAATTTTTTTGCATAAAAAATTATCTGCATTTATTTCCAATACGCATTCGATTTAGTACAGTGCCGAATTAAATTAACAATACATGCTTTAAAATAACTCTTCATTTACATCTATTTTCACTAGGAAAATCGTGGAAAACTTTTGTAAAATTATGTGCAATTGTTCAGTGAACGTGTAAGAAGTGTGTGGGTTAAAAAATATGTTAACAATTGGATCGGGAAATTGATTTCAGGTTTGTTTTAACTATATTTACACTATTATTTTATTTATTTTCTTTTCTTCAATATATTATATTTGCTTGTTTAAGTTGTAAACATTTATTTGTAAATCATTAGGCAAATTTATTCCATTCTGTGTTATTATTATTAATACCACCGCATCAATTCAATATGATAATATAATTGCTTTACTTTGTATGCATTTACAGGTACTGTACTAATAAAATGTATTTCAAAACGATTATTATTGGAAAATGATTCGGTTTATTTGAAAAATTTATCGATTTCGAGTCAATAGTTTTAATTTTAGTCCCTACTCACTCATCTACATGTTTGTGATCTATTTCCTTGATCATAAACACATAGGCGGGTGGGTGGGTTTTAACTTTTGTTCCCGCCCACCCGCCCAAGTGTTTGTGATCCAATTTCTTGATCACAAACACTTGGGTGGGTGGACGGGGCACGCAGTTTATTGATTGCGGGACAATAGTTTTAACTTTAGTTCCCGCCCACCTGCCCAAGTGTTTGTGATCTAATTTCTTGATCACAAACACTTGGGTGGATGGGCGGGGCACGCAGTTTATTGATTGCGGGACAATAGTTTTAACTTTAGTTCCCGCCCACCCGCCCAAGTGTTTGTGATCCAATTTCTTGATCACAAACACTTGGGCGGATGGGCGGGGCACGCAGTTTATTGATTGCGGGACAATAGTTTTAACTTTTGTTCCCGCCCACCCGCCCAAGTGTTTGTAATCCAATTTCTTGATCACAAACACTTGGGTGGGTGGGCGGGGCACGCAGTTTATTGATTGCGGGACAATAGTTTTAACTTTAGTTTTCGCCCACTTGTTCAAGAGTTTGTGATCTATTTTCTTGATCACAAATACCTGGGTAGGCGGGTGGGCGAGCCAGGGGGAAGGGGCAAACATTTTTTTTTTTTTGGCGGATTTGATAGGTTGATTAATCCGGTGCGATCACTTGATAGACTTGGTGCTTTGTCAGCTGGAGATAAATCACTTTCTTCTCTCTTGCCAGAGTTTCCTAATATATATGTGGACTGAGATGGGGGAGAGAGGGGACGGCGGGGGTGAAAATTAAGCGATCACACGGATGAGCGGCCGGTGCAAACTGCTTAAATACAATTCCGCTTGCAAGAAAACGAGTGAAAAGAACTTTGCAATTTGATCATTAGTTTATAACACCCCCGCCCCTTCTCCGGCTTCCTCAACACCAACTTCTATAAAACTTATTTTTTCAATAATAAAATGAAATTTGCGCTTTCTGCGGCTTTACAAGAAAATAATAAAATAAAAAATGTCAATTTGATTGTATGGTTTGCAAGCAATTTCCCCCCCCCCCCCTTCTCCTTTTCTCCACCATCCATAATTAAAAGAAAAATGCAGATACTCACGTACAAAACAATTCTGCTTTTATTAATATATAATAAGCATCGATCAAATGATAGCCTAATTTAGATTCTTATAATCCCCCCCCCCCTCCTCCCCCAACAATACTTCCTTCATAAACATTTATTTTCTTCAAACAAATTTATTTTAAAAAGTAGTTTAACGTTGTTATCTATTTTTATTTATTTATTAAAAATTATAACAACTTGAAGGGTAGATGGAGGAACAGCATTTATCAACATAACCTAAAATTATGTAAATTTTTCGCAATTATCCAGCTTATTCTCAAAAATACGTTAATCACTCATATAAATCATTTTGATTAAAATCAAATTTTCTCTTAGAAAATGATTTAATTTAATTTTGTAACTTATTTTAAGACATAGATATGGCAACACTGCTTTACGTACTTGTAAACAAAGTAAAGAGAATATTAATCATAATTTTTGAACCCTTTATTGGATTTTGATGCAATTTGGTACCAATATAGCTTAATATCATCAGTAACAATTGTATTAAATATAAGTAAATTAATACGCTCAATTTGATATAACCTTAATTCAACTGAGCTATCATAAATTGATACAAACTTTAAAAATACATAACTTGAAAACGGTACATTGGAAAATTATGCAATTTAGTACTAATCAATATAAAGACTAGATGTATCAGTTGTATAAGTTTTAAGTAAATCCGTACGTTTAATTTAACATAACCTCAATTTAATTGATTTTTATAATTTATTTTCAAAATTCGTAACTTTAAACGCTACATTGGAAAATAGTATAATGTGGTACCAATACAGCTACCAACTGTGTAAATTTTATTTAAATTGATATGCTCAATTTGACATAAGCTCAATTTAACTGATCTGACCTAATTCAATCAATAGTCTTAAGAAACAATTTAAAAGTGCATAATTCAAAAACCATTTATTGAACATTGATGCAATTTAGCGCTAATAAACCTAAACTACATTAGTACCAACTAAACAAAATTAATGCGCTCAATTTGACATAACCTCAAATTAATTGATCTGACCTAAATCAATCAATAATATTAGGAGATAACCTAAAAGTGCATAACTCAAAAACTATTTATTAGAAATTGATGCAATTTGGCACTAATAGACATCAACACTATAAATACCAACTGTGTAAATATAAACAAATTCAATACGTTCAATTTAATATAATCTCAAATTAATTGATCTGACCTAAATCAATCAGTATTCATAAGAGACAACTTAAAAGTGCATAACTCAAAAACCATTTATTGAAAATTGATGCAATTTGGCACCAGTAGACTTTAACTACATTAGTACCAACTGAGTAAAATTAAACAAAATCAATGGGTTCAATTTGGCATAAGCTCAAATTAATTGATCTGACCTAAACCAATCAATAATATTAAAGGACAACTTAAAAGTGCATAACTCAAAAACTATTCATTGAAAATTGATGCAATTTGGCACCAATAGACCTTAACTACATTAGTATCAACTGAATAAAAATAAACAAAATCAATGCGCTCAATTTGACATAACCTCAAATTAATTGATCTGACCTAAATCAATCAATAATATTACGAGATAACCTAAAAGTGCATAACTCAAAAACTATTCATTGAAAATTGATGCAATTTGGCACTAATAGACATCAACACTATAAATACCAACTGTGTAAATATAAACAAATTTGATACGCGCAATTTAATATAATCTTAAATTAATTGATCTGACCTAAATCAATCAGTATTCATAAGAGACAACTTAAAAATGCATAATTCAAAAACCATTTATTGAAAATTGATGCAATTTGGCACCAATAGACCTTAACTACATAAGTACCAACTGAGTAAAAATAAACAAAATCAATTGGTTCAATTTGGCATAAACTCAAATTAATTGATTTGACCTAAGTCAATCAATAATATTAAGAGACAACTTAAAAGTGCATAACTAAAAAACTATTTATTGGAAATTGACGCAATTTGGCACTAATAGACATCAACACTATAAGTACCAACTGTGTAAATATAAACAAATTTGATACACTCAATTTAATATAATTTTAAATTAATTGATCTGACCTAAATCAATCAGTATTCTTAAGAGACAACTTAAAAGTGCATAACTCAAAAACTATTTATTGGAATTTAATGCAATTTGATACTAATAGACTTCAGTATCATAAGTACCAACTGTGTAAAAATAAATAAAGTTGAAACGCTCATATTGATTGCGGGACAATAGTTTTAACTTTAGTTCACGCCTACTCGCCCAAGTGTATGTGATCCAGTTTCTTGATCACAAACAATTGGGTGGGTGGGCGGGGTAAGAAGTTTATTGATTACAAGACAATAGTTTTAAATTTAGTTTCCGCCCACCTGCCTAAGTGTTTGTGATCGAATTTCTTGATTACAAACATTTAGGTGGGTAGATGAGCTTTCGGTTTATTGAATGCAGGACAAAAGTTTCTACTTTTGTTCCCACCCAAGTGTTTGTGATCTAATTTCTTGATCACAAACACTTAGGTAAGTGGGCGGAGCATGCTGTTTATTGATTGATGGACAATAGTTTTAATTTTAGTTTCCGCACACCTGCCCAAGTGTTTGTAATCCAATTTTTTGATCACAAACACTTGGGTGGGTAAGAGGGGCACGCAGTTTATTGATTGCGGGACAATAGTTTCAACTTTAGTTCCCGCCCACCCGCCCAAATAATGGTCATTAAAAAATTAGATTTACCATTCCCTCTTCTAACATAAAGACGTTTAACGTTTGCAAAGAGGAGAAACTTCTAAATTCTTGTTGAGAAGCCCACCTTCTCAACTAGTTCAAACTACTCGATGCAGCCACACACTTGCAGCCGACAATTATGTCGATAAATTGAATTTCTGTAATAACCAGCAGGAATTTAAAGATGCGGTTTAAAATTTTAGATTCAGCACACTTAAATTTATTATAAAAAGTAATTTTGGAAAAAAAATTTCTATAGAAATTTTATTTAATTTGAAAATTTTGACAATTTTGTTAGTTAAAGTGTATTTCTGTAATAACCAGCAGGAATTTTGAGATGCGGTTAGAAATTTTGGATTTAGCATTCTTAGATTTATTAAAAAAGTTGTAAAAAATATTTTTGAAAAATTTATTTTCTCTAGAAATTTGCAATAATTTAATAATTTTGAATTCAGCATATTTGAATTTATCAAAGAATTTGTAAAAAAAGTTTTTAAAATTTTTTTTTTTTTTTAAAATTGCATTAGTTTGAACATTTTTGATAATTTTGTTAGTTAAAGTGAATTTCTGTAATAACTAGCAGGAATTTTTAGATGCATCTTAAAATTTTAGATTTAGCATACTTCAATTTATTAAAAAAATTGTAAAAACTATTAAAAAAAAAATATTTTCTATAGAAATTTGCATTAATTTGAAATTTTTGATAATTTTGTCGGTTAAAGAAATTCTGTAATAAGCAGCAAGAATTTTGAGATGCAGTTTGAAATTTTGGATTCAGCATACTTGAATTTATTAAAAAAAATTTAAAAAGTATTTTTGAAAAATTTATTTTAATAGAAATTTGCGATATTTTGGAAATTTTGACAATTTTGCTGGTTAAATTAAATTTCTGTACTAACCAGCAGGAATTTTGAGATGCGGTTTAAAATTTTGGATTTAGCATACTTAAACTTATTAGAAAATTTGTAGAAAATATTTTGTGAAAAAATATTCATTACGGAAATTTCCATTATTTTAAAAGTATTGGCAATTTTGGTGGTTAATTTGAATTTTAGTAATAACTAGCAGGAATTTTGAGATGCGGTTTGAAATTTTGGATTCAGCATACTTGACTTTATTAAAAAAATTATAATTTTTGAAAATTTTGACAGTTTTGTTGGTTAAATTGAATTTTTGTAATAACCAACAAAAATTTAGAGACGCGGTTTAAAATTTTGAGCTATACGTACTTTAATTTATTAGAAAATTCATGGAAATAAATATTTCTCACAGAAATTTTCAATATTTTAAAAATACATATTGACAATTTTGGTGGTTAAGTTTAATTTCTGTAAAAATCAGCAGCAATTTTAAAATGCGGTATATTATTTTGGATTCAGCATATCCGAATTTATCAAAAAAATTTAAAAAGTATTTTTGAAAAATTTATTTTTTATAGAACTTTGCATTAATTTGAAAGTTTTGACAATTTTGTTGGTTAAAGTGAATTTTTTAAATAACCAGCAGGAATTTAAAGATGCGGTATAAAATTTTAGATTCAACATACTTGATTTTGTTAGAAAATCTGTAGAAATAATTTTTAAAAAAATATTTTTTTTTTTAAATTTGCATTAATTTTAAAAAGTTTACATTTTTGTAGGTTAAAGTGAATTTCTGTAATAACAAGCAAGCATTTTGAGAAGCGGTTTAAAATTTTGGATTTAGTATACTTGAATTTATTAGAAAATTTGAAAAAAATATTTTAGAATTGTTTTTTTTAGAAATTTGCGTTATTTTGAAAATTTTGACAATTTTGTTGGTTAAAGTAAATTTCTGTAACAACCAGCAGGAATTTTGTGATGCGGTTTAAAATTTTTAACTCAGAATAATTGAGTCTATAAAAAAAATTATTAAAAGTATTTTTAAATAATTTATTTTCTATAGAAATTTCTATTAGTTTGGAAATTTTGACAATTTTGTCGGTTAAAATAATTTTTTTTAATCAGCAGCAGGAATTTAGAGATGCGGTTTAAAATTTTGGATTCAGCATACTTGAATTTATTTAAAAAAGTAATTTTTGAAAAAAAAAATCTATAGAAATTTCTATTAATTTGAAAATTTTGACAATTTTGTTGGTTAAATTTAATTTCTGTAATAACCAGTAGGAATTTAGCGATTTGGTTCAAAATTTTGGATTTAGCATATTTAAATTTATTAGAAAATTTGTGAAAAAAATTAATTATTTTTGTAGAAATTTTCATTAATTTGAAATTTTTCACAATTTTGTTGATTAAATTGGATTTCTGTAACAACCAGCAGGAATTTTAAAATGCGGTTTGAAATTTTGAATTTAACATACTTGCATTTATTAAAAAAATTCACAAAACTAATTGTGAAAAAAATATTTTTTATAGAAATTTTCATTAATTTGAAATTTTTTACAATTTTGGTAGTTAAAGTGAATTTTTATAATTACCAGCAAGACTTTTGAGATACATTTTGAAATTTTGGATTTAGCTTACTTGAATTTATTAGAAAATTTGTAGAAAATATTTTTTAAAAATTTATTTTTTATAGAAATTTTGCAATAATTTGAAAATTTTGAGAATTTTGTTTGTTTAAAGTGATTTTTTGTAATAACCAACAGGAGATTCAAAATGTTGTTAAAAATTTTGGATTTAGCATATTTGAATTTAATAAAAAAATTGAAAAGTAAAATTTGGAAACAAAATTTTGTATACAAATTAAATTAATTTGAAAATTTTGATAATTTTGTCCATTAAAGTGAATTTCTGTAATAATCAGCAAGAATTTAGAGATGCGGTTTAAAATTTTGAAAATTTAGTAAAAAAAAATTAAAAATTATTTTTGAAAAAATTGTTTTCTAAAAAAATTTTTATAAATTTGAAAATTTGGACTATTTTGTTTGATTAAAGTGAATTTCTGTAATAACTAACAGGAATTTAAATATGCGGTTTGTAATTTTGGATTTAACTTACTTGAATTTATTAGAGAATGTTAAAATTATTAAAAAAAAATATATTTATTTTGACAATTTTGTTGGTTAAAGTGAATTTCTGTAACAACCAGCAGGAATTTTGAGTTGCGGTTTTAAATTTTGGAATTAGCATACTTAAGTTTTTAAAAAATTGAATTTTTGGATGCAGCATACTTAAATTTATCAAAAAAGATTTAAAATTATTAAAAAAAAAATGTTTTTTCTATAAATTTTTATTAGTTTGAGAATTTGGACAATTTTGTTTGATTATTGTGAATTTTTGTAATAACCAGCAAAAATTTTGAGAAGTGGTTTGAAATTTTAGATTTACCATACTTGAATTTAAAAGAAAATATGTAAAAATTAATTTTGAAAAATTTATTTTTCATAGAAATTTGTATTAATTTGAAAATTTTGAAAATTTTGTTGGTCAATGTGAATTTTTTTACTAACCAGCAAGAATTTAGAGATGCGGTTTCAAATTTTAGATTCAGCATACCAAAATTTATTAAAAAAAAATTAAAATGTTTTTTTGAAAAATTTATTTTGAAAGAAAATTACATTAATTTGAAAATTTTAACAATTTTTTTGGTTGAAGTTAATTTTAGTAATAACCAGCAGGAATTTTGAGATGCGGTTTGAAATTTTAGATTTAGCTTACTTAAATTTATTAGAAAATTTGTAAAAAATATTTAGAAAAATTTATATTTTATTGAAATTTGCATTAATTCGAAAATTTTGACAATTTTGTTGGTTAAAGTGAATTTCTGTATTAACCAGCAGGAATTTTGAAATGCGGTTTAAAATTTTGGATTTAACATACTTCAATTTATTAAAAAAATATTAAAACTGTTTTTGAAAAAATTATTTTTATAGAAATTTTTATAAATTTGTTAATTTTGACATTTTTTTTAGTTAAAGTGAATTTCTGTAATAACCAGCAAGAATTTTGAGTTGCGGTTTAAAATTTTAAGTTCAGCATACTTAAATTTAATAGAAAATTTATAATAAATTAAAAAAAAAATATTTTTTATAGAAATTAGCATTAATTAGAAATTTTTGACAATTTTGTTGGTTAAAGTGAATTTTAGTGAGAATCAGCAAGAATTTAGAGATGTGTTTTAAAATTTTGGATTCAGCATACTTGGATTAAAAAAAAATATATATAAAAAGTATTTTTGAAAAAATTATTTTTTATAGACAATGCTATAAATTTGAAAATTTTGACAATTTTGTTTGTTAAAGCGAATTTTTGTAATAACTAGTAAAAATTTTGAAACCCGGTTTAAAATTTTGGATTTAGCATATTTGATTTTATTAGAAAATTTGTGAAAAATATTTTTGAAAAATCTATTTTTTATAGAAATTTGCAATAATTTGAAAATTTTGAGAATTTTTATAGTTTAAGTGAATTTTTTAAATAATCAGCAAGATTTTAGAGATGCGATTTAAAAATTTGGATTCAACATACTTAAATTTGTTAGGAAATTTGTAAAAAAATATTTTTTTTTATAGAAATTTGCATTAATTTGAAAAATTTTACATTTTTTTTTGGTTAAAGTGAATTTCTGTAATAACCAGCAAGAATTATGAGATGCGGTTTAAAATTTTGGATTCAACAAACTTAAATTTGTTAAAAAAAAATACAAAAACTATTTTTGAAATTTTTTTTTTTATAGAAATTTTTTGAAAATATTGACAATTTTGTTGACTTAATTGAATTTCTGTTATTTCAGGATTAAAATAATCAGATAGAGCCTTTAAATCTTGGTAAGTGTTAGTATCACATGTTATAAATATTCCTACATTAGTAAATTTCAATTAAACTTTTAAAATTATGTAGAAAATTACATTTTAGCATATTCAATTTTCTCAATTGATTTTTAAATACGTTAATTAACTTTAAAACTTTATTAATTATTTACAATATTAATAAAAATCTTATGCTTTACGCTTAACCATAACCCCTCTTGTTAAAACTCGGTAGCGATACTTCCAAACAACTCCTTAAATTATTAATAACACGACTAAATAAATAAAGTGCGGGTGGTACTAATGAATGGGAACATTTAACGAACAAGTTTGAGAAAATCTATTGAACCATATAAATTTTGATGGAATACTCGAGCGAAAACACGCTTAAGAGTGCACGGTACATTTAGTTAAGGAGGGCCGTGTCAAGGTGATCTTTACATGCGTTCTTGCATCCCTTGTATGTGGCCGCATTGTAACCCCTCTGAACGTTACCACGAGGCCTTATCGTACAATGGGCGATTCCGTGTATGCAAGACTTAACCTGGCGCCCTGATATTTATATGCAAACCAAGCGATTTTTATATTATGTATGAATTATTGAAATGGAATGCTTTTAAGGAGAAAATGGGGTCGACTCAACAAGTTCTCAATTTTTTAGAATTTTATTCTAAAGATCTGCTTGAGGTGTTGGAATTAATTAAAATTTATTTTAAATTTGTATATGTAGTATATTTACTAATACAATAAAGATTAAATTTAATGTTAGTTATGCTAATGTAATATGGATCTGAACGAGGGTCTGTTGAGTTGTAACTCGAAGCCCTACCACTAAAGAGGCTCGGATTGGGTTGACAAAGGGGATGCGCGTGTCCTGGGGACGCTTGATGACAACGACAAACATGTGTTGCGCCGATGGAAAAAAAATGTTATTTTCATCACTGATATAATTTCTAACTAACAACCTCCCGGCGGGTTCACCATATAATGGAATAACAATTTTTTGTTCCAATTAAATATATGAATATTGTGTTTATAATAATAGCAAAAAATGTTTATAAATTAAATAATGTTTATGCAAATTATGCTTAAAATTAGTTTGGCTTATCCATATTTGCAAATTTAGTGGTAATGTTAGACAATTATTTAACTATTGTAATGAGTGGGATTTTATTTTATGAAATCAACTTCTGTATTGACTGTAAAATGCTTTCTTTGTAAATAAGTGTTTTTGAATTTATTTAAAGCAAGACAAAATGAGTAAACAATAATTTGATTTTAACGTGAATAGTATAGATTTTACATTCATCCACCAATTGACCTATGCTTTGGGGGATTGATGTGCGTATGATCAATAACTACAGTTCATTAGGCGCTCTCCACCTTTAAGTTAAATAAATTATAGTATAGTTTTGTAAATAGGGACACTATAAATTTTGAAAAAAACTGCAAAAAAGGGTAAAAAACTTATTTTTCAACAGAAACTCTTACAAATACACGTTTAAAAACACTCAGAGAATATCAGAGCCGTATTTAACAATTTTACCAGGGCCGGATTTATTTTTTTACCATTATTCAAGACAATTTTGGTATTTTTGATAGGAGGAGGTTGCGGTTTGAACCAAATTGTTTAGAATACAACAGACATCAACAGTATCAAAAAAATTCTAATGGCGTCAACACAATTTTTTACTTTAAACTCAAAATTTGTATTTTTTCAAAAATGCAAAATAAAGCAATTACCTCCAATATTCAATTTACGACAAAAATTAATAAAAAACAATTGAAAACTTGCATTTTTTTGCAGAGACTAAGCTAAACAGATTTTGGAGTTGGGTCTTTAATTTTGAGCAGCGGCACTTTTTGAGAGTGCGCCACTGGTCAACTCGGTTACAAAAAAAATTAATCTTATCTTGATTGAAAGGTCTATTCTTTGCCTACAAATTATTTTTAGTAATTTTTTTTTCTATCTGTACAAATAAATTAGCGACGGTTTGTCAAAGTTGTAAAAAATACAATTTTTGGCAAAAAGTAGTGTCGCGCCAAACCTATCTCCTCTTACATTTTTTCAGATAAACAATTGGGCATGATCTCATTCGAAGGAGAAAAAAATTGCGCAAAAACTCTAGGCAACAGTTTTTTTGATTTTTTGCTTTAAACACAATTTTGGTCTTCCCAAACTTGACCATTTTTTTTTAAATTTTATTAGAATATATGTTTATTCTGAGGTCACAATTCTAAAAATAATTTCTCAAAATTTGCACCAACTATAGTCCTAATATTGCCCAATAAATAATTAACCTCAAAATTAAAATAAAAAATAATTTTTTATGATTTTTTATTAAATTTAGAATTTTTGCAAAATTGTATTAAAGCGTTTGTTTATATTGAGGTCACAAATTGGCAAATAAATTTTTAAAATTTGCACTAACTATAGTCCAAATGTTGCCCAATAATATACTAACTTCAAAATAACATTTAAAAAATTGTAAATATTTTTTATGATTTTTTGTAAGTTTTAGATTTTTTTTAAATTTTATTAGAATATATGTTAATGCTGAGGTCACAATTCTAAAAATAATTTTTCAAAATTTGCATCAATTTTAGTCTAAACGTTGCCAATTAATAATAATAATAATAGGTCCTAGCCGACACGACTACAGCGATTATTGTTTCTTTATTTGTGTTCTCTCGTGTGCATTTAGGTGGCTTGCATACCCCCGTTTGCTGGTGAAAATTCTTCCGCATTGCGAGCATACGAGTTCATCATTTTCGTTAAATATGTATATTTGGACCTGCTTTTGTTTTTGTTTTAACAGATCACGTTTGATGTCCAGGTTCTTTAAACGTATTTCTTCAAAGTCTTTTACATTGGTGTTGATTTGTTGTTTCCAGAGATTGCGGTTTTGTAAGCATTTTTCCCATGTGTTGTGTGGTATATTGCATTTTTGCATATTTTCCTTTGCCTTGTCTTTGTATCTTGCTTTTTGACATCCTGGTTTTCTTTCACCATAGAACAGCTCAGAGTACATTGTTTGTTTCGGTAGTCGTTGATTCCCCATTCTTTGCACATGTCCACACCATCGCATCTGTGTTTTGATTAAAAGGGCTTCAATGCCAAGGATATCAGCCCTGCGGAGGACATCAGAGTTCCTGATGTAATCGTGCCACTTTATGTTCATAATTGATCTGAGGCATCGTTGGTGGAATTGGTCTAGTTTTACGATGTGTCTTCTATAGGCACACCAAGTTTCAGCTCCGTATAGTAGCGTAGGTATTATGATGGCTTGATAGACTTTAATTTTTGTTTTTATGGATACATCGTGTGTCTTAAATATTTTCTGATTTAGCCTTCCAAAGGTTATTGATGCTTGTGCTACGCGCTTATCTGTTTCTTGGTCAATTTTATTATCAGTAGTTAGGCTTCCGAGATATTTAAAGCTGGTAACTTCTTTAAGTTGGGTGTCATTTATTTGGATGTTCATGGGTCTGTGTGGTCTGCTAGGGAGTATTTGTTGCATAACTTCAGTTTTTCCGTAGTTTATTTTTAATCCAAAACGTTCACATGAGTTGTTGAGTCTTGTGATGCTCTCTTGTAGGGCTAGTAAGGAATCCGCTACTAGGCAGGCGTCATCTGCGAACAGTATTTCGATGACTCTGGTGAGTTGGGTTTTTGAGGAAGCTCGTAGTCTGGATAGGTTGAACAGCCCGCCATCATATCGATATTTCATGTGGATGGCATCAAACATGTCATTAAGAACTTGTCTTATAACGACACTGAAGTAGAGTGCAAACAGAGTAGGTGCTAAAACGCATCCTTGCTTTACTCCGGCGGTGATTTCAAAGTCTGGTGACAGTTCACCATTATGTTGAACCTTGCATTCCATGCCTATGTGAAGTTGTTTGATCATATTTAGAAACTTCCTTGGGCACCCTAGTTTCCTTAAGACTATCCATAAAGCTTCCCGGGGGACTCGGTCGAAAGCTTTCTCTAGGTCGACGAAGCACATGAATAGTGGTTGGTATTGTTCCACGCTTTTTTCTTGGAGCTGACGTATAGTGAATACTGCATCACATGTGCCTCGGTTTGTTCTAAAACCGCATTGAGTCTCTGGAAGGATTTGCTCTGCCATTGGTTGCAGACGATATAATAATATTCTAGCTATGATCTTGCCAGCGACATCCAATAGAGATATACTTCTGTAAAAGTTACACTCCGACGTACTGCCTTTGCCCTTATATAGCGTACATATTGTGGACGTTTTAAATTCGTGTGGTACTTGCTCCGTTGTCCACATTTGCTTTACAAAATTTAGTAGCTTCTGTTGAAGCGGCTTTCCACCTTCTTTGTAGATTTCTGCGGGTATTCCATCACTTCCAGTTGCTTTCCCATTCTTGAGTTGAGTGATGGCTTTTTCTACTTCCTCTAGTACTGGAGGATCGTCGAGTTCTTCCCATTGGGTCTTTTCAGGTAGGTTGTTAATGTATTCTATATCCGCTGAGTTGTTTGCGTTTAGAAGGGATTTGTAATGTTCCACCCATCTTCCTAGTATTTCCTGCTTATCCGTAAGGCGACTGCCGTCTGTTGCGTTTATTGGTACACTTTTACGTCTAATGGGGCCGCATATTTGATTCAGTTTTTCGTAGAATTGCCCTATTCGGTTTGTATCCGCCAGGGATTATAGTTCCTGTGACCTTTCTTGCCACCATTTATCTTTTATCAGTCGTGTTAGTTGTCTTAGATTCGCATGCGCATCATGCATTTCTTGCTTTTGTCTGGGGCTCTGTTGATTCTTGTCTCATTTTCTCAATGCTGCTCTGTATGCTTTATAAGCTTGCATTAGTTCGTCGTTGTTTTCATCATACCAGTCTTGGTGTTGGTTGGTTTTGAGCCCTAAGCTTCCTTTAGCCGCATTGTACAGCTTCTTTAAGAATTCACCCCACTCGGTTGGGGAGTTCACTTCCTGTGTTTCTTCACATATAGTGTTTACTTGATCTTGAAGGTTTTTGTGTGTTTCCGGGATCTTGAGTTTCCTTATATCTAATTGTCTAGGAATTCTTTTTTGATTTCTTCTGGGTTTAGCTATCTGAAGTTGCATGCTAGATACCAGTAATCTGTGGTCAGACCAACAGTTTGCATTTCGTTTTACCCTAGTTGTATGAACATCTGTTGCTTCTCTCTAACGGACAATGATGTAGTCAATGATGTGCCATTGCTTGGATCTGGGGTGCTGCCATGTGGTTTTGTATTTATTTTTTTGTCTAAACATTGTGTTAGAAATGCACAAGTTGGATTAAGCACATAGAGTTAGTAACCTTATTCCGTTTGAGTTACATTTACCCAGTCCATGCCTTCCTATTATGCCACGCCAGGATGTGTAGTCCGTTCCCACACGTGCGTTGAAATCGCCGAGCAGGGCTAATTTGTCCCCTTTGGGAATCTTTGTCAATGCAGTGTTTAGTTCTTCGTAGAATTTATCTTTTTCAAGGTCATCGTTTGTCATAGTTGGTGCGTAGATTCCTATGATAGTTAGGTTCCCACCTCCTTGAAGCTTAAGGCGCATACTGATCATTTGGTCGGTTATGCCAGTAGGTACGTTGGAGAGCTCCTTTGCGAGTGTAGTTCTTATTGCAAAGGCAACACCATTTAGTCTAGCTTCATCTGAGGATCGACCTTTCCAGAAGAAGGTATATCCTCCTTTTACTTCCGTTAATTGCCCCTCTTCTGCAAGCCTTGTTTCGCCTAAGGCTGCCACGTCTATGCCGTATCTATTGAGTTCGCGTGCTACAATTGCTGTTTTGCGTTCTGGGCATACGTTTGTTGCGTTGTCCTGGAGAGTGCGAACATTCCATGTCGCAATAGTTAGTTTTGTAGTTTTATTTCTTATTTGACCACGTAGAGGTTGATGCACGAGCGACCGTGGTTGCCACTCGTTGATTTGTTTTTGAGATAAGCTGTTTTTAGAACACCTTTTCTAATCCCTTCCTCTGAATTGAGGAGAGCAGCGCTTCCCTGAATAAGGCTGCTCTGTCAGGCGACCACTCTCCCATAACCGCCTTTGTGTAGCCATCTTGCTAAGTCAGAGCCGCATCACGACTTGACTCACCGCCTTTTGACTCTCGCCAAAGGGCTTTTATGTTTGCTGCTTCTGTGATCCTTCTCCCTGTGGGAGAGTTGTTGTGTTGGACAATATTCTGAGAGGCGTGATTTATTTTAGTGAGTAAGTAGGTGCCTGTCTTCAGACTCACTATTTCGTCCGAGGTTACTGGATCTAGTGGAACTGGGTTGGTTACGACTAGAGTAGCCCCAGGATGTAGTCTCTGGCCATCAATATTCAAAATCCCTATTGACGCCCTTTAAAGCCCTTGACGTTTGCTTTGCTGTTGCGCCATGGTTACCGTGTGCTCTTGACTATCGCCGTTGCTCGCTATTCATGCACGTTGGTGGAGATAACACTCTCTCTTTAGACTCAGGGAATACTCCTGAGTCCCCCTCTACCAGGTTTGGCCTGCTGGTCAAAGCAGTTTGCCGGGGTGTGGCCGCTGCGTGCATTACAGCTTCTTGGAGCCACTGGTGAGAGTTTGTGGCAGTCCTGGGAGACCAATAGAACAGTACCCAACCGTTACCGGAAGTGACCGGCACAGTCTAGAGGTGCTACTCCTCAGACTACCACTACCCCCACCAATTAATGTACTAACCTCAAAATAACATAAAAAAATTATAAATATTATTTATGATTTTTTGCAAATTTTAAATTTTCTTCAAAATCCTGTTAGATTATTTTTATGCTGAGGTCACAGTTCTGAAAGTAATTTTTCAAAATTTTCATCATTTATAGATATTTTCTACAAATTTTCTAATAAATTCAAGTATGCTAAATCCAAAATTTCAAGCCACTAATCGCATTTCAAAATTCTTGCTGGTTATTACATAAATTCAATTTAACCAAGAAAAATGTCAATATTTTCAAAATAATGGAAATTTCTGTGAAAAATATTTTTTTCAAAAAATTTTCTACAAATTTTCTTATAAGTTCAAGTATGCTAAATTTAAAATTTCAAACCACATCCCAAAATTCCTGCTGGTAATAACATAAATTCAATATAATCAAGAAAAATGTCAATATTTTTCAAAATAATGGAAATATCTGTGATTTTTTTTTTCAAAATATCTATTTTTTTTTAATAAATCCAAGTATGCTGAATTCAAAATTTTAAACCGCATCTCAAAATACCTGCTGGTTATTTCAAAAATTCAATTTAATGTCAATATTTTCAAAATAACGAAAATTTCTGTGAAAAATAATTTTTTTCAAAATATTTTTCACAATTTTTTTAATAAATTTAAGTTTGCTGAATTTAAAATTTTTCACCACATCTCAAAATTCTTGCTGGTTATTATATAAATTTAATTTAACCAACAATAATGTCAATATTTTCAAAATAATGGAAATTTCTGTGAATTTTTTTTTTCAAAATAATAACTACAATTTTTTTAATAAATTTGAATATGTTGAATTCAAAATTTTAAACCACTTCTCAAAATTCTTGCTGGTTATTACATAAATTTAATTTAACCAAGAAAAATGTAAATACATTATTCAAAGTAATGCAAATTTCTGTAAAAAAATTTTTTTTCAAAATATTTTTTACAAATTTTCTAATAAATTTAAGTATGCTAAACCCAAAATTTTAAAACACATTTCAAAATTCCTGCTAATTATTACATAAATTCAGTTTAAATAACAAAAATGTCAACATTTTCAAAATAATGGAAATTTTTCAAAAAATATTTTTTTAAAAAATATTTTTTACAAATTTTCTAATAAATTCAAGTATGCTAAATCCAAAACTTCAAACCACATCTCAAAATTCCTCCTGGTTATTACATAAATTCAATTTAACTAAGAAAAATGTCAATATTTTCAAAATAATGGAAAGATCTGTGAATTTTTTTTTTTAAATATTTTTTACAAAATTTCTAATTAATTAAAGTATGCTTAATCCAAAATTTTAAACCGCATCTTAAAATTCCTGCTGGTTTAAGTCAATTTAACCAAGAAAAATGTCAATATTTTCAAAATAATGGAATTTTCTGTGGAAAATAATTTTTTTCAAAATATTTTCTATACATTTTTTAATAAATTCAAATATTTTAAATTCAAAATTTCAAACCCTATCTCAAAATTCTTGCTGGTTATTACATAAATTCAACTTAACCAAGAAAAATGTCAATATTTTAAAAATAATACAAATTTCTGAAAAAAAAAAATTTCAAAATATTTGCTACAAATTTTTTCATAAATTTAAATATGCTAAATCCAAAATTGTTTACCACATCTCAAAATTCCTGCTGGTTATTACATAAATTCAATTTAACTAACAATAATGTCAATATTTTCAAAATAATGGAAATTTCGTGTAGAATAATTTTTTTCAAAATATTTTTTACATTTTTTTAATAAATTTTAGTATGTTAAATCCAAAATTTTGAACCCTATCTTAAAATTCCTGCTGGTTATTACATAAAATCAATTTAAAATTTACTTTAACCGACAAAATTGTCAAAATTTTCAAATTAACGGAAATTTCTATTGAAAATATATTATTCAAAATATCTTTTTATAACTTTTTCAATAAATCTGATAATGGTAAATCTAAAATTTTAAACCGCATCTTTAAATTCCTGCTGGTTATTAAAGAACTTAGTTTTTAAATATATGCACAAATTACTTTATATCACTTTAGCAGATAATTTAGATAACTTTTATTTTAAAACATTTTGCAGCATTATGAACATTTTTTTATTAGTTTAGATCACTTTGTTTACTTTAGCATTGTTCAGAACACTTTTAACAAATTTCAAACAAGTTTAATCATTTGGAACTTTTTGGATAAGATTGGTTCACTTTAGATTAGTTTGATTTACTTTATATAACTTAAGTGATCAGTTTGAATCATTTCAGAAAACTTTGGATTAGTTCAATTTAAATTACTTTTCAAACAGTTTAGATTATTTGGATTCGTTCAGATTATTTTGGATTCCAATGTAATTACGTTAGTAATAAGTTTGGATCAGATTAGAACACTTTAAATAATCATTAATTAGTTTTTCTCAATTGGATCTGCTTTGATTACTTAAGAATAAATTTCAGTTTGGAACAATCTGGATCACATTGAATCAATTCTTTATTTTATGGTCTTTTGGATTTTTTGTTCAAAAAGGTATAATTACAAAAAATTCTTCTGGTTTAGTTTTTAGAGTAATTTAATTTTAGACTAGAGGTCGATTGCTCTGGGTTGATATTTTACTGAATTTTTGTTCAAACATTAATAACTAACCTATCTCAAACAAAATTTGGATATTTTTGATCAAAATTTAATTTGAAATTTGGTCTTGTAACATACATTGCTGGTTTAACTCAAACTAACATTTTTGGAGTAATTTAATTTTAGACATAATTGGTCATCAAATATTTATTAAAAGTTTATTGCTTTAGGTTGATCTTTTACTTAATTTTTGTCAAAAAAAAAATAACTTTTGATTCAAAGCCTAACCTAACACAAACTAACTTTTTGTACCAAAATTTAAGTTTAATTTAAAATTTGGTAACTCATACTTATACAACTTTTAACATAATTGCTTTTTAAAGTTACATTAGAGCATTAGTTACACTGATTTTTGTCCCAAAAAAGAATAAATTTTACTTCAAGATCTAACCTTACCCAAATTAACTTTTTGTAGGCAAAAACTGGACATTTTTGAAAAATTGAATTTTATTCAAATTTGGTCTAACCTAACATTATACAAAAAATTGCTTCTGGTCTAACTAAAACTGATTTTTTTGAAGTAAATTAAACTTGGTCTCTAAAAACTTTTACAGACAAAAGTTAAGTTTGAACAAAAAAGTTTTGTTTTAGTCAATTTTTTACTCAAGCTAAATTTTGTTAAAAAAAAAAACAATTTTTAATTTGATGAAGATTTAACTATAATAATTCAATTTACTATAGCATTTTTGGATAAAAGTTATTCTAACCTTACACAAATTTATTATTGTTTAGAAAAGTCAAAATCTAGTTCTAATTTGGCCCAATATTTTTGGACAATATTTAGTAAGTTTTTTTAATAAAAATTGAATTAAGACTTTTTTTACTATTGCTCAACTCAAAAAATTTTAGTCTAATTTAGACTTTGGCAAATTTTGAATAAAAATTTGCAACTAGCACACTTGATTTTATTAGGAAACATTAGTTTTTTTGTTGCCGAATTGGCACTAATTGGCTTCCAAACTGAGATTGATAAAAGTTAAAAAAATCATCATAGGCAGAAAAGTTGAAATTGCTTAACAAACTTGAGATATTTGTAATATCTGAATAAAAATTTGCAATTAGCATACTTGATTATACTATGAAATAATAATTAAAGTAATTGTTTGTTGCCAAAATTGGCAATGATTTGCTTCTAAAGTAAAATTGATAAAATTTAATAAATTCATCAAAGCTAAAAAAGTTGAAATTGCTAAGCAAACTTTGAATATTTTTAAAATTTGAATAAAAATTTGTAATCAGCCTACTTGATTTTATTAGAAAACATTATTTAAAGTACTTAATCGTTGCCAAATTGGCACTGATTTGCTTCTAAAGTAAAATTTATAAAAGTTATGAAAATTAAATAGCTAGAAAAGTTGAGATTGCTCAGCAAATTTGAGATTGTTGCAATTTTTGGATAAAAATTATCAATCAGCGTACTTGATTTTACTAGGAAACAATGTTTAAGATACTTAATTGTTGCCAAATTAGCATCGATTTGCTTCTAAGATGAGATTAATAGACTTTATGCAAATCAACAAAGCTAAAAAAGTTGAAATTGCTTAGCAAATTTTGGATAAAGTATACAATTAGCATACTTAATTTGATTAGAAAACATTGCTTTAGCTACTCAATTGTTGCCAGGCTGGCGTTGATTTGTTTCTAAACTGAGATTAATAAAATTTAAGAAAATCAGAATAGCTAAAAAAGTTGAAATTACTTAGCAAACTTTAATTAATTGCGTTTTTGGATAAAAATTTGCAATAAACATACTTGATTCTATTAGGAAATATTTATTAAAGTATTCAACTGCTGCCAAATTAGCAATGATTTGCTACTAAATCAAAATTAATAGAAATTAGAAAAATCAACTTGGGTAAAAAAGTTGAAATTACTTGGCAAACTTTAAATATTTGCTAATTTTGAATAAAAATATGTAATCAGCACACTTGATTTTATTAGAAAATAATATTTAAGGTATTCAATTGTTGCCAGATTGGCATTGATTTGCTTCTAAAGTGAGATTTATAAAAGTTAAGAAAATCAACATAGCTTGAAAAGTTGAAATTGCTTAGCAAACTTAAGGTATTTGCAAATTTTGGATAAATTATGCAATTAGCATACTTAATTTGATTAGAAAACATTGTTTTAGCTACTCAATTGTTGTCAGGTTGGCGTTGATTTGTTTCTAAACTGAGATTAATAGAATTTAAGAAAATCAAAATAGCTAAAAAAGTTGAAATTACTTAGCAAACTTAAATTAATTGCGTTTTTGGATAAAAATTTGCAATCAAAATACTTAATTTTATTTGGAAACATTTATAAAGTACTCAACTGTTGCCAAATTAGCAATGATTTGCTTCTAAATCAAGATGAATAGAAATTAGAAAAATCAACTTGGGTAAAAAAGTTGAAATTACTTAGCAAACTTAAAATATTTGCAAATTTTGAATAAAAATTTGTAATCAGCGCACTTGATTTTATTAGAAAATATTATTTAAGGTATTCATTTGTTGCCAGATTGGCATAGATTTGCTTCTAAAGTGAGATTTATAAAAATTAAGAATTTCGACATAGCTAAAAAAGTTAAAATTACTCAGCACACGTAATATATTTGCTATTTTTGAATAAAAATTTGTAATCAACACACTTAATTTTATTAAAAAACATTATTTAAGGTATCCATATGTTGCTAGATTGACATAGATTTGCTTCTAAAGTGAGATTTATAAAAGTTAAGAATATTGACATAGTTAAAAAAGTTAAAATTACTCAGCACACGTAATATATTTGCTATTTTTGAATAAAAATTTGTAATCAACACACTTAATTTTATTAAAAAACATTATTTAAGGTATCCATATGTTGCTAGATTGACATAGATTTGCTTCTAAAGTGAGATTTTTAAAAGTTAAGAATATTGACATAGTTAAAAAAGTTAAAATTACTCAGCACACGTAATCTATTTGCTATTTTTGAATAAAAATTTGTAATTAGCACACTTGATTTTATTAAAAAAACGTTATTTAAGGTATTCAATTGTTGCTAGATTGACATAGATTTGCTTCTAAGGTGAGATTTTGAAAAGTTAAGAATACCAACATAGCTAAAAAGGTTGAAATTACTCAGCACACGTAATATAATTGCTATTTTTGGATAAAAATTTGCAACTAACACACTTGATTTTATTAGAAAATAATATTTAAGGTATTCAATTGTTGCCAAATTGGCACTGATTTGCTTCTAAAGTAAAATTTATAAAAGTTAAGAAAATCAAATAGCTAGAAAAGTTGAAATTGCTCAGCAAATTTGAGATTGTTGCAGGTTTGGATAAAATTTTGCAATCAGCATACTTGATTTTATTAGGAAAAACTATTTGAGGTACTCCATTGTCGCTAAAAAAGCATTGATTTGTTTATAAACTGAGATTAATAAAATTTAAGAAAATCAATTTTGCTAAGAAAGTTGAAATTACTCAGCAAACTTTAAGTATTTGCAAATTTTGAATGAAAATTTGCAATCAGCATACTTAATTGTATTAAGAAGCATTATTTGAGGTACTCATTTGTTGCCAGATTGGCAAAAATTTTCTTTTAAACGGAGATTAATAGAAGTTGAGAAAATTAACATAGTTAAAAAAGTTAAAATTGCTTAGCAAACTTGAAATATTTGAAATTTTTAAGTAAAAATGTGCAACCTGCATACTTGATTTAATTAGAAAACATTGTTTAAGGTACTTAATAGTTGCTAAATTGGCATTGATTTGTTTCTAAATTCAGATTAATAAAAGTTAAGAACATCAAGATTGTAAAGAAAGTTGAATCTGCTCAGTTCTGCTTCCCGATATGACAATTTTTGTAATAAGCGTTCTCCAAATAAGAGAACATCAAACTTTTTAGTTTTGACAAGCTTCTTTAAATTATTTTGTTAATAAATTTTAATGTACATAATACTGAATAGTTATGATCAATGTGATAGTTTTAGTGAGTGTGGTTTCACTCGTTAAAATTCAAAAGTATTTTTATGTTGTTGTGACTAAGTAAGTAATTTCTAAATATCACATTTTAAAATTGATAAAAAAATTACATTAATACAGACTAGTTTCGATGATATTGTAATATCAAAACTAATCTGTTATTTTCTATATGCTCAAATAATTGTAAACAAAGAACTATAACCGCCACGCAAATGTTATATTAAAAATTAGATTAAACACATTCAGTTTGCTTTAGTTATAAACATCAAAACGTATAATGCCACCCTGGACGTTTGAATGAATGTTGATATTATCTCTATTATAACTAAAAGCTTTTTTCCACCATCACACACAAACCCGTACTATTTATACAACTAAAATGTAATGCCAAACACGTACATACATATGCCAGTCCAAATATTAATTTAGATGACTATTACAATTTTAATAAAATAATGCGAGCCCGGCTGAATAGCTGCCGCCGATTCATTAAAACAGATAAAATCGGTCATTGTACTCCGTAAATAGATATTTGCTCATCGGATTACGGAAAAATATTAATGATTGGAAGTGTGTACAATTGATGTTTTTTTCTATACGAAAAGTTTGTAAACAAGCACCCGGTTTGCATCTAACAACCAATTACACGGAGAGCGCCCTATTGTGTTGCCTGCACACTCTATGAACATCAGAGATTTTCGCGGTTTGCTAGTTAAATGTAACGATGTGATTTTACATGCTGAACATAATCATGTCTGCCTTTAAAAAATATTATTTGTTGTACAGATCAAAAGGTGGAAGGGCGGAAAAGATGGGGTCATTCTAATACTCTCTAATACCACTCCTAATTGGCCACCCCATCATCAAGGATCCCCACAATGCGGATCAAATCTGATGGACGAGGCATAAGTCTCTATTATGTCATATTTATTACGGACAATGGACAATGTAATCCTTACCGGAATATGAAAAATATTTAGTAGACAACAATCTACCTAGAAAATGAATAATTCAATCCATAATAAAACAAAGAATAAAATAATAAATCGCATTATCATCATTGTATTATGCCGAGAACTTTACAACTTTCCCCATTGCAGAACACCATAAAAAGAAGTTACAACTTCTCATTTTACGAGTCCATGGCATTTACGCATCTTTGATTTTATAGAGACATCAAAAAATGCAGATCAAAACTAATAATAATCGCCAGGGCGTGGCAATATTAATATTAAAAATTATATTGTCTGAAAATAAAAAGTATTTCCTTATTTCATCCCCCTTTTGGATATCAGAGAAGTTTTAAACTACCTTTTTCCTGTGTATAAAATTTGAATTGAATTCATTCCACACGTTATTCCGGAGATTTCCCGACTCGCATCTTGATAAATTTTCGGTAAGAGAATAAAAAATGGATAGCGATTTAAATAATACGGCGTGTAAGTGTGATGGTCCCGTCTAGTTTTTATTTCGCGTGAGGGGTTGTGCAGCACCCTCGCGGATTCTATCTCTTTGACGGTTCAAGTCATCACCACTTTCGATGGCTGTTTTATTCAAGATCAACTTCGTTTATGAGCTTTCTTTTCTCCAGACATCTTTGTTTGATCTGCATATACATTTCGTATAATTAATTAATAAATATTAATTTAGGAATCAGTGACGCATGCAAATCCGAATTAATGTTGTAAATTGATCACGTAGTTGAAGCCGCAAAGCGAAAGCACATCCATTCCGAACTAATATATATTAAATATTTTCTGGGCTTAATTTCACTAGACAGTATAATTAATATTGGAATAATGAACATGCTCAAGTGGTCGTGATGCGGCCTGAATTCCTGGAATATGTCGCCTTTATCTCTCAATAATCCCAGATACTATTGTTTTGAAGGATCCGCATTGATTGAGGACGAGATTCCTCGCTTGATTATCCTCAGCCTGTTGGGTTTCCTGTTGCCAAGGCACTTGCGTACATATTGCGTGTTTACGAGAGGATCAGGTAAAACTATTATGTACGGATTTTAGATTAAATTTTATTATTAAATATTTCCAGCTGCTTTTGAAATGTGTAGTGCATTGATTCTGACAATAATACGTAGTTTAATCAAGTTAGTATAATCAAATATGAGCTATTCATACACAGGACCGTACTTAGAGACAACATTTACAACCTTTTTTTGAACAAATTAACTTATGTAACTGTCATTAAACTGTCAAAATGTTTATAAACTGTCACAAAATATGCATAAAGCAGCAGAAATTATTTCCAATCATTAAACAGTCAAAATGTCATTTAATATGCATCAAGTGTTGCAAATTAATTTTAACTGTCATTAAACTGTCAAAATGTTTATAAACTGTCACAAAATATGCATAAAGCAGCAGAAATTATTTCCAATCAATGCCAATTTGGTAACAAGTGTTTAGGTTATTTAAATTTCTAATAAAATCAAGTATGCTGATTGCAAATATTTACCCAAAAAATGCAACAATCTCATGTTTGCTGAGAAATTTTAATGTTTTCAGCTATGATGATTTTCTGAAATTTTCTTAATCTCAGTTTAAAAGCAAATTATGCTAATTTAGCACCAATTAAGTACCTTAAATAATATTTCCTAATTAAACCAAGTGTGGTAGTTGCAAATTTTTATCCTAAAATTGCAAATATCTCAAGTTTACTGAGCAATTTCAACTTTTTTATCGATCTTAATTTTCTTAACTTTCATTAATTTAAGTTTAGAAGCAAATCAATGCTAATTTGGCAATTATTAAGCACCTTAAACAATGTTTTCTAATCAAATCAAGTATGCTGGTTACAAATTTTTACTCAAAAATTGCAAATAATTCAAGTTTGCTAAGCAATTTTATCTTTTTTAACCATGTTAATTTTCTTAACTTCTATTAATCTTCGTTTAAGAGAAAATTTATGCTAATCTAGCAACAATTAAGTACCTTAAATAATGCTTCCTAATAAAATTAAGTATGCTGATTGCAAATTTTTATCCAAAATTTGCAAATACTTAAAGTTTGCTGAGTAATTTCAACTTTCTTAGCAAAATTGATTTTCTTAAATTTTATTAATCTCAGTTTAGAAGCAATTCAATGTCTTTTTGGCAACAATTGAGTACCTCAAATAATTTTTCTTAATGAAATTAAGTATGTTGATTACAAAATTTTATCCAAAAACTGCAACAATCTCAAATTTGCTGAGCAATTTCAATTTTTCTAGCTATGTTGATTTTCTTAGCTTTTATAACTTTTACTTTAGAAGCCAGTCATTGCCAATTTGGCAACAATTAAGTGCCTTATATAATGTTTCCTAATGAAATCAAGTGTGCTAGCTGCAAATTTTTATCCAAAAATAGCAAATTTATTAAGTTTGCTGAGAAATTTTAACTTTTTTTAGCTATGTAGATATTTTTAAGTTTTATAAATCTCACTTTAGAAGCAAATCTATGCCAATCTAGCAACAATTGGATACCTTAAATAATGTTTTTTAATAAAACCAAGTGTGCTGATTACAAATTTTTATTCAAAAATAGCAAATATATTACGTGTGCTGAGTAAATTTAACTTTTTTATCTATGTCAATATTCTTAACTTTTATAAATCTCTCATTTAGAAGCAAATCAATGCCAATCTGGCAACAATTGAATACCTTAAATAATATTTTCTAATAAAATCAAGTGTGCTGATTACAAATTTTTATTCAAAATTTGCAAATATTTTAAGTTTGCTAAGCAATTTCAACTTTTTTACCCAAGTTAATTTTTCTAATTTCTATTAATCTTGATTTAGAAGCAAATCATCGCTAATTTGGCAACAGTAGAGTACTTTAATAAATGTTTCCTAATAAAATCAAGCATTTTGATTCCAAATTTTTATCCAAAAACGCAATTAATTTAAATTTGCTAAGTAATTTCAACTTTTTTTAGCTATTTTGATTTTCTTAAATTCTATTAATCTCAGTTTAGAAACAAATCAACGCCAACATAACAACAATTGAGTAGCTAAAACAATGTTTTCTAAACAAACTAAGTATGCTAATTGCAATTTTTTTATCCAAAAATTGCAAATACTTTAAGTTTGCTAAGCAATTTCAACTTTTTTAGCTTTGTTGATTTTCTTAAAGTCTATTAATCTCATCTTAGAAGCAAATCGATGCTAATTTGGCATTAATTGAGTACTTTAAACATTGTTTCTTAGTAAAATCAAGTATGCTGATTGCTAATTTTTATCCAAACATTGCAACAATCTCAAATTTGCTGAGCAATTTCAACTTTTCTAGCTATTTAATTTTCATAACTTTTATAGATTTTACTTTAGAAGCAAATCAGTGCCATTTTAGCAACGATTAAGTACCTTAAATAATGTTTTCTAATAAAATCAAGTATGCTGATTACAAATTTTTATTCAAATTTTAAAAATATTCAAAGTTTGTTTAGCAATTTCAACTTTTTTAGCTTTGTTGAATTTATTAAATTTTATTAATCTCACTTTAGAAGCAAATTATTGCCAATGTTGGCAACAAACGATTACTTTAAATATTATTTTCTAGTGTAATCAAGTATGCTAATTGCAAATTTTTATTCAGATATTACAAATATTTCAAGTTTGTTAAGCAATTTTAACTTTTCTGGCTATAATGATTTTTTTAACTTTTATCAATCTCAGTTTGAAAGCCAATTAATGCCAATTCGGCAACAAAAAACTAATGTTTCCTAATAAAATCAAGTGTGCTAGTTGCAAATTTTTATTTAAATGTCTAAATTTGACTAAAATTTGTTCAAAAATGCTGTAGTAAGTTGAGCAATAGTAAAAATAGTCTTAATTCAATTTTTATCAAAAAAACTTACTAAATATTGTCCAAAAATGTTGGGCATAATTAGAACTAGATTTCGACTTGTCTAAACAGTAATAAATTTGTGTAAGGTTAGAATAACTTTTATTCAAAAATGCTATAGTAAATTGAATTATTATAGTTAATTTGGGTTAGTTAAATCTTCATCAAATTAAAAATTGTTTTTTTTTTAACAAAATTTAGCTTGAGTAAAAAATTTTTTGTTCAAACTTAACTTTTGTCTGTAAAAGTTTTTAGAGACCAAGTTTAATTTACTTCAAAAAAATCAGTTTAAGTTAAACCAGAAGCAATTTTTTGTATAGAGTTAGGTTAGACAAATTTTGAATAAAATTAAATTTTTCAAAAATGTCCTATTTTTTGCTCACAAAAAGTTAATTTGGGTTAGGTTAGATCTTAAAGTAAAAGTTTTTCTTTTTTGGGACAAAAATCAGTGTAACTAATGCTTTAATGTAACTTTAAAAAGCAATTATGTTAAAAGTTGTATGAGTATAAGTTACCAAATTTTAAATTAAACTTAAATTTTGGTTTAAAAAAACTTTATTTAGCCCACAAAAAGTTAGTTTGGGTTAGGTTAGGCTTTGAACCAAAAGTTATTCTTCTTTTGACAAAAATTCAGTAAAAGATCAACCTAAAGCAATAAACATTTGATAAATATTTGATGACCATTTATGTCTAAAATTGAATTACTCCAAAAAAGTTAGGTTGAGTTAAACCAGCAATTTATGCTACAAGACCAAATTTCAAATTAAATTTTGATCAAAAATATCCAAATTTTGGTTAAGATAGGTTAATTATTAATATTTGAACAAAAATTCAGTAAAAGATCAACCCAGTGCAATGGACCTCTAATCTAAAGTTAAATTACTTCAAAAACTAGACCAGAAGCTTTTTTTTGTACTTATTCCTTTTTGGACAGAAAAAATCCAAAAGACCATAAAATAAAGAACTGATTCACTGTGATCCAGATTGTTCCAAACTGACCAAATTATTTTTAAGTAATCAAATCAGATCCAAATGAGAAAAACTAATCAATAATGATTCAAAGTGTTCTAAACTGATCCAAACTTATTACTAACGTAATTACATTAGAATCTAAAATAATCTGAACGGATCCAAATAATTTAAACTGTTTTAAAAGTAATTCAAATTGAACTAATCTAAAGTTTTCTGAAATGATTCAAACTTATTGCTTAAGTTATCAAAAGTAAATCGAACTGATCTAAAGTAAACCAATCTGATCCAAAAAGTTCAAAATGATCAAACTTGTTTGAAAGTTTGTTGAAAGTGTTCTGAACAATGTGCTAAAATGAACAAAGTGATCTAAACTAATCCAAAAATATTCAAAATGCTGCAAAGTGTTTTAAAATAAAACGCGTTATAAATTATCTTCTAAAGTAATTCAAATAATCCAGTCATTTGTGCAGATATTTTAAAACTAAGTTTTTTAATAACCAGCAGGAATTTAAAGATGCGGTTTAAAATTTTGGATTTAGCATTTTAAAATTTATTAAAAAAATTATAAATAATATTTTGAAATAATTTATATTTTAGAGAAATTTCTATTTTTTTTTAATATTGACGATTAGTTAAATTGAATTTTTGAAATAACCAGCAGGAATTTTAAGATGCTGTTTAAAATTTTGAATTTAGTATACTTAAATTTATTAGAGAATTTGTAAAAATAATTTTGAAAAAAATTAGATTTCACAGAAATTTTTATTGTTTTGAAAATATTGACATTATTGATAGTTAAATTGAATTTATGCAATAACCAGCAGGAATTTTGAGATGTGGTAAAAAATTTTGGATTTAGCATACTTGAATTTATAAAAAAAAATTGTAGCTAATGTTTTGAAACAAATTTTTTTTTCAGAAATTTCAATTATTTTGAAAATATTGACATTTTCTGTAATAACCAGCAGGAATTTTGAATAGTGGTTTGAATTTTTGGATTTAGCATACTTGAATTTATTAGAAAATTTGTAGAAAATATCTATAACTGATGGAAAATTTAAAAAAATTATTTTTAGAATTGTTACCTCAGCATAAAAATAACAGGATTTTGAAAAATTTCTAAAATTTGCAAAAATCATAAAAAATATTATTTATGTTATTTTGAAGTTAGTACATTATTTGGCAATGTATAGACTAAAATTGGTGCAAATTTTGAGAAATTATTTTCAGAATTGTGACTTCAGCGTAAACGTACGTTCTAATAGTATTTTGGAAAAATTCTAAAATTTGCAAATATCATAAAAACTATTTTCAATTTTTTAAACTTAATTTTGAGGTTAGTGCATTATTGGTTAACATTTGAACTATAATTTATGCAAATTTTAAAAAATTATTTTCAGAATTGTAACCTCAGCATAAACATACGTTCTAATAAGATTTTAGACAAATTCTAAAATTTACAAAAAATCATAAAAAATATTTACAATTTTTTATACGTTATTTTGAGGTTAGTACATTATTGGGCAACATTTAGACTATAATTGTTGCAAAATTTGAGAAATTATTTTTAAAATTGTGACCTCAGCATAAACATTTACTCTAATAAGATTTTAGAAAAAATCTAAAATTTGCAAAAAATCATAAAAAATATTAACAATTTTTTATACGTTTTTTTGAGGTAAGTACATTATGGGGCAATGTTTGGACTATAGTTGGTGCAAATTTTGATAATTTAAGTAATAAGTTGTGACTTCATCATAAACATACGTTTTAATACAATTTTAAAAAAATTCTAAAATTAACAAAAAAATATTTACAGTTTTTTAAATTTAAATTTTAAGTTAGTACATTATTGGGCAACATTTAGACTATAATTGATACAAATTTAAAAAAATTATTTTTATAATTGTGAACTCAGCATAAACATATATTCTAATAAAATTAAAAAAAATCTAAAACAAAAAATCATGAAAAAAAATTTACAATTTTTTAAATTTAATTTTAAGATTAGTACATTATTGGACAACATTTAGACTATAGTTGGTGTAAATTTAAAAAAAATTATTTGCCAAGTTGTGACCTCAACATAAACATATATTCTAATAAAGTTTTAGAAAATATCTAAAACTTTCAAAAAATCATAAAAAATATTTTCAATTTTTTATTTGTTATTTTGAGGTTAGTACATTATTGGGCAACATTTGGACTATAGTTGGTGCAAATTTTAAGAGTTTATTTGCCAAGTTGTGACCTCAATATAAACAAACGCTTTAATACAATTTTGCAAAAATTCTTAAATTAATAAAAAATTATAACAAAATTTTTTTAATTTTTTTATTATAATTTTGAGGTAAATTATTTATTGGGCAATATTAGGACTATAGTTGGTGCAAATTTTGAGAAATTATTTTTAGAATTGTGACCTCAAAATAAACATATATTCTAATAAAATTTAAAAAAAATTGGTCAAGTTTGGAAGGACCAAAATTGTGTTTAAAGCAAAAAATCAAAAAAACTGTTGCCTAGAGTTTTTGCGCAATTTTTCTCTCTTTCGAATGAGACCATGCCCGATTGTTTATCTGAAAAAATGTAAGAGGAGATAGGTTTGGCGCGACACTACTTTTTGCCAAAAATTGTGTTTTTTGCAACTTTGACAAACCGTCGCTGGTTTATTTGTACAGATAGAAAAAAAAACTAAAAATAATTTGTAGGCAAAGAATAGATCTTTCAACCAAGACAAGATTCAATTTTTTTTGTAACCGAGTTGACCAGGGGCGCACTCTCAAAAAGTGCCATTTTTGGCACGCCGCTGCTCAAAATTAAAGACCCAATTTCAAAAACTGTTTAGCCTAGTCTCTGCAAAAAATGCAAGCTTTCAATTGTTTTTTATTAATTTTTGTCGTAAAATGAATGTTGGAGGTAATTGCTTTACTTTGCATTTTTGAAAAACTACAAATTTTGAGTTTAAAGTAAAAAAATGTGTGACACCATTGGAATATTTTAATACTGTTGATGTCTGGTGTATTCTAAACAATTTGATTCAAACCGCAATCAAAAATACCAAAATTGTCTTAAATAGTGGTAAAAAAATAAATCCGGCCCTGATAAAATTGTTAAATACGGCTCTGATCTTAAAATTAGCAAACACTAACTTGTTCACAAACAATCTCTAATTAACTGAAAAAAACATAATAAATCACCTCTTAAGGTAAATCCCAAATACCTAATAAAGTTTCCACTCACATGTAGTCTCAATTCGTGTCTACCTATCTTTCCGGTTACTAAATTTCTTAAAATTTTTATAATTTTAAAGTTTCAGATTATTTATTGAGCGTGTTCAAGATTATAAATTATAAATATATAAAATTATAATCAATCCACCAACTCACTAGAAAATTAACTAACTAAATTAATTAATTATAAAAAAATAGTAATAGAATTTTCCAGTTTTACTTATAATAGTAACAAAGTTACGGGTTTGCAATCACAAAATTTGATAATTCAATCTGCTCTCCATTTTAAAGTTTGCTGTACAAATGCGTTCTTCATTATTCTGAGATTGAAATTGAGAATCAGTCCGTGCAAGATGTTAAATATATTGCAGTAAAATATTATCAATTAAAATGAATTTAAACTGGATTTAAAAGATAATTTAATAATTTAAAATTATTTTTTAGAAAAATTTCCATTATTTTGAAAAAATTGACATTTTTCTTGGTTAAATTGAATTTCTGAAATAACCAGCAAGAATTTTGAGATGCGGTTTAAAATTTTGAAATCAGCATACTTAATTTTATTAAAAAAAAATGTAGATAATTTAAAAAAATAAATAAATCTTAAAGAATTTTCATTTTTTTTTAAATATTGACGATTTTGTCAGTTAAATTGAATTTTTGAAATAACCAGCAGGAATTTTGCAATGCGGTTTAAAATTTTGAATTTAGCATACTTGAATTTATTAAAAAATCAGATGATATTTTGAAAAAAAAAAAAAATACAGAAATTTCCATTATTTTGAAAATATTGACATTTTTCTTGGTTAAATTGAATTTATATAATAACCAGCAGAAATTTTGAGATGTGGTAAAAGAATTTGGATTAAGCATACTAGAATTTAATAGAAAGTTTGTAGAAAAAATCTATAACTAATGAAAATTTTGAAACATAATTTTTAGAATTGTGAGAGCATAAAAATACGTTCACAGGATTTTGAAAAAATTCTAAAATTTGCAAAAAAACCATAAAAAAATTTTATAATTTTTCTAATGTTATTTTGAGGTTAGTTCATTATTTGGCAATGTTTAGACTAATTGTGGTGCAAATTTTAAGAAATTATTTTCAGAATTGTGACCTCAGCATAAACATTTATTCTAAGAAGATTTTTGAAAAAATCTAAATTTTGCAAAAAATCATAAAAAATATTTAAAAAATTTTATACGTTATTTTGAGGTAAGTACATTATGAGGCAATGTTTGGACTATAGTTGGTGCAAATTTTGATCATTTAAGTAATAAGTTGTGACTTCAACATAAACATACGTTTTAATACAATTTTGAAAAAATTCTAAAATGAACAAAAAAATATTTACAGTTTTTTAATTTAATTTTTAAGTTAGTACATTATTGGGCAACATTTAGACTATAATTGGTACAAATTTTAAATTATTTTCAGAATTGTGATCTCAGCATAAACATACATATACTCTAATAAAATTTAGAAAAAATGTAAAACAAAAAATCATAAAAAAAAATTTACAGTTTTATAATTTAATTTTGAGATTAGTACATTATTAGGCAACATTTAGACTATAGTTGGTGTAAATTTTGAAAAATTATTTGTCAAGTTGTGACCTCAACATAGACATATATTCTAATAAAGTTTTAGAAAAAATCTAAAACTTCAAAAAATCATAAAAATATTTACAATTTTTTATATGTTATTTTGAGGTTAGTACATTATTGGACAACATTTGAACTATAGTTGGTGCAAATTTTAAGAAATTATTTGCCAAGTTGTGACCTCAATATAAACAAACGCTTTAATACAATTTTGCAAAAATTCTAAAATTAATAAAAAATTATAAAAAATATTTTTTAATTTTTTTATTATAATTTTGAGGTTAATTATTTATTGGGCAATATTAGGACTATAGTTGGTGCAAATTTTGAGAAATTATTTTTAGAATTGTGACCTCAGAAAAAACATATATTCTTATTAAATTTAAAAAAAATTGGTCAAGTTTGGGAGGACCAAAATTGTGTTTAAAGCAAAAAATCAAAAAAACTGTTGCCTAGAGTTTTTGCGCAATTTTTCTTTCTTTCGAATGAGACCATGCCCAATTGTTTATCTAAAAAAATGTAAGAGGAGATAGGTTTGGCGCGACACTACTTTTTGCCAAAAATTGTGTTTTTTGCAACTTTGACAAACCGTCGCTGGTTTATTTGTACAGATAAAAAAAAACTTACAAAAAATAATTTGTAGACAAAGAATAGATCTTCAATCAAGACAAGATTCAATTTTTTTTGTAACCGAGTTGACCAGTGGCGCACTCTCAAAAAGTGCTATTTTTGGCACGCCGATGCTCAAAATCAAAGACCCAACTCAAAAATGTGTTCAGCCTAGTCACTGCAAAAAATGCAAGCGTTTAATTGTTTTATATTAATTTTTGTCGTAAAATGAATATTGGAAGTACTAAAAAAAATACATACAAATCTTGATTTTAAAGTAAATTTTTTTATTGTCGCCACTGGAATATTTTAACACAGTTGATGTCTGTTGTATTCTAAACAGTTTGGTTCAAACCGCAACCTAATCCTATCAAAAATACCAAAATTGTCTTGAAATGTGGTAAAAAAAATAAATCCGGCCCTGGTAAAATTGTTAAATACGGCTCTGATCTTAAAATTAGCAAACACTAATTTGTTCACAAACAATCTCCAATTAACAGAAAAAAAAAATGAAATCACCTCTTAAGGTAAATCTCAAATTCCTAAGAATGTGAATATAATCAAATAATTTACAAATTAAATAAAGAAAACTTAAAATATTAAATTTAATTTGTACATTAAAAATTTAATATATTCCTGCACAAAATGAGCTGTAATTACAGTGTTTTCTTTCCATTTTTTGACAAATATATGGTCGTTTTATTTGCATAACGTGTATATACATATTTTGGGACCCTTATAAAACATCCCTCTCTCTTCCCTTAAACGAGGTGAAGTATTATAATTGCCGCAATAAGAATGCAAAGCTGGAATTATTATAAAAGTTTTAGCCGCGGTTTGGGTGCGCGTTTCCCGTTTTTAAATGCGATTAGAGCCTGTAATTCATGCCGGCGCTAATTGGAGCTTATTATTTCGCTTAATGTTCAGTTACTTTTTATTTTGTTTCAATCCCCTACTACTAGTAGATAAAATTTTATTGTTTTACTTAAGGCCGATAAATAAAATAATAATGCGATAATGGTGAATTACTGGTTCGTATCCCGCGAGCCTCGTTACGACTTTTTAATTCCGTTCCTTTATTGCTGCGTAGAGGGGGTACCCTATGGAAAAATGCGATCATTAATACGTGTCATTTTGCACACATCCGCCTAACCGCCACTGCTATCCCGAAGGGATGAAAGAGAGGCAGAATGTACGTGTGTGGGAGGATTGTAGCTAATTCTAATAGGAGGGCCAGTACAAAGTCAAATCAAATTTTTTTCTGGGGTAAAGGGGGATACTTTTTGGGTTTTCATCTGCATAAATGACTAGCGATTTCAATAACCGAGCGGGATGTGGGGGTCGCACAAAGTATATTACTTTTTTTGTATGTGTATCTGCGATGGCAGTTTTGTATTCATATATGGGTAATGAAAGAATTTTTCTGATTATGGTATTTGGGGTATTTTTTGCGTCCATTAGATTTAATTAATGGGTTAGAATAAGAATGTTTTATTTATTATTAAATAATGCAATTATGCTAATATTCAACAAAACTAAATCCAGTTTATATCTGCAAGTGTTTCTTTGTATAGATATTTATTCACATTAACAAAACCCACGAACAAAGAACAGTTTAAAAATAAAAAAGTGTTTCTGTCACATTATTTTCCTATCACACGTGTCAATGTCACCCCTTTTTTCCTACATCCATGGGGTTGAATCGTCCTTGTATATTCTATGTGTGGGAATCTCGTTGTAAGCACCTCGCACTCCCATAAAAAAATAGTAAATAGTAAAAACGTGAAACCCTACACTAAACCCTGTTGCATACAGGAGGACCGCAAAAAAAGGAGAAAGGACTCCCGCCTGTTTCAATTATTTCATTAAGGTGACCCTTTTCATGAGGCTCCAATTGAATTATTTCACGTCGCGGTTTTATACGTAGAGAGAAAAGAGAGTCGTAAATTTTTTTCTGTAATTCTATTGGAATAAATTATGACAGTCTGAAGTGGATATTAATATGATTAGTAAAGAGGTTATTGGTCTTTTGGCTAATACAAATTTTAACATTCTCAGATGTGTTTATAATTATAATTTATAAAGTAATGGTAATTAGTTTGAAAAACAACAAATTTAAATTTCAAAATTAAAAAAAATATAATTTTAAATAGAAATTTAATTTTTTTATACTGTCAACTTTTGAAGCATTTATTAAAGCTTGCTCAAAATTAGTTTGAGCAATATTCATTGATTAGTTTTTGTTTTATTCAAAATTTAACGAATTAGTTGCTAAAATAATAATTTAGTTTCCAAAAATTTTCAAAAAATATTTTAAATAAAAATTCAATTTTTTGATACTGTCAACTTTTGAAGCACTTATTGGAGCTTGTTCATTATAAGTTTGAACAATATCCATCAATTAGTTTTTGCTTTATTCAAAATTTAACGAATTAGTTGCTAAAATAATAATTTAGTTTTCAAATATTTTCAAAAAAGATTTTTAAAAAGATTTTTTTAATTTTTTGATACTGTCAATCTTTGAAGCATTTCCTAAAGCTTCTTCATAATTAGTTTGAACAATATTCATCAATTAGTTTTTGTTTTATTTAAAATTTAACGAATTAGTTAATAAAATAATAATTTAGTTTTCAAAAATTTTCAAAAAATATTTTTAAGTAGAAATTCAATTTTTTGATACTGTTAACCTTTGAAGCACTTATTAAAGCTTCTTCATAATTAGTTTGAACAATATTCATCGATTAGTTTTTGTTTTATTCAAAATTTAACGAATTAGTTGCTAAAACAACAAATTTTATTTTAAAAAAATTTCAAATTTACTATAAATTTTTTAATACTGTCAACTTATGAAGCACTTAATAAAGTTTGTTCAAAATTAGTTTGAACAATATTCATCGATTAGTTTTTGTTTTATTTAAAATTTAACGAATTAGTTGCTAAAATAATAATTTAATTTTCAAAAATTTTCAAAAAATATTTTTAAGTAGAAATTCAATTTTTTGATACTGTTAACCTTTGAAGCACTTATTAAAGCTTCTTCATAATTAGTTTGAACAATATTCATCGATTAGTTTTTGTTTTATTCAAAATTTAACAAATTAGTTGCTAAAATAACAAATGGAATTTTCAAACATTTTCAAAAAATATTTTTAAATAGAAATTAATTTGTTTGATACTGTTAACCTTTGAAGCACTTATTAAAGCTTTTTCATAATTAGTTTGAACAATATTCATCGATTAGTTTTTGTTTTATTCAAAATTTAACGAATTAGTTGCTAAAACAACAAATTTTATTTTAAAAAAATTTCAAATTTACTATAAATTTTTTAATACTGTCAACTTATGAAGCACTTAATAAAGTTTGTTCAAAATTAGTTTGAACAATATTCATCGATTAGTTTTTGTTTTATTTAAAATTTAACGAATTAGTTGCTAAAATAATAATTTAATTTTCAAAAATTTTCAAAAAATATTTTTAAATAGAAATTAATTTGTTTGATACTGTTAACCTTTGAAGCACTTATTAAAGCTTCTTCATAATTAGTTTGAACAATATTCATCAATTAGTTTTTGTTTTATTCAAAATTTAACGAATTAGTTGCTAAAATAAAAAAATTTCATTTTCAAAATTTTTCAAAAAATGTTTTTAAGTAGAAATTAAATTTTTTGATACTGTCAACCTTTGAAGCACTTATTAAAGCTTGCTCAAAATTAGTTTGAATAATATTCATCGATTAGTTTTTGTTTTATTCAAAATTTAACGAATTAGTTGCTAAAATATCAAATTTCATTTTTAAAATTTTAAATAAAAAATTTAATTTATTGTACCGTCAACGTTTGAAGCACTTAATGAAGCTTTTTCATATTTAATTTGAACAATATTAATCGATTAGTTTTTGTTTAATGTGCTTTGTATGATTTTTTATTTCAACTAACATGTCGATCCAAGTGAATACCATACGAAAATCCAGTGAATAGAAAAAAATCTTGACAGGTCATTAGGTCTTTTACATTATAATCCCATGCTAATCAATAATTACCATCGTTAAAAGCATCGGCAGCGCAAATCGGTTTAGTTTTATGCAATATTTATTTAATTCGGCGCGGTCATTCATAGTGACCCTTTCAGCATTGGCTGTGTCGAGTAGATCCAGTCGATCTGTAAATATCTTCTACACAAGAATATTATATTCATTGTGAGTAGTAAGCAGGATGGTTGTACAGTAATGGTGCGAAGTGGCGCCCTGTAATTTACAATGAGATCCGTGTTCGCAATTAGCTGACCGGTATTAGCAACGATGGCCGGTGACTCATTCCCAGATCGCCACTGCTTATATGTTATCGCAGTAATAGAACGTACGAAATAAATCCTCAAACCGTACTGATTTATTTAAATAAATTATACGCGTTCAATTGGGGACGAAACGAAATAATTGCTGCCATTACAATTGGATAAATTAATCCGAGGTACGTTAATTAACCTGATGTTTTCTATACGTTTTCATGCTCATCAAAAGCATAGATAGTATTTTTTTTTGAATTTTCAAAACAATTTATTTGCAAGTTTTAGATGATAATCACTAATTATAAAACAAAACAAAAACTAATCGTACAATTTTGTTGCAATTTTTTGTACATAATTACCAATCAATGTTGCAACAATAAAAAATTAGAAAAAAAATAATTTCCATTCTGAAGTTTTTTTTTAAATTTTCAAAATAGTTTTTTTGGAAATTTTGGATAATAATCACTAATTATGAAACAAAACAAAAACTAATTGTACAATTTTGTTGCAATTTTTTGTACATAATTACCAATCAATGTTGCAACAATAAAAATTTAGAAAAAAAATTATTTCCATTCAGAAGTATTTTTTTTTAATTTTCAAAAAAGTTTATAAGCAAATTTTAGATGTAATCACTAATTATAAAACAAAACAAAAACTTATTGTACAATTTGGTTGTAATTTTTTGTACATAATTACCAATCAATGTTATAACAACAAAAGTTAGAAAAAAAAAATTTCCATTCAGAAGTATTTTTTTTTTTCATTTTCAAAATACTTTATTTGCGAACTTTAGTTGATAATCACTAATTATGAAACAAAACAAAAACTAATCGTACAATTTCGTAGCAATTTTTTGTACATAATCACTAATCAATGTTGCAACAATAAAAAAAATTAAAAAAATAAATTTCTATTCAGAAGTATTTTTTTTAAAATTTTTCAAAATAGTTTATTTGCGAACTTTGGATGATAATCACTAATTATGAAACAAAGCAAAAACTAATCGTACAATTTTGTTGCAGTTTTTTGTACATAATAACCAATTAGTAATATAACAATAAATATTAGAAAAAAATAATTTTCATTCAGCAGTGTTTTTTCTTTTTTATTTTCAAATAGTTTATTTGCAAATTTTGGATTATAATCACTAATCATGAAACAAAACAAAAACTAATCGTACAATTTTGTTGCAATTTTTTTGTACCTAATTACCAATCAATATTATAACAACAAAAAAATAGAAAAAAATTAATTTCCATTCAGAAGTTTTTTTTTTTAATTTTCAAAATAGTTTATTTGCGAATTTTGGATGATGATCACTAATTATAAAACAAAGCAAAAACTAATTGTACAATTTTGTTGTGATTGTTTGTACATAAATATTAATCTATGTTGCAACAATAAAAAATTAAAAAAAATATATTATCCATTCAGAAGTATTTTTTTTTTAATTTTCAAAATAGTTTATTTGCGAATTTTAGATGATAATCACTAATTATAAAACAAATCAAAAACTATTCGTACAATTTTGTTGCAATTTTTTGTACATAATTACCAATCAATGTTGCAACAATAAAACAAAAATAAAATAAAAAATTCCATTCAGAAGTGTTTTTTTTTTATTTTCAAAATAGTTTATTTGCAAATTTTAGATAATAATCACTAATTATGAAACAAAACAAAAACTAATTGTACAATTTTGTTGAAATTTTTTGTACATAATTACCATTCAATGTTGCAACAATAAAAAAATAGAAAAAAATTAAATTCTATTCAGAAGTTTTTTTTTTAATTTTCAAAATAGTTTATTTGCGAATTTTGGATGATGATCACTAATTATGAAACAAAGCAAAAACTAATCGTACAATTTTGTTGTAATTGTTTGTACATAAATATTAATCTATGTTGCAACAATAAAAAATTAAACAAAAAATATTTTCTATTCAGAAGTATTTTTCTTTTAATTTTCAAAATAGTTTATTTGCGAATTTTAGATGATAATCACTAATTATTATATATTAAACAACAAAAAAATAGAAACAAAATATTTTTCATTCAGAACTATTTTTTTTTAATTTTCAAAATAGTTTATTTGCGAATTTTGGATGATATTTGTTGTAATTTTTTGTACATAATTACCAATCAATGTTACAACAATAAAAAAATTTAAAAAAAATAATTTCTATTCAGAAGTATTTTTTTTAATTTTCAAAATAGTTTATTTTAAAATTTTAGATAATAATCACTAATTATGAAACAAAACAAAAACTGATCGTACAATTTTAGTGACATTTTTTGTACATAATAACCAGTCAATGTTGCAACAATAAAAAATTAGAAAAAAAATAGTTTCCATTCAAACGTATTTTTTTTTTAAATTTTCAAAATAGTTTATTTGTGAATTTTGGATGATAATAACTAATTATGAAACAAAACAAAAACTAATCGTACAATTTTGTTGTGAATTTTTTTACATTATTATCTATCAGTATTATAACATCAAAAAAATAGAAACAAAATATTTTTCATTCAGAACTATTTTTTTTTAAATTTTCAAAATAGTTTGTTTGCGAATTTTGGATGATAGTCACTAATTATGAAACAAAACAAAAACTAATCGTACAATTTTGTTGTAATTTTTTGTACATTATTATCAATCAGTATTATAACAACAAAAAATAGAAACACATTATTTTCCATTCAGAACTATTTTTTTTTTAATTTTCAAAATAGTTTATTTGCGAATTTTGGATGATAATCACTAATTATAAAACAAATCAAAAATTAATCGTACAATTTTGTTGTAATTTTTTGTACATTAATATCAATCAGTATTATAACAACAAAAAAATAGAAACAAAATATTTTTCATTCAGAACTATTTTTTTTTTAATTTTCAAAATAGTTTGTTTGCGAATTTTGGATGATAGTCACTAATTATGAAACAAAACAAAAACTAATCGTACAATTTTGTTGTAGTTTTTTGTACATTATTATCAATCAGTATTATAACAACAAAAAATAGAAACACATTATTTTCCATTCAGAACTATTTTTTTTTTAATTTTCAAAATAGTTTATTTGCGAATTTTGGATGATAATCACTAATTATAAAACAAATCAAAAACTAATCGTACAATTTTGTTGTAATTTTTTGTACATTAATATCAATCAGTATTATAACAACAAAAAAATAGAAACAAAATATTTTTCATTCAGAACTATTTTTTTTTTAATTTTCAAAATAGTTTGTTTGCGAATTTTGGATGATATTCACTAGTTATGAAACAAAGCAAAAACTAATCGTACAATTTTGTTGTAATTTTTTTTACATTATTATCTATCAGCATTATAACAACAAAAAAATAGAAACAAAATATTTTTCATTCAGAACTATTTTTTTTTTCTAATTTTCAAAATAGTTTGTTTGCGAATTTTGGATGATAGTCACTAATTATGAAACAAAACAAAAAGTAATAGTACAATTTTGTTGTAATTTTTTGTACATTATTATCAATCAGTATTATAACAACAAAAAAATAGAAACAAATCATTTTCCATTCAGAACTATTTTTTTTTTAATTTTCAAAAAAGTTTATTTGCGAATTTTGGATGATAGTCACTAATTATGAAACAAAACAAAAACTAATCGTACAAATTTGTTGTAATTTTTTGTACATTATTATCAATCAGTATTATAACAACAAAAAAATAGAAACAAAATATTTTCCATTCAGAACTATTTTTTTTTTAAATTTTCAAATTAGTTTATTTGCGAATTTTGGATGATAATCACTAATTATAAAACAAATCAAAAATTAATCGTACAATTTAGTTGTAATTTTTTGTACATTAATATCAATCAGTATTATAACAACAAAAAAATAGAAACAAAATATTTTTCTATCAAAACTATTTTTTTTTTTATTTTCAAAATAGTTTATTTGAGAATTTTGGATGATAATCACTAATTATGAAACAAAACAAAAACTTATCGTACAATTTTGTTGCAATTTCTTGTACATAATTACCAATCAATGCTGCAACAATTAACATTTAGAAAAAAAATCATTTCTATTCAGGAGTATTTTTTTTTATTTTCAAAAAAGTTTATAAGCAAATTTTGGATGTAATCACTAATTATGAAACAAAACAAAAACTTATTGTACAATTTGGTTGTAATTTTTTGTACATAATTACCAATCAATGTTATAACAACAAAAAAATAAAAAAAAAATTATTTAAATTCAGAAGTATTTTTTTTTTCATTTTCAAAATAATTTATTTGCGAACTTTAGATGATAATCACTAATTATGAAACAAAACAAAAACTAATCGTACAATTGTGTTGTAATTTTTTGTACATTACTATCAATCAGTATTATAACAACAAAAAAATAGAAACAAAATATTTTCCATTCAGAACTATTTTTTTTTAATTTTCAAAATAGTTTATTTGCGAATTTTGGATGATAATCACTAATTATGAAACAAAACAAAAACTAATCGTACAATTTTGTTGTAATTTTTTGCACATTATAATCAATCAGTTTTATAACAACAAATAAATTGAAACAAAATATTTTCCATTTAGAACTATTTTTTTTTTAATTTTCAAAATAGTTTATTTGCGAATTTTGGATGATAGTCACTAATTATGAAACAAAACAAAAACTAATCGTACAATTTTGTTGTAATTTTTTGTACATTATTATCAATCAGTATTATAACAACAAAAAAATAGAAACAAAATATTTTCCATTCAGAACTATTTTTTTTTTTAAATTTTCAAAATAGTTTATTTGCGAATTTTGGATGATAATCACTAATTATAAAACAAATCAAAAATTAATCGTACAATTTTGTTGTAATTTTTTGTACATTAATATCAACCAGTATTATAACAACAAAAAAATAGAAACAAAATATTTTTCTATCAAAACTATTTTTTTTTTAATTTTCAAAATAGTTTATTTGAGAATTTTGGATGATAATCACTAATTATGAAACAAAACAAAAACTTATCGTACAATTTTGTTGCAATTTTTTGTACATAATTACCAATCAATGCTGCAACAATTAACATTTAGAAAAAAAATCATTTCCATTCAGAAGTTTTTTTTTTTATTTTCAAAAAAGTTTATAAGCAAATTTTGGATGTAATCACTATTTATGAAACAAAACAAAAACTTATTGTACAATTTGGTTGTAATTTTTTGTACATAATTACCAATCAATGTTATAACAACAAAACAATAAAAAAAAAATTATTTCCATTCAGAAGTTTTTTTTTTTTCATTTTTAAAATAATTTATTTGCGAACTTTAGATGATAATCACTAATTATGAAACAAAACAAAAACTAATCGTACAATTGTGTTGTAATTTTTTGTACATTACTATCAATCAGTATTATAACAACAAAAAAATAGAAACAAAATATTTTCCATTCAGAACTATTTTTTTTTAATTTTCAAAATAGTTTATTTGCGAATTTTGGATGATAATCACTAATTATGAAACAAAACAAAAACTAATCGTACAATTTTGTTGTAATTTTTTGCACATTATAATCAATCAGTTTTATAACAACAAATAAATTGAAACAAAATATTTTCCATTTAGAACTATTTTTTTTTTAATTTTCAAAATAGTTTATTTGCGAATTTTGGATGAAAATCACTAATTATGAAACAAAACAAAAACTAATCGTACAATTTTGTTGTAATTTTTTGCACATTATAATCAATCAGTTTTATAACAACAAATAAATTAAAACAAAATATTTTCCATTTAGAACTATTTTTTTTTTAATTTTCAAAATAGTTTATTTGCGAATTTTGGATGAAAATCACTAATTATGAAACAAAACAAAAACTAATTGTACAATTTTGTTGTAATTTTTTGTACTTAATTATTAATCAATTTTATAACAATAAAAATTAGAAAAAAATTAATTTCCATTCAGAAGTTTTTTTTTTAAATTAAAAAAAAGTTTATTTGCAAATTTTGGATGATAATCACTTATTTCGAAACAAAACAAAAACTAATCGTACAATTTTGTTGTAATTTTTTGTACATTATTATCAATCAGTATTATAACAACAAAAAAATAGAAACAAAATATTTTCCATTCAGAACTATTTTTTTTTTTTATTTTCAAAATAGTTTATTTGCGAATTTTGGATGATAATCACTAATTATAAAACAAATCAAAAATTAATCGTACAATTTGGTTGTAATTTTTTGTACATTAATATCAATCAGTATTATAACAACAAAAAAATAGAAACAAAATATTTTTCTATCAAAACTATTTTTTTTTTAATTTTCAAAATAGTTTACTTGAGAATTTTGGATGATAATCACTAATTATGAAACAAAACAAAAACTTATCGTACAATTTTGTTGCAGTTTTTTGTACATAATTACCAATCAATGCTGCAACAATTAACATTTAGAAAAAAAATCATTTCCATTCAGAAGTATTTTTTTTTATTTTCAAAAAAGTTTATAAGCAAATTTTGGATGTAATCACTAATTATGAAACAAAACAAAAACTTATTGTACAATTTGGTTGTAATTTTTTGTACTTAATTACCAATCAATGTTATAACAACAAAAAAATAAAAAAAAATTATTTCCATTCAGAAGTATTTTTTTTTTCATTTTCAAAATAATTTATTTGCGAACTTTAGATGATAATCACTAATTATGAAACAAAACAAAAACTAATCGTACAATTTTGTTGTAATTTTTTGTACCTAATTATCAATCAATTTTATAACAATAAAAATTAGAAAAAAATTAATTTCCATTCAGAAGTTTTTTTTTTAAATTAAAAAAAAGTTTATTTGCAAATTTTGGATGATAATCACTTATTTCGAAACAAAACAAAAACTAATCGTACAATTTTGTTGTAATTTTTTGAACATTACTATCAATCAGTATTATAACAACAAAAAAATATAAACAAAATATTTTCCATTCAGATTTTTTTTTTTTTTAATTTTCAAAATAGTTTATTTGCAAATTTTAGATAATAATCACTAATTATAAAACAAAACAAAAACTAATCGTACAATTTTGTTGTAATTTTTTCTACATAATTACCAATCAATATTATAACATCAACAAAATAGAAACAAAATATTTTCCATTCAGAACTATTTTTTTTTTAATTTTCAAAATAGTTTATTTGCGAATTTTGGATGATAGTCACTAATTATGAAACAAAACAAAAACTAATCGTACAATTTTGTTGTAATTTTTTGTACATTATTATCAATCAGTATTATAACAACAAAAAAATAAAAACAATATATTTTCCATTCAGAACTATTTTTTTTTAATTTTAAAAAAAGTTTATTAGCGAGTTTTAGATGTAATCACTAATTATGAAACCAAACAAAAACTTATTGTACAATTTGGTTGTAATTTTTTGTACATAATTACTAATCAATGTTATAACATCAAAAAATTAGAAAAAAATTAATTTCCATTCAGAAGTATTTTTTTTTTCATTTTCAAAATATTTTATTTGCGAACTTTAGATGATAATCACTAATTATGAAACAAAACAAAAACTAATTGTACAATTTTGTTGTAATTTTTTGTACATAATTATCAATCAATTTTATAACAACAAAAAATTAGAAAAAAATTAATTTCTATTCAGAAGTATTTTTTTTTTTAATTTTTAAAAAAGTTTATTACAGAATTTTGAATGTAATCACTAATTATAAAACAAAACAAAAACTAATCGTACAATTTTGTTGTAATTTTTTGTACATAATTATCATTAAGTTTTATAACAATAAAAAGTTAGCAAAAAATTATTTTTTATTTAAAACTATTTTTTTTTTTAATTTTTAAAATAGTTTATTTGCAAATTTTGGATGATAATCACTAATTATGAAACAAAGCAAAAACTAATTGTACAATTTTGTTGTAATTTTTTGTACATCATTACCAATTAATGTTATAACAACAAAAAATGAGAAAAAAACTCATTTCTATTCAGATTTTTCTTTTTAAAGTTTTCAAAATAGTTTATTTGCGAATTTTGGATGATAATCACTAATTATGAAACAAAACAAAAACTAATCGTACAATTTTGTTACAATTTTTTGTACAAAATATAATGACCAATTTATAACTAATTTGCTTACAATCTGGTACCATACTAACCGATTATTGAATATATTTATAAATTTTGTTGTTGCTAGTACTATCTTGGTACTACAAATTTTGAGAATTAGAATTAATTTCATACGCTTAATTTTGCTGCAGGTTTTTTTTTTATTTTGTCAATAAATAAAAAACCAAATTATAACTAATTTGTTCACAATTTGGTACCATAGTAACCAACTATTGAATGTATTTATATTTTTTTTTAATTGTAAGTACTACCTTGGTACTACAAATTCTGAGAATTTGAGTTAATTTAATTCGATCAATTTTGCTGCAGGATTTTTTTGTTAATATAAATAACGATCAATTTGTAAGTAAAATAAATCTTCCTAATCTGATACTATAGTAACCAATTATTAATTATATTTATAAAATTTATTGTTATTAGTACTACCGTGGTACTACAAATTTTGAGAATTTGAGTTATTTTTTTACGCTCAGTTTTGCTGCAGGATTTGTTTATTTTGGCAATAAATTCATGACAAATTTATAAGTAATTTGTTTCCAATCTGGGACCATAGTAACCAATCATTGAATACATGTACAAAATTTAATGTTGCTAGTACTATATTGGTACTACATATTCTGAGAATTTAAATCAATTCCATACGCAAAATTTTGTTGCAGGATTTTTTATTTAATAATAATGACCACTTAATAAGTTTTGTTCTAAACCTGGTACCATAGTAACCAATCATTGAAAACATTTATCAAATTTATTGCTTCTAGTACTATCCTAGTACTATAAATTCTGAGATTTTAAGTAAACTTTATACGCTCAATTTTGCTTTAAGGTTTTTTGCCCATTATTTGTTGGTGATCCAGAAATTAAAGGTTTTTCAACTTCTTGCGTAAGAAGCCTCTACTATGTCAGAAGTGGCGATGGAGATACAAACTTTTTGATGACCAATACTTGGGTGGGTGGATGGGCCACTCCATAACAATGTTTCCAGTCAGTAGTTTGCACTGGAGTGCCCACATACCCGCCAAAATGTTAGTGATTCAAAAGTTGAAGATTCTTCTCTCTGACAGCGTTGGAAGATTCTATGTCAAAGAAGGAAATAAAGATACAAATTTTTGGATGACTAACACTTGGATGGGTGGGTGGGCTACTCGATAATAATGTTTTCAGTCAGTAGTTTACTACTACCCGCCCAAATGTTAGTGATCCAGAAATTGAAGTTTCTCTTTTCTGCCAACGTTGGAAGTCTTTATGTCAGAGGAGGCAGTAGTGATCTACATTTTTGGCTAATCAACAGTTGGGTGGGAGGGTGGGCTACTCTATATTATGGTTACTAGCCAGTAGTTTGCACTGGAGTGCCCACCCACCTGCTCAAGTTGTTCCAGAAATTGAAGTTTCTCCTTTTTGTTAACGTTGGAAGCTTTTATGTCAGAGGAGGGAATGGTGATACAAATTTTTGGCTAACCAAGAGTTGGATGGGTGGATGGGCTACTTCATAACATGGTTACCAGCCAGTAGTTTGCACTGAAGTGCACATCGACCCGTCCATGTGTTGGTGATCCAAACATTGAACTCCATAACATGATTACCAGTCAGTTGTTTGCACTGGAATGTTACACAGTAAATGTGGTATTTACTTACGAAAAGACTAAAGAATTTATTAGTTTTGTAAAATAAATGCTTTTATTAAACCTTAATCTTATAGCACTAACTACAAGAATACATTTTTTCCTTATTATTTTAGGAATATAGATTAATATTATTTATTAAATTAATCATTCTTGAATTTTATTACACCACTTGTATCTAACCAAGTGTTAACAAAGCAAGAATTTAATTTCACAAACATGATTAAAATTTTTCTTTTTATAAAGATCGCTTTAAGCAAGGATACTCTTAAGCAAACTTCTATTATATTTATTTTTTTTATTTGAACCATCCCGGCAAGTATAAATATGAAAGAATAATGAAAGCCCAATAATTTACCCATCGTTGAACGTCAAAGCGAATGAGACTCGAATTACTCCTTGATTTTTTATATCAAAAACTAAACATATATTCCAACAAATTATATATACTTTAGGGGCTATGAGATTTTTACTTTTTAAAACGAACGAGGGTAAAACTTCAGAGATTGTATCCTTGGGGTATGAACAACAAAACAAAATCTTTATTTATTAAATTATTTATATTTTGTGAAATTGAAATGGATTACTGAACAATAATGTTATTCTAATTATTTTAAGTAAATGGTTGTAGCGTTTTTTTTAATAATAAATAAAAAACCTGGTGATCCGTTTGAATTCATCTGAAAAGTTGCGTCGCGACCTTTTCTACTTCGAGTGTGGGCGAGAGAAAAAAGGCAGTTGTTTGTGTAAAAGTGGCGCATTTCGGGGTTCATCAATAAGTAATGAATAGGAGTTTCGGCCCTAAACCGCAGACGAATGCACATTCTGGGAACGGACCAACTTTAAAACTGCTGCAGCAAAAAAAAACTTTACAGCTTCTCTTGTCTATGTTCGTCCATCAAACGAAATGAACACATATAAATTAGATAACGTGTCTTCTTTACGACTCATTTCGTTTTTCCACCTTGGTTTAAATAAGTATTTTTTATATCTAGTTATAAAATCGCGGAATTTAATGCATAAATTTGATGAAAACTTTTAATCAAAAACTAGCTTTGAATAAAGTCAGCGATTGTGGTCAGTTGAAGAAAAACTTATTTCTAATCAGTTTCATGATAATATAAGCAAAATTTTTTTGCTACTAAAATATCAAATACAGTTCTTTAATACCCATAACCCTGTCCGTAACTAGGGGAAAGTTTTATACATTTTAAAATTAAAAGGGGTTGTATAATAATAAAACAAATACAGGTGGCATAATTATACCGACCAGAAAAATGTTGATGGGTCCTGAAGAGAGTTTATTATTGTTATTTCCGCATGACCGCTGCTTTTGTATTGGTGTGTGTGTGAACGTACGGAGAAAATACGAGCGTTTACATGGTTTAATTTTCGAATAGCTGGCTGAAGGGGTGCGCGACCCCACGTTATAAAATGCCCACCGTGCTGATGTACGACTATCATCAACTGGACACTCGCGTGGACATATTTTACATTTTACTTTACAACTCGGTACATAAAATAACATGCTTTCTGCCCATAATTCACTAGCACCTTTTATAAGGTAGTTATGTTTAATAAGCACCCGGGCGCATCACATTTTTTATTGCGTTTTCCACTCTATTCAATACCAAAATAAATTTTTAATTCCACAAAGCTATTGATATCTATTTTTATTTACTTGGTAGTTTTTTTAATCTCTCTGTGATGTTCGAGACGATGCCAGTACGTGCGGTGACATTGTAGCTAGCGACTCAATACACACGAACGAAATTGTCTAAACATAATTATTATTTATAGGTGTTCTAGAGAATATTAATTAGTAAACTTGTGTGTGTGTGTGTTTGTGTTTAATCAGTGAATTGATCCTCTTGTGTCTGTTGTAGCAGTCTGGATTTTCTCTTCTTATAAGGTTGAATGTTTTAATAATTTTATTTAATGATTATAATTGATAAACTTTTGATTAAGTCTGAAAAGTTGTGTATTAAGTCAGGGGAAGAAATATCATTCTGGGTTAATTATGTATTATATTAATAAACAAAATTGAATTTGATAAATTGCTAATTAATGTAGTCTGAGGTTAGATTTATTGTTTATTGCAAACTTACCTGTTTGGCGTACATACAGAAGTTCTGGTCATTACATTTTTTTTTGTGACCAGAAAACCGGACCCTTATTCGTAGGGGATTGAATATAATCATGTTAACAAGACACCTATGGTTATTTTGAAAATTTCAACATGATTGTGAGTCATCTTATACGATGCTTTAGAAAATCAATAAATTTACAGAAACATTCTTAAAATAGCTGTTTGCTTCAGTTATGTCAAGTCAAATAATTTGAGATTATGCAAAACTGGGCGTATGGATTTTTATTAACTTTACACAATTGATACTAATGGTATTGAGGTATATTGATACCAAATTGCATTAATTTTCAATAAAACGCTTAGGAGTTATGCTATTATTAGTTCCCTCTCTAGAGGTTGGCTTGAGTTAAGTCACATAATTTGAGGTTATGCTAAATCGGTCATATGGATTTTTATTAATATTGCACAGTTGGTTCTAATAATGTTGGGGTATATTGATACTAAATTACATCAGTTTCCAATGAAACATGTAGAAGTTATGTTATTATTTGTTATCTTCATAGAACTTTGTTTCAGTCGCGTCAAATCAATTAATTTGAGGTTATGCAAAATTAGCCGCATGGATTTTTATTAATTTTACACAGTTGATGGTGATGGTGTTGAGCTTTATTGATACCAAATTGCATCAATTTTCAATGAATCATGTAGAAATTATGTTATTATTAGTTATCTTTATAAAAGCTTGCTTCAGTCGCGTCAAGTCAATTAATTTGAAGTTATGCAAAATTAGGCGTGTGGATTTGTATTAATTTTACACAGTTGGTAGTAATGGTGCTGAGCTGTATTGATACCAAATTGCATCAATTTCTAATGAAGCATGCAGAAGTTATGTTATTATTAGTTATCTTTATAGAAGCTTGCTTCAGTTGCGTCAAGTCAATTAATTTGAGGTTATGGAAAATTGGGCGTATGGATTTTTATCAATTTTACACAGTTGGTGGTAATGATATTATGCTGTATTAACACCAAATTGCATCAATTTTCAATGAAGCATGTAGAAGTTATGTTATTATTAGTTATCTCTATAGAAGCTTGCTTCAGTCGCGTCAACTCAATTAATTTGAGGTTAAGCAAAATTAGACGAATGGATTTTTATTAATTTTACACAGTTGGTACTAATGGTGTTGAGCTGTATTCATACCAAATTGCATCAATTTCCAATAAAGCATGTAGGAGTTATGTTATTATTAGTTTTCTTTATAGAAACTTGCTTCAGTTGCGTCAAGTCAATTAATTTGAGGTTATGCAAAATTGGGCGTACGGATTTGTATTAATTTTACACAATTGGTGGTAATAATGTTGAGCTGTATTGATACAAAAATGCATCAATTTCCAAAGAAACATGTAGGAGCTATGGTATTATTAGTTAACTTTATAGAAGCTTGCTTCAGTCGCGTCAAGTCAATTAATTTGAGGTTATGCAAAATTAAGCGTATGGATTTGTATTAATTTTACATAATTGGTGGTAATGATGTTAAACTCTATTAATACAAATTTGCATCAATTTCCAATAAAAGGTTTAGGAATTATTATTGATTATTTCTTTAGAGGTTTGATTGAGATACGTTAAGTTAAATAATTTGAGGTTATGCAAAGTTGGGCGTATGAATTCTTATTTATTTTGTACATTTAGTACTTATACTGTTATAGTATATTGGTATTAATTTGCATCAATCTTCAATCAATTTTAAATTATCTTCTTAGAAGTTTGCTTCAGTTACGTTAAGTCAAATCCGCCTAGGTTTAATTTACTCAAAATCTACTGCGCTAAATTAGTTTCAAATTATAAAGTTGGTAACAATGATATTGAAGTGCATTGTTGCCAAATTGCATTAAAATCCAATGATTGGTTCATAAGTTATGGCTTGAATTAATTCCACAATAGCTTCTAGCTCAAAGTAAGTGACGCCATCTAGATAACGATTACTAAAAATTGACCGTATGAAATTAGCTCAATTTTACACAGTTTGTAACAATAATATTAAAGTGCATTGTTGCCAAATTGCTATAAATTTCAATGATTGTTTTAAAAATTATGGTTTGATTTGATTCCACAATGGTTTCCAGCTTGAAGTAAGTGACGCCATCTAGATTTGGATTACTAACAATTTACAGTATGAAATAAGCTGAATTTTACACTGTGAGTAGAAATAGTATAAGAGTGCATTGCTACCAAATTGCATTAAAATTCAATGTTTGGTTCAGAAGTTATGGTTTCAATTGATTCCACAATGGCTTCTAGCTTGAAATAAGTGACTCAATTTAAGTTCAGTTTACTAAAAATTCACTGTCTAAAATTAGCTAAATTTTACACAATTGGTAGCAATAATATTGAAGTGCATTGTTGCCAAATTGCATTAAATTTCAATGATTGGTTCAGAAGTTATGACTTCAACTGATTCACAATGGCTTTTAGCTTGAAGTAAGTGACGTTTACTAAAAACTTATTGTATGAAATTAGCTAAATTTTACACAATTGGTATCAAAATTATTGTAATTTAATGTTGCTAAATAGCAATAAAATCTAATGATCAATTTAGAAGTTATGACTTAAATTGATTCCACATTGGCTATCAGCTTAAAATAAGTGACGTAATCTAGATTTGGATTACTAAAAACTTACTGTATGAAATTAGCTGAATTTTACACAATTTGTAGCAATAATATTGGAATACATTGCTGTTAAATTGCATTAAAATCTAATGATTGGTTCAAAAGTTATGGCTTGAATTGGTTTTACAATGACTTCCAGCTTGAAGTAAGTGATGCTATCTAGATTTGGATTACTAAAATTTTAGCGTATGAAATTAACTGAATTTTACACAGTTTGTAGCAATAATATTGGAGTACATTGAGGCCAAACTGCATTAAAATCCAATGATTGGTTCAAAATTTATGGCTTAAATTGGTTTCACAATGGCTTCCAGCTTGAAGTAAGTGACGCCATCTAGATTTGGATTACTAAAAATTTACCGTATGAAATTAGCTAAATTTTACACAATTGGTAACAAAACTATTGTAATTTAATGTTGCCAAATAGCAATAAAATCTAATGATTAATTTAGAAGTTATGATTTGAGTTAATTATACAATGGCTTCCAGCTTGAAGTAAGTGACGCTATCTAGATTTGGATTACTAAAAATTTACTGTATGAAATTAATCTAAATTTACACAATTTGTAAAAATAATATTGTTGTGCAATGTTGTCAAATTTCATTAAATTTTAATGATTGTTTCAGAAGTTATGGCTTGAATTGATCCCACAAAGGATTCTGGCTTGAAGTAAGTGACTTTATTTAGATTAAGTTTACTAAAAACTCACTGTATGAAATTAGCTCATTTTTACACAATTGGTAATAATAATATTAGACTGCATTGTTGCCAAATTGCATTAAATTCCAATAATTGGTTTAAAAGTTATAGCGTAAATTAATTTTACTATACCTTTTTGTTTGAAATAAGTGAATCCATTTAGATTTAGTTTACTAAAAACTTACTGTATGAAATTAGTTGAATTTTATACAGTTGGTAACAATAATATTAGACTGCATTGTTGCCAAATTGCATTTAGTTACGATGATTGTTTCAGAAATTATGGCTTGAATTGAATCCACAATGGCTTCTAGCTTAAAATAAGTGACCCCAATTAGTTTTAGTTTACTGAAAACTTACTGTATGAAATTAGCTGAACTTTTCACAATTGGTAGCCATAACATTAAAGTGCATTGTTGCCAATTTGCATTTAGTTCCAATGATTGGTTCAAAAGTTATTGCTTGAATTAAATCCACAATGGCTATTAGCTTGAAATAAGTGACTTTATTTAGATTTTAGTTACTACAAACTCATTGTATGAAATTTGCTGAATTTTACACAGTTGGTAGCAATAATATTGGAGTGCATTGTTGCCAATTTTCATTAAAATTTAATAATTGTTTCAAAAGTTATGATTTGAATTGATTCTACAATGGTTTCTGGTTTAAAGTTAGTGACTTCATTTAGATTTAGTTTACTAAAAACTCATTGTATGAAATTAGCTAAATTTTACATAGTTGTTAACAATAATTATATAGTGCAATGTTGCCAATTTGCATTCAGTTTCTATGTATGATTCAGAAGTTATGGCTTCAATTGATTTCACTATAGCTTTTAGTTTAAAATAAGCGACTCTATTTAGAATCAGTTTACTACAAACTTACTGTATGAAGTTAGTTGAATTTTACACAGATGGTAACAATAATATAGAATTGTATTGTTGCCAAATTGCGTTTAGTTCTAACGGTTGGTTCAAAAGTTATGCCTTGAATTGACTCTACAAAGGCTTCCAGCTTGAAGCAAGTGATGCTATTTAGATTTGGATTACTAAAAATTTACCGTATGAAGTTAGCTGAATTTTATACAGTTGGTAGCATTAACATTGGAATACATTGTTGCCAAACTGCATTAAAATCCAATGATTGGTTCAGAAGTTATGCCTTGAATTGACTCTACAATGGCTTTTACTTTGAAGTAAGTGATGCTAACTAGATTTGGATTACTAAACATTTACCGTATGAAATTGGCTAAAATTTACACAGTTGGTAATAATAATATTGGAGTACATTGTTACTAAATCGCATTAAAATTCAATGGCCGCGTTCAGGACGACTCATCATGCGTACTGAACGCGCTTGATGACTATCGTTTGCTGGCAGCGCTTGTCATTTTACTCATCATACATCTAGGTTTGCTTGGTTCGCGCTTTTATTTGAAAATTAAGTTTATTATGTCAAAACCAAACTACATAGCAGTTATATATGTTTTTAAACGGAAAAATTAGCAACATAGGTAAATGAGATTACAACGTAATATTAACGCTGTAATAACTTGAGTGAGAAAAGTAAAAAATGATAAAAATAATCAATTGCAGTACTCCGTTGCCAACTTCAGGGTAGTCTTATCCTACACCTTTACCTTAAATGACATTATTTATTGAGAATATATTATATCTCGTTAAGTAGCGGCTTCATAATCTAATTAAATCATTTATTTAAATTCTACACAATTGGTAACAATGTTATTGGGACACCTAATTGCAAAATTGTATGGAAATCTAATGATTAGTTTAAAAGTTTTTGTAATTTTTTTACAACTACTTGATTGGCTACAAAATCACTTTTTTTATTGTGACATTAATACAACTTAAAACTTCTTGAAGGAAAATATTGGGAAACATAAGAGTCTTTAGGAGCTATTGGGGCATATCAGGAGAATTAATGAAGGTATTTGAAGGTAAGGGTCGTTTTTAAATTGCAAACTAAAATTGTGTGGTAGGTTGATAAAAATTTGAATTAGTTGACTGGATTTTTGACTAGAAGTTGTACAAGTTTTTGTATCTATAATCAACTTAGCCTTTAGACTGTAAGTATAAGCTGGTCAATACTTTCATTACTAATTACTCTGTTGATATGTTGGTATAAAGAAAAAAATGTTTTAGTTTAAAAATTTAAAATTTTTTAATTTTTGTATTTTATATTTATTCTTTATTTTGTGATTACATTTTATCCCAAATAATGATCTAAACTTGTTTCTAAGCTATCCTCTTTTGTAATGCAGCATATAACTAATATCATATATCTTTTTTCTACGAACCCATGCCCATCGGTATATCATGGTTCATTTAATATAATGCTGTTTTCTTTCTGTCCCTAATGTTAAACTGTAATGGCCTGTAGACCAATTTGTAATTAAAGACAGAATGCGATATTAAAGCAACGTTAAGCTTTCGGAAATCCAGTTTTATTGACGAAATAAAACCTCGCTCGGGGTGATACGTCCGAAAACGTAAATATCTTTCCCAATTGATGGTGCCGTCCCAGTAACTTTCCGCATTATCCCTCCCAAACATACACCACCAACAATATAAAAGACAAACGAGCAATTAAATCAGAGAGAGCGTAGTAAAAGAAAGCCGGAAGTCGTCCTTCCAATAAAAGCTCACGTCATCATCATGTCATAGGAGGAAATAATAGCTCCGGCATGGAGGAGATGGATCCCTTTCATATATGAATACTGTCTGCGTGTGTTTATATAACTTTCCTTTTATTTTAGTTTTTTTGTGTGTGCGGTCGAGAGACATTAATATCTCAGGAAAAGAATGCGGATTCCCGAATGAGGAAGATGACAGAAACAATAAGTACGGTCACATGTCATGCCGCCGTTGACATTTATAACAACAAGTTCTTGGTGACATGTTGCGCATTGTCTTTGGGATCCAATCGGCACGAACAATGGGGATGTAACGATGATTGTCGGTCCCTGAGAGCCCTCGAAAGTAATGGAACATCTTCAGAATCCGCTAATGACCGCACACGCTGATCGACACAATCATATCGGTCCGATGAGATTTAATGATTTCTTTCAGAGGGGATAGATGATGTTAACGCACAATTTACCAAATCGAATAAACCTTAATTTCCTCAACACAAACTGAAAATAAATGACAAAAAACATTGTCTGCAGTCACGTATACATAATTTGTAACCTGAGATTGATTAACGCGAAACCGAACGCGACATATAAAGCAAGCTTGAGAGGGAAGACATGTTTAATGTATATACATTTTTTTTCCGGCTCCATTCTCTCGGCGTCGCAATTAGAAAAGGTGGAAGTGCAAACTCGTAGTGAGCGATTTTAATGGAGCCGGTGCCGGCCGCCCCCTCGAAGATGTCATCGGCAGGGGTTGCAATTAGTGAATCGGCCGTCAGCGCCACTCACTTCTATATCCCCTTGTTAGGGACACTTATACTCCACTAAAACTTCCGAATTAAGAACTGACATTAACAAACAGATTAAAACCATATGTAGTTTCTTCATTTAATTAATTTAAATTGATTTAATAAAAAAAATATTATGTTTCCAATTAAATTCAGAACAGGGGTTGATTCCTTTTATGGCGTTAAGAAAAGATTTTTTTGAATGCATCTTTTTTTATTGTTACAAGTAACCAAAACATAATGACTTGGGGAGCCAAGATCATGACTATAATGGATAATTGGTTTACACAAGTCTTTTTATTAAAAATGTGAATTGTATGAGTTAGGGGTGGATTCAGGTTAACGCACAAAGGGATAGCAGCATCCAACTCAATTATATTACTTATGTTTATCATTTTTTAAACCAAATATTTTATCACGTATAATACAAAGCAGTCTACCCTGTATTGAAATGTCAATAAATAAATTAAAGAACAGGTCTGTTCGATTTTCGATAAGAGTTTAAAAAGAATTTGAGGATTCTATCAATTTAATTTTAAATAGAATCTTGTGTAATGTTAATGCACTACAAAAAAATGAAAATTATTGCAATTTTGTTGATAAAAGTTGAATTTCTACAATAACTAGTAAACATTTTGAGTTGTAGTTTAGTTTTTTGGGTTTATTATAGTTAAATTTAATAAAAAATTTGTAAAACTTTTTCAACATTTTTATTTTTGATTAAAATTTTGATTAATCAATAACCAGCAAAAATGTTGAGTCGCACTTTATTTTTTTGGGTTTAACTTTCTTTATTTTAATTAAAACAAATGTTGAAACTTATTTGAATTTTTTAATTTTTTATAGGAATTTTGATTAATCTGAAATTTATGGCAATTTTGTTGATAAAAATTGACTTTTGCAATAGCTAGCAAAAATTTTGAGCTGCAGTTTATTTTTTTGGGTTTAACCTACTTTGTTTTAATAAAAAAATTGTAGAAACTATTTTGAATTTTTTTATTTTTAATAGAATTTAGGACAATTTTGTTGGTAAAATTTGATTTTTGCAATAACCATTAAACATTTTGAGTTGTTATTTGAGTATACTTATATTTAACAAAAAAAAAAGATTTTTTTTTATAGAAATTTTGATTATTTTGAAAATTCTGGAAGTTTGTTGATAAAGATTGATTTTTTGCAAACTTCTAAAAAGATAATTAACATAAACATTTAAACAGTTTATTTTGGAAATTGATGCAAATTAGTACTAATATACCTTAACAACTTCAGTACCAACTGCGTGAAATAAATAAAAATTCATAAATTTTCAAAATATTTAGGCCAATATAAACTAAAAATATTCCTAAATATTCAAAAGGATCCAATGATAAGTTTTGGAAATACGCCAATTGGTTTCAATCAATAAATTAGCTGATTTCTTATACTTTCCAAAATTTGTTTGAAATTTTCTAAATATTTAAGACAATATATGTTCATAATATTTCCAAAAAATCAAAATTTTCTAATAATTGGTTTCAAAAATATTTCAATTGGTTCCAATCAATGAATTAGCTGATATTCTATATTTTCAAAAATTTTGAAATTATTTCATAAAATATTGGGCGTATGGATTTGCTTAAATTTTACAAAATATTTAGTTCATTATATGCTTATAATATTTCCAAAAATTCAAAATTTTTCAATAATTGGTTTCGGAAATATGCTAATTGGTTTCAATCAATAAATTAGTTGGTTTCTTATATTTTTCAAAATTTGGAATTTATTTCATAAAATATTGACGTATGAATTTGTTTAAAATATTTAAAATTTTTTGTCCTTTATATGCTTATAGTAATTCCAAAATTTTAAAATTTTCCAAAGATTGGTTTTGGAAATATGCCAATTGGTTTCAACCAGTAAATTAGTTGATTTTTTATATTTTACAAAATTTTAAATTTTTTTTATGAAATATTTTACGTACGAATTTGTTTGAATTTTTCAAAATATTTAGTCTATTATATGCTTACAAAGTTTACAAAAAATCAAAATGTTCTAATAATTGGTTTCGGAAATATGCCAATTGGTATCAATCAATAAATTAGCTAATTTCTTATATTTTTCAAAATTTGGAATTTATTTCATGAAATATTGGACATATGAATTTGTTTGAAATTTTTAAAATAATTAGTCCATTATATGCTAATAATATTTATAAAAATTCAAAATTTTTTAATGATTGTTTTTGGAAATATGCCAAATGGTTTCAATCAATAAATTAGCTAATTTTTTAATTTTTCAAAATTTGGAATTTATTTCATGAAAAATTGGACGTATGAATTTGTTTAAAATTTTGAAAATAATTAGTCTACTATGTGCTTATAATATTCTTAAATTTTTAAAATGTTCTAATGATTGATTTTGGAAGTATGTCAATTGGTTTGAATCAATAAATTAGCTGATTTCAAATATTTTCAAAAAATTTGAAATTATTTTATAAAATATTGGGCGTATAAATTTGCTTAATTTTTTAAAAATATTTAGTCTATTGTATGCTTATAATATTTAAAAAAAAATAAAATTTATCAATGATTGGTTTCAGAAAAATGCGAATTGGTTTCAATCGATAAATTAGTTAATTTCATATATTTTTTAAAATTTGGAATTTATTTCATGAAATATTGGACGTATAAATTTGTTTAAATTTTTTAAAATATTTAGTGTATTATATGTTTATAAAGTTTACAAAAAATCAAAATGTTCTAATAATTAGTTTCGGAAATATGCCAATCAATAACTTAGCTAATTTCTTATATTTTTCAAAATTTGGAATTTATTTTATGAAATTATGGACGTATGAATTTATTTGAAATTTTTAAAATAATAAGTCTATTATATGTTTATAATATTTCCAAAAATATAAAATGTTCTAATGATTGGTTTTAGAAATATGCGAATTGGTTTCAATCAATAAATTAGCTAATTTCTCATATTTTCAAAGTTTTTGAATTTATCTTATGAATTATTGAACGTTTGAATTTGCTTGAATTTTTCAAAATATTTGGTCCATTATATGCAAATAATATTTCCAAAAATTCAACATTTTTTAATGATTGGTTTCAAAAATATGTCAATTAGTTTTTATCATTAAGTTTGTTGATTTCTTATATTTTCCAAAATTTAGAATTTATTTCATGAAATAATAGACGTTTAAATTTGTTTGAAATTTTTAAAATATTAAGTTCATAATATGCTAAGAGTATTCCCAAATACTCAAAATAATCTTATAATTTATTCCGGAAATATGCATGCCATTTGGTTTTAATGAAGAAATTAGCTGATTTTTTTATTTTCCAAAATTTAGAAACTATTCATAAAATTTTAGGCGTATGGATTTGTTTAAAATTTGCAAAATATTAAGCCCATATATGCAAATAATATTTCCAAAAATTCAGAATGTTCTAATGATTGGTTTTAGAAATATTCCAGTTGGTTTCAATCAATAAATTAGCTGATTTCTTATATTTTCCAAAATTTGGAATTTATTTCATAAAATATTGAACGTATGAATTTGTTTGAATTTTTTAAAATATTAAGTCCTTATTATGTTTATAATGTTTCCAAAAATTCAAAATTTTCTGATGATTGGTTTTGAAAATATGCCAATTGGTTTCAATTGATAAATTAGCTAATTTTTTTTATTTTTCAAAACTTGGAATTTATTTTATGAAAAATTGGACGTATGAATTTGTTTGAAATTTTTTTAAAAAATTAATATAAGTTTATAATATTTCTAAATATTCAAAATGTTCCAATGATGGGTTTTGGAAATATGCCAATTAATTTTAATCAATAAATTAACTGATTTTTTATAATTTCCAAAATTTGGAATTTTTTTCATAAAATATTGGACGTATGCATTTGATTTAAATTTAAAAAACATTTAGTCTATTTTATGCTTATAGTAATTCAAAAAATTTAAATCTTTCCAATGATTAGTTTCAAAAATATGCCAATTGGTTTCAATCAATAATTTAGCTAATTTCTTATATTTTTCAAAATTTGGAATTTATTTCATGAAATATTGGACATATGAATTTGTTTGAAATTTTTAAAATAATTAGTCCATTATATGCTAATAATATTTATAAAAATTCAAAATTTTTTAATGATTGTTTTTGGAAATATGCCAAATGGTTTCAATCAATAAATTAGCTAATTTTTTAATTTTTCAAAATTTGGAATTTATTTCATGAAAAGTTGGACGTATGAATTTGTTTAAAATTTTGAAAATAATTAGTCTACTATGTGCTTATAATATTCTTAAATTTTTAAAATGTTCTAATGATTGATTTTGGAAGTATGTCAATTGGTTTGAATCAATAAATTAGCTGATTTCAAATATTTTCAAAAAATTTGAAATTATTTTATAAAATATTGGGCGTATAAATTTGCTTAATTTTTTAAAAATATTTAGTCTATTGTATGCTTATAATATTTAAAAAAAAATAAAATTTATCAATGATTGGTTTCAGAAAAATGCGAATTGGTTTCAATCGATAAATTAGTTAATTTCATATATTTTTTAAAATTTGGAATTTATTTCATGAAATATTGGACGTATAAATTTGTTTAAATTTTTTAAAATATTTAGTGTATTATATGTTTATAAAGTTTACAAAAAATCAAAATGTTCTAATAATTAGTTTCGGAAATATGCCAATCAATAACTTAGCTAATTTCTTATATTTTTCAAAATTTGGAATTTATTTTATGAAATTATGGACGTATGAATTTATTTGAAATTTTTAAAATAATAAGTCTATTATATGTTTATAATATTTCCAAAAATATAAAATGTTCTAATGATTGGTTTTAGAAATATGCGAATTGGTTTCAATCAATAAATTAGCTAATTTCTCATATTTTCAAAGTTTTTGAATTTATCTTATGAATTATTGAACGTTTGAATTTGCTTGAATTTTTCAAAATATTTGGTCCATTATATGCAAATAATATTTCCAAAAATTCAACATTTTTTAATGATTGGTTTCAAAAATATGTCAATTAGTTTTTATCATTAAGTTTGTTGATTTCTTATATTTTCCAAAATTTAGAATTTATTTCATGAAATAATAGACGTTTAAATTTGTTTGAAATTTTTAAAATATTAAGTTCATAATATGCTAAGAGTATTCCCAAATACTCAAAATAATCTTATAATTTATTCCGGAAATATGCATGCCATTTGGTTTTAATGAAGAAATTAGCTGATTTTTTTATTTTCCAAAATTTAGAAACTATTCATAAAATTTTAGGCGTATGGATTTGTTTAAAATTTGCAAAATATTAAGCCCATATATGCAAATAATATTTCCAAAAATTCAGAATGTTCTAATGATTGGTTTTAGAAATATTCCAGTTGGTTTCAATCAATAAATTAGCTGATTTCTTATATTTTCCAAAATTTGGAATTTATTTCATAAAATATTGAACGTATGAATTTGTTTGAATTTTTTAAAATATTAAGTCCTTATTATGTTTATAATGTTTCCAAAAATTCAAAATTTTCTGATGATTGGTTTTGAAAATATGCCAATTGGTTTCAATTGATAAATTAGCTAATTTTTTTTATTTTTCAAAACTTGGAATTTATTTTATGAAAAATTGGACGTATGAATTTGTTTGAAATTTTTTTAAAAAATTAGGCTAATATAAGTTTATAATATTTCTAAATATTCAAAATGTTCCAATGATGGGTTTTGGAAATATGCCAATTAATTTTAATCAATAAATTAACTGATTTTTTATAATTTCCAAAATTTGGAATTTTTTTCATAAAATATTGGACGTATGCATTTGATTTAAATTTAAAAAACATTTAGTCTATTTTATGCTTATAGTAATTCAAAAAATTTAAATCTTTCCAATGATTAGTTTCAAAAATATGCCAATTGGTTTCAATCAATAATTTAGCTAATTTCTTATATTTTTCAAAATTTGGAATTTATTTCATGAAATATTGGACATATGAATTTGTTTGAAATTTTTAAAATAATTAGTCCATTATATGCTAATAATATTTATAAAAATTCAAAATTTTTTAATGATTGTTTTTGGAAATATGCCAAATGGTTTCAATCAATAAATTAGCTAATTTTTTAATTTTTCAAAATTTGGAATTTATTTCATGAAAAGTTGGACGTATGAATTTGTTTAAAATTTTGAAAATAATTAGTCTACTATGTGCTTATAATATTCTTAAATTTTTAAAATGTTCTAATGATTGATTTTGGAAGTATGTCAATTGGTTTGAATCAATAAATTAGCTGATTTCAAATATTTTCAAAAAATTTGAAATTATTTTATAAAATATTGGGCGTATAAATTTGCTTAATTTTTTAAAAATATTTAGTCTATTGTATGCTTATAATATTTAAAAAAAAATAAAATTTATCAATGATTGGTTTCAGAAAAATGCGAATTGGTTTCAATCGATAAATTAGTTAATTTCATATATTTTTTAAAATTTGGAATTTATTTCATGAAATATTGGACGTATAAATTTGTTTAAATTTTTTAAAATATTTAGTGTATTATATGTTTATAAAGTTTACAAAAAATCAAAATGTTCTAATAATTAGTTTCGGAAATATGCCAATCAATAACTTAGCTAATTTCTTATATTTTTCAAAATTTGGAATTTATTTTATGAAATTATGGACGTATGAATTTATTTGAAATTTTTAAAATAATAAGTCTATTATATGTTTATAATATTTCCAAAAATATAAAATGTTCTAATGATTGGTTTTAGAAATATGACAATTGGTTTCAATCAATAAATTAGCTAATTTCTTATATTTTCAAAGTTTTTGAATTTATCTTATGAATTATTGAACGTTTGAATTTGTTTGAATTTTTCAAAATATTTGGTCCATTATATGCAAATAATATTTCCAAAAATTCAACATTTTTTAATGATTGGTTTCAAAAATATGTCAATTAGTTTTTATCATTAAGTTTGTTGATTTCTTATATTTTCCAAAATTTAGAATTTATTTCATGAAATAATAGACGTTTAAATTTGTTTGAAGTTTTTAAAATATTTAACTCATTATATGCTAAGAATATTCCCAAAAATTCAAAATAATCTAATAATTAATTCCGGAAATATGCATGCCATTTTGTTTTAATGAAGAAATTAGCTGATTTCTTTATTTTCCAAAATTTTGAAACTATTCATAAAATTTTTGGCGTATGGATTTGTTTAAAATTTGCAAAATATTAAGAATGTTCTAATAATTGGTTTTAGAAATATGACAATTGGTTTCCATCAATAAATTAGTCGATTCCTTTTAATTCCAAAATTTAAAAATGATTTTATTAAATATTGGACGTATGATTTGGTTTGAAATTTTCAAAAATTTGTTTGAAATTTTCAAAAAATTTAGGCCAATATAAGCTTATAATATTCCAAAATATTCAAAATGTTCCAATAATTGGTTTTGGAAATATGCTAATTGGTTTCAATCAATAAATTAGCTAGTTTCTTATATTTTCCAAAATTTTGAATTTATTTCATGAAAAATTGGACGTATGAATTTGTTTGAAATTTTCAAAATAGTTAGTCCATTATATGCTTATAATATTTCCAAAAATTCAATGTTTTCCAATGATTGGTTTCGGAAATATGCCATTTGGTTTCAATCTATAATTTAGCTATTTTCTTATATTTTCTAAAATTTGGAATTTGTTTCATGAAATATTGGGCGTATGAATTTATTTAAAAATTTTAAAATAATTAGTCTATTATGTGTTAATAATATTTTTTTAATTTTCAAAATGTTCTAATGATTGGTTTCGGAAATATGCCAAATGGTTTCAATCAATAAATTAGCTGAATTTTTATATTTTTCAAAATTTGGAATTTATTTAATGAAATATTGGGCGTATAAATTTGTTTGAATTTTCTAAATTATTTAGTCCATTATATGCTTATAATATTTCCAAAAATTTAAAATTTTTCAACGATTGGTTTCGGAAATATGCTAATTAGTTTCAATCAAGAAATTAGCTGATTTTCTATATTTTCAAAAATTTTAAAATTATTTCAAAAAATATATCGTATAAATTTGCTTAAATTTCTTCAAATATTTAGTCCATTTGATGATTATATTATTTCAAAATATTCAAATATTTCCAATGATTGGTTTCGGAAATATGCCAATTGGTTTCAATCAATAATTAACTGATTTCTTATATTTTCCAAAATTTGGAATTTATTTTATGAAATATTGGACGCACGAATTTAATTGAAATTCTTAAAATATTGATTCCATTATATGTTTATAATATTTTCAAATATTTAAACTATTATAATGATTGGTTTCTGAAATATGCCAATTGGTTTTAATCAATAAATTTGCTAATTTCTTATATTTTTCAAAATTTGGATATTATTTTATGAAATTGTGGATGTATGAATTTGTTTGAATTTTCGAAAATATTTAGTCCATTATATGCTTATAATATTTCCAAAAAATTTAAATTTTCCAATGATTGGTTTCAAAAATATGCCAATTGGTTTTAATCAATAAATTAACTGATTTCTTATATTTCCAAAGTTTGGAATTTATTTCATAAAATTTTGAACGTATGAATTTGAATGAAATTTCAAAAATATTTACTCCATTATGTGCTTATAATATTTCCAAAAATTCAAAATTTTCTAATAATTGGTTTCAAAAATGTGCCAATTAGTTTAAATCAATAAATTAGCTGATTTCTTATATTTTCCAAAATTTGGAAATTATTTATAAAATATTGGACTTATAAATTTGTTTGAATTTTTCAAAATATTTAGTCCTGTTTATGCTTATAATATTTGCAAATATTCAAAATGTTCCAATGATGGGTTTTGGAAATATGCCAATTGGTTTCAATCAAGAAATTAGCTGATTTTCTATATTTTCAAAAATTTTGAAATTATTTCAAAAAATATTAGTCGTATGAATTTGCTTCATTTTCTTAAAATGTTTAGTCCATTTGATGTTTAAAATATTTTTAAAAATTCAAAATTTTCCAATGATTGGTTTCGGAAATATGCAAAATTGGTTTTAATCAATAAATTAGCTAATTTCTTATATTTTCCAAAAATTGGAGTTTGTTTCATGAAATATTGGACGTATAAATTTAATTAAATTTTTAAAAAATTTAGTCTATTAGATGCTTATAATATTTTCAAAAATTCAAAATTTTCTAATAATGGGTTTCAGAAATATGCTAGTTGGTTTCAATCAATAAATTAGCTGATTTCTTATATTTTCCAAAATTTAGAAATTATTTTATAAAATATTGGACGTATGAATTTGTTTAAATTTTTTTAAATATTTAGTTCATTGTATGCTTATAATATTTCCAAAAATTCAAAATTATCTAACGATTGGTTTTGGAAATATGTCAATTGGTTTCAATTAACAAATTAGTTAATTTCTTATATCTTCTAAAACTTAATATTATTTAATTTTGAGTGTTTAAAAAGTATTGTATAAATACAATTTATTTTAAAATAAACCACTCTAAATGAAGTATATAAAAATCGCACAATAGTGATAACATTTTAAAATCTCCCTTATGCACACAACACGCATAGAACACTAAAATTTTATATTTAGTATAAATTTAGCTCGCTTTCGACAGTTTATGCTTGCAATTTAAATGCGACTATTAAACTTAAATATTGCATACATATAGGGAGGATATATCTAACGTGTAATATTTGAGGAGCTGTCAAGACGCTTTATTTATCGCGTTCCGATGTTTTACGCGTGTGTTAGAAGCCCCGGACATAAAACCGCACCATAAAGGAGGAAAGCGCGCGACTTTGTTTCATTGCGCATATTAAACGTCTCGAAGCATTCTATATTTTTATTACGACGCAATATTATGTGTATAAATGGGGGAGGAAGTCCGCACACAATGAGAAATATCGCACGGGATTATCACCGTTTGATGGGCACTGGTTTAATGGGAGAAAATTATGGGTTTGCATTTGCATGCGAATGGTTGTAGGAGGGTGGTGTGATTGCTACATAATATTTGAATAACTTAATAAAATTAGTTGAAATTACCCATTTCATGCATATTTTATAAAAAAAATTTTTAATTTTTTCAAAAGTACTGTTAAAACCAATTTGAATGCGAACAATCTAATTAACTCCCAATTCACATGCCGAAACTTATACGCCCAGTTCATAAGCCGGCTTTATTTTTGCATGAATATTTAAAGCGGATTTACATACATGAAAGCATAAATAAATAGGTTTTTAAAACGGTTTTTAAAGAGCATAATAGAGAATCAATCTCTGTTTTGTTTCATGTTTGAGAGTTTAATCAAATTCCATCTTGCAACAGTAAAAAACCCTCTTAACACTAATAACAAAGAGTAATTGGTGTCCACAATATATAATAAAATAAAAAATAAAAATTGATTAAATAAGTGATTTCTAGCATCACAAGTTGATTTATGCATATTTGAAAATATATGGGGATGTCTCAACACAATAAATCTCCTCCTGTCGTTTCCTAATGTTTATTCTAATGGTCCGAGTTCGTTATTTAAGTGCCGAAGGAAATGCGCGCAAAAAAATACAACAACGACTGGACATGGCATGATAAATTATGAAAAATGTCCAAACATCAACAAAAAATATATATTGAAAAAATAAAATATAATGGAGCTTAATTAAGTGGCGCACGTGTGTGTTTTATACGCAAAACTTTCAACACACACACAGAAAATGAAAACCGGATGAAAATTTAGATTGCTTTATTCCTTTGAGATTGGGCCATACACGTTTTAATAAACCCATATAAGTTACACAGAGATCCCTGTGTGTGTGTGGAGGGGTTGGTTTGGTTGGGCAGCGCGCGATTTTGTAAGGGTGCGGACTGAAGAGGCGGACGGCTTATATTTATTAAAACTTACAAATCCTGAAAAAGCTCCTCTGCCTTTTACAAACATGTTTACACGTTTTATTATGTACATTTTTTGCTTACGTGCGGTGGTCTGTGATTCTTTCATTTAACTTAGTCTTTATCCGATGATACAGTTCAAATATATAAAATCTTTTTAAAAGTTTAAAATTTAGTTTGAGCATTTGGCAATATTAAATATTTTTGTTTATTCTGCAATTTCTATTTATTTAAGCTATAAAAATTATTTTATCATTACATTATGCCTCTAATTCAAATGCAAATATAAATCAATACCATCACATAATTAATTCTGATATTCAACACCATTACCATTATGATTTCTACCTTACAGTTATTCCCATTCAGAAACAAATAGCCCCCGTTCTCTACATTGACGTTGATGCGGCTAAAAACCTGTCAGAAGATTATGCAACGCATGAATATCATATCTATATCTGCCCTCCAGTCTTATATAATGGGGGGATTAGCGAGAGGATCAGATATTATTATTTTTTCTCTGTGAGCATTGTTATTTGAAATCCAGTTGGATTCTTTTTTGTGTGTTAGTGTGTGTGGGGTGGTTTTGGACGAAATTACACTTTATACAAAATGCCCTTCTGCATATTTTATATTGGCCTAATAACCGTTAGCATATGAGAGAGATATATATGTATTATACCTTTCAACGGATGTCATTTAAACTGGCAGATTATTTTAAAGATGGGCAGGATTCTTTTTTTACGCATAGTTGCCTCTTCACATAAATGTCAGCTTTGCATTATTTTGATTGTTATCAACAACGAGTTTTGTCATTTTTTATATATTTATCTATTGTAGGCTATGATGTATGAAATTCTAAAAATAAAGTTGAAACATGCTTAACTTAACAGGATACTATTGTATGGTATGCACATATGATTAATCAAAACAATACAAAGGAAAATGTATTCGATTTTTATTTTATTTTGATAAATCCCAGCCAGATTTAAACACTGAACTGGCAATTTGATAAACAGATTAGAGGGCCGCTCATGTTAAATTCACAATATTCTCTCGCACTAATTGTCAAGTCTACATTCTGGTAACGCGAATTGCGCTCGCGATTAAAAATTTATGCATTTCATTACATTAGAGCGTGCGGGAGCGCCGCACTTCCGAGAATGTGTAACTTTATAAATGAGTGGTCGGACTTGCTCATAGATTGCGCACCCTCTGGAGACCCCGATAATGGTCAAAACAACTCATGTGTGTATGTGCAGCTGAATTTAATTATAGTAAAATATAGAAGTGTAATAGCGACCACATTAGAATACCGGATTGGCTCTAATCAGGCTTTGTAAAATATTATTATAATTTAAATCATTTGTTAGAGATTCAGGTGCCATTGTATAATGGATGTGTAATTGGGTAGATAGAAACGAGTCCATTGCGATGGTAATGAGGGCTGTTTTGGGCGACCATTAACGGGAATATTTAGTGGTGCGTGAAGCTGCGATTGTCATTTATATGAGGTGCATTTGATTATCGCACCCGTTCGTATTACAGCCACCACTTGTTTCGTGTGGATGAGGAGTGTGAGGACTTCACATAACAATTTTAGCGGGGCATTAATTCATTGCTTGTTTCCAATCGCTATGATTAGCTTCGGAATTTCATTACATGTGTATGTGCCAGTGGGTGGTGGAAAGCATGAGTTGGGAATAATTATCAGGATCTGTTTTGGGTGCGCCAGTATACTATTATGATAGCAAATAGTATATAAATAAATTATTCTATTAAATATTAGTTTTGTCAATCGAATTTCAAAGACAATTATTTTGATTTTTTTTGGTGTGCATTTTGGCTTGATGGTCCAGGATTTAAATAATACATTTATACTAATTTTGTCATTCATGAGCTACCAGCTACCATAATATTCTAAGCAAAAACATACCATTTAGACTTACAAAAGTGTTGATTTCAGTATTTACTCTAAAAGGGAGCAAAAATTTAAATAAAAAATGAGAAATTAAGAAGATTGCATATTTCTAAAGATGATGAAATTTGTTTGGTGTCTTTTCTACCAACCATTTTTCCAGTTTTAATTTTTTTAATGCAAAAAGTCCCAAAAAGTTTGATGTTTTTGTACCAAAACTAGATTTTAGAGCTTTAATTTTTTTTTTTTTTAATAAATTATTTTTTTTATAATAATATTTAGCGTATAGAATTGATTAAAATTTTCAATATTACTAATAAACACAGTACTACAAAGTGTAAATTTTATAAACCAATCCAATGATGGATACTTGCAGTACCAAGACTACATTATAGAGCTTTAAAAAATATTTCTTTTTCTTTGATGAAATAATTTTTTTTATAAAAATATTTTGCGTATAGAATAAAATCAAATTTTCAGAATAACTAATACTAGGTTAGTACTACAAATAATTTCTGATGTCCGCGTAAATTTTATAAATCAATCTAATGATGGATACTTGCAGTACTAAGACTAGATTTTAAAGCTTAAATTTTTTTTTTTTTTTAGATGAATTAGAATTTTCTGAAAGAATATTCAACGTATAGAATTAAATCAAATTTTTATAACTACTAGTACTAGGGTAGTACTACATAATGTATTTTTTTTAAACTAATCCATTGATGGGTAATCGCAGTACCAAGACTAGATTATAGAGCTTTAAAAAATACTTTTTTTTTTGATTAATTAAAAAATTTTAAAGGACTATTTAGCTTATAGAATTAAATGACATTTTCAAAATTACTAGTACTAGGTTAGTACTACATAATGTGAATTTTATAAAACAATCCTATGATAGGTTCTTGCAGTACCAAGACTAGATTATAGAACTTTAAAGATTATTTATTTTCTTTTGATAAATTAGAAATTTCTGTACGAATATTTAGCGTATAGAATTGAATTAAGTTTTCAAAATTAGTAGTTCTGAGTTAGTATTACAAAAATAAATTTTATAAATTAATCCAATGATGGGTATTTGCAGTACCAAAATTTAAGTTATAGAACTTTAAAAAATGTTTATTTTTTGTTCATAGATTAGAAATTTTTTTAGTATTATTCAGCGAATAGAATTGAATCAAATTTTTAAAATTAGTAGTACTGGGTTAGTACTACATAATGTAAATTTTATAAATTAATCCAATGATTGGTATTTGCAGTACCAAAATTTAAGTTATAGTACTTTAAAAAATGTTTATTTTTTGTTGATATATTAGAAATTTTTTTAGTATTATTCAGCGAATAGAATTGAATCAAATTTTTAAAATTAGTAGTACTGGGTTAATACTACATAATGTAAATTTTATAAATTAATCCACTGATTGGTATTTGCAGTACCAAAATTTAAGTTATAGAACTTTAAAAAATGTTTATTTTTTGTTGATATATTAGAAATTTTTTTAGTATTATTCAGCGAATAGAATTGAATCAAATTTTTAAAATTAGTAGTACTGGGTTAGTACTACATAATGTAAATTTTATAAATTAATCCAATAATGGGTATTTGCAGTACCAAAATTTAAGTTATAGAACTTTAATTTTTTTTTATTTTTTGTTGATATATTAGAATTTTTTTAGTATTATTCAACGAATAGAACTGAATCAAATTTTTAAAATTAGTAGTACTGGGTTAGTACTACATAATGTAAATTTTATAAATTAATCCAATGATGGGTATTTGCAGTACCAAAATTTAAGTTATAGAACTTTAAAAAATATTAATTTTTTGTTGATGAATTAGATTTTTTTTAGTAATATTCAGCGAATAGAATTGAATCAAATTTTTAAAATTAGTAGTACTGGGTTAGTACTACATAAAGTAAATTTTATAAATTAATCCAATTATGGGTATTTGCAGTACCAAAATTTAAGTTATAGAACTTTAGAAAATGTTTATTTTTTGTTGATATATTAGAAATTTTTTTAGTATTATTCAGCAAATAGAATTGAATCAAATTTTCAAAATTAGTAGTACTGGGTTAGTACTACATAAAGTAAATTTTATAAATTAATCCAATGATGGGTATTTGCAGTACCAAAATTTAAGTTATAGAACTTTAAAAAGTGTTTATTTTTTGTTGATGAATTAGAATTTTTTTTAGTATTATTCAGCAAATAGAATTGAATCAAATTTTTAAAATTATTAGTACTGGGTTAGTACCACATAAAGTAAATTTTATAAATTAATCCAATGATGGGTATTTGTAGTACCAAAATTTAAGATATAGAACTTTAAAAAATGTTTATTTTTTGTTGATATATTAGAAATTTTTTTAGTATTATTCAGCGAATAGAATTGAATCAAATTTTTAAAATTAGTAGTACTGGGTTAGTACTACAAAACATAAATTTTATAACTTAATCCAATAATGGGTATTTGCAGTACCAAAGTTTAAGATATAGAACTTTAAAAAATGTTTATTTTTTGTTGATATATTAGAAATTTTTTTAGTATTATTTAGCAAATAGAATTGAATCAAATTTTTAAAATTAGTAGTACTGGGTTAGTACCACATAAAGTAAATTTTATAATTTAATCCAATGATGGGTATTTGCAGTACCAAAATTTAAGTTAAAGAACTTTAAATTTTTTTTATTTTTTGTTGTTATATTAGAAATTTTTTTAGTATTATTCAGCGAAAAGAATTGAATCAAATTTTTAAAATTAGTAGTACTGGGTTAGTACTACATAATGTAAATTTTATAAATTAATCCAATGATGGGTAATTGCAGTACCAAAATTTAAGTTATAGAACTTTAAAAAATATTAGATTTTTGTTGATGAATTAGAATTTTTTTTAGTATTATTCAGCAAATAGAATTGAATCAAATTTTTAAAATTAATTGTACTGGGTTAGTACTACACTCCATTGATGAGTACTTGCAGTACTAAGGCTGTAGAGCTTAAAAAAAAACTATAAAGATGATTTTTTTTGTAGAATTAAATCAATTTCTTAAAATTGGTAGTACTAAGCTAGTACTACATAATGTAAATTTTATAAATTTATTCAATAATGAATACTTGCAAAATCAAAACTAAATAATATAGCTCCAAAAGATACGTTTTTGTTGATAAAATTGAATTTTTGTAGCAATATTTAACATTTGACTAAATGGTAAAATATAGAATTAGTGAGTAGTACTAGGTTAGTACTATATAATGTAAATTTTATAAATAAATTTAATGGTTACTTTCTAGAATATTAAAATTGAATTTTAGTACTAAAAAAAAATTACTTAATAAACGTCTAAAATAATTTTGATACTGTAGTTTCTGCAAAAAATAATTAAAATTGGTAGTACTAGATTACTTCATAGCACGATAGCAAGTCAGTAGTTTAGATCGGAGTTGCCTACCCTCCTAAGTGTTAGTTACCAAAATGTTATGTTGCAACTTTCTCTTGTGACAAAATGACTTTTGATGCTCGCAGAGAGTTCAAATATTTAATCTTTTGATGACGAACACTTAGGTGGGTGGGTGGGACACTTCATAGCATTATAACAAGTTAGTAGTTTGGATTAGAGTAGATGTTAGATAGCGACCTTCTCTTGTGAAATGACTTCTGATGCATGCAGAGAGGTTAAATTTTAAATTTCTTAATGATGAACACTTAGGTGGGTGGGTTGGACACTACATAGCATGATAACGAGTCAATAATTGAGATTGGAGTGGCCCGCCCACCCACCCACCCAAGTGTTACTTATCAAAATGTTAGATCGCAACCTTTTCTTGTGACAAAATGATTTTTGAAGCACAAAGAGAAGGCTAATATTAAATCTTTTCATGACGAACACTTGGGTGGGTGGTTGGGTCACTCTAAAGCATGATAACAAGTCAATAGTTTGGATTGGAGTGGCCCACCCACCCACCCAAGAGATAGTTGTCAAAATATTAGATTGCAACCTTCTCTTGTGACAAAATGACTTTTGATGCTTGCAGAGAGGTCAAAAATTTAATTTCTTAATGACGAACACTTGGGTGGGTGGATGAGTTACTTCAAAGCATGATAACCAGTCAGTTTAGATTGGAGTGGCCCACCCAAGTGTTACTTATCAAAATGTTAGATCGCAACTTTCTCTTGTGACAAAATGACTTTTGATGGTCGCAGAGAGGTAAAATATTTAATCTCTTGATGACGAACACATGGGTGGGTGGGTAAGTTACTCCAAAGCATGATAACCAGTCAATAGTTTGCATTAGAGTGACCCACCTACCCACCCAAGTATTAGTTATCAAAATATTAGATCGCAACCTTCTCTTTTGACATATTTTGATGCTCACAGAGAGGTCAAATATTTAATTTCTTAATGACAAACACTTGGGTGGGTAGGTAGATCACTCCATAACATGATACCGAGTTATTAGTTTGAACTAGAAAAGCTCACATTATTGCACCGAATTTTGAACATTTAACATATTCAAAAATGATTTTGACAAAAAACAGCCAGATTTTGCCATTTAAAGTTCAAATTTTGATATTTTTCCGTAGTTTTGACATTTTACAGAACCGGATTTTAAAATTTGAATCATTATTGGACAGTATTTGATATTTAAGACAAATTTAATTAAAGGTTTGAAAAAAGAAAGCAAATTTTTGATATTTAATGGTCGGATTTTGATATTTTTATGTGTTTTGACATTTGATGGTGCTTGATTTTAGTATTTTAAACATTATTAGGCCTAATTTTGATATTAAAAACAAATTTAATTTAGGTTTTGACAAAATAAAGCCAGATTTTGACATTTCAAAGCCGGATTTTGTTTATTTTACTTAATTTTGATATTGAACAGTAAAGGATTTTATTATTTGAAACATTTTTAGGTTGGATTTTGACGTTTAAGACATATTTAAACAAGATTTTTATACTATAAAGCCAAATTTTGTTATCTAATGGCAGGCTTTTGATTGTTTAACGTAATTTTGACAGTGCCGGATTATAATATTTCACACATTATTGAATCGGATTTTGATGTTAAGGACATATTCAAATAAGATTTAGACAGAATAAATCTAGTTTCTGACATTTAATGGCCGGATTTTGATATTTAAAACATATTTAATTAAGTTTTTGACAGAATAAAGCAAAATTTTTGACATTTGAAAGCCGGATTTTAATTTTTTTGCATAATTTTGACATTTGGCAGTGCCGGATTATAATATTTTACACATTATTGGCCGGATTTTGATGTTTAAGACATATTCAAACATATTTTGACAAAATTCAGCCCAATTTTGACATTTAAAAGCCGGATTTTGATATTTTATATATTTTGACATTTTACAGTACCTGATTTTAATATTTGTCACATTATAAGACCAGATTTTAATATAAATATAAATTTAATAAAGGTTTTGAAAGAATAAAGCAAAATTTTAAATTTTTTTTGCATAATTTTGACATTTGACAGTGTCGGATTATAATATTTTACACATTATTGGCCGGATTTTGATGATTAAGACAAATTCAAACAAGGTTTTGACAGAATACAACCAAATTTTGACATTTAAAAACCGGATTTTAAAATTTGAAACATTTTTAACCAAATTTTAATATTTAAAACAAATTTAATCAAAGTTTTAACAAAATAAAGCAAAATTTTGACATTTACATGCCGGATTATAATATTTTTGCATAATTTTGACATTTGACAGTGTCGGATTATAATTTTTTACACATTATTGGCCGGATTTTGATGATTAAAACAAATTTAAACAAGGTTTTGACAGAAAACAGCTAAATTTTGACATTTAAAGGTCGGATTTAGATGTTTTTGACATTTGCCAGTGCCTGATTATAATACTTTACACAATATTGAGCCGGATTTTGATGTTTAAGATAAATTTAAATAAAATTTTGACAAAATAAAACCAGATTTTGACATTAATTGTCAAAATCTGGCTTTATTATGCCGGATTTTCATATTTTTGCATAATTTTGACATATGACAGTGCCGGATTATAATGTTTTACACATTATTGGCCGGATTTTGATGTTTAAGACATATTCAAACTAGATTTTGACAGAATACAGCCGAATTTTAACATTTTTAGGCCGGATTTAGATATTTTTGACATTTGACAGTGCTTGATTACAATATTTTACATTTTATTGGCCGGATTTTCATGTCAAGCCAAATTTTGACATTTAAAAGCCGGGTTTAAATATTTTTGCTTAATTTTAACATTGACAGTGCCGGGTTATAATATTTTACACATTTCTGGCCGGATTTTGATGTTTAAGACATATCCAAACAAGATTTTGACAGAATATAACCAAATTTTGACATTTAAAGGCCGGATTTTAAATTTTTTGCATAATTTTGACACTTGACAGTGCCTGATTATAATATTTTACACATTATTGAGCGGATTTTGATAATTAAGACGTATTTAAACAAGATTTTGACAGAATAAAGCAAAATTTTGACAATTAATAGCCGGATTTTGATATTTTTGAATAATTTTGATACTAGACAGTGCTTGATTTTAAATATTTTACACAATATTGAGGGATTCTGATGTTTAAGATCAATTTAAATAAGATTTTGACAGAATAAAACCAGATTTTGACATTTAATAGCCGGATTTTGATATTTCAGCATAGTTTTGACATTTGACGGTGCTTGATTATAATATTTTACACATTACTGGCCGGATTTTGATGTCTAAGACATATTTAAACAAGATTTTGACAGAATATAACCAAATGTTGACATTTAAAGGCCGGATTTTAATGTTTTTGCATAACTTTAACATTTGGCAGTGCTTGATTTTAATATTTTACACATTATTGGCCGGATTTTGATGGTTAAGACATATTTAACCAAGTTTTTGACAGATTACAGCTAAATTTTGACATTTAAACAGTGGGTTTAGATATCTTTGCTTAATTTTGACATTTGACAGTGCCGGATTATAATATTTTACACATTATTTATCAATTTTGATGTTTAGGATAAATACAAGTAATATTTTTACAGAATAAAATCATATTTTGACATTTAAAGGCCGGATTTTGATATTTTTGCATAATTTTGACATTTAACAGTGCCTGATTATAATATTTTACACATTATAGGCCGGATTTTAATGTTTTAGACATATTCAAACAAGATTTTGACAGAATACAGCTAAATTTTGACATCTAAAAGCCGAAATATAATTTTGACATTTGACAGTGCTGGATTATAATATTTTACACATTATTAGACCAGATTTTGATATCTAAGACAAGATTTATTAAGGTTTTGGCAGAATAAAGCAAAATGTTCACATTTAATGGTCAAAATTTGATATTTTTGCATAGTTTTGACATTTGACAGTGCCTGATTTTAATATTTAAAACATTATTAGATTAGATTTTGATATTTAAGACAAATTTAATTAAGATTTTGACAAAAAAAAAATTGACATTTAAAGGCCGAATTTTGATATTTTTATATAATTTTGACATTTGACAGTGCCTGATTATAATATTTTACACATTATTGGCCGGATTTTGATGATTAAGACAACTTCAAATAAGGTTTTGACAGAATACAGCTAAATTTTGACATTTAATGGCCGGAATTTGATATTTTTTAATAATTGCCGATGTTTACTGACCAACACTTTGGTTAAATAGACACTTATCATATATATTAAACTAATTAGTAAATGACATTTAAAAAAAAATTGCTAGAACTGCGGCTTGAACTTGTGACAAATTATGCTCCGAGGTTCGAGCTAGACGCTTTACCCATAATTATTAAATTCATATCTTACAAACCATACATTGGGTTATAATGCAATTCAGTAACAATATACTTTAATATTAGTACTACTAACTTAACAAATTGTATTAGATTCCATACGATAGATTTTACATAACCTTACTTTATGAGACATCACTTAATTGAACAATAATTAAACGCATATAATTAATAAATTTATATCTTACAAACCACACATTGGACTATAATGCAATTTACTAACAATAAACTTTAGTGTCATTACTACTAATATGCCAAATTGTATAAAATTTTATACGATAGATTTGACGTAACCTTACTTTATGTGACATTACTAGATTAAACAATGATTTGATGCAAATATTTAATAAATTGATATCTTACAAACTAAACTTTGGATTTTAATGCAATTTAGTAACAATATACTTTAATATCAGTACTACCAACTTGACAATATGTATTAAATTTCATACGATAGATTTGACATAACTTTACTTTATGTGACGTCACTCAATTAAATAATGATTAGGGCAGATAATCAATTAATTTATATCTTACAAACCGTACATTGGATTATAATAAATTTGAGTAACAATAAACTTCAATATCAGTACTACAAGTTAGACAAATTATATTAAATTCCATACGATAGATTATACATAACCTTACTTTAAGTGACATCACTTAATTGAACTATGATTATAAGCAGATAATTAATAATTTTATATCTTACTAACCATACATAATACAATTCAATAACAATATACTTCATTATTAGTACTAATAACTTGACAAATTGTATCAAATTTCATACGATCAATTTAACATACCCTCAACAACTTTGTGATACATCATATTTAATTATCTTTAAAACTTGTGACTGCTGATTTTAAAATTACTTATACATTATATAAAATGAAACAACGAAAACCAGTAACAATTATTTTTAATCAACTTTGTTTTCTTTCTCTCATTCCTAATCCAATTCCGATAATAATTAGTTTTATAATAAAGCAAATTGATCCCCCGGAAATGCGACCAAATGATTTATAGTTAGCTTCGTTTTATTTGTGTTTGTATTTTTTTCCTTTTAACTTAGGCCGAAAGTAAATGAGAAATTCGACTCATGTATCTTGGTTACTTTCAAATAGCAGGAAATGGCGAGAGGTATAAGATTTAACAATGTGATTAATGAAAAATGCGTCTTTAGTAATTGCGTTAGGGGATGCTACAAAAAAAACCAACCGATACCAAACAAATCAAATTATTTTCCATAATAGGTTCTCGTTGGGGAGGGACAAAATTTCAGCAATTAATTTCTCTTAATTTAGTCGAATGCATGTGACAATCCTATTATTTATAATTGCAACTTGCAGAAACATAGCTGTCTTTTATTTTCACACATGGTTTGAAACTTTTTGTAATTATTTGAATTAATTGTAACCTGATTCGACCGCATCCATTCTTTGCGCAATAAAGTCTCCCCTGATGGTTACCTGTGATGTATAGAAATTAAATGAAAAAAGTTAATGTGACCGGTTCTCTGTGCGTGCTAAAGGGGTGGATGGGCCATTCTGTGATACTTTTGAGGGTTTCATTGGCGAGCAGAGTCATAGAAACCTTTGATGCGAATTTCGGCCGTGTTTTTGTACGGGTTTATTGGAAGTTTCATTTCGGAGTTAGCGGTAGATGTGATGCGTGAAATTACGTAATTATTAATTGGGGAAATTAAAATAAAATTTTCTTTTATGGGTAGACGACCATTCATTAAAGTTGTGATAAATGATAATAAAAGATAGCATTATTATGGAAGTTTTATAACTAAGTGCTGTACTCTTAGTCATAATTTTTCATTCAATAGCCAACATCTATAAAAGATAGGCATCTAAAAATAAAAATCAATTAAAGTTAAAGCATTCCATTTTCTTTTTGCTCTTGTTTAGCTTGTTACTCAAAATCTTTCATTGGCATGGTCAAGTTGATTAAATTGAGGTTATGCAAATTTGACCGTACAGATTTTAATAAATTTTACACAATTGGTACTTATAATATTATAGTATATTGGTACTAAATTGCATCAATTTCCAATGTGTAGTTCTTGAGTTATAAATTATTGATTGATATCATAAAATTTATAACTTATCAAAATCATTTTGATTCAATCAAGGTTATGCAAAGTTGGAGGCATGGATTTTGATCAAATTTACACAGTTGGTACTAATGATGTTGAAGTACATTAGTACCAAATTGCATCAATTTCCAATAAAAGGTTGCAAAGTAATGTATTTTTATTTGATTGGTTGTGCTTTTTGGCTTTTTTAGGACAAGTTGGCCAAATTAAGGTTACTTAAAATTTGTCGAATAGATTTTAATAAAATTTACACAGTTGGTACCTAGTATATTGATCTGTATTGGTACTGAATTGCATCAGTTTTCAATACACCGATTTTGAGTTATGATGTTTTAATTGATTTTTGGTGCTGCTTTTTTGATTAGTTAGGACATGTTGATTGAGGTTACGTAAAATTTGTCAAATAGATTTTAATAAAATTTGTAGAGTTAGTACCTATTATATTGATATGTATTGGTACCAATTTGCATCAATTTTCATTGCACCATTTCTTAATTACAAATTTTTGTTTGATCTATTGTGCTTTTTGGCTTAGTTAAGACAAGTTGATCAAATTGAGGTTATGTTAAATTGGTCGTATAGATTTCAATAAAATTTACACAAATGGTACCTATGATACTGATTTATATTGGTACCAATTTGCATTAATTTTTAATACACCGTTTTTTAATTACAAATTTTTGTTTGATCTGTTGTGTTTCTGGGGTTAGTTAGGGCAAGTTGATCAAATTGAGGTTATGTTAAATGTATCAAATAAATTTTAATAAAATTTACACAATTGGTACCTATGATATTGAGTTATATTGGTACAAATTTGCATTAATTTTCAATACACAGTTTTTGAATTATAAATTTTTGTTTGATCTTTTGTGCTTTTTGGCTTAGTTAGAGCAAGTTGATCAAATAGAGGTTATGTAAAATTTGTGAAATAGATTTTATTAAAATGTTCACAGTTGGTACTTAGGATATTGGTCTGTATTGGTAACAATTTGCATCAATTTTTAATGAACTGTTTTTGAGTTACGAATTTTTTATTGATCTTTTGTGCTTCTTGGCTTAGTTCAGGCAAGTTGATCAAATTGAGGTTATGTAAAATTTGTCGAATGAAATTTATTTAAATTTACACAGTTGGTACCTATGATATTGATCTTTATAGGTATTAATTTTCATTAATTTTCAATGCACCGTTTTTATGTTATGTTTTTATTTATCTTTTGTGCTTCTTGACTTAGTTAAGACAAGTTGATCGATTTAAGGTTATATAAGTTTTGTCAAATAGATTTTAATTTCAGTTGCTACCTATGATATTGATATATATTGTTATTAATTTGCATCAATTTTCAATGCACCGTTTTTGAGTTATGAGTTTTTGATTGATCTATTGTGCTTATTGGCTTAGTTAGGGCAAGTTGATCAACTTTAAGTTGTTCAAAATTTGTTAAACAGAATTTAATAAAATTTACACAATTGGTACCTATGATATTGATTTGTATTGTTACCAATTTGCACCAATTTTCAATACACCTTTTTGAGTTATGAATTTTAAATGATTTTTTGTGCTTTATGGCTTAGTTAGGGCAAGTTGATCAATTTTAAATTGTGTAAAATTTGTTGAACAGAATTTAATAAAATTTACACAGTTGGTACCTATGATATTGATTTATAATGGTACCATTTTGCACCAATTTTCAATACACCGTTTTTGAGTTATGAATTTTTGATTGATCTTTTCTGCTTTTTGGATTACTTAAGGCAAGATGATCAAATTGAGGTTATATAAAATTGGTCAAATAAATTTTAATAAATTTTACACAGTTGATAGCTAAGATGTTGATCTGTATTGGTACTAGTTTGAATCAATTTTTAATACACCGTTTTTGAGTTATGAATTTTTGATTGATCTATTGTGCTTATTGGCTTAGATAGGGCAAGTTGATCAAATTGAGATTATATCAAATTTGTCGAATGGATTTTAATAAAATTTACACAGTTGATACCTATGACAACAACCTGTATTGTTACTAATTTGCATCAACTTTTAATGCACCGTTTTTAAATTATCAATTTTTGATTGATTTTGTGTGTTTTATGGCTTAGTTAGGACAAGTTGATCAACTTTGAGTTGTGTAAAATTTGTTGAACAAAATTTAATAAAATGTACACAGTTAGTACCTATGATATTGATCTATATTGGTACCATTTTGCACCAATTTTCAATACAGAGTTTTTGAGTTATGAATTTTTGATTGATCTATTCTGCTTTTTGGCTTTGTTAGGGTAGGTTGATTAAATTGAAGTTATGTAAAAATTGTCAAATAGGTTTTAATAAAATTTACACAGTTGGTACCTAGGATATTGATCTGTATTGGAACCAATTTGTATTAATTTTTAATATACCGTTTTTGAGTTATACATTTTTGGTTGATCTATTGTGCTGCTTGGCTTAGTTAGGGCAAGTTGATCAAATTGAGGTTATGTAAAATTTGTCGGATGGATTTCAATAAAATTTACACAGTTGGTACCTATAATATTGATCTGTTTTGGTACCAATTTGCACTAATTTTCAATACACCGTTTTTGAGTTATAAATTTTAAATAATCTTTTGTGCTTTTTGGCTTAGTTCAAGCAAGTTGATCAAATTGAGGTTATGTAAAATTTGTTGGAAGGATATCAATAAAATTTATACAGTTGGTACCTATAATATTGATCTCTATTGGTACCAATTTGCATCACTTTTCAATGCACCGTTTTTGAGTTTTAATGTTTTAATTGACCTTTTGTGCATTTTGGTTAGTTAGGGCAAGTTGATCAATTTAAAGTTATTTAAAATTTGTCGAATAGATTTTTATATATATTGCACATTTAGTACTTATGATATTGATTTGTATTGGTACCAATTTGCATCAATTTTCAATACACCGTTTTTGAGTTATTAATTTTAAATAATCTTTTGTGCTTTTTGGCTTAGTTCAGGAAAGTTGATCAAATTGAGGTTATGTAAAATTTGTCGAAAGGATTTCAATAAAATTTACACAGTTGGTACCTATAATCTGTATTTGAACCAATTTGCATCAATTTTCAATGCACCTTTTTTGAGTTAAGAATTTTAAATTATCTTTTGTGCTTTTTGGCTTAGTTCAGGCAAGGTGATCAAATTGAGGTTATGTAAAATTTGTCAGAAGGATTTCAATAAAATTTACACAGTTGGTACCTATGATATTGATCTGTATTTGAACCAATTTGCATCAATTTTTAATGCACCCTTTGTGAGTTATGAATTTTAAATGATCTTTTGTGTTTTTTAGCTTAGTTTAGGGAAAGTGATCAAATTGAGGTTATGTAAAATTTGTCGAAAGAATTTTAATAAAATTTACACAGTTGGTACCTATGATATTGATCTGTATTGGTACCAATTTGTATCAATTTTCAATGCACCTTTTGTGAGTTATGAATTTTAAATGATCTATTGTGTTTTTTAGCTTAGTTCAGGCAAGGTGATCAAATTGAGGTTATGTAAAATTTGTCGGAAGGATTTCAATACAATTTACACAGTTGGTACCTATGATATTGATCTGTATTGGTACCATTTTGCATCAATTTTCAATACACCGATTTTGAGTTGTGATGTTTTAATTGATTTTATTTGCTTAATTAGGGCAAATTGATCAGATTAGGTAAAATTTGTCGAATAAATTTAAATAAATTTTACACAGTTGGTACTAATTATACTGAAGTGTATTGGTACCAAATTTTATTAACTTCTAATGTGTGGTTTTTAAGTAATGAATTATTAACTGATGTCTTTAAATTTATAGTTTAGCAAAGTCAACTTAAATAAACTGAGGTTATTTAAAATTGACTGAAAGAATTTAAATAAATTTTACACAGTTGGTACCAATTATATTGAAGTATATTGGTACTAAATTGCATTAACTTTCAATATGTGGTTTATAAGTTATGAATTATTAACTAATGTCTCGAAAGTTTTAGTTTAGCAAAGTTAACTTAAACAAATTGAGTTTATTTAAAATTGACCGAATGAATTTAAATAAATTTTACACAGTTGGTACTACTTATATTGAAGTATATTGGTACTAAATTGCACCAATTTCCAATAAGTTGTTCTTAAGTTATGATTTATTAAGTGATATCAAAAAATTTATAGTTTAGCAAAATTAACTTAAACAAATTGAGATTATGCAAAATTGACTTAATGAATCTTTACAAATTTTACACTGTTAGTACTTATGATGTTGAACTATGTTAGTAAAAAATAGCAACAAATTCTAATGCACAGTTTTTGAGTTATGAATTTTTAATTGATCCACGTCAATCATAAAAATATAAAGTTAACTTAATCAAATTGAGGTTATGCAAAATTGAACGGATAGAATTTTACAAATTTTACACAGTTAATACCTATGATGTTGAACTATGTTAATAAAAAATAACAACAATATTTAATGCACAATTTTTGAGTTATGAATTTTTAATTCATCCACGTCACTTATAAGAATATAAAATTAAGTTAATTAAATTGAGGTTATGCAAAATTGAACGGATGCAATTTTACAAATTTTACAGAGTTAGTACCTATGATGTTGAGCTATGTTAGTAAAAAATAACAACAATTTTAAATGCACAATTTTTGAGTTATGAATTTTTAATTGATCCATGTCACTCATAAGAATGTAAAGTTGAGTTAATCAAATTGAGGTTATGCAAAATTGAACGGATGGAATTTTACAATTTTTACACAGTTAGTACCTACGATCTTGAACTATGTTGGCAACAAATAGCAACAATTTCTAATGCACAGTTTTTGAGTTATAAATTTTTAATTGATCCACGTTACTCATAAGAATATAAAGTTAACTTAATCAAATTGAGGTTATGCAAAATTGGCAGAATGAATTTAAATAAATTTTACACAGTTGGTACTCATCATGTTGAAGTGCATTGTTACCAAATTGCAACATTTTTTAATCTACCGTTTTTGAGTTATAAACTATTCACTGATATCATGACTTTCATAACTTAACAAAATCAACTTGATTAAATTGAGGTTAGACAAAATTGACTTAATGATTCTTTACAAAATTTACACAGTTAGTACTTATAATGTTGAACTATGTTGGCAATAAATAGCAACAATTTCCAATGCATAGTTTTTGAGTTATATATTTATAATTGATCCATGTCACTCATAAGAATGTAAAGTTAAGTTAATTAAATTGAGGTTATGCAAAATTGACTGGATGGAATTTTACAATTTTTACACAGTTAATACCTATGATGATGAACTATGTTATTAAAAAATAACAACAATATTTAATGCACAATTTTTGAGTTATGAATTTTTAATTCATCCACGTCACTTATAAGAATATAAAATTAAGTTAATTAAATTGAGGTTATGCAAAATTGAACGGATGGAATTTTACAAATTTTACACAGTTAGTACCTATGATATTGAACTATGTTGGCAACAAATAGCAAAAATTTGTAATGCACAATTTTTGAGTTATGAATTTTTAATTGATCCACGTTACTCATAAGAATATAAAGTTGAGTTAATCAAATTGAAGTTATGCAAAACTGATTAAATAGACTTTTTACAAATTTTACACAGTTGGTACCTATGATGTTGAACTATGTTGGCTACAAACAGCAACAATTTGTAATGCATAGTTTTAGAGTTATGAGTTTTTAATTGATCCATGTCACTCATAAGAATATAAAGTTATGTTAATCAAATTGAGGTTATGTAAAATTGACCGGATGGAATTTTACAAATTTTACACAGTTGGTACCTATGATATTGTACTATGTTTTGTGTTATTAGGATAATTGCCATCTTTGCAATTGTTAGAGAATGTGATCTCAAAAGATAAGCGCTAATGTTGTCTTCCAGGTTCTCCAAAACAAAGTGATCTGAAGATGTTTGTTTGCAAATTTATAGATTCAGTTGAAAATTTTAACAATCTTGATTTCAATTAAAGACATAGTTAAAGCATGTTAGTATTTTTGTTTCTAAAACGTTCTGTTTCTTCCTTGCTTTGTTAATAAATTTTTATTAAAATCAAAAGTATTAAACAAATAAGTATTTATTTAAATAGCTAGTTTTTATAATTAATAAAATTGCAATAACACAGTAATCATAGCGTTAGAATAATAAAGTAGCAACTATGACTATTAATAGTTAATCACAAAGCTTAACTATAAGATTTTCATCTAATTATTCCATCCTTATGGTTTGATATTTTCCTTAATCCACGAAACATAAATAGCAACATTGGTATACACTCCAGGTACACCTTTAGTGGCACACGTCCTCGGCCCAAATGATACGATTCCACTAACATACCATCTCTCATCATTCGTTTTTATATTCCTAGCCATCAGAGGACCTCCAGAATCGCCGTTACAGGAATCTTCCGTCTCACCACCCGCACATATCTGGCTTTCTGCTATATTCATTCCTTTTATTTTCGAACAAGTATCTCTATCAACAATCGGCACTCTCGCTTTCAATTTTACATTACTGTTCTGACCTAAAAATTTATAATGAATTTTAATAAAATTAAACTATAATCACTCACCATTTCCGGTTTTTCCCCATCCGGCTACTTCCATTTTCATCGTCGGTCGGAGTAATCTATTCTGGACTTCCGAATCGGGCAAACAAATGGGGACAACGTAGCCTGAAAGATTAAATTGTAATTATCGACTGGGAATTATTAATTGGGTTTTGATAATGTGAACTAGACGTATAAATTATATTTAAAGCTTGCAAATGATTAAGTGATTTAAACAAAAAAATAATTGCAATGTTTCTTCAGCAATATCTATAAACATGAACCATATGTTCCCCACCTGATCTCACATCAAATATTTATCCCAACTATAAACATTCTTGTAACTCACTGTTATAGAGCGCCGGCTTCGCTAATCTGATGAGGGCGATGTCGTGCAGCTTGCTTACTCCCGGCATATATTGCGGATGCTTGATAATGTCCTCGATGCGAATATGTTGGGGCGGCTCAGCGCAGTCTTCCACCACGTCATCATAACCATAAACGCAATCCTGTTTAGTGTTTAGGTCGTATTCGCCAAGTGTGACTTCCACTCTGCAAAAGATATAACGGCATAAAACCTCCCCGACTAGAGAAAAAAAAAGTGTCTTTATGGACGCGATTCGAGGCGGATTATGAGAGATAAATTTATTTTGCAGTGTATTCTGTTCTTTGTTTTAGTTTTTTTTTATATATAGTGCTCGCTTCGTGATGTAATGGAATAAATAATTCAGTTTATATTAAAAAGATAAATTATGGTTTAGTTTTCTTTTTATTAGTTTGAGTTAAATTCATTAATCATTACCAAAGCAGATAAAACTGTGAGTAATTTATTACTACATTTTTACTAACTAATTGTTAATTTTACTGGAAAATAATGTAATTTATGATATTTTCTAAGTTGCTCTATAGTTTTGTAAAATGTATTTGTAGATTAGTATTAAATTTGATCAATTTCCAATGAATGGATTAAGAATTATGGCCAATTTTATGATCATATAATTTAAATAATTAAGCTTAGTGAGATCTATTTGTTATGGTTGTAACTAATTGGAAGTATGGATTTTGATCAAGTTTTTACAATTAGTACTGATGATGGTGAAGTAGATTATTACTAAATTTGATCAAATTGTAATGAACGGTTTAGGAGTTATGGCAGATTGTATGATCATAAAAGTTTAATTATAAAACTTAGTGAGATCCTTTTGTTTATGTTGGTAGCTAATTGGATGTATGGATTTTGATCAAATTTTCACAATAAGTACTGATGATGGTGAAGTAAATTAGCACTAAATTTGATCAATTTCTAATGAGCGGTTTAGGAGTTATGGCAGATTGTATGATCATATAACTTTAATAATTAAATTAAGTGAGATTCATTTGTTTATGTTTGTAGCTAAGTGGATGTATGGATTTTGATCAAATTTTTACAGTAAGTACTGATGATGATTAAGTAGATTGGTAGTTAATTTGATCAATTTCCAATAAACGGTTTAGGAGTTATGGCAGATTGTATGATCATATAACTTTAATAATTAAATTAAGTGAGATTCATTTGTTTATGTTTGTAGCTAAGTGGATGTATGGATTTTGATCAAATTTTTGCATAAAGTACTGATGATGATAAACTAGATTGGTACTAAATTTGATCAATTTTGAATGGACGATTTAGAAATTATGGCAGATTGTATGATCATATAACTTTAACGATAAAATTTAGTGAGATTCATTTGTTTATGTTTGTTGCTAAATGGATGTATGGATTTAAATCAAATTTTTATAATAAGTAGTGATAATAATGTAGTAGATTACTACTAAATTTGATCAATTTCTAATGAACGGTTTAGGAGTTATGGCAGATTGTATGATCATATAACTTTAATAACTAAATTAAGTGAGATCCATTTGTTTATGTTTGAAGCTAATTGGATGTATTAATTTTAATAAAATTTTCACAATAAGTAATGATGATGATGAAATAAATTGGTACTAAATTTGATCAATTTCCGATAAACGGTTTAGGAGTTATGGCAGATTGTATGACCATATAAGTTTAGTGAGATCCTTTTGTTTATGTTGGTAGCTAATTGGGTGTTTGAATTTTAATAAAATTTTTACAATAAGTGTTGATGATGATGAAGTAAATTGGTACTAAATTTGATCAATTTCTGATAAACGGTTTAGGAGTTATGGCAGATTGTATGATTATATAAGTTTATTAAAAATTTTTAGTGAGATTAATTTGTTTATGTTTGTTGCTAATTGGATGTATGGATTTTGATCAAATTTTCACAATAAGTATTAATGATAATGAAGCAGATTAGAACTAAATTTGATCAATTTTTAATGAACTGTTTAGGAGTTATGGTTGATTGTATGATCATATAAGTTTAATAATAAAATTTAGTGAGATCATTTAGTTTATGTTGGTAGCTAATTGGATGTATGGATTTTAATCAAATTTTTACAATAAGTACTAATGACAATGAAGTAGATTAGTACTAAATTTGATCAATTTTCAACAAGCGGTTAAGGAGTTATGGCAGATTGTATGATCATAAAACTTTAATAATTAAATTAAGTGAGATTCATTTGTTTACGTTTGTAGCTAAGTGAATCTATGGATTTTGATCAAATTTTTGCATAAAGTACTAATGATGATGAACTAGATTGGTACTAAATTTGATAAATTTTGAATGGAGGATTTAGAAATTATTGCAGATTGTATGATCATATAACTTTAATGATAAAATTTAGTGAGATCCATTTGTTTATGTTTGTAGCTAATTAGATGCATGGATTCTGATCAAATCTTTACAATAACTATTGATGATGATGAAGTAGATTAGTACTGAATTTGATCAATTTCCAATAATCGGCTTAGGAATTATGGAAGATTGTATGATCATATAAGTTTATTAATAAAATTTAGTGAGATCCTTTTGTTTAGGTTTGTTGCTAATTGGATTTATGGATTTTGATTAAATTTTCACAATAAGTACTGATGTTGATGAAATAGATTGGTACTAAATTTGATCAATTTCCAATGAACGATTTAGGAGTTATGGCAGATTGTATGATCATATAAGTTTATTTATAAAATTTAGTGAGATCCTTTTGTTTATGTTGGTAGCTTATTAGATGTATGGATTTTGATTAAATTTTCGCAATAAGTACTGATGTTGATGAAGTAGATTGGTACTAAATTTGATCAATTTCCAATAAACGGTTTAGGAGTTATGGCAGATTGTATGATCATATAAGTTTATTTATAAAATTTAGTGAGATCCTTTTGTTTATGTTGGTAGCTTATTAGATGTATGGATTTTGATTAAATTTTTGCAATAAGTACTGATGTTGATGAAGTAGATTGGTACTAAATTTGATCAATTTTTAATGGACTGTTCAAGAATTATGACAAATTTTATGATCATATAACTTATATAATCAAGTTTAGTGAGATCTATTTGTTATGCTTGCAACTAATTGGATGTATGGATTCTTATCAAATTTTCACAATAAGTACAGATGATGATAAAGTAGATTACTAATAAATTTTATCAATTTCTAATAGAGGGTTTAAGAATTATGACAAATTTTATGATTATATAACTTAAATAATCAAATGCACTGAGATCTATTCGTTATGCTTGCAACTAATTGGATGTACAGATTTTAATAAAATTTTCACAAAAAGTACTCGTGATGGTAAAGTAGATTAGTACCAAATTTAATCAATTTCTCATAAACGGTTTGGGAATTAGGACAAATTTTATGATCATATAACTTAAATAATCAAGTTTAGTGAGATCTATTTGTTTTGATTGCAACTAATTGGTTGTACAGATTTTAATCAAATTTTCACGATAAGTACTGCTGATGGTAAAGTAGATTAGTACCAAATTTGATTAATTTCTAATGGACGGTTTAGGAATTAGGACGAATTTTATGATCATATAACTTAAATAATCAAGTTTACTGAGATCTATTCGTTATCTTTGCTTCTAATTGGATGTACAGATTTGAATCAAATTTTCACAAAAAGTACTCGTGATGGAAAAGTAGATTAGTACCAAATTTGATCAATTTCTAATGAACGGTTTGGGAATTAGGACAAATTTTATGATCATATAACTTAAATAATCAAGTTTAGTAAGTTCTATTTGTTATTATTGTAACAAATAAGATGCACAAATTTTAATCAAATTTTTACAATAAGTACTGATGATGGTAAAGTAGATTAGTACCAATTTTGATCAATTTCTAATGGACGGTTTAAGAATTATGACAAATTTTATGATCATATAACTTAAATAATCAAGTTTAGTGAGATCTATTTGTTATGCTCGTAATTAATTGGTTGTACAAATTTTAATTAAATTTATACAATAAGTACTGATGATGGTAAAGTAGATTATTACCAAATTTGATCAATTTCTTATGGATGGTTTAGAAATTATGACAAACTTTATGATCATATAACCCTAATAATCAAGTTTAGTGAGATCTATTTGTTATGCTCGTAATTAATTGGTTGTACAAATTTTAATTAAATTTATACAATAAGTACTGATAATGGTAAAGTAGATTAGCACCAAATTTGATTAATTTTTAATGGACGGTTCAAGAATTATGACAAATTTTATGATCCTATAACTTAAATAATCAAGTTTAGTGAAATCTATTTGTTTATGTTTGGAACCAATTGTATGTATAGATTTTGATTAAATCTTTACAATAAGTACTAATGACAATAAAGTAGATTAGTACTAAATTTGATCAGTATTCAATGAACGGTTTAGGAGTTATGGCAGATTGTATGATCATAAAAGTTTAATAATAAAGTTTAGTGAGATCCATTTGTTTATGTTTGTTGCTAATTGGATGTATGGATTTCAATCAAATTTTTACAATAAGTACAGATGATGGTAATGTAGATTAGAACTAAATTTGATCAATTTCTAATGGACGGTTTAGGAGTTATGGCAAATTTTATGATCATATAACATAAACAATCAAGTTTAGTGAGATCTATTTGTTTTGATTGCAACTAATTGGATTTATAGATTTTAATTAAATTTTCACAATAAGTACTGATGATGCTAAAGTAGATTAGTACCAAATTTGATCAATTTCTTACGGACGATTTAGGAATTATGACAAATTTTATGATCATATAACTTAAATAATCAAGTTTACTGAAATCTATTTATTAAGCTTGCAACTAATTGGGTCTATGGATTTTTACCAAATTCTTACAATTATTACTGATGATGATATAGTAGATTACTACTAAATTTGATCAATTTCCAATAAACGGTTTAGGAATTGTATGATTAAATAATGTTTTGTTGAGATATACAAAAAGCTAAAGAATTATTTTGCGTTTACTTACGGTGGTCCCAATTTTTTTCCTGTAACGCAATGAGCTGCTGTAAGTACATATCTCTTGCTGATCAATGCACCTCCACAAGCATATCCAGTTCCGCTATCTAGAAATAAAATAAATAAAATTGGTTCAGACACAAAACTTGGTTTAAACTAAAAAAATCATTTAAATTATCATATTTGAATATTATTTATACATTTAAATGTGTTACTAAATATACATCAAATAATCTGCTCGGTGCAGGTCAAAGTTGTAGCAATATTTATTTATTTAATTGCCATATCTGCGCGGTTAATAATAATAAACCATAAAATGATGTAAATGTTTGTTTATTGTGAGATGTTATTTATAGTTGGTTTTAATGTATTTTACCTTCTGCAATTAATAGTATTAAATTAGCGTTATTCCCAGATGGTTAAACAATGGTTGTTGATTTATTTAGTCCCATTATCTACGTACTCTTTGTACTTTGATTTTTTCAAAATTGTTTATTTAGTTGTGTGACTTTTTCTATTAAATAATATTTAAACTGGTTTTTAATTAGTCACGCAACGTTCTGAGCCCCGGGACGTTTAAATTGTTTAAATTGGTTGTTAATGAATTGCAAAACGACAAAGTTGTATCTGGGCACAGTAAGTTGGTTCACAATGAATCGTAAAACAATATTCTAGAACTTTAGAAATAACATTCTGAATATTTTTGACATTCCGTGAATATTTATTTACATTTTTCAACAGTTTTTGGCCAGATTCTAACAATATTTTGATGTTTTAATGTCAGATTTTGCTTTATTGTCACTTTATGAATAAAAGTTTCCACTTTTTAGTAGTTTATAAACCGTTTTTACAGTTAATAGCCAGATTTAAGTATTTTCTAACCATTTTTAATATTTTATTTTGAATTTTTGAGTTTTTTTTTACATTTTTAGACAGTTTGTGGCCGAGTTTTGATGCTTTTTAACAATACTTTGATGTCTCAAAGCCAGAACTTGTTATTTTTGGCATTTCTTAAATAGAAGTTTACAGTTTTTAACAGTTTATGTTTCTTTCTAACTTAATTTTAATATTTCATTTTGCTATTTTTGATATTTTATTAAAAAAAAAATTGCATAAATTAGTTTATGGTCGGATTTTTGCTAGTTTTAACAAAGTTTTGATATTTTATTTATTTTATTTAGATGATGAATTTTGGTGCTTTATGACTTTTTTAAAAAGAGTTTTTCACTTTTTAATAGTATATAACTAGCTTATATGCTTACAAAAAATATTAAAAGCACAATAAATAATTCCATTTGACAAAGTTTTTTTACATTTTTTTTCTGAAATTTTATCTAAATTTCCAAACTATTTGCTTTTTAGTGCTAATTTGAGTTTTTTTTTCAAAATAGCGAATTATTACCTTTTGAAAATTTTGTAATAACTTTTACAATTTTTGGAATTTTCACATGATATTTTTTTTACATTTTTTTCATTCATTATCTAATATATTTACAGAAATTCGGAAATCTAAAAAAATTGTTTTTTAACATTTTTCAAAATTCGGAATAATTAATTTTGAAAATTTTGTAATAACTTTTATAATTTTCGGAATTTTTATATAAAATTTTCTTTACAGTTTTTTCAATAGTTGCTTAATATATTTACAAAAGTTTAGATAAATAAAAAAAATTTAAACCGACTTTACAATTTTTTAAAAATTTTGATTAATAAGATTTTGAAAATTTTGAAATAACTTTTACATTTTTTGGAATTTTTACATAAATATTCTTATACAGTTTTCTGAATAATTGTTCAATATATTTACAACGGTTTAGAATAATAAAAAAAATTTAAACCGCTTTTACAGTTTTTTCAAAATTTGGAATAATTATATTTTGAAAATTTGGTAATAACTTTTACAATTTTTGGAATTTTTACATAAAATTTCTTATACAGTTTTTTTCAATAATTGCTTAATATATTTACAAAAGTTTAGAATAATAAAAAAATAATAAACCAACTTTACAGTTTTTTCAAAATTTTGAATAATTAGATTTTGAAAGTTTTGTAATAACTTTTACAATTTTTGGAATTTTTACATAACATTTTTTATACAGTTTTTTTATTAATCGCTTAATAAATGTAATAACAAAAATTTAGAATAATAAAAAAAATTTAAACTAACTTTACAGTTTTTTCAAAATTTTGAATAATTAGAGTTTGAAAATTTTGTAATAACATTTGAATTTTTTGAAATTTTTACATAAAATTCTTTACAGTTTTGTCATCAATTGCTTAATATATTTATAAAAGTTTAAAATAATAAAAAAATTCTAAACCGCCTTTACATTTTTTTCAAAATTCCAAATTATTAGATTTTGAAAATTTTGTAATAACTTTTACAATTTTTGGAATTTTTATATATATATTTATACAGTTTTTTCAATCATTGCTTGACATATGTACAAACGTTCAGAATATTAAATAAATTGCAAACTGTTTATTTAATTTTTTCAAAATACCGCCTAATTAGATTTTGAAAATTTTGTAATAACTCTTACATTTGTTAGAATTTTTACATAAATATTCTTATACAGTTTTTTCAATATATGTTCAATATATTTACAAAAGTTTATAATAACAAAAAGAAATTTAAACCACTTTTACAGTTTTTTCAAAATTCCAAATAATTAGATTTTGAAAATTTTGTAATATCTTTTACAATTTTTCGAATTTTTAAATAAAATTTTTCATACAGTTTTTTCATTCATCGCTTAATATATTTACAAAAGTTTAGAATAATAAAAAAATTTTAAACCGTTTTTACAGTTTTTTCAAAATTCCAAATAATTAGATTTTGAAAATTTTGTAATAACTTTTACATTTTTTAGAATTTTTACCAAAATATTCTTATACAGTTTTTTCATCAATTGTTCAATATATTTACAATGGTTTAAAATTATTAAAAAAATTTAAACCAACTTTACAGTTTTTTTCAAAATTTTGAATAATTAGATTTTGAAAATTTTGTAATAACTTTTACAATTTTTGGAATTTTTACATGAAATTTTCTTTATAGTTTTAACAATAGTTGCTTAATATATTTACAAAAGTATAGAATTAAAAAAAAAATCTAAACCGACTTTACAGTTTTTTTCAAAATTTTGAATAATTAGATTTTAAAAATTTTGTAATAACTTTTATAATTTTTGCAATTTTTATATAAAATTTTATATACAGTTTTTTCAATAATTGCTTAATATATTTACAAAAGTTTATAATAACAAAATAAATTTAAACCACTTTTACAGTTTTTTCAAAATTCTGAATAATTAGATTTTGAAAATTTTGTAATAACAATAACAATTTTTGTAATTTTTACATAAAATTTTTCATACAGTTTTTTCATTAATTGTTTAATAAGTTTACAAAAGTTTAGAATAATAAAAAAATTCAAAACCGCCTTTACAGTTTTTTTAAATTTTCAAATAATTAGTTTTTAAAATTTTGTAATCGCTTTTTAAATTTTTGACATTTTTACATAAAAATTTTTATACGGTTTTTTCAATAATTGCCTAATATATTTAAAAAAACAGTTTTTCCAATCTTGCTTGACAAATGTACAAACGTTCAGAATATTTAATAAATTCCAAAATTTTGAAAATTTTTTACAGTTTTTTCAAAATTCCAAATAATTAGATTTTGAAAATTTTGAAATAACTTTTACAATTTTTAGAGTTTTGACATGAAATTTTTCATACAGTTTCTTTAATCATTGCTAGCATATTTACAAAAGTTTAGAACTTTTAAAAAATTCCAAACTGTTTTTATAATTTTTTCAAAATACAAATTAATTAGATTTGAAATGAAAATTTTGAAATAACTTTTACAATTTTTAGAATTTTGACACGATATTTTTTATACAGTTTTTTTCTAATCATTGCTTAACATATTTGCAAAAGTTTAGAAAGTTTAAAAAAATCCAAACCGTTTTTGGATTATTTTCAAAATACAGAATAATTAGATTTTGAACATTTTGAATTTCCTAATACAATTTTTAGAATTTTCACGTAATTTTTTTTTTGGAATATTGAAAAAATTTTAAACCGTTTCAATAATAACAAAAAAACAAAAAATAACACAAAACTAAAAAAATACAGTCAGAATGCCTTATGATTAAATAAATTAAATAAATTAAAACCTATAATCCAGGTACACTAAAATTTCTAAAAATTGAAAATGGCTGTCTTAAGTAATTTAACCTTTAACTTTTTTCAAATTTTAATCATTGCGTATTGAAGGAAGAGGCTGAGAAATTGAAATTTCTAGCAACAAACAGTTGGGTGGGTGAGGGTGTAATTTTGCTATAAATTGAAGTAAGAAGGATATCGCGCACGTTATCGAAATTCTTACCAATTTGGTGCTACCGCTTGCAAGGCCTCCAATTTGGGTGATCAAATATTTACTATACTCTGTCTACAAGCTGCAAAAGCCATAAATCCCCCAATGGGCTGGGCAAAATGGAGCATTTTTTAGATTTTTTTTAACCGCCAAAGTTGACGTATTTTAATGTAAATTAGTTGCAAAATATATATATATATTTTTTGTGTATTTAGTAGGTTTTAGGAGTCTAAAACTTGAAAAAAACTGCAAAAATATGGTAAAAATGTTCATTTTTTAACATTAACTTTTACAAATACAAGTTTAGCAGAGCTCAGAAGAACTATAGACCAAATATTATTAGAAATTTAAATTTTACGGACAATTTTACATGAGAACTAGTCGGTGCTGTGCTCATCGGCCGTAGAAAAGTCCACCTTAAAAAAATGTAAAAAGTGAAAGAAAAAAGTATGCACATTTTTTTCTATTATTTGAAAAATTTATTTTATAATTATTTTTGAGATAATTTGGCTTATATCTTTTTTTAAGGGGGCAGTTTGATGAGTGCTATAAAACTACGAGCAGAACTCACGCAATTTAACTCTTTCGGTTTTTTGCAACGTGTTGAGAATTAAATTTCCAATCTAATGAAATATATAAAAATCCAAAACCTTCAATTGTTTATTAAATTTTGAAATTAATTTGTAATTTTTTTGTTGAAATATTTGCTTAAACTTTAAGAGTTAATCTTCATTGAACATTAAACTTAGTAGATTTTTTATTGTGCTGTAAGTTATTTTTCTAAAATAACAATTGTTACAGTTTTTAAACTTTGCTTATTTTTTCTACAGTTTTTAAGATAAAAACTTCTGCATAGTCGTATTTGATAGAACAGTTAACCAATTTTTTGGTATAAAATAATTTAATTAGATTTTTTTTTAACTTTTAAATGCCACTCGAGTTTCTAGTACCAAATTTGATCAAAAATGTGATTTTCATCAAAATCGGTCAAAATAATCGATAAATTTTTTTGACAATTTTTTTATTTTTTACACTAAACAAATCGTAACTCGAGAACGGTTGATAGTAGAGACTTTTTGGACAAGTTTATATTACTACTTTAAAATATTTACTCTCATCTTTGGGGTTAAAACTAAAATCAAGATTAATAACCTCCATTTTTTAAACGGTTAAACTTGTTTGTTAGATAAGGTTTATCAAGAGCTTTCCAACAATGTATGAGTGAATCTTGCGGGTCATATTGAAAAAAAATTGTTTTTATATTTTATCAAAATAAACGGAAATGATGTCTGGCAATATTATAACACGTTCAAATGCTTTATACTACAGTTTTTATATTATTTTAAAGAACCAAAACACAACAAATTAGCCTTGCAGGGTCAAGTAAAAAATACTATTAGGCCGCATGCCTCTTTCCCGACAATCTTTAACAAGTCTTAACTATCAAACTAAGAGAGTAGAGTGAGTGGGGGCTTTGCGTGTGCGTAGCTGAGCGAGCATTGCGAGGCCCTTGTCGGACGTATCAAAGCATTCTCTCCAATAAACTAGCCTCGCAGAGACAGTCAAAAGACAATATACATATGCTACCAAAAATTGAAAAATATTAACCGACAAACTTCAGTTACTGGACAAACATTTAGAAACCTTTTTATCACTCTTTTTAATCCCAAACAAACTAATCCCGCAAGGACAGGCAAAAATCATTATCAATCACTAGGCAAAATTGGAAAACACTTTTTGACAAACTTTCAGATAATGTAATACAATTTAAAAACACACAAACTTTAGGTATTGGAAAGTAATTTGAAAACACTCCCAAACAAAATATTTTAAAAACTTTTTTATCCGTTTTCTCTATGCCAAACAAATTAGCCTCGCAGGGACAGGCAAAAGACACTATACACTGTTTTTGAAACTATGCATTGAATTAATATGAATTTTTGGCAAAATTTAGTGCTACTATAGTACTAATACTGCAAATTTGAATGTATTTTATACGATTTTTTTTTCAGAATGTTGCAAAACTAAACAAGTTTTTTAGGATTTTTTAATTGAGATATTAGTACTTTATTGAATATTTTTGAAACTATACATTAGATTATTATGAATTTTTAGTAAAACAAAGCACTACTATAGTACTAGTATTGTAACAAATTTGAATGAATTTTATACATTTTTTTTTTAATAGAGTTGTTACTGCACAAGTTTTTTGAGAAATATAAGTACAAACTTAAATGTTTTTTAAACTATACATTGGATTAATTTGAATTGTTAGTAAAATTTAGTTTTATACAATCAATTTCTTTTTCAAAATATTACAAATTAAATTTTTTTTTAAATTAATTTGTAGAGATATAAAGTAATATATTGAATGTTTTGGAAACTAAATTTTAGTACTATTTTTGTATAAAAATTGTAGCAAATTTAAATGAATTTCATACAATAGTTTTTGGTCCAGAATTTGCAACAATCTAAACTAGTTTTTTTAGGATTTCCTAATTGAGATAGTAGTACTACGTTGAATGTTTTCGAAACTATACATTAGAATAATTAAAGTTTTTAGTAAAATTTAGTACTACAAAAGTACTTATATTGTAACAAATTTGAATAAATTTTCTACGATAGTTTTTTTTAGAATGTTGCCAACTAAACAAGATTTGTAAGAACTTCTTGATTAAAATATTAGTACTATGTTGAATATTTAAAAAATCATGCAATAGATTATTATGATTCTTTAGCTAATTTTAGTATTATTATAGTACTTGAATTGTAGCAAATTTGAATGAATTTTATACAATAGGTATTTAAGTTTTTTAGACATTTTTTAATTGAGATAGTAGTACCATGTTGAATGTTTTTAAAATTATACATTGAATAGAATTGCATTTTTGACAAAATTGAGTACTACTAAAGTACTAATATTTTAGCAAGTTTAAATAAATTTTATACGATAGGTTTTTTTTTTCCAGAATATTGCAAAGTAATTAAGATTTTTTAAGAATATGAGATATTAGTTAAATGTTTTTTAAACTATACATTGCATTAATTTGAATTTTAAGCAAAATTTAGTACTACTATAGTACTAATATTATAGCAAATTTGAATAAATTTCACACAATCATTTTTTTTCCAGAATTTTGCAAACTAAATAATTTTTAGTAAACTTTAGTACTACTATAGTACTAATAATGTAGCAATTTTGAATGAATTTCATACGATTGTTTTTTGTTCAGAATGTTGCAAATGAAACAAGTTTATTAGGAATTTCTTAATTGAGATGGTAGTACCATATTGAATGTTTTTGAATCTATACATTAGAATAAATAAAAATTTTGACAAAATTTAGTACTATTATAGTACATATATTGTAAAAAATTTGAATGATTTTCCTACAATAATTTTTTTTACAGAATTTTGCAAACTAAACAAGTTTTTTACGAATTTCTTTATTGAAATATTTGTACTATTTTTGAAAGTATACATTAGAATATTAAATTTTTTTGGCAAAGTTTAGTACTACTATAGTACTAGTATTGTAGCAAATTTAGATGTTTTTTACGATAGTTTTTTATCCAGAATGTTGCAAACTAAACAAGTTTTTTTAACATTAAAAAATTAAATTTATGAAAAAATATTCTAAACTAAAAACATCCATAGACGCGTTTCGAGGTTTACCTCTCATCAGTATGGCTTTATTTATTTAAACTTAATAATTGATTTTTAACTTACTTCGTCAACATTGTTCACCACCACAATTCAAAGTGAATATTTTAAAGGGTGTATTGACTATTTATACTAACTGACTTAATGACTTTATTTAATAGCATTCTGAGAAACTAATTATTTCTGGATATTTAGCTGATGGTAATGACATGAAAGAAAAAAGAAAAAAGGAAATTTGAAAATTAAAAATAGAATAATTTTTTTTTTGCATAAATTATAATTACTATTATACAATTTCGTGTATATCAGAACATATATAAAATACATAATATTTTTAAGATTTTTTTATTAAAATATTAGTATTATCGGATATATTTTTGAAATCATACATATATACAATATAATACAATTTTGTTGTAAATTTTAGTACTATTGTAGTACTAGTATTGTAGCAAATTTGAATGAATTTTATACAATAATAACTTTTTTAGAATGTTGCAAATTAAACAAATTTTTAGGAACTCTTCTATTGCGATAATAGTACTAAGTACTATCTTAAATGGTTTTGAAATTATGCATTGGATTAATTTGAATTTTTAGCAAAATTTAGTACTATTATAGTACCAATATTATAGCAAATTTGAATGAATTTTATACGATAATTTTTTCTCAATAGTGTTGCAAACTAAACAAGTTTTTAGATTTTTTTTGTATAAATACTCGTACTTTGTTAAATATTTTTAAATCTATACATAGGATTATTATGAATTTTTAGTAAAATTTAATACTACTATAGTACTAAATTTGTAGCAAATTTAAATAAATTTTATACGATAGTTTTTTGTCCAGAATGTTGCAAAGTAAACAATTTTCTTAGTAATTTCTTTGTAGAAAAATTAATATCATGTTTAATGTTTTTGAAACTATACATTTCATTCATTTGAATTTTTGTACTATTATAGTACTAGTATTGTAGCAAATTTGAATAAATTTCTTACGATAGTTTTTTTTTTCAGAGTGTTGCAAACTAAACAAGTTTTTTAGGAATTACTTTGTAGAAATATATGTAATATATTAAATGATTTGGGAACTATACATTGGACTAATATGATTTTTTGTCAAAATTTAGTACTATTATAGTACTAGTTTTGTAGCAATTTTGAATGAATTTCATACGGTAATTTTTTTTCAAGAATGTTGTAAACTAACCAAGTTTTTTAAGAATTTTTTAATTGAATGTTTTTTAACTGTTACTACTACTATAGTACTAATATTGTAGCAAATTTAAATGAATTTTTTACGATAATTTTTTTCTAGAATGTTGCAAACTAAATAAGTTTATAACAAAATTTTGTAGAGGTATTAGTATTATATTGAATATTTTTGAAACTTTTTATTGGATCAACTTGACTTGTTGGCAAAATTTAGTACTACTATAATTCTATTATTGTAGCAAATTTGAATGAATTTCATACAATAATTTGTTTTCCAGAATGTTCCAAACTAAACAAGTTTTTTTAGAAATTCATTTATTGCGATATTAGTACTATACATTGAATTAATTTGATTTTTTGGCAAAATTTAGTACTACTATAGTACCAATATTATAGCAAATTTGAATAAATTTTATACGATAGGTTTTTTTGCAAAATGGTGCAAACTAAACAAGTTTTTTAAGATTTTTTTTATTGAGATCTTATGTCTATTGTTGAGTATTTTTGAAACTATACATTGGGTTAATATGATATATTGGCAAAATTTAGTACTACTATAGTACTAGTTTTGTAGCAATTTTGAATTAATTTTATACGATAATTTTTTTTCCAGAGTGTTGCAAACAAAACAAGTTTTTAAGGAATTTATTTATTGCGGCATTAGTACTATCTTGAATGTTTTTGAAATTATGCATTGAATTAGTTTGAATTTTTTCTAAAATTTAGTACTACTATAATACTAGTACTGTAGCAAATTTGAATGAATTTCAGACAACAATCTTTTTTTCCAGAATGTTGCAAACGAAACAAGTTGTTTTAGGAATTTCTATGTACAGACGAGTACTTTGTTGAATATTTTTGAAACTATACGTTGGATTAATATGAATTGTTAGAAAAATTTAGTACTACTATAGTACTAATATTGTAGCAAATTTGAATAGCTTTGACACGATAATTTTTTTTCCAGAATATTGCAAACTGAACAAATTTTTTAGGAGTTTTTTTGAAGAGATTATACTACCTTGTTAAATATTTTTGAAACTATACATTGAATTAATGTAAATTATTAGCAAAATTTATTACTACTATAGTACTAGTTTTGTAGAAAATTTGAATGAATTTTATACGATAATTAAAAACAGCTTTGCAAAATTTACCATTTTTGTAGGAATTTCTTTGTAGAGATATTACTACTTTGTTGAATATTTTTGAAACTATTTATTGGATCAATTTGAATTATTGGCAAAATTTAGTACTACTATAGTACTAGTTTTTTAGAAAATTTGAATGAATTTTATACAATAATTTTTTTTCTAAAGTGTTGCAAAATTAATCTTTTTTTTAGGATTTGTTTGTAGAGATATTACTATATTGTTGAATATTTTTGAAACTATTTTTTGGATCAATTTAAATTATTGGAAAAATTTAGTACTACTATAGTACTAGATTTGTAAAAAAATTGAATAAATTTTATACGATATTTTTTTTTCTATAGTGTTGCAAATTTAACCATTTTTTTAGTAATTTTTTAGTAGATATATTACTACTTTAATGAATATTTTTGAAACTATTTATTGTATCAATTTGAATTATTGGCAAAATTAAGTACTACTATAGTACTAGATGTGTAGAAAATTTGAATAAATTTTATACGATAGTTTTTTTTCTAGAGTGTTGCAAAATAAATCATTTTTTTAGGATTTTTTTGTATTATTTAATATTTTTGAAACTATTTATTGGATTAATTTGAATTATTGGCAAAATTTAGTAATACTATAGTACTAATATTGTAGCAAGTTTGAATGAATTTCATACGATAATTATTTTTCCAGAACGTTGCAAAATAAACAAGTTTTTTAAGAATTTCTTTGTAGAAATATTAGTACTTTGTTAAATATTTTTGAAACTATACATTAGATTAATTTGAATTTTTGGCAAAATTAAGTACTACTTTAGTACTAGTTTTGTAGAAAATTTAAATAAATTTTATACGATAATTGTTTTTCTAGAGTGTTGCAAATTTAACCTTTTTTTTTAGGAATTTCTTTGTAGAGATATTACTACTTTGTTGAATATTTTTGAAACTATTTATTGGATCAATCTGAATTATTGGCAAAATTAAGTACTACTATAGTACTAGATTTGTAGAAAATTTTAATGAATTTTATACGATAATTTGTTTTCCAGAATATTTCAAACTAATGACGTTTTCAACGAATTTTTGTGTAGAGATTTTTGTAGTAAATTGAATGTTTTTGAACTTACACATTAAATTAATATGAATTTTTGGCAAAATGTAGTACTATTATAGTACTAGTTCTGTAGCAAATTTGAATGAATTTTATTCGATAATTTTTTTCCAGAATGTTGCAATCCAAATAAGTTTTTTAGAAATTTTTTTGTTAAGATGTCATTTCTAATATTGAGTATTTTTGAAACTATACATTGGATATATATATATATATATATATATATATATATGAATTTTTAACAAAAAAAAGTACTATTATAGTACTAGTACTGTAGCAAATTTGAATGAATTTGTCTCAATAATTTTTAAGTCGTTTTCTATGAGTTTTTTTGCAGAGATATTAGTACTATTTTGGCAAAATTTAATACTACTATATTACTAGTTTTGTAGCAAATTTGAATAAATTAAACAAGTTTTTTACATTTGAATAAATTTCACAGGACAATTTTATTTTTTGCAAACTAAGCAATTTTAATCTAGGTTTTTAGAAAAAAAAATCCATAATTATTTTTTTATAAGAAATATAAATGACCTTATATATCTCAATGTTATGAATAATGTATTGTGATAGAAGGTTAAATAAATTTATTATTATTTTGTTTACTGAAGATTATACAATTTATCAGTTATTTGCTGTACTTTAAAGCGCATAAACAACAATAATAATGAATTAAAATTAATTTTCAACTAACCTGTTTGATATTTAAGTAACGCCATCCATGGAAACTCATCAATATTGGCTAAAACACCAACAATTTTATCATCTAACGATTGCTGTTCCCCACATTCTGTTGGTAAGGGAAATTCATCAGTATTATCCCAACGGCTTACAATAACAATAGGTTTGACTGGCTTCTCCGGGGGTACATACTTTAACGTTTTATTCGACACTTGGCAGCACACTTTAGTCACATTCCCTACACACTGCGACCTCTTTATAAATTTCTGATCATCCACCGACAATTCTTGTTTTTTCAATAACGATTTAACGCTGGCACAATCATCTAATGGTATGCACTTGCCTTCTTTTGAATTCGGAGTCGCGCATGGATCTAAAATGCAATAATTTAATTGTTATTTAATTTAATTAAAAATTATTTTGATTTCTTACCTGCTGACACAAAGGAAATAACAGCGAGGAGCACCAGCAGCCCATTCATTTTCAACTCGACCGCAGAAATGAAAGTACCGTTTGGATGCCCTCAAACTTGTCCGCCTTGACTTCTTCTCCCATTTCAATGTCATGAATTTCGCACGCAGTTTGAATAATAATAACAAACGGCAGGTTTCCATTGACGCTATAACACAAACTGTCAGTTGTTAGTGTCAAAATTTACTATTATTATAGTTTATTAATTTCTGGACAAAACACACAAATTTTAATAAAACTCAAATGGGAAAATGGTGAGTGATTCATCTTATAGTTCATCCGATTCTGAACGAAAAAAGGAAAGAACTATTAAAGAAGAAACTGGTACTAAAACATTGATTAATGTCAAGAAAAGAAAAAACAGGATTTCAATATGTTTGATCAATTGTCGTTATGATGTTGTTCGTAAAATTACGCAATCATTTGGATATAAAGAAGCGGGAGAAAATGATGCGTGGAATTTATATTGGACTGATTGGTCAATTTCAGTTGAAAGATGTAAGGAAATGAAACGTTATCAAAAAATTAACCATTTTCCCGGCATGTTAGAAATCTGCAGGAAAGATTTGTTGGCCAGAAATTTAAACAGAATGCAACGCTTATTTCCTAAAGAATATAATTATTTTCCAAAAACCTGGTGCTTACCGGCTGATTTTGGTGATGTTTTAGCATACAGTCGTTCTAGAAAAAATAAAACATACATTTTAAAACCAGATTCTGGAAGCCAAGGCAAGGGCATTGTTCTTACAAAAAATTTAAAAGATGTAAGTCCATCGGATCGTATTATATGCCAAGTATACATAGGAAGGCCATTCTTAATAGATGGATACAAATTTGATTTACGTGTTTACACCCTTATAACATCATGCGATCCTTTAAGGGTTTACATATACAAAGAAGGCCTCGTAAGATTTGCTACTAGTCGCTATAAAGAACCAACGGGAGTTAACATATCAAACGTCTTTATGCATCTAACCAATTATGCAGTTAATAAACATAGCAGGACTTATAATCAGGACACAGAAGCTGGAAGCAAGCGCAAATTGTCATGGTTAAATTCATATTTACGCAGCCTAGGTTATGATGTTGAAAAACTATGGAAATGCATCGATGATGTTATTATTAAAACTATAATCAGCGCATTCCCAATATTAAAGCATAGTTACATAGCCTGCTTCCCAAATCACGATGTGATTCCAGCGTGCTGTGAACTGTTAGGTACTGATATCATTCTAGATAGAAAATTAAATCCTCAATTATTAGAAGTAAATCATTCTCCTAGTTTTCATACCGATACTGAATTAGATAGTGAAATTAAAGAAGCATTGATTTCAGATATGTTTTCAATGATGAATTTAGAGAAATGCGATAAGAAAAAAATTATTAGAGATGATAGGAAGAAAGTGCGTGAACGTTTGCAGGGTATTAATGGAAATAAAGATAATCCATCAACGCCTAATTTTTCTGAATATTATAAACACGAAATGGCTAATCGTGGTGATTTTCGTTTAGTTTTTCCAACTAATGATCATACTTATGATAAATTCTACCATCAAGGTGTGAGTTCCATATTTTCAACAACACAAGCCACCAAAGCTAGAGTCAGTGCACAAGCTTTAATGCGCGAAGAAATGCTAATTAAAGCAAAAATCGAAGCCGAAAAAAGGGTATCAAATTTAAAACCACCTAGCAAATTAAAATCTCCACTAATAACACCCATGCCATCGCAAATAGATGCCAATAAAATGATCCGCATACGTCCAAGAGCTCCAATGGAAGCCAATTCATTCGAACCGCAAATGATTGTAGAAGCTGAGGAAACCGAACGTTTGCAACGTTTATCCCAGAGAGATTTCTTGGTTAGGAATAATGGATTGTTGGAACATATTTATTTTTCTATGAAGGTAAACGGAACTTTGCGTTCGCAAGATGAAAGGAAGTATTCGATTTTTGATAAGATGAAGGTGTCTAGTGATAATCATATAATGAAAGGACCGGCGATTTCTGATCTTTTAGAAGGAATTAGGTGTTCCGGTGCGGCGCTTATTAAGCGCGAAGACTTGCAACCTAATTTTGCTCGAGCGCATTCTACCAGGCATTTAAGGAACAATCAAATTAAATGATAATAGTTTTTATTGTCTTTGTTTTTAGCTTTAATATATAGTTTTATATACAGAAATTTTTTCCATAAATTATCTTTGGCCAGAATAAATGAATTTCATGAAATGGCTTTAAAATGAATTATGCAAATTTATTACAGAAGAAATTTTGAGTGTGGTTTAAAATTTTAGATTAGAAAACTAGTAGGACTTTTTTTTAAACAATTTTTATATTATTTTTTTTATTATTAAAAAAAATGAAAATTTTGTTGATTAAATTGAATTTATGTAATAATTAGCAGGAATTTTAAGATGTGGTTTTAAGTTTTGGATTTAGCATACTTGAATTTATTTGAAAATTAAAAGAAAATTTTTGAAAAAAAAAAAAATAATTTGAAAAAAAAATGGCAAATTTGTTGCTTAAATTGAATTTCTGTAATAACCAGCAGGAGTTTTAAGATGCGGTTTGAAATTTTAAATTAAGCATACTTGAATTTGTTAGAAAATTTGTAAAAAATATTTTTGAAAATTTTATTTTCTAAAGAAAATTGCATTAATTTAAAATTTTTGACAATTTTGTTGGTTAAAGTGAATTTCTTCAATAACAAACAATAATTTAGAGATGCGGTTTAAAACTTTGTGTTCAGCATACTTTAATTTATTAGAAAAATTAAAAAAAAGTAATTTTGAAAAAATTATTTTCTTTAGAAATTTCCATTAATTTGAAAATTTTGACAATTTTGTTGGTTAAAGTGAATTTCTTCTATAAGCAGCAGGAATTTTGAGATGGGGTTTAAAATTTTAAATTCAGCATACTTGAATTCATTAAAAAAAATTATAAAAAGTATTAAAAAAAAGATTCTATAGAAATTTCCATTAATTTCAAAATTCTGACAATTTTGTTGGTTAAAGTGAATTTCTGTGATAACCAGCAGGAATTTTGAGATGCGGTTTAAAATTTTGGATTCAGCATACTTCAATTTATTAGAAAAATTTATAAAAAATATTTTGGAAAAATTATTTTTTACAGAAATTTCCATTATTTTGAAAATATTGACAATTTTGGTGGTAAAATTGAATTTCTGTAATAACTAGCAGGAATTTTAAGATTTGGTTTAAAATTTTGGATTTAGCCTACTTGAATTTTTCAGAAATTTAGTAGAAATTAATTTGGAAAATTTTATTGTTTATAGAAATTAATAATAATTTGAAAAAAATTATAATTTTGTTGGTTAAATTGAATTTTTGTAAAAACCAGCACTAATTTTAAGATGCGAATTAAAATTTTGGAATCAGCACACTTGATTTTATTAAAAAAATAATAAAAAACACTATTTTTTACAGAAATTTCCATTATTTTGAAAAAAATGACAACTTTGTTACTTAAATTGAATTTCTGTACAATTTAGCAAGAATTTTAAGATGAAGTTTAAAATTTTAGATTTATCATACTTTAATTAGTTGAAAAATTAATAAAAATAAAAAAAAAATCATGAAAAATTCTATTTATTTGAAAAAATTTGTTGATTAAATTGAATTTTTGTAATAACCAGCAGAAATTTTGACATGCGGTTTAAAATTTTAGATTTAGCATACTTTTATTTATTGAAAAAATAGTAGAAACTAGTTTGAAAAAAATGATATTTTATAAAAAAAATTATTAATTTGAAAATATTAACAATTTTGTTGATTAAAATGAATTTTTGTAATAAAAAGCAGGAATTTTGAAATGCGGTTTAAAAATTTGGATTTGGCATACTTTAATTTATAAGAAAATTAATAGAAACTATTTTGAAAAAAATGATTTAAAAAAAAAATTATTAATTTGAAAATATTTACAATTTTGTTGATTAAATTGGATTTCTGTAATAACCAGCTAGAATTTTGAAATGCAGTTTACAATTTTAGATTTAGCAGATTTCAATGTATTAGAAAATTAATAGAACTTATTTTGAAAAATATGATTTTTTATGGAAAAAATTTTAATTTGAAAATATTAACAATTTTGTTGATTAAATTGAATTTTTGTAAAATCCAGCAGGAATCTTAAGATGCGGTTTAAAATTTTGAATTTAGCACACTTGAATTTATTAAGAAAAATATAAAAAATCATTTGAAAAACAAAATTTTTTACAGAAAGTTCCATTATTTTGAAAACATTTGGCAATTTTGGTGCTTAAATTGAATTTCTGTACTAACCAGCAGGAATTTTTAAATGCGGTTTAAAATTTTGGATTTAGCATATTTAAATTTATTAGAAAATTAATAGAAACTAATTTGAAAAAAATGATTTTTTATAAAAAAAAATATTAATTTGAAAACATTAACATTTTTCTTGGTTAAATTGAATTTTTGTAATAACCAGCAGGAATTTCTCAGTTGCGGTTTAAAATTTTGGATATAGCATATTTCAATTTATTTAAAAATTAGTAAAAACTATTAAAAAAAAAAAGATTTTTGTAAAAAAAATATTAATTTGAAAATATTAACGATTTTGTTGATTAAAATGAATTTTTGTAATAACCAGCAGGAATTTTGAGCTGGGGCTTAAAATTTTAGATTCAGCATACTTTAATTTATTAGAAAATTAGTAAAAAATATTTTGAAATTTTTTTTTTTTATAAAAATGTTTATTAATTTAAAAAAAATTACAATTTTGTTGATTAAAATGAATTTTTGTAATCACTAGCAGGAATTTTAAGATGCGGTTTAAAGTTTTGAATTTAGCACACTTAAATTTAATAAAAAAATTATAAAAAATATTTTGGAAAACATTATTTTAAACAGAAATTTTTATTATTTTGAAAAAAATTACAATTTTGGTGCTTAAATTCAATTTCTGTAATAACCAGCAGGAGTTTTAAGATGCGGTTTAAAATTTTGAATTCAGCACACTTGAATTTATTGAAAAAATTTAAAAAAAATATTTTGAAAAACATTATTTTTTACAGAAAAATCCAATATTTTGAAAAAAATTACAATTTTGGTGCTTAAATTGAATTTCTGTACTAACCAGCAGGAATTTTAAGATGCGGTTTGAAATTTTGGTTTTATCATACTTTAATTTATTAAAAAATTAGTAAAAAATATTTTGAAGATTTTTTTTTTTAAGTTTTTTAATTTGAAAAAATTAACAATTTTGTTGATTAAATTGAATTTTGAGATTAAGCAGGAATTTTGAGATGCGGTTTAAAATTTTTGATTCAGCATATTTTAATTTATTAGAAAATTACTATAAATAATTTTGAAAAAAATTATTTTTATAAATTTTTTTATTAATTTGAAAAAAAAAATGACAATTTTGTTGATTAAATTGAATTTTTGTAATAATTACCAGAAATTTTAAAATTTGGTTTGAAATTTTGGATTCAGCATACATGAATTTATTAGAAAATTATATAAAAAATTTATTAATTTAAAAAAATAACAATTTTGTTGATTAAATTGGATTTCTGTAATAACCAGCAGGAATTTTGAGATGCGGTTTAATATTTTGGATTTAACATATTTCAATTTATTAGAAAATTAGTAAAAACTAACAAAAAAAATGATTTCTTATAAAAAAAATTATTAATTTGAAAATATTAACCATTTTGTTGATTAAATTGATTTCTTGTAATAACCAGCAGGAATTTTGAGATGCGGTTTAAAATTTTGGATTCAGCATACTTTAATTTATTAGAAAATTAATAAAAAAAATTTTGAAAAAAAATTTTTTTATAAAAAAGTTTATTAATTTGAAAAAATTAACAATTTTGTTGATTAAATTGGATTTCTGTAATAACCAGCAGGAATTTTAAGATGCGGTTTAAAATTTTGGATTTAGCATATTTTAATTTATTAGAAAATTAGTTAAAACTATTTAAAAAAAAATAATTTTTGGAAAAAAAATTATTAATTTGAAAAAATTAACAATTTTGTTGATTAAATTGAATTTTTGTAATAACCAGCAGGAATTTTGAGATGGGGTTTAAAATTTTGAATTCAGCATTCTTGAATTTTTTAGAATTTTAGTAGAAAATATTTTGAAAAAAATTATTGTTTATAGAAATATTTATAATTTTGAAAAAAATTACGATTTTGATAGTTTAATTGAATTTCTGTAATATTCATCAGGAGTTTTGAGATTTGGTTTAAAATTTCAAATTTAGCATACTTGAATTTATTAGAAAATTTGTAAAAAATATTTTGACAAAAATTATTGTTTCTAGATATTATATTAATTAAAAAAAAAAAATCAATTTTGTTGGAAATTTTGTGATGCGGTTTAAAATTTTGGATTTAAAAAACTTAATTTATTAGAAATTTATTAAAAAATATTTTGAAACAAATTATTTTTTATAAAAAAAGTTTATTAATTTAAAAAAATAACAATTTTGTTGATTAAATTAGATTTCTGTAATATCCAGCAGGAATTTTGAAATGCAGTTTTAAATTTTAGATTCAGCAAACTTTAATTCATTAAAAAATTATTAAAAAATATTTTGAAACAAATAATTTTTTATAAAAAAGTTTATTAATTTGAAAAAATTAACAATTGTTGATTAAATTGGATTTCTGTAATAACCAGCAGGAATTTTAAGATGCGATTTAAAATTTTGGATTAAGCATACTGTAATTTTATAGAAAATTAGTAGAAACTATTTTTCAAAAAATGATTTTTTATAAAAAAATTTATTAATTTGAAAATATTTACAATTTTGTTGATTAAAATAAATTTTTGTAATAACCAGCAGGAATTTAGAGATGCGGTTTAAAATTTTGGATTTAGCATATTTAAATTTATTAGAAAATTAATAGAAACTATTTTGAAAAAAAAAGATTTCCTATACAAAAAAATATTAATTTGAAAATATTAACAATTTTGATGATTAAAATGAATTTTTGTAATAACCAGCAGGAATTTTGAGATGCGGTTTAAAAATTTGGATTCAGCATATTTAAGTTTATTAGAAAATTATTAGAAACTATTTTGAAAAAAATGATTTTTTATAAAAAAAAAATATTAATTTGAAAATATTAACAATTTTGTTGATTTAATTGAATTTTTGTAATAATTAGCAGGATTTTTGAGATGCGGTTTAAAATTTTGCATTCAGCATACTTTAATTTATTAGAAAATTAATAGAAACTGTTTTGAAAAAAATGATTTAAAAAAAAAATATTAATTTGAAAATATTAACAATTTTGTTGATTAAGATGAATTTTTGTAATAACCAGCAGGAATTTTGAGATGCGGTTCAAAATTTTGGATTAAGCATATTTAAATTTATTGGAATTTTATTATAAAATATTTTGAAAAAAATAATTTTATATAAAAAAGTTTATTTATTTGAAAAAATTAACAATTTTGTTAATTAAATTGAATTTCTGTAATAACCAGCAGGAATTTTGAGATTTAGTTTGAAATTTTGGATTTAACATACTTTAATTTATTATAAAATCAGTAACAAATATTTTGAAAAAATTTATTGTTTATAGAAAAAAATTAAGTTTACTATTTTTTTTTAATATTTATAAAATTTTAATAGGAACCTACGTAAAATTGAACGTGTCAAACTAATTAAAATTTTTAGGTTAATTTGGCTAATATTTTACCAAAATATTAAAATTATTCAATGTTTTGTTTTGAAGATTCATTGAATAATATCTTAACAACAGACACAAACCGAACTAGTGCCTCAAAAATTTCACTTTCTGGCAGTATTTTGCGTTTTTTTTTAACTATAAACCAGGCCTACATAAGTCAATTTAAGCACGCGAATCTACATTGACTTGCGCACCTTTTGGGTGGTTCAGTTAAGTTTTAGTATATAAACGTCAGACACAAACACAACAATTTGCACTGAAAGTGTCATTTTCTGAGTTTTTTTGAAAACTTTAAAATTGGTTTATTGGGCTATATTGCGCATCTTTTGGGACTAGTTTCAGTTTGCTCCGTTAAGTTTTAGTATCCTAACAACAGACACCAACAGAATTATTGCTCACTTTCTGACAGTTTTTTTGAAAGCTTTGAATTAGCTCTACATAGCCGATTTTAGCACGTAAATCTACATTGAATTGCGAATTTTTGGAATTAGTTTGAGTTTGTTTTAATGAGTTCCAAATCACAAAATTTGCACCAAAAGTGTCGCTTTCTGACAGTTTTTGCGTTTTTTTGAAAACTTTGATTTGTGCCTACCATTTTAGAAATGATTTGTGCATTTTTAAAACTAGTTTCACACAAAATTTGCAGTGAAAATGTCATATTTTGCGTTTTTTCAAAAACTTTGAACCAGACTTACACAAGCCAATTTGAGCAAGCAAATCTACATTGAATTGCGCATTTTTAATACTTGTTTTGCTTTATTCCGTTGAGTTTCACTATCTTTTTGACATTTTTTGACAATTCTTTTATTTTTAAAGATCTCATAAAAATTATTTGACTGGTTTTCTGTATAATCGATTTTCTAAATGCAGTTTCTAAGTATTTAACAGTTTTTTGCGACAATTTTTGATGCATTTTATGTGTTTTCATATTTACATTTCATGCAATAAATGAAATTATTACGCATTTTTTTGGATAGAATTATAGGCAGTTTTTGAATTTAGGAAATGATAAAGTTGACGCAATAAATACTGTTCTGAGCGATTTTAATTGCAGGAAATAAGATTTTTCTGCGATTTATTGCGTTAAATAATTGTTTTGCGCAATTTTTATACATTTTATGCATAAAATTGTTTTGTGAATTAATTTATTTTGATAAATTCGAGCAATACCTAATTTTAAGCAAGAAATTATTAATTTTTTATCAATTTAATGTCATATATTACTAAACTTAGTTTTTAAAAGCAATATTTACTTAATAACATTTTTCTGCAATAATTTTTGGTATTTTGACAGATTTGCACTGGAAATTTTGCTTACTATTTGTTTGGCTGTAGAAAATGCTTTACTAAAAAAAATATCAATTTTTAAGCGTTTATCATTAGTTTTATTGATTTTGCTTAATTTGAAGCATTAAACGTGAGATATTGGAACTTTAAATGCGTTTTTAAAGCGCAAAAATGTAATTTTTTGAGCATTTTTTTTTTTCATTTTTATTGATTTTTTATTAATTTTAATTATTAGATGTGCGATATTTGAACTATAAATGAGTAGAAAATTATATTTTAATTAAATCAGTTACTTTGTTATTAAATATGTCTTATTTATTCAAAATATTCTTTAAGCAATTTTTTTTAACATATTATGACAGTTAACGTATAAATTGTAATAGTTTTGACAGTTTAAAAATATGTTTATTTATATAGGAACATTTTCTGACTATTTAAGAACGTGTTATTGGTTTAGGAACGTTTTGAGACAGTTCAAAATCATGCAATTTGTCTAGGAACATTTTGGGTTAGTTTAAGAAAAAGTTATTAGTCTAGGAACATTTTAGGTCAGTTTACGTCTTGTTAGTGGCAGCTCTGACATGTCATTTGCTTAGGAACATTTTGGGTTAGTTCAAGAACATGTTATTAGTCTATATATTTTTTTTTACGCATTGTATGCTAATTAAGATAAAAACTACATCAAATAACAAAAAAAATTATTTCAGTAATTTGTCATGTTCTTAGATAATTAAAAAAAAAAACAGATAATGAGCAAAGTAGACTAAAGGAGAGTTTTCAGAACTGAATGTTTATTTTAAGTCAAACCAAGATCCGTGTTATTAAAGGTGTTTTCTAGAATTGTGCATATTACTCCTCAAAATTAGTTTAATTGGTTTTTGTTTTATTCAAAATTCGTTAAGAATTAGTTGCTAAAATAACAAATTTAGTATTCAAATTTTTCCAAAAAGTATTTTTAAATAGAAATTCAATTTTTTAATACTGTCAACCTTTGAAGCACTTATTAAAGCTTGTTCATAATTAGTTTCAACAATATTCATCGATTAGTTTTTGTTTTATTTAAAATTTAACAAATTAGTTGCTAAAATAACAAATTTAATTTCAAAATTTTTCAAAAAATATTTTAAATTAGAAATTTAATTTTTTGATACTGCCAATTTTTGAAACACTTAATGAAGCTTGTTTATTAATAATTTGAACAATATTTATCGATTAGTTTTTGTTTTATTTAAAATAACAAATTTTGTTTTATTTAAAATAACAAATTTAATTTTAAAAAAATTTCAAAAAATATTTTTAAATAGAAATTTAATTTTTTGATATTGTCAATTTTTGAAGCACTTAATGAAGCTTGTTCATAATTAGTTTGAATAACATTTATAGATTAGATTTTGGTTTATTTAAATTTTAACGAATTAGTTGCTAAAATAACAAAATAATTTTCAAATTTTTTCAAAAAATACTTTTAAATAGAAATTAAATTGATACTGTCAACCTTTAAAGCACTTATTGAAGCTTGTTCATAATTAGTTTGAACAACATTCATCGATTAGTTTTTGTTTTATTCAAAATTTATCGAATTTGTTGCTAAAATAACAAATTTAAGTTTCTAAATTTTTCAAAAAATATTTTTAAATAAAAATTAAATTTTTTGATACTGTCAGCCTTTTAAGCACTTATTGAAGCTTGTTTATAATTAGTTTGAACAATATGTATAGATTAGATTTTGGTTTATTTAAAATTTAACGAATTAGTTGCTAAAATAACAATTTTAATTATTAATTTTTTTCAAAAAATACTTTTAAATAGAAATTAAATTTTTTGATACTGTCAACCTTTGAAGCACTTATTGAGGCTTGTTTATAATTAGTTTGAACAACATTCATAGATTAGAATTTGTTTTATTTAAAATTTAACGAATTAGTTGCAAAAATAACAAATTTAATTTTCAAAATTCATCAAAAAAAAATTTTAAATTAAAATTTAATTTTTTGATACTGTCAACTTTCAAAACACTTAATGAAGCTTGTTTATAATTAGTTTAAACAACATTCATCGATTAGTTTTTGATTTATTCAAAATTTATCGAATTAGTTGCTAAAATAATAAATTTAATTTTCTAAATTTTTCAAAAAATATTTTTAAATAGAAATTTAATTTTTTAATACTGTCAACTTTTAAAACACTTATTGAAGCTTGTTCATAATTAGTTTGAACAATATTCATCGATTAGTTTTTGTTTTATTCAAAATTTAACAAATTAGTTGCTAAAATAACAAATTTAATTTTCAAAATTCTTCAAAAAATATTTTTAAATTGAAATTAAATTTTTTGATACTGTCAAATTTTAAAACACTTAATGAGGCTTGTTCATAATTAGTTTAAACAATATTCATCGATTAGTTTTTGTTTTATTCAAAATTTAACAAATTAGTTGCAAAAATAACAAATTTCAATTTCAAAATTAAATATAATATATTTTTAAATAAAAATTTTACTGTAAGATACTGTCAATCTTTAAAGTAATAACTAGCAGGAATTTTGAGATGCGGTTTAAAATTTTGAATTTAGCATACTTGAATTTGTTAGAAAATTAGTAGAAAATATTTAAAAAAAAAATTTGTTTATAGAAATTCTGACTAATTTGAACATAATGACAATTTTATTGGTTAAATTGAATTTCTGTAATAACCAGCAGGAATTTTAGAATGCAGTTTAAAAATTTAGGTTTAACTTACTTAAATTTATTAAAAAAATTGTAGAAATTATTTGGAAAAAATGTATCATAGATTTTTTTATTAAATTAAAAATGTTGACAACTTTGTTGGTTAAATTAAAATTCTATAGTAACCAGCAGGAATTTTGAGATGCAATTAAAAAATTTAGATTCAGCATATTTTAATTTATTAAAAATTTTGTAGAAAATATTTTATTTAAATTAGATTGGCGCGAGAAGCGGGGAAATCAGTTCCTCGTCGGCAGCGAAGCGATGCGGCTGCATAAAATAACAGTTACAACGGTTAGAAGTAATTGAACGATATAAACTAGATGAAAATAAACCTTAACTTAATAATATATGACATAAAACGCTCGATGTGGTGGTTGAGCATTTTTAGAGCAAGTTCTTATTAAAAATTAAGTTAAAGTAACTAGGCATAACAAATAACTCGTATTACTAAACATATTTATAACAAGAATGACGCTTATAAAACTTGATTTATAATAAAATTACAATATCTTTGACAGTTATTATGCAAAATCTCATAGTATTGATTTTAGATGATTTTATAGTTTTACATATATTATAATTTTACAGTTCTGGCATGAGTTAATGTTTGTTTCCATTATATCGTTAACAATTCACATAAAAATTTTGACAAATATTATGTCATATTTGACAGTTTGGCAGCTCCTATGTCAATAACAATTTTTAATAAAAAAATATTGATAATTTTGACAATTATTTTGACAGTTTCTTGACAATTTTGACACTTATTATGACGTACGTTTTGTCTTCAATGTGGTTTAAGTGCTAAACATTGTTAAGGGCCCCATAAAATGTCAACTGTACAAACGTAAAGGGTAATTTGCTTAAGAAAAACAGTTATACACTTTTTCAAAAAGTTAACAATTTTGTGCAATCTTCAAAATGTTACCTAAAAATATTTTTTGAAATTTTTTGTATTTTTTTTTAATGTTTTGGACCATAACTGATCGAATCTTTAATCAAACAGAAACGAATCGACTAAATTTGTTCAAATTTACCAGGAATAATCTGCAATAAGTACTTTTGTTGTAAAAAAAATTTCAAAATTCAATTCCATTGGAAAATATATTTTATGATTTTTTGAAAATTTTGATTTTATGTTTTGGGCCATAACTGATATGGATCCTTAATCAAACAAAAACGAATTGACTATATTAGTTCAAATTTGCTAGAAACAAACCACAATGTGTACTTTTGTTCTCAAAAAAAATTTTAGTTAACATTTTGTTAAATTTTTTTTTTTTAATTTTTTTTTTTAAATTTTGGTTTTATGTTTTACATCTACATCTACATCTACATCTACATCTACATCTACATCTACATCTACATCTACATCTACATCTACATCTACATCTACATCTACATCTACATCTACATCTACATCTACATCTACATCTACATCTACATCTACATCTACATCTACATCTACATCTACATCTACATCTACATCTACATCTACATCTACATCTACATCTACATCTACATCTACATCTACATCTACATCTACATCTACATCTACATCTACATCTACATCTACATCTACATCTACATCTACATCTACATCTACATCTACATCTACATCTACATCTACATCTACATCTACATCTACATCTACATCTACATCTACATCTACATCTACATCTACATCTACATCTACATCTACATCTACATCTACATCTACATCTACATCTACATCTACATCTACATCTACATCTACATCTACATCTACATCTACATCTACATCTACATCTACATCTACATCTACATCTACATCTACATCTACATCTACATCTACATTTACATCTACATCTACATCTACATCTACATCTACATCTACATCTACATCTACATCTAAATCTACATCTACATCTACATCTACATCTACATCTACATCTACATCTACATCTACATCTACATCTACATCTACATCTACATCTACATCTACATCTACATCTACATCTACATCTACATCCGGTAGTTTCAATAAATAAAATTTATAATTATTTATTTTACTATTTACAATTTTTATTAATTTATTAAGTATATCATATTACTTATTTATTTCCTACTAACTAAGATACATGTTTATAAATCCATGGAATATATTGAGGCACGTAAGTGTAAATAGCTGGCACACCATCCATACCGCAACCTTTCGGTCCTGTAGAAACAATCCCCGTCACTGACCAAACAGCAGTTCCATTGTGTAAGGACATTAAAGGTCCACCTGAATCACCCTTACATGTATCCTTCCCAGCTTCACCACCAGCACAAACCTGCCCTTTACTTATGTATCTTTGAAACAATCTTGCACATTCAGCAGTTGATTTTGGGGGAATTTTTAATTTCAGTTTGGTATTACTTTTTACACCTAAAAAATAATTATACAATATAAAACTACTTAAATTAAAAGCATTTAACTTACGGTTTTCTGTAAGCCCCCATCCAGCTACATAATAAAAATTATTAATTTGAGGCCTAACTGGTAAACATATGGGTCTAACAAAATCATTAAATTTGGCATCTTTGGCTAACCGTATAAGGGCTATATCATTATAGAAACTTCTTCCACTTTCTACTAACCAATTTGGATGTATTTCATACTTCTCAACTTCTATTAATTGTGGAGGATCTGTGCAATCTTCACCTCCAAACCCATTATCAATACAATCAGTTCTGTTATTTGTATCATATTCGCCCAAAAGCACGGCAGTCCTAAAATTTTAGTTTTTAATTTATTAAAGCTTGATATGATTTTTCACTTACGGTGGTCCTATTCGTGTTATACAATGCGCTGCTGTTAACAGATATCGTTTGCTGATTAGTGATGCCCCGCATCCGTTAATTAATTGGTTTTTTATTTTGTATTTAAGGATGGCCACCCATGGGAATTCATCGATTCCTGTTAATTCGCCTCCAAATATTTTATCGTAAGCTTGTGTTCCGCATTCATCTAATGGCGGCAAAGTTGATGGATATGGGAGTTCATTTGTGGTTTCATTCTGCTGCGTCATATTGGAAGAGGATTTTGATACAATAATTGGTTGAGTAATATTGATTTCTGGTAGTGGTTGTGGTAATAGTGGTTCATCTGTTGTTTCAGTTTCTGTTTCTGTAAAATTGTTGAAGTAGTAAGTAAGTAGTGAGGTAGTGGTTTTAATTATTTTTATTTTTGTTAAAGGTTGCTTACCAACTGCACATAGAGGCCATGTACTACGCAGAAAAGTCAAAACTATTAATTGTAAGTATACAAAACATTATTTCAACAATTGTGTCCTCAGCATTAATCTATATAAGACTGTAATTTATTGAAAATCCAAAATATTTCAAAAAATTTTAAAAAATATTTTTGAAATTTGAAATCAATTTTTGAGCAAAGTATTATGATGGATAATGTTTGAAGTTAATATTAACAAAATTTCAAAAACATTTTTTAACAATTGTGTCCTCAGCATTTAACTAATTAAGACTAATTTATGCAAATTATTTTAAAAAATTGTAAATAATATTTTTGATTTTTGAAATTTTATTTTGAGCAAAGTATCATGATGGGTAATGTTTAAAGTTAGTATTATTGAATAATCAAAACATTTTTTCAACAATTGTGTCCTCAGCATTAATCCACATAAAATTGTAGTTTATGTAAAACCAAAAATATATCAAAAAATTGTAAAAATAATTTTTGATTTTTAAAATTTAATTTTGAACAAAATATCATAATGTGTAATATTTGAAGTTAATATCACCAAAATTTCAAAACTATTTGTCAACAATTGTGTCCTCAGCATTAATCTACTTAAAACTGTAATTTATGGAAAATCCAAAATATTAAAAAAAAAATATAAAAAATGTTTTTGAATTTTGAAACTAATTTTTGAGTGAAGTATTATGATGTTTAATGTTTGAAGTTAGTTTTGTTGAAATTTAAAAACATTATTTCAACAATTGTGTCCTCAGCATTAATCTACTTGAAACTGTAATTTATGTAAAATCCAAACTATTTAAAAAAGTTGTAAAAAATATTTTTAATTTTGGAAATTTATTTTTGAACAAAGTATCATAATAAGTAATATTTGAAGTTAGTATTATCAAAATTTTAAAACATTATTACAGCAGTTGTGTCCTCAGCACTAATCTACTTAAAACTGTAATTTATTGAAAATCCAGAATATTTCAAAAAAATTTAAAAATAATTTTAGATTTTTGAAATTTATTTTTGGGCAAAGTATCGTAATGGACACTATTTGAAGTTAGTATAATAAAAATTTCAAAACATTTTTTCAACAATTGTGTCCTCAGCATTAATCTACTTAAAACTTTAGTTTATTAAAATTCCAAAATATTTCAAAAAAATTTAAAACAAATTTTTGATTTTTAAAATTTATTTTTGAGCAAAGTATCATAATGGGCAATATTTGAAATTACTATAATAAAAATTTTAAAACATTTTTTCAACAATTGTGTCTTCAGCATTAATCTACTCAAGACTAGGATTTATGTAAAATCCAAAATATTTCAAAAAATTGTAAAAATCTTTTTGATTTTTGAAATTTATTTTGAGTAAAGTATCATGATGGGCAATGTTTAAAGTTAGTATAATCAAAATTTCAAATTATTATTTCAAAAATTGTGTCCTCAGCTTTAATCTACTTAAGACTGTAATTTATTGAAAATCCAAAATGTTTCAAAAAATTGTAAAAAATATTTTTGATTTTTGAAATTTATTTTTGAATTAAGTATCATGATGGGTAATGTTTGAAGTTAGTATCATCAAAATTTCAGAACATTTTTTTAACAATTGTGTCCTCAGCATTAATCTACTTTAGACTGTAATTTATGTAAATTTCAAAATATTTCAAAAAATTGTAAAAATTATTTTTGATTTTTGAAATTTATTTTTGAGCAGTGTATCATGATGGGTAATAGTTGATGTTATTATTTTAAAAATTTCAATACAATTTTTCAGCAATTGTGTCCTCAGCATTAATCTATTTAAGACTGAAATTTATGTAAATTCCAAAATATTTCAAAAAATTGTAAAAAATATTTTAGATTTTTAAAATTTTTTTTGAGTAAAGTATCATGATGAGTAATGTTTGAAGTTTGTATTATAAAAGTTTCAAAACATTTTTTCAGCAATTGTGTCCTTAGCATTAATCTACTTAAGACTGTGATTTATGTAAAATCTAAAATATTTCAAAAAATTGTAAAAAATATTTTTGATTTTTAAAATTTATTTTTGGGCAAAGTATCATGATGAGAAATATTTAAAGTTAGTATTGTAAAAATTTCTAAAAATTATTTCAATAATTGTGTCCTCAGCATTAATCTACATAAATCTGTTATTTATGGAAAATCCAAAATATTTCAAAAAATTGTAAAAAATATTTTTGATTTTTGAAATTTATTTTTGAGCAAAACATCATGATGGGTAAAGTTTTAAGTTAGTATTCTTAAATTTCAAAACATTTTTTCAACATTTGTGTTCTCAGCATTAATCTACCTAAGACTCTAATTTATGAAAAATCAAAACTATTTCAAAAAAATTAAAAAAATATTTTTAATTTTTAAAATTTAGTTTTCAGCAAAGTATCATGATCAGTAATGTTTGAAGTTAGTATTAATAAAATTTCAAAAGATTATTTCAACAATTGTGTCCTCAGCATTAATCTATTTAAGACTGTAATTTATGCAAAATCCAAATTATTTCAAAAAATTGTAAAAATAAGTTTTGATTTTTGGAATTTATTTTTGAGCAAAGTATTATGATAGGTAATGTTTGAAGTTAATATCATCAAAATTTCAAAATATTATTTCAACAATTGTGTCCTCAGCATTAATCTATTTAAGACTGTAATTTATGGAAAATCCAAAATATTTCAAAAAATTTAAAAAATATTTTTAATTTTTAAATATTTTTTTTGAGCAAAGTATCATGATAGGTAATGTTTGAAGTTAGTTTTGTCAAAATTTCAAAACATTATTTTAACAATTGTGTTCTCAGCATTAATCTACTTAAAACTGTAATTTATGTAAAAACCAAAATATTTCAAAAAAATGTAAAAAATATTTTTGAAATTTGAAATTATATTTTGAGCAAAGTATCATGATGGGTAATGTTTGAAATTAATATTAACAAAATTTGAAAAAAATATCTAAACAATTGTGTCCTCAGCATTAATCTACTTAAGACTGTAATTTATGTAAAATCCAAAGTATTTCAAAAAATTGTAAAAAATATTTTTAATTTTTGAAATTTATTTTGACTAAAGTATCATGATGGGTAATGTTTAAAGTTACTATAATTAAAAACTTAAATTATTATTTCAAAAATTGTGTCTTCAGCTTTAATCTACTTAAGACTGTAATTTATTAAAAATCCAAAATATTTCAAAAAATTGTAAAAAATATTTTTGATTTTTGAAATTTATTTTTGGACAAAGTGTCATAATGAGCAATATTTGAAGTTAATTTAATAAAAATTTCAAAACATTTTTTCAACAATTGTGCCCCAGCATTATTCAACCTAAGATAGTAATTTATGAAAAATCCAAAATAATTCAAAAAATTTAAAATTATATTTCTGATTTTTGAAATTTATTTTTGAGCAAAGTATCATGATGGGTAATGTTTGAAGTTAGTTTTATTAATATTTTAAAACATTATTTCAACAGTTGTGTCCTCAGCATTAATCTACTTCAGACTGTAATTTATGAAAAATCCAAAATATTTCAAAAAATTTTAAAAATTATTTTTGATTTTTGAAATTTACTTTTGGACAATATATCATAATGAGTAATGATTGAAGTTAGTATTAATAAATTTTCAAAAAAATATTTCAACAATTGTGTCCTCAGCATTGATCTATTTAAGACTGCAATTTATGTAAAATTCAAAATATTTCAAAAAATTGTAAAAAATATTTTTGATTTTTGAAATTTATTTTTGAGCAAAGTATCATGATTTATAACGTTTGAAGTTAGTATCATCAAAATTTCAAAACATTTTGTCAACAATTGTGTCCTCAGCATTAATCTACTTAAGACTGCAATTTATGTAAAATCCAAAATATTTAAAAAAAATGTAAAAAATATTTTTGATTTTTGAAATTTATTTTGAGCAAAATATCATAATGTGTAATGTTTGAAGTTAGTATCATCAAAATTTCAAAACATTTTGTCAACATTTGTGTCCTCAGCATTAATCTACTTAAAACTGTAATTTATGGAAAATCCAAAATATTAAAAAAAAAAATGTAAAAAATGTTTTTGAATTTTGAAACTAATTTTTGAGTGAAGTATTATGATGTGTAATGTTTAAAGTTAATATTATCAAAATTTCAAAACATTATTTCAACAATTGTGTCTTCAGCATCAATCTACTTAAGACTGTAATTTATGTAAAATCCAAAACATTTCAAAAAATTGTAAAAAATATTTATGATTTTTGAAATTTGTTTTTGAGTAAAGCATTATGATGGGTTTTGTTTGAAGTTGGTATTGTAAAAATTTCAAAACATTATTTAAACAATTGTGTCCTCAGCAATAATATATAATTTTCTTTGTTAACTTGTCCTTGATTTTATAAACACTCTTATATGTTTATTTATGGGTCATCAATCGTGATCTTTCAATTTGATTTTTTATTAACTAATTGCGATAAACAAATATTTGCATATCTCGCCTTGTTTATTATTATAATTATTGTAAAATGAATGAATTTATATCAAGCTATTGTAGCAATAGCAAATTTGTCATCCAATTCAACAAAATAATTTAATTCCTATGAATCATTACTGGATTTGCATTCCTTTTAAAAGCAACATACGTAATAGATAAGCAAATTTTTTAATTAAATATAACCTTAACTTTCCAAGTAAAATTACCTTTCATATTCATAACTCTGGGACACCAAACTTTTTCAATAAGATTATCGAAACCGCATCGCGAAGCTCTAATAAATTCCAACTTTTCTTCAGCAATGGGTCTCACCTTGAACAGTCTCAAGAGTGAAGGACATTCCGTGATCCTCACGCACTCTATAGAACCCACTTTTAATTTATCAGCTGCGACATCATCACATACCACCACTAAAAACAACAAAACTAACAAGTTGTACATTCCGCACATTGTTTGATTGAAATTAATGCAACTCACATGAAGCGTGCACGACTACTACTGCTGATATTAACCGGAGCAACATGATGATCGCCAACGGAAAGTAGAAGAAGCAATCGTTCGTACCGCAACATTTAAAATGCGGATTGGATCATCACATTTTGTAATTGCAACTATTAAAAAACCCGTTAATGTAAATAATGAAAAGCTTAATGAGTCATCAGTGTGAACACAATGTAATTTATTAATTTGCATAAGGAAATACCAACAATTAAAGTTAATTTTTTATTTTTATTTTGCATTTTGCGTTAATTAAAAAACATTTTTTTGTTTGATCTAATTCATATGCATTTGGAGAATCCCATTTGTAGATTGCCGATAAATTAATATTATGTAAATTTAATGCGATTAATATTTATGAACTAGAACCTTGTGCGGATTTTTAATTATTAAATTATCTTTTAAACCCAGTTTAGATTCATTTTAATTGATCATATTTTACTGCAGCATAGTAAACAACTTGCACGAAGTGATTCTCAATCTCAATCTCAGAATAATGAATGAATGTACAGAAAACTTTAAAATGGGGAGCAGACTGAATTATCAAATTTTGTGATTGCAAACCCGTAACTTTGTTATTATTATAAGTAAGATTGGGAAGTTCTATTACTATTTTTATAATTAATTTATTTAGTTAGTTAATTTTCTAGTGAATTGGTGGATTGATTATAATTCTATATATTTATAATGTATAACCTTGAACACGCTCAATATAATTAAATAATCTGAGACTTTTAAATTATAAAATTCTTAAGAAATTTAGTAACCGGAAAGATAGGTAGACACGAATTGAGACTACATGTGAGTGGAAACTTTTTTAGGTATTTGGGATTTACCTTAAGAGGTGATTTATTTATTTTTCTGTTAATTGGAAATTGTTTGTGAACAAATTAGTTTTTGCTAATTTTAAGATCAATTTTACCAGGGCCGGATTTATTTTTTTTACCATTTTTCAAGACAATTTTGGTATTTTTGATAGGAGGAGGTTGCGGTTTGAACCAAATTGTTTAGAATACAACAGACATTAACAGTATCAAAATATTCCAATGGCGTCAACAAATTTTTTTACTTTAAACTCAAAATTTGTATTTTTTCAAAAATGCAAAATAAAGCAAGTACCTCCAATATTCATTTTACGACAAAAATTAATAGAAAACAATCAAAAGCTTGCATTTTTTTGCAAAGACTAGGCTCAACACATTTTGGAGTTGGGTCTTTAATTTTGAGCAGCGGCGTGCCAAAAATGGCACTTTTTGAGAGTGCGCCACTGGTCAACTCGGTTACAAAAAAAACTGAATCTTATCTTGATTGAAAGATCTATTCTTTGTCTACAAAATATTTTAAGTAATTTTTTCTTCTATTAATACAAATAAACCAATGACGGTTCGTCAAAGTTGCAAAAAAGGCAATTTTTGGCAAAAAGTAGTGTCGCGCCAAACTTATCTCCTCCTACATTTTTTTAGATAAACAATTGGGCATGGTCTTATTCGAAAGAGAGAAAAATTGCGCAAAAACTCTAGGCAACAGTTTTTTTTGATTTGTTGCTTTACGCCCGATTTTGGGCCTGCCAAACTTGACCAACTTTTTTAGATAAAAAACAAATGAAAGATTTTTTTTTTTAAATTTTAAAAATGTTTTATATATTGACAAAAGAAAATCATTGTTTAAACCACAATCCAAACAATTGGCATTAGTTAGCGCTGTATTTATAGCACAATAAATACAATCGAATTGAAATATTACTTTCATAAAGATTTGCTAAAATTAGAAGCTTTGCCGACCACAATTTAAACAATCGGCATCATTTGGCGCTGTATTTATAGCGCAATAAATACATTTGAATTGAAATTAGAATTTATAAAGACGATAAATGCTTCCTAAAATCAGCAACTTTATTTTAAATTCGATGCTGACCACAACCTAAATAATCGGCATTATTTGGCGCTATATTCATCGCTTTTTTTTTCAAGACCAGTAATCATCTGTTTAAAACATATTAAATAAAATTTATAAAGAATAAAACATTTTAATTTCATTAATAATCATGAATTTTTTTGAGTTATTTTGAGAAAAGTCATTTTTAGGGCCAACTCAATAATATCAAGGTTATGCAAAATGGGACGTATGAATTTTTATAAATTTTACGCAACTGATACTAATAATGGTAAGGTACATTAATACTAAATTGCATCTATATCCAATAAACCTTTTAGAAGTTATGATGTTTTTGATTATGTCCTTAAAGATTTAATTAGTTAAGTCAACTCAATAATATTGAGGTTATACAAAATTGGGCGTATGGATTTTTATAAATTTTATGCAATTGATACTAATAATGCTGAGGTATATTGGTACCAAATTGCATCAATTTCCAATAAACCGTTTAGCAGTTATGATGTTTTGGATTATGTTCTTAAAGATTTAATTGGTTATATCAACTCAATAATATTGAGGTTATGCAAAATTGGTCGTATAGTTTTTTATAAATTTTACATAGCTGGTACTAATAATGCTGAGGTACATTAGTACTAAACTGCATCAATTTCCAATAAACCGTTTAGAAGTTATGATGTTTTTGATTATATCCTTGAAGATTTAATTGGTTAGGTCAACACAATATTATTGAGGTTATGCAAAATTGTGGCTACGGATTTTTATAAATTTTACGCAGTTGATACTACTAATGTTGAAGTATATTGGTACTAAATTTACAATTTACAATAAGCAGTTTAGAAATAATAATGTTTTATATTATCTCTTAGAAGTTTGATTTGGTTGACTAAACTTAATTAATTTGAGGTTATGCAAAACTGGGCGTATAGATTTTTATACCTTATACAAAACTGATACTAATAATGCTAAGGTATATTGATACCAAATTGCATCAATTTCTAATAAATAGTTTAGAAGTTATGATGTTTTTGATTATGTCCTTAAAGATTTAATTGGTTAGGTCAACTCAATAATATTGAGGTTATGCAAAATTAATAGTATAGATTTTTATAAATTTTACGCAATTTATACTGATATAGCTGAAGTATATTGGTACTAAATTGTATTAATTTTTAATTAACCGTTTAAGAGTTATTATTTCTTTAGTTGTCTAATTGGAGGTTTGATTTGGTTAGGGCAACTCAATAATATTAAGGTTTTGCAAAATTGGGCTGATGGATTTTTATAAATTTTATGCAATTGATACTACTAATGTTGAGGTATATTGGTACCAAATTGCATCAATTTCCAATAAACCGTTTAGAAGTTATGATGTTTTTGATTATGTTCTTGAAGATTTAATTGGTTAGGTCAACTCAAAAATATTAAGATTATGCAAAATTTTTAAAATTTTAGAATATTTTTTCAGCTTTAAAAGGTTCTTTGCAATGTTGACACCTGTCAACTGTCCTTCTATCTTTTGTGTTTTTCCTTCTCTCGCAATTTTAGCAATTCTGTTGTCGTGCATTCTGTTTATGTGTTGGTTTTATTCTCGCCGTCTCTGCCTTGTTCATCTTACTATGTCTTGTATCCGCACATTTGCTTTATTTTTTGGTTGGGTATTCTGTTAAGTAGTGTGTGTCCCGTGATACTTCAGAGCGTTTTTATCTTTCCCGTTCGGGTTATGCTTTTAGTTCTGCTGGTGTCTGCCCTGGTTTCTGCTGCATACATACTGAACAGTATTCTCCTCTTTGAGTCCGACAGTCCTTTGATGATAGGCATTAACTTGATTGTTGTCTTGTCCGTGTGTACCAGATCCCCAAATGCTTTTTTTTATTTCTTAGTCATGATCTCAGTTTTGCGCACCTTTGTTTTTTCTTTTGCTATTTCTAGCCCTAATTTTCAATTTTATTTTTTACTTCTTCTAGTGCCAAGTTTGATTTTGTCAGTGACTTCCTTTTTGTTTTTGAGCGTGGTGATAATCCCTGCAGATTATTGTTGTTCCTTGGAGCATCCATAACAATATTAACAAGTCAATAGTTTGGATTGGAGTGACCCACCCTTCCTTCCAAGTGTTACTTATCAAAAAGTTGATTCACAAAACCTTCTCTTGTGATTAAGTAACTTTTGATGTTTGCAGAGAAGCCAAATCTTTTGATAACCAACACTTGGGCAGGTGGGTGGGTAAAAATTACTGGCTTAAGACCATGTTTTGAAGTGACCCACCCACCCACCCTACTGTTCATTATCTAAAAATTTGTCTCACTTTTGCCTCTGACATAGATGCTTCCAACACTAGCAGTAGGAGAAACTCGAATTTCTGCATCTCCAACATTTGGACGGGTGGGTGGGCACTCTATACAATATACTGACTGAAAACATTGTTAGGGAGTGGTCCACCCACCCACCCAAGTGTTGATCATCCGGAAGTATGTATCTACATCGCCTCCTATAACATAGAGGCTTCCAACACAGACAGTGGGAGAAACTCCAATTTCTGGATTACCAACACTTGGGGTGGTGGGTGGGCACTCCAGTGCAAACTACTGGCTGGTAACTATGTTATGGTGTGGCTTACCCACCAAATTGTTTAGAATACAACAGACATTAACAGTATCAAAATATTCCAATGGCGTCAACACATTTTTTTACTTTAAACTCAAAATTTGTATTTTTTCAAAAATGCAAAATAAAGCAATATTCAATTTACGACAAAAATTAATAGAAAACAATCAAAAGCTTGCATTTTTTTGCAGAGACTAGGCTGAACAGATTTTGGAGTTGAGTCTTTAATTTTGAGCAGCGGCTTGCCAAAAATGGCACTTTTTGAGAGTGCGCCACTGGTCAACTTGGCCACAAACAAAAATTGAGTTTTATCTTGATTGAAAGATCTATTCATTGTCTACAAATTATTTTTAGTAATTTTTTTTTTATCTGTACAAATAAACCAGTAACGGTTCATCAAAGTTGCAAAAAACGCGATTTTTGGCAAAAAGTAGTGTCGCGCCAAACCTATCTCCTCTTACATTTTTTTAGATAAATAATCGGGCATGGTCTCATTCAAAAGAGAGAAAAATTGCGCAAAAACTCTGGGAAACAGTTTTTTTTAATTATAGCTTTAAACCTGATTTATGGCATTCCAAACTTAACCAATTTTTTTTAAATCTTATTATAATATATGTTTATGCTGAGGTCACAATTCTGAAAATAATTTCTCAAAATTTGCACCAATTATAGTTTAAATGTTGCCCAATAATGTACTAACCTCAAAATAATATTTAAAAAATTGTAAATATTTTTTATGATTTTTTGAAGTTTTAGAATTTTTTTTAAATCCTATTTCAATAGATGATTATGCTGAGGTCACAATTCTGAAAATAATTTCTTCAAATTTGCACCAATTATTGTCTAAATGTTGCCCAATAATGTACTAACCTCAAAATAACATATAAAAAATTGTAAATCTTTTTTATGATTTTTTGTAAAATTTAGATTTTTTCTAAAATCTTATTAGAATATATGTTTATGCTGAGGTCACAATTCTGAAATAAATTTCTTAAAATTTGTACTAATTATAGTCTAAATGTTGCTCAATAATGTACTAACCTCAAAATAATATTTAAAAAATTGTAAATATTTTTATGATTTTTTTTTAAGTTTTAGATTTTTTCTAAAATCTTATTAGAATATATGTTTATGCTGAGGTCACAATTCTGAAAATAATTTCTCAAAATTTGCACCAATTCTAGTTTAAATGTTGCCCAATAATGTACTAACCTCAAAATAATATTTAAAAAATTGTAAATATTTTTTATGATTTTTATTAATTTTAGAATTTTTGCGAGATTGTATTAAAGCCTTTGTTTATGTTGAGATCACAACTTGGCAAATAATTTATCAAAATTTGCACCAATTATAGTCCAAACATTGCCCAATAATGTACTGACGTCAAAATAACGTATAAAAAATTATAAATATTTTTTATGATTTTTTGCAAATTTTAGAATTTTACCAAAATATGTTTATGCTGAGGTTACAATTCTAAAAGCAATTGTTTAAAATTTGCACCAATTATAGTCCAAATGTTGCCCAATAATGTACTAACCTCAAAATTAAATTGTAAATATTTTTTATGATTTTTTGAAATTTTTAGATTTTTTTTAAAACTATTAGAACGTACGTTTACGCTGAGGTCACAATTCTGAAAATAATGTTTCAAAACTTGCACCAATTTTAGTCTTAACATTGCCAAATAATGTGCTTACTTCAAAATAACATATAAAAAATTATAAATATTTTTTATGATTTTTTGCAAAATTTAGAATTTCTTCAAAATCCTGTTAGAACGTATTTTTATGCTAAATTGCATTGCACCAATTATAGTCCAAATATTGCCCAATAATGTACTAACTTTAAAATTAAATTTAAAAAATTGTAAATATTTTTTATAATTTGTTGCACATTTTAGAATTTTTCCAAAATCCTATTCGAACATTTGTGTACGCAGAAGTCACAATTCTAAAAATAATTTTTCAAAACTTCTACCAACTATAGTCCAAATGTTGTTCAATAATGTACTAACCTCAAAATTAAATTTAAAAAATTGTAAATATTTTTTATTATTTTTTGAAATATTTAGAATTTTTATAAAATTTTATTAGAACGTATGTTTATACTGAGGTTACAATTCTGAAAGTAATTTTTTAAAATTTGCACCAATTATAGTTCAAATGTTAACCAATAATGTACTAACCTCAAAATTAAGTTTAAAAAATTGTAAATAGTTTTTATGATTTTTGCAAATTTTAGAATTTTTCCACAATTCTATTAGAACGTACGTTTGCGCTGAGGTCACAATTCTGAAAATAATTTTTTTAAATTTGCACCAATTTTAGTCTAAACATTGCCCAATAATGTATTAACTTCAAAATAACATATAAAATTTTTTAAATATTTTTTATGATTTTTTGCAAATTTTAGAATTCTTCAAAATCCTGTTAGAACGTATTTTTATGCTGAGGTCACAATTCTAAAAGTAATTTTTTAAAATTTGCACCAATTGTAGTCCAAATGTTGCCCAATAATGTACTAAACTTAAAATAATTTTTTATAATTTTTTGCACATTTTAGAATTTGTCCAAAATCCTATTAGAACATTTGTGTACGCAGAGGTCACAATTCTAAAAATAATTTTTCAAAATTTCCACCAACTATAGTCCAAATATTTCTCAAATATTTTTTATTATTTTTTGAAATTTTTAGAATTTTTATAAAATTTTATTAGAACGTATGTTTATGATGAGGTTACAATTCTGATTTTTTTTTTAAATTTGCACTTATTATAGTTCAAATGTTAACCTCAAAATTAAGTTTAAAAAATTGTTAATAGTTTTTATGATTTCTGCAAATTTTAGAATTTTTACACAATTCTATTACGCTGAGGTCACAATTCTGAAAATAATTTTTCAAAATTTACACCAATTTTAGTCTAAACATTGCCCAATAATGTACTAACCTCAAAATAACATATAAAAAATTATAAATATTTTTTATAATTTTTTGCAAATTTTAGAATTTCTTCAAAATCCTGTTAGAACGTATTTTTATGCTGAGGTCACAATTCTGAAAGTAATTTTTCAAAATTTGCACCAATTATAGTCCAAATGGTGCCCAGTAATGTACTAACCTCAAAATTAAATTTAAAAAATTGTAAATATTTTTCTAAAAAAAAATGTTTGCAAAAATCTCATGTTTGGATGTTGGGAAGATGGATGGATAGATGTCTTCAACTTAATTTTGTAAGTGCTAGCTTTGATAATTGGGTGGCTTTATTAAAGACAGAAATTTGGTATCTAGAAGCAGCGGTTTTGACGTTGGAATTTTGGATTTGGTTTGAAATAGTGCTACTAATTTGAGTGTAACTTAAACTGACATAGTTTGTAGCAAATCATAGATGAAATATGAAAAAGACAAGTGTTGCATTTCTCCAGTTGTTAATTTCTTGGTCAAACACGTTATTTGTTTGCGTTTTTATATGGCCTGACAACTTTGGTTGAATGGAGTTTTAGTTTTTTATATGATAGTATTCAGTTGTCGGCGGCAAAAGAGTATATTTCTAGACATGGCAAAGTCGGGAACCAGACAGTGGTTTGCAAACGTTGGTATTGTGCTTGTCCGTGGTTGTAGCGGAGAGTGCGACAGGTCGTGATTATTTTGAAGCTAGAAGTTTATTTTGAACGGGATTCTAGAAAAATCAAAACTTGAAAACGGTAAGCAATAGAGACACCTCCTTTGACGTAGAAACTTTTAACGTTTGCAGATAAGAGAAACTTGCAATTTCTTGATAATCAACACTGGGGTGGGTGGGCGAGAATTCAAGCTAAAACTATTTGTTTGTACTTGTGTTTTGGAGTAACCCACCCACCCGCCCAAGCGTCCGTCATCAAGGGATTGAGTGTCACCATCATCTCCTCTGATATAGACTTTTTTTTTAACGCTTGCAGAGAAGAGCAATTTTGAATTTTTTGATAACTAACACTTGGGTTGGCGGTTGGGAACTCTAGTTTAAACTATCTGTCTGTGCTTATGTTCTGGAGTGACCCACCCACCCGCCCAAGCGTCCGTCATTAAGCAATTGAATGTCACCATCATCTTCTTTCATAAAAAAACTTTTAACGCTTGCAGAAAAGAGCAATTTTTAATTTCATGATAACTAACACTTGTTTGTACTTATATTTTGGAGTGACCCACCCACCCGCCCAAGTGTCCGTTGTAAAGGGATTTCAATCACCATCACCTCTTTTGACGTAGAAACTTTTTGCGATTGCAGATAAAAGAAATTTTCAATTTTTTTATAACAAACACTTGGGTGGGTGGGCGGGAACTACAGTTTAAACAAGTTGTTCGTATTTATATTTTGAAGTGACCCAACCACCCGACCAATCGTCCGTTAGCAAGGAATTGAATGTCACCATCATCTCCTTTGTTATAGAAACTTTTAACGTTTGCAGAGAAGAACAACTTTCAATTTCTTGACAACAAACACTTGACTGGGTGGGCGGTAACTCCAAATTAAACTATCTGACCGTACTTAAGTTTTGGAGTAACCCACCCGCCCACCCTAGCGTCCGTTATCAAGGGATTGAATGTCACATCATTTCTTCTGATATAGAAATTTTCAACGCTTGCAGAGAAGAGCAACTTTCAATATTGATAATTAACACTTGTCTGGGTGGGCGGTAACTCCAAAACAAAATAACAAGTCAATAGTTTTGATTAGAATGACCCACCTACCTACCCAAGTGTAAGTTATAGAAAAGTTGAATCACGACCTTTTCTTGTGATTAAGTATTTTTTGACGTTTACAGAGAGGCCAAACATGCAATTTTTTTATGACGTACAGTTGGGTGGGTCGGGTGGGCTACTTCAAAACAAAATAGCAAGTCAATAATTTTGATTAGAGTGACCCACTTACCCACTCAAGTGTAAGTTATCAAAGAGTTGGATCACGACCTTCTCTTGTGATTAAGTATCTTCTGAATTTTGCAGTGAGGCCAAACATGCAATCTTTTGATGACAAACAGTTGGGTGGGTGGGTGGGTCACTACAGAAGAAAATATCAAGTCAATAGTTTAGATTGGAGTGACTCACCCACCCACCCAAATGTTAATTATCAAAAAGTTAGATCACAACCTTCTCTTGTGATTAAGTATTTTTTGACGTTCGTAGAGAGGCCAAACATGCAATCTCATGATGACGAACAGTTGGGTTTGGATTGGAATGACCCACCTACCCACCCAAATGTTAGTTATCAAAAAGTTGGATCACGACCTTTTCTTGTGATTAAGTATTTTCTGACGTTAGTAGAGAGGCCAAACATGCAATCTCTTGATGACGAACAGTTGGGTGGGTGGGTGGGTCACTCCATAACAAAATATCAAGTCAATAGTTTGGATTGGAGTGACCCACCCACCGACCCAAGTGTTAGTTATCAAAAAGTTGGATCACAACCTTCTCTTGTGATTAAGTATCATCTGACGTTTGTAGTAAGGCCAAACATGCAATCTCTTGATGACAAACAGTTGGGTGGGTGGGTGGGTCACTACAGAACAAAATATCAAGTCATTAGTTTGGATTGGAATGACCTACCCACCCACCCAAGTGTTAGTTATCAAAAAATTGGATCACAACCTTCTCTTGTGGTTAAGTATCTTCTGACGTTTGCAAAGAGGCCAAACATGCAATCTTTTGATGACGACCATTTTGTAAGAGTTCTAGTTTTTGCATTATTAGTTGTTGGTTTGTAGCACATTTTATTGAGCTTTTTCTAAACATAATTACTAATTTCATTTTGTAGCATAATTAATGATGGTTTCTTTAAAAAATAGTATAGGAAGAGTGGAAAGTAGAAGATTTGAATAAAGTTAGTAATGATTCTTTTTAAAATAACTGCAAACTTTAGTTTGTTGCACAATTCATGATGATTCCTCTTAAAATCACGGCAAACTTTAATATATAGCACAATTTAATGTCATTCCTTTTATAATAGTTACTAACTTCATTTTGTAGCATAATTCATGATGATTCCCCTTTAAATTAACAACTGCAAACTTCAGTTTGTAACAAAACTCATTGTCATTCCTCTTATAATAGTTACTAACTTCAGTTTGTAGCACAGTTCATTGTGCTTCCCCTTAAAATAACTACTAACTTCATTTTGTAGCACAATTCATGATAATTCCGCTTTAAATTAACAACTGCAAACTTCAGTTTGTAACAAAACTCATTGTCATTCCCCTTATAATAGTTACTAACTTCAGTTTGTAGCACAGTTCATTGTGCTTCCCCTTAAAATAACTACTAACTTCATTTTGTAGCACAATTCATGATAATTCCTCTTAAATTAACTGCAAACTTCATTGTGTAGCACAATTCATTGTGTTTTGCGTTAAAATAATTACTAACTTCTGTTGTAGCATAATTTGATGATGATTTCTCTCAAAATAATTACAAATTTTATTTTGTAACACAATTTATAGTATTTTTCCTTAAAATAGTTATTAACTTTATTTTCTAGCACAAAAAACTAGTTTATCTCACTTCTAATCAATTTAAAACAGTAGATTTAACATAACCTTAATTTACTTGACATAATTAAACACAGTAAGAAGCACTGCGTTAGCTTAATAAATTTATTACTCTTGAACCATACATTGGATTTTAATGAAATTTATTGACAACTTACACCGATATTACTACAAAAAACAGTTACAATTATGATTAATTTGATACGGTAAATTTGACATAACCTCAATTTAATTGACATAATTAAATACAGTAAGAAGCGCCTTCAACTTCAACTTTCTCCGATTCTATAAAATTGAGCAAATCGATTTTGATAATTTTTACACAGTTGGTACTAGTAATTATTTAGTATATCATTACCAAATTTTATTAATTTTCAATGAACCGTTTAGAAGTTATGAATTATTTTGTTTCCTTAATAGTTTCTGCTGTTAATAAGAAGAGATCAATTATATTGAATTTGTATCAAACTGGTTTAATCGATTTTAATAATTTTTTCACAGTTGGTACTAGTAATAATTTAGTATATCATTACCAAATTTCATAAATTTCCAATGAACCATTAAGAAGTTAGAATTAAGTTTATTTCCTTAATAGTTTCTGCTGTTAATAAGAAGAGATCAATTATATTTAGTTTGTATCAAATTGGTCGAATCGATTTTAATAATTTTTACACAGTTGGTATTAGTAGTAATTTAGTATGTCATTACCAAATTTCATTAATTTTCAATGATCCGTTTAGAAGTTATGAATTGTTTTGTTGCCTTAATAGTTTATGATGTTAATAAGAAGAGATCATTTATATTGAGTTTGTATCAAATTGATCGAATCGATTTTTATAATTTTTACTTAATTGGTACTAGTAATAATTTAGTATATCATTACCAAATTTCATTAATTTCCAATGAACCGTTTAGAAGTTATAAATTATTTTGTTTCCTTAATAGTTTCTGCTGTTAATAAGAAGAGATCAATTATATTGAGTTTGTATCAAATTAGTCCAATCAATTTTAATAATTTTTACACAATTGGTTCTAATAATAATTTAGTATATCATTACCAAATTTCATTAATTTTCAATAAACCATTTAGAAGTTATGAATTATTTTGTTTCCTTATTAGTTTCTGCTGTTAATAAGAAGAGATCAATTATATTGAGTTTGTATCAAATTGGTCCAATCAATTTTAATAATTTTTACCCAATTGGTTCTAATAATAATTTAGTATATCATTAACAAATTTCATTAATTTTCAATGAACCATTTAGAAGTTATGAATAATTTTGTTTCCTTTTTAGTTTCTGCTGTTAATAAGAAGAGATCAATTATTTTGAGTTTGTATCAAATTGGTCAAATCGATTTTAATAACTTTTACACAGTTGGTACTAGTAATAATTTAGTATATTATTACTAAATTTTATAAATTTCCAATGAACCATTAGGAAGTTATAAAAAAGTTTATTTCCTTAATAGTTTCTGCTGTTAAAAAGAAGAGATCAATTATTTTGAGTTTGTATCAAATTGGTCGAATGGATTTTAATAATTTTTGCACAGTTGGTACTAGTAATAATTTAGTATATCATAACCAAATTTCATTAATTTTCAATGAACCGTTTAGAAGTTATGAATTATTTTGTTTCCTTAATAGTTTCTGCTGTTAATAAGAAGAGATCAATTATTTTGAGTTTGTATCAATTTGGTCAAATCGATTTTGATAATTTTTACACAATTGGTACTAGTAATAATTAAGTATATCATTACCAAATTTCATTAATTTTCAATGAACCATTCAGAAGTTATTGAATAGTTTATTTTCTTAATAGTTTCTGCTGTTAATAAGATAAGTACGATTATATTGAGATTGTATCAAATTAAATTTGTTCATTTTTACACAGTTGGTACTAAATGTTTTAAAAAGTAAATTATCTAAAAATTTTTTAATGTTTAGACCACATTTTGGTATTTATAAACTTTATCACAATACGAAGAATTAATACTTGTTGACTTTTAATCATTATCATTTCACAGAAAGCACACAATTATCAATTTTTTAGAAATTCTGTCGAATCACCACATCATTCTAAATATTTGTTTTAAATAGATCATAGTTCAATTGCAACATTTTGCTTGAGTAAACGTTTATTATTTAATAATAAATTTAATTTAATAATTTAATTCACATATTAAAATAAAGTGATACATTAAAATCTACTCCTCATCTTCAACGCTTTCTGCTTTTGATTCTTCAACTTCCTAATTATCGTTTTCTTAATCCAATCCAAATAATTAGACACTTCCACATAAACACCAGGCCAACCATCCTTTCCGCATCCAACTCCAAAACTGACAATTCCTTCAGCATACCAAACTCTATCAATTTCTGTCATTAATGGTCCACCGGAATCACCCGAACACGAATCTTTTCCTTGAACACCACCAGCACAAATCTGTTTATTCTTTTTGATGTTCACACCCATGGATTTGTATTTGTCTTGGCAATAATCGAAGGTTACTCTTGGTATGTCTACGTTTAATTTAATATCACTGCTATCATCTAAAGAAGATAATATGTTAATTTTGTTTAAATAAGATGATTAGTTATAATTATAACCAACCTGTTTCTGTTTTTCCCCATCCGGAAAGCCACAATACTCTTTCCTGAGTTGTTCTTTCTGGTAGGCAAATAGGCTGAATAAATTCTAAAACAAAATTAGTAAGAATAGTTAATATTATACAACTAGCACGTAATAATACTCATTTTACACGAGCATAAGTGTTGCTTATAGAATTTATACAAAAAGAATCAAATTATTTCTTAAATGATTTGTTTTAATGGCGTGCGTAATAATAATTTTTCGCACACAATATGCGTGTACAATGAAACGTATGAAATTAAATAGTAGGGTGTAGACAAAAATATATTACCTGTAAACTTCACCGTTCTTTTAAGTGGTATTATTGCTAAGTCATTGTAATGATCGTTGGATGATTTATTGTAACCCGAATGTGGGCAAGGCGTTCCTGTTTCTATGTAGACCGGAGGTGGAGCGCAATATACTTGCATCCCTTTACTGCAATCGATTGGATTCGTCAAGTCGTGGTCCCCTAACACAACTTCAAATCTGCAATAATAAAAAAAATAATTTGAGGAATATATATAGAATGTTGTGCAACTACCACGTAATGATAGCTATTTCCTACGAGTGTGAAAGTGTGCAAAATGAACTTTACGTGCAAGTTGTATACTATACTTTTTCTACGAGTACGATAAATTAAAAAAAAAATGCATAATGAAACGTAGAAAATTACATAATATTTTTTTGCAGCAATAACAGTTGCACAATGAACATATTACGGAGTAGAAGTATGGTTACATTAAAATACAAATTATTAAACTTAAATTATTGTATTTTACTTACATATTTCCTAGTGGTGATGTGATTTTTGTTGATACACAATGGGCCGCAGTGAGGACAAACTTATTGTGAATCAGGATGCCGGAACAGCCGACGTTTTTACTCCCGTGCTTATTTCGGTGGATTATTTTAACGAGCCATGGAAATTCACCTAATTCGGCTTCTTTTCCTCCATATATTCGGTTTGTTATCTTTCTATGATGCTGTACGCCGCAGTCGGTTGGCAGTGGATTATTGTCATCTTCAGAAGAAGGAAGTAATGCTTGTGGAGCTTCTAAAATGTTAAGAAAAATAGTTACATATGTGATAAGATTGATAAATGTTTGTAAACTTTTTTTTATTTATTTATTTTTTTTTATTTTTTTATTTATTTGTCAGCCAAAACATTGGTTTAAGCTGTCAAACAAAGTAAATAGCAAAAGTGACGTTTAGATGAACTTTTTTACGGTCGATAAGCATTTTTTTAATAATATTTGGTCTATTGTTCCTCTGAGCGCTGCTAAACGTGTATTTGTAAGAATTAATGTTGCCTTTTTACCATATTTTTGCAGTTTTTTTCGAGTTTGTGACCCTTAAAAACTAATTTACATCAAAATAGGTCAACTTTAGCGGTTAAAAAAATTCCTTTAGAGCTTTTGCGGCTTATAGACACCTTAAAATGGCAAAAAATTGTGATCGATTTAACTGTTCTGTTAAAAAGTGCAAAATTCTATTTATATAAAAGCAGAAACAGCAAAATCCGGCCTTGAAACATCAAAATAATGTCAGAAAACACCAAAATCTAGCTTAAACTGTTGAAAAATGTAATTATGTCAAAATATTATTGCAATAAATCACAAAATCCGGCAATAATCTGCAAAATTCTTTTTAAAGAATGTCAAATAGCAAAATCCGGCCTTAAAGTATCTAAATATTGTAGGAAATCATCAAAAAAATGATCAAAAAATGCAAAATTTTATTTATAAAAAGTCAAAAATAGTAAAATCCGGTCACAAAACAGCAAAACCTGGTCTTGAAATTGTCTAAAACCACCAAAATCTGGCCATAAACTTTTAAAAAGATGTAATTTTTTTTATAATATTCTAAAAATAGAAGAATCCTGCTTTGAAATATTAAAAATATTGTTAAAAATAACTAAAATTTGGCATAAACTGTTAAAAAGTGAAAAATCAAATCATAAACTTATATTAAAAAGCACCATAAACTCATAAAAAGTGAAAAAGTGTAACATTCTTAATAAAATCTCAAAAATCCAGCTAAAAATTATAAATAAAATTATTAAAAAATCAAAATCTGGCCATAAACTGTCAAAAAATGCCAAATTTTGTTCACAAAATGTTAAAAATTGCAAAATCTGGCTTTCTATTTTTTAAAATAGACGTATAGAGAGCCCTGTATGTTTGTAGAACCTTTGCGAATTCTTGCTTACAGATATCTAATGCGTTGGAAAATAAAACTGTGTTTCACTTGCTGACCAACACTCGAGTGGTTGAGTGGGTCACTTTAGATCATGATTACCATAAAATACTTTGAACTGGCTGCCCACCTACCCGCCCAATATTTATTTAAAAAAAAAATGAATTTCTCCTCTCTGCAAGTGTTAGGAGATATATGCAATCTCAAGTGTTGGTCATCTAAAAGTTGAATATTACTTTTTTCTTCTCATACTAAGGGACTTCTAAACCTGCAGAAAAAAAAATCAAATTTTTTATGACAAATACTTGAGCAAATGGGTAGGTACTACTTCTTCTTTTTCATCTTCTTCTTCTTCTTCTTTTTCTTCTTCTTTTTCTTCTTCTTTTTCTTCTTCTTTTTCTTCTTCTATTTCTTCTTCTATTTCTTCTTCTTTAACCTGATTTTGTCCACTCCTGAACATAGGCCTTTTCCATATGCTTTTGAGTCAAATTTTATTGGGCAGTCTGTATCCAATTCCTGCCAGTGTCTCTGTATGTTGTCCTTCCATCTCATTTGTGGGCGACCAAAGCTGCTCCTAGATACTCAAGGTCTCTACTGTAATATTGTCTTGGACCGTTTGATATTTTTTGTTACCACCCATTGCCATTTAAGATGTGCCATTTGTTCAATGACATCTGTGATTTCAGTTCTTCGCCTTATTTCCTCTTTTGGGATTTTATCTTGTAAGCTTCATTGCTCGTTGGCAGACTAAAAGTCTGTTTGCGTTGTTCCTTGTGATGGCCATAGTTTCTAGATCATATGCTTTTTTATAATTATAGCAATTTTTGGTTTTCGTAGGATGTATCCTAATTTTCCAAAAGCTTCCCATGTTGTTTGGTTGTTTTTTCCTAATTTGATGCTACGCCCCAAGTATATATACTCCTCGACTTTTTCTAGAGTGTGATTCTTGATAGTGATCATTCTGTTACTCGGATTCATGATTTTTGTTCATTTGCAGGCCCAAAGTTTGTAAAGCTTTGTCGAGTTTGCATAGCATTTCTTTCAGTTCTTCTAGGTCCTTACTAATGAGGATTATATCATCGGCAAACGATAGTTTTATTGAACAAATTTTCCAGCGCTAAAGTGCATAATTTTGGACGCTTTTTTTGGATGATGATCATTGTCCAATCTTCTTCCATTTTGACGTGTAGGGTTGCGTGTTTGTAAATGTATTTAAACAAATTTGTGTACTTTGAATCAATTTGGGCATTGTCCATTGATTGGAGTACTGCCCTTGTCATGGATGGAATCAAAGGCCTTCTGATAGTCCACAAATGCTATGTGGAGGTAGATATTGTACTTTGTACATTTCTCAATCAGAATGTGGTCGGACGTGTTGAAGTCTCGCCTGAAACCTGCTTGTTTGGCCGGTTGATAAATCATATTTTTGAGTTAGTCGATTTGTTATTATTTTGGTTAGTAACTTATAAAAGTTGGATAGTAGGCTGATTAGTCTGTAGTTTTCCAAATTTGTATTATCTTTTTTTTTTAAAGGAGAATTACCTTTGCGTTTTGCCATGAGTCAAGAATTTTGCCTTCTTCAAGGCATTTGTTCAAGAGTATCAGGGTTGTTTTTTCCAAGGCCTCTTCTTCAGTCTTCAGCATTTCACTAGGTAGGTACTACAGTTTAAATTAATTTCTGGTAATCCTGATCTGAAGTCACCCAGTCACCCACCCAAGTGTTGCCTATCAAATCCTTAAATATTATTTCCTCCTTTTTGGACAAAAAGATTTTCAATCTTTCAATTGATTCTTGACAAACTCTTGGGCGGGTAGAGGATACTTCAGTTCAAACTAGTCCATGGTAATCATAATCTGGAATGACCCACTTACTTAATAAACCGTTGGGCATTAAGAGATTGGGTATCACCTTTTTTTTTTCTCAGACTGAAAGACTTCTAACACTTACAGAAGAAAAATTTCAAATTCTATGATAACAAAAATTTGAGCAGGTGAGTAGTTATTCTAGTTCCCACCCTCCCGCCCAAGTGTTGGTCAACAAAAGATTTGATATAACTTCTTCCTTCTTGGATAATGAGTTTATTAACGCTTGCAAAGAAGAAAAACTTTTAATTCTTGATAACAAACTTTTAGGCAAGTGGACGGGCACTCTAATTTGCAGTATTTAATGGTAATTATAATCTACGTATTTGTCATTACAAGATTGAGTATCGTCTTTTCCAATTCTTTGGTATCAAACATTTGGGCAAATGAGTAGTTACTTTAGTTTAACTACTTGTTATAATTATAATGTAAACCCGCCCAAGTGTTGGTCATCAAAAGATTTGATATAACTTCCTCCTTCTTAGATAAAAAATTTGTTAACTCTAGCAAAAAGGAAAAACTACTAATTTGTTGATAACAAACTTTTGGGCAGGTAGATGGGTACTTCAATTTAAAGTACTCAATAATAATTTTAATCTGAAGTAACTGGGTGGGTTACTACTCACCTAAGTATTAGTTATTAAGAGATTGACTATCATTTCTTCTAATTCTTTCATACCAAACATTTGGGCGGGTGAATGTTACTCTAGTTTAAATTATTTGATGATAATTATAATCTGGAGTAACCCAACCACTCCCCCCCCCCCCCTTTGGTTGGTCAATAGAAAATTAAATATAACTTATTCCTTTTTGGACTGAAAGACTTTTAACGCTTGCAAAAAAAAGAAGCTTTCAATTTTTTGTTAACAAACTTTTGGGCTTGAAGATGGCATTCCAAATTATGGAATAGTTCAAACTACTCCTCATTCAAGTGTTGGGCATTAAGAAATTGGGTATCACCTCTTCCTCTGACTGAAAGATTTCTTCTTCACTTACTGAAAAAAAAATCACCAATTCTTTAATAACAAACATTTTGGCGGGTAAGTAGTTACTCCAGTAACAACTACTTGATGATAATTATAATCTTTAGTGACCCACCCACCCACCCAAATGTTGGTCATCAAAAGATTGAATATGACTTTCTCCTTTTTGGAAAAAGAGTAAAAAAGCCATTTTTTTGTTAACAAATTTTTGGGTGAGTAGGTGGGTACTTCTATTTAAACTATTTGATTGTACTTAAAATTTGAAGTAACCCACCCATTATCATCATCTTCAACTAACATTGAAACTTCTAACGCTTGCAAGAAGAGAAACGGTCAGTTTCTTGTTAACAATATTTTGAGCGGGTGGGTAGGTTTAATTTGAAAATGTGATGATACAGGTATTCATAATCAAACTTGCCCAAGTGTTGGTCATTAGGAGATTCAATATCATTTCATTCTACTCTGACTATATATTTAACTTTTGTTCTTACCCAAGTGTTTTTAATCCAATTTTATAATCACAAAAATTGGGCGGGTGAGCAGAGCAGAAGTATAAACTAAGTCATGTTTTTCGTGCCCTGCCCACCCACCCAAATAATTGTGATCAAGAAATTGGATCACAAACACTTGGGTAAGACAAAAAGTTAAATATATTGTCTAGCATTCAACAAATTAAGTACTCATCTACCCACCTAAGTGTTTGTAATCAAGAAATTGAATCACAAACACTTGGGCGGGTGGGCGGGAACTAAAGATAAAATTATTGTCCCGCAATCAATAAACTTTGTTTCCCGCCCACCCACCCAAGTGTTTGTGATGAAGAAATTTGATCACAAACACTTGGGTGAGAACAAAAGTTGAAATTACTGTCCAGCATACAATGAACTGAGTGTTTATCTACCCACCCAAGTGTTTGTACTTAAGAAATTGGATCACAAACATTTGGGCGGGTGGGCGGGAACTAAAGTTAAAACTATTGTCCCGCATTTAATAAATTGCGTGTCCCGCCCACCCACCCAAATGTTTGTGATCAAGAAATTTGATCACAAACACTTGGGTGAGAACAAAAGTTGAAATTACTGTCCAACATACAATGAACTGAGTGCTTATCTACCCACCCAAGTGTTTGTAATCAAGAAATTGGATTACATACACTTGGGCGGGTGGGCGGGTGGGCAAGAACTAAAGTTGAAACTGTTGTCTCGCAATTAATAAACTGCGTGCCCCGCCCACCCACCCAAGTGTTTGTAATCAAGTAATTGGATCACAAACATTCTCTATGAGGCGGATGAGTACTCTAATTCAATCTATTTAGTGGGAATTATAATCTGGAGTGACAGATCTACCACCCCAATTGTTGATCATCAAAAGATTGAATATCACTCCTTTTTTTTGGACAAACAGATGAAACATCCAATTTATAGTTACCAAACTCTGGGGCGAGTAGGTGGGCACTTCAGTTTAAACTACTTAATAGTAATTAAGTACTCATCTACCCACTTAAGTGTTTGTAATCAAGAAATTGAATCACAAACACTTGGGCGGGTGGGCGGGAACTAAAAATAAAACTATTGTCCCGCAATCAAAAACTTTGTGCCTCGCCCACCCTCCCAAGTGTTTGTGATTAAGAAATTGGATCACAAACACTTGGGTGAGAACAAAAGTTGAAACTACTGTCTTGCATTCAATGAACTAAGTGCTCATCTACCCACCTAATCGTTTGTAATCAAGAAATTGAATCACAAACACTTGGGCGGGTGGGCGGGAACTAAAGATAAAACTATTGTCCCGCAATCAATAAACTTTGTGCCCTGCCCACCCACCCAAGTGTTTGTGAACAAAAAAATTGATCACAAACACTTGGGTGAGAACAAAACTTGAAATTACTGTCCAGCATACAATAAATTGAGTGCTTATCTACCCACCCAAGTGTTTGTACTTAAGAAATTGAATCACAAACACTTGAGCGGGTGGGCGGGAACTAAAAATAAATTTATTGTTCCGCAATCAAAAACTTTGTGCTCCGCCCACCCACCAAAGTGTTAGTGATTAAGAAATTGGATCACAAACACTTAGGTGAGAACAAAAGTTGAAACTACTGTCTTGCATTCAATGAACTAAGTGCTCATCTACCCACCTAATCGTTTGTAATCAAGAAATTGAATCACAAACACTTGGGCGGGTGGGCGGGAACTAAAGATAAAACTATTGTCCCGCAATCAATAAACTTTGAGCCACGCCCTCCCACCCAAGTGTTTGTGATCAAGAAATTAAATCACAAACACTTGGGCGGGTGGGCGGGAACTAAAGATAAAACTATTGTCTCGCAATCAATAAACTTTGTGCCCCGCCCACCCACCCAAGTGTTTGTAATCAAGAAATTGGATCACAAACACTTGGGTATGACAAAAAGTTAAATATATTGTCCCGCATTCAACAAATTAAGTACTCATCTACACACCTAAGTGTTTGTAATCAAGAAATTAAATTACAAACACTTGGGTGAGAACAAAAGTTGAAATTACTGTCCCGCATACAATGAACTGAGTGCTTATCCTACCACCCAAGTGTTTGTAATCAAGAAATTGGTTCACAAACACTTGGGCGGGTGAGCGGGAACTAAAGATAAAATAATTGTCCCGCAATTAATAAACTTTGTGCCCCGCCCGCCCACCCAAGTGTTTGTGATTAAAAAATTGGATCACAAACACTTGGGTGAGAACAAAAGTTGAAACTACTGTCTTGCATTCAATGAACTAAGTGCTCATCTACCCACCTAAGTGTTTGTAATCAAGAAATTGAATCACAATCACTTGGGCGGGTGGGCGGGAACTAAAAATAAAACTATTGTCTCGCAATCAATAAACTTTGTGCCACGCCCACCCACCCAAGTGTTTGTGATCAAGAAATTGAATCACAAACACTTGGGCAGGTGGGCGGAAACTAAAAACAAAAGTATTGTCTTGCAATTAATAAACTTTGTGGCCCCCCACCCACCCAAGTGTTTGTGATCAAGAAATTGAATCACAAACATTTGGGCGGGTGGGAGGGAACTAAAGTTAAAACTATTGTCCTGCAATCAATAAACTGCGTGCCCCGCCCACCTACCCAAGTGTTTGTGATCAAGAAATTAGATCATAAATATTTGACCGGGTGGGCGAGAACTAAAGCTGAAACTATTGATAAAATAATGTTCAATCAATTTGGCCAGTGCTAACTTTAAATTAAACTGCCCAAAAAATCATCAATAACTTTTAAACTGTTTTTTGGAAATAAATAAAATTTTGCATACCTATTCCTTAATATCAACAGTACCAACTGTGTGAAAATAATTTAAATTGATACGCTTAATTTAACATAACCTAAATTTAATCTACTTAACCAGTACTAAGTTATTTTTTATTTTCACAGATTTTGATGCTTAAATTGAGTTTTTGGACAAACTATTGAAAGTTTTGAGTTTGGGATTAAAAATTTGGATTTTAAAGACCCCATCCTACATAGAAAATTTATTGGTTACATTCAGAAAAATTTACAAACTTCTTGGCTTAGCAATGAAATAGTAATAATTTATTAATTTTCACAAAATTGAATGAAATGCTTAAATTAAGTTTGTGAACAAACTGTTAGGAATTTTGAGTTTAGGAATGAAAATTTGGATTTGGAAGACCTCATTCTATATAGGAAATTTATTGTTAACATTAAAAAAAAAATGTACTACCTTCGAGGCTTATCAGTGAAAAAGTAATAACTTTTTATTTATACAAAATTTGTTGCTTAAATTGAGTTTATGGACTAATTATTGGAAATTTTAAGTTTGGGATTAAAAATTTGGATTCAGAAGACTTTATTCTATATAGAAAATTTATTGGTATTACTAAAGAAAAATTACTTTTTTTAGCCTGACACTGAAATAGTAATAACTTTTCTTTTGCAAAATTTGATGCTTAAATTGAGTTTTTGGACAAACTATTAAAAACTTTGAGTTTGGGATTAAAAATTTGGATTTCAAAGACCCCATTCTACATAGAAAATTTATTGGTTACATCCAGAAAAAATTACAGACTTCTTGGCTTAGCAATGAAATAGTAATAATTTATTAATTTTCACAAAATTGAATGACATGCTTAAATTGAGTTTGTGGACCAACTGTTAAAAATTTTGAGTTTAGGAATAAAAATTTGGATTTGGAAGACCTCATTCTATATAGGAAATTTATTGGTTACGTTCAAAAAAATTTACTACCTTTGAGGCTTATCAGTAAAAAAGTAATAACTTTTCATTTATACAAAGTTTGTTGCTTAAATTGAGTTTGCAGACAAACTATTAAAAATTTTGAGTTTGAGATTAAAAATTTGAATTCAGAAGACTTCATTCTATATAGAAAATTTATTGGTATTACTCAAAAAAAATTGCTTTTTTTAGCCTGACACTGAAATAGTAATAACTTTTCTTTTGCAAAATTTGATGCTTAAATTGAGTTTTTGGACAAACTATTAAGAATTTTGAGTTTGGGATTAAAAATTTGGATTTCAAAGATCTCATTCTATATAGAAAACTTATTGGTTACATTCAGAAAAATTTACGGACTTCTTGGCTTAGCAATGAAATAGTAATAATTTATTAATTTTTACAAAATTGAATGAAATGCTTAAACTGAGTTTGTGGACAAACTGTTAGGAATTTTGAGTTCAGGAATAAAAATTTGGATTTGGAAGACCTTATTTTATATAGGAAATTTATTGGTAACTTCAAAAAAATTTACTACCTTCGAGGCTTATCAGTGAAAACTAATAACTTTTCATTTATACAAAAGTTGTTGCTTAAATTGAGTTTTTGGACAAATTATTGGAAATTTTGAGTTTGGGATTAAAAATTTGGATTCAAAAGACTTCATTCTATATAAAAAATTTATTGGTATTACTAAAAAAAAATTGTTTTTTTTAGCCTGACACTGAAATAGTAATAACTTTTCTTTTGCAAAATTTGATGCTTAAATTGAGTTTTTGGACAAACTATTAAGAATTTTGAGTTTGGGATTAAAAATTTGGATTTCAAAGACTTCATTCTATATAGAAAATTTATTGGGTACATTCAGAAAAAATTACAGACTTCTTGGCTTAGCAATGAAATAGTAATAATTTATTAATTTTCACAAACTTGAATGAAATGCTTAAATTGAGTTTGTGGACCAACTGTTAGGAATTTTGAGTTCAGGAATAAAAATTTGGATTTTGAAGACCTCATTCTATATAGGAAATTTATTGTTAACATTCAGAAAAATTTACTACCTTCGAGGCTTATCAGTGAAAACTAATAACTTTTCATTTATACAAAGTTTGTTGCTTAAATTGAGTTTACGGACAAACTATTAAAAATTTTGAGTTTGGGATTAAAAATTTGGATTCAAAAGACCTAATTCTATATAAAAAATTTATTGGTATTACTCAAAAAAAATTGCTTTTTTTAGCCTGACACTGAAATAGTAATAACTTTTCTTTTGCAAAATTTGATGCTTAAATTGAGTTTTTGGACAAACTATTAAGAATTTTGAGTTTGGGATTAAAAATTTGGATTTTAAAGACCTCATTCTATATATAAAAAATATTGGTTACTTTCAGAAAAAATTACAGATTTCTTGGCTTAGCAACGAAATAGTAATAATTTATTAATTTTCACAAACTTGAATGAAATGCTTAAATTGAGTTTGTGGACCAACTGTTAGGAATTTTGAGTTCAGGAATAAAAATTTGGATTTGGAAGACCTTATTTTATATAGGAAATTTATTGGTAACTTCAAAAAAATTTACTACCTTCGAGGCTTATCAGTGAAAACTAATAACTTTTCATTTATACAAAAGTTGTTGCTTAAATTGAGTTTTTGGACAAATTATTGGAAATTTTGAGTTTGGGATTAAAAATTTGGATTCAAAAGACTTCATTCTATATAAAAAATTTATTGGTATTACTAAAAAAAAATTGCTTTTTTTAGCCTGACACTGAAATAGTAATAACTTTTCTTTTGCAAAATTTGATGCTTAAATTGAGTTTTTGGACAAACTATTAAGAATTTTGAGTTTGGGATTAAAAATTTGGATTTCAAAGACTTCATTCTATATAGAAAATTTATTGGGTACATTCAGAAAAAATTACAGACTTCTTGGCTTAGCAATGAAATAGTAATAATTTATTAATTTTCACAAACTTGAATGAAATGCTTAAATTGAGTTTGTGGACCAACTGTTAGGAATTTTGAGTTCAGGAATAAAAATTTGGATTTTGAAGACCTCATTCTATATAGGAAATTTATTGTTAACATTCAGAAAAATTTACTACCTTCGAGGCTTATCAGTGAAAACTAATAACTTTTCATTTATACAAAGTTTGTTGCTTAAATTGAGTTTACGGACAAACTATTAAAAATTTTGAGTTTGGGATTAAAAATTTGGATTCAAAAGACCAAATTCTATATAAAAAATTTATTGGTATTACTAAAAAAAAATTGCTTTTTTTAGCCTGACACTGAAATAGTAATAACTTTTCTTTTGCAAAATTTGATGCTTAAATTGAGTTTTTGGACAAACTATTAAGAATTTTGAGTTTGGGATTAAAAATTTGGATTTCAAAGTCCTCATTCTATATAGAAAATTTATTGGTTACATTCAGAAAAATTTACAGACTTCATGGCTTAGCAACGAAATAGTAATAATTTATTAATTTTCACAAAATTGAATGAAATGCTTAAATTGAGTTTGTGGACCAGCTGTTAGGAATTTTGAATTTAGGAATAAAAATTTGGATTTGGAAGACCTCATTCTATATAGGAAATTTATTAGTAACGTTTAAAAAATTTACTACCTTTGAGGCTTATCAGCATTATATACAAAATTTGTTGCTAAAATTGAGATTTTGGACAAATTATTGGAAATTTTGAGTTTGGGATTAAAAATTTGGATTCAAGATTCTAATCTATATAGAAAATTTATTGGTATTACTCAAAAAAATTAACTTTTCTTAGCCATACACTGAAATAGTAATAACTTTTCATTTTTGCAAAATTTGTTCTTTAAATTGAGTTTATGGACAAACTTAGGAGTTTTGAGTTCGGGATTGAAAATTTAGATTTACAACATTCAGAAAAAATACTGCTTCTGAGGCTTAACAGTGAAATAGTAATAACTAACGCTTGCAAAGAAGAGAAACTTCTAATTACTTGTTAACAAACTTTTGGGCGGGTGGGTGGGCACTCCAGCTTAAGCGGTTAAGTGGATTTAAAGTAAATGATGTTACTTACAAGTTACCCGTTAAAGTGTTGGACCTCAATAAATTGCATTCATCTCTAACACAGAAACTTCTAACGCTTACAAAAAAAGAGAATTTTTCAAATTATTGTTACAAATTCTTGGGCGGGCGAACGAGCATTTTAGTTCAAACTATTCAATGGTATTTATGATTAGGAGTGCCCGCCCGCCCAAGTGTTGGTCATCAAAAGATTGAATATGACTTCCTTTTTCTTGAACAAAAAAACTTGTAATGCTTGCAAAGAGAAAGAACTTTCAATTTTTTTTTAACAAACTGTAGGGTGGGTGGGTATTTCAATTCAAACTACTCAACGGTAAGCATAATATGGAGTAACCCACCCACCCGCCCAAATGTTGATCATCAAAAGATTGAATATCACTTCCTTCTTCTTGGACAAAGAGAAGAAACATCTAATTTCTTGTTAATAAACTCCGGGACGGGTTATTGGGAACTACAGCTTAAACTACTTGATGGTACTCATGATTTGGAGTGACCCACCCACCCACCCGCCCAAGTGATGGTTACCAAAAGTTTGATTATTAACTTCTCCTTTTTGAACAAAGAGACTTTTAACGCTTTGCAAAAAGGATAAATTTCCAATTACTTGTTAACAAATTTTTGGGCGGGTGGTTGGGCATTCCAATTCAAACTCTCATGATTCGGAGAGACCCACCCACCCGTCCAAGTGTTGCGTCATCAAGAGATTGGATTTATCATCCTCCTACCCAAAACTTCTAACGCTTGCAACAAAGCAAGAAAAATAGTTTTTTTTTAACAAACTTTTGGGCTGGTAAGTGGGTCTCCTAAAATAAACTACTGGATGGTGATCATGATCTGGTATGGTCCACCCACCCGCCCAAGTGTTGGTCATTAAAAGATTGAATATAATATCCTTCTTTTTGGACAAAGAGACTTTTAAGCTTGTAAAGAGGAAAAAATTCCAAATACTTGTTAACAAACTTTTGGGCGGGTGGATGGGTAATCCAGTTTAAATTACTTTATGGTACTTATAAATGAAGTTGCAAAGATTATAATTTTTTTAAAGAAAAACGACTCAATATTCTGGAATTTTCTTGAATTAAATTGAAAATGATCTTAATATGTACTTTGCAAGATAAAAAAAAATATTATATTGATTTTCTCGGTTAGTAAAGGAAAGAAAGATGTGGGTGTAGAACCAAAAATTATCTTTTAACAAAACTATAACTCAATAAATGCGTATACAAAACTAAAATTATCTACACACTTATTTTTGTGAAAAAAATAGTAAAGAAATAGTGAGTAATTTATCAATCAATTCCGGCGTCAACAAGATAAACTGAATGTAATCAGAACGCTACTGATATTATTTCAAAACTTGGGAAATCCAACAAACCAGATTGTAGATTCAAACATCCGGAGAATCTTATCAAAATTAGCACTCACAAAGCGTTTATTTAATATTATTTATATCTCATTGTTAGCTAACATAAATATAAATAATTGACATTTATGTAATGCATTAAATAATACATTATAATTAGTTTACATATAACTGGAATTTTATTGAGCTGACCTTTATTGCATGTTTATGTATTTTTTTTCTAATAATGTAGGATTGTCTCATATTATTTATTTCAAACAAATTTAAATTTGACGGTTTTAATAAAAAAAAAAAAAATTACACACAAATATGTTTACAGGGTGTTCAAAAAAGAATATTAAATATTTAAGAAACAAACATAGGTTGTCATAGCAACGGTTTCGGAGATATGGAACATTATTTATTTTTATTATTCTTTTTCCATCCATTTTTTATTTTGCAAAAACATGCATTTTCTTATCATAGTTAAAAACTGTTTATATCTATTAAGAAATCCAACTTTTCTAGATACTTTTGAAACTAATCAACAACATAGTTGTTTCAAAGAAGGTTATTGTAATTCAGAATTCAATATGTTATACATTTTCATTTATAATTGCATTGACATCATTTTTCGGCCTCGATTAAGCATGCAGATACAATACAATAAATTCAATTGTTCTTTGATAACATTATTGTGGTGATATCAGTTGACCTAGTATGACCAAATCTTAAACAAACCTTTAGAAAATGTGGGTGATACATTAAATTATTATCTACATATTGTGGTTAAGCGGCAATTGTCAATAAAAGGGATTCCCCATTAGCTGTTCAATACAATACAACGTCATTTTATTAACCGCATAATAAGAAATTTAAATGTAAACGGGATGTAAATAACTATCTAATTAATTCTGAATGTATTAATTTGATTACTTTCTGTTTAATAAATTTTTTTATTAAAAACCATGTTAATTCCCATAATTAATCATAATTTTATTAAACATTTATCGCCAATATTTGTATAAGCAATGAATTAATAATATTGCTTAATTTTGTTGGAAAAACCAGTCAAAATTAACGACTGGATTTTAACTATTTTTGATAAATGTGTATTAATATTTGATGAACAACATCTTATGGTTATTATGTTATAATATATTTCTATATTACTATAACCTTATTAAATGAAGACTGTGGAGGAGCTGAGAAGAGGATTATTTATAGTTTTATCTCCAAGTTTGGTTCTAGTCGCTTAATAATTTTTATGTCAGTTTAAAGAGATGAAAATAAATAATTTGCAACTTGAACACAGATGCGTACATGAAATTCTAATCAAAAAAAAGTGAGTGAAAGTTAGTGAGTAAATGTTATTGTTAGAGAAATAGAAATAAGATTTGGGAATGAGCAGTGTTGGCACGATAGATTCTCAAGCTGCACAGTCTCGAACAAAATCCTAGACGACAAAATTGTGAAGAGAATTTGAATATTTTAAACCAAGATAAGACTTCTTCTATACAATTGTAATAGGGGATGTGACTTGATTACACATCAGAGATCCTCTCAGAAAACAAGAGTTCATGCAATGGGTTCATAAGGTTTCTCCACCACCCAAGAAGGCAAAGAAGCAAAATTTTGCGCAAAATTGATGACCACAGTTTCTGATAAGGAGATTTTCTTAATTGAGTATATGAAATATGGAATGGTCTATAAAGAATTTGAAAACGGTTTTGCACTAAAAAAAGTTCCTACAATTATGCTCAAAAAACTTTGATCCTGCACGGATGCAAAGAACACGAATAGTTCAAAATGTAGTCAATTAATGAAATGTAGTGAAGGAAGGAGATGCGTAACGCAAATTAGAGCAACAAAAGAACAAGAACCTAAACTAAATTTAATAAAAGAAAAAATACCAGGCATCTCAAAAAAATATAAAAGCTTTTAGGACTAAAATAAGGAAGAAGGAAAAGAAGTAGGAACATTTATTACGCAAAATTTGTCTAAAATTATTTACAAAACCTACTTCTACTATAAAATTCATCAAAAATTATGCAGAAATGCGTTATATTGCATGTAGAATAAAAATACGTGTTCAGCAAATTTTTTAGTTTTTTGAGCAAATTTCTTGTAATTTAACGTATTTCTGATTGATTTTTAATTAATTTTGCAGTAAAAGTAGGTTTTCTGAGTGATTTTAGACTTATTTAGTGTAACTAACAGATTTTAAAGGGATTTTAGATGAGTTTTAGAACAAAATTGCGCTTTTTTAGCAATTTTTTTAGTTTTCTGTGCAAAATGAATGCAATACAACGCATTTCTGAGTAAAATTTGATAAATTTTGTACCAGAAGTAGGTTTTTTGAGTGACTTTAGATAAATTTTGTTTAACAAATATTTTTTTTTAGCAATTTTTGATTAGTTTCAGTATAAAAATAGGTTTTTATGCAAATTTTATGATTGTATGTGCACATATCATGCGTTATAACGCATTTCTGCGTAATTTTGAATAAATTTTGTAGTAGAAATAGGTTTCTGATTGATTTTAGACAAATTTTGTGAAACAAATAGGTTTTGGGAGCAATTTTGATGAGTTTAAAACAAAAAAAATATTATTTTCTAAGTAAATTTTTTAGAATGCATTTATGGATACATTTTGATGCATTTTGCATAAGAAGTAGAGTTTTCAAACGATTTTAGATAGATTTTGTGTACAAAATCAATTTTCTCATCAATTTTACTATAAAGATCAGTTTTTTTTAAGCAAATTTCATGCAATACAAGACACATCTCCGTATTTTTTAATAAATTATGAAGTAAAAGTATATTTTCTGAGTGATTTTAGACACACTTTGTGTAACAAATCATTTTTTGAGTGATTCTAGACGAGTTTTAGAACAAAAATACGATTATTTAGCAAATGTTGTAGTTTTCTGTGCAAATTTCATGCAATACAAAGTATTTCTGCGTAATTTGTAATAAATTTCGTAGTAGTTGTAGGTTTTCTGAGTGATTTTAATTAAATTTTGTGAGCGATTTTTGATAAGTTTAAAAATAAAAATGAATTTTTTAAGTAAATTTGATGGTTTTCTGTGCAAATTTCATGCAATATTTTATTTCTGCGTAAATTTTGATAAATTTTATAATAGAAGTAGGTTTTCTGAATAATTTTAAACAAATCTAGGGTAAAAATAAGTTTTCTGGGCATTTTTGGATAAGTTTTAGTACAAAAATAAGTTTTTAATAAAATTGTGGGTACACTTTGATGAATTTTGCAGTAAAATAAGGTTTTTCGAGTGATTTTAAATACATTTCGTAGAGTAAATGGGTTTTTGAGCAATTTTAGATGAGTTTCAGAATAAAAATTAACTTCTAAGTCAATTTTATGTTTTGCTGTACAAATTTCATGCATTTTGTTGTAGGTTTTCTTTTTGATTTTAGACAAATTTTTTGTAACAAATAGGTTTTGTAAGCAATTTTTGATGAATTTCAAGGCAAAAATAAGTTTTTTAAGTTAAATTATGATTTTATGTGCAAATTTTATGCAATATGACGCATTTCTATGTAATTTTTTATGAATTTTGTAGTAGAAATAAGTATTCTAATTGATTTTAAACAAAATTAGGTTTTTTTAAGCAAATTTTATGGTTTTCTGTGCATATTTTATGCTATACAATGCAATTTTGCATAGTTTTTGAAGAATATTATAGAAGAAGTGGATTTTGTGAATAATTTTAGACAAATTTTGTATAACAAATAAGTTTTGGGAGCAAGTTTTGATGAGTTTTAAGACAAAAATACGTTTTTTAAGCAAATTTTATGTTTTTCTAAATAAATTTTGTGCAATACAATGCGTTTATGCATACATTTTGATGAATTTTGCAAAAAAATATAATTTTTTAAATGACTTTAAATAGATTTTGTGTAAAAAATAAATTTTCTTATCGATTTTAGATCATTTTTACTATGAAAATCGGTTTTATAATATAATTTTATGATTTTATGTGCAAATTTCATGTAATAAAACGCATTTTATCGTAATTTTTAATGAATTTTGTAGTAGAAATAAGTTTTATGATTGATTTTAGACAAGTTTTGTGTAAAAAATTGGTTTTATGAGCAATTTTCGATGAGTTTCAAGACAGAAATAAGTTTTTTAAGCAAATTTTGTAGTTTTCTCTGCAAAATTCATGCAATAAAAACTTGTATGCGTAATTTTGTAGTAGAAGTATGTTTTCTAATTGATTTTAGACACAATTCGTTTTTCAAATGAGTTTTCTGAGCGATTTTAGATGAGTTTTAGGACTACAATGAGTTTTTTAAGCAAATTTTATAGTTTTTTGTGCAAATTTCATGCAACACAATGTCTTTTTGTGTAATTTTTGATAAATTTTGTGGTAAAAATAAGTGATTTTAGATAAATTTTGTGTAACAAATAGATTTTTTAGCGATTTTAGATAAGTTTCAGAACAATTTTCAATGAGTTTTTTAAGACAAAAATAAGTTTATTTACGCAAAAAAAAATTGTGCAAATTTCATACAATCAAACGCTTTTTGAGTAATTTTTAATAAATTTCATATTAGAAGTAGATTTTATAAGTAATTTTAGGCAAATTTCAGGTAATGGGGTTTTTGAGATAAGTTTTAGATCAAAAAAAGTTTTCTAAGCCAATTCTGTCATATTCTAAGCAAGTTTCATGCAATACAACGCATTTTTGCTTAGTTTTTAATGAATTTTGTAGTAAAAATAGATTTTTCAAGTGATTTTAGATACATTTTGTGTAACAAATGGGTTTTGTCATCATTTTTCGATTAATTTTAAGACAAAAATAAGAGTTTTAACTAAATTTTATGTTTTTTTGTACAAAATGTATGCAATACAACGCATTTTGGCGTATATTTTAATACACTTTGTAGTGGAAGTAGCTTTTCTGAGTGATTTTAGATAAATTTTGTCTAACAAATGAATTTTTTCAATAATTTTTAGATAAGTTTCAGTATAAAATTAATTTATTAAGCAAATTTAATGATTTTATGTGAAATACAATGGATTTCGACGTATTTTTTAATTAATTTTAAAGTAGAAGTAGGTTTTCTGAGTGATTTTAGACACATTTTGTGTAACAAATAGATTTTAAAGCGATTTTAGATGAGTTTTAAAACAAAATTACGCTTTTTTAACAATTTTTTTAGTTTTTTGTGCAAAATTTATGCAATACAACGCATGTATGCATAATTTTTAATAAATTTTGTAAATTTTCCAACTGATTTTAGACGAATTACTCCTAACAAATAGATTTGTTGAGCAATTTTTAAGACAAAAATACGTTTTTTAAGCAAATTTTATGATTTTCTGTACAAATTTCATACAATTCAACGTATTTCTGCGTAAAACTTGATGAATTTTGTACTATAAGTACTATAAGTAGGTTTTTTGCGTGAGTTTAGATTAGTTTTAGTATAAAAATAAATTTTTAAGCAAATTTTATGTGCAAATTCCATGCAATATGTCGCTTTTCTGCGTAATTTTTAATATATTTTGTAGTAGAAATAAGTTTTCCAATTGATTTTAGACAAATTTTGTGTAACAAATAGGTTTTGGGACCAATTTTTGATAAGTTTCAAGACAAAAATAAGTTTTTTAAGCAAAATACGCGTTGTATTTTTGCATATTTTTTGTAATAGAAGTAAGTTTTCTAAGTGATTTTAGATGAATTTTGTAGTAGAAATAAGTTTTATGATTGATTTTAGAGAAATTTGATGTAACAAATCGGTTTTGTAAGCAATTTTCGATGACAAAAACAAGTTTTTTAATCTATTTTTATATTTTTTTGTGCAAAATTAATGCAATACAACGCATTTCTAAGTAAATTTTAACAAATTTTGTACTAGGAGTAGGTATTCTGAATGATTTTAGACAAATATTATGTAAGAAATAAGTTTTGTGAGCCATTTTTAATGAGTTTCAAAACAAAAATGAGTTTTTTAAGCAAATTTTATGGTTTTCTGTGCAAAACTTATTCATTACAACGCATTTCTAAATAATTTTTGATGAATTTTGTAGTAGAAGTAAGTTTTTAAGTGATTTTAAATACATCTCGTGGAACAAACGGGTTTTGTGAGCAACTTTAGATGAGTTTTAGAACAAAAATTTTATGCATATTTCGAGTAAAAAATGGGTTTTATGGGCAATTTTAGATAAGTTTGATGATTTTTTGTACAAATTTCCTTCAATACATCGCATTTCTGCACAATTTTTAATGAAATTTGTATGAAAAATAAATTTTGTAATTAATTTTAGACAAACTTTGTGTAACAAATAGGTCTTGTGTGCAGTTTTTAATAATTTTCATGACAAAAATAAATTTTTTAAGCAAATTTTATGATTTTTTAGGCATTTCTGCGTAATTTCTGATAAAATTTGTAGTAGAAATAAGTTTTTTGAGATATTTTAGACACAATTTATGATTTTCTAAGCAAAGTTTATCCAAAACAATGTCTTTCCGAGTAATTTTAGATTAATTTTGTAGTAAAAGTGGTACTTTTCCGTAACAAATAAGTTTTCTGAGCAATTTTAGATCAGTTTCAGAACGAAAAGCAGTTTTTTAAACAAATTTTATGATTTTTTAAGTAAATTTTATGAATACATTTTGAAGAATTTTGTAGTAGAGGTTAATTTTTTGAGTGGTTTTAGATACATTTTGTGTAATAAATGAATTTTGTGAGCAAGTTTAGATGAGTTTCAAAACAAAATTTAATTTTTAAACAAATTTTATTATTTTATGTGCAAATTTCATGCAATACAACACATTTCTGCGTAATTTTTAACAACTTAATTAATTTTCTGAGTTAATTTAGATTAATTTCGTGTAACAAATAATTTTTTCATCGCGATTTTAGACTAGTTTTAGTATAAAAATAGGTTTTTAAGCAAATTTTGTAATTTTATGTGCAAATTTCATGCAAAACAACGCATTCTTGCGTAATTTTTAATCTATTTTGTAGTAGAAATGAGTTTTCTGATTGATTTTAGACAAATTTTTTGTAACAAATAGGTTTTGGGACCAATCTTTGATGAGTTTCAAGACAAAAATAAGATTTTTAACCAAATTTTATGGTTTTTTGTGTAAAATTCATGCATTACAATACATTTTTGGGTATTTTTGATGAATATTATTGTAGAAGTAAGTTATCTGAATGATTTTAGACAAATTTTGTATAATAAATAGGTTTTTGGTGCAATTTTTGATTAATACAAAAATAGGTATTTTAATCATTTTTAAGGGTTTTTTGTGCAAAATTCACGCGGTTCACCTTATTTATGCGTATTATTGATGAATTTTGTAGTAGAAATAGGATTTCTAAGTAATTTTAGGAACATTTCCTGTAAAAAGTAGGTTTTGTGAGCAATTTTTGAAAAGTTTCAAGACAAAATTAAGTTTTTTAAACAATATTTATGTTTTTTGTGCAAATTTTATACAATACAACGCATTTCTGCTTAATTTTCAACACATTTTGTAGTAGAATTAAGTTTTCTTGTTGATTTTAGACAAATTTCGTTTAACAAATTGGTTTTGAGGACAATTTTCAATGAGTTTCAAGACAAAAATAAGTTTTTAAAGCAAATTTTATGTTTTTTGGTGTAAAATTCATGCAATAAAACGCACTTCTGCGTAATTTTTAATGAATTTTGTAATAGAAGTAAAATTTCTAAGTAATTTTTGGCAAATTTCGTGCAACAAATGGGTTTTCTGAGCGATTTTAGATAAGTTTCTGAACAAAAAGAGGGTTTTTAAGCAAATTTTATGATATTCTAAGCAAATTTAATGCAATACAACGCATTTTTGAGTAACTTTTAACTAATTTTGTAGCAGAAGTATATTTTCTGATTAACTTTAGAAAAATTTTGTGTAACAAATAGATTTTTGAAGCGATTCTAGATGAGTTTTTGAACAAAAATACGTTTTTTCGTTAAATTTTGTTGTTTTTTGTGCAAATTTCATGCAATATAAAGTATTTCTGCGTGATTTATAATAATATTCTTAGTAAATGTAAATTTTCTGAATTATTTTAGACAAATCTCGTGTAACAAATAAGTTTTGTTAGCAATTTTAGATGTGTTTTAGGACAAAATTAGTTTTTTTAAGCAAATTTTATGGTTATCTGTATATAATTCATGCAATACAATAAATTTCTGCGTATTTTTTGATAAATTTTATAGTATAAATAAGTTATCCAACAGGATTTAGACAAATTTCGTATTACAAATAGCAATTTTTGATGAGTTTTTAGACATAAATATGTTTTTTAAATAAATTTTATGATTTCTAAGTAAATTTTATGATTTTATGTGCAAATTTCATGCAATACAAGGCATTACTGCGTAATTTTTAATAAATTTTATAGTAGATGTAAGTTTTCTGAGTGATTTTAGACAAATTTTCTGTAACAATTAAGTTTTTTGAGCGATAATAGATGAGTTTCAAAACAAAATTGATTTTCAAGCCAATTTCTTGATTATTTGAACAAATTTTCAATAAATTTTGTAGTAGAAATAGGGTTTCTGTGTGATTTTAGATGAATTTTGTGTAACAAATGAATTTTCTCATTAATTTTAGATTAGTTTTAGTATAAAAAATAGGTTTTTGAGCGAATTTTATTATTGTATGTCAAATATCATGCAGTACAACGCATTTCTGCGTAATTTTGAATGAATTTTGTAGTAAAAATAATTAGTTTTAGACAAATTTCGTGTAACAAATAAAATTTGTGAGCGATTTTAGATGTGATCCAAGACAAAATTAAGTATTTTAAGGAAATTGTATAGTTTTCTGTACAAACTTTTATTGAATTTTGTAATAAAAGTAAGCTTTTCGAGTAGTTTTAGATACATTTCGGTTTTTTGTGAGCAATTTTAGATAAGTTTCAGAACAAAATTTGATATTTAAGCCAATTTCATGATTGTCTGTACAAATTTCATGAAATACAATGCATTTTTGCCTAATTTTTAATAACTTTTGTAGAAGAAGTTAGTTTTCTGAGTGATTTTAGATAAATTTTGTGTAACATATGATATTTCTCAGCAATTTTAGATTAGTTTTAAGACCAAGTTAAGTTCTTTAAGCAAATTTTATGGTATTTTTTGCAAATTTTATGCAACACAATAATTTTCCTCGTAATTTTTGATGAATTTTATAGTAAAAGTAGGTTTTTTAATTGATTTTGGACAAATTTTGTGTAACAAATCAATTTTCTTAGCGATTTTAGATTAGTTTCGGTATAATAATGGACTTTTCAAATTTTATAAATTTAGGTCCACATATCAACAATACAACACACTTTTGCGCAATTTTTAATGAATTTCTAAGTAGAAGAAACTTTTCTAAATAGTTTTAGTTAAATTTTGTGCAACAAATAAGTTTTTTGAACAATGCTAGATGTGTTTCAGGACAAAATTAAGTTTTTTTTTATCAAATTTTACAATTTTTTGTGTAAAATTCATGAAATACAATGCATTTTTGCGTATTTTTTGATAAATTTTCGTAGTATAAGTAAGTTTTCCGAACGATTTTAGACAAATTTATTGTAACAAATCGGTTTTGTGGGCAATTTTTGATGTGTTTCAGGACAATAGTAAGTTTTTAATCAAATTTTATAAATTTTGTGTAAAATTAATGCAATATAATGTATTTCTGCGTAACTCTTGAAGAATTTTGTAGTAGAAGTAAGTTTTTCGAATGATTTTAGACAAATTTAGTGTAACAAATCTGTTTTGTGAACAATTTTTGATGAATTTCAAGACTAAAACAAGTTTTTTAAACACATTTTCTGTGCAAATTTCATGCAAAACAACTCATTTCTGCGTAATTTTTATAATATTTTGTTGTTTTTTAAGTAATTTTAGATACATTTTGGGTTTTTCTGAACAATTTTAGATGAGTTAGAACAAAAATTTATTTTAAGCCAATTTCATAATTGCCTGTACAAATTTCATGCAATGCAACGCATTTCTGAGTAATTTTTAATGAATTTTGTAGTAGGAGTAGGTTTTTTGATTAATTTAAGACAAATTTTGTGTTACAAATGAGTTTTGTGAGCGATTTTAAATGTGTTTCAGAACAAAATTTTAGTATAGTTTTCTGTATAAAATGCATACAATGCAAATAATTTTAGACAATTTTCATGTTACAAATTAGTTTTGTGAGCAGTTTTCAATGAATTTCAAAACAAAAATAAGTTTATTAATCAATTTGATCCTTTTTTTGTGCAAAATTCATGCAATTTAACGTATTTTTGCGTATTTTTTAACAAATTTTGTAGTAAAAGTAAGTTTTCTGAGCGATTTTAATTAAATTTCGTGTACAAAAAGGTTTTGTGACCAATTTTTAATGAGTGCAAAGACAAATATAAGTTTTTTAAGCGAATTTTATGGTTTTATGTGCAAAATTTTATGCAATATATGGCATTTTTGCGTACATTTTGATAAACCTTGTAATAGAAGTAAGTTTTTTGAGTAATTTTAGACAAATTTTATGTAAAAATTTGTTTTCTGGGCAATTTTAGATCAGTTTTAGTATAAGTTTTTAATCAAGTTTTATGATTTTCTAAGCAAATTTTTATGCAATACAACAATTGTGCGTAAATATACATGAATTTTGTAGTAAAATTAAGTTTTTTGAGTGATTTTAGATACATTTCCTGTAACAAATGGGTTTTGTAAGCAATTTTTGATTAGTTTTAAGACAAAAATAAGTTTTTTAATTAATTTTTATGGTTTTTTGTGCAAAATTCATGCAATACAACGCATTTTTAAGTAATTTTTAACAAATATTGTAGTAGAAATAAGTTTTCTAATTGATTTTAGACAAATTTTGTGTAACAAATGAAATCTATGAGCAATTTTAAATGTGATTCAAAACAAAATTAGGTTTTTTATAGTTTTTTGTACAAATTTCATGCAATACAACGCATTTCTGCGTAGTTTTTATTGAATTTTAATGTTAGATGTAAGTTTTTTTAGACAAATTTAGTGTAACAAATAAAACTTGAGAACGATTTTAGATTTAAAATTATTCTTTTTAGGCAAATTTTATGGTTTTCTGTTCAAATTTCATGTTATACAATGCAATTTTGCATAGTTTTTGAAGAATTTTATAGAAGAAGTGGGTTTTTTGAATGATTTTAGACAAATTTCGTATAAAAAATAGGTTTTTGGAGCAATTTTTGAAGAGTTTTTAAACAAAAATATGTTTTTTAAGCAAATTTTATAATTTTCTAAGTAAATTTTATACAATACAATGCATTTATGCATACATTTTGATAAATTTTGCAAAAGAAGTAAGTTTTTTAAATGATTTTAAATAGATTCTGTGTAACAAATAAATTTTCTATAAAAATCGGTTTTTGTGCAATTTTTATGATTTTTGTGCAAATTTCATGCAACACAAGGCATTTCTGCTTATTTTTTCAATACATTTTGAAGAATTTTGTTTAATAAATAATTTTTTAAGTGATTCTAGATGAGTTTTAGAACAAAAATACATTTTTTTAATAAATTTTGTTGTTTTCTGTGTACATTTTATGCATTAAAAAGTATTTCTGCGTGATTTATAATAAATTTCGTTATTTTAGACAAATCTCGTGTAACAAATAAGTTTTGTGTGCAATTTTAGATGTGTTTTAGGACAAAATTAGGTTTTTTAGACAAATTTTTCAGTTTTTTGTATAAAATTCTTATAATTCAATCCATTTCTGCGTGTTTTTAGATAAATTTTGTAGTAGAAGTTGGCTTATTGAGTGATTTTAAACTAATTTTGTTTAAGTTTTGTGAGAAATTTTTGATGAGTTTCAAGATAAAGATGAGTTTTTAAAGCAAATTTTATGGTTTTCTGTGCAAAATTTATTCATTACAACGTATTTCTGGGTAATTTTTGATGAATTTTGTAGTACAAGTAAGTTTTTAAGTGGTTTTAAAACATTTTGTGTGACAAACGGGTTTTGTGAGCAATTTTAGATGACAAAAATTGATGGAATGATTGATAAAATGAAGTTTTGCAAAGTTTTTAATATTTTTTTTTGTACAAGTAGGTTTTTTGAATTTCTTTAGACAAGTTTCGTGTGAAAAATGGATTTTCTGAGCGATTTTATGTAAGTTCTAGAACAAAAAGAAGCTTTTTAAACAAATTTTATGATTTTCCAAGCAAATTTCATGCAATACAACGCATTTGTGCGTATAATTTGATGAATTTTAAAGTAGAAATTGGGTTTTCAAATGATTTTAGATACATTTTGTGTAACAAATAAATTTTCTCATTAATTCTAGATTACTTTTACTATAAAAATAGGTGTTTAAGCGTTTTTATGTGCAAACTTCATGCAATACAAGGCATTTCTGCATAATTTTTAATGATTTTTGTAGTAGAAGTAGGTTTTTTGAATAAATTTAGATAAATTTCGTAGTAGAAATAAGTTTTCTAATTTATTTTAGACCAATTTTGCGTAACAAATAGGTTTTGTAAGCAATTTTCAATGATTTTTAAGACAAATATTAGTATTTTACGCAAACTTTGTGGTTTTCTATACAAATTATATGCAATACAATGCATTTTTGCATAAATGTTGATGAAATTAATAGCAGAAGTAAGTTTTCTGATTGATTTTAAAACAAATTTCGTGTAACAATTGGGTTTTCTGAGCAATTTTAGACAAGTTTCAAGACAAAAATAAGTTTTTTAAGCAAATTTTATGTTTTTTGTACAAATTTAATATTTAATTTTTTTTTTTGAGTTTTTTTAGATCAAATGAAATTTTTCAGCAATTTTAGATTAGTTTTAGTGAAAAATAAGTATTTAAGCAAACTTTATGTTTTCCTGTGAAAATTTTATACAATACAACAATGCATTTCTATGTAAGTTTTAATGATTTTTGTAGTATAAATAGATTTTCTAACTTTAGACAAATTTTATGTAACAAATGGGTATTGTGAGCAATTTTCGTTTCAAGACAAACATGAGTATTTTAAGCAAATTTTATAATTTTATATGCGAATTTCATACAATACAACGCATGTTTGCGTAATTTTTAATCAATTTTGTAGTAGAAACAAGTTTTCTGATTAATTTTAGACAAATTTTGTGTAACAAATAAGAAATTTTTGATGAGTTTCAAGATAAAAATGAATTTTTTATCAAATTTTAGGGTTTTTTGTACAAAATTCATGCAATACAATGCATTTTTATGTAATTTTAAATGAATTTTGTAGTTTTTTGAATGATTTTTTATAAATTTCGTGTAACAAATAAAATTTATCAGCAATTTTAGACTAATTTCAATATAAAAATAGGTTTTAAAGCAAATTTTATGATTTTATTTGCAAATTTCATGCAATACAACGTATTTCTAAGTAACTTTTAATGAATTTTTGAAATTTTGGAAGTAATTTTAGATGAGTTTAAGAACAAAACTAGTTTGTTTGGGCAAATTTTATGCAATAAACACCTTTTTTGTAATTTTTAACAAATTTAATAATGTAATACAATGCATTTCTGCGTATTTTTAAATGAATTTTGTAGTAGAAATAGCTTTTCTGATTAATTTTAGACCAATTTTGTGTAACAAATAAATTTTCTGAACAAATTTTGATGAGTTTCAGAACAAAAATAAGTTTTTTAAGTAAATTTTATGTTTTTTTGTGGAAAATTCATGCAATATAATGCATTTCTGCGTAAAGTTTAATGAATTTTAAAGTAGACGTAGGTTTTCTTCGTGATTTTAGACAAATTTTGTGTAAAAAATAGGTTTTGTAAGACATTTTTTAAGACAAAAACATGTTTTTTAAGCAAATTGTATGGTTTTCTGTGCAAAATTTATTTGTTACAAAGTATTTTTAAGTAATATTTCATGAATTTTGTAGTTTTTAAGTAATTTTAAATACATTTCGTGTATCTAACGGGTATTGTGAGCAATTTTAGACGAATTTTAGAACAAAAATTGATGAGATAAAATGAATTGTCGCTTAATTTTTAATAATTTTTTTAGTAGAAGTAAGTTTTTTGAGTTATTTTAGACAAGTTTCGTGTAAAAAATACGTTTTCTGAGCGTATTTAGATAAATTTCAAAACAAAAAAAGTTTTTTAAGCAAATTCCATGAAATACAACGCATTTGTGAAATCAATTTGATAAATTTTGTAGTAGAAGTAGGTTTTTTGAGTAATTTTAGATACATTTCGTGTAACAAATAGATTTTGTGAGCAATATTAGATGAGTTTCAGAACAAAAATTGATTTTTCTGATTTTCTGTACAAATTCCATGCAATACAACGCATTTCTGCCTAATTTTTAATAATTTTTTCAGCAGAAGTAAGTTTTCTGTGTAGTTTTAGTAAAATTTCGTGTAACAAATGAGTGTAGTGAGCGATTTTAGTTGTGTTTCAGGAAAAAAATGGATTTTTTAAAGCAAATTTTATAGTTTTTTGTGTAAAATTCATGCAATACAATGAATTTATGCGTATTTTTTGATAAATTAAGTAGTATACGTAAGTTTTTCAAGTGATTTTATACAAATTTGATTTGTTAGCAATTTTTGATGAGTTTCAAGATAAAAATAAGTTTTTTAAGCAAATTTTCTGGATTTCTGTGCAAATTTTATGCAATACAACGCATTTGGGCGTACATATTGATGGATTTTGTAGTAGAAATAAAAATTCTCAACAATTTTAGATTAGTTTCAGTATAAAATTAGACTTTTAAGCCAATTTTATGATTTTATGAGCAAATTTCATTCAATAAAATGCATTTTTGTGTAATTTTTAATACATTTTGTAGTAGAAGTAAGTTTTCTGAGTGATTCTAGACAAATTTTGTGTGACAAATAGGTTGTCTGAGCAAGTATAGATGAGTTTCAAGACCAAAATAAGTGTTTTAGACAAATTTTATAGTTTTCTGTGCAAATTTCATGCAATACAATACATTCATGCGTATTTTTTGAACAATTTTTTAGTAGAAGTAGGTTTTCTGAGAGATTTCAAACAAATTTTGTGTAACAAATAGGTTTTGTAAGCAATATTATATAAGTTTCAGAACAAAAACTAATTTTTAAGCAAATTTTATGATTTTTTGTGCATATTTAATGTAATACAACGCATTTATGCGTAATTTTTAATAAAATTTGTAGTAAAAGTAAATTGTTTTAGTAATTTTAGACAAATTGTTAGTAAAAAGTAGGTTTTGGGAGCTATTTTTAATGAGTTTTAGCAAACTAGTTTGTTTTTTAAGCATATTTAATGGTTTTCTGTGCAAAATACAATTGATGCAACGCATTTTTGCGAATTTTTTAATAAATTTTGTAGCAGAAGTAAGTTTTCTTATTAATTTTAGACAAATTTTGTGTAACAAATGCGTTTTTTGAGCGATTCTAGATGCGTTTCAAGTTAAAATTGAGTTTTTATGCAAATTTTATAGTTTTTTGTTTAAATTTCAACAATACAACACACTTCTGCGCAATGTTTACTGAATATCTCAGTAGAAGTAAGCTTTATGAGTAGTTTTAGTTAAATTTAGTGTGACAAATAAGTTTTGTGAGCGATTTTAAATGTGATTTAGAACAAAATTAGTGTTTTTAAGCAAATTTTATAGTTTTCTGTGTAAAATTCATGCAATACAATAACATTCTGCGTGTTTTTTGATAAATTTAGTAGTATAAGTAAGTTTTCTAATTGATTTTATACAACTTTGATGTTACCAATCGGTTTTGTGAGCAATTTTTGATGAATTTCAAGACAAAAATAAGTTCATTAATCAATTTTTTGTTTTTTTAATGCAAAATTCATGCAATTTAACGCATTTTTGCGTATTTTTTAACAAATTTTGTAGTAACGGTAAGTTTTCTAAGAGCCGGTATTATAAACCATTAAAATCTGTAGATTTTATTTACTAACCAAGTAAATTATTTTAATTGGCTGATTTCGGTATTATAAACGTCAAATAATAAAAGTAGGTAACTAAATCTATGGAGTAAATTAATCATCCAAAATCTAGGGATTAAAATTTATTCAATGAATAACTTGACATATGTCATGTTTCTTAGGTTATTTTTAATGTAGAGCAATTTCTGTTGAAAATCAGCTTTTGATTGCTCTACGATGTTATGCAACTGACTTTCAATATGTTGTATGGGATTATTCTAATATAACAAAGGCTACAATATAACACATCAATAACTACAATATTAAAATAACATATAAATGCGGCGTTGCAATTTCTTATTTTACGAATAGTTAATTTAGATTTATAATACCGAAATACGTTTATTCGTCGAATATATTTAATTTGAGATTTGTTATTCGGTGATTTATTTTGTCTTTATAATACCGGCCCTAAGTGATTTTAATTTAATTTCGTCTAAAAAATAGGTTTTTTGATGAGTTTTAAGACAAAATTAAGTGTTTTAAGCTAATTTTATGGTTTTATCTGCGAATTTCATGCAATTTATGGCTTTTTTTGATAAAATTTTAATAAATTTTGTGGTAGAAGTAGGTTTTATGAGTAATTTAAGACAAATTTTGTGTAAAAATAAGTTTTTTGGGCGATTTTAGATAAGTTTTAGTACAAAAATAAGTTTTTAATCAAATATTATGATTTTTTAAGCAAATTTTTATGAAATACAACGCAATTATGCGTACATTTTAATGAATTTTGTAGTAAAAATAGATTTTTCGAGTGATTTTAGATACATTTTGTGGAAGAAATAGGTTTTGTAAGCAATTTTTGATAAATTTTAAGTCAAAAATGAGCTTTTTAAGCAAATTTTACGGTTTTCTGTGCAAAATTCATCTTATTTCTGCATAATTTCTAATAAATTTTGCAATAGAAGTAGGTTTTCTGAGTAATTTTAGACCAATTTTGCGTAACAATTGGGTTTTTGAGCAATTTTAGATGAATTTCAGGACCAAAATAATTTATTTTAAACAAATTACATGTTTCTTTTGTGCAAATATCATGCAATTTACGCAGAAATGCGTTGTTATTTTGATGAACTTTGTAGAATTAAGATTTTTGAGTGATTTTTGATAAAACAATTAAGTTTTTTAAGTGATTTTAGATGAATTTCAAGACAAAAATAAGTTCTCTGCATCTAGAATTGCTTCAAAAATTTATTTGTCACACAAAATGAGTTTAAAATCACTCAAAAAATCTACTTCTACTACAAAATAAATTAAAATATACGCCAAAGTGCGTTGTATTGCATAATTTTTGCACAAAAAAACATGAAATTTGCACAGAAAACCATCAAATTTGCTTAAAAAAACCTAATTTTGTATTGAATCACATCTGAAATCGCTCATAAATTTCATTTGTTACATTAAATTTGTCTAAAAACACTCAGAAAACTTACTTCTACTATGAAATTCATTAAAAACTACGCAGAAATGCGTTGTATTACATAACATTTGTACAGAAAACCAGAAAAATTTGCTTTAAAAGCATAAGTTTGTTCAAAAACACTTTTAAAATCGCCCACAAAACTTATTTGTTAAACGAAATTTGTCTAAAATCAATTAGAAAACCTATTTCTACTACAAAATTCATTAAAAATTACAAAAAATGCGTTGTATTGCATGAAATTTGTAGAGAAAACCATAAAATATGCTTAAAAAACTTATTTTGGTCTTAAAACTCATCTAAAATCACTAGCAAACTTATTGGTTATACGAAATTTGTCTAAAATCATTCAGAAAACTGACTTCTATTACAAAAATTATGAAAAATTTCGCAGATACGCATTGTATTGCATAAATTTTGCATATAAAATCTTTAAATTTGTTTTTTTTTACTTATTTTTAAACCAACGATCCAATATTTATAAATTGTGTTCCCGCCCACCCGCCCAAGTGTTAGTTATCAAGAAATTTGTTATCGTGCCCACCTTTGACGTATTAGTGACAACTGTCATTCAATCTGTCACATTGAAAACAGCAGAAACGCAATAAATGTGAAAATAAACAAATTTCTTGATAACAAACACTTGGGCGGGTGGGCGGGAACACTGTAACAAACCACCGGCCCAATATTTATAAACTGTATTCCCGCCCACCCGCCCAAGTGTTAGTTATCAAAAATATTGTTATTGTGCTCACCTTTGACCTATTAGTGACAACTGTCATTCAATCTGTCACATTGAAAACAGCAGAAACGCAATAAATGTGAGAATAATCAAATTTCTTGATAAAAAACACTTGGCGGGTGGTCGGGAACACTGTAACAAACCACCGGCCCAATATTTATAAACTGTATGCCCGCCCACCCGCCCAAGGGTTTGTTATCAAAAAATTTGTTATTGTGCTCACCTTTGACGTATTAGTGACAACTGTCATTCAATCTGTCACATTAAAAACAGCAGAAACGCAATAAATGTGAGAATAAGCAAATTTCTTAATAACAAACACTTGGGCGAGTGGGCGGGAACACTGTAACTAACCACCGGCCCAATATTTATAAACTGTATTCCCGCCCACCCGCCCAAGTGTTAGTTATCAAAAAATTAGTTATTGTGCCCACCTTTGACGTATTAGTGACAACTGTAATTCATCTATTACATTAAAACAGCAGGAACGCAACAAATTTGAGAATAATCAAATTTCTTGATAACAAATACTTGGGCGGGTGGGCGGAAACACTGTAACAAACCACCGGCCCAATATTTATAAACTGTGTTCCCGCCCACCCGCCCAAGTGTTAGTTATCAAGAAATTTGTTATTGTGCCCGCCTTTGACGTATTAGTCACAACTGTCATTCAATCTGTCACTTTAAAGACAGCAGAAACGCAATAAATGTGAGAAACAAATTTCTTGATAACAAACACTTGGGTGGGTGGGCTGAAACACTTTATTAAACCACTGACCTAATATTTATAAACTGTTTTATATTGCATGAAATTTGGACATAAAATTATAAAATTTGCCCAAAAACTTATTTTGGTCTTAAAATTCATCTAATATTGTTCAGAAACCCGATTTGTTACACGAAATGTGTCTAATATCACTCGAAAAACCTATTACAACTACTACTACAATTTTTTTTAAATGTACGTACAAATGCGTTGTACTGCATAAAATTTGTTTTAAAACTTGCTTAAAAAATTTCTTTTTGTTCTGAAACTTATCTAAAATGGCTAAGAAAACTAATTTGTTACACGAAAATTGTCTAAAATCACTCGGAAAACTTACTAATACTACGAAATTTATTAAAAATTGCGCAGAAATGTATTGTTTTACATGAAATTTGTATAGAAAATCATAAAATTGGCTTTAAAAACTTTTAAAACTCACGTAAAATCGCTCAGAAAACCTACTTAGTACAAGACATTTGTCTAAAATCACTCAAAAAATAATTTACTTTACAAAATTTATCAAAAATAAGCAAAAATGCATGAATTTTCACAAAGAAAACAATAAAATTTGCTTTAAAAACTCCAATTTTGTTCTGAGATTTATCTAAAAACGCTCAGAAAATTTATTAGTCACACGGAATTTGTACACCTACTTTTATTGGTACAAATTTTGAGTTAGATTTTGGAAAATTGTAACCATAACATTAAAATAATTAATGAAATTTTGTAGAATTTTCAAAAATTTAAAAAAAAATGTTTTTAATTTTCAAAAACTACATTTGAACTAAACAGATTAATTATCATTGTTTTAAGTAGGATTAGTCCAAAATTTTGAGTAAGTATTGCCAAAATTGTAACCTCAGCATGAAAAGAAGCAATAGAATGATTAAAGAAATTTTGAAAAATTACTAAAAATTATTTTTAATTTTCAAAAATTAAATTTTAGCTAAACACATTAATTATCATAGTTTTGACTAAAATTGGTACAATTTTTGAGTTAATATTTGCAAAATTGTAACTTCAACACTAAAAAAAGCAAAGAAACAATTCAAAAAAATTTGTTAAATTTTCAAAAATTATTAAAAAATGTTTTTACTTTTCAAAAATTAGTTTTGAGCTAAACATATTGATTAATCATTGTTTTGACAATGATTGGTACAAATTTTAATTTATTTGCAAAATTGTAACCCCAACACTAGAAGAAGCAATAGAAGAAATAAAAAAAATTTCAAAAATTATCAAAAAATATTTTTAATTAAAAAACATTAATTTGAACTAAACACATTAATTATCATTATTTTGACTATGATTGGTACAAATTTTGAGTTATTATTTGCAAAATTGTAACCTCAAAGGAATGATTAAAGAAATTTTGTTGAACTTTCAAAAATTACTAAAAAATACTTTTATATAATAATTATAAAATTTTATGTTATTATAATTACATATACTTTTTGTTGTTGAGTACAAAAAAATCATCATCAATGAAAAGGAAAGTAATTATGTGTAAAATGACGGTTACGGTCGTTAAGTACTCACTGAAATTACAGGAAATAACTCATCTGAAATTGAACTGATTTAATGTTATTATTATTATATATAAATTCTTCAAACTAAAATGAGTATTGCGTTAGCATTAAACATTTTATAACAAAATTATATTTATAATTGCAAGTATCCGTGCATGTTGTAAAAAATAATTCGTATTTCCGGTATTATTTAAGGAATGAATCAATTGATATAAACGGGTTTTTCACTAAGAGGTTTCATTTTGATATTTAAAAAAAAATGGTTATTTTTTAAGAGAAATCAATAAATGTTTATTTCATTGTAAAGAGGAATGCCATTAACATATAAAAATGATATCAGTCAAATGGCCGCTAGGGTTACGGTTGCAGTACCAATTTGCACATTTGCGGCTGTATGTCTTCGATAACTTCACGAATTTTATCTTTAAGGTCTTGAATGGATTGTGGTGCATTGGCATAGACCTTATCTTTCACGTGGCCCCAAAGAAAAAAGTCTAAAGGGTTAAATCACAAGATTTCGGTGGCCAATTGTGATCACCTCTTCGAGAAATAACATGGTCGGGAAACTTTTCTTGCAAAATTGTGATTGTTTCGTTGCTTATGTGGCACGTAGCGTCGTTTTGCTGAAAATAAACGTGGTCTACAACAATATCTTCCAATTCCGGCCATAAAAAATCATTAATCATAGCTCGGTAGCACCATCCATTCACTGTAACAGTTGCACCAGCCTTATTTTCAAAAAATTAGGGTCCAATCACACCGCCAGCCCAAAAACAGCACTAAACAGTGACTTTTCAACAATCATTATTGAATTTTCTGAGCCCCAAATGCCACAATTCTGCTTATTAACGTAGCCTCCAAGGTAAAAATGGGCTTTATCACTGAAGATGATTTTTTAATGAAATTCCGGATCATTTTGATGCATTTGAAGGAGTCAATCAACGAAGATTCGACGTTTATGGTGATCGATTGGCTTGAGATCTTGTGTTAACTGAACTTTAAAAGCCTTAAGACTTAAGTTTTTATGCAAAATATGGTGTGATGTCGTTTGTGGAATGTCGAATTCCAAAGATCGACGAGGAATCGACAAACCTGGGCCTACATCAGCAATATTCTCATGTGTTCTTGAGCGATGCACACGGTTTCTTCACATTACAAACTTGTCCCAACAGCTCAAATTTTTCCACCAGGTTTACTATTGCCAGTCAAGAAGGTGCTTTACGACGACCAAAAAGTGCTTTAGTTTTGCGAACTGTGACTGAAAAATTTTCACCATTTATGTAGTGAATTTTAATAATTTCAATGCGTTGTTGAAGCGTGTATCGTTCCATTTTTAATAATGGCGTACTTTTTACTTGTCAAATGTCAAAAGATAATAGCTTCAAAATTGACAGTTGTCCAAATAGCCTACTATTCAAAATGAAATTTCTTATTGGAAAACCTTTACAAGGCTTGCTAGGAATTCTAACAAATATTCACTGACAGTTCAGAGATGTAGGACCGAAATTTTAAGAGAATTTTTTAACCGTACACATGGAATACACTTCCAAATTCAATATTGATAATGATAATGAGGTAAAAGCGTTCAACTTACCAGCTGGGTTGGTAAACTTTCCAAATCTTCCGCAACATACTTTAGGAACTTTAGTAGCTTTAGGGCCGCATAATGACTCCCTAAGAAACTGATATGCCTCGTGATGTTCTGTTATAGGTTCATTATTAAATATTGCGCATTTCTTTATATCTATGCAGAAAGCGTCGTCTCCGTTTGGTGTGGTACATGGCGTGGCAAATTCTGAAATTTAAGAAAAGAATTTTAATAGTGTAAATAAAAAAAGCAAACTAATTAAAAATTGATTAAAATATTGCGGCATGAATGAAATCATATTTGTTAAAGTTAACACATTCTATCTAAAATGGGAATCGATAATGGTGACTAAAAATAGATGTATTGAACAAATATCAAAATATGTTTGTTTCAAAATGGGACAAGGTTATGCAATACAATAAAAAATGTAGAAATAAAATAAATTATAATTATTAAAACATTGAAAAGATCATACAAATAAATTGATTTTTGTGAACTGTTTGGTGAGTGTTAATTTAGATAATTAATTTGTGATTTTATTAATTTAATAACAATTGCTACTTTATTTTATTATACAAACTATGATGTAGATTAATTTGTATAAACTAAATTGGGACGATTTCCTTTAAAATAAATGCTAACCTTAGTTTGTATCACAATTCATTGTGTTTTCCCTTAAAGTAATTTCTAGCTTCGTTTTGTAACATAATTCATGGTGATTTCTTAAAATAACTGCAAACATCATTTTGTAGCACTATTCATTTTCATTCCTTTTATAATAATTACTAACTTCAGTTTGTAGTACACAATTTTTTTTATTGTAACTAAAGCCTCGTTCATACTCATCCGATTTGCGTTTTGCGATTTTTTTTATTGTAACAACATATTTCTCGCAAAATCTCGTTCATACTGATCCGGTTTTTTTATTGCGATTTTTTCTAGTGACATTTTGTTTTTATTTTAGTAACTTTTATATTTATACTAATATTTGATTTAAAAATTAGATCTATAATACCTTTCAAAACTTCAAAATATGTTTTAATTTAATTATACTTGTTTTAAACAATAATTATTTTATTGTATTTAAACAATATTTAAAGTTTAAAAGTAAAATTATTTATTTTTAGTATTTATATGAACCAGTTTTCACCACATATTTAAAACTAATTATTTGTGTAAATATAGTTTTATGTAATTTGTAATAATTAGTAAAATTAGAATTTTTTTTAAACATAACCTATATGACTTATCAACCTTTTAATGAAATGAAGTTAGGCACTTTTATTAAAAATAGAATCGCACAATGTTCAAATTGATTCAACTTTGTTCGTTTGATAAAAATACAAAATATCATCAAAAATACAATTAAAAAAAATAAATTTTATCAAAGTTAACCTCGAGAACACATGAACAAATGTAGATATGTTATAAAACGCGTAAAAAAATGTTTATATTTTTGTAATGTTGTTAGAGTTGAATTATTTTACTTTATTTGATGTGTTAATTAATAATTAACATTGGAGATTGTTAGTATTTAATAAATAAATTGTTTTTAGCTTTAAATTATTGTACTTAAGTTTGGCAACAGCGCGCAAACGTCGGTTAAACGAAGAGTATAATGAAGTAAAGTTACAAATACAAACCTAACCACAATCTGACTGTTTCATTACAGAACTGACGTTTGATTTAATAACTGTAAAATCTCATTTAAATTTAGTTAAACTTTCAATTTACAGTTATTTTAATAATAATACTTAATTACAATTCATTTAATTACAATATTAATAAAAATTCAATGACATGAAGTTAAGTACATTCTTAAAAAAATCGCAAAATGTTAAAATAATCCTAATTTTTTGGTTTGACAGGCGGCCATTTTTAATCGCAGAAAAAATTAAAAATCGGATGAGTATAAACGAGGCTTAATTGTGCTTCCCTTTAAAATAATTACTAATTTTATTTTGTTGCATGATTCGTGATGATATTTCTTGAAATAACTGCAAACTTCAGTTTGTAACACACTTCATTGTCATTCTCCTTATAATAACTAACTTCAGTTTATAGCACATTCTCATTTTCTTTATAATAATAACTAACTTCATTTTGTAGTATAATTCAAAATGATTCCTTTTGAAATAAATTAGATATATAAATATATAGATAAACTTTTAAAAGTTTTTTTTTTTTTTGGTCTATTGACACATGGAATAAACTTAAAAATTCAGTATTTTTCAAAATTTATGAGCTACAAAGTACCGGTTAATAATCAAGTAATAGAGTGCCACACCCACCCACCCAAGTGTTGGTTATTCAAAAATTTGAATCTCTATTGCCTCCTCTGACATAGACGCTTTTAACGCAGGTAAATGGAAAAATTCCAATGCAAATGCAAATTACTTGCCGGTAACCATGCTATGGAGTGACCCACCCACCCACCCACCCACCCAACTGTTGGTTAGCTAAAAATTTGTATCACCATCACCTACTCTGACATAGAAGCTTCCAACGCTGCCAGAGAAAAGAAACTCCAATTTTTAGATAACCAAAACTTGGGCGGGCGGGTGTGCATTAAAGTGCAAACTACTGTATGGAGTGGCCTATTCACTTACCCAACTGTTGGATAACCAAAAATTTGTAAATCCATCGCCTCATCTGACATAGAGGCTTCCAACGCTGCCAGACTTCAAACTTCAATTTGGGATCACCAACACTTTGGCGGGTGGGTGAGCACTCCAATGCAAATTACTGATTTGGAACAATATTATAGAGTAATGATTTGCATTTCCATAGCCTTCTCTGACATAGAGGCTTCCAATGCTGTCAGAGAAGAGAAACTCTAACTTCTGGATCACCAACACTTGGGCGGGTGTGTGGGCACTCCAGAGCAAACTACTGGTAGGTAACCATGTAATGGAATGGCCCACCCACCCACCCAAGTGTTGGTCATCCAGAAATTTGTATCTCCATAGCCTCCTCTGACATAAAGGCTTCCAATGCTGCCAGAAATAAGAAACTCCAATTTCTGGATCAGCAACACAAGGGCGGGTGGGTGGGTACTACAGTGCAAACTATTGGCTGGTAGTTATATTATGGAGTGGCCCACCTACCTTTGCAACTGTTGGTTATCCAAAAATTTGTATCAGAGGCTTCCACCGCCGACAGAGAATAAAATCTCCAGATTGTTTCTAGATCACTAACACTTTGGCGGGTGGGTGGGCACTCCAGTGCAAACTACTGGTAGGTAACCATGTAATTTAATGGCCCACCCACCCACCCAAGTGTTGGTCATTCAAAAATTTGTACCACTGTCGCCTCATCTGACATAGAGGCTTACAACGCTGCCAGAAAAAAGAAACTTGCGGGTGGGCACTTCAGTGCAAACTAATGGCTTATAACCATGTTATGGAGTAGCCCACCCACCCACCAAACTGTTAGTTAGCCAAAAATTTGTATCACCATTGCCTCCTTTAAAATAAAGGCTTTCAATGCTGGCAGAGAGGAGAAACTCCAATTTCTGGATCACTAACACTTGGGCGGGTGGGTGGGCACTCTAGTGCAAACTACTGACTGAGAACATTATTATGAAGTTGCCCACCCACCCACCCAAGTGTTCGTATTAAAGAAATTTATATCTTCATCACTTTTTTTGACATAGTAGCTTCCAACGCAGACAGTGGGAGATAATCCAATTTTTGGATCACCAACATTTGGGCGGGTGTGTGAGTACTCTAGTGCAAACTACTGGCTGGTAACCATGTTAAGGAGTAGCCCACCCACCCACCCAACTGTTGGTTAGCCAAAAATTTGTATCACAATTGCCACCTCTGACATAGAAGCTTCCAACGTTGGCAGAGAGGAGAAACTTCAATTTCTAGAACACTAACACTTGGGCGAGTGGGTGGGCACTCCAGTACAAACTACTAACAGGAATCATTGTAATAGAATGGCTCACCCACCCATCCGAGTTTTGGTTATCCAGAAAATTGTATCTTCATCGCCTCTTCTGATATAGAAGCTTCCAACGCAGGCAGTGGAAAAAATTACAATTTCTGGATCACCAACACTTGGACGGGTATGTAGACACTCTAGTGCAAACTTCTGATTAGTAGTCATTGAGTGGCACACCTAACTGTAAGTTACCTAGAAATTTGTATCTACATCGCCTTCTCCGACATAAAAGCTTTCAACGGAAAAACTCTAATTTTTGGATTACCAACACTCGGGCGGGTGGTTAGGCACTCCATTGCTGGTAATCATGTTATAGAATAGGCCACCTGCCTACCCAACTATTGGTTAGCCAAAAATTTGTAACACCATCGCCTCCACTGGCATAGAAGCTTTCAACGTTGGCAGAAGGAGAAACTCCAATTTTTACATTACTAACCCTTGGGCGGGTGAGTAGGCACTCCAGTGCAAACTACTGATTGAAAACATTATTAAAGAGTGGCCCACCCAACCACCCAACTGTTGGTTATCCAGAAATTTATATCTCCATAGAGATTTCCAACGCTGGCAGAGAGGAGAAACTCCAATTTCTGGATCACTAACACTCGGGCGGGTGGGTGGGTACTCCAGTACAAACTACTGACAGAAAACATTGTTATGGAGTAGCCCACCCACACACCCAACTGTTGGTTAGCAAAAATTTGTATCACCATCGCCTCCTCTGACATAGAGGATCTCAACGCTGCCAGAGAAAAGAAACTCTAAATTCTGGATCACCAACACTTGGGCGGGTGAGTGGGCACTCCAATGCAAACTACTGGCTGGTAACCATATTATGGAGTGACCCACCCACCCACCCAACTGTTGGTTAGCTAGAAATTTGTATCTCCATTGCCTTCTCAGACATAAAAGCTTTCAAAGCAGGCAGTGAAAGAAACTTTAGTTATTAGATCACCAACACTTGGGCGGGTGGGTGGACACAAATTACTGGCTGGTAAACATGTTTTGGAGTGGGCCACCCACCCACCCAAGTATTGGTTATCCAGAACTTTGTATCTCCTTTGCTTCCTCTGATAAAGAGGCTTTCAACGCTGCCAAAAAAAAGAAACTCCAATTTCTGGATTACCAAGAATAGGGTGGGTGGGTGGGCACTCCAGTGCAAAACTACTGGATGGCAATCATGTTATGGAGTGCCCCACCCACCCACTTAAGTGTTGATCATCCAGAAATATGTATCACCATCGCTTCCTTGACACAACAACATTTAACGCTGGGAAAAGAGAGAAACTCTAATGTTCGGATCACCAACACTTGAAAGGGTATGAAAATACTATTGGTAATGTCGCGTTCAAGAGATTGGATCACCATTGCCTCCTCTGATTTAATGATTTCTAACGCTAGATTAGTACTCAATGAATCCGAAGATAAAAAGAAATTGAATTGCCCTTATTTTATTATTATATAAACTTCAATTTGTAGCACAAATCATGATAATTCCTCTTAAAATCACGACAAATTTTAATATATACCACAATTCAATGTCATTCCTTTTATAATAGTTACTAACTTCAATTTGTAGCATAATTCATGATGAATTCTCTTTAAATTAATAACTGTAAACTTCAGTTTGTAGCACAATTCATTATCATTCCCCTTATACTAATTACTAATTTCAGTTTGTAGCACAGTTCATTCTGCTTCCCCTTAAAATAACTGCTAACTTCATTTTATAGCACAATTCATGATTATTCTCCTTAAATTTACTGCAAACTTCATTTTGTAGCACAATTCATTGTGTTTAGTCTTAAAATAATAACAAACTTTATTTTATTGCAAAATTTATGTTGATTTTATTTAAATTAATTGCCCATTTGTTAAACAAAATTAGCACACAAAACTAATTGAACTAAGAATAAGCACAAAAAACTAAATTTATTATAAATCGCGCAAAAAATCCATGTGTTGCATTAAATTGGCACAGAAAATTAGTTTATCTTACTACTAACTAATTTAATACGGTAGATTTGACATAACCTCAAATTATTTGACATAATTAAACACAGTAAAAAGCGCTGCGTTTATTTAATAAACTTATAACTCTTAAACTATACATTAGATTTTAATAAAATTTATTGACAAAATACATCTATATTATACAAAAAATTGTTAAAATGATAACCAATTTGATACGGTAAATTTGACATAACCTTAATTTGATTGACATAATTAAACACAGTAAGAAGCGCCTTCAACTTTAACTTTCTCCGATTCTATAAAATTGAGCGAATCGATTTTGATAATCTTTACACAGTTGGTACTAATAATAATTAAGTCTATTATTACCAAATTTCATTAATTTTCAATAAACCGTTTAGAAGTTATAAACTATTTTGTTTACTTAATAGTTTCTGCTATTAATACGATGAGATCGATTATATTGAGATTGTATCAAATTGGTCAAATCGATTTTAATAATTTTTACACAGTTGGTACTAGTAATAATTAAGTATTTCGTTAACAAATTTCATTAAATTTCAATGAACCGTTTAGAAGTTATGAATTATTTTGTTTCCTTAATAGTTTCTGTAGTTAATAAGAAGAGATCAATTATATTGAGTTTGTATCAAATTGGTCGAATTGATTTTAATCATTTTTACACAGTTGGTACTAGTAATAAATTAGTATATGATCACCAAATTTCATTAATTTCTAATGAACCATTTAGAAGTTATGAATTACGATGTAATATTGTACAGAATTGCATTGATCAAAATAATTTTCAAACCGACTTAAAAATTTTGATGGAGTGGTGTAAAATTAATCAGCTTGATCTAAATTTGAGCAAATGTGTTTCAATATCGTTTAGCAGATGTAAGATTGTCCAAAGAGACTATTTTCTTAATGAACATAAACTTGTTTTTAAACCAGATGTAAAAGATTTAGGCGTACTTTTTGACACTACTCTTACATTTGCTAAACATATTAATAATATATGCGCTAAATCTATGTCTGTTTTAGGTTTTATTAGCCGGTTTAGTAAACCATTTTCCGTGTGGACTTCAAAAACATTATATTTATCGTTAGTTCGTCCTGCATTAGAATACGCATGTCCAATATGGACTCCATATTATTCTAATGCAATTGCGCAATTGGAAAGAGTACAGAACAAATATTTAAAATTAACAGCATATCGTTTAGGATATAATCATGAAATGTATAGTCGCTCCAATACTTTACGCATCTTAAAAATTGAACCGTTGCAAAATAGAAGAAGAATTATTGATCTCTGTACTTTGCACAAACTTGTTAATGGAAGCATCAATTGTCCCAGTTTGTTAGCAAAACTTAATTTTCATATACCGCCTTACCGAAATTCACGACATGTCAGAACATTTAAGTTGGCTTTTCATCTATGCAATTATGGTTTTCATGCACCTTTATGTAGGTTTATGCGGTATTACAACAATTTATCTGCTCATTACAATATAAACCTATTTATGCAATCCTACTCATTATTCGCTAGTCATTTGAGGAGAATAGATTTATCCATCTGTGATGTGTTACATTTTAGTTAATTTGTATTTGTTTATTGGTTGTTTTTGTTTTTGTACTCTTTACAACATAGATATATTTTTGTTAAGTTTAATGTTTCATTTTAATTATATTAGATAAATTAGTCAATATGTTTCTAATTATTATGATTTTTAAATGTATTATATCTGTAAAATGGTGAATACCGTAAATAAATATATTATTATTATTATTTTGTTTCCTTAATAGTTTCTGCTGTTAATAAGAAGAGATCAATTATATTAAGCTTGTATCAAATTGGTCAAATTGATTTTAATAATTTTTACACAGTTGGTACTAGTAATTATTTAGTATAACGTCACCAAATTTCATTAATTTTCAATGAACCGTTTAGAAGTTATGAATAATTTTGTTGTCTTAATAGTTTCTGCTGTTAATAAGAAGAGATCAATTATATAGAGTTTGTATCAAATTGGTCAAATCGATTTTAATAATTTTTACACAGTTGGTACTAGTAATAATTAAGTGTATCATTGCAAAATTTCATTAATTTTCAATGAACCGTTTAAAAGTTATGAATTATTTTGTTTTCTTAATAGTTTCTGCTGTTAATAAGAAGAGATCAATTATATAGAGTTTGTATCAAATTGGTCAAATCGATTTTAATAATTTTTACACAGTTGGTACTAGTAATAATTAAGTGTATCATTGCAAAATTTCATTAATTTTCAATGAACCGTTTAAAAGTTATGAATTATTTTGTTTTCTTAATAGTTTCTGCTGTTAATAAGAAGAGATCAATTGTATTGAGTTTGTACCAAATTGGTCAAATTGATTTTAATAATTTTTACACAGTTGGTACTAGTAACAATTAAGTATATCGTTAACAATTTTCATTAATTTTCAATAAACCGTTTAGAAGTTATGATTTTTTTTGTTTTCTTAATAGTTTCTGCTCTTAATAAGAAGAGATCAATTGTAATGAGTTTGTACAAAATTGTTCGAATCGATTTAAATAATTTTTACACAATTGGTACTAGTAATAATTAAGTATATCGTTAACAAATTTCATTAATTTTCAATAAACCGTTTAGAAGTTATTAATTATTTTGTTTCCTTAATAGTTTCTGCTGTTAATAAGAAGAGATCAATTATATTGAGTTTGTATTAAATTGGTCGAATCGATTTTAATAATTTTTACACTGTTGGTACCAGTAATAATTAAGTATATCGTTAAGAAATTTCATTAATTTTCAATGAACCGTTTAGAAGTTATGAATTATTTTGTTTTCTTAATAGTTTCTGCTGTTAATAAAAAGAGATCAATTGTATTGAGTTTCTATGAAATTGGTTGAATCGATTTTGATAATTTTTACACAGTTGGTACTACTAATAATTGAGTAAATTATTACAAAATTTCATTAATTTTCAATGAACCGTTTAGAAGTTATGAATTATTTTGTTTCCTTAATAGTTTCTGCAGCTAATAAGAAGAGATCAATTATATTGAGTTTGTATCAAATTGGTCAAATAGATTTTAATAATTTTTACACAATTGGTACTAGTAATAGTTAAGTATATCGTTAACAAATTTCATTAATTTCCAATGAACCGTTTAGAAGTTATGAATTATTTTGTTTTCTTAATAGTTTCTGCTGTTGATAAAAAGAGATCAATTGTATTGAGTTTGTATCAAATTGGTATAATCGATTTTGATAATTTTTACACAGTTGGTACTAGTAATAATTAAGTGTATCATTGCAAAAGTTCATTAATTTTCAATGAAGTATTAAGAAGTTATGACATATTGTATTGCCGGTGTGGCCTCTGCACCAAATAAGGTGATATTTATTATATTAAAATGTAACCAAATTGAGTGATTTTGATTTTTTTTTATAAAATTGGTAATATTGATAATTAGGATTCTAATGAACCGTTTAGAAGTTATGAGATATTTTTCTTGGGATTATTAATCTATTTTGTAATTAACACATATCAATAAAAACAAAGTAATCAAACAAAAAGTCCTTAAGACTACGTTCGATAAACTCAAAAAAAGATTTTATAATTCGAAACGTTTATACCATTATCCCTGATTTATGCGTTTAAATAAAATTGTGTCCCAGATGTATTTGTTAATGACTGTAAAACCAACTTGATACATTTTTATATGAAAAGGCATTTAAAATAAGTTCTAGATTACTTAAATTTGAATATTATGTATGGGAAACAGTTCTAATAACAAACATTTTTATAATAAATAAGTCGCAATAGGTCACAGTTTACGAATTGCTGTTCTAAAGCGATTTCGACATGAGTTTGGAAATAAATGATCAACAACAGCCATTAAAACGGTTTAAATTCTATTAGTTTCCATATTTAAATAAAATAAAATAATTGCTAATAGTTTGTTTGCGTGCAGAGATTTACTGATGTTAAACAAAATCAGTTATGTAAACCGTCCACTCAATTATTATCAATTTTCAAAAACACAATTTGACCTCATAATTCTGCGTAAATCAATTTTCAACTTACTAGGCGCTATCATTTCACTGGTGGCATTTTCCGTAGTGGTTGCGATATCCTCACCATAGACAAATCCGAAATAGACGACCAAAACAAACAGGCGACACATTACACAGTCGTTTAGAAACAATGACACAGAACACTAACTAAATGACCATCTGACTCTCTCCGTATGCAAGTTATCATTAAACTGACCTCGCAATGGCGATAACTTAATTGTTGGATGTTTACTTTGCTCCCAATTAGAACACACAAACAAAAATTCCATTCACATAATCACCAAAAACTTGCCGGATGCGTATTGTTTTAAATAAATAAATTTTATCTCACCTGCATTGGTGAGCATCGCGTAGGATAACATTGTGAAAACTAATTTATTCATCATTTGCGAAATACTTTTTATATTATAATAATTTAATGCTGGTGCCGTCGACTGCACAATAATATTAATGTAGGTAATTCCAAATCGCTGCGATATATATTTTTTCATTAGTAAAAACTTGTTCGCTTATTTTTAGTCACAATGGACATCCAATAGGATTGACGTCGTCCCTACCTGTATTCCCCAAGCCTGGCTCATTATAATATTAATATTAATTTATAATAAATGTGACTCGGTCGGCGATTACTTCATTTTAATGATTCTGATCTAATAGTTTTATCCGATGCGTGCATTTACGTTTACTATTTTAATTGGAATTTATGAATGCAAACATTTCCTAGAAATCGCGAGATTATCATGAATTTGTTTTGTAAACAAATTTGGTGATAAATTTATTATGCAAATGATAACGAGACTTGAATTTGATTTTTTATTTCTTAAAAATTTAACTGAAACAATAAGGCCCTTGACATTATTAAAGAGTTGAGGAGCAGTAAGAGAATGTTGTAGCTCGAAATGTTTATTTCCCCGGAGATTTTGCGGAATTGTATCTCAAACAAAACTGATGATACAATTAATTTTGTTCACAATAATTGATATCTGTATTCTGCATCAGCAAGTTTGTGTAAATTTGTGTGAACAGCAATTAAATATTGTTTACAATTAGTAACAACTTGTAATAAAAGTGTAATAATTAAAATATTCACAACTCAACCTCTTTGCGGTCATCAGAAATCATTTTTTTACTAGAGAAAGTTGTGATCCTATTTCTTAAAGACGAACACTTGGGTGGGCGGGTGCGCCACTCCAATCCAAACTACTGATTTTGTAGTGTCCCACCCACCCAAGTGTTCGTCATCAAGAAATTGAGTATTTAACCTCTCTGCGGTCGTCAAAAGTCATTTTATCACTATAGAGAAGATCGTGCTACAATATTTTGAAAACGAACTCTTAGGTGGGTGGGTGTGCCACTCCAACCCAAAGTACTGATTTGGTATTATGCTATGGAGTATCCCACCCACCCACCAAAGTGTTCATTATCAAATGGTTTAATATTTAATATCTCTGCCGTCATCAGAAGTCTTCTTGTCACTAGAGAAGGTCGTGATCCAATCTCTTGAAGACAAACTCTTGGGTGGGCGGGTTGGTGGGCCACTCCAATCCAAACTACGACTTAATATTATGCTTTGAAGTGTCCCACCCACCCACCCAAGTGTTTATCTTTAAGAAATTAAAAATTTAACTTTTTTGCGGTGGTCAGAAGTCATTTTATTATTAGAGAAGGTCGTAGACCAATCTCTTGAAGACGAACTCTTGGGTGGGTGGGTGGGTTGACCACTCCAATCCAAACTACTAATTATTTATTATAGTATGGAGTGGCCCAGCCAAGTGTTCGTAATCCAACTTCTTGAGAACTAACACTTGGGTAGGTGGGTGGGCCATTGTAACCTAAACCATTAACTCCTTAGATTAGTATGGAGTGACCCACCCACCCACCCACCCAAGTGTTTGTCATCAAAAGGTTAAATATTTGATCTTTCTGCCGTCGTCAAAAGTCATTTTGTCACTAGATAAAGTCGTAATCCAATTTCTTGAAAACGAACACTTAGGTAAGGTTAGGTTGAGTCGCCTCACGGATTGCAGAAGCAAAGCAGTGATTCATATAATAGCAAGTTTAGGCATAACAGTTTGTAATCAAGGAAATACCCCGACTTTCAGAAGGGGTGATAGCAGCAGCGTGATCGACATGACACAGACGTCAGATGACTCATCAGATGTCTGGAGAAAGATGTATTTTAAGCCAGGTCAAAAGTAGGCAAATTAGTTATACTAAGGAAACAGACAAAGCACCAGAAGAGCATTTATCATATAGACCAATCTGCCTACTCGACGGGGCAAGCCAAATTTTAGAAAGAATTGTGGTTGATAGGTTAAATGAGGAATTAGAGGCTACAGTTGGCTTATCAGATAGACAGTTTGGTTTTAGAAAAGGTAGATCAACCGTGGACGCAATGTACGCAGTCCAAGAAGTAGCAAAGGCGACAAACAGCGGTCCGTCATGGAAAAGGGAACATTGCATCATTGTGGCACTAGACGTTAAAAATGCATTCAATTCCATACAGTGGCATGTAATAGTTAATGCACTAAATAAAATAAAAAAAAATCAGAAGACATCAGGAAACTAATAGGAAGCTACTTAAGTAACAGGAATCTTAAGTACAACTACAGCAATAATGACACGTTGAGAATAAAAGTGACAAGCGGGGTGCCACAGGGATCGGTGCTAGGGCCACTACTGTAAAATATAGCATATGATGGGGTGCTAAGGCTCAAACTACCGGAGGGAGTTAAGATAATAAGATTTGCTAACGATCTAGCGGTAATATGTAGCCACTGTAGAAGGGGCAATTGTGATAGTGTCGGAATGGATGGTAGCAAACGGACTAAGTTTGGCCGCTTAAAAGACAGAGGCTGCTTGGTTATTGACCAAGCAAATTGGTCGAAAGGGCCCACACAAATGTTATCAAGAAATTGAACATTTGATCTCTCTGCAGACGTCAGAAGTCATTTTTTCACTTGAGTTGATTGTAATATAAACCACTGACTTGTTAGTTTAGTATAGAGTAAACCACTCACCCACCCAAGTGTTCGTCGTCATGAGGTTGAATGTTTAATCTTTCTGCCGTCGTCAGAGGTCATTTTGATACTAAAGAAGGTTGTGATCTAATCTTTTGAAGACGAACACTTGGGTGGATGGGTGGACAACTTTAATCCAAACTACTGAATTAATTTTATGCTATGGAATGTCCCACCAACCCACCCAAATGTTTGTCATCAAGAGATTGAGTATTTAACCTCTCTGCGGTCGTCTAAAATCATTTTATCACTAGTGAAATATGTAATCCAATCTTTTAAAGACAAACACTTGGGTGGGTGGGTGGGCCACTCCAATTTAATCTATTGACTTGGTATTATGCTATGAAGTGTCCTAACCACCTACCCAAATGTTCATCACCAAAATGATTGAGTATTTAAATTCCCTGCGGTCGTCGGAAATCATTTTATCACTAGAGAAGGTTGTGATCCAATTTCTTGAAGAAGAACACTTGGGTAGGTGGCTGGGTCACTCCAATGCAAACTACTGACTTAATATTATGCTATGGAGTGTCCTACCCACCCACCTAAATGTTTGTCATCAATAGATTGAGTATTTAACCTTTCTGCGGTTGTCAGAAATGATTTTATCACTAGAGAAGCTCGTAATCCAATTTCTTAAAGGCAAACAATTGGGTGTTTGGGTGGGTCACTCTAATCCAAACTACTGACTTGGTATTATGCTTTAAAGTGTCCCAGCCAAGTGTTCATCATTAAGAGATTGAGAATTTGACTTTTCTTCGGTCGACAGAAGTCATTTTGTCACTAAAGAAAGTCGTGATCCAATCACTTGTAGACAAACAATTGGGTGGGTGGGTGGGCCAATCCAATCTAAATTACTGATTTAGTAGTATGCTATGGAGTGTCCCACCCACCCACCCAAGTGTTCGTCATCAAAAGATATGGTATTTAACTTCTCTGCGGTCGTCAAAAGTCATTTTGTCACAAGAGAAAGTTGTAATCCAGTCTTTTGAAGACAAACACTTGGGAAGGTGGGTGGGCTACTCTAATCCAAACTATTGACTTGGTATTATGCAATAGAGTGTCCCACCCACCCACCCAAGTTTTCGTCATCAAAAAATTAAGTATTTAACCTCTCTGCGGTTGTCAGATATCATTTTGTCACTAAAGAAGGTCATGATCCAATCTCTTAAAGACGAGCACTTGGGTGGGTGGGTGGGCTACTCTAACCCAAACTACTGATTTGGTAGTATGCTATGAAGTGTCCCACCCGCCCACCCAAGTGTTCGTCATCAAAAGATTAAGTATTTAACCTCTCTGCGGTTGCCAGAAGTCATTTTGTCACTAGAGAAGGACGTGATCTAATCTCTTGAAGACGGGCTTTTAATTGGGTCATTAGCAGATTGAAATTTATTGTAATTTGGTAGTAATATAGTTGAATACCATTAGTACTAACTGTTAAAAACTTATAAAATTCTATAAAGTCAATTTGACATAACCTCACTTACTCAGAATTACTTCAGAAATCCAAAAATGTTTTAAACAAATTATATGTTTAATAACTCAAAAATAGCACATTGAAATTTATTATTATTTGGTACTAACATACCTGAACACCATTGGTACCAACTATTATAAACTTATCACATTCTATACAGACAATTTGACATAACCTCACTTAATCAAAATTACATACCAAATCCAAAAATGTTACAAACAAATTAAAAAATTGATAACTCCAAAATGGCTTATTGGAATTTATCGTAATTTAGTACTAATATACTTGAATACCATTAGTACCAACTGTTAAAAACTTAAAGAATTCTATACAGTCAATTTGACCTAACCTCACTTAATCTGAACTACATACCAAATTCAAAAATGTTTCAAATAACGTAAAAGTTTGATAACTCAAAAACGGCTCATTAGAATTTACTGTAGTTTGGTACTAATATACTTATATATCATTAGTACCAACTGCTAAAAGTGTATCAAAATCCATACACTTAATTTGACATAATCTCAATTCAATCAGGATTACATACCAAACTTAAAAAAAGTTATAAACAAATTTAAGGTTTGATAACTCAAAAACGATTTGTTAGAATTAACTGTAATTTGATACTAATTTATTTAAATACCATTAGTACCAACTGTTAAAAAAGTATAAAATTCTATACGATCAATTTGACATAATCTCACTTATTCACAATTACATACTAAATCCAAAAATGTTATAAACAAATTAAAAAATTGATAACTCAAAAATGGTTTATTGAAATTTACCGTAATTTGGTACTAATATACTTGAATACTATATGTACCAACTGTTTAAAATTTATGAAATACTGTACGGTCAATTTGACATAACCTCACTTAATCTGAATTACATACCAAATCCAAACATTTTATAAACAAATTAAAACTTTTATAACTCAAAAATGGCACATTGGAATTTACTGCAATTTAGTACTAATATGCTTGAATACCATTAGTACCAACTGCCAAAAATTTATTAAAATCCATACACTCAATTTTACATAACCTCAATTCAATCAGAATTACATACCAAAATCAAAAAAGTTATAATCAAATTAAAAATTTGATAACTCAAAAATGACATATTGGAATTTATTGTAATTTGGTACCAACATACCTAAATACCATTAGTACCAACTGTTAAAAATTTATAAAATTCTATACAGTCAATTTGACAGAACCTCATAGTTTATGATTACTGTGCCGGTGGTTTAAAATAGTGTTCCCGCCCACCTGCCCAAGTGTTTGTTATCAAGAAATTAGTTACGTCATCACTCTCTTTAAACTTAATGAAATTAGTCAAAAATTCTGTTATGTTTGTTAGCTGCAGAAACACGATAGGTGGTAGTAACTTCAAGTTCAAATATGACAAACACTTGGGCGGGTGGGCGGGAACACAGTTTATGATAACTGGGCCGGTGGTTTAAAATAGTGTTCCCGCCCACCCACCCAAGTGGTTGTCATCCACATATTAAATATTTGACCTCTCTGTGAGTATCAGAAGTAATTTTGTCCGAAAAGAAGGCTGCGATCTAATATTTTGATAATTAAGACTTGGGTGGGTAAGTGGGCCACTTCAATCCAAATTACTGACTTGGTATTATATTATGGAGTTTCCCACCTACCCACCCAAGTTTTTGTCATCAAAAGAATCAATGGTTGACTTTTCTGCAAGGATAAAAAGTCATTTTGTTACAAGAGAAGATCGCGATCTAACATTTTGATAACTACCACTTGAGTGGGTGGGTGGGCCACTCTAATCAAAATTACTGACTTGGAGTCATGCTATGGAGTGTCCCAACCACCCACCCAAGTGTTTATCATCATAAAATTAAATAGTTGACTTCTCTGCAAGCATAAAAAGTCATTTTGTCACAAGAGAAGGTCGCAATCTAACATTTTGATAACGAACACTTGGGTGGGTGGGTGGGCCACTCCAACCCAAAAAAACTGACTTGGTATTATGCTATGGAGTGTCCCACCCACCCACCCAAGTGTTTATCATCAAAAAATTAAATAGTTGACTTCTCTGCAAGCATAAAAAGTCATTTTGTTACAAGAGAAGTTTGCGATCTAACATTTTAATAAGTAACACGTGGGTGGGTGGGTGGGCCATTCCAATCTAAACTATTGACTGGTTATCATGCTTTGAAGTAACCCACCCACTCACCCTAGTGTTCGTCATTGAGCGATTATATTTTTGACCTCTCTGCAAGCATCAAAAGTCATTTTATGGCTAGAGAAAGTCGTGATCCAATGCTATGGAGTATTTCCCCCACCCACCCAAGTGTTTATTATCAAAAGATTGAGTATTTAACTTTTCTGCGGTCGTCAGAAGTCATTTATCAAGAAAAAGTTGCAATATAATCTTTTGAAAACAAACACTTGGGTGGGTGGGTGGGTGGGTGGAGCATTCCAATCCAAAGTATTGATTCGTTATTATGTTATGGAGTGTCCCACCCGCACAACCAAGTGTTCGTCATCAAAAGATTAAATAGTTGAGCTCACTGCAAGCATCAGAAGTCATTTTGTTACAAGAGAAGTTCGCGGGAACTAAAGTTGAAACTACTAAAGTGCAGTCAATGAACTGAGTGTTTCACTCAACTTGGCTGAGTAAGCGGAAACTTGAATTTAAACTACTTACACGCAAACAGTGAATTGAGTGGGGCACCCATCTGCTCAAGTGATTGTGAACAAGAAATTAGATTATAAGCACTTGGGTGGGTGGTCGGGAACTAAAGTTTAATCTACTGACGCGCAATTAATAAACTGAGTACCCCGCCCACCCGCCCAAGTGTTTGTTAGCAAGAAATTGGATCACAAACACGTGTGCGGGTGGGCGGGAATTTCAATTTAAACTACTAAATGCAATTAGTAAACTGAGTGCCCCGCCTGAAATTGGATCATACACATTTGGACGGGTGGGCGAGTACTAAAGTTGAAACTACTGTCCCGCAACTAATAAACTGAGTGCCACACCCGCCAGCTCAAGTATTTGCTAATAAGAAATTGAACCATAAACACTTGGGCGGGTGGGCGGGAACTCTAATTAAAACTATTGACACAAAATTAGTGAATTGAGTGCCCCGACTACTCTTCCAAATGTTTGTGAGCAAAAAATTGAATTATAACACTAGGGTGGGTTGATCGGGAACTAAAGTTAAAACTACTGTCTTGCAACTAATAAATTGAATGCCATACACGCCCGCCCAATTATTTGTTAGCAAGAAAATGGATTACAAACACTTGGATGAGTAAGAACTACTGACACGTTATCAGTGAACTGAACAATTTATGGATTGCAGGCGGGTGGTCGGTAATAAAGAGATTAATTTAATATTAAGTAATAAACGTCAATTGTCACTAATGTCAAAAATGACTGTTTGCTAAGTAACACTAAGTGGGTGGGCCACTATAATCCAAACTATTAAGTTATCATAAATTGGACTGACCCACCCACCCAGAGACTTCTGATGATTGTAGAAAAGAAAAACTAAGTTACAAGAAGTTTTCTATAGCCACAGCTTAATAATTGATATAATTTAACCCAAATCATTTATTTGGTTGTCAGATATATAATAAGTATTGAGTTATGATGAATTAAACAAAAAACAAGTTTAAATTGTCTTAATATGTTACGTAAATTACCTTTGAATTATTCTATGTTTTTGTTTGTTATTGTTGAATTAAACGTATATAAATGTACCATTATTATTACAATGAAATTATTTGTTATGCTACAATTATGTAAATACAGAATGTATATTGAAACTGTCTGGTTCCTTCATGCGAGTAGAAGAGATGAGATTGTTGCGCGGCATACATACACACACATTCAAAAGATAAAGATATCTCTCTGAGCGATCGTAAATATGTTTACTTTATTGAAGCGATGATAACGAAGAATATTTACCCACAATGGAATATTGGAAAATGGCCATCCGAGCAGCAAAGTCTCCCCTATTATTTATAACACATCTCCGCATCGTACCGCATATTGAATACTAATGTCACGTGTAAACTTTTCGCATCCGATTCGATCGGTATTGAATATTCTCGTTGTAATCTCAATAAGTAAAACGTGCGGATCGCATGCTAAACAAGGATCCAACAATCGGGAGTAATGCCGGGGAATTTAAAATGCCGAAGGGAGAGATAACTACCTATAATTCTGTCATAGAACCAATCCGAGTATTTTTTTGCGCTTCTTTCGTCGTCGCTTTTGCTCGATTGCGATTGGGATACAATGGACAGCCAGAAGACGGGACGAGATATTCAAAACATTCACGGAAGTAATTTTTTTTCTCGATTATTTAATACAGCTATTGAATTGGTATAGGCTGATAACTGTGGATTATAGTAAATTGCATGTTAGGAAAACTGTGCCACATGAATAAAATATTGTATAAATTTAAATTCAATTCTGTTCGGGGATTGTATGTACAAAGCGTGATTTTTTATTTTAAGTAAATAAAAGGTTCAAAATTATTATCAAAAAATTGTGTCAATTAATTTATGCATTCTGAAATATTTCGAGGCTTTTCAGCTTTGGCACTGTATATCCCGTTCTAATAAAATTACGAGAAAAATAAACCCTTTTTATCTGAAGTTACATTCGGGTTAAATCCCTTTTCCGCTGCTCCCCCTGAGAGGAATAAATAGCAGCGGATTTGCAAAAATGCCATATTTCGCTGTTATCAAGGTCATTATCGAAATTACGCCCGTCGGCTTATTGCATTATCCGTTCCGAATTAGCAGCCACTCGTTCTTTTTTTAAGTTTTATCTCACAGCACATTTAACCATACGGATCCCGCGAGCTTTTACCTATCGCGCAATTAAATTGACCGCAATTATTATATAAGATTTATGCATTCATATAATACTAAAATTGCTTGTTTCCGTTTGGATTATTATGTCATTTTCATTTGTTGTAAAGTAATACATTTTGATAAATTGAAGGATTTCATATTGACCCAATTCGCTATTGTAAATATGATAAAAAAGCCTTGACTGATATAAAAATGCATTAGTAGCTGTCATAATCCATACCATCAAATGCACAAGTCCCTACGAATGGCAATAAATGTTTACATTTGAGAAGCTGGATAACATAATGGCTTGTCGAGCGACTATGACCGGTCTCAATGGGAGGTATTCATAGGAAAAGGGGGTTGTTGTTGCGACTGCAACGGACAGCAGGAAATACGCTGCGAGTCCGCCGCTGCTCTGTATCCTGATATCTGGATGATTATGCGATACAATAGTCGTTATCCGCTGTAATGTATAAGAATTGAAAAACCTTTATATGGAGATATCAGTCGAGAGATGAAACGGCGGCTGCCAGTAGGAGGAGGATATTGGTGCATCATGGATTTCGTTTATCCTTTACTGCATATTAGATATTTAAAATTGCGACTCTTATGGACTGTTTGTGTGTCTGTAATTGTATTGTCAAAATATGGATTCCAACAGTAATAAGCATCAATCTCGTAGTCTATTATATTGGAAATGTAACAAGAATAACAAACATTATATTTCAATCTTTGTATTATGAAAACGAAATGTACTAATACCTCTTCACCCCCTCCAACAATCACTTATTAGAAACACAATAGAACTCTTAGTGAATGAATAGTGATTTTATCGCTTGTGCCGACAGACTAAAATTACTGGTGTAATTTGGACCCCTGATTACAATTCCGGAATCGGCGTTTCGATATTCTTAACCATTCACCTTCTAAGTTGATTTGTTAAAAAGCGCTATTTTCGGTACATTTTCAAAACTCAAAAACCTGAAACAAACATACTTTTAGCCGGCGTAGGGGGACGCGGTTGTTCCTGTAGCAAGCCATCGGACCCCGGCAGATGCTGCTGCAAACCGGAAGTCCGTAGGTCAAAGGGTTTTCCTTCGGCAATCGAAGGAGTTGAAATAAAGGAACACGTTTTCAAACCACCGATCCAATTATCTTGAACTTAGTCTTCGCCCACCCTCCCAACTGATTGTTTTCAAGCAGTTAGATTACAAACATTTGGGCGGGAGGGCAGCAACACGTTTTCAAACCACCGATTTAAAATTCTTGAATTTCGTTCCCGCCCACCCGCTGAACTGTTTGTATTCAATAAGTTTTAAAACTAGCGGTCCAATATAAACTAAAATAACGCTTAACTATTGTCAGACAAAATTTGATTAAATGATCAAATGGTCCTTCGAATCTGATAATAATTTAGATTTCCATTCAAAAGTGCAAAGTTTTAAAATAAAAATTAACTTATAAATCTGATTATTTGATCGAACGGTCCTTCGAACTGGATAGTAATTTAAATTCCGGTTCAAAGCTATACTAAAATGGTCTTTCAAATCGGATAAAAATTTAAATTTAAATTTAAAAATGCTTTGAAATAGGTTAAAGTTTTTTATACTAAATTAACCTAACCCAACTTGTTTCGAGCATGCTAAAAACCATTCAAAATAAATGAATTACGTTCGTAAATTTATTAATAGTCATAGAAATTATGCAATATACATTTATGGTCCTTCGAATCGGACAATTTGGATTTTGAAACAGTTTTATTTTATTGTGCCCTTGTAGTTAATATTTATTTAATTAAACAATTTTAGAGAATTACTTTTATGCCAGTGTTGCTGCATCGCGCTCTTCTACATAAGAAGATAACATCAAGATTTGCGTATAAAAATGCATTTAAATAATGCAATGGTCCTTCAAACCGAATAATTTGGATTCCGTTTCGAAGGACCATTTATATAAGAGTATAATTTAACTGTAAACTAAATGGTAATATATATTTAATTAAATAGTTTGTTCCATAACCAATTATTTTGTAAAAACAATGATAACAAAACACGATTTAACCTATCAAGAACCTATTATGGCAGTATTATGTAGTCATAGTTGTCAATCAATTCGCGCTGTATAATTTCAGAGCAACCGTTTTCTAACAATCTGCATTAATCATAAAATTTTGCAAAATGGTCCTTAAAATCCGATTCCAAATTACCAATTACCACATCCTGATTGTGCGTTAATATTTAATTTATTAATGTAAAATGATCTTTTGAATTCCGGTTCGAAGGACCAAAATTATGACGATTTTTCTAGTTTTTTGATTCCGAGTTACAGTTTGAAATAGTTAATTATTGCAAAAATAAATTAAACTGTTTTTACTTCTTTTTGGAAAACATGTATGCATGCTTGCTAAAAAAAAGTCACAAAATGTTGGTTTAAAAAATTATAAAATACAAATGATATCTAAAATTATGCACATTATACTCAGTAACTTTTTAAATAAATCATTTTTGAACAATCTTTTTGTAACATCCAAAAAAGGTTTCCTATCAATGTCTTTCTGGTAACTGAAATCTAAATTATTATCCGTTTCGAAGGACCATTTATTTTTGTCAACCTTTCTGCAACATCCTGTATATTTTGAAAAATAAAATAAATGTATTTCAAAGATTTAGACTCAAATAAAGAAATTAAATTCATTAGTGTACCCATAAAATAATTCTTAAAAAAAATGAAAATTAATATTAAAAAAGAAAAGTCAAAATTTTATTTTGTAATTAAATATGTGATCTTTTTGCAAATCAAAATAAATGTTAATGATGCCAACATATTATCCGGTTCGAAAAACCATTTGTAGTTGAATACAGCCTTTTTGTAATTTAAAATTAATAGTAAAGAAGAAGATTCCAAATTATTATCCGTTTCGAAGGACCATTTATTTTGAAATTAAATAATAACCTATTTTGTAATATATATTTTATATTTATGTATATACCAACAAATGAATATATACGTTACATTGTGTCAATAGTTGGTTTGAATATAAAAAAAAGGCTATCGACCAAGATCTTTCTGCCCTGCTTTGTTTATTTTAAAGAATAAAATTAATAAAAAAATAGAAATTAATATTTGTGTTCCCGTCCACCCGCCCAAGTATTTGTAACCCAACTGCTTGAATACAAAAACTTGGGTTCAGTTTATAAATGTTGGATCGGTGGTTTGAAATCGTATTCTCTCCTAAGTGTTTGTGTCCTAATTGCTTGAAAACAAACACTTGGGCGGGTGGGCGGGCTTTGAGTTCAAGAATATTGAAGCGGTAGTTTTTAAACGTCTTCCCGCCCACCCGCCTAAGTGTTTGTAATTCAAACTGCTTGATAAAAAACACTTGGGTAGGTGGGCAAGCACTAAGTTCAAGAATATTGGATCGGTGGTTTTAAAACTTATTCCCGCCCACCTGCCCAACTGTTTGTATTCAAGCAGTTGGATCACAAACACTTGGGAGGGTGGGCAGGAACACGTTTTCAAACCATTGGTCCAATATTCTTAAACTTAAAGCCCGCTCACCCGCCCAAATGTTTGTTTTCAAGCAATTAGAACATAAACACTAAGGAGGGAATACGATTTCAAACCACCGGTCCAACATTTATAAACTGAACCCAAGTTCAAGCAGTTGGGTTACAATTACTTGGGCGGGTGGATGCGAACACGTTTTTAAACGACCGGTCTAGTATTCTTGAACTTGGGGCCCGCCCACCCGCCCAAGAGTTTGTTTTCAAGCAGTTGGATTACAAACACTTAGGCGGGTGGGCGGAAACATGTTTTTAAACAACTGGTCTAATATTCTTGGACTTGGTGCCCGCCCACCCGCCCAAGTGTTTGTTGTCAAGCAATTAGAACACAAACACTTGAGCGAGAGCGCTGGTACACGTTTTCAAACCACCGGACCAATATTCTTAAACTTAGTGCCCGCCTACCGGCCTAAGTGTTTGTTTTTAAGTAGATGGATCACAAACACTTGGGCAGGTGGGCGAGAAAACGTTTTGGATTACAAACACTTGGGCGTAAACACGTTTTCAAAACTTCGGTTCAATATTCTTGAACTTAGTGCCTGCTTACCTACTCAAGTGTTTTTTATCAAGCAGTTTGGATTACAAACACTTAGGCGGGTGGGCAGGAAGACGTTAAAAAACTACCGGTCCAATATTCTTGAACTCAAAGCTCGCCCACTCGACCAGTTGTTTGTTTTGAAGCAGTTGGATTACAAACACTTGGGCGGGTGGGCGGGAACACGTTTTCAAACCACCGGTTAAATATTCTTGAACTTGGTGCCCACCCTCCCACCCATGTGTTTGTAATGAAGCAGTTTGATCGCAAACACTTGCGCGTAAACACGTTTTTAAACCACTGGTCCAATATTCCTAAACTAAAGCCCACCCACTCGCCCAAGTGTTTGTTTTTAAGCAATTAGAACACAAACACTTCAATTTCAAACCACCGGTCCAACATTTATAAACTGAATGTCCGCTAACCCACCCAAGTGTTTGTATTCAAGCAGTTAGATCACAAACACTTGGGCGGGTGGACTGAAACACGTTTTCAAACCACCGGTCCAATATTCCTAAACTTGGTGCCCGCCCACCCGCCCAATTGTTTGTTTTCAAGCAGTTGGATTACAAAAACACTTGGGCGGGTTGGCAGGAACACGTTTTTAAACCACCAGTCCAATATTTTTGAACTAAAAATTCACCCTTGAACTTTGTGCCCGTCCACTTGCTCAAGTGTTTGTTTTCAAACAGTTGGATTACAAACACTTGGGCGGGTGGGCGGCAACACGTTTTCAAACCACCGGTCCAATACTTTTAAACTTGGTGCCCGCCCACCCGCCCAAGTGTTTGTTGTCAAGCAATTAGAACACAAACACTTGGGCGAGTAGGCGGGAACACGGTTTCAAACTACCGGACCAATATTCTAAAACTTAGTGCCTGCTTACCCGCCTAAATGTTTGTTTTTAAGCAGTTAGATCACAAACACTTAGGCGGGTGGGCGGGAAAACGTTATTAAACCAACGGTTCAATATTCTTAAACTTAGTGCTTGCCCACCCACCCATTTGTTTGTTTTTAAGCAGTTGGATTACAAACACTTGGGCGGGTGGGCGGGAACACGTTTTTAAACAACTGGTTCAATATTCTTGGATGTATTGCCCGCCCATCCGCCCAAGTGTTCGTTGTCCATCAATTAGAACACAAACACTTGAGCGGGAGCGCTGGAACACGTTTTCAAACCACCGGACCAATATTTTTGAACTTAGTGCCCGCCTACCTGCCTAAGTGTTCTTGTTTTTAAGTAGTTGGATCAAAAACACTTGAGCGGGTGGGCGGAAAAACGTTTTCTAACTACTGGTTCAATATTCTTGAACTTAATGCCCGCTGAAGTCTTCGTTGTCAAGCAATTAGAACACAATCACTCGGGCGGATGGGCGGGAACACGTTTTTAAGACCCGGTCAAATATTTTTGAACTTAGTGCCCGCCTACCCACCAAAGTGTTTGTTTTTAAGCAGTTAGATCACAAACACTTGGGCGGGTGGGCGGGAACACGTTTTCAAACCACCGGTTCAATATTCTTGAACTTAGTGCCCGCCCAAGTGTTTGTTTTCAAGCAGTTAGATTACAAACACCTGGGCGGGTGGGCGGGAACACGTTTTCAAACCACCGTTTCAATATTCTTGATTTTAGTGCCCACCCACCCGCCCAAGTGTTTGTTGTCAAGTAATTAGAACACAAACTTTTGGGCGGGTGGGAGGAAACACGTTTTCAAACTACCGGTTCAATATTCTTGAACTTAGTGCCCACCCACCCGCCCACGTGTTTGTTGTCAAGTAATTAGAACACAAACTTTTGGACGGGTGGGAGGGAACACGTTTTCAAACTACCGGTTCAATATTCTTGAACTTAGTGCCCACCCACCCGCTCAAGTGTTTGTTGTCAAGTAATTAGAACACAAACTTTTGGGCGGGTGGGTGGGAACACGTTTTCAAACTACCGGTTCAATATTCTTGAACTTAGTGCCCACCCACCCGCCCAAGTGTTTGTTGTCAAGTAATTAGATCACAAACTTTTGGGAAAATGGGCGAGAACACGTTTTCAAACCACCGGTCCAATATTCTTGAATTTGTTGCTAGCCCACCCGCCCAAGTGTTTGTTTTCAAGCAGTTGGATTACAAACACTTGGGCGGGTGGACGAGAACACGTTTTCAAACTACCGGTCCAATATTTTTGAACTTGGTGCCCGCCCACCCGCCCACCCGCCCAAATGTTTATTTTAAGCAGTTGGATCACAAACACTTGGGCGGGTGGGTGGGAACACGTTTTTAAACCACCGGTCTAATATTCTTGAGTGGTCGGTCGGTCGTCTTTTTCGCAAGGCAATTGCAAACCAGCCAACTATTTGCCTAGTAAACTCCTCTAGTGGTGTGGTTTGGATTCCACGTTAAACTGTAAGTCCCGTATGTTTGTGTTTAACTATTATCGCACACTACAAACATACGAGAGTGATGCTTACGCTCGTAGCAAACACGGCGCTATAAGAAGAGGAAGAATGCTCAAACAACCGCCTACGATCAGTTTATGTCCCGGAGATTTCCGAAATTAGCTTTGACGTCCTCTATCAGTTTATAGATCAAATTTTGATGTTTTCGGACGATTTATGTTAATCTTGACTTCTACCAACAGACCAACAAATCAAAAAAATAAATTCAGCGGCCTATTTGCCTAGTAAACCCCTCTAGTGATGTGGTTTCGATTCCACATTAAATTGTAGGACCCGCATGTTTGTGTAGAACTATTATCGCACACCACAAACATGCGAAGGGGATGACTATGATTTATCACCTTTGACCTACCTGGTCGGTTAAGTCCCGGAGATTTCACAGGTCGAGCTTAATGACCATAAATAGGCAAAAAAAAGTGTGATTTGATCAGAAACTGTGCTCTTGCTACAAAATTGAATGAGTTTTGGGCAAAAACAATTGGTGAAAATTATATTTTGTTTGTACGTGGACTGTTATAACAAAAATCTAAACTTTAGTCATCTATCTATAATTTTTTTGTTACAGCACAAGAAGAAGTTTCCGTTTCCGTTCAAATTCAACAAAAAAACGCAAAAATTTCGACCTAAATCAAATGTCATTACTAAATCTGGATTGGTCGAATAAGAAAGGCCCGAACACGAAACCCCATCTACATACAAACAAAGAATCCTTTTCACAAGATTTCAAATCATTTCTAACTGTCGACGATCAAGGTGAACTATACATCATGGACGTTTTCGACAGTTAATGATCAAATATTCACCCTATTCATCACAAAAATTAACGAACAGAAACAGTACAAAAAATATATTTTTTTAGTTTTTAAAATACAAATGGTCCTTCGAACCGGATAATAATTTGAATTATTTTATTTAATATTAATTAATTTCTATTTTTTCATTTATTTTATTTTTTAAAATATACAAAGCCGGGCAGAAAGATCTTGGTCGATAACCCTTTTCATATTCAAACCAACTATTGACACAATGTAACGTATATAATCATTTGTTGGTATATAAATATGAAACATATATTACAAAAAAGGTTGATATTTAATTTCAAAATAAATGGTCCTTTGAAACGGATAATAATTTTTCATTATTAATTCAGTTTACAAAAAAGATGCAAAATAAATGGTTTTTTCATAATAATTTGAAATCTTCATAAATGGTCTTTAGAACTGGATAATATTTTAGACTTTCCTTTTAATATAAATAATTTTTTTAATTTTTTTTTTATTATTTTTTTTGATATTTTAATTTGGTCCTTCGAATCGGATATTAATTTGAAATCTTCTTTTTTACTATTAATTTTTAATCACAAAAAGGCTGAATTCAACTACAAATGGTCCTTCGAACAGAATAATATGTTTTAATTTTAACATTTATTTTGATGTGCAAAAAGAACATATTTAATTATAAAATAAAATTTTTAATATTAATTTTCATTTTTTTCAAGATTTATTTTGTGGGTAGACTAATGAATCTAATTTCTTTATTTATTTAATTAGAGTCTAAATCTTTGAAATACATTTTATTTATTCTTCAAAATATACAGGATGTTGCAAAAATATATGGTCCTTCGAAACGGATAATAATTTGGATTTCAATTACCAGAAGGACATTGATGGGAAGCCTTTTTTGGATGTTACAAAAAGATTGTTCAAAAATGATTTATTTAAAAAGTTACTGAGTAAAATGTGCATAACTTTAGATGATATCATTTGTATTTTATAATTTTTTAAACCAACATTTTGTGACTTCTTTTTAGCAAGCATGCTTTCCAAAAAGAAGTCAAAACAGTTTAATTTATTTTTGCTATAATTAACTATTTCAAACTGTAACTCGGAATCGAAAAACTAGAAAAATCGTCATAATTTTGGTCCTTCGAACCGGAATTCAAAGGATCATTTTACATTAATAAATTAAATATTAACGCACAATCAAGATTGGTCCTTCGGAATCGCTTTTTAAGGAACATTTTGCAAATTTTATGATTAATGCAGATTGTTAGAAAACATTTGCTCTGAAATTATACAGCGCGAATTGATTGACAATTATGACTACATAATACTGCCATAATAGATTCTTGATAGGTTAAATCGTGTTTTGTTATCATTGTTTTTACATGGAACAATCTACTTAATTAAATATATATTACCATTTAGTTTACAGTTAAATTATACTTTTATATAAATGGTCCTTCAAAACGGAATCCAAATTATTTGGTTTGAAGGACCATTGCATTATTTAAACGCATTTTTACGCAAATCTTGATGTTATCTTCTTATGTAGGAGAGCGCGATGCAGCAACACTTTGGTCATCAGTTTTTTTTTTACAAATAATCTGGCATAAAAGTAATGCTCTAAAATTGTTTAATTAAATAAATATTAACCACAATAAAACTGTTTCAAAATCCAAATTGTCCGATTCGAAGGACCATAAATGTATATTGCATAATTTCTATGACTATTAATAAATTTACAAACGTAATTCATTTACTCTGAATGATTTTTAGCATGCTCAAAACAGGTTGGGTTAGGTCAATTTAGTATAAAAAACTTTAACCTATTTCAAATTGAGCATTTTTGAATTGAAATTGAAATTTTTATCCGATTTGAAGGACCATTTTAGTATAGCTTTGAACCGGAATCTAAATTACTATCCAGTTCAAAGGACCGTTTGATCAAGTTAATTTTTATTTTAAAACTTTGCACTTTTGAATAGAAATCTAAATTATTATCAGATTTGAAGGACCATTTGATCAATTAATCAGATTTTGTCTGACAATAATTAAGCGTTATTTTATTTTAATTTGTACTTTTTTGAAGCAACTTTTTTGAATTATTATCCTGTTTGAAGGATAAATTGATTTTTTCTGATAATAAAACGTATTTAAATGCAAATTTTATTTTAAATTGTTCACTTTTGAAAAGAAATTTAAAATGTTATCCGGTTCGAAGGACCATTTAATGACATAACTTAAACGTAAATTAATCCGGCCTTCAAATAATTGTTTTGGTGTTTAGTGATAAAAATCCTGCTTTTAAAGTGTACATCCGGCCTTACAAACTGAAAATCTGTCTATCAACTTGTTATGTTCAGCTTTTACACTATTAATCCGGCCTCCAAATTGCTGATCAATAAAGAACATGTTGTAGAATGATAATTATTTCAAATTATAATTATACCAATTTACTTGACTACTATTTAGTTACCTAATTTTTTTAATTTAAATATTCAATTTACAAATGTGACTCGTTTAACTTATGATGGTCTTTTTTTGCAGGGTAGGACAGTGACTCCGTGCACCCATCCCAGTACGGATTATTGAGTAGTCCTCCTACCGAAAAGGTCGCAGGTTGATATATAGAATTGTGTGGATGCCACTGTGAGGGATAAAACTGGATGCGTCGCCCGGATTAATGGTACGTGGCAAAAAACGCGAAGGTGATCAAACTACATACAGACGTGGAATCACAATTCGCAGGCAAACACGAATACATTAAAATGTCACATTCATATAATTCACGAGTTTAAATAACTTATCTCTCCTAACTCGAAATGCGAGCCGGATTGAAAGTTTTTTTTTTTCACTTTATAAAAATTGCCACACCAGACTTCATGTAAATATTATTATGGATGGATATGTATGTAGCCAGTACAACATGGAAGCCGCAAGAATCGTATACCTAACCAATGTAATTCTATTATATTATTTATGACAATAAAGATGATTATTAAACGAAATTTTATTGAATAAAAATTTCCACACCGCCGCCATCGGTCCGGCCGTATTCGAAATCGAATTATAATCTTGTTAGTTTTTTTTTACAGTCGGAAAATTTATATGGTCCAGCCATTAAACGTTTTATATTTCTAAAGGGGCATTAAAAATATTTTAACGAGCGCATCGTGTTTTACGATATAATTTTAGATAAGGCCCTTTTTAAACCCTGTTTTTTCCTGCAAAAATGTATATAGATAAAAGTTCTATTGTAAGCTATTTTATTATTAATTAAAAAAAATCAGCTTTCAATGTTAATTAGTTGCTAAAGGTGCTTTTAACTTAAACTTAAAGACATTGTATTAATCCTTTATTGGCACTTAGGAAAATTGCAGGACCAATTTAGGCCCACATAACGGTCGTACGACACACGCACTTTCCTAACTGCAGTTTTAAAACCCATATACTCAACCCCTTGCATCCGTTTAGATTAGGCTTATTTTAAGCGATTCATGTAGCGCAACTTTATAGATCATATAAATATACTGGGCTCCTATATATGAAATTAAAGTAATAAAATCGGATTATGTATAAGGTTCGGAAAGTAGTGGAGGGCAAATATTTTTCAGTTGAATTTATGGGTCCGGGGTGCGCTGTTTTGTTCCGAGGCTATAAAAAGATAGTTAATAATTTTATGATCGTACTGGTAAATATTGAATTAATTTTAGTGCGTATGGGGTTCGTGTTGTCGAATTATTATTGTTTATTACTTGGAAATATTATTTGGCGATGTTTTTAAGTAAATGAATTGTTTTTTTATTTTTATTTTGAAATGTTTTCATTGAAATTTAAGAATTGAATATTATATTACTTAGTTTATCCATATCTTTGAATAACACATTCATTGAGCTGAAGAACTCGAAGAAACACAACTTGCAAGGTAAGATAGATACAAATTTAATTTATTTACAGACTAAATGGTTATATTTTTGTTGGTATGATAAAATAAATATAAATATAATAAAACATTTACATTTTTTTGTCTATTTTATTTTAGCAGAGTTACAACTTCATTTGTTGTACGAGGGACACTGCCAAAGTTTGCGAAAAATGTAATTACGTTATGTAAATTGCTTTATTGCTTCTCAAAATATTCTCCTTTAAAATCTATACACTTTTGCATTCGATAAAACCAATCTTTAAAACAATTTTGCCACTCTGAGCGAGGTACCTCCAAAAAAAGTGATTTAAATGCTTCAACGGCCTCTTCAGGCGATGGAAAACGATCGCCACGCATTTTATTTTTGATATGTCAAAATAGGAAGAAGTCATTGGGCGATGGGTTTAGGTTCATTTTGAAACACCCATACAGTCGATTGCTGTTTAGTTTCAAGCTCATATGAATATATCCAAGATTCGTCACCTGGTACAATCTTCGAGTTTCTTTAGCATTTCCTTGTTGACACGTGCCTGGTTTTGTTCTTCTTTCAAACTGTGTGGGATCTAACGACTGCAAAGCTTCCTGACATGCAAATGATCGTGCAATATTGTTTGTATTTGTTTCGCTGCAATGCCTAAGGATGCTTCTATCTCACTATAGGTCACATGCCGATCTGAAAAAATGATTTCACGCACAGCATCAATATTTTTTTGCAACAACAGAGGTGAAGATCGTCATCAAACGTTGGTCTTCCACGTTTGAATTCTTTGAAAAACCATAGTTTTGGATGGTGCTTCATCCCCAAATAACAAACTAAATTTTTCCACACACTGCTGCAGTGTTAAATGTATCAAAAATCATAAAAAATCATCACTCAAAAGTCACGATTTGAAATTTCATTTTTCACACAATTATTACTTTTCTTAAATTTTGTTGAAACAAAACCGAGCAGTTTGAAATCAAACTGTGAACTGAATTATAAGTAAAAAAAGTCAAATTTTACAAATATGACAATTGCAGAACGCTGGCAATACAGGCAGTACTTGATTCCGCAAATTTTAGAAGTTCCCCTCATACTAGTCGATTAAAGTTTTTTCTAATCTAAGTAAGCCATGTTGATTTTTACCAAATTGATCGAATCAAATCAGATGTAACTTATACAATTTATAGCAACACTAGTCAAACACTTTGTTGCCAAATTACATCAAAATCCAATGTTTGGTTTTCGAGTTACTACTTGATTGCTTGGCACAATTGATTAAACTTTTTTCTAATCTTGGCAAGCCATGTTGATTTTTACCAAATTGATCAAATCAAATTAGATGCAGTTTACACAATTTATAGCAATACTATTCAAGCACATTGTTGCCAAATTACATCAAAATCCAATGTTTGGTTTTCGAGTTACAACTTGATTGCTTGACACAATTGATTATACTTTTTTCTAATCTAAGCAAGCCATGTTGATTTTTACCAAATTGATCGAGTCAAATCAGATACAATTTATAGCAATACTAGTCAAGCACATTGTTGCCAAATTACATCAAAATCCAATGTTTGGTTTTCGAGTTGCAACAAGATTTTTTTGAACTAGTCGATTTAATTTTTTTTTTAATCTAAGCAATCCATGTCGATTTTTACCAAATTGATCGAATCAAATCAGATGCAATTTACACAATTTATAGCAATACTAGTCAAGCACATTGTTGCGAAATTACATCAAAATCTAATGTTTGGTTTTCAAGTTACAACTTGATTGCTTGGCACAATTGATTAAACTTTTTTCTAATCTAAGCAAGCCATGTTGATTTTTACCAAATTGATCGAATCAAATCAGATGCAATTTACACAATTTATAGCAACACTAGTCAAACACATTGTTGACAAAATAACATTAAAATCCAATGTTTGGTTTTCGAGTTACAACTTGATTGCTTGGCACAATTGATTAAACTTTTTTCTAATCTAAGCAAGCCATGTTGATTTTTACCAAATTGATCGAATCAAATCAAATGAAATTTACACAATTTATAGCTATACTAGTCAAACACATTGTTGCCAAATTACATTAAAATCCAATCTTTGGTTTTCGAGTTACAACTTGTTTGCTTGGCACAATTGATTTAACTTTTTTCTAATCTAAGCAAGCCATGTTGATTTTTACCAAATAGATCAAATCAAATCAGATGCAACTTACACAAATTATAGCAATACTAGTCAAGCACATTGTTGCCAAATTACATCAAAATCCAATGTTTGGTTTTCGAGTTACAACTTGATTGCTTGACACAATTGATTAAACCTATTTCTAACCTAAGCAAGCCATATTGATTTTTTTCAAATTGATCGAATCAAATCAGATGCAGTTTATACAATTTAAAGCAATACTAATCAAGCACATTGTTGCCAAATTACATCAAAATCCAATGTTTGGTTTTTGAGTTACAACTTGATTGCTTGGCACAATTGATTAAACTTTTTTCTAATCTTAGCAAGCCATGTTGATTTTTACCAAATTGATCGAATCAAATCAGATGCAATTTACACAATTTATAGCAATTCTAGTCAAGCACATTGTTGTGAAATTACATTAAAATCCAATGTTTGGTTTTCGAGTTACAACTTGATTGCTTGACACAATTGGTTAAACTTTTTTCTAATCTAAGCAAGCCATGTTGATTTTTATCAAATTGATCGAATCAAATCAGATGCAATTTACACAATTTATAACAATGCTATTCAAGCACACTGTTACCAAATTGCATGAAAATCCAATGTTTGCTTTACGAGTTACGTGATTTTTTTTAACCAGTTTTTTCTTTCATGCAGTTAAACTCTTCCAGAATCAAAAACTACCTACTAAATTTGGACGTGGCATTAGTAAAAGTTTTAACCATACTAGTGCCTTGTTGTTTGTTTGGAGGGTGAAGACCTTGTTTTTAAGTAGAGCCGGGACTTTTTCATAGCTATGCACTTAATTTGTTTGAGTAAAATTGGGTTTGTCTGTTTGTCAGCTATTGTAAGATATATTATGTCTTTTTAGTTCATCTTCTTGATAAAGGAGTGCGCCAATGCCTTTGTTGCAAGAATCGGTCTGCAGAACAAAGTGTATGCCGAGTTGCGGTCGAGTTAGTTTAAGTGGTCGGTCTATGGCCTCTTTAAGTTGTTCAAAACCCCACCCAAATGTTTGTCGTTGAGAAATTAAAAGTTTTTCCTCAATTCTTTATGTCTAACGAGGAAATAATGACATTCAATTTTTAAATTTTGGTAAACAACAGGCGGACATCAAAAGATTTAATATCCAAAAGTATAGACTTTCAATTTTTAATAACAAACACGGCGGGTAGGCCTACCACTTCAGTTTAAACTATTTTAAACCGATTATGCCTTGAAGTGCTCCATTTACCCAACAGAGTCTCTAGCCCCAAAGAGGAAAAGCCATTATTCAATCTCTTGATGACCAACATTTAGATGAGTGGGCAAGGCACTCCAAAGCATGATAACGAGTCAATAGTTTGGACTAGAGTGGGCCACCCACCTACCCACACAAGTATTAGTTATCAAGAGGTTAGATCAGGACCTTCTCTTGTGATAAAATGACTTCTGATGCTTGCAGAGAAGTCAAATATTTAATCTCCTAGTGACGAACACTTGGGTGGGTGGTTGGACACTCCAAAGCATGATAACAAGTCAATAGTTTGGATTGGAGTGGCCCACTCACCCACGCAAGTATTAGTTATCAGAATGTTAGATCGCAACCTTCTCTTGTGATAAAATGACGTTTGATGCTCAAAGAAAGGTCAACTATTTATTCTTTTGATAACGATCACTTGGGTGGGTGGGTGGGTCACTCTAAAACATGACAACGCGTCAGTAGTTTAGATTGAAGTAACCCACCCACCCACCTAAATGTTCGTTACTAAAATATTAGATTGCAACCTTCTTTTGTGACAAAATGACTTTTGATGCACAGAGAGAGGTCAACTATTTATTCTTTTGATAACGAACACTTGGGTGGGTTGGTTGGGTGGGTCACTCCAAAACATGACATCGCGTCAATAGTTTGGACTGCTGTGGCCCACCTACCCACCCAAGTGTTAGTTATCAAAATGTTAGATCGCGACCTTCTTTTGTGACAAAATCATTTCTGATGCTCGCAGAGAGGTCAAATAATTAATCTCTTGATGACAAGTCAGTAGTTTAGATTGAAGTGGCCCACCCACCCACCCAATTGATGGCGTACAGTTGGGTGAATGGGTGGGCTACTTTAAAGTATGATAACAAGTCAGTAGTTTGGATTGGAGTGGCCCACCCACCCACCCAATTGTTAGTTATCAAACTGTTAGATTGCGACCTTCTTCTGTGACAAAATGACTTTTGATGCTAGCAGAAAAGGCAAATATTTAATCTCTTGATGACGAACATTTGGGTGGGTGGGTGGGGCACTCCGTAGCATGTTAACGAGTTAGTAGTTTGGATTGAAGTGGCCCACCCACCCAAGTGTTAGTTATCAAACTGTTAGCTTGCGACCCTCTTGTGCCAAAATAATTTCTGATGCTCGCAGAAAGATTAGGTATTTAATCTTTTGATGACGAACAGTTGAGTGCGTGGATGGGACACTTTATTGCATAATAACAAGGCAGTAGTTTAGATTGGAGTGACCCACCCACCCACCCAAGTGTTAGTTATAAAAAAGTTAGATCGCGATCTTCTCTTGTGACAAAATGTTTTTTGATGCTCAGAGAAAGGTCAACTATTATTCTTTTGATAACAATCACTTAGGTGGGTGGGTGGGTCACTCCAAAGCATAACAACGCGTTAATAGTTTAGATTAGAGTAGCCCACCCACCCACCCAAGTGTTCGTTATCAAAATATTAGATCGCAACTTTATCTTGTGACAAATTGACTTCTAGTGCTTGCAGAAAAGTCAAATATTTAATCTTTTTAATAAAAATACTTGGGTGGGAGAGACACTTCATGATAACAACTCAATAGTTTGGATTGTAATGATCCACCCACCCACACAAATGTTACTTATCAAAATCTTAGATCAGTACCTTTTCTTGTGACAAAATGACTGCTGATGCTCGTAGAGAAGTCAAATATTTAATTTCTTGATGACGAACATTTGGGTGGGTGGGTGGGTCACTCTAAAGCTTGACAACGCGTCAATAGTTTGGACTGGAGTGGCCCACCCTCCCACCCAAGTGTTAGTTATTAAAATGTTAGATCGCAACTTTTTCTTGTGACAAAATGACTTTTGATGCTCGCAGATAATTCAAATATTTAATCTTTTGATGACCAACACTTGGGCGGGAAGGTGGGTAACCGTAGAAGAAGCTACTATAACATATTTTCACCCCGTGAATAGCTGGGATAGGGACTCATCTGTTCTTAAGGATTTAAAGATCTTCTACATAACATTGTTATCTTTTGTGATAGATGCCAACATATTTTTCCAGATCTGATTTTTGTGCAACTTTATGGTTTTAGTAACTTTTCTGTAAAGCGAGTTAAAAATCTTACAATCTTTGAGGTCGCGATGTCTGACGGTATTACTCTAGAAGGTCTCCTATGCAAACCTGATGGGTTTTACAAGTTTTTTTTTGTGGAACGGTTTTTTCAATATCAGCAACTCTTCTTACTGGAATCAGGCTGCCGATGCTCTCTTCCAGAAATTGTGAGAAAAGGTTACAAATTTCTTTCTCACCTGGGTTGACCAGTGGATCTCTATTAGTACTGGATTGGAATTGTGGTCTGAGCTAAAGTTTTAATTGTCCTAACCTCAGCTTGGAAGTGGATGTTTTTGAGTATTGGTACATTAAAAACGTCTTTCATCAATCAACAGTTTTGATACAATTGGTCTTAATTATGCTCAGTTCAGTCACACTCACCACTAATGCATTTGTTTCGAGCATGAGCGTATTGCTGTTATCTACTTTAGAATGTTTAGATTATTTTTTTGCAAAGTTTAGTGATTCACGCTTCATAGGTACCACCAACGTTCCTAAACACTTGAAGGTATTTGGGAATTTCGGCGCTTAAGTGAGTTTGTAGCACAATGTCGAGATTCTGTTCAAACAAGACAATTGTGTCCTTAGCATTTATCTACATAAGATTGTGATTTATGTAAAATCCAAAAAATTTCAAAAAATTGTAATAAATATTTTTGATTTTTGAAATTTATTTTTGAGCAAAGTATCATAATAAGTAATGTTTGAAGTTAATTTAGTCAAAATTTCAAAACATTATTTTAACAATTGTGTTCTCAGCATTAATCTATATAAGACTGCAATTTATGTAATATCCAAAATATTTCAAAAAAATGTTTTTGATTTTTGAAATTTAGTTTTAAGCAAAGTATCATGATAGGTATTGTTTAAAGTTAGTTTAGTCAAAATTTCAAAACATTATTTCAACAATTGTGTCCTCAGCATTAATCTACTTAAGACTGCAGTTTATGTAAAACCTAAAATATTTCAAAAAATTGTAAAAATATTTTTGATTTTTGAAAATTAATTTTGAGCAAAAAATCATGTTGGTCAATGTTTGAAATTGATTTTGTCCAAATTTCGAGATATTATTTCAACAAGTGTGTTCTTAGCATTAATCTACTTAAGACTGTAATTTATGGAAAATCCAAAATATTTCAAATTTTTTTTTTTTTTTTTAATTTATTTTTGGGCAAATTATCATGATGGGAATTGTTTGAAGTTAATTTTGTCAAAATTTGAAAACATTATTTCAACAATTGTGTCCTCAGCATTAATCTACTTAAGACTGTAATTTATGGAAAATCCAAAATATTTCAAAAAATTGTAAAAAATATTTTTGGTTTTTGTAATTTGTTTTTGGGTAACGTATCATGTTGGGTAATGTTTGAAGTTAGTTCTATCAAAATTGCAAATCATTATTTTAACAATTGAGTCCTCGGCATTAACCTACAGAAAATAGTAATTTATGGAATATCCAAACGAAGTCAAAAAATTGTAAATTATATTTTTGATTTCTGAAATAATTTTTTTAGCAAAGTGTCATAATGCGTAATGTTTGAAGTTAGTTTTATCAAAATTTCAAAACATTATTTCAATAATTGTGTTCTCAGCATTAATCCACAAAAGATTAAGATTTATATAGTCTAAAAAAACTTTAAAAACTTGAAAAAATTGATTTTTGAAAATTAATTTTGAGTAAAGTATCATGTTAAGCAATGTTTGAAATTAGTTTTGTCCAAAATTCAAAACATGATTTTAACAATTGTGTCCTCAGCATTAATCTACATAAGACTATAATTTAAATAAAATCTAAAATATTTCAAAAAATTGTAAAAAATATTTTTAATTTTTGAAATTAATTTTTGAGCAAAGTATCATGTTGAGTCCAACAATTGTGTCCTCAGCATTAGTGTACATAAGGCTGTAATTTATGTAAAATTAAAAATATTTCAAAAAAATGTAAAAAATATTTTTAACATTTAAAATTAATTTTTGAGCACAATATCATGATGGGTAATGTTTGAAATTAGTACCATCAAAATTTCAAAACATTCTTTTAAAAATTGTGTCCTCAGCATTAATCTACTTAAAACTGTAATTTAAGGAAAATCCAAAATATTTCAAAAAATTGTAAAAATTATTTTTGATTGTTGAAATTTATTTTTGAGCAATGTATCATGATAGGTAATGTTTGAAGTTAGTTTTGTCAAAATTTTATAACGTTATTTCAACAATTGTGTTCTCAGCATTAATCTACTTAAAACTGTAATTTATGTAAAATTCAAAAAATTTCAAAAAAATGTAAAAAATATTTTTAACTTTTGAAATTAATTTTTGAGCAAAGTATCATGATGGGTAATGTATGAAATTAATACCATCAAAATTTCAAAACATTCTTTCAAAAATTGTGTCCTCAGCATTAATCTACTTAAGACTGTAATTTATGGAAAATCCAAAATATTTTAAAAAATTGTAAAAATAGTTTTTAATTTTTGAAATTCAATTTTGGGCAAAGTATCATGATAGGTAATATTTGAAGTTAGTATTATCATAATTTTCAAACTTTATTTCAACAATTGTATCCTCAGCATTAATCTACATAAAACTGTAATTTTTAAAATTCAAAATATTCCGAAAAAATTAATGTAAAATTTTTTTTTTGGTTTTTGAAATTTGTTTCTGAGCAAAGTATCATGACAGGTAATGTTTGAAGTTAGTTTTATCAAAATTTCAAAACATTCTTTCTAAAATTGTGTCCTCAGCATTAATCTACTTAAAACTGTAATTTATGGAAAATCCAAAATATTTCAAAAAATTGTAGAAAATATTTTTAATTTTAGAAATTTATTTTTGAGCAATTTATCATGATAGGTAATGTTTGAAATTAGTTTAGTCAAAATTGCAAAACTTTATTTCAACAATTGTGTCCTCAGCATTAATCTACTTAAGACTGCAGTTTATGTAAAACCCAAAATATTTCAAAAAATTGTAAAAATATTTTTGATTTTTGAAAATTAATTTTGAGCAAAAAATCATGTTGGTCAATGTTTGAAATTGATTTTGTCTAAAATTCAAGACATGATTCCAACAATTGTGTCTTCAGCATTATACTACTTAAGACTGTAATTTATGAAAAATTTAAAATATTTTAAAAAAATTGTAAAAAATATTTTTGGTTTTTGTAATTTGTTTTTGAGCAAAGTATCATGATGGGTAATGTTTGAAGTTAATTTAGTCAAAATTTCAAAACATTATTTCAACAATTATGCCCTCAGCATTAATCTACTTAAAACTGTAATATAAGGAAAATTCAAAGTATTTCAAAAAATTGTAAAAAATATATTTGATTTTTGAAATTTATTTTTGAGCAAATTATCATGATGGGTAATGTTTGAAGTAAGTATTATCAAAATTTCAAAACATTATTTCAACAATTGTGTCCTCAGCATTGATCTACTTAAGACTGTAATTTATGTAAAATCAAGAATATTTCAAAAAATTGTAAAAAGTATTTTTGATTTTTAAAATTTATTTGTGAGCATAGTATCATATTAGGCAATGTTTGAAGTTAGTTTTGTCAAAATTGCAAAACATTCTTTCAACAATTGTGTCCTCAGCATTAATTCGCACAAGACATACAAAAAGAAAACAATTTTTCTTTTAAAATATGCAATGAATATTAGCAATTTCAAAATCGCCTGCAATTGACATGAATAAATCACCCTCTTTATTATAACAAAAAAAATAACAAACCACCCCTTTAACATTCGCACACAATAAAAATCTGGCATGGAAAAATAAGTAGAATCAATTGTACTAATTGCTCCGAACATTGCCCGCTTAATCGACCCTCTACAAAATAAAACTAGTATAAAAAAAACAGAAGAGAACTATGATTATAAATAATTCGTTTCGGGGCGGCGGTGTGTTTTTCCAATAAAAATGTCTGGACATAATCGTATAAATACTTTTTGTGTGCCCGCACCCGAATCGCCCGTAATTTAAAATGAAAAATACACGCGCTGTCGAACGCAAGTGCTATATTGTTATTTATCGTCCGCGACTTGCATTTATTATATATAAACTCACCCCCAACTCAAAAAATTGTATTGTTTTAAAGCCTACAAATATTTTAATAACTTAAAATTAAATTATTCTGATATTAATCCATGTAATAATGATATTATTCACAATGTTTTGACCGTATCATTACATGAGTTAGTTCCCAATGGATAAATATGCTAATGTCGAAAAGTTTTTTGTATTTGTTTGTTCCGATGGTAATTGCGGATGATTTACATATGCACGCCGGACGTTGTAATACGTACCTATATTTTACACGTTTTAATGTGGGCAATACGTAACGGCCGGCTTCCTTATGAGATAAGGATTTATTGCTCGGTAGAGGCGATGGATGATGCGAATATGCAAATTATTTGCACGCATTCGATTCGTGTGGAGGAGTTGTAAAATGTTGGGGACAGTTTGTAATTTTATAGTTATGGGATCATTTTACAATTTTAAACACACACGCTCTAAGAAATATACTCTTAAGACATTTTGAGTACATTAATTTGACTCACAACTAATCGCAAAGCAGCATATTGTGCTTAGAGGACATTGTACTAAGCCATAATCATCCTGAAGATAACTACTTCAAACCAATATTTTAAATTCAACTTATATCTATTAAAAATTGTTAATTAGGATTATTCTTGCACAAATTTCGGAATAATTTAGATAAAATACTACTCTCATGTCCACTTGATTTAAACCCCAATTCAACACGCACAATCCATAACTAAATGAACCATTCATTACAATTATCCGGTGCTGAAAATAAAAAAATATATATACAACCGACATACAATGCGATAAATCACGCAAGCAAAAATTAAGCGACGAGTAACACACGTTTTGTGCGAGGATGGAGAAGTGTGAGCCCCCATATTGAGATGAACGAGCCGCCCAGCGTGTGAGCTTTACTCTAATGACATACCCCCCCAGAAATAAAAAGCGCACCTCATCCCCCATAAGCAAGAGCTGGCCACGCGACATCTGCCTCAATCATTGTTTTATAAATTAGTTACCCCCTTTTCACTCAAACTCTAACACACATGCTAAAATTTGTGTGTTTGCGATGAAGACAGGAAGGGCAGATGTTTACAAATAAGAATACAATATACGCAGAGCTTTTATTAATCAAATCATTTATATTAATTTAATATAGACCCTACTTCATGTAACATATGTATTGGCATATGCTGATTAATGATGCTCAAAGCATGTAACATTAAAACATGAAACTTACTCAAAATTAATTTTCAAAAATCAAAAATATTTTTTACAACTTTTTAAAATATTTTGGATTTACCACAATTTACAGTCTTAAATAGATTAATGCTGAGGACACAATTGATGAAATAATATTTCGAAATTTTAACAAAATTAACTTCAAACATAATCCATCATAATATTTTGCTCAAAAATAAATTCTAAAAATCAAAAATATTTTTTACAATTTTTTGAAATATTTTGGATTTTCTATAGATTAAAGTCTTAAGTAAATCAATGCTGAGGACACAATTGTTGAAATATTGTTTTGAAATTTTGATAGTACTAATTTTAAACATTATCCATCATGATGTTTTGCTTAAAAATTAATTTCAAAAATTAAAAATATTTTTTTCAATTTTTTGAAATAATTTGGATTTTCCATAAATTACAGTCTTAAGTAGATTTATGCTGAGGACACAATTATTGAAATAATGTTTTGAAATTTTAACAAAACTAACTTCAAACATTACTTATCATGATACTTTGTTCAAAAATAAATTTCAAAATTTAAAAATATTTTTTACAATTTTTTGAAATAATTTGGATTTTACATAAATTACAGTCTCAAGTAGATTAATGCTGAGGACACAATTATTCAAATAATGTTTTGAAAATTTTACAATACTAACTCCAAATATTATACATTATGATACTTTGTTCAAAAATTATTTTCAAAAATCAAAAATATTTTTTACAATTTTTTGAAATATTTTGGATTTCACATAAATTACAATCTTAAGTAAATTAATGCTGAGGACACAATTATTCAAATAATGTTTTGAAATTTTGGTAGTACTATCTTCAAACATTACTTGTTATGATACTTTGCTCAAAAATTAATTTCAAAAATCAAAATAATTTTTTACAATTTTTTGAAATTACAGTTTTAAGTAGATTAATGCTGAGGACACAATTGTTGAAATAATGTTTTGAAATTTTGACAAAACTAACTTTAAACATTACCTATCAAAATACTTTGCTCAAAAATTTATTTCAAGAATTAAAAATATTTTTTAAATTTTTTTGAAATATTTTGGATTGTCTATAAATTACAGTTTTAAGTAGATTAAAGCTGAGGACACAATTGTTGAAATAATGTTTTGAAATTTAAGAATACTAACTTCAAACTTTACCCATCATGATACTTTTCTCAAAAATTAATTTCAAAAATCAAAAATATTTTTTACAAATTTTTTTAAATATTTTGGATTTTCCATAAATTACAGTTTTAAATAGAATAATGCTGAGGACACAATTGTTGAAATAATCTTTTGAAATTTTGATAATACTTTCCAACATCACTCATAATGATACTTTGCTCAAAAATAAATTTTAAAAATTAAAAATGATTTTTTACAATTTTTTGGAATAATTTGGATTTTCTATAAATTACAGTCAATGCTGAGGACACAATTGGTAAAATAATGTTTTGAATTTTGAAAAAACTAACTTCAAACAATACCTATCATAATTCATTCCTGAAAAATTAATATCAAAAATTAAAAATAATTTTTACAATTTTTTGAAATATTTTGGGTTTCACATAAATTACAATCTTAAGTAAATTAATGCTGAGGACACAATTGTTGAAATAATGTTTTGAAATTTTGACAAAACTAAATTTAATTATTACTTATCATGTTACTTTGCTCAAAAGTAAATTTTAAAAATCAATAATATTTTTTAGAATTTTTTTAAATATTTTGGATTTTCCATAAATTACCGTCTTAAGTATATTAATGCTGAGGACACAATTGTTGACATTTGGTTTTGAAATTTTGATAATACTAACTACAAACATTATCTATCATAAAACCTTGCTCAAAAATAAATTTCAAAAATCAAAAAGAATTTTTACATTTTTTTGAAATCATTTAGATTTTACATAAATTATAGTCTTAAGTAGATTAATGCTGAAGACACAATTGTTGAAATAATGTTTTGAAATTTTGATTATACTAACTTCAATTATTACCCTTGATGATACTTTGCCTAAAATTTAATTTCAAAAATATTTTTTACAATTTTTTGAAATTTTCTGGATTTCCCATAAATTACAGTCTTGCGTAGATTAATGCTGAGGACACAATTGTTGAAATAATGTTTTGAAATTTTGACAAAAGTAATTTCAAACATTACCTATCATGATACTTTGCTCAAAAATAAAATCCAAAAATCAAAAAAAAAAATTTAATTTTTTTGACATATTTTGGATTTTCCATAAATTACAGTCTTGAGTAGATTAATGCTGAAGACACAATTATTCAAATAATGTTTTGAAATTTTGGTAGTATCAACTTCAAACAGTACCCATCATAATGCTTTGTTCAAAAATAAATTTCAAAAATCAAAAATATTTTTTACATTCTTTTGAAATAATTTGGATTTTACATAAATTACAGTCTCAAATAGATTAATGCTGAGGACACAATTATTCAAATAATGTTTTGAAAATTTTACAATACTAACTCCAAATATTATACATTATGATACTTTGTTCAAAAATTATTTTCAAAAATCAAAAATATTTTTTACAATTTTTTAAATTTTTATGGATTTACATAAATTACCATTTTTTGTAGATTAATGCTGAGGACACATTTGTATAAAAAATGTTTTGAAATTTTGACAAAACTAACTTCAAACATTACCTATCATGATACTTTGCCCAGAAATTAATTTTAAAAACCAAAAATATTTTTTACAATTTTTTGAAATATTTTAGATTTTTGAGAACACAATTATTCAAATAATGTTTTGAAATTTTGGTAGTACTAACTTCAAACATTACCCATCATAATACTTTGCTCAAAAATAAATTTCAAAAATTAAAAATATTTTTTACATTTTTTTGAAATAATTTGTTTTTTCCATAAATTACAGTCTTTAGTAGATTAATGCTGAGGACACAATTGTTAAAATTATGTATTGAAATTTTGATAATTCTAACTTTAAACATTACCCATCATGATACTTAGCCAAAAAATAAATTTTAAAAATCAAAAATATTTTTTACATTTTTTTGAATAAATTTGGATTTTCCATAAATTACAGTCATAAGTAGGATAATGCTGAGGACATAATTGTTGAAACAATGTTTTGAAATTTTGACAAAATTAACTTTAAACATTTCCTAACATGATATTTTGCTCAAAAATTAATTTCAAAAATCAAAAATATTTTTTACAATTTTTTTAAATATTTTGGATTTTCCATAAATTACAGTTTTAAGTAGATTAATCCTGAGGATACCTTTGTTAAAATAATGTTTTGAAATTTTGACAAAACTACTTTTAATGATTGCCCAACATGATTCTTTTTTCAAAATTAAATTTCAAAAATCAAAAATATTTTTTACAATTTTTTGAAATATTTTAGATTTTCCATACATTACAGTCTTAAGTAGATTACTGCTGAGGACACAATTGTTGAAATAATAAATTGAAATTTTTATAATACTAACTTCAAACATTACCCATTATGATACTTTGCTCAAAAATAAATTTCAAAAATTAAAAATATTTTTTAAATTTTTTTGAAGTATTTTGGATTTTCCATAAATTAGAGTCTTAAATAGATTAATGCTGAGGACACAATTGTTGAAATAATGTTTTGAAATTTTGTTAAAACTAACTTCAAACATTACCCAACATGATACTGTATTTACAGATAAATTTTAAAAATCAAAAATATGTTTTACAATTTTTTGAAATATTTTGGATTTTTTATAAATTACATTCTTAAGTAGATTAATGCTGAGGGCACAATTGTTGAAATAATTTTTTTGCAATTTTGATAATACTAACTGCAAACATTACTCATCATGATACTTTGCTTAAAAATAAATTTCAAAAATTAATCATAAAATTACTAATACATTTGATAATAGTGAAACTATTTTAATCTCGTTTCGATACAGGTTAATTGTTTCTATTATAACAATATATTTTAAAAGATTAGCACAATAGTTGACCTAAATTGATTACAAAACTGAAATAAATATTATAAAATGTAATTTCTATTAAACATTCACATCGCTAAGATGGATTCACCAATTAAACCCAAATAAAAATGCCGTGCGTTTTAATTTCCTTTCCCAGTAAACTCCGACTTAATGCGGTTTCCAGTATCAGGTGTTGGTACGGTGCTACCAGATCATTTTATGGTCGGAATAAACAGTTTACGACTGACGGTCTCTAGCGGTTTAACACCACTGACATGTCACTATTCGCAATTAAACGGGCATTCCCTATTTATGCCTGTGTCACTCTCAATCTGCGAACATTAAATCCGGATACGCCATTAAATTCTGCAGAGAGAATTAGTTTTACATACTATACCATAAACTGACTTTATTAAAATATATGATGAAATATGATTGGTATAAACAACTCCCTTTGATCCTCCCTTTAGGATAGAAATATCTTCAAAATTGATATTGAATCCTCTTTTCGACCAGTTCTCCCCTCGAGCTAACCGTATTGTATTCTCACAGTTGGCACTCTTTGATGTGGATGGACACGCGGATGCAGGTGACCGTTGCCATGTTCCTCCAGATATCAATTATGATAGCATATAGTATTGACCGGACGTCCAATTGTTAAAGATCTTATTATTAAGGGATTGATTGGCGGAAACTGGAAAAAGCAGAGCGACGCAATTAATTGATATCATGTTCATTGTGTCATGGACTTCAAGGAATTCCAGTAATAATAGTTTATTAATCATCCATGAACGTGACCTATTTATTCAGCTATAATTATATTTTTCTTGAAAATATGATTCTAAAAAGGTTGTATAGTATATACACCCTTACTTTTCCTTTCCACTTTACAAGCTATAAATTGAAAAATAACACACGGGTTCGTTACATAAACCGGCCCATAACAATAGTGCCCTTATCGTAGCCTGCCAAACTCGCCATAACCTGCGTTCGATTTAGTCGCAACAACTTTATGATGTTGTCGCCCCGACTTGATCCGTCAACATGTTTTATGTGCATGTTATATGGTCCTGCATAAACCTTAAGCCTTATACAAACCATATTAATAAATTGGGTATATGTCGCGTGCAGATATATTTTACTTTCAATATTTAAACTTTTCTATTTTTTAATTGAATTTGTAGTTAAAGTTTTCATATTCTAGACATATAATGTCTGCAACGGACAATTTTCACAGCCCACGCAGTGTGTATAAAAAAAATATGTACAACACACGAGCTTTCGGTTAAATATGCCCCCGACGTGAAATACATGCGATTTTTTACTAATAATGTGAAACGAAATTAAAGGTTGCGTGAGCATATTTTTATTATCTGGAAATTTCAAACACTGAACACACAGACTATGAAAAAATCTGGATGGACAAAAAATGATAACATGTTATTAATTAGCAGACGAACAAGAGGTTATTATAGAAATTGTTATGAAATTATTTTTGTTTGTAGATTTTTAATATAATTAATTAGGGGACAATTTATAAACTTTTATTTGAACATTGAAAATATTATTGATTGATTGCCTGATGCAGGGACGTATCTGAAACAAAATTTATTGGAGAGGGGAGTTGATAACAAAAAAAATTATGTAGAAAATTCTTCAAATGGTAAGCGATAATTTAATTCAAGTTTGTTTGGTTTTTTACTAATTATCCCCTTTTCTGACTTAAGAGACTAGAAGTCTCTTCCGCTTGTAAAAAGGAAAAACTCTTGATAACAAAGACTTGGGCGAGTGAGTGTTTACTGCAATTCAAACTATGTAAAACATTACATAGTTTGAATTGTAATCTGGAGTGAAGCTGTTGAAGGCGTATTTATGTTGACCGTTAATATCGCGCAGAAGTCTTTAGCTTTGGTTCTTTGACAGATTTCATTTTTCTCTCAGTCTAGCAGCTATCAACTATTTGAGTAGTTTGCGCATTGTGTTCAGCAGACATATTGGTCGGTATATATAAGAATTAGTTTCTTCATTTTTCATTTCTTTAAGAATTTTGAAACTTTTATATTGCTTTTCTTATCGCAGTAAAAGAAGCTATTTTCCCACAAATTAAATTTTGTTCCCGCCCACTCACCTCAGCGTTACTTATCAACGGAATTATTGTTAAACAATTTTCTGATTTTTAAGTAAAAGCACACAAGAGGTAGGACAAACGGTAGATCCTTTGATGACTAACACTTGGGCCGGTAGGTGAGCCACAGTAGAAAAAGTTACCTGCCCACAATTTTAACTTGATTCCCGCCCACCCACCCATGCGTTAGATATCAAAACATTTATTGTTCAACAATTTTCTGATATCTAACTGCAAACACACAAGAGGTGGGACAAACAATAGATCCTTTAATGACTAACACTTGGGAGGGTGGGTGGATCATAGTAAAAAAAGCTACCAGCTTACAATTTGAACTTTGTTTCCGCTCACCCACCCAAGCGTTAGTTATAAAAAAATTTATTGTTAAACAATTTTTTAAATTTTTAGTAAAAGCATACAAATAGTGGGTAAAACAACAGATCGTTTGATGACTAACACTTGGGCGGATGAGTGGGTCATAGTAGAAGGAGCTACTAGCTCACAATTTGAACTTTGTTCCCGCCCACCCACCCAAGCGTTAGTTATCAAGAGATTTATTGTTAAACAATTCTCTCATATATAAATCCAAACACACAAGTGGTGGGCCAAACAATAAATCCTTTAATGACTAACACTTGGGCTGGTGGGTGGGTCACTGTAAAAGAAGTTACCCGCCCACAATTTTAACTTGGTTCCCGCCCACCCACCCATGTGTTAGATATCAGAACGTTTATTGTTCAACAGTTTTTTGATATTTAACTACAAACACACAAGAGGTGAGACAAACAATAGATCCTTTTAATGACTAACATTTTGGCGGATGAGTGGGTAATAGTAGAAGAAGCTACTAGCCCACAATTTAAACTTTTAAAGAGATTTATTGTTAAACATTTTTTTAGTTTTTAGTACAAACACACCAGAAGTGGCGAAACAATAAATCCTTTAACAAATAACACTTGAGTGGGTAAATGACCACTCAGTATATTACAGTTTTGTGTACCCAATGGTATATTTTTTGGCTATATTGAGTACAATTTTTGACTTGCTATAATAAAAATTGTACCAGAAACAAAGTTACAACTAAAATTGTAATTTTTGAAATTTTCTAAAAAAATTTAAAACAAATAAAAATTATTTTTAAATCATTCAGTATATTATAGCTTTGTGTACCTAATGCTATACTTCTTGGCTATATTGGGTACAATTTTTGACTTTCTATAATAAAAATTGTGCCAGAAACAGAGTTACAACTAAAATTGTAATTTTTAAAATTTTGTATAAAATTTAAAAATAAATAAAAAATATTTTTAAATCACTCAGTAGATTATTGCTTTGTGTATTTGATGCTATATTTTTTGGCTATGTTAAGTACAATTTCTGACTTGTTAAAAAAAAATTGTACCCGAAACAAGGTTACAACTAAAAATGTAATTTTTGAAATTTTGTATTAAAAATAAAAATAAATTAAAATTATTTCTAAATCACTCAGTATATTTCAGCTTTGTGTACTTGATGCTATATCTTTTGGCTATGTTAGGTACAATTTTTAACTTAGTATAAACAAAATTGTACCAGAAACAAAGCTACAATTAAAATTATAATTTTTGAAATTTTGTATCAAATTTAAAAATAAATTAAAATTATTTCTTAATCACTCAGTATGTAATAGCTTTGTGTATATTATGCTATATTTCTTGGCTATATTGAGTACAATTTTTGACTTGTTATAATGAAAATTGTACCAGAAACAGAGTTACAACTAAAATAGTAATTTTTGAAATTTTGTATTAAATTTAAAAATAAATAAAATTTATTTTTAAGTCACTCAGTATATTATAATTTTGTGTACCTAATGCTGCATCTTTTGGCTATATTGAGTACAATTTTTGACTTAGTATAATCAAAATTGTACCAGAAACAAAGTTACAACTAAAATAGTAATTTTTGAAATTTTGTATTAAATTTAAAAATAAATAAAATTTATTTTTAAGTCACTCAGTATATTATAATTTTGTGTACCTAATGCTGCATCTTTTGGCTATATTGAGTACAATTTTTGACTTAGTATAATCAAAATTGTACCAGAAACAGAGCTACAATTAAAATTGTAATTTTATAAATTTTGTATTAAATTTAAAAATAAATAAAAATTATTTTTAAATCACTCAGTATATTATAACTTTGTGTACCTAATACTACATCTTTTGGCTATAATAGGTACAATTTTTGACTTGCTATAATGGAAATTGTACCAGAAACGAAGTTACAACTAAAATTGCAATTTTTTTTTTAGAAATTTGAAAACAAATCAAATAAAATTTTAAGTCACTCAGTATATAATGGCTTTGTGTATCTGATACCATATCTCTTGGTTATATTGGGTACAATTTTTAATTTGCTATAATGAAAATTGTACCAGAAACAAAGTTACAACTGAAATTGATGTAATAGCTTAATAGTAAAAGAAATTAAAAAAATGAATAACTTTCAAACTACACATTGGATTTTAACAAAATTTGACAACAGTGTGTCCAATCAAACCTATTACCAACTGTTTAAAAAATATTAAAATCAATACGGTGAATTTTACATAACCTCAAATTGAACAACCTCACTACATTTACTTTTGAATAATAAACTAAAATAAAAAATTAATAAATTTCTAACTACATATTGGATTTTAACAAAAGTTGGTATCAATGCATCCAAATTTACCAACTACTAACTGTATAAAATATATTAAAATTGATACGTTAAATTCTACATAACCTCAAATTAAGTGATTTTATAATATTTAGTATTTAACAATAAGTGAAGTATAAAATTGAATAACTTTTAAACTATACATTGGATTTTGCAAAAACTTTGCAGCAATGCATACCAATATATCTACTACCAGCTGTATACAAAATATTAAAATCGATACGGTGAGTTTTATATAACTTCAATTTGAATAAAAAAAAAGAAATAAAAAAATGAATAAGTTTTTAACTACATATTGGATTTTAAAAAAATTTGGTAACAATGCATCCCAATATATCTACTACCAACTGTATGAAAAATATTAAAATTGATACGCTAAATTCTACATAACCTCAAATTAACTGATCTCATAATATTTAGTATTGAACAATAAGAGAAATAAAAAAATAAATAACTTGTAATCTATACATTAGATTCTAACAAAATTTGACAACAATGCAGCTAAACATACCTACTACCAACTGTACCAAACAAATAAAAATTAATTCGCTGAATTTTACATAACCTCAAACTCACCGACCTCCCAACATTTGGTATTGAATAGAAACAGAAATAAAAAAAAATGAATAACTTTTAAACTGTACACTGAATTTTAACTAAATTTGGCAATAATGCATTTAAATATACGTACTACAAACTGTATAAAATACATCAAAATCCATACAGTGAATTTTACATAACCTCAAATTAACCGACCTTCCATTTAGTATTAAACAATAAAAGAAATAAAAAAATGAATAACTTTTAAACTATTCATTGGATTTAAACAAAATTTGGTAACAATACATCCAAACATAATTACTACCAACTTTATAAAAAATATTAAAATCGATACGGTCAATTTTACATAACCTCAATTTCAAAAACTTAATGACTTTCAGTATTGAATGATAGGAGAAATAAAAAAATGAATAAATTTTAAATTACACATTGGATTTTAACAAAATTTAGTAACAATGTATCCAAACATAACTACTACCAACTGTATAAAAAATATAAAAATCGATACGCTGAATTCTACATAACCTCAAATTAACTGATCTCATAATATTTAGTACTGAATAATAAGAGAAATAAAAAATAAACTATAAATTGGATTCTAACCAAATTTGGCTACATTGTAGCTTAACATACCTACTACCAACTGTACAAAACAAGTAAAAATCAATGCAGTAAATACATAAACTCAGATTAAATAACCTCATTACATTTAGTGTTGAACTGAATCAGAAATTAAAAAACTATTTTTTTTTTAAACTTTACATTGGGTTTTAACAAAGTTTGGCAACTATGCATACCTACTATCAACTGAACAAAACAATTAAAAATCAATACGGTAAAATTTACATATCCTCAAATTGAATGACTTTATAACATTTAGTAATGACCTATAAGTGAAGTAAAAAATTGAATTACTTTTAAACTATACATTCGATTTTAACAAAATTCGGCAACAATGCATTCAAACATAATTACTACCAAGTGTATAAAAAATATTAAAATCAATACGCTGAATTCTACATAAACTCAAATTAACTGATCTCATATTTAGTCTTGAACAATAAGATAATAAAAAAAAAATAACTTGTAAACTGTACATTGAATTGTAACGAAATTTAACAACAATGCAGCTAAAGATACTTACTACCAACTGTACAAAACAAATAAAAAACAATACGGTAAATTTTACATAACCTCAAATTGAATGACCTTATAACAGTTAGTTTTGACCTATAAGTGAAGAAAAAAATTGGCTAACTTTTAAACTATACATTCGATTTTAACAAAATTTGGCAACAATGCATCCAAACATAACTACTACCAACTGTATAAAACATATTAAAATTGATACGCTAAATTTTACATAACCTCAAATTAACTGATCTCATAATAATTCGTATTAAACAATAAATGAAATAAAAAATTGAATAACTTGTTAACTATACATTGGATTCTAACAAAATTTGACAACAATGCAGCTAAACATACCTACTACCAACTGTACCAAACAAATAAAAATTAATTCGCTGAATTTTACATAATCTCAAACTAACCGACCTCCCAACATTTGGAATTGAATAGAAACAGAAATTAAAAAAAATGATTAACTTTTAAACTGTACACTGAATTTTAACTAAATTTGGCAATAATGCATTTAAATATACGTACTACTAACTGTATAAAATACATCAAAATCCATACGGTGAATTTTACATAACCTCAAATTGACCGACTTCCCATTTAATATTAAACAATAAAAGAAATTAAAAAAATTAATAACTTTTAAACTATTCATTGGATTTAAACAAAATTTGGTAACAATACATCCAAACATAATTACTACCAACTGTATAAAAATTATTAAAATTGATACAGTGAATTTTACATAACCTCAAATTAAATGACTTCATGACATTTAGTGTTAATTAGTAAAAAAAATAAAAAAATAATAACTTTTAAACTGATTATTGGATTTTAATAAAATTTGACAACAATGATTTCAATTATACCTACTACCAACTGTATAAAAAATACTAAAATCGATACAATAAATTCTACATAACTTCAAATTAACCTATCTCATAATATTTAGTATTTAAGTATAAGTGAAGTAAAAAATTGAATAACTATTAAACTATACATTGTATTTTGTGAAAAGTTGGCAGCAATGCATCCCAACATATCTACTACCAACTGTATAAAACATATTTAAATCAATACGGTGAATTTTACATAACTTTAAATTTAATGACTTCATGACGTTTAGTATTTAAAAATAATAGAAATAAAAAATTGAATAACTTTTAAACTATACATTGAATTTTAACAAAACTTGGCAACAATGCGTTTAATCAAAAGTATTACCAATTGTATAATATATATTAAAATCAATACGGTGATTTTTACATAAACTCAAATTAACCGACCTCCCAACAGTTAGTATTAAATAGAAATAGAAATAAAAAAATAAATAACTTTTGAACTATACATTGGATTTCAACAAAACTTGGCAACAATGCATCCAAAAATAACTACTACCAATTGTATAAAAAATATTAAAATCAATACGGTGAATTTTACATAACCTCTAATTTAATGACCCCATGACACTAAGTATTGAAAAATAAAAAAAAATAAAAACTAATAACTTTTAAACTATACATTGAATTTCAACAAAACTTGGCAACAATGCATTTAACCAAAAGTATTACCAACTGTATAAAATATATTAAAATCAATACAGTAAATTTTACATAACCTTAAATTAAATGACCTTATGATATGTAGTATTGAACAGTAAATGAAATAAAAAAAATGAATAACTTTTAAATTATGCATTGGATTTTGTGAAAACCTTACAGCAATACATCCAAATATATCTACTAGCAGCTGTATAAAAAATATTAAAATCGATACAGTGAGTTTTACATAACCCCAATTTGAATAACCTTATGACTTTAAGTATTGAATGATAAGAGAAATAAAAAAATGAATAAATTTTAAACTACACATTGGATTTTAACAACATTTGGTAACAATGCATCCAAACATACCTACTACCGACTGTACAAAAAAAATTAAAATCAATACGCTAAATTCTACATAACCTAAAATTATTTAGTTTCATAATATTTAGTATCAAACAGTCAGAGAAATAAAAAAATGAATAACTTTTAAACTATTTATTGGATTTTAACAAAATTCGGCAACAATGCATCCAAACATAACTACTACCAACTAAATAAAAAATATAAAAATCAATACGCTGAATTCTACATAACCTCAAATTAACTGATCTCATAATATTTAGTATTGAACAATAAGAAAAATAAAAAAACTAATAACTTCTAAACTTTACATTGGATTTTATCAAAATTTGGCAACAATGCAGCTAAACATACCTACTACCAACTGTACCAAACAAATAAAAATCAATTAAGTAAATTTTACATAACCTCAAACTAACCGACCTCCCAACATTTGGTAATGAATATAAATAAAAATTAAAAAAATGAATAACTTTTAAACTGTACACTGAATTTTAACTAAATTTGGCAACAATGCATTTAAATATACGTACTACTAACTGTATAAAATACATCAAAATCCATACGGTAAATTTTACATAACCTCAAATTAACCGACTTCCCATTTAGTTTTAAACAATAAAAGAAATAAAAAAAATGAATAATTTTTAAACTATTTATTGGATTTTAACAAAATTTGGTAACAATGCATCCAAACATAATGACTACCAACTTTATAAAAAATATTAAAATCGATACGGTCAATTTTACATAACCTCAATTTCAATAACTTTATGACTTTCAGTATTGAATGATAGGAGAAATAAAAAAATGAATAAATTTTAAATTACACATTGGATTTTAACAAAATTTAGTAACAATGCATCCAAATATAACTACTACCAACTGCATAAAAAATATTAAAATCATTACGCTGAATTCTACATAACCTGAAATTAACTGATCTCATATTTAGTATTGATCAATAAGAGAATAAAAAAATAATTAACTTGTAAACTGTACATTGAATTGTAACAAAATTTGGCAACAATGTAGCTAAACATACCTACTACCAACTGTACCAAACAAATAAAAATCAATAAGATGAATTTTACATAACCTCAGATTGAATAACTTTATAACATTTAGTATTGACTTATAAGTGAATAAAAAATTGAATAACTTTTAAACTATACATTGGATAATAACAGAATTTGGCAATAATGTAGCTATACATACATACTACCAACTGTACCAAACAAATAAAAATCAATACGGTGAATTTTACATAACCTCAAATTAAATGACCTTATAACATTTATTTATTGACCTATAAGTGAAGTAAAAAAATAAATAACTTTTAAACTATACATTGGATTTTAACAAAATTTGGCAACAATGCATCCAAACATCCCTACTACCAACTGTATAAAAAATATTAAAATCGATACGGTCAATTTCACATAACTTCCAATTGAATGACTGTATAACATTTAGTATTAAACATTAAAAGAAATAAAAAAAATTAATAACTTTTTAACTATACATTGGATTTAACTAAATTTGGCAACACTGCATCTAACCAAAACCACTACCAACTGTATACAAAATATTTAAATTAATACGGTGAGTTTTACATAAGCTCAAATTAATAGATCTTATAATGTTTAACAATAAGAAAAAGAAAAAAATTGAATAACTTTTAAACTATACATTGGAATTTAACAAAACTTGGCAATAATGTAGCTAAACATACATACTACCAACTGTACCAAACAAATAAAAATCAATACGGTAAATTTTACATAACTTCATATTGAATGACTATAACATTTAGTATTGACCTATAAGTAAAGTAAAAAATTGAATAACTTTTAAACTATACATTCAATTTTGAGAAAATTTGGCAACAATGAAAAAAAATATAATTACTACCAATTATATAAAAAATATTAAAACCGATGCAGTAAATTTTACATAACCTCAAACTGAATAACTTCATAACATTTAGAATAGAACAATAGGAGAAATAAAGTAATGAATAACTTTTAAACTGTACATTGAATTGTAACAAAACTTGGCAACAATGCATTTAATTAAAAGTATTACCAACTGTATAAAATATAATTAAATAGATACGGTAATTTTTACATAAACTCAAATTAATCGATCTTCTAAAATTTGGTATTGAATAAAAACAGAAATAAAAAAATGAATAACTTTTAAACTACACATTGAATCTAAACAAAATTTAGCAACAATGCATGCATACATAACTACTACCAACTGTATAAAACATATTAAAATCATTACTAAATAACCTCATGACTTTAAGTATTGAATGATAGGAGAAATAAAAAATTAATAACTTTTAAACTATTCATTAAATTGTAACAAAATTTGGCAACAATGCAGTTAAACCTATCTACTACCAACTGTACAAAACAAATAAAAAATTTTACGGTAAATTTTGTATAACCTCAAATTGAATGACTATAACATTTAGTAATGACCTATAAATGAAGTAAAAAATTGAATTACTTTTAAACTATACATTGGATTTCAACCAAATTTAGCAACAATCCATCCAAATATATCTACTACCAACTGTATAAAAAATATAAAAATCAATACGCTGAATTCTACATAACCTCAAATTAACTAATCTCATAATATTTAGAATTGAACAATTAGAGAAATAAAAAAATAAATAACTTGTAATCTATACATTGGGTTCTAACAAAATTTGACAACAATGCAGCCAAACATACCTACTACCAACTGTACCAAACAAATAAAAATTAATTCAATAAATTTTACATAACTTTAAACTAACCGACCTCCCAACATTTGGTATTAAATAGAAACAAAAATTAAATAATGAATAACTTTTAAACTATTCATTGGATTTTAACAAAATTTGGTAACAATGCATCCAAACATAATTACTACCAACTGTATAAAAATTATTAAAATTGATACGGTGAATTTTACATAATCTCAAATTTAATGACCTCATGACATTTAGTATTGAAGAATAAGAGAAATAAAAAAACTAATAATTTTCAAACTATACATTGAATTTTAACAAAACTTGGCAACAATGCATTTAACCAAAAGTATTACCAACTGTATAAAATATATTAAAATCGATACGGTGAATTTTACATAAACTCAAATTAATCGACTTCCCAACATTTGATATTGAATAGAAACAGAAATAAAAACTAAATAACTTTTAAACTATACATTGGATTTTAACAAAACTTGGCAACAATGAACCAAACATAACTACTACCAACTGTATAAAAATTATAAAAATTGATACAGTGAATTTTACATAATCTCAAATTTAAAGACCTCATGACATTTAGTATTGAAGAATAATAGAAATAAAAAAATTAATAATTTTTAAACTATACATTGAATTTTAACAAAACTTGGCAACAATGCATTAAACCAAAAGTATTACCAACTGTATAAAATATATTAAAATCGATATAGTGATTTTTACATAACCTCAAATTTAATGACCTGATGACATTTAGTATTAAAGAATAATTAAACTATAAATTGGATTTTAGCACAACTAGGCAACAATGCAACCAAACATACCAACTACCAATTGTATAAAATATATTAAAATCGATACAGTGAATTTAACATCACCTCAAATTGAATAACTTTATAACATTTTGTATTGAACAAAAGGAGAAATAAAAAAATGTATAACTTCTAAGCTATACATTGAATTTTAAGCAAATTTGGCAACAATGCATCTAAGCACACCTACTATCAACTGTATAAAAAATATTGAAAGCAATACGGTAAATTTTACATAACCTCAAAATAAATGACCTCATGATATGTAGTATAGAACAGTAAGTAAAATAACAAAATAAATAACTTTTAAATTATACATTAGATTTTAACAAAATGCATACAAACATACCTACTACCAATTGTATAAAAATATATTAAAATCAATACGCTGAATTTTACATAACCTCAATTTAACCGACTTCTCAACATTTAGTATTGAACAATAAGAAAAATAAAAAAAAGAATAACTTCCAAGCTATACGTTAAATTTTAACCAAATTTGGCAACAGTGCATCTAAGCACACCTACTACCAACTGTATAAAAAATATTGAAATCAACACAGTGAATTTTACATAACCTCAAATTAATTGACTTCTTAACATTTAGTATTGTACAATAAAACAAATAAAAATATAAATAACTTTAAAACTATACATTGAATTTTAACAAAATTTGGCAACAATGTAGCAAAAATATCTACTACCAACTGTAGAAAAAATATTAAAATCAATACGGTGAATTTTACATAACCTCAAATTAAATAATTTCATAAGATTTAGTATTTTACAATAAGAGAAATAAAAAAATGAATAACTTTTAAACTATACATTGGATTTTAACAAAACTTGGCAACCATGCAACTAAACAAAACTGCTATCTACTGTATAAAAAATAATAAAATCGATACAGTGAATTTGACATAACCTCAAACTATCTGACATCCCAATATTTAGTAATGATCAATATCTATCTTTTCTAACCTTAAATAAGAGGTCCAAAGTATCGTATTGTAGAAGAAGAATTTTTGGGAATGTCATCAGGATTGAGTGCAAGTTTAGGTTTAAAATATCTAATGATTTGCAGGTGAAAACATCGGCTAACTTTCCTATAAGCTTTATGAACTTAGTCCAGATTCTAACTGTCGTCATAGACAATTCAATGATTTCAGCAAATGCTTTGGCCCAAGTACAAAACTTCTTTTGCATATTTATGACCGTTCGGTAATATTTATTTAATGTTGTATTTATGAGGTCACTGTCTGCTCTCATCCCAAGAGCAACAAGAAAAAAATCTTAATAAATAATGGAACATAATAACGTGAATCGGTTTCAGGCGACATAGAAAAACGACAATTAATTAAGAAAGCAAAAAAATCCATCCACCGAGATTAACGGCGCCGATGATTAATCCATAAAGATATTCCATAAATGTGAATAGAATCAAGAAGCAAGATTGAGAATGCACCCCGAAAAAGAAAACGAAAAACGGATCCCCGTAATAAATCCCCGCTCCCACACTAAATAAGAAGTGTCAGGGCAGGGAAGGAATCGCAGGGAAGCCCTCCTCCACGGGCTCAATCACATTCCATGCATTCTTCGCTATAACTTATTAAAAGATTGCTTTATCAGCAAGACAATGGTCCGCAACCCCATCAGAGACAGATGACTGATGGCACGGCCTTAATTAAAAGCCCCGGGAATTAATCGCGACTGCAGCACTAATTAATAAACCGGCATCTTATTGATAACCGCGTTGCGGGTAACGCGCTGGTTATAAAACTCAATACAAATTACGACCTTCTCTCCACTTTGCTGCTACTTTATTTTCTTCGTGCTTATGTTAATTAAACCGTTTAATTAGTAGAGCTTGTTCTTGCAACGATTGCTTACGCTTTTTACGTATAAATCTCGTCGTAGTTATTTTGTTTTTGGCCCTTTAATTGCTTATATAGTTTAGGAGATGAATATCAAGAGCGCGAGACTTATGTCTTATTGATTATTTCCTCTGGCGATACTACCTGCTCGTGTTTGTATAAAGAACACATGTGTAAAGTTAATTAAATACCTTCGTATAATCCAGACTACATTTTCATTTCAACTGAAAAAATAACAAGTCTGAGCGGAGTAAATTATGTATTGATCCAAACGTTGTTTTAACTAAAATAACAACAATAATTTAGCTGTATCTGATAACCATTTAAGTTAGTTTTTAGATCTGCAAAAAATAATACAATTAATTCTATTTTTATCTTGTTAATTAATGATTCTATTCTAATTCAATTCAATTACTAAGAAAAACACAGTCTGCAATATTGAAATGATTCTAGGAATGATTAGTTAATGAGTTGCTATTTAATTCCAATTGAATAATAATTCTGTGATTGTGAATGTCTGGTGCGGATACCGCAAACAATTTAAATCTGTCGTTGTTATAGGCAACCCAATCATCCGGCAGCGAAAAAAGCAGCATTAATCCTGCGATTGTTAACGAAATTGCCGACCATCAAAGCGTATTTATGAAATTATGTAGGAAATTTCTTATTGCAGACATCTCAACTATTTAAATGGATTGGAATTATTTAACAGATTTATTCAATTGCGATAAACATTCTTTCAAATGGAATAAATAGAAAATTGATCTAATATTTAATTTGTACATAAACTCCACAAGTGAGAGGAAAAATATTATTTATGAAATTATAGCCAAAATAATTTTTATCGACATAAAAAAAGCATCAAAACTGATAGAAAGATACTTAGTACTTACAATTTATTGTTACAGAAACCGTAATTGTTGAATTATTTTGCTAAAATTTGGTTTACAAGGAAACTGAATGTGCTTTAAACATGTATAAAGTTATTTAAAACAAAAAAAAATGTTTTTGTCTATTTTATAGCATAATATTGAACAATTAAATCAACTTAGTTGACATTTATAGATAAAGAAACCGAAATTTTTGGAATATTTTGATAAAATTTGGTTTCCAAAGAGGAGGGGTTCTTGGTTAGTTGAATTGGTTAGTTGAATTGGTTAGTTTACCAGCTTTACAGTTACTATGATTTTTTTAATCATTTCCTCAAAAAGTGACTTATGCATTGATTGTATTGTGGAAAATAAAGTGTTTCTATTTGCCTACCTTTCACTTCTTGATATACTTAACCAGGTCCACTAAGCACAGTGTACGTCGATGTAATGGCAGTGCATTTACAGTTTTAGCACTTTACCTTTTCTGTCAAAGTCATGTTTTGTGTCACGTTTGAAACCGACATTTGCAATTTCTGCTTTGTAGTAAATGCTTCTCCAAAAGCTATTTTTTCTTTTATGGTCAGTTTTATACCATTTTTGCTTGTTCTTTTTTTTATTTTGGACACTATAACTCTGTTAGATATCACCCTACTTGGCGGCTCAATACATCTTTCCTCTGCAACCGATTCTAGTTTAAGGTTTCTGCAAGGATATCATTAATAGTTTTGTCGTTTTTCACTTGACCTTTTGTGGTGATAACAATCAGTTTTTTTTTGTTGCAGACGGAATTATCTTCTATGCTTGAGGTACACATTGTATGTCTCGTTTAGCCATTTTAATGTGATTAGTTCTTCAAGTTCTTTTCCTTCTTTGCAATTATTAATAAACCACCCAAGTATTTGTTGTTGAGCTGCTGAATCACAAACATTTGGGTGGGTGGATGGAAACACAGTTTCAAACCACCGGTCCAACATTTTTGAACTAAATGCCCACCCACCCACCCAAGTAATTGTTGTCAAGCAGTTAGATCACAAACAGGTGGGCAGGTGAGCGAAAACACCTTTATAAACCACCGATTCATCATTTATGAACTTAATGCTAGCTCAAGTGTTTGTTGTCAAGCAGCTGGATAACAAACAATTGGGCGGGTGGGTGGGAACACAGTTTCAAACCACCGGTCCAACATTTTTGAACTAAATTCCCAACCACCCACCCAAGTGTTTGTTGTCAAGGAACTGGATCACAGACATTTGGGCGGGTGGGCGGGTACACTGTTTCAAACCACCGGTCCAACATTTTTGAAGTGAGTGCACACCCACCCACCCAAGTGATTGTTGTCAAGCAGTTAGATCACAAAACGTGTGGGCGGGTGGGCAAAAACACTTTTATAAACCACCGGTTCATCATTTATGAACTTAATGCTAGCTCAAGTATTTGTTGTCAAGCAGCTGGATCACAAACACTTGGGCGGGTGGGTGGGAAGACAGTTTCAAACCACCGGTCCAACATTTTTGAACTAAATGCCCAACCACCCACCCAAGTGTTTGTTGTCAAGGAAGTGGATCACAGACACTTGGGCGGGTGGGCGGGTACACAGTTTCAAACAACCGGTCCAACATTCTTGAAGTGAATGCCCACCCACCCACCGAGTGATTGTTGTCAAGCAGTTAGATCACAAACAGTTGGGCAAGTGGGCAAAAACATCTTTATATACCACCAATTCATCATTTATAAACTTAATGCTAGATCAAGTGTTTGTTGTCAAGCAGCTGGATCACAAACACCTGGGCGGGTGAGCGGGTACGCAGTTTCAAACCACTGGTCCAACATTTTTTAACTAAATGCCTACCCACCCACCTAAGTGATTGTTGTGAAGCAAAGGTTTTCCACAAAAGTTTCAAACAAATTTGGTTGCAAAATGTTCAAAATAGTCCAAAATTGTTGGTAAAGTGTTGGAAATTAAAAAAATAATAAAGTTGTTGCTTGGATAGTTTGAAAAATTGGCTCCAATTACGGTTTTCCACAAAATTTAGAAACTAGTTTGGTTGTAAAATGTTCAAAATAGTGCAAAATTGTTGGTAATGTATTGAAAATTTAGAAAATCATAAAATTTTGGTTTAGATAGTTTGGGAAATTGGCTCCAATTACGGTTTTCCGCAAAATTTAGAAACTAGTTTGGTTGCAAGGTGTTCAAAATAGTCCGAAAATGTTGGTATCGTGTTGAAAATCAAGATAATCATAAAATTTTTGCTTGGATAGTTTAGAAAACTTGCTCCAATTACGGTTTTCCACAAAATTTGCAAACAAATTTGGTTGCAAAGTGTTCAAAATAGTTAAAAACTGTTAGTAATGGGTTGAAAATTAATAAAGTCATAAAATGTTTGCTTTGATAGTTTTGAAAATTGGCTTCAATTACGGTTTTCTAAAAAATTTAGAAACTAGTTGGTTACAAGGTGTTCGAAATAGTCCAAAATTGTTAGTAATGTGTTGAATATTAAGAAAATCATAAAATTGTTGCTTGAAAATTTTGGAAAATTAGCGCCAACTACAGTTTTCCACAAAATTTGCAAACAAATTTGATTGCAAAGTGTTTAAAATAGACCAAGATTGATGGTAAAATGTTATAAATTAAGAAAATGATTAAAATGTTGCCTAAATAATTTGGGAAATTAGCTCCAATTACGGTTTTCTGCAAAACTTGCAAACAAATTTGATTGAAAAGTGTTCAAAATAATCCAAAATTGTTGGTAAAGTGTTCAAAATTAAGAAAATGATAAATTTGTTGCTTGGATAGTTTAAAAAATTGGCTTAAATACCGTTTTTCCACAAAATTTAGAAATTAGTTTGGCTGCAAGGTGTTCAAAATAGTTCAAAATAGTTGGTAATTTGTTAAAAATTAAAAAAATCGTAAAATTGTTTCTTATATAATTTGGAAAATTGGCACCAAAAACAGTTTTCTACAAAATTTGCAACCAAATTTGGTTGCAAAATGTTCAAAATATTGCAATATTGTTGGTAATGTATTGAAAATTTAGAAAATCATAAAATTTTGGTTTAGATAGTTTGGGAAATTGGCTCCAATTACGGTTTTCCACAAAATTTGCAAACAAATTTGGTTGCAAAGTGTTCAAAATAGTTTAAAATTGTTAGTAATACGTTGAAAATTAAGAAAATCATAAAATGTTTGTTTGGAAAGTTTGGAAAATTGGCTCCAATTACGGTTTTCCACAAAATATAGAAATTAGTTTGGCTGCAAAGTGTTCAAAATAGTTTAAAATTGTTAGTAATGTGTTGAAAATTAAGAAAATCATAAAATTGTTGCTTGAAAATGTTTGGGAAATTGGCACCAACTACGGTTTTCCACAAAATTTGCAAACAAATTGTCAATCGCAAAGCGACACATAAAAGCTGACTATTTTTAGGTTAGATGCAATATGTGACATATAAATCGCAAAGCAACAAACTAATTGATTTATTTTTTAAATTATTTGATGCGTCTCATCTGTCAATCGTAAAGCAACACATTAAAAACTGACAATTTTGAGGTTAGATGCAATATGTGACATACAAATCGCGAAGCGACAAGTTAATTGATTTATTTTTTAAACATAAACACTTAAACGGGCGAGAAACAACACCAATCTAAACCACACGGTTACAAATTTTGAATTCAGTTCAAATTTTGTGGGCATGTAATATGAACTTGTGTTCCCGCCCACCCACCCAAGTGTTAGAGGTCAAATTTTTTCATCACAAACAGTTGGGTGCAAAATAGCAATCTAAACCGCCCATAAAACTTAAACTTAATTTTCCCCAGCCCCCCCAAGTGTTTGTGATAAAAAATTTGATCACAAACACTTGGGTGGGTGGGCGGGAACACAAGTTTAAAACACACGTTCACAAAATTTGAACTTAGTTCCCGCCCACCCACCCAAGTGTTTGTGATAAATTTTTTTTATCACAAATCTTGGATGCAAAACAGCAATCTAAACCATTTGCCCATAAGATTTAAACTTAGTTTTCTACTGCAAACCCAAGTGTTTGTGTTAAAAAAATTGGATCAGAAACACTTGGGTGGGTGGGCGGGAATACCAATCCAAACCACACGCTTACAAATTCTGAAATTAGTTTAAAATTGATGGGCGTGAGATATGAATTTGTGTTCCCGCTCACCCACCCAAGTGCTTGTGCTAAAAAATTTGGATCACAAACACTTGGGTGGGTGGGCGGGAACACCAATCCAAACCACACGCTTACAAATTTTGAACTTAGTTTAAATCTTATGGGCGTGTAATATGAATTTGTGTTCTTGCCCACCCACCCACCCAAATGTTTGTGGTTCAAATTTTTTAGCACAAACACTTGGGTGGGCGGAAACACCAATCCAAACCACACGCTTACAAATTTTAAACTTAGTTCAAATCTTATAGGCGTGTGATATAAACTCACCCACCCAAGTGTTTGTGCTAAAAAAATTGGATCATAACATTTGGATGGGTGCGCAAGAACACCAATCCAAACCCCACGCTTACAAATTTTGAACTTACTTTAAAGTTTATGAGCGTGTGATATGAATTTGTGTTTCCGCCCACCCACCCAAATGTTTGTGTTAAAAAAATTGGATCACAAACTCTTGGGTGGTGAGCGGGAACACAAGTTTAAATCACACTCTTACAAAGTTTAAACTTAGTTCCCGCCCACCCACTTAAGTGTTTGTGATCCAATTTTTTTATCCCAAACACTTGAGTGCATAAAGCAATCTAAACCATACGCCCACAAAATTTAAACTTAGTTACCCGCCGCCCACCTAAGTGTTTGTGATATAAAAATTTGATCACAAACACTTGGGTGGGTGGGCGGGAACACAATTTCAAATGACACGCTTACAAAGTTTAAACTTAGTTTAAGCCCACCTATTCGAGAGTCTGTGATTAAAAGATTTAAACATAAACATTTGAACGGGTGGGAGGCAACACCAATCCAAACTACACACTCATAAATTTTGATTATATTTTGTGGGAGTGTGAATTTGTGTTCCTGCCCACCCACTTAAGTGTTTGTGATCCAATTTTTTCATTACAAACACTTGAGTGCAAAAAGCAATCTTAACCATACGCTCACAAGATTTAAACTTAGTTTCTCGTTGCCTACCCAAGTGTTTGTAATTAAAAAAAATGGATCACAAACACTTGGGTGGGTGGGCGGAAATATAAGATTAAATCACACTTTTACAAAATTTGAACTAAGTTCCCGCCCACCCACCCAAGTGTTTATGACCCAATTTTTTCATCCCAAACACTTGAGTACAAAAAGCAATCTTAACTATACGCTCACAAGATTTAAACTTAGTTTTTGGCCGCCCACCCTTGTGTTTCTGATAAAAAAAATTGATTAACAAACACTTGGGTGGGTGGGCGTGATAAAAAGTTTAAATCACACGCTCACAAAGTTTGAACTAAGTTCCCACTCAAGTGTTTGTGATCAAAAGATTCAAACATAAACACTTGTAGGAGTAGAGGGGCAAGACTAATCCAAACTACACTCTTACAAATTTTGAACTTAATTTAAATTTTGTGGGCGTGTGATATGGACGTTTGGTCATAGGGTACCAACCAATATGTCTGCTAGACACGATGGACAAACTATTTAAACAGTTCATAGCTGCTAGATTCAGAACAGAAATTTGAGAAAAAGCTAATCTGTTAAAGAAACAAATTCGAAGCAGAGAAGAGTACCGTAGACCCACTAAAAACCATCAAAAACATTGCCAAAGTTAAAATGGAAAAAAACTCTAGCGAATATGGATTTCTGCGCAATGGTAACGGTTGATATAAAAAACGCATTTAATAGCGCTTTATGAAAAATATAATTAACTTAAGCGAAAGATATATTATGGAAATGGACGGAGAAGAAGTACAAGTAACGGTAAAGGTTTCACAAAAATCAGTACTAGACCTCCTTCTATAAAACGTACTATATTATAAAATACTGAAGATTAAAGTTGATTGCCTACGCTAACGATTTAACAATTTTAGTTATTAAAAAATTAGAAAAAGAACTGCTAAAGATGGTTAAAAAAATTGACTTGAACCAGAGCCCAAAAAGACTAAAGCAGACTATCAGAATTAAGTGCTCGATTTTGGACGCTCTGCAGAAAGTTAAAATAGTTGTCGAAGTTGCAAAACGGTGATCATGAACGTGAAGAACGCTTTAACACAGTTTTATGAACAAGCATTGTAAAGAAATTAGATGAGATGAGTATACTGGAACACTTATAAAGTTGAAATTTTCCTATCTAGAAGAAATAGGTTTGCTTGTAGACAACAATCTTAAAATAGACATAAATTGTAGTGTCTCCCAGGGCTCGGTTCTAGGACCAATTTTGTGGAATATTTTTTATAGTAATGAGCTAAAAATTAAACTCTCGGAAGGTGTCTTGTTGATTGTTTATGCAAACAATTTGGCATTTGTTGTTGATGAAAAGTTAGAGTACATAGCACAAAGCTAGTTTGCAATCTTGAAAATTAAGCACTGCTTGGAGCTGAAGGATCTCCAACTGGAGCATAAAAAGATGATAATAGTAGGAAAACATAATCTCAAATAGAACAATTGTGCATTAGCAGCCAGCAACGTCTAAGATGTAATCCAAATGCACCTCTTAGAAAAAGAACAGGCAATCTGAATGATTGAATACAAAAAGAAGCAGAAGATCATTAAAAAATATTTAATTATGTGGCTTTTTACAAAATTAATTATGAATAATCAGAAAAATTAAAAAAAATTATTTGATTTTATTATATCAAAATCACTTAATTTTATGAGAATTTTGTAGAATACTAACAAACACTTTTTATGTATGAAATCTAATTTAATAAGTATTGATCTATTCAGTACACATTTGATTACCCATCCAATCAAACATTTTAATTTTTCTATAAAAATTCAACAATTTGTATAAATCATAAAAACGAAAAATACTACCAAACCGGACGTTATCAAAGCAAATAAAAACTAACGGCTTCATTACTATCCACAACCATTAATCCCGATGACCATTTGCGAAATTGGAAAAGATTTTTATTTACGGTATCAATTTATTTAAATGGTACATAACCATTGCATTAAAAAAAACAAACCAAACATTAAAATGGCCGAGTTTTCGATGGGGGAGACGATTCATAAACGGCCCGCCAATCACGGATTCGCAATCAACAATGAACGTTGATTCATGTACTTCAATCAAAACCTAAAGGGTTGCAAAACTGATGAGGTCATTTGACCGAGTAGGGCTACATTGAAATATTGCATTGATATACCCATCGCAAATATCGGACAATCAAATCATTACATTCTGTTTGTCTTTCATTTTCAATTAGAACACGTTTTCATGTAATTTGATAACGAAATGACGTCAGTCATTTTATAAATGTGGTCAACATATTATAATAAATTTTGTTTCATTAATTAATTAATTCTAAATGTTTATTGGGAAACTAATCAAATATAATTGATTTTTATCGGAATCGTTGTTGTGCAAAGCTCCTTTTTAAAAATGAACACAAAAGCTAGGAATTTAATAATAATTCATAAATAGCAGATTTTTATGATGAGTAATAATTCAATTGTTGTGCGAGAGCTTAATGCTTGAAATCACACGATGGCGAGATTCCCGGAGCTTTTCGAACCGTTAACACAACGTCGTGCAGTTATTCGAGGATGGGGACAAGTGAAATAAATATACATGTGTTCGCGTGCCAAATGTCGAAGTTTGATGGGGGCGAGCGCTTTTGATCTGTACTAATAATACATTTTTACACGGCGGATAACAGATAATGCGATTCCGAGGGATGATTGATGAGTACATTTTGGATTGTTTGATGAAAAAATGTTAATAAAAAAATCGAATCGAATCGTCGGGTTCAATCTGTTTGTGTGTATTGAATGGATTGGATGGGATTAGTGTAGACAATTAAGTTTTAATTAAAAGGAATTATTAATGGCTACATGGTTAAATGTTACATTTGCAAAATATTAAATTTATTTACTGATATAAGACTTAAGAAATTTTTTTCCCAATATTAATTTACCAAATATTGGTAATTGTACAAATATATAAAAAAATATCAAAATTTGTTAAAATCCTGATACATTGCTGTTGTCCAGTAATTCATTTATTGACGGCTTAAACGATTTCCACGGGTTTATCTAATAATAATTGATGGCAAATATCAATAAACCAATCAAAAAATGGATATTAAGGGATGCGACCTTTAATCTATGCGCTGCCCGGAATATCCATAATTCAAAAGAGCTTAATTTGATTGGTGAGACGTGTGCGCTTTTTGGCCACACACACATTTAGCAAATTGAAAAATTCCTATCCCCCAATACTTCACATTCGTGTTTGTATTTAGGAAAAAAAACACATATTACCGGCGTTTCGATCGACTAGTTATTTTTTTAATTGTTGCTGGGGGTTAAAAAAGATTGCAATTAGTTAAAATGAATGCGGATTGGAAAATCTGTAACTCTCTAAAATACAATCATAAATGATTATTTTACAAATATAAAAAATCAAAAACTATTGATAAAGTAAAAAAAAATATTAATCTCAAAATTAGGAAACATTAAAATCCGGCTTTAAAATTGTTGGAAAATGAAAACACAGTTTTACTGTGTTCATAAAATGTCAAAATAGTAAAATCCGGCCAAAAAATACCAAAAAATTGTGGAAAAAACTGTTTAAATATTGAAAATTGTATTTATAAAACGTTAAGAATAGTAAAATCCGGTCATAAAATTTAAATATTGTTAGAAAGCAGCAAAATTGAACCATAAACTGTTCATAAAATAGCATATAAAAATATTTTAATACACCTACATAACCTTAACATTAAAATATTGTAAAAATGTTTAACCATTAACTGTTGAAAGTGTAAAATTTTATATATAAAATGTCAAAAATAACTAAATCTGGTCATAAAATAATAAAATAATTTCAGAAAAAAGCAAAATTGAGCCAAAATGCAAAATTCTATAATAAAGAATCAAAAAAACACCAAAATTTGGTATTAAACAGTAAAAAATGCAAATATTTATTTATAAATTGTCAAAAATAGCAAAATCTGGTCTGAAAAAATCAAAAAATTGTCAAAAAACACCAAAGTTTAGTTTTAAACTGTTAAAAATGCAAAATTTCTATTTATACAAAATTAAAAATAACTAAATTCGGTCATAAAACATTGAAATATTTTTAGATAGAATAAAAATCTGACAAAAAACGGTTTAAAATTTGGCTATAAACTAATAAAAAGTGTAAAAATCGTGCCATAAAGTATTAAAAAATTGTTAAAAATAGTAAAATTTTGTCAAAAACTATAGAAAAGTGCAAAATTCTATTTATAAGAATCAACCAAATCCAACCAAAAACCAAAAAATTTAAAGTTATTTGAGTTTTCCGAAACCCACCCAAATACTTCCCACGACTCGATTTTAGGTCGCGCAAAGTTAAGAATCACTGGCTAAATAATCAATTCAGCTTTCAAACTAAGGAATTAGATATTTTTCATATTTCTGCAATCATCAGTAATTACTATGTCACAACAGGAAAAAGTGATATTTAATTTCGTGATGACTGACACTTTAGTAGGTGGGTTGGAACTGCAGTTCAAACTACTAAATTTTTTTTTTCCTTTTTGCAAGCGTTAGATATATCTTAGTCAGAAAAAGAGATAATGAATCCAATCTTTTGATGACCAACACTTAGATGGGTGAATAAGTCACTCCACATCACAATTAAGTGGTTTAAACTAAAATTACCACCCACTTATCTAAAAGTTTGTTATCAACAAAACCAAGAAGGAGTTGGTATCCAATGTTTACCAATACTCAGGCCAGGTCACTTCTGATCATAATTACCAACAAATACTTTAAACTGAAGTGCTCACTTACCCGCTTAAATGTTAATTATCAAGAGATTAAAAGTTTGCTTTTTTTTATGCAAACGTTAGAAGTCTAAAGTCAAAAGAAAGAGGTCACTTCAAATTATAAATGCAATTGAGTAGTTTGAGCTGGAATCAAAAAGTTGAAACTTTCTTTTCTTGCTAGCGTTACAAGTCTCTAAGTCAAAAGAGGGGATAATAAAACCAATTTTTTATAACAAACATTTCGGTGGGTGGGCCTTAGTGTTTGTTATCAAAAAATTAAGTTTTTCTATTTGCAAGCGTTAGAAAACATTATCAGTTCATGTCTCTTTATGATCATCATTTGGTTGGGAGGTTATGTGATTTTAGATCATAATTGCCATCAAGTGTTAAAAAAACTGGAGGTTTTTCTTCTTTACAAGCGTAACAAGAAAAATAATGTGGTATCCAATATTTTCATAAACAACTTTTGGGCGGGTGAGTAGATCACTTCATTATGATTAACATCAAGTAGTTTGAATAAAAGTGCGCAGTTTTTCTTTTCTGCAAGCGTTAGATGTTTCTAAGTCTTTAAAAAAGAAGAAGGAGCAATAAATCCAAATTTTTGATGACCAATAAGTTGGGTGGGTAGGTGAGTTAGTCCGGATAATAATTACCATCAATTAGTTTAAACTGGATTTACCACTTACCAGCCCAAGTGTTTGTTATTAAGAGGTTAGAAGTCTATTTAGGAAAGAAATATAAAGAATCTTGATGACAAACACTAGAGCGGGAAAATGGCTAATTCAATCCAGATTATGATTACCATCAAGTAGTTTGAGTTGATGCCCACCCACCCGTTCATATTTTATCAAGATGTTAAAAGATTTTCCTTTTTGAGTAAGGAGAATTCTTTCAAATCATGATTACCATCAACTGAAATGCACACCCACTTGGTTGAGTGTTGAAAATTTTTCATTTTCTGCAAAAGTTGGAAATATTTTAGTCAGAGAAAAAGAAAGAATGTAATCTCTTGATAAGTAATAATTGGGCGGGTGGATGGGTCACTCCAGATCACAATTATCATCAAGTAGTTTATAAACTAGAGAACATTCCCACCCGCCCGAAAATTTATTATTAAAAAAATTTAACATTCAAGCATTAGAAGTCTTTTTGTTCAAGAAAGAGAAGGTGATGGTAAAGAAGATGAGCGTTAGAAGTTTCTTTGTTTTAGAAAAAAGAAGTGAAATTCAATGTTTTGATGAACAATTCTTAGGCGGGTGGGTGGATCACTCCAGATTATAATTACCAACAAATAGTTTAAACTATACTGCCCACTTACCCACCCAAAAGTTAGTTATCAAAAGATTAAAACTTAACTTTTTTTAGAAGAGGCACAATTTTTCAAAATCAACACTTTAGTGACCATTTAGGCCACTTTAGATAAGATTGCTATTAGGTAGAACGTGCGCACTCTTTAGAAACCAGGACATAAATTAACCGATTAAAGGTAGACATCATGAGTGTAAACGAAGTAAAATGGGAATGCTCAAAAAGATTGCAAACAAACGGTTATACGTGCTATTACTCAAAGACAATAAACGCACATTAACCTGGAGTTGCTGTTGTATTAAAAGACGCACTTAAAAACTTTCTTGATCACAATTACTTGGCACTCCAATCAAAACTACTTGTGCGGAAGCATTAACTAGAGTTTCCGCTCATCCACTCAAATGTTAGTCTTAAGGAAATTAGATGTTCGGCTTCTCTGAAGTTGTCAGTAATCACTTTCTCACAAGAGAAGGTCGTAATCCAACTTTTTAATAACTAACGCTTGAATGAATAGGTGGCACACTCCAGTCAAAACTAGTGACTTGTTATCATAGTATGAAGAATTGGATATTTGATCTTTTTGCGTTTGTCACTTTTTTACAAGAAAAAGTCGTGATCCAACTTCTTGATAACTAACTTTTGGGTGTGTGAGTCGGCCACTCCAGTTAAAAATACTAACTCGTTATTATAGTATGGAGTTTTCACCCACCCACCCAAATGTTTGTCATCAAAAGATTGTACATTTGCAGTCGTCAGAAGTCACTTTGTCACAAAAGAAGATTGTAATCTAACCTATTGATAACTAACGCTTGGGTGGGTGGGTGGGACATTCTAGTCCAATTTACTTATTTGTTATTATAGTATAGAGTATCCCATCTACCCACTCAATTGTTTGTCATTAAGAAATTGGGTATTTGACCTCTCTGCGGACGTTAGAAGTCACTTTTTCACAAGAGATAGTCGTTATCCAACCTCTTGATAACTAACCTTTGGGTGAGTGGATGGGCCATTCCAGTTTAAAAAAACTGACTCGTATACATAGTATAGAATGTCCCACTCACCCACCCAATTGTTCGTCATCAAGAAATTGGATGTCAACTCTGCGGACTTCCTTATCATGAAATTGTACATTTGACATCTTTGCGATCGTCACAAGAAAAGGTTGTAATCTAACCTTTTGATAACTAATGTTTGGGTGGGTGGTTTGGACACTCCAATCCAATCTCTGACTTGTTATCATAGTATAAAGTGTCCCACCCACCAACCCAATTATTTATTATTAAAAGGTTTTACTTTTGACCTCTTTGCGGTTGTCAGAAATCACTTTTTCACAAAAGAAGATTGTGATCCAACCTCTTGATAATTAACCCCTGGGTGTGTGGATGGGTGGGTGGATGGGTGGGTGGGAAACTCCAGTTTAAAAAACTGACTCGTAATCATAGTATAGAGTAACCCACTCACCCACCTATCTGTTCGTCATCAAGAGATTGTACGTTTGATCTCTCTGCGGTCGTCAGAAGTCACTTTCTTACAAGAAAAGGTCGTGATCTAACCTGTTAATAACTTACGCTTGGGTGGGTGGTTGGGTTACTTTAGTCCAAACTACTAATTTATTATCGTAGTATAAAGTGTTTAATCCACCCACCCAATTGTTTGTCAGCAAGAAATTGTACGTTTGATCTCTCTGCAGTCGTCAGAAATCATTTTCTCACAAAAGAATATTGTGATCCAACCTCTTGATAACTACCGTTTAGGTGGGTGGGTAGGACACTTCAAATTAATCTTGTTATCATAGTATGGAGTGTCCCACCCAAATGTTCGTCATCAATAGATTGTAGGTTTGACCTCAGAAGTCGTGATCCAACTTCTTGGTAACTTGGGTGGATGAGTAAGCTACTCCAATTCAAATTACTAATTTCTTAATATTGTATGGAGAGTATTGATAAGTATACAGATATTACAAATAGTCCCCAGACTTCATTCAGAAAGTGAATTTGAATTTTGAAAAAGTTGTGCTAATAGTCTAAATATATAACAAACATTCCTAAGTTTTCAAAAAAAAATTATTCAAAATGCAGAAACTTTAAAATGATTACCAAAAAGAGATTATTTTCAATTCAGTGGCAGTTGTTATCTGCTGCGACAATCACTTTTTTTGATCCAATCTATTTTGAAGCAAATCTTTTTGCCCTCCATTAGACTAGAACTTCTTCTCCTTGTTCTTTTGCCGGGGATATCTTTTATTGCGGTATGCGTTTTGTGACTGTCGTCTTCCAAAGTTCTTTAAATTGGATGTTTTTTTATTTCCCCTGTATTTGCTATTTCCAGATTGGTATAGCGTTGGGATAATGACATATGATCTAGGTCCTTGTCGATTTCTTCCACAGACTTGCCATCTTGTTGTTGGGAGAGAACGTCAGGCAAGTAGTTGGTCTCTTCAAGGATATGTTGTACTTGAAAGTTAAATTTGGTTAGCAGGATAGACTATTTAGTGATTAAATTGGTGTGATAGCTCAATGGTAGAGCACTTGCATATCATGCGAGCAGTCCGGGGTTCGATCCCCGAAATATGACTGAAATGATAACTTGCTCTTTATCCACCAGCGTGGTTCGGAAGTCACGTATTAAGCTGTTGGTCCCATCAAACCACTTTAAACAAGTTGTAGACTTACTGTGGCGATGTAAAATAGCCGTAAAAAGCATAAAAAAGCATAACAAGGGCTTGATTGTCAGTTTGCTAGATAAACGACTCGTTCACCAGGTAAGCTAACAATTTCTTGTCATTTTGGCAGAGAACTACTTTTAGGTTAAAGATAGCTGGCGTCAGACCTGGTCGATGTATGTATGTATGTATTAGGCTGCATTTACTTCTTTAAAGGTTTGGTCGGCTTTTTTGTGTGGTATGAGTGCATCCTTGTAAGTTGTCAGGAAGCGGCGCCCTTACCCTGAGTTGCTTCTTGGTGTCACTAAGATAGTGCTGGGACTTAAAGTATTGCTCTAGCTTCTCAAAAAAAACATTCGGATCTTTATGGTAATATCTATTAAATTTTGGCAAGTTCTTTTCTAGTTGAATTGCCAACGGGTTGACGTTTGAAATCCGCAATTTTTTTTCTGACTCCGCATTTGCCTTATTTTTTTTTTTTTTTTGAGCTGCCATTCCTTGTTCCCGTACTTGGAATTTTAGCTCTTGTATTCTCAGAGCTTGTTTGGTAATTGGAATGCGTCCGCGGCGAACAACGTTGTTAAAATTATTTTATTAGTTTCTGAACGTTTTGCAGAAAAGTACAAAAACCCAGATAAACTGTAGAGCCCAACCACTTGCTCAAGTATTTTTTATCAATATATAAAAAGTTTCTAAATTTGTCTTTAAATCAGAAGAAGAAATGATGAATCCAATCTTTTGATGATCAATACTTGGTTGGATAGATGGGTCATTATAATTATCATTAAAATTGTAGCAATATTAAATCAAAAACAATACATTTTGAGTTGTGATGTTAGTAAAAATTTTATTTTAGTTATTGTAATTTAATTGAAATAAAAAGATGTCCGTAACTAAAGATTTAGTGAAGGTAACCATTTCATTTTTGCTACAAGTTATTACATAATACTAAAAATAAATTGTAGCAAATTTCAATCAGAAACAATTGCTATAAGCTGAGTTTTAGCGGCAAATGTGACTAGAAATTGAAAATTTGCATCAAATACAACATTAAAGTTGTCCGTAACTTAGAAGTGTAGTGTGGTTAACAACTTCATTTTTGCTACATGTTATAGTTAAGCAATAAAGATACTTTGTAGCTAATTTCAATTAAAAACAATTGCTACAAGCTGAGTTCTGGTTCCAAAAATCACTAAAAAATGGTAATTTGTATTAAATACAAAATTAAAGTCATCTGTAACGTAGAAATTTAGAATTGATAACAACTTCATTTTTGCTACATATTACAACTGAACTCTGAAGATAATTTGTAGCAAATTTCAATTAAAAACAATTGCTATAAGCTGAGTTCTGGCGCCAAATGTTACTAGAAATTGGTAATTAGCATTAAAAACAAGATTAAAGTCTTACGTAACGTAGGAATTTGGCGCTTTAGACAACTTTATTTTTGCTACATGTCATAACTAAACAATAAAGATAATTTGTAGCAAATTTCAATTAAAAACAATTGCTATAAGCTGAGTTTTAGCACCAAATCACACTAAAAAGTGGTAATTTGAATTAAATACAAGATTAAAGTCGTCCGTAACGTAAGAATTTGGTGCATTAGACAACTATATTTTTGCTACATGTCATAACTAAACAATGAAAAAAATTTATAGCAAACTTTAATCAAAAACAGTTGCTATAAGGTGAGTTCTGTCGCCAAATGTGACTAGAAATTGGTAATTAGCATTAAAAACAAAATTAAAGTTGTCCGTAACGTAGGAATTTGGCGCATTAGACAACTTTATTTTTGCTACATGTCATAACTAAACAATAAAGATAATTTGTAGCAAATTTCAATTAGATACAATTGCTATAAGCTGAGTTTTGGCACCAAATGTCACTAAAAAGTGGTAATTTGAATTAAATACAAGATTAAAGTCGTCCGTAACGTAAGAATTTGGTGCATTAGACAACTTTATTTTTGCTACATGTCATAACTAAACAATAAAGATAATTTGTAGCAAATTTCAATTAGATACAATTGCTATAAGCTGAGTTTTGGCACCAAATGTCACTAAAAAGTGGTAATTTGAATTAAATACAAGATTAAAGTCGTCCGTAACGTAAGAATTTGGTGCATTAGACAACTTTATTTTTGCTACATGTCATAACTAAACAATAAAGATAATTTGTAGCAAATTTTAATCAGAAACAATAGCTATAAGCTGAGTTTTGTCGCCAAATGTCACTAGAAATTGGTAATTTGAATTAAATACATGATTAAAGTCGTCCGTAACGTAGGAATTTGGCGCTTTAGACAACTTTATTTTTGCTACATGTCATAACTAAACAATAAAGATAATTTGTAGCAATATTTAATCAGAAACAATAGCTATAAGCTGAGTTCTGTCGCCAAATGTTACTAGAAATTGGTAATTAGCATTAAAAACAAGATTAAAGTCGTCCGTAACGTAAGAATTTAGTACAATGAACAACTTCATATTTGCTACATGTCATAATTAAACCAAAAGGATAGTTTGTAGCAAATATCAATCAGAAACAATTGCTACAAGCAAAGTTTTGGCACCAAATGTTACTAAAAAGTGTTAATTTGAATTAAATACAAGATTAAAGTCGTCCGTAACGTAGGAATTTGGTGCATTAGACAACTTTATTTTTGCTACATGTCATAAATAAACAATGAAGATAATTTGTAGCAAACTTCAATCAGAAACAATTGAAATAAGCTGAGTTCTGGCGCCAAATGTTACTAGAAAGTGGCAATTTTAATTAAATGCAAAATTAAAGTCGTCCGCAACGTAGGAATTTAGTACAATAAACAACTTCATTTTTGCTACATATCATAATTAAACAATGAAGATAATTTGTAGCAAATTTTAATTAAAAATAATTGCTATAAGTTGAGTTCTGAAGCCAAATGTTTTTAGAAAGTGGTAATTTGCATTAAATGCAAGATTAAAGTCGTCCGTAACGTAGGAGTTTAGTACAATGAACAATTTCATTTTTGCTACATGTCGTAGTTAAACAATGAAGATAATTTGTAGCAAATTTTAATCAAAAACAATGGTTATAAGCTGAGTTCTGACTCCAAATGTTACTAAAAAATGCTAATTTGAATTAAATGCAAGATTAAAGTCGTCCGTAACGTAGGAAATTAGTTTAATCAACAACTTCATTTTTGCTACATGTCATAATTAAATAATGAGGGTAATTTGTAGCAAATTTCAATCAGAAACAATTGCTTTAAGCTGAGTTCTGGCACCAAATGTCACTAGAAATTGGTAATTTGCATTAAAAACAAGATTAAAGTGGTCCGTAAAGTAGTAATTTAGTACAATAAACAACTTCATTTTTGCTACATGTTATAACTAAACAATGAGGACAATTTGTAGCAAACTTCAATCAAAAACAATGGCTATAAACTGAGTTCTGTCGCCAAATGTCACTAGAAATTGGTAATTTGCATTAAAAACAAGATTAAAGTCGTCCGTAACGTAGTAATTTAGTGCAATAAACTATCTTTAATATAAATACGAATGAAATACTTAATAAATTACTTTAAAATAAGACTGAGGATTTAGCAGGATTGAAATCGCATTGTTTTATTGTTATGAAATATGCAGACCAAACAAATTCGAATATTCACCATTTAAATCTTGAAAGTTCTCGCAATTAAACGCTTTTCTGGCATGCGATGAAGCGCAAATTCCTGCTGACTGCACATATGCAACCACACCGACTGCTGCGCCTCCTCCATCGCCGGATAATCAGGCGCGTTATTCATTACCCGGGGACCGCTCATTTCAAATGATTAGACACACCCGACTTAACTCCAACGATTATTCATTTACTACCTGTATTTCGCCCATATCTATTTATCACGATGGATGATGAGGTGTGTGCACTCGCTCGCACATCCATTGCGCCACTTTCAGCAGGAATCGCGAATACAACGCGTAGACGAGAATTTAATTTGAAGACGCTTTATTTGCTGTGAAGTAATTACTATTTTAATATATTTAAAACTAATTAAATAATCTGATAAAATAGGCTAATCAAATCATTTTAGTATACATCATAAAGTATTTGTATCAATTTTACAACCACTCTGCTGATGAGCGTATAGGAGGAACTTAACTATTTTCACGACCTGTAAAATAAGTCACCGCTGCTTCAGCAAGTGCTGAACTTTTATAACGCCCGTCGTTCTGCTACTTTTTTTAATACAGCGTAATTTGGAACGAGCAGGGGTGTTTGATTTATATTAACAATCAACTGATTTATTTCCAATACAACCATTAAAAGCTTTTACAAGTCGTAAACGATTTTTATATGACGTTATATGGCTACAATACATAATAAAAAGAATAAAAATGTTATAGAAGGGCGCAACAAGATCAATTGTTAACAATTTTAAATCAATTAAAATACATTTTTAAGATTTTGTATACGATACGTGCCACACATTGCTTTAGCATTATAAAAACCAGCAGTTAACATCTACAGTGAAAACCAGACATGTAGACATAGCAAATATGATCGTAATCTTTAACCCAATTTAGGGACTAAAATAATATTTTAATAGTTCTGTAAGAGGAGAACAAAAGAAGTAATATTATAGAAATGTAAAATCATAAAAACCAGCAGTTAACATCTACAGAAAGAAGTTTACCAGTAGACATAGCAAACAACACCTTTAACTCAATTTGAGGGACTAAAATAATACTTTAATAGTTCTGTAACAGGAGATCAAAAGACCACCCACAAAATGGTATACTTAAGAATTGCAATCAAACCTTGAACTATTTGAAAATCACTAAAATATCAATCAAACCAAATTATTGAGTTCTCTAAAATTGTTTCACAAGTTTTCGCCTTTGCAAAATTGTCATTATTTGGGGGCGCGTAGATTTTAAGAATAGGAAATTTGAGAAGAATATTTCTGCAATTTGATCGACCTTAAGAAGTCAAAATTGAATAAGTTACAGCTATTACTTTGAACAATGCTTGTCTAATTTGTCTCATATTAATTTTTTTTAATTTTTATTCTAAAAATCCATACAATTTTTGATTGAAAACTAATTGCTTTTTAAAACATGAATATTTTCTTTGTGTGTCACATTCTATTATTAAACTAAAAGATAAAATAAAACCGTTGATTGATCATAATACAACGACCAGAAAAAAATATAACAAAACAAAAACACAATTCCATTTGTACAGAATCGCCGAGATATGTAAATTTAATTAAATTACTTTGTGTGTTTATTTAAATTCCATCCAATCCGTAACATGGCCCCCGAAAGAGACTGGTGTAATAATATGTAATTTAACCACAATCAAATTTACATAAATAAAAACGAATCGTTACTTTTATGTAAAACAAATTGGCGAAATTATATTTATTTTTAATTAAAAACAATTTTTTTTCACAAAGAATGAGTAACGTACGAAAATATTACTCTAAAAATAATGTACGCTTACTACACAAAATAAACAGCAATCCTCTTTGTTGGAGGTAGGAAACTTAAAAATAACATTCCGTAAGAAGGTGCCCCAGTATTAGCCCGCCCGCTTTTTACACATTTCATTTCGCGGGGTGATTTATTTTCTACATTCGCAAACCTGGAGGCCCTCCAAACCGTGTTTCTTTTTATTTTATTTCAAGAAAAAATCCACATGCATCTTGCAGTTATTAACTGCCGGCCCACATTGTTACCCGAAAGACGAATGCATGTCGCTAGTTCATTTATCATACAACGAAATAAATAAATAACCCAATCGAATGCTTTCAAAATTGGTTACGCGAATTGCAATAAGCTAAACGTCAACATGAGATGAAATTATTGTTTTGTTGTGAAATATTCTTCAACTTTTAATTATTTCCAATTGATTGTTGATGTAATACTTAGAAAAATGTAAGTATCAGATCATGGTACAATTGTTAGAAAATAGTACTAATGATTACAAAAATTAGATCTTATTTGATAAAATAAATTTTTCAAAATTTTCTTAAATATCGTTTATTGAGAACAATTGCAATAAATTTGAAACCAAATATTGGATCATTATACAATTTTCAGAAAATGTAGTACTAACGTGGTACTAATGATTACAAAAATTAGATCTAATTTGATACGATCAATTTATTTGCAAACTTTGTTAAATGTTTGTTGCATCAAAAATAGATTCTTCAAGTAAATTGCAATAACTTTGAAAACAAATATTGAATCATAATACAATTTTCAGAAAATGTAGTACTAATATGGAACTAATAATTAGAAAAATTAGATCTAATTTGATACGATAATTTTTTCTGCAAGTTTTGTTAAATATTTGTTGTATCAAAAGTCGTTTTTTGAAATGAATTGCAATAATGTTGAAACCAAATATTGAATCTTAGTACAATTTTTAAAAACTATAGTACTAATGTGATATTATTGATGACAACAATTATATCTAATTTTAATACAATCAGTTTTCATATTTTTTTTTTAAATCTTTGTTGCTTAAAATTTTTATTTATTTGAGAACATTTGCAATAATTTTGAAACCAAATATTGGATCATGATACAATTTTCAGAAAATGTAGTACTAACAAGGTACTATTGATTACTAAACTTAGATCTAATTTGATACGATCTATATTTTGTTAAATATTTGTTGCATCAAAAATCGTTTTCTGAAATAAATTACAATAATTTTGAAACCAAACATTGGACCATAATACAATTTTCAGAAAATGTAGTACTAATGCGGTACTATTGATTAAAGAAATTAGATCTCATTTGATACGATCAATTTTCCTGCAAATTTTGTTAAATATTTGTTGCATCAGAAAACATTTCTTAAAATGAATTGCAATAATTTTGAAACTAAATATTGAATCGATATGTAGTATTAATGTGGTACTATTGATTACAAAAATAAGATCTAATTTGATACGATCTTTTTTTCTCCATTTTTTTTTTAATATCTGTAGCATAAAAAACGTTTCTTGAAATGATTTGTAATAATTATGAAACCAAATTTTGAATCATAGTACAATTTTTAGAAAATTTAGTACTAACGTGGTACTGTTGATAAAAAATTAGATCTAATTTGGAACAATCAATTTTTCTGCAAATTTTGTTAAATATTTGTTGCATCAAAAATCAATTTTTGAAATAAATTGTAATAACTTTGAAACCAAATATTAGAACATAACACAATTTTCAGAAAATGTAGTGTTCACGTAGTACTATTAATTACAAAAATTAGATTTAATTTGATACGATAATTTTTTCTGCAATTTTTGTTAAATATTTGTTGCATCAAACATTGTTTCTTGAAATAAATTGCAATAATTTTTAAACCAAATATTAAATCATAATACAACTTTCAGAAAATATAGTACAAATGTGGTACAAATGAAGACAAAAATTAGATCTAATTTGATACGATTATTTTTTTTACTAATTTTTAAATAATTTTTACATCAAAAAACGTTTATATAGCAAACAAATGCAATCAATTTAAAACCAAATATTGAATCGTAATACACGTTTCAGATAATGTAGTACTAACGTGGTACTATCGATTACAAAAATTAGATCTAATTTGATACGATCAATTTTTCTGCTAAATTTGTTAAATATTTGTTGCATCAAAAATCGTTTCTTAATATGAATTGCAATAATTTTGAAACCAAATATTGAATTATAATACAATTTTCAAAAAATGTAGTACTAATTTGGTACAAATAATTACAAAAATTAAATCTAATTTGACGCAACCAATTTTTTTAGACTATTTTTTAAATAATTCTCACAAAAAAACACGTTTATAGGAAACGAATGCAATCATTTTGAACCCAAAAATTGGATCATAATACAATTTTCAGAAAATGTAGTATTAACGTAGTTTTAATGATTACAATGATTAGATCTAATTTGATACGATCATATTTTTTGAGTAATTTTTAAATACTTTTTACATAAAAAAGGGTTTATAGGAAACAAATGCAATCATTTTTAAACCAAATATTGGATCATGCTACAATATTCAGAAAATGTAGTACTAACGTAGTACTATTGATTACAGAAATTAGATCTAACTTGATACGATCAATTTTTCTGTAAATTTCGTTAAATATTTGTTGCATTAAAAAACGTTTCTTGAAATGAATTGCAATAATTTTGAAACCAAACATTGAATCATAATGCATATTACAAAAAATGTAGTACTAATGTTGTACAATTGATTACAATAATTAGATCTAATTTGATACGAGAATTCTTTCTGCTAATTTTGTTAAATATTTGTTGCATCAAAAAACGTTTCTTGAAGTGAATTGCAATAATATTGAAACCAAATATTGAAACATAATACAATTTTTAGAAAATGTAGTATAAATGTTGTACTATTAATTACAAAAATTAGATCTAATTTGATACGATCATAATTTTGCAATTTTTTTTAAATATTTGTTGCATCAAAAATCGTTTCTTAAAATGAATAGCAATAATTTTGAAACAAAACATTGAATCATAATACAATTTTCAGAAAATGTAGCACCTACGTAGTACTAATGATTACAAAAATTAGACCTAATTTGATACGATCAATTTTCCTGCAGAAATTTTTAACTGATTGTTGCATAAAAAATTTGTTTATTGAGAACAATTGAAATCATTTTAAAACCAAATACTGGATCATAATACAATTTTCAAAAATTGTAGTACTAACATGGTACTAATGATTACAAACATTAGATCTAATTTGATACGATAAATTTTTCTGCAAATTTTGTTAAATATTTATTGCTTCAAAAATTGTTTCTTGAAGTGAATTGCAATAATATTGAAACCAAATATTAAAACAGGATACATTTTTTAGAAAATGTAGTACAAACGTGGTACTATTGATTACAAATTTTAGATCTAATTTAATACGATCAATTTTTTTAGACTAATTTTTAAATATTTCTTACTTAAAAAAACGTTTATAAAAAAAAATGCAATCATTTTGAAACCAAATATTGGATCATAAAACAATTTTCAGAATATATAGTACTAATGCAGTACTAAAGATTACAAAAATTAGATCTAATTTAATACGATCAATTTCTTTAGACAAATATTTAAATATTTGTTACATAAAAAAAAAAGTTTATGGAAAACAATTGCAATCATTTTGAAACCAAATATTGGATCATAATACAATTTTTAGAAAACATAGTACTAACGCGGTACTATTAATTACAAAAATTAGAACTAAATTGATACGATCAATTTTTTTGCAAATTTTGTTAAATATTTCTTGCATCAAAAATTGTTTCTTGAAATGAATTGCAATAATTTTGAAACCAAATATTGGATCATAAAACAATTTTCAAAAAATGTAGTACTAACGTGGTACTAATGATTACAAAAATTAGATCTAATTTGATACAATCAATTTTTTTTTTAATATTTGTTGCACAAAAAATCGTTTATTTAATTAAAATGAATTGCAATAATTTTGAAATCAAATATTGAATCATTATAAAATTTTCAGAAAATGTAGTACTTACATGTTACTAATGATTACAAAAATTAGATCACATTTGATACGATCAATTGTTTTAGACTAATTTTTAAATAATTTTTACATAAAAAAACGTTTATAGAAAACAAATGCAATAATTTTCAAACCAAATATTAGATCATGATATAATTTTCAGAAAATGTAGTACTAACCCAGTACTATTAATTACAAATATTAGATCTAATTTCATACAATCATTCTTTCTGCAAATTTTGTTAAATATTAGTTGCATCAAAAATCATTTCTTCAAGTAAATTGCAATAACTTTGAAACCAAATATTGTATCATAATACAATTTTCAGAAATTGTAGAACTGAAATGGTACTAAAAATTACAAAAATTAAATCTAATTTAATACGATCAATTTTTTTAAATTAATTTTTAAATAATTCTTCTTAAAAAAACGTTTATAGGAAACAAATGCAATCATTTTGAAACCAATTATTGAATCATATTACAATTTTCAGAAAATGTAGTATTAACGTGGTACTACTATATACAAAAAGTAGATCTAATTTGATACAATCAATTATTTTAGACTAATTTTTAAATAATTCTTACATAAAAAAGCGTTTATAGGAATCAAATGCAATCATTTTTAAATCAATCATTGGATCATGCTACAAGTTTCAGAAAAGTTAGTACAAACGTGGTACTATTAATTACAACAATTAGATCAAATTTGATAAAATCAATTTTTTTGCAAATTTTGTTAAATATTTGTTGCATCAAAAATCGTTTCTTGTAATGAATTGCAATAATAATGAAACCTAATATTGAATCATAATTCAAATTTCAGAAAATGTACTACTGAAGTAGTACTATTTATTACAGAAATTAGATATAATTTAATACGATCAATTTTTCTGCAAATTTTGTTAAATATTTGTTGCTTCAAAAATCATATCTTGAAGTGAATTGCAATAATATTGAAACCAAATATTGAAACATATTACAATTTTCAGAAAATGTGGTACTAAAGTGATACTAATGATTACAACAATTAGATCTAATTTAAAACGGTAAATTTTTCTGCAAATTTTGTTAAATATTTGTGGCATCAAAAATTGTTTCTTGAAATGAACTGCAATAACTTTGAAACCAAATATTAGATCATAATACAATTTTTAGAAAATGTAGTACTAATGTAGTACAATTGATGACAAAAATTAGATCTTATTTAATACGATAAATTTTTTTGCAAATTTTGTTAAATATTTGTTGCATCAAAAATCGTTTCTTGAAATGAACTGCAATAACTTTGAAACCAAATATTAGATCATAACAAATATTTCAGAAAATATGGTACTAACGTAATACTATTGATTACAAAAATTTGATCTAATACAATACGATCAATTTTCTTAGATTTTTTTTTTAATTGTTGTTGCTAATTTTTTTTTTATTTGAGAACATTCGCAATAATTTCAAAACCAACTATTGGATCATAACACAATTTTCAGAAAATGTAGTACTAATAAAAAAAAATTAAATCTACTTTGATACGATAAATTATTCTGCAAATTTTGTTAAATATTTATTTCATTAAAAATTGTTTCTTAAAGTAACTTGCAATAATTTTGATACCAAATATTGAATCGTAATACAATTTTCAAAAATTGTAGTACTAACGTGGTACTAATGATTACAAAATTTAAATCTAAATTGATACGATTAATTTTTCTAAAAAAATTTTTGAATATTTGTTTGCAATAAAATGTGTTTATGGAAAATAATTGCAATAATTTTGAAACAAACTATTAAATCATAATACAATTTTCAGAAATTGTAGTACTAATTTTGTACTAATTATTACAAATCTTAGATCTAATTTGATACCATCAATTTTTTTAGAATTATTTCTTAATAAATTTAACTTAAAAAAACATTTATAGGAAACAAATGCAATCATTTTGAAACCAAATATTGGATCATAATCAATTTTTTAGAAAATGTAGTACTAAAGTAGTATTATTGGTTACAAAAATTAGATCTAATTTGATAAGATAAATTTTTCTGCAAACTTTGTTGCATCCAAAGTTATTTCTTAAAGTGAATTACAATAGTTTTAAAACCAAGTATTGAAACATAATACAATTTTCAAAAAATGAAGTACTAACGTGGTACTATTGATTACAAAATTTAGATCTAATTTGACGCAATCAATTTTTCTGGACAAAATTTTAATTAATTTAAAACATAAAAAAACTATAATGGAAAACAAAAGCAATCATTTTGAAACCAAATATTGAATCGTAATACAATTTTTAGAAAATGTAGTACAAACGTGGTACTGATGATTACAAAAATTAAATCTGATTTAATTCGATCAATGTTTCTGAAAATTTTGTTAAATATTTTTTGCATCAAAAACCGTTTCTTGAAGTGAATTGCAATAATAATGAAACCTAATATTGAATCATAATACAAATTTCAGAAAATGTAGTACTTAAGCAGTACTATTTATTACAAAAATTAGATATAATTTAATACGATCAATTTTTCTACAAATTTTGTTAAATATTTGTTGCTTCAAAAATCGTATCTTGAAGTGAATTGCAATAATATTGAAACCAAATATTGAAACATATTACAATTTTCAGAAAATGTGGTACTAAAGTGATACTAATGATTACAAAAATTAGATCTAATTTGATACGATCAATTTTTCTGCAAATTTTGTTAAATATTTGTTGCATCAAAAATCGTTTTTTGAAGCAAATTGCAATAATTTCGGAACCAACTATTGGATCATAATACAATTTTTAGAAAACGTTGTATTAATGTGGTACTGTTGATGACAAAAATTTTATCTAATTTGATACAATCAATTTTTTTTGATTAATTTTTAAATAGTTCTTAACATAAAAAACATTTATAAGAAACAAATGCATTCATTTTGAAACCAAATATTGAATCATAACAAAATTTTCAGAAAATGTAGTATTAACGTGGTACTACTATATACAAAAATTAGATCTAATTTGATACAATCAATTATTTTAGACTAATTTTTAAATAATTCTTACATAAAAAAGCGTTTATACGAAACAAATGCAATCATTTTTAAATCAATCATTGGATCATGCTACAATTTTTAGAAAAGTTAGTACAAACGTGGTACTATTAATTACAAAAATTAGATCAAATTTGATAAGATCAAATTTTTTGCAAATTTTGTTAAATATTTGTTCCATCAAAAAACGTTTCTTGAAGTGAATTGCAATAATATTGAAACTAAATATTGAAACATAATACAATTTTTAGAAAATGTAGTATTATTATTGTACTATTAATTACAAAAATTAGTTCTAATTTGATACGATCAATTTTTCTGCAAATTTTGTTAAATATTTGTTGCATCAAAAATCGTTTTTTGAAGCGAATTGCAATAATTTTGCAACCAACTATTGGATCATAATACAATTTTCAGAAAATGTAGTACTAATGTAATACTATTAATTACAAAAATTTGATCTAATTTAATACGATCAATTTTCTTAGATTTTTTTTTAATTGTTGTTGCTAATTTTTTTTTTATTTGAGAACATTCGCAATAAATTTGAAACCAACTATTGGATCATAACACAATTTTCAGAAATTGTAGTACTAATGTGGTACTATTGATTAAAAAAAATTAAATCTACTTTGATACGATTAATTATTCTGCAAATTTTTTAAATATTTATTTCATTAAAAATTGTTTCTTAAAGTAACTTGCAATAATTTTGATACCAAATATTGAATCGTAATACAATTTTCAAAAAATGTAGTACTAACGTGATACTAATAATTACAAAAATTAGATCTAATTTGATACGATCAATTTTTCTGCAAATTTTGTTAAATATTTGTTGCATCAAAAATCGTTTTTTGAAGCGAATTGCAATAATTTTGCAACCAACTATTGGATCATAATACAATTTTCAGAAAATGTAGTACTAATGTAATACTATTGATTACAAAAATTTGATCTAATTTAATACGATTAATTTTCTTAGATTTTTTTTTAATTGTTGTTGCTAATTTTTTTTTATTTGAGAACATTCGCAATAAATTTGAAACCAACTATTGGATCATCACACAATTTTCAGAAATTGTAGTACTAATGTGGTACTATTGATTAAAAAAATTAAATCTACTTTGATACGATAAATTATTCTGCAAATTTTGTTAAATATTTATTTCATTAAAAATTGTTTCTTAAAGTAACTTGCAATAATTTTGATACCAAATATTGAATCGTAATACAATTTTCAAAAAATGTAGTACTAACGTGGTACTAATAATTACAAAAATTAGATCTAAATTGATACGATTAATTTTTCTAAAAAAATTTTGAATATTTGTTTGCAATAAAATGTGTTTATGGAAAATAATTGCAATAATTTTGAAACAAACTATTAAATCATAATATAATTTTCAGAAATTGTAGTACTAATTTTGTACTAATTATTACAAACATTAGATCAAAATTTAATACCATCAATTTTTTTAGAATTATTTCTAAATAAATTTAACTTAAAAAAACATTTATAGGAAACAAATGCAATCATTTTGAAACCAAATATTGGATCATAATCAATTTTTCAAAAAAATTATTACTTAAGTAGTACTATTGGTTACAGAAATTAGATCTAATTTGATAAGATCAATTTTTCTGCAAATTTTGTTAAATATTTGTTGCACTAAAAAACGTTTTTTGAAATGAATTGCCATAATTTTGAAACCAAATATTGAATCATAATACAATTTTCAGAAAATGTAGTACTAACGTGGTACTATTGATTACAAAAATTATATCTAATTTGATGCGATTAATTTTTCTAGAAATTTTTTTAAATATTTGTTGCATACAAAAATTGTTTATTGAAAACAATTGCAATAAGTTTGAAACCAAATACTGGATCATGATATAATTTTCAGAAAATGTAGTACTAACGTGGTACTATTGATTACAAAAAATAGATCTAATTTGATACAATAAATTTTTCTGCAACTTTAGTTAAATATTTGTTGCATCAAAAATCGTTTCTTAAAATGAATAGCAATAATTTTAAAACAAAACATTGAATCATAATACAATTTTCAGAAAATGTAGCTCCTACGTAGTACTAATGATTACAAAAATTTGATACAATCAATTTTCCTGCAGAAATTTTAAACTGATTGTTGCATAAAAAATTTGTTTATTGCGAACAATTGAAATCATTTTAAAACCAAATACTGGATCATAATACAATTTTCAAAAATTGTAGTACTAACATGGTACTAATGATTACAAAAATTAGATCTAATTTGATACGATAAATTTTTCTGCAAATTTTGTTAAATATTTATGGCTTCAAAAATTGTTTCTTGAAGTGAATTGCAATAATATTGAAACCAAATATTAAAACAGAATACATTTTTTAGAAAATGTAATACTAACGTGGTACTATTGATTACAAATTTTAGATCTAATTTAATACGATCAATTTTTTTAGACTAATTTTTAAATATTTCTTACTTAAAAAAACGTTTATAAAAAAAAATGCAATCATTTTGAAACCAAATATTGGATCATAATACAATTTTCAGAGAACATAGTACTAACGCGGTACTATTAATTACAAAAATAAGAACTAAATTAATACGATCAATTTTTTTGCAAATTTTGTTAAATATTTCTTGCATCAAAAATTGTTTCTTGAAATGAATTGCAATAATTTTGAAACCAAATATTGGATCATAATACAATTTTTAGAAAATGTAGTACTAACGTGGTACTAATGATTACAGAAATTAGATCTAATTTGATACGATCAATTTTTTTTTTAATATTTGTTGCACAAAAAATCGTTTCTTTAAAATGAATTGCAATAATTTTAAAACCAAATATTGGATCATAATACAATTTTCAGAAAATGTAGTACTTACATGTTACTAATGATAACAAAAATTAAACCAAAATTGATACGATCAATTGTTTTAGACTAATTTTTAAATAATTTTTACATAAAAAAACGTTTATAGAAAACAAATGCAATAATTTTCAAACCAAATATTAGATCATGATATAATTTTCAGAAAATGTAGTACTAACCCTGTACTATTTATTACAAATATTAGATCTAATTTGATACAATCATTCTTTCTGCAAATTTTGTTAAATATTTGTTGCATCAAATATCGTTTCTTCAAGTAAATTGCAATAACTTTGAAACCAAATATTGTATCATAATACAATTTTTAGAAAATGTAAAACTAAAATGGTACTAAAAATTACAAAAATTAAATCTAATTTGATACAATCGATTTTTTTAAATTAATTTTTAAATAATTCTTCTTAAAAAAACGTTTATAGGAAACAAATGCAATCATTTTGAAACCAATTATTGGATCATATTACAATTTTCAGAAAATGTAGTATTAACGTGGTACTACTATAAACAAAAATTAGATCTAATTTGATACAATCAATTATTTTAGACTAATTTTTAAATAATTCTTACATAAAAAAGCGTTTATAGGAAACAAATGCAATCATTTTTAAATCAATCATTGGATCATGCTACAAGTTTCAGAAAAGTTAGTACTAACGTGGTACTATTAATTACAAAAATTAGATCAAATTTGATAAGATCAAATTTTTTGCAAATTTTGTTAAATATTTGATGCATCAAAAATCGTTTCTTGAAATGAATTGCAATAATAATGAAACCTAATATTGAATTATAATACAAATTTCAGAAAATGTAGTACTAAAGTAGTACTATTTATTACAAAAATTAGATATAATTTAATACGATCAATTTTTCTGCAAGTTTTGTTAAACATTTGTTGCTTCAAAAATCGTATCTTGAAGTGAATTGCAATAATATTGAAACCAAATATTGAAACATAATACAATTTTCAGAAAATGTGGTACTAAAGTGATACTAATGATTACAAAAATTAAATCTAATTTGATACGATCAATTTTTATGCAAATTTTGTTAAATATTTGTTGCAGCAAAAAACGTTTCTTGAAGTGAATTACAATAATTTTGAAACCATATATTGGATCATGACACAATTTTCAAGAAATGTAGTACTATTGTGATACTAGTGATTACAAAAATTAAATCTAATTTGATACGATCAATTTTTTAGACTAATTTTTGAATAATTCTTAGATAAAAAAGCGTTTATAGGAAACAAATGCAATAATTTTGAAACCAAATATTGGATCATGATACAATTTTTAGAAATTGTACTACTAACGTGGTACTATTGATTACAAAAATTAGATTAAATTTGATATGATCAATTTTTGTTGACAAATTTTTTAATAATTCTTACATAAAAAAAGTTTATGGAAAACAAATGCAATCATTTTGAAACCAACATTGGATCATAATACAATTTTCAGATAATGTAGTACTTACGCGGTACTAATAATTACAAAAATTAGATCTAATTTGATACAATCATTCCTTCTGCAAATTTTGATAAATATTTGTAGCATCAAAAAACGTTTCTTGAAATGAATTGCAATAATTTTGAAACCAAACATTGAAACATAATGCAATTTTTAGAGAATGTAGTACTAATATGGTACTATTGATTACAAAATTTAGATCTAATTTGATACGATCTATTTTTCTGCAAATTTTGTTAAATATTTGGTTCATAAAAAATTGTTTTTTGAAATGAATTGCAATAACTTTGAAACCAAATAGTGGATTATAATACAATTTTCAGAAAATGTAGTGTTAACATGGTACTATTGATTACAAAAATTAGATCTAATTTGATACAATCAATTTATTTGCAAACTTATCTTGTTAAAGATTTGTTTCATCAAAAATTGTTTATTGTAAACAACAAGAATAATTTTGAAATTAAATATTGGATCATATTACAATTTTCCAAAAATGTAGTACTAACGAGGTACTATTAATTACAAAAATTAGATCTAAATGTTTACAATCAATTTTTCTGCAAATTTTGTTAAATATTTGTTGTATCAAAAGTCGTTTTTTTTACAATTTAATACAATCAAATTTTTTAAATTAATTTTTAAATAATTCTTACATAAAAAAAACATTTATAGGAAACAAATGCAATCATTTTTAAACTAAATACTGGATCATGCTACAATTTTCAAAAAAATGTAGTACTAACGTGGTACTAGTGATTACAAAAATTAGATCTAATTTGATACGATCAATTTTTCTTCAAATTTTGTTAAATATTTGTGGCAAGAAAAATCGTTTCTTCAAGTAAATTGCAATAACTTAACAAATATTGAATTTTATCACAATTTTCAAAAAATGTAGTACTAACGTGGTACTATTGATGACAAAAATTAGATCTAATTTGATTCGATAAATTTTTTTAGACATATTTTTAAATAATTCTTACATAAAAAAACGTTTATAGGAAACAAATGCAATCATATGGAAACCAAATATTGGATCATGATACAATTTTCAGAAAATGTAGTACTAAACTGGTACTATTTATTACAAAAATTAGATATAATTTGATACTATCAATTTTTCTGCAAATTTTGCTAATTATTTGGTGCATCAAAAATCGTTTTTTGAAATGAATTGTAATAATTTTGAAACCAAATATTGAATCATAATACAATTTTCAAAAAATGTATTAATAATGTAGTACTATGGATTACAAAAATTAGATCTAATTTGATACGACCAATTTTCGTCAAAGATTCTTGTCAGTCACAAGATTTGAAATTTAAAAATAATAAAAAAATATTCAATTTGTAATTTTAATAATTAAACCTCTGATAAAATACAAATTAAATTGTACTAATTAATCAACACAATAACATTAATTTAATTTATTACTCATATTTGCGTCTTCTCAACTCATGACTAAATAAATTCATTCAACTTCGAATGCTCATCTTTCAATGTACAAACATATGCTGCTAAGAACCGTGAAATAAATACGCGGGGGAAAAGGAGAGCGAAGCGACATCGAGTGAACGAGAAAAGAAATATGTTTGTAATGGTATCTGGCTATGTAAATATATATTTAAGAGAAAAAATGGCAAAACAACTCTCAAGGATTGCGATGTATGCAACAACATGCAAGGTTAAGTACGTTTAAATTTAGAATTAAATAATACCCGATAAGAGCTTATCATTTATTAAAATATATTTTTATGTAATATAATGTAAATATTGATCCATAATTGGTAATAATAATAATATTTATGTGTAAGACGCGTAAATATGTTTATTGGGTTAGGTTAGGTTAACAAAAATGTTTGTTTATGCTGAATATAAATTTAATATCAAAGATCATTCTTGAATGTTTAAATTAATTTTATTTATAATTAAATAAATAAATTATGCACCCATAAAACAAACACTTGCCCATTACGCATCTAATACCATTTTAATCGGTCACGCCAACTATAAAGTTTGCCTAGTATTAACACCCATTATTATTAAAAGCGATGATCTCTTTGTGCGTTCACAAAACAATAAATGCATATTTCATGAGTTGATATAGGAAATTAGATGTAATGATCGCGTGCTAATGAACTTAATGATAGACCATTGGGTTTTATATTTTACCTTTTGACCAAAAAAAGAAGATTTATTATTAAGCATGTTGATGGCATTTAATATGATAATGATACGTGGGTTATACGTACCATTTTGTGCGAATTAATTGTAATATATCGCAGCTTTCATTTGTATTGAATTTATACAATTTTTGTTGATTTGTTAATTGTTATTTATTGTTATTGTGGTCTGCTTTCACTTACCTAATCGTTTATATTTTAGTGCGTGGACATTATTGCCATGGCGGAATAATTATTAGGAATAATTTTTATTGTTTCAGAACAATTTTTTCGTTATTTTCAAATTATTTTATTTGCAAATTTTAGATGTTCACTAATTCTAAAATAAAACTAAAACTAATCGTACAATTTTATTGCAATTTTTTGTACATAATTACTAATCAATGTTGTAACAACGAAAAATTAGAAAAAATATAATTTCCATTTAAAAGTTTTTTTTTTTTAATTTTCAAAATAGTTTATTTGCAAATTTTGAATGATAATCACTAATTATGAAACAAAACCAAAACTAATCGTACAATGTGGTTGCAATTTTTTGTACATAATTACCAAGCAATGTTGCAACAACAAAAAAATTGAAAAAAAAATATATGCCATACAGAAGTATTTTTTTTTATTTTCAAAATAGTTTATTTGCAAAGTTTGGATGATAATCACTAATTATGAAACAAAACAAAAACTAATCGTACAATTTTGTTGAAATTTTTTGTACATAATTACTAATCAATGTTGCAACACAACAAATTAAAAAAAAAAATAATTTACAATCAAAAGTTTTTTTTTTAATTTTCAAAATAGTTTAATTGCAAAATTTTGGATAATGATCACTAATTATGAAACAAAACAAAAACTATTAGTACAATTTTGTTAAATTATTTTGTACATAATAACCAATTATTGCTGTAACAACAAAAATTAAAAAACAAATTATTTTCCATTCAAAAGTATTTTTTTTTAATTTTTAAAATGGTTTATTTGCAAATTTTAGATGATAGTCACTAATTATAGAAACAAAACAAAAACTAATCGTACAATTTTGTTGCAATTTTTTGTACATATTAACCAATCAATGTTGTAACAACAAAAAATAGAAAACAAACAAGTTCCATTCAGAAATATTTTTTTGTTATTTTCAAAATAGTTTATTTGCTAATTTTGGATGATAATCACTAATTATAGAAACAAAACAAAAACTAATAGTACAATTTTGTTGTAATTTTTTGTACATAATTACCAATCAATGTTGTAACAATATAAACTTAGAAAAATAATAATTTCTAATCAAAATTTTTTTTATTTTTTATTTTTAAGATAGTTTATTTGCAAATTTTAGATTATAATTACTAATTATAGAAACAAAACAATAACTAATCGTACAATTTTGTTGAAATTTTTTGTACAAAATTACCAATCAATGTTGCAACAACCAAAATTAGAAAAAAAATAATTTCCATTTAGATTTTTTTTTTTAAATTTACAAAATAATTTATTTGCAAATTTTGGATGATAATCACTAATTATGCAACAAAACAAAAACTAATCGTACAATTTTGTTAAAATTTTTTGTACATAATTACCAAATAATGCTGTAACAACAAAAAATTAGAAAACAAATATTTTCTATTCAGAAGTTTTTTTTTTAATTTTTAAAATAGTTTATTTGCAAATTTTAGATAATAATCACTAATTATAGAAACAAAACAAAAACTAATTGTACACTTTTGTTGAAATTTTTTGTACATAATTACCAATTAATGCTGTAACAACAAAAAATTAGAAAACAAATATTTTCCATTCAGAAATATTTTTTTTTAATTTTTAAAAATAGTTTATTTTCAAATTTTGGATGATAACCACTTATTATGAAACAAAACATAAACTAATTGTACAATTTTGTTGAAATTTTGTGTACATAATTACCAATCAATGTTGCAACAACAAAAATTAGAAAAAAAATAATTTCCATTTAGAAGTATTTTTTTTTTAATTTACAAAATAATTTAATTGCAAATTTTGGATGATAATCACTAATTATGCAACAAAACAAAAACTAATAGTACAATTTTGTTAAAAATTTTTGTACATAATTACCAAATAATGCTGTAACAACAAAAAATTAGAAAACAAATATTTTCCGTTCAGAAGTTTTTTTTTTAATTTTTAAAAAAGTTTATTTGCAAATTTTGGATAATAATCACTAATTATGAAACAAAACAAAAACTAATCGTACAATTTTGTTGAAATTTTTTGCACATAATATCCAATTAATGTTGCAATAACAAAAAATTACAAAACAAATATTTTCTGTTCAGAAATATTTTTTTTTTTTTAATTTTTAAAATAGTTTATTTGCAAATTTTGGAATATAATCACTAATTATGAAACAAAACAAAAACTAATTGTACACTATTGTTGACATTAGTTGTACATAATTATCAATTAATGCTGTAACAACAAAAAATTAGAAAACAAATATTTTCCATTCAAAAATATTTTTTTTTTTATTTTTAAAATAGTTTATTTGCAAATTTTAGATGATAATCACTAATTATAGAAACAAAACAAAAACTAATCGTACAAGTTTGTTGAAATTTTTTGTACATAATTACCAATTAATGTTGTAACAAGAAAAAAATAGAAAACAAATATTTTTCATTCAGAAGTATTTTTTTTAATTTTTTAAAATAGTTTATTTGCAAATTTTAGATGATAATCACTAATTATAGAAACAAAACAAAAACTAATCGTACAATTTTGTTGAAATTTTTTGTACATAATTACCAATCAATGTTGCAACAACAAAATTAGAAAAAAAATAATTTCCATTTAAAAGTATTTTTTTTTAATTTACAAAATAATTTATGTGTAAATTTTGGATGATAATCACAAATTATGAAACAAAACAAAAACTAATAGTACAATTTTGTTGAAATTTTTTGTACATAATTACCAATCAATGTTGTAACAACAAAAAATTAGAAAATAAATAATTTCTATTTAGAAGTATGTTTTTTAATTTTCAAAATAGTTTATTTGCAAATTTTGGAATATAATCACTAATTATGAAACAAAACAAAAACTAATAGTACAATTTTGTTGAAATTTTTTGTACATAATTACCAATCAATGTTGTAACAACAAAAAATTAGAAAAGAAATAATTTATATTCAGAAGTATTTTTTTTTTTAATTTTCAAAATAGTTAATTTGCAATTTTTGGATGATAATCACTAATTATGAAACAAAACAAAAACTAATCGTACAATTCTATTGAAATTTTTTGTACATATTTATCAATTAATGCTGTAACAACAAATAAATAGAAAATAATTTTTTTCCTTTCAGAAGTTTTTTTTCTTTTATTTTTAAAATAGTTTATTTGCAAATTTTGGATAATAATCAATACTTATGAAACAAAACAAAAACTAATCGTACAATTTTGTTGCAATTTTTTGTACATAATAACCAATCAATGTTGTAACGACAAAAAAATAGAAAACAAACAATTTCCATTCAGAATTTTTTTTTTTTATTTTCAAAATAGTTTATTTGCAAATTTTGGATGATAATCACTAATTATGCAACAAAACAAAAACTAATCGTACAATTTTGTTGAAATTTTTTGTACATAATTACCAATTAATGCTGTAACAACAAAAAATAGAAAACAAATATTTTCCATTCAGAAGTGTTTTTTTTAATTTTTAAAATAGTTTATTTGCAAATTTTAGATAATAATCACAAATTATGAAACAAAACAAAAACTAATCGAACAATTTTGTTGCAATTTTTTGTACATAATCACCAATCAATGTTGCAACAACAAAAAAATTAAAAACAAATATTTTCCATTTAGAAGTATTTTTCTTTAATTTTTAAAAATAGTTTATTTTCAAATTTTGGATGATAATCACTAATTATGAAACTAAACAAAAACTAATTGTACAATTTTGTTGCAATTTTTTGTACATAATTATCAATCAATGCTGTAACAACAAAAAATTAGAAAAAAAAATTTCCATTCAAAAGTATTTTTTTTTTTAATTTTTTAAAATAGTTTATTTGCAAATTTTAGATGATAATCACTAATTATAGAAACAAAACAAAAACTAATCGTACAATTTTGTTGAAATTTTTTGAACATAATTACCAATCAATGTTGCAATAACAAAAAAATAGAAAAAAAATAATTTCCATTCAGAAGTTTTTTTTTTTTTAATTTTCAAAATAATTTATTTGCAAATTTTGGATAGTAATCACTAATTATGAAACAAATCAAAAACTAATCGTACAATTTTGTTTCAATTTTTTGTACATAATTACCAATCAATATTGTAACAAAAAAAATTTAGAAAATAAATATTTTCCATTCAAAAGTATTTTTTTTTTTATTTTCAAAATAGTTTATTTGCAAATTTTGGATTATAATCACTAATTATGAAACAAATCAAAAACTAAATGTACAATTTTGTTGCAATTTTTTGTACATAACAACCAATCAATGCTGTAACAACAATAAAAAAGAAAACAAATTTTTTCCATTCAAAAGTTTTTTTTTTTTAATTTTTTAAAATAGTTTATTTGCAAATTTTGGATGATAATTACTAATTATGAAACAAAACAAAAACTAATCGTACAATTTTGTTGAATTTTTTTGTACACAATTACCAATCAATATTGCAACTACAAAAAATCAGAAAAACAATAAATTCCTTTCAGAAGTATTTTTTTAAATTTTCAAAATAATTTATTTGCGAATTTTGGATGATAATCATTAATTATGAAACAAAACAAAAACTAATCGTACAATTTTGTTAAAATTTTTTGTACATAATTAACAATCAATGTTGCACCAATAAAAAATTAGAGAAAAAATAAATTCCATTTAGAAGTATTTTTTTTAAATTTTCAAAATAATTTCTTTGCGAATTTTGGATGATAATCACTTATTATGAAACAAAACAAAAACTAATCGTACAATTTTGTTGAAATTTTTTGTACATAATTACCAATCAATGTTGTATCAACAAAAAATTAGAAAGAAAATATTTTTGTTTAGAATTGTTTTTTTTTTTTTTAAATTTTCAAAATAGTTTATTTGCAAATTTTGGATGATAATCACTAATTATGAAACAAAACAAAAACTAATCGTACAATTTTGTTGAAATGTTTTGTACTTAATCACCAATCAATGTTGTAACAATAAAAAATTAAAAAACAAATATTTTACATTTAGAACATTTTTTTTTAAATTTTTAAAATAGTTTATTTGCAAATTTTGGGTGATAATCACTAATTATGAAACAAAACAAAAACTAATCGTACAATTTTGTTGAAATTTTTTGTACATCATAACCCATCAATGTCATATTAATAAAAAAATAGAAAAAAAACAATTTCTTTTCGGAAGGATTTTTTTTTAAATTTTCAAAATAGTTTGTTTGAAAATTTTGGATGTTAATCTCTATTGTAAAATAAAACAAAACTTATTGTCTTTATTAGCTGCTGTTGCATTTCTATACAAACTGCTACAACATTTACAAACTAAATTAATATAATATTTAAACTAAATACATGAAGCATTCAGTCGGCGTGGTAAATAATTAGCATCAGCATGAAGGCAGGCGTGGGGTATAAGATAGTTTGCCATTTAAATTTCCGCAATTTTAGCAATTCCAAAGTCTCGACTGTGAGTGCAAACTTTATTGTGTGTTGTTCCTAGTTCATAGCTAAAAGCCAGTAAGTTTTCGCATATAACCCGCGCACTTTATTCACAGTTACTTTATATTATGCACGTGGAGCCCATCTCATCTAAAACTTAATTCACGTCCCGACACATTTACATGAAATAAGAAAACAATTAACTTGAAAAACAAATCATTATAGTTATCCCATTAAAATAAGAAAGTACGCGCATCTCCCACGGAGACAACCGTCGTCTGATTTCGTTTGTGATATACTTTTTTCATTGCATTAATCTTGCTTAAAATTACCGACCCGTCTCTCATACGAATTTTCTTGTTTTACATTCACTGTCACATATAATTTAATGTGTATTTCGTCTCGTACATAAATTTGTCTCTCCGTTACAACTTGCGATATTAAATTTTCGAACGTTTTATTTGCTTCTAATTAAACCTGTTTCTGTAAAGATCATAGGGATTCGTGTTTGTTTATTAAAAGCTCTATGTGAAGACGGTGGCTATTTCAACCGATTTCCTATGGGACTTTTCACAAAAAAAAAAGATACGCAGGGTTTGACTTTATTGGTGCAAAATAATATTGGCATTACTGTCACATTTGCGTCTCTCCAAATCTGATTTTGTACACTTCAAACGGCGCCGGCTCGGATACAAAGTGTAAACATAAATAAGTATATAAAATATTGCGTTTCATAGAAGGGAATGTCAGCTCTTTTTTTTTTTCATTTCTCTTGCTCTCCAACAGGAACTTCTTTGTTCGGTCCGCTGATGTCATTTGGGACACATTTCGTTTATTTTTATTTCAACATTTAATTGCTTCGAAATGTTTAAAACTTCCTATTATAACACCGCCGAGAGATTTATTATCCTTTATTAATACGTGACTTTGAAAATGTTATAGTGTTAAATGCATTATGAATTGATTCATTAATTTGCAGGCACCTTTGTTACTATATAATAATTATTATTATTCTCTAAACATTTTCTGCCACATTATCTGATATATTCATAGATCACAAAGCTGTCACGTCTGAATTGCTTGAAAGGGCCGAGGTATATATGAACTATGCTCAGGACCGTAATAAGAAAGTCTTGAAAGTTAATTGAACCAAATTAAAATCACATTTATTGATTTTAACTTAAAACAAATATTAATTATATATTATTATTATTATTATAAAAAAATCATTATTCAAATAACAATGATGACCCGAGGACAGACTATATATAATTATAAAAAAATATAATGCAACCACCAGCTCTCATTTGTATAATGGAAATTTTTCCGCTGCATAATCGGATTAATTTTAATCCTGCACAAAAATAATTATTCTGCAACAATGGCCTCCCTGCACTAATGGACTTTATAAATATGAAACAACAATTTTAAACCTTACTAAGTATATCAATTTCTACACAATACCGACAAAGTTGTTCTGGTAATTTGCGAGATTGGTTGCCCGTTTTCCAGGATAAGTCGATATAATTCTGAGTAAAGGCAGACATTACGTGGTGTTTATGATGAGCCCGACAACCCTTTCGGTTTTCGGCACGAGAGAAAGTTGCTTTTGACACGCCATACCCCCGGAATCGTTTCGTGTCATGTATGGGTGCAAAAATAAAAAATATTATCCGCCCCCCGAAAGCACGGAAGGGTTATTATAGCCCCCCATAGTCCTACAATTAACTAACGTATGATTCTGATTGACCTTTTCATGAATTTAAATCCTTTGTTTTTATTTATAAAGTTTATAAATAGTTTAATCAAATTATTGATGATTAATAAAAACGTAAACACCTTTCACATGGAAACTAATGATGGTCGGATGTGAAAATAATTAAATATTTATTATTAATCGACTGTCGAGAGTAGTTATCCGTGTAGTATTAATATTTTATTAATGTGTCGATTATATACAAGATTGTTAATACAATGACAAGAAAATGTCAATTAAAAAATTATGATAAATTTATGTCCATACGCTAATGAAGAAGGACGTATATATTCTAGCTTTATAATTAAATATAAATAATGAAAAGCTTGACATCTTAAATAGTCCTATTAGTTCAAACATTTGCTATGTAAACGCAAATAAAATTCGACACATGTATACGCCCTATAGTGCCAGTCCTCCACATGTAAATATACAAGAGATTCAAAGTCCCCTCGGTGGATGCAAGCAAGAACGAATAGCGCCGAGATTAAAAACAACATAAAAGAGGCTCTCCTTTTTTCTCAGTGAAGGGGTTGCAATGTCAAAGGGTTTTGCTGTTGAGTGTATGTTAGGGTTGAATGCAGGGAAGTAGGGCAGTAGGTGGGTTTGAGGGTGGTACATACTACTAAACTAACAACACATATATGGAGGAATCTTGCGCTAAGTGAAAATACACAAGCCTCTTGATAAAAATAAACGGCAGGGGTTCATTTGTTTTTCTATAGAACAAGGGTGGATTGTGAATATTTTGTTCTTGTTAATTAATATTGAAATATTATTAAAAAATGTATTAGAGCTACAATTTTGTTAACAATATGAATTAGCATTCGGTAGATGAAACATTCTAATAACATATTCATGCGTTTATTAAATTGTCTCGCCGCATCAGTCCGCGTCCACCGATGCATATTATTTACATTTATGAAGGTAATCAGCACGGAAAACTATTTGGGAAAACAAACTTTGCTATAGAAAATGAGTTATAACTTGTTGTAATAGAAAATTTAATTACAAATATTTTCAGTCTGTTGGAACATTATATTAAAATTGAAATAGTTTATATATTATTTGTATTGAGAATTTTCATAAAAAATGCAGTTTTTAATGCTTTTATCAATGATTAAACAAAATTTATTTTCTTCCATCACAATCTGGAGCTCATATACAAAATATGAACTAAAACTTTCACCAGCAGTTACACTATAACCGAATTAATGATCAGTTCTAAAAAAATTAAGATTAGTTAATTAGAAATATTTTTTTTTATTTTGCAAATTAGTTAATGTCATTTGGGAATCCTATTAAGACTTAGTTGATGCAAATTTATTGATTATTTTATAAATCTAACTACAATATTTTAGAAACTACAACCAGTTTAGTGATCAACTAAAACAATATTGAGACTAGTTTTTCAATCGTCATTTTGTTAATTTTAAAAATTAATTAATGTAATTTGGGAATTTTATTTAAACTTACTTGATACAAATTTGTTAAAATTTTCATTAATTTAACTACATTATTTTGAAAACTACAGCCAAATTGGTGATCAGCTAAAAAATAACTGAGACTAGTTTTTCAGACGCAATTTTCTTAATTTAAAAAAAAAAAAATGTAATTTGGGAATCTTATTTAGGCCTAGTTGATACAAATTTGTTGAAATTTTTATCAATCTGTTCACATTATTTTGGAAATTACAACCAAATTAGTGATCTGTTCTAAAATAATTAAGATTAGTTAATCAAAAACAACTTTTGTAATTTTGCAAATTAGTTAATGTCATTTGGGAATTTTATTTAGGTTTAGTTGAGACAAATTTATTGAAATTTTCATCAATTTAGCTACAATATTTTGGAAACTACGGCCAAATTGATGATCAGCTAAAAAATAACTGAGACTAGTTATTCGGTCGCCATTTTGTTAATTTAAAAAAAATATTAATATAATTTGGGTTGATACAAATTTATTGAAATTTTTATCAATTTAACTACAATATTTTAGAAATTAGAGCCAAATTAGTGATCAGTTCTAAAATAATTAAGATTAGTTAATCAAAAAGAACTTTTTAAATTTTGCGAGTTAGTTAATGTCATTTGGAAATTCTATTTAGGTCTAGTTGATACAAATTTTTTGAAATTTTTATAAATGTAGCTACAAAATTTTGGAAATTACAGCCAAATTAGTGACAAGTTCTAAAATAATTAAGATTAGTTAATTGGAAGCAACTTTTGTAATTTTGCAAACTAGTTAATGTTATTTGGGAATTCTATTTAGGTCCAGTTGGTACAAATTTATAAAAATTTTCATTAATCTAAGTTCAATATTTTGGAAATTAAAGCCAAATTAGTGATCATTTCTAAAATTATTAAAATTTGTTAATCAAAAACATTTTTTTTAATTTTGCAAATTAGTTTGGAAATTTTGTTTAGGCCAAATTGGTACAAATTTATTAAAAATTTTATTAATCCAACTACAATATTTTGGAAACTACAGATAAATTAGTGATCAACTCTAAAATAATTCAAATAAGTTAATCAGAAAAAGTTTTATCAATTTTACAAATTAGTGAATATCATTTGGGAATCTTATTTAAAACTAGTTACTACAATTTTGATAAAGTTTTCATTATTCTAACCAGATAATTTTGGAAACTATAGACAAATTAGTGATCAATTAAAAAATAATTGAGACTAATTATTCAGTCGTCATCTAAAAACTTAATATTCCCGAAAAACTCTAAAAACGTTTGAACAGTTCAAGAAATACTTGAAAAGAATAAAAAACCTTTGATTAAACTTTAGAAATTTCAATTTTTTTATTAAATTCAAAAAACTAGTTCTAAAAGCTTTAAACTCGAGGAACGTCCAATTTAATTTTAGAAACTCCTAAGGTGATTTACAAACGATAGGCCTACTCTAGAAGTCATTTACAATACTCTAGAAGTTCTAAAAACTTTTTAACAACTTTAAAAACTTCATAAAAACTCAGATCAAATTCTAGAAACTTATGATCAACTTTAACAACCATTTTCCAGATTCTAACTTTCAAATCCTAATCAATTCAAGGTAACTGTTTTAATAAGCTCTCATGATTAATTGGATGATGGCTATTGTGGTAACTGGAAATTGTTAGCGGCTGGTCTAACTTTTAAATTGGTGCGGACGTTAAAAATCATTTTATCACAAGAGAAGGTCGTGATTCAACTTTTTGATAACTAACATTTGGGTGGGTAGGTAGTATACTCTATATGAAACTATTGGTTTGTTACTATACTTTGGAGTGACCCACCCATCCGCTTTAGTGTTTATCATTAAAGAATTGAATGTTAGTTTTCTATGGGGACGCCAAAAGTCATTTTATTACAAAAAAGGTTGTGTATCAAACCACTGGCACAATATTTAAAAATTGTGTTCCCGCCCACCCGCTTAAATGTTTGTTCTTAAAAAATTTTCTTATTCTAACACTTGTTGCGTTTCTGCTGTTTTTAATTTGACAGATTGAGTGACAGTTGTCACTAATACCTCAGATGTAAGTACAATAACAAAGTTCTTGATAACTAACACTTGGGCGGGTAGGCGGAAACACAGTTCACAAATATTGGCCCGGTAGTTTGATACAGTGTTCCCGCTCACCCGCCCCAGTGTTTGTTATCAAGAAATTTGCTTATTCCAACAATTGTTGCGTTTCTGCTGTTTTTAATATGGCAGATTGAATGACAGTTATCATTAATATGTCAGAGGTGAGTAAAGTAAAAAAATTGTTATTGTACCCACCTCTGACGTATTAGTGACAACGTCATTCAGACTGTCATATTAAAAACAGCAGAAACGCAACATGTGTTAGATTAAGCAAATTTCTTGATAACAAACACTTGGGCGGGTGGGCGGGAACACTGTATCAAACCACCGGCTCAATAATTATAAACTGCCTTCCCGCCCACCCGCCCAAGTGTTAGTTATCAAGAAATTTGTTATTTTACCCACCTCTGACGTATTAGTGACAACTGTCATTCAATCTGTCATATTAAAAACAACAGAAATGCAAAGATTGTGAGAGAAAGCAAATTTCTTGATAACAAACACTTGAGTGGGTGAGCGGCAACACTGTATCAAACCACCGGCTCATAAATTATAAACTGTGTTTCTGCTTACCCGCCCAAATGTTAGTTATCAAAAAAATTGTTATTGTACCCATCTCTGACGTATTAGTGACAACTGTCATTCAGACTGTCATGGTAAAAACAGCAGAAACGCAACAATTGTGAGAATAAGCAAACTTCTTGATATTAAACATTTGGGCGGGTGGGCGGGTGGGCGGGAACACTGTATTAAATCACCTGCCCAATATTTGTAAACTGTGTTCCCGCCCACCCGCCCAAGTGTTAGTTATCAAAAAATTGTTATTGTACCCACCTCTGACGTATTAGTGACAACTGTCACTCAGACTGTCATGGTAAAAACAGCAGAAACGCAACAACTGTTAGAATAAGCAAATTTCTTGATAACAAACTATTGGGTGGGTGGGCGGGAACACTGTATCAAATCACCGGCCCAGTATTTATAAATTGTGTTCCTGCCCACCAGCCCAAACGTTATTTATCTAGAAATTTGATATTTTAACCACCTCTGACGTGTTAGTGACAACTGTCATTCAGACTGTCATATTAAAAACAGCAGAAACCAACAAGTTTGAAAATAAACAAATTTTTTGATAACAAACACTTGGGCGGGTGGGCGGGAACACTGTATCAAACCACCGGCTTAATATTTATAAACTGTGTTCCCGCCCACCCGCCCAAATGTTAGTTATCAAGAAATTTGATATTGAACCCACCTCTGAAGTATTAGTGACAACTGTCATTCAGACTGTCATATTAAAAACAACAGAATTGCAACAAGTTTTAGAATAAGCAAATTTCTTGATACTAAACACTTGGGCGGGTGGGCGGAAACACTTTATCATACCACCGGTTAAATATTTATAAACTGTGACCCCGCTCACCCGCCCAAGTGTTAATTATAAAGTAATTTGATATTTTAACCACCTTTGACGTATTAGTGACAACTGTGATTGAATCTGTCATAATAAAAACAGCAGAAACGCAACAAGTGTGAAAATAAACAAAAATTTTGATAACAAGCACTTGGGCGGGTAAGCAGGAACACTGTATCAAACCACCAGCTCAATATTTATAAATTGTGTTCCCGCCCACCCGCCCAAGTGTTAGTTATCAAGAAATTTGATATTTTACTCACCTCTGACGTATTAGTGACAACTGTCACTCAGACTGTCATATTAAAAACAGCAGAAACGCAACAAGTGTGAGAAAAAGCAAATTTCTTGATAACAAACACTTGGGTGGGTGGGCGGGAACACTGTCAAACCACCGGCTTAATACTTATAAACTGTGTTTTCGCCCACCCGCCCAAGTGTTAGTTATTAAGAAATTTAATATTTTACTAGAAGTTTTTGTAACAATTTTGAAAATTCCTCATAGTAAGTAATAATAAGTTAAAAATCAAATAAATTTTGCTTAAAAGTTTATATAAAGCTATTTCAACCATCAATCGTCACTTAAAAAATTATGAGAAACCTAGAAAAAGATAAAATATTTATTTCTTGGCAGAGATTGAGGAAGATTAAATTTGTCGAGGGTGAAAAAATATAATTAAAAGTAACATTTAATTCGAAAAAAGCAACACTGCATGATTAATGTACGGAATGTAATATCCACGACAGTTCATTTAAAAAAAATGTACACGGCAAACCTATAAATTCCGAGTGGGATGAGGGGCGGCGATGGCTTTCGTGCGATACGCGCGATTTTTCGCCGTATATTTAGCATATTCCCCAATGTCTAATCGAGATATATTACCACTTAACTTAACATGATGTTTTATGAGTTTTTAATTTGAATGATAAACGGTCTCGCACACAATAATAATCCAAAACGGGGGGATGCGCGGCTAAATATAAATACGATTTCGGACCCACTGTTCCAAGTAATGGCGAGCAATTTCGCTAATAGCTAGTTGCACGACTCGCATATTTTTTTTACTTTCCATTTTCGTCTCTTTGTTGAAACGCACGCCTGCTAATTTAATCTCGACGTATTTCGAGAGTCGTTTTAATGTGATTTTAAAGGCGGCCATATTAGGAGTGTGCATGTGAAGGGTGGACAACGGTCAGATGCGTAAATACAAAGTATCGTAAATTATAGGGGGGTATGTGTAAGCAAAAACGAATTTATTTTGTCAAGGGGGGAATCAATCGAATCTACTGTTACGCTAGAAGCTTATATTTAAAGTGCAAATTATATGTTGTCTTTTCTGCTCTGTAATAATTAACTATTTCCGTTATTAGCTCAGTTAGTAGAGCTTAACATATGGTACTAAAACAGTATTTGTACAATTAGCAAATTTTAACAATCCAGCGGAATTAAAGTCCTATAAATATCTACAATTTTTTTTAAATAACTTAATTTAAAAAAATTGTAATAATAATATATATAGAAAAAAAGTTATTAAAAAAAAATTTGTTACTTTTGAAGTTGGCAGCCATTGGAGCACCTAATATAGATTGTTTGTGATAAATTTGATAAAATTTTGTCGATTCGTTTTTGTTTTATTTAAGATCCAGTAAGTCTTTTAATTTGAAGTTATTTTAGGTTTTGGCTCAGTTAAGTTGAGTTTATAAGAGAACCAATCAAAATTTTAAGTTGCGGGTTAAAAATTTGCGTTTAAAAAGCTTAAAATTATTAGAATATATTTTAAAATATTTTTGTTACATAGAATTTGAATATAAATAATCCCCAAAATCACTAATAAAAAAAAATGTTTTAGAAAGTTATCAAAAACTTTTTTAAAGCTATATAATGTATTTGAAAAAACATTATTATCAAATAATATTTTATAAAAATTAAAATCTGTTGTCCATTAGTGTTTTTTTCTATAAATAAACTAATTGTTTCTAATTTGTTTATCTATTCCAATTAAAAGTAATAATAATTACATAATAGTCGTATTGTAATGCATCGAACGTTTGTTCCCACAATTAATAACCCGTACAATTTGCCAATTATGAAGCCACCGCACAATGCTAGAATTAATAAACATTGACTTAACAATAATATTTATAGCGTCGACTTCGTTAAGCATATTGTTATCACAGCAATAAAATAATAATCTGCATCACATATCAGTGAAAACTGTTATTGCAATGTATAGTATTTTTAATATTACAAAAGAGTTTTTTCCAGGAACAAAGAACTGAAAATTAAATGGAAACCACATGCTCTAATGTCATGTAAGAATCTCCATTTAATCCTTTTTTCTCATTTGAAAATATTCGGGGTGCACTTCTATTTACAGCTTCGCTGCGCTTTGTTTGCCGAAATCCTATTTTTATAATTGTTAGAGACCCTCCCAGATATAAAAGTTTCACTAATTAACTCTCGATGAAACATACGCAACCAAACGTACAAAGACAGTCACTGATGTCACGTTCGCTTTGCGTACGAAAATATATTGAATTTCGAACAAACAAAGGATTGATTAATATTGGCGGCATCGCATACGCCTGCTCGGCCTTCATGAAACAAGACAACACGGAATATTTTCACCCATTATGTAATCCCTTGTGATTGTTTGTTTTTTATTTAATTTTTTATTTTGTTTGAGTGACATTGTTTGCATAATAATTAAAGGAAACGTGTTTATGGGCGAAAAACTTTAGCAAATAATATTATGTAAATTGATTGTTTAAGGTAATACAACTCAACACACTTATTATGTTAAATTTTTAATGATTTCTAATTAACAAAATATGCGGACTATTATTTTATTTCAACGAGATCATTACAGTTAACAGTTTACGTCAATATCAGAAATCAACAAAGATTTTAGTGGCAGAGGTTTTCTAAGCGCATGTGAATGGTGGATAGGTAAATTTGCAAATTCTTTTATTTGTTTTGAGCCAATTTTTGGAACCCAGACTTTATTAGGTTTTTAAGGGCTACAGCATCTTCTTTCTGAATTGAAACTATCCGTATCAGGAGGTTTAAAATGAAATAACTAGCAAGCAAACTATCCCCAACGGTCATCAGCTACAGAAATTTAAAAAAAAATAACGTAAAAACTTTAAGACTTTAACTCAATTCTTTCCACTTTTAAATAATGTATCAATTGTGACATCTCGCATAACACAAAGAGAGACATTTATTAGTAAAGCCATTAAAATGTACATATTCCAAAACCAACGGTAAAACTTTTATAATAACACATTCAATATACAAAATTTATGTTTTATCAAGAAAACTTACCGAAACTTGCTGTTTTATAACAATACTAAAGACTATCGATTCAGACAAACGCGTCGCGTGGTAAATTCAATTCAGATGAAGATATCCACGCAGGTGAAATATGTACAAACAAGATGCAAGGAGATTGATATGTGTAGTATCCATAAACATTTGATAGATTGTTTGGAAATGTATAAAGAGAAAAAAATATGATAAATACGAAGCAATAAATGTTTGACGGGTTATTTGTAAATAAGATTGTCCCCGCATTTGCGTAGGAAATACAATACCGTTTGGTGATTTATCAGCTGATATCGGGAGGCCTTATATGCTCTGGATGAATTTGTCAAAATTGTTTCTTAGTTTATCCAGCTAGATCACCCGTATTTTTCTTTTAAAATGTATCACTTCCTAAAACATATTTCATTGTTAAATTGTTTTCTGTTTAAGGGAATGCGATTTATTATTTGTTTATGGCAAAAACGTTCTTTGTATTTATGTATATAACCGCAGTAGATATAATTCAGTTTTAGTATTACTCGACCTTACCCAAATTGGTTTAAAGAGTTTGAAACTATAAATGAGTATGAGTAGATAATAATTTTGAATGATCAGATTTTAGCTATTTTTTATGGCCAAATTTTATGATACCAAAAATATTTTAAAACATTTTCTAATAACCTTAAACTTTTCAAACGCAAATTTTAAATCCGCAACTTATAATTCTGATTGGTTCTCTTATAAACTCAACTTAACTGAGCGAAAACCAAAAATAACTTTAAATTAATGCTTTTGGGAATCATTTATGTACAAATTTTATACAACAAAAAATTTATTCTAATAATTTAAAGTTTTTCAAACGCAAATTTTTAATCCGTAACTTAAAATTTTGATTGGTTCTTTTATAAACCCAACTTAACAGAGCCAGAACCTAAAATAACTTTAAATTAATGATAAGAAGTTACTCAACTTTGAATAAAACAAAAACTAATCGACAAAATTTTATCAAATTTACCAAAAACAATCTTTATTAGATGCTTCAATAGCTGCCTACTTCAAAAGTAACAAAATTTATTTTTAAATATTTTTTCAAAATTTTTGAATTTTACTTTAGTTAATTTTTGGATAAAGATTTACTCAATTTTGAATAAAACAAAAACTAATCGACAAAGTTTTACCAAATTCGGAAAAACCAATCTGTATTAAGTGTTCCAATGGCTGCCAACTTCAAGTATTTTTTCAAAAATTTTGAAATTGATTTTAGTAAATTTTTGGATAAAGATTTACTCAATTTTAAATAAAACAAAAACTAATCGACAAAATTTTATCAAATTTACCAAAAAGAATCTTAATTAAGTGCTCCAATGGTTGCCAACTTCAAAAGTAACAAAATTATTTTTAAATATTTTTTCAAAAATGTTGAAATTGAATTTAGTACATTTTTGGATAAGTACTTACCAAATTTTGAATAAAACAAAAACTAATCGACAACATTTTATAAAATTTTTCATAAACAATCTTTATTTTGTGTTCCAATGGCTGCCAACTTTAAAAGTAACAAAATTTATTTATAAATATTATTTCAAAAATTTTGAAATTGGATTTAGTACATTTTTGGATAAGTACTTACTAAAATTTGAATAAAACAAAAACTAATTGACAAAATTTTATCAAATTTACCATAACAATCTTTAATAGGTGCTCCAAAGACTGTCAATTTCAAAACTAACAAAATTTATTTTTAAATATTTTTTCAAAATTTCTGAAATTGACTTTAGTTAATTTTTGGGTAAAGACTTACTAAATTTTGAATAAAACAAAAACTAATCGACAAAATTTTATCACATTTACCAAAAACAATCTTTATTTAGTGCTCCAATGGCTGCTAACTTTAAAAATATCAAAATTTATTTTTAAATATTTTTTCAAAATTTTTGAATTTGTCTTTAGTTAATTTTTGGATAAAAACTTACTAAATTTTGAATAAAACAAAAACTAATCTACAAAATTTTACCAAATTTACCAAAAACAATCTTTATTATGTGTTCCAATGGCTACCAACTTCAAAAATAACAAAATTAATTTTTAAATATTTTTTCAAAATTTTTAAAATTGATATTAGTAAATTTTTGGGTAAGGACTTACTCAATTTTGAATAAAACAAAAACTAATTGACAAAATTTTATCAAACTCACCAAAAACAATCTTTATTGAGTGCTCCAATTGCCGACAACTTCAAAAATAACAAAATTCATTTTTAAGTGTTTTTTCAAAAATTTTGAAATTGATTTTAGTAAACTTTTGGATAAAGACTTATTAAATTTTAAATAAAACAAAAACTAATCGACAAAATTTTATCAAATTTACCAAAAACAATCTTTATTAAGTGTTTCAATGGCTGCCAACTTTAAAAGTAACAAAATTTATTTTTAAATATTTTTTCAAAAATTTTGAAATTGTATTTAGTACATTTTTGGATAAGTACTTACTGAATTTTGAATAAAACAAGAATTATTCAACAAAATTTTATCAAATTTACCATAAACAATCTTTAATAGGTGCTCCAAAGGCTGCCCACTTCAAAAGTAACAAAATTTATTGTTAAATATTTTTTCAAAAATTTTGAAATTGGATTTAGTACATTTTTGGATAAGTACTTACTGAATTTTGAATAAAACAAGAACTAATCAACAAAATTGTATCAAATTTACCATAAGCAATCTTTAATATGTGCTCCAAAGGCTGCCCACTTCAAAAGTAACAAAATTTATTGTTAAATATTTTTTCAAAAGTTTTGAAATTAGATTTAGTACATTTTTGGATAAGTACTTACTAAATTTTAAATAAAACAAAAACTAATCGACAAAATTTTATCAAATTTACCATAAACAATCTTTATTAAGTGCTCCAAAGGCTGCCAACTTCAAAAGTAACAAAATTTATTTTTAAATATTTAAAAAAAAAATTTGAAATTAACTTTAGCAAATTTTTGAATATAGACTTACTCAATTTTGAATAAAACCAAAACTAGTCAACAAAACTTTATCAAATTTACCAGAATTAATTTTTGTTAAGTACTCCAATGGTTGCTAACTTTAAAAGTATCAAAATTTATTTTTAAATATTTTTTCAAAATTTTTTAATTTGACTTTAGTTAATTTTTGGATAAAGATTTACTTAATTTTGAATAAAACAAAAACTAATCGACAAAATTTTATCAAATTTACCAAAAACAATTTTTATTAAGTGCTCCAATGGCTGCCAACATTAAAAGTAACAAAATTTATTTTTAAATATTTTTTCAAAAATTTTGAAATTGAATTTAGTACACTTTTAGATAAGGACTTACTAAAATTTGAATAAAACAAAAACTAATCGACAAAATTTTATCAAAATTACCATAAACAATTTTTAATAGGTGCTCCAAAGATTGTCAATTTCAAAACTAACAAAATTTATTTTTAAAGATTTTTTCAAAATTTCTGAAATTGACTTTAGTTAATTTTTGGGTAAAGACTTACTAAATTTTGAATAAAACAAAAACTAATCGACAAAATTTTATCAAATTTACCAAAAACAATCTTTATTTAGTGCTCCAATGGCTGCTAACTTTAAAAGTATCAAAATTTATTTTTAAATATTTTTTCAAAATTTTTGAATTTGACTTTAGTTAATTTTTGGATAATAACTTACTAAATTTTGAATAAAACAAAAACTAATCTACAAAATTTTACCAAATTTACCATAAACAATCTTTAATAGGTGCTCCAATGGCTGCTAACTTTAAAAGTATCAAAACTTATTTTAAAATATTTTTTCAAAATTTTTGAATTTAGCTTTAGTTAGTTTTTGGATAAAGACTTACTCAATTTTGAATAAAACAAAAACTAATAGACAAAACTTTATCAAATTTACCAGAATTTTTTTTGTTAAAAAACAATCTTTATTAAGTGCTCTAATGGCTGCCAACTTCAAAAGTAACAAAATTTATTTTAAAATATTTTTTCAAAATTTTTGAATTTTACTTTAGTTAATTTTTGAATAAAGATTTACTAAATTTTGAATAAAACAAAAACTAATCGACAAAATTTTATCAAATTTACCAAAAACAGTCTTTATTAAGTGCTCCAATGGCTGCCAACTTTAAAAGTAACACAATTAATTTTTAAATATTTTTTCAAAAATTTTGAAATTGGATTTAGTACATTTTTGGATAAGTACTTATTGAATTTTGAATAAAACAAAAACTAATCGACAAAATTTTATCATATTTACCAATAATACTTTTTGAAACCCGTACTACCAACTGGGGAAATTAAATCAAAATATATTCGGTCAATGTTGTATAACCTCAAAATTAGTGAACTGGTTAGATTTGTGCTTAGCAAAGATAGAAAAAGTTGAATAACTTCAAAACCATACATTGGATTTGATTCATATTTGGCAAAAACACTTACCAACATCCATACTACTGAGTGTAAAAATTAAACAAAAACTTATTCAGTCAGTTTTCAATTCAATGATAGAAAAAGTTGAATAATTTTAAAATCGTACATTGGATTTTGACGCAATTAAGTTAAGATTTAGTTCATTGTCACTACTACTAAATGTAAAATTTTTATCAAATTCCATACGACAAATTTGACATAACCTTAATTTAATTGACGTCAATTAACTCTTTTCTAATAAGCTTTACTTGATTAATAAATTCATAACTCACAAAGCATACATTGAATTTTGTTGCAATTTAGTTTGAATTTAGTTTAATGTTACTACTACCAACTGTAAAAATTATATTAAATTCCATGTGACAGTTTTAACATAACCTTAATTTAATTGACACCAATCAACTCATTTGTGATAAGCGGCAGTTGTTTAATGAATTTCTAATTTGCAAATCATACATTGGATTATAATGCAATTTGGCGACACTATAATTCAATATCATTACTGCTAACTGTACAAATTTCATCAAATTCCATACGACCAATTTGACGTAATCTCAATTTATAGAACATCAACCGACTTATTTGTGATAAGTTTAATCTGTTAAATAAATTTTTAACTTGCAAACTATACATTGGAATTTGATTTAATTAATTTAAAATTTAGTTCATTATCAGTACTACCAACTGCATAAACTGGATCAAATTCCATACGACCAATTTGGCATAACCACAATTTATACATCAACCGACTCGTAATAAGCAATTGCTGTTTAATAAATTCATATCTTGCAAACTATACATTGAATTTTGATATAAATTACCAAATATTTACTTCAATATCAGTACTACCAACTGCATAAATTGCATAAAATTGCATACAACCAATTTGACATAACCTCAACTTATATGACACTACTCATTTCTGATAAATTGAATAATTTCAAAACCAAACATTAAATTTTATTTAAATTTGGCAACAATGCATCTTAAACGCTTTACTACCAACTGTAAAAAATATATGTAAATTTAATTTTATTGTCAAATAAAGCAAAAAATTAAGTAACTAATAAGAAATAATTTTTACTTTTAACTTCTAAAGCGGTTGCATCACATAAAAATCAAAACTTTTTACAATAAATCAAAACATTAAACCAAATGATTAAAACTCAAACATTTTAAAGAGATCCTTCAATACATAGCAATAAGATTGATTAAACTTTCCTAATAAACGATTGATCCTCACGACGATTTCGCCCCCAGTCCTTCAGTCCAAATGAAATTAAAAATCCCATCACGGGCTTTTAAAACTAATCTGTTTTAATTATTTAAAAATTTCCTCCTCGTCGCGTCACTCATCCTTAACTCCCCACCTTCTTTTTTTTCTAATTCTTTAATCCGCGCAATTTTTCATTGTGCGTTTTAATTATTGGAGAGAAAAATCGTCTTATTAATTATATTTAATGAATAAGAAATTGTTAAGTTACGCACGTGTTTTAATTGAATATAAAGGGCTGCAAAGAAGGTCAAATTGAAAAACAGGAAGTGGGTTGGTAAGAGCTTCTATTATTAACAATTTAAATAAAAATTGCGTGATGATTTATTATTAAATTCTTTTGTGTATATTTTTTAATGCATCTTTCAAGGACCCTTCAATTGGGGAAGACAGGATAATCATAATGTTTAACCCTACCGGTTCTTTTTTTTTTAATTTTGAATTTTTTATGTTAGCTTTGTCTTTTCGCGAAAGGGTTGAGATTTTTATTAAATATTTATGATGATGACAGAAAAAAGAATATAATCAGAGCAGCGGGACTTCTTAATATGTCGCTCGGAGAGAGTAAATTGGAAAGATGACGAATTGCTTATTTAATAAATGGAGTTTTTTTTATTTGAGCAGGAAGACTAATTAAAAAAAAACGTATTGTAAATTTTTTATGATAATCAAAACAAATTACAACATATTTTAATTATAATAAAGAGAAAATCTAAACAATTTCACAAGAATTTCATAATTTTTATCTTTCAATCTAATCTAAACAAAAGATATGTTAACTTCAAGGTTAAATTTACTGGATTAGGTTAATGAACCGTTGGAATAATTAATTAGGAAGTTGAAAATGACAAAAGGCAACTGCAATGGTGAGAGTATCGTGCGTTAAATGCACATTCCAACAAAAGCAAAGTGGGCAAAGAGTCGCGAATCGGATCCGCAATTTAATATGGCTATATTTAGCACTGAGGAGACTGAGTCAGATCCAATTTAATATAATCAATCTCATGGAAGATAATATTTGAATACATACAGTGACTTTAATCTGATGTAATTAATTTCTGCACATCATAATCGATGTTGGGATTGAGTTTCATGGGAATATTGCATGCTAAACATATTTTAAATTATGTAAGTAATCTATTAATAGCTTTTGGTTTATTGATACAATTTTAGTTTAGTTGAATTGGTTAGCTGTAGAAGATGATATGAATGCAGACAAATTAAAATGTCGTTTATTTATTGCAACTGAAGCTACAATTTTTAAAATACAAAACTTAAATTTTCCCAAAATATTCTTCGGATTTGTGCAAAACTCGAAAAAAATAAAAAAATATATTTTGTTGAGTTACCAAAAAATATTTAAACCAACAAGCCTTCTGTTTTGATTACAAACGATCACTTAAATTAACGTTATGAAAAACAAAGCGTATCAAATTTTATCAAATTTTCAGAATAGATACCCATAATAGTGATATAGATTGGTACCAATTTACACCTAAACCCAATGAACAGTTTTTAAATTATAAAACATTATTTAATCCAACAAGCCTTTTGCTTTGAATTCAGAAGATCACTAAAGTTGAAGTTATGAAAAATTAGGAGTATTAAATTTTATAAAATTTTTAGTAATGATACCCATAATAGTGATGTAGATTGGTACCAATTTACAGCAAAATTCAATGCACAATTTTAAAGTTACCTAATTTTTTTTAATCTAACAAGTTTTTTGCTTTGATTACAGGAGATCCCTTAAGTTAAGGTTATGAAAAATTAGGCGTATTGATTTTTATTAAATTTTTAGTATTAGTACACATAATAGTAATCTGAAATTGTACCAATTTTCAGCAAAATTCAATGCACAATTTTAAAGTTACAAACAATTATTTAATCTAACAAGCTTTATGTTTTCATTACTTGAGATCACTTATGTTGAGGTTATAAAAAATTAAGCGCATTAATTATTATCAAATTTTTAGTATTAGTACCAATAATAATAAAATAGATTGGTACCAAAACATATTAAAATCTAATGCGCAGTTTTAAAGTTATAAAAGTTTAATTAGTCAAATAATCTTATTGCTTTAAATACTTAAATTTTAAAAAAATTAATAAAAACTTTTGAATAAGTATTTTTTTTTCTATGATTTTATTGTTATAACATTAATTGGTTATGTCCAAAAAATTGCAACAAAATTGCACAACGAGTTTTTGATTTGTTTCATATTTAATGATTATCATCCAAAATTCGAAAATAAACTATTTTGAAGACTAAAAAAAAACTTTTGAATAGAAATTATTTTTTTTCTAATTTTTTATTGTTGCAACATTGATAGGTAACTATGTACAAGAAATTGCAACAAAATTGTACGATTAAATTTTGTTTTGTTCATAATTAGTGATTATCATCCAAAACTCGCAAATAAACTATTTTGAAAATTAAAAAAAAAAAAAACTTTTGAAAAGAAATTATTTTTATTCTAATTTTTTATTGTTGCAAAATTGATTGGGTATTATGTACAAAAAATTGAAACAAAATTCTACAACTAGTTTTTGTTTTGTATCATAATTAGTGATTATCGTCAAAAATTTGCAAATAAACTATTTTGAAAATAAAAAAAATACTTCTCAACAGAAAATTTAATTTTTCTAATTTTTTATTGTTACAACATTGATTGGTTATTATGTACAAAAAATTGCAACAAAATTGTACGATTAGTTATTGTTTTGTTTCATAATTAATGATAACCATCCAAAATTCGCAAATAAATTATTTTGAAAAATAAAGAAAAATACTTCTAAATGGAAATTTAATTATTTCTAATTTTTTGTTGTTACAACATTAATTGGTGATTATGTACAATAAGTTGCAACAAAATTGTACGATTAGTTTTTGTTTTGTTACATAATTGGTGATTACATCCAAAATTCGCTAATAAACTATTTGAAAAATTAAAAAAAAATACTTCTAAAGAGAAATTAATTTTTTTCTATTTATTTGTTATTATAAAACTGATTGGATATTATGTACAAGAAATTGCAACAATTTAGTACGATTAGTTTTTGTTTTGTTTCATAATTAGTGATTATCATCCAAAAATCTCAAATAAACTATTTTGAAAATTAAAAAAAAAATACTTTTGAATAGAAATTATTTTTGTTCTAATTTTTTATTGTTGCAACATTGATTGGTAGTTATGTACAAAAAATTACAACAAAATTGTACTATTAGTTTTTGTTTTGTTTCATATTTAGTGATTATCATCCAAAAATCTCATATAAACTATTTTGAAAATTAAAAAAAAATACTTCTGAATAAAAATTTAAATTTTTCTAAGTTTTTATTGTTACAGCATTGATTGGTTATTATGTACAAAAAATTGCAACAAAATTGTACAATTAGTTTTTGTTTTGTTTTATAATTAGTAATTATCATCCATAATTTGCAAATAAACTATTTTGAAAATTAAAAAAAAAAAACTTCTGAATTGAAATTATTTTTTTTTTCTATTTTTTTTTGTTGCAGCATTGATTGGTAATTATGTACAAAAAATTGCAACAAAATTGTACGATTAGTTTTTGTTTTGTTTCATAATTAGTGATTATCATCCAAAATTCTCAAATAAACTATTTTGAAAATTAAAAAAAAAATACTTCTGAATGGAAATTATTTTTGTTCTATTTTTTTTATTGTTGCAACATTGATTGTTAATTATGTACAAAAAATTGCGACAATTTTGTACGATTAGTTTTTGTTTTGTTTTATAATTAGTGATTATCATTCAAAATTCGCAAATAACTATTTTGAAACTTAAAAAAAAAAAATTCTGAATGGAAACTAGTTCTTTTCTATTTTTTTTATTGTTACAGCATTGATTGGTAATTATGTACAAAAAACTGCAACAAAATTGTACGATTAGTTTTTGTTTTGTTTCATAATTAGTGATTATCATCCAAAATACGCAAATAACCAATTTTGAAAATTTAAAAAAAAAAAAATTCTAAATAGAAATTAATTATTTTCTAAATTTTTATTGTTACACCATTGATTGGTTATTATGTACAAGAAATTGCAACAAAATTGTACGATTAGTTTTTGTTTTGTTTCATAATTAGTGATTATCATCCAAAATTCGCAAATAAACAATTTTGAAAATTAAAAAAAAATACTTCTAAAAAGAAATTGATTATTTTCCAATTTTTTGTTGTTACAGCATTGATTTGTTATTATGTACAAAAAATTGTAACAAAATTGCACGATTAGTTTTTGTTTTGTTTCATAATTAGTGATTATCATCCAAAATTCGCAAATAAACAATTTTGAAAATTAAAAAAAAAAAAACTTCTAAATGGAAATTATTTATTTTCTAGTTTTTTATTGTTACAACTTTGATTGGTTATTATGTACAAGAAAATGCAACAAAATTGTAAAATTAATTTTTGTTTTGTTTCATTATTAGTGATTATCATCCAAAATTCGCAAATAAACAATTTTGAAAATTAAAAAAAAAATACTTCTAAAAGGAAATTAATTATTTTCTAATTTTTTCTTGTTACAACATTGATTTGTTATAATGTACAAAAAATTGTAACAAAATTGCACGATTAGTTTTTGTTTTGTTTTATAATTAGTGATTATCATCCAAAATTCGCAAATAACCAATTTTGAAAATTAAAAAAAAAATACTTCTAAATAGAAATTAATTATTTTATAAATTTTTATTGTGACACCATTGATTGGTTATTATGTACAAGAAATTGCAACAAAATTGTACGATTAGTTTTTGTTTTGTTTCATAATTAGTGATTATCATCCAAAATTTGCAAATAAACAATTTTGAAAATTTAAAAAAAAAATACTTCTAAAAGGAAATTAATTATTTTCTAAATTTTTGTTGTTACAGCAATGATTTGTTATTATGTACAAAAAATTGTAACAAAATTGTACGATTAGTTTTTGTTTTGTTTCATAATTAGTGATTATCATCCAAAATTTGCAAATTAACAGTTTTGAAAATTAAAAAAAAATACTTCTAAATGGAAATTATTTATTTTCTAATTTTTTGTTGTTACAGCATTGATTAGTTTTTATGTACAAAAAATTGTAACAAAATTGTACGATTAGTTTTTGTTTTGTTTCATTATTAGTGATTATCATCCAAAATTCGCAAATAAACAATTTTAAAAATTAAAAAAAAAAACTTCTAAATGGAAATTATTTATTTTCTAATTTTTTTTTGTTACAGCATTGATTGGTTATTATGTACACAAAATTGCAACAAAATAGTACAAATAATTTTTGTTTTGTTTCAAAATTAGTGATTATCATCCAAAATTCGCAAATAAACAATTTTGAAAATTAAAAAAAAAAATACTTCTGAATGGAAAATATTTATTTTCTAATTTTTTATTGTTACAGCATTAATTGGTTATTATGTACACAAAATTGCAACAAAATAGTACAATTAATTTTTGTTTTGTTTCATAATTAATGATTATCATCCAAAATTTGCAAATAAACAATTTTGAAAATTAAAAAAAAAATACTTCTAAATGGAAAATATTTATTTTCTAATTTTTTGATGTTACAGCATTGATTAGTTATTATGTACAAAAAATTGTAACAAAATTGTACGATTAGTTTTTGTTTTGTTTTAAAATTAGTGATTATCATCCAAAATTCGCAAATAAACTATTTTGAAAATTAAGAAAAAATACTTCTAAATGGAAATTATTTATTTTCTAAATTATTACTGTTACAACATTGATTGGTTATTATATACAAAAAATAGCAACAAAATTGTACGATTAGTTTTTGTTTTGTTTCATAATTAGTGATTATCATCCAAAATTTGCAAATAAACTCTTTTGAAAATTAAAAAAAAATACTTCTAAATAAAAATTATTTATTTACAAATTTTTTATTGTTACAGCATTGATTGGTTATTATGTACAAAAAATTGCAACAAAATTGTACGAATAGTTTTCGTTTTGTTTCATAATTAGTGATTATCATCCAAAATTCGCAAATAAACAATTTTGAAAATTAAAAAAAAAATACTTCTAAATGGAAATTATTTATTTTCTAATTTTTTGTTGTTACAGCATTGATTGGTTATTATGTACAAAAAATTGCAACAAAATTGTACGATTAGTTTTTGTTTTGTTTCATAATTAGTGACTATCAGTCAAAATTCGCAAATAAACTATTTTGAAAATTAAAAAAAAAAAATTTCTGAATGGAAACTAGTTTCCTTCTATTTTTTTAATTGTTACAGCATTGATTGGTGATTTTGTACCAAAATTTGCAACAAAATTGTACGATTAGTTTTTGTTTTGTTTCATAATTAGTGAATATCATCCAAAATTTGCAAATAAACTATTTTGAAAATTAATAAAAATACTTCTGATTAGAAATTTTTTTTCTAATTTATATTGTTACAACATTGATTGGTAATTATGTACAAAGAATTGCAACAAAATTGTACGATTAGTTTTTGTTTTGTTTCATAATTAGTGATTATCATCCAAAATTCGTAAATGAACTTTTTTAAAAATTGAAAAAAAAAATACTTCTGACTGGAAATTATTTTATTTCTAATTTTTTATTGTTGCAACATTGATTGGTAATTATGTACAAAAAATTGCAACAAAATTGTAAAGTTAGTTTTTGTTTTGTTTCATGATTATTGATTATCATCCAAAATTTGCAAACAAACTGTTTTGAAAATAAAAAAAATACTTCTAAATAGAAATTAATTTTTTTTTAATAATTTGTTTTATAAATTTGATCGGATATTATGTACAAAAAATTGCAACAAAATTGTACGATTAGTTTTGTTTTGTTTCATAATTAGTGATTATTATCCTTAATTCGCAAATAAATTATTTTGAAAAGTAAAGAAAAAATACTTCTAAATGGAAATTTAATTTTTTCTAATTTTTTGTTGTGACAATATTAATTTATGATTATGTACAAAAAGTTGCAACAAAATTGTACGATTAGTTTTTGTTTTGTTTCATAATTTGTGATTACATCCAAAATTCGCTAATAAACTATTTGAAAAATTAAAAAAAAAATACTTCTGAATGGAAATTTAATTTTTTCTAATTTTTTTTGTTACAACATTAATTGGTAATTAAGTACAAAAAATCGCAACAAAATTGTACGATTAGTTTTTGTTTTGTTTCATAATTTGTGATTACATCCAAAATTCGCTAATAAACTATTTGAAAAATTAAAAAAAAAAATACTTCTGAATGGAAATTTAATTTTTTCTAATTTTTTTTGTTACAACATTAATTGGTAATTAAGTACAAAAAATCGCAACAAAATTGTACGATTAGTTTTTGTTTTGTTTCATAATTTGTGATTACATCCAAAATTCGCTAATAAACTATTTGAAAAATTAAAAAAAAAAATACTTCTGAATGGAAATTTAATTTTTTCTAATTTTTTTTGTTACAACATTAATTGGTAATTAAGTACAAAAAATCGCAACAAAATTGTACAATTAGTTTTTGTTTTGTTTCATAATTAGTGATTTACATCCAAAATTCGCAAATAAACTATTTTGAAAATTAAAAACAGAAACTTCTGAATAAAAATTATTTGTTTTCTATTTTTTTATTGTTACAACATTGATTGGAAATTATGTACAAACAATTGCAACAAAATTGTACGATTAGTTTTTGTTTTGTTTCATAATTAGTGATTATCATCCAAAATTCGCAAATAAACTGTTTTGAAAATTAAGAAAAAATACTTCTAAATGGAAATTATTTATTTTCTAATTTTTTATTGTTACTACATTGATTGGTTATTATGTACAAAAAATTGCAACAAAATTGTACAATTAGTTTTTGTTTTGTTTCATAATTAGTGATTATTATTCAAAATTCGCAAAAAAACTATTTTGAAAATTAAAAAAAATATATTTCTGAATGGAAACAAGTTTATTTCTATTTTTTTATTGTTACAGCATTGATTGGTAATTTTGTACAAAAAATTGCAACAAAATTGTACAATTAGTTTTTGTTTTGTTTCATAATTAGTGATTATAATCAAAAATTCGCAAGTAAACAATTTTGAAAATTAAAAAAAATACTTCTAAATGGAAATTATTTATTTTCTAAATTATTACTGTTACAACATTGATTGGTTATTATGTACAAAAAATTGCAACAAAATTGTAAGATTAATTTTTGTTTTCTTTCATAATTAGTGATTATAATCAAAAATTCACAAATAAATTATTTTGAAAAAAAAAAAAAAAAAACTTCTGAATAGAAATTCATTATTTTCTATTTTTTTACTGTTACAGCATTGATTAGTAATTTGGTACAAAAAATTGCAACAAAATTGTACGATTAGTTTTTGTTTTGTTTTATAATTCGTGATTATTATCCAAAATTCGCAAAAATACTATTTTAAAATTTAAAAAAAAAATACTTCTAAGTAGAAATTATTTTTTTTCTAAGTATTTATTGTTACAACATTAATTGGCAATTTTGTATAATAAATTGCAACCAAATTGTACGATTAGTTTTTGTTTTGTTTCATAATTAGTGATTCGCATCCTAAATTCGCAAATAAACTATTATGAAAACTTAAAAAAAAAAAAAAATTTATATTATCGACACTTTCTGTTATTAATACATACAAAAAACTTGATGCGTGTATAAAATCCTAGACGTGAAGGGGGAATATGATCCTGCGAAACCTTTTACAGCGACCTCTCCGCACACGGCCTCCCCAAAGACCGTACCGCATTTGTTACAATTTACTAGCGCCATACCAATTTTAATGTGCCCAATAAATTACACTAAATCTATTAAGTCTGCGCGGATTATGCAAATCGCCTAGAATTTAATATCTCGCACATAATAAACGTTTTACCAAATAAATAATTTGAAAAAATATCATGCAACGTGAAATATCCCAATCCCATTTATTACAAGTATACTTTATGACCTGCCTGGAAACATATACCCCAGGATCAATTTTTTTTCTATAAAGCACAAATCGATACGTTCAAAATCCTTTTTAAATTAGGTTTGAAATTCAATATTATATTAAAGAAACAAACAAAATATATTTAAAACCAATGTTGCAAAAATACAATAACGTCTCTTGCTTGTATATTCTGTGTACGATATAATCTCATTTCACAGCCGGCTGCACAAAAAAATAAATAACATGTATGTACGTACATACAATATATACGAGTTGGAATTTATTTTAACGTACTTACACATGTATGCATACCGAGCTTTTTTTTCATCATCTTTTGCTAGCCAAAAAAATGTTAATGCCATTAATTAATTTCTATCTAAATATTTTCAGCTCGGTTGCGGTTTCAACAATTATTTTTATTTATGGTGTTTGTTAATTCAGTGGGTGGCATGAAATCATAGGACATTTAAACATTCCTAGAATTGTTTCCTTTATTGCGGTTAGTTTCAAATGTTTCTAAAGTATTAATCAAAACATTTTATCTTTTCACTGCGCTTAATTGAAGAGTTTTATTTCTTTTAGTTAATATTCAATAATTTTCAAAGCTTTAGATACAAAATCCACACTTCACCAACCTTGTGTGGAAAGAACAAAACAATATAAACAGAAGTTCACCGTTCCGTACCATCGATATTAATAAAAGCTGCATTAAAATAAAAATAAAAAATGACGTAATAAAATACCCGTGATGCTGTCATATGATTGGGGTGATGAATAGGAACACCTGGAAATGTTCTTAAAGACTCTGTATGAATGAATCCAAACAAACAATCCAAAGCGCTCAATAGAGTTTGAATTAGTTCCCTGCTGATGTCAAGGACATCTATGGGATCCTTGCGGATTTAGGTCATACACGTTCCATCTTTGTGCGCATAAATACAGCTGATGAAAAAATATATAATATAATTTGCAATAAAATAAAATATAATCATTAAAACAAGAATGTGCAGACATCCAGACGTGCTTTATTGCACGGTAGTAAAGCCACATGAAATTTCTGCAGACTCATAATTTAGCAACGAAATTATAAGCTGTTAAATTTTAATATTCGGATGTATAAATAAAATAGTTGAGGGCTGCCTGCGTTTCGTAACAATATTATATTACAAGTGTGACCTTTTTACGAATTGCCTCTTAAATGTTGCTTGAAAAATAATGCATAATTTTCGTGTTTAGTTTATGAGGTCTGACTAACGAAAATGTGATTATCTGTACGTGATGATGGAGAGATATTTTTGTTAAAAGCAGGAATGACTTCATTGTTGTTGTTTTGTACTTCATTGTATCATTATTACATAATATTATTATGAGTAGGAACAGTTTTTTTTGCATCATATATAATTTACTGTTAGTCAAATCCAGAATAATATTAATTGAGAAAAAAGTTTAAAATAAATATTTTAGATTTAATTAAATTTATTGATTTAAATGAGGTTATGTTGAATTGAGCGTATGGATTTTTATGAGTATTTTACCGATGATACTAATTATATTGATGTATGTTAGTACCAAATTAGATAAAATTCCAATGCACCATTTTTGAGTTATGATTTTTTAAGTAATCTCTCAAGTTGCTTCATTTTGGTATGTCATGTTAATTTATTGAGGTTATGTCGAATTAAGCGTATGGATTTTTATGAATATTTTACACATAGTACTAATAGTATTGAAGTATATTAGTACTAAATTACATAAAATTCCAATGCACCATTTTTGAGTTATAAATTTTAGAGTAGTCCTTCAAGTTGCTTCATTTTGGTATGTCATGTTGATTTTTTTAGGTTATGTCAAATTGAGCGTATAAATTTTTATGAATCTTTTACTAATGGTACTAATAGTATTGGAGTATGTTAGTACCAAATTACATAAAATTCCAATGCACCATTTTTGAGTTATAAATTTTAGAGTAGTCCTTCAAGTTGCTTCATTTTGGTATGCCATGTTGATTTATTTGAGGTTATGTTGAATTGAGCGTATGGATTTTTATTAATATTTTACAAATGATACTAATGGTATTGAAGTATGTTAGTATCAAATTACATAAAATACCAATGCACCATTTTTAAGTTATAAATTTTTAAGTAATTCTTTAAGTTTCTTCATTTTGGTATGTCATGTTGATTTATTGAGGTTATGTCGAATTGAGCGTATGGATTTTTTCAATATTTTAGACATAATACTTATAGTATTGAAGTATGTTAGCACCAAATTACATAAAATTCCAATGCACCATTTTTCAGTTATGAATTTTTAAGTAATCCTTCAAGTTGCTGCATTTTGGTATGTTATGTTGATTTAATTGAGGTTATGTCGAATTGAGCTTATGGATTTTTATGAATATTTTACAAATAATACTAATAGTATTGAAATATGATAGTACCAAATTACATAAAATTCTAATGCACCATTTTTGAGTTATGAATTTTTAAGTAATCTCTCAAGCTGCTTTATTTTGATATGTCATGTTGATTTATTGAGGTAATGTTGAATTGAGTGTATGGATTTTTATAAATATTTTACACATAGTATTAATAGTATTGAAATATGTTCGTACTAAATTACATAAAATTCTAATGCACCATTTTTGAGTTATGAATTTTTAAGTAATCTTTCAAGTTGCTTTATTTTGGTATGTCATGTTGATTTATTGAAGTTATGTCTAATTGAGCGTATGGATTTTTATAAATATTTTACTAGTGGTACTAATAGTATTAAAGTATGTTATTACCAAATTACATAAAATTCCAATGCACCATTTTTGAGGAATGATTTTTTAAGTAACCCATCAAGTTTCTTCTATTTGGTATGGCATGTTGCTTGAAATGAGGTTATGTCGAATTGAGCGTATGGATTTTGTAAAATATTTTACACATAGTACTAATAGTATTGACGTATGTTAGTACCAAATTACAAAAAATTCCAATGCACTATTTTTGAGTTATGAATTTTTAAGTAATCCCCCCAAGTTGCTTCATTTTGGTATGTCTATTGTATGTATGTTGATTTATTGAGGTTATGTCACATTGAGCGTATGGATTTTTATTAATATCTTACACACAGTACTATTAGTATTGAAGTGTATTAGTACCAAATTACATAAAATTCTAACGCATCATTTTTGAGTTATGAATTTTTAAGTAATCCCTCAAGTTGCGTTATTTTGGTATGTCATGTTGATTTATTGAGGTTATGTCAAATTGAGCGCATGAATTTTTATGAATATTTTACAGATAGTACTAATAGTATTGAAGTATGTTAGTAGCAAATTACATAAAATTCCAATGCACCGTATTTGAGTTATGATTTTTTAAGTAATCCATCAAGTTTCTTCTATTTGGTATGTCATGTTGCTTAAAATGAGGTTATGTCGAATTGAACCTATGGATTTTTTAGAAAATTTTACACATAGTACTAATGATATTGAAGTATGTTAGTACCAAATTACATAAAATTCCAATGCATCATTTTTGAGTTATAAATTTTAAAGTAATCCCTCAAAGTGCTTCATTTTGGTTTGTCATGTTGATTTAATTGAGGTTATGTTGAATTGAGCGTATGGAATTTTATGAATAATTTACACATAGTACTAATAGTATTGAAGTATGTTAGTACCAAATTACATAAAATTCTAATGTACCATTTTTGAGTTATAAATTATTAAGTAACCTTTCAAGTTTCTTCATTTTGGTTTGTTATGTTGATTTATTGAGGTTATGTCGAATTGAGCGTATGGATTTTTTAGAATATTTTACACTTAGTACTAATGATATTGAAGTATGTTAGTATCAAATAACATAAAATTCCAATGCATCATTTTTGAGTTATGAATTTTTAAGTAATCCTTTGAATTTTTCCATTTTGGTAAGTCGTGTTGATTCAAATTTATATAATTAAATTAAGATTTATGTACAAAATATATAAATTTTAACTTACCTTTATTCATGCAATTGAACACCCACCAATTCACATAAATATAACATCACAATGTCTATAATTTCGTTCACAATTCAAAACACACAAACTGCATTATATTTAAGCGACCAAGGTTAAAAGAGTCGAGCTACAATGTTCACGCACGCACCACTAGTCCGCATCGTACTAAGCTTGAGGCCAGTTACTTATCGATATTGCAAATTGATATTTGTTATTATATAGCTTACATAGTGATAAAATTAATTAAAATCTTTTGGAATCAAATTTGGTCATTACAATCCGCTAATGGAATGATGCATAGAGTTTGCGAATAAATCTCCATAATTAATGGTTACATTATGTAATGATATTGCAATATGAATTAACATTATAATAGCCAAATAATTTCTAATCGATACCAAAAACAGCTTTGTTCTCAATTACAATAATTTAATTTGATAATATTAATATTTATTGCTTCTGTAGACAGCATTTCGCGACTTACATAAGCAGGTGAACAATAACAGCTTTGTTGTGCACAAAGGAAAGAAAAAATTGGCTCTCGTATTGCCGAAAATAGTCAAGGCCAAGGTCAGCAGCACCAACAATACTGGTTCGTTGTGTTTCGCTTTTTTTTATTATGCCATTATTTTATCGTTGTTCGTGCGGTTCTTCGGTTAGCGTATTTTTAATGAAGAAAGAACAAAAAATATAAAACCGGCTGCAGTTATGTCATTTCCATCCACGTGTGTAAAAATAGAATGGCTCTTAACCAAAATATAAACAAGTTTGTCAATTTGCATAATTTATAGTATGTATTTAACGTGTTTTGAATTCTTGCAAAACAATAACAACGGAATGACCTGTCGATCATATTAATGTAGCATGGTTTGGAGTATTTTTATGGGGAAATGAAAAATTTAATTGGAAATTGAATAAGCAGATTTAATTATGTTTTAATCGAAAATTCTGCATATTACAATCATTTTAAACTATTTTGAAAATTAAAATAAAATACTTCTGAATGGAAATTAATTTTTTTCTAATTTTTTGTAGTTAGAACTTTGATTGGTAATTATGTACAAAAAATGGCAACAAAATTGGACGATTAGATTTTGTTTTGTTTCATAATTAGTGATTATCATCCAAAATTTGCAAATAATCTATTTTGAAAATTAAAAAAAAAATACAACTGACTGGAATATTATTATTTTTATTTTTTTTACTGTTACAACATTGATTAGTTATTATGTACAAAAAAATTCAACAAAATTGTACGATTAGTTTTTGTTTTGTTTCATAATTAGTGATTATCATCCAAAATAATCAAATAAACTATTTTGAAAATTTTTACAAAAAAATTCAACAAAATTGTACGATTAGTTTTTGTTTTGTTTCATAATTAGTGATTATCATCCAAAATAATCAAATAAACTATTTTGAAAATTTAAAAAAAAAGAAACTTTTAAATGGATTTTTTTTTTTTTTAATTATTTTGTTATTGCAACATTGATTGGTTATTATGTACAAAAAATTGCAACAAAATTGTACGATTAGTTTTTGTTTTATTCCATAATTAGTGTATATCATCCAAAATTTGCAAATAAACTATTTTGAAAATTAAAAAAAAATACTTCTAAATGGAAATTAATTTTTTCTTATTTTTTTGTTGTTGCAGCATTGATTGGTAATTATGTACAAAAAATTGCAACAATATTGTACGATTAGTTTTTGTTTTATTTCATAATTAGTGATTATCATCCAAAAATTGCAAATAAACTATTTTGAAAATTAAAAAAAAAAAAACTTTTAAATGGAAATTATTTTTTTCTTATTTTTTTGTTGTAGCAACATTGATTGGTAATTATGTACAAAAAATTTCAACAAAATTGTACGATTAGTTTTTGTTTTATTCCATAATTAGTGTATATCATCCAAAATTTGCAAATAAACTATTTTGAAAATTAAAAAAAAATACTTCTAAATGGAAATTAATTTTTTCTTATTTTTTTGTTGTTGCAGCATTGATTGGTAATTATGTACAAAAAATTGCAACAATATTGTACGATTAGTTTTTGTTTTATTTCATAATTAGTGATTATCATCCAAAAATTGCAAAACTATTTTGAAAATTAAAAAAAAAATACAACTGACTGGAAATTAAAAAAATTTAATTTTTTTATTGTTACAACATTAATTAGTTATTATGTACAAAAAATTTCAACAAAATTGTACGATTAGTTTTTGTTTTGTTTCATAATTAGTGATTATCATCCAAAATTTGCAAATAAACTATTTTGAAAATTAAAAAAAAAATACTTCTGATTGGAAATAATTTTTTTTTAAATTTTTTACTGTTACAACATTAATTAATTAATATGTACAAAAACTTTCAACAAAATTGTACAATTAATTTTTGTTTTGTTTCATAATTAGTGATTATCATCCAAAACTTGCAAATAAACTATTTTGAAAATTAAAAAAAAAATACTTCTGATTAGAAATTAAATCTTTTTAAATTTTTTACTGTTACAACAATAATTAGTTATTATGTACAAATAATTTCAACAAAATTGTACGATTAGTTTTTGTTTTGTTTCATAATTAGTGATTATCATCCAAAATTTGCAAATAAACTATTTTTAAAATTAAAAAAAAAAATACAACTGACTGGAAATTGATTTTTTTTATTTTGTTTACTGTTACAACATTGATTAGTTATTATGTACAAAAAAATTCAACAAAATTGTACGATTAGTTTTTGTTTTGTTTCATAATTAGTGATTATCATCCAAAATTGGCAAATAAACTATTTTGAAAATTAAAAAAAAATACTTCTGACTGGAAATTAAATTTTTTACTGTTACAACATTGATTAGTTATTATGTACAAAAAATTTCAACAAAATTGTACAATTAGTTTTTGTTTTGTTTTATAATAAGTGATTATCATCCAAAATTTGCAAATAAACTATTTTGAAAACTAAAAAAAAATACTTCTGACTGGAAATTAATTTTTTTACTGTTACAACATTAATTAGTTATTATGTACAAAAAATTTCAACATAATTGTACGATTAGTTTTTGTTTTGTTTCATAATTAGTGATTATCATCCAAAATTTGCAAATAAACTATTTTGAAAATTAAAAAAAAAAATACTTTTGACTGGAAATTAATTTTTTTTTAACTTTTTACTGTTACAACATTGAATAGTTATTATGTACAAAAAATTTCAACAAAATTGTACGATTAGTTTTTGTTTTGTTTCATAATTAGTGATTATCATCCAAAATTTGCAAATAAACTATTTTGAAAATTAAAAAAAAAAAATACTTTTAAATTGAAATTTTACTTTTTTACTTTTTTTCTTGTTACAACATTGATTAGTAAATGTGTACAAAAAATTGCAACAAAATTGTACGATTAGTTTTTGTTTTGTTTCATAATTAGTGATTATCATCCAAAATTTGCAAATAAACTATTTTTAAAATTAAAAAAAAAATACTTTTGACTAGAAACTAATTTTTTTTTAACTTTTTACTGTTACAACATTGATTTGTTATTATGTACAAAAAATTTCAACAAAATTGTACGATTAGTTTTTGATTTGTTTCATAATTAGTGATTATCATCCAAAATTTGCAAATAAACTATTTTGAAAATTAAAAAAAAAATTACTTTTAAATTGAAATTTTTATATTTTACTTTTTTTCTTGTTACAACATTGATTAGTTAATATGTACAAAAAATTGCAACAAAATTTGAAAATAAACTATTTTGAAAATTAAAAAAAAAAATTTTAAATTGAAATTTTTATTTTTTAATTTTTTTACTGTTACAACATTAATTAGATATTATGTACAAAAAATTTCAACAAAATTGTACGATTAGTTTTTGTTTTGTTTCATAATTAGTGATTATCATCCAAAATTTGCAAATAAACTATTTTGAAAATTAAAAAAAAAAAATACTTTTAAATTGAAATTTTACTTTTTTACTTTTTTTCTTGTTACAACATTGATTAGTAAATGTGTACAAAAAATTGCAACAAAATTGTACGATTAGTTTTTGTTTTGTTTCATAATTAGTGATTATCATCCAAAATTTGCAAATAAACTATTTTTAAAATTAAAAAAAAAATACTTTTGACTAGAAACTAATTTTTTTTTAACTTTTTACTGTTACAACATTGATTTGTTATTATGTACAAAAAATTTCAACAAAATTGTACGATTAGTTTTTGATTTGTTTCATAATTAGTGATTATCATCCAAAATTTGCAAATAAACTATTTTGAAAATTAAAAAAAAAATTACTTTTAAATTGAAATTTTTATATTTTACTTTTTTTCTTGTTACAACATTGATTAGTTAATATGTACAAAAAATTGCAACAAAATTTGAAAATAAACTATTTTGAAAATTAAAAAAAAAAATTTTAAATTGAAATTTTTATTTTTTAATTTTTTTACTGTTACAACATTAATTAGATATTATGTACAAAAAATTTCAACAAAATTGTACGATTAGTTTTTGTTTTGTTTCATAATTAGTGATTATTATCCAAAATTTGCAAATAAACTGTTTTGAAAATTTAAAAAAAAATACTTCTGACTGGAATTTAAATTTTTTCCTGTTACAACATTGATTAATTATTATGTACAAAAATTTCAACAAAATTGTACGATTAGTTTTTGTTTTGTTTCATAATTAGTGATTATCATCCAAAATTTGCAAATAAACTATTTTGAAAATTAAAAAAAAAATACTTTTAAATTGAAATTTTTATTTTTTACTTTTTTTCTTGTTACAACATTGATTAGTAAACATGTACAAAAAATTGCAACAAAATTGTACAATTAGTTTTTGTTTTGTTTCATAATTAGTGATTATTATCTAAAATTTGCAAATAAACTATTTAAAAAATTTAAAAAAAATGCAACTGACTAAAAATTAATTTTTTTAAATTTTTTTACTGTTACAACATTGATTAGTTATTTGGTACAAAAAATTTCAACAAAATTGTACAATTAGTTTTTGTATTGTTTCATAATTAGTGATTATCATCCAAAATTTGCAAATAAACTATTTTGAAAATTAAAAAAAAAATACAATTAATTGGAAATTAAAAATTTTAAATTTTTTTACTGTTACAACATTAATTAGTTATTATGTTCAAAAAATTTAAACAAAATTGTACGATTAGTTTTTGTTTTGTTTCATAATTAGTGATTATCATCCAAAAATTTCAAATAAACTATTTTGAAAATTAAATTAAAAATACTTCTAATTAAAAATTTATTTTTTTTATTTTTTTTCTGTTACAACATTAATTAGTTATTATGTACAAAAAATTTCAACAAAATTGTACGATTAGTTTTTGTTTTGTTTCATAATTAGTGATTATCATTCAAAATTTGCAAATAAACTATTTTGAAAAATTAAAAAAAAATACTTCTGAAAAGAAATTAAATTTTTTACTGTTACAACATTGATTAGTTATTATGTACAAAAAATTTCAACATAATTGTACGATTAGTTTTTGTTTTGTTTTATAATTAGTGATTATCATCTAAAACTTGCAAATAAACTTTTTTGAAAATTAAAAAAAAAATACAACTGACTGGAAATTGATATTTTTTAATTTTTTTACTGTTACAACATTGATTAGTTATTATGTACAAAAAATTTCAACAAAATTGTACGATTAGTTTTTGTTTTGTTTCATAATTAGTGATTATCATCCAAAATTGGCAAATAAACTATTTTGAAAATAAAAAAAAAATACTTCTGACTGGAAATTAAATTTTTTACTGTTACAACATTGATTAGTTATTATGTACAAAAAATTTTAACAAAATTGTACAATTAGTTTTTGTTTTGTTTCATAATTAGTGATTATCATCCAAAATTTGCAAATAAACTATTTTGAAAATAAAAAAAAAAAATACAACTGACTGGAAATTGATTTTTTACTGTTACAACATTGATTAGTTATTATGTACAAAAAATTTTAACAAAATTGTACAATTAGTTTTTGTTTTGTTTCATAATTAGTGATTATCATCCAAAATTTGCAAATAAACTATTTTGAAAATAAAAAAAAAAAATACAACTGACTGGAAATTGATTTTTTTTATTTTGTTTACTGTTACAACATTGATTAGTTATTATGTACAAAAAATTTCAACAAAATTGTACGATTAGTTTTTGTTTTGTTTCATAATTAGTGATTATCATCCAAAATTGGCAAATAAACTATTTTGAAAATTAAAAAAAAATACTTCTGACTGGAAATTAAATTTTTTACTGTTACAACATTGATTAGTTATTATGTACAAAAAATTTCAACAAAATTGTACGATTAGTTTTTGTTTTGTTTCATAATTAGTGATTATCATCCAATATTTGCAAATAAACTATTTTGAAAATTAAAAAAAAAAATACTTCTGATTGGAAATAATTTTTTTTTTAATTTTTTACTGTTACAACATTAATTAATTAATATGTACAAAAACTTTCAACAAAATTGTACAATTAATTTTTGTTTTGTTTCATAATTAGTGATTATCATCCAAAACTTGCAAATTAACTATTTTGAAAATTAAAAAAAAAATACTTCTGATTGGAAATTAAATCTTTTTAAATTTTTTACTGTTACAACAATAATTAGTTATTATGTACAAATAATTTCAACAAAATTGTACGATTAGTTTTTGTTTTGTTTCATAATTAGTGATTATCATCCAAAATTTGCAAATAAACTATTTTGAAAATTTAAAAAAAATACTTCTGACTGGAAATTAAATTTTTTACTGTTACAACATTGATTAGTTATTATGTACAAAAAATTTCAACAAAATTGTACAATTAGTTTTTGTTTTGTTTTATAATTAGTGATTATCATCCAAAATTTGCAAATAAACTATTTTGAAAATTAAAAAAAAATACTTCTGACTGGAAATTAATTTTTTTACTGTTACAACATTAATTAGTTATTATGTACAAAAAATTTCAACATAATTGTACGATTAGTTTTTGTTTTGTTTCATAATTAGTGATTATTATCCAAAATTTGCAAATAAACTATTTTGAAAATTAAAAAAAAATGCTTTTGATTTTAAATTAATTAATTTTTAATTTTTTACTGTTACAACATTAATTAGTTATTATGTACAAAAAATTTCAACAAAATTGTACAATTAGTTTTTGTTTTGTTTTATAATTAGTGATTATCATCCAAACATTGCAAATAAACTATTTTGAAAATTTAAAAAAAAAATACTTCTGATTGGAAATATATTTTTTTAAATTTTTACTATTACAACAATGGTTAGTTTTTATGAACAAAAAATTTCAACAAAATTGTACGATCAGTTTTTGTTTTATTCCATAATTAGTGATTATCATCCAAAATTTGCAAATAAACTATTTTGAAAATTAAAAAAAAATACTTCTGATTGGAAATTATTTTTTTTTTAAATTTTTACTGTTACAACATTAATTAGTTATCATGTTTAAAAAATTTCAACAAAATTGTACGATTAGTTTTTGTTTTGTTTCATAATTAGTGATTATCATCCAAAATTTGCAAATAAACTATTTTGAAAATTAAAAAAAAAAACTTTTAAATTGAAATTCTTATTTTTTACTTTTTTTCTTGTTACAACATTAATTAGTAAATATGTACAAAAAATTGCAACAAAATTGTACAATTAGTTTTTGTTTTATTCCATAATTAGTGATTATCATCCAAAATTTGCAAATAAACTATTTTGAAAATTAAAAAAAAAAAACTTTTAAATTGAAATTCTTATTTTTTACTTTTTTTCTTGTTACAACAATAATTAGTAAATATGTACAAAAAATTGCAACAAAATTGTACAATTAGTTTTTGTTTTGTTTCATAATTAGTGATCATCATCCAAAATTTGAAAATAAACTACTTTGAAAATTAAAAAAAAAAACTTTTAAATTGAAATTTTTATTTTTTACTTTTTTTCTTGTTACAACATTGATTAGTAAATATGTACAAAAAATTGCAACAAAATTGTACGATTAGTTTTTGTTTTGTTTCATAATTAGTGATTATCATCCAAAATTTGCAAATAAACTATTTTAAAAATTAAAAAAAAATACTTCTGATTGGAAATTATTTTTTTTTTAAATTTTTACTGTTACAACATTAATTAGTTATCATGTTTAAAAAATTTCAACAAAATTGTACGATTAGTTTTTGTTTTGTTTCATAATTAGTGATTATCATCCAAAATTTGCAAATAAACTATTTTGAAAATTAAAAAAAAAAACTTTTAAATTGAAATTCTTATTTTTTACTTTTTTTCTTGTTACAACATTAATTAGTAAATATGTACAAAAAATTGCAACAAAATTGTACAATTAGTTTTTGTTTTATTCCATAATTAGTGATTATCATCCAAAATTTGCAAATAAACTATTTTGAAAATTAAAAAAAAAAAACTTTTAAATTGAAATTCTTATTTTTTACTTTTTTTCTTGTTACAACAATAATTAGTAAATACGTACAAAAAATTGCAACAAAATTGTACAATTAGTTTTTGTTTTGTTTCATAATTAGTGATCATCATCCAAAATTTGAAAATAAACTACTTTGAAAATTAAAAAAAAAAACTTTTAAATTGAAATTTTTATTTTTTACTTTTTTTCTTGTTACAACATTGATTAGTAAATATGTACAAAAAATTGCAACAAAATTGTACGATTAGTTTTTGTTTTGTTTCATAATTAGTGATTATCATCCAAAATTTGCAAATAAACTATTTTGAAAATTAAAAAAAAAAAATACTTTTGACTGGAAATTAAATTTTTTCAATTTTTTTACTGTTACAACATTGATTATTTATTATGTACAAAAAATTTCAAGAAAATTGTACGATTAGATTTTGTTTTGCTTCATAATTAGTAATTATCATCCAAAATTTGCAAATAAACTATTTTAAAAATTTAAAAAAAATACAACTGACTGGAAATTAAAATTTTTAAATTTTTTTACTGTTACAATATTGATTAGTTATTATTTACAAAAAATTTCAACAAAATTGTACAATTAGTTTTTGTTTTGTTTTATAATTAGTGATTATCATCCAAAATTTGCAAATAAACTATTTTGAAAATTAAAAAAAAAATACTTTTGACTGGAAATTAATTTTTTTTAATTTTTTTACTGTTACAACATTGATTATTTATTATGTACAAAAAATTTCAACAAAACTGTACGGTTAGTTTTTGTTTTGTTTCATAATTAGTGATTACCATCCAAAATTTGCAAATAAACTATTTTGAAAATTAAAAAAAAAAATACTTCTGATTGGAAATAAAAATTTTTAAATTTTTTACTGTTACAACATTAATTAGTTATTATGTACAAAAAATTTTAACAAAATTGTACAATCAGTTTTTGTTTTGTTTCATAATTAGTGATTATATCCAAAATTTGCAAATAAACTATTTTGAAAATTAAAAAAAAAATACTTCTGATTGGAAATTAAATCTTTTTAAATTTTTTACTGTTACAACATTAATTAGTTATTATGTACAAAAAAATTCAACAAAATTGTACTATTAGTTTTTGTTTTGTTTCATAATTAGTGATTATCATCCAAAACTTGCAAATAAACTATTTTGAAATTTAAAAAAAAAATACAACTGACTGAAAATTTTATTTTTTTATTTTTTTTACTGTTACAACATTGATTAGTTATTATGTACAAAAAATTTCAACAAAACTGTACGATTAGTTTTTGTTTTGTTTCATAATTAGTGATTATCATCCAAAATTTGCAAATAAACTATTTTGAAAATTAAAAAAAAATACTTCTGATTGGAAATACATTTTTTTTTAATTTTTTACTGTTACAACATTAATTAGTTATTATGTACAAAAAATTTTAACAAAATTGTACGATTAGTTTTTGTTTTGTTTCATAATTAGTAATTGTTATCCAAAATTTGCAAATAAACAATTTTGAAAATTAAAAAAAAATCTTCTAAATAGAAATTAATTTCTTTTTAATTTTTCAATGTTACAACATTGATTGGAAATTATGTACAAAAAATTGCAACAAAATTGTACGATTAGTTTTTGTTTTGTTTCATAATTAGTGATTATCATCCAAAATTCGCAAATTAACTATTTTGAAAAATAAAAAAAAAAAAACTTTTGAACAAAAATTATTATTTTTCTAATTTTATCTTGTTACAACATTGATTGGTCATTATGTACAAAAAATTGCAACAAAATTGTACGATTAGTTTAGTTTTGTTTTATAATTAGTATCATCCAAAATTCGTAAATAAACTATTTTGAAAATATAAAAAAAAACTAACCTAACCTTATTGTGAAGATAATAATATCAAATACTTTAGCTATTGTTGTAGATATGACTACAATGTATACATCTATACAATCAACACGGCAATTCTGTTGTTTTCATTTAGATACTTTGTGATTAGGATTTTGTTAAATGTAAAAACTATTTAATGATTATTGACAAAAAATTATTTATTTTGATTTTAAGTTATACATAAGCATTTAACAAAGTTCAATATTTTCCAATAATATTGTGTAAGTTTGAACTGAAATAAATTGGTCCATAAAAATATTATTAGTGTGGATTTAGAAAACCAATAACAATTAAGTTTTTGCTCGACGATATTTACGATTCTGGGAACTATTAAAAATTCAAATGAATTATGAGTGTTTGTGTTATATTTTTTGTTCTTTATAATTGTGCGTGGCCCGCGGTTTTAATATGTTTTCGGAAACAATCGTCTCGAATTGTTGTTTTCGAGTATAGTTTAGTGCTACAGCGGTCGTAAAGCGGGGCGCGCACATTACGCTCGCTCTATAAAACCACTTATTACACATGCATTTATATGAAATATGTTTGTATAATTTACACATTTTATTAATTTGAAATTATACGCGGCTGTAGCATGACGCTGCGGGGTGATTACTGTTATTATATTCGTATGGACGAGATGGGTGAATGATTTAAGTGGAAGCATAAAGTTACAAACTTGCTTGAATTATAAGAATTTATTATTAAAATATCGTCAGCAAAAACAAATATTATTTTATAAATTACTAATTTTCTTAAAGGTTAGTAAGCACCAAGAGTTAAGTGGTTTCATAGCAATAAATTCAGCGTTTAGTAACAATGCGTGGCAATAATGACGACGAGAAGAGACAATAAAGGCCACGTTAATGTTTATGCAAGCGGCTTTTGTCCGGGGCGCTGTATTTATTAGAGCAACTAGCGTATATCAGCCTAATGCTAATACTCGTAAATAGGGACTAATGCCCTATTCCCACTCCTACATTCAGCCGCCGATGGAGGCGGCACACTTTTTGCCGCCAGATTAAGACGGGCCTACGTTATCTTAGATAATTACTAACGTGCCGCATCTTATATAATTCCCTGTGTTATTTTAATGCCGGCAATAAAGTTTCGGATTAATTTACTTATCGGACGTGTTCGCAAAACTGACTGTAAATTGGTGATGTTTTTTGTTGTTAATTAACTGTAAATTGAGAGGAATATTATTTCATAATAACTTACATAGTTAAGATTAGATTTCAAACAATAGCGTGCGCGTATTATTCTGGTTTATAATACAAATATGTAAAGATTTTAATACAATAATTAAAACCATTGAGCAGAATTGAGTAAACATATTTGTGAAGAAGAAAAAGCAAAACGTGTTTGTCATCAAGAACTTAGTTGTCTATATCTTGTGCTTTAATTTAATAACAATAGAAGAAAATATCAATCTTATGATAACAAACAATTATGCAAGAATCGCTTACTTACCAAAGTGTTTGTCTTTAAGAAATTTGTTGTCTGTTTCTTTTATATTAAATTGTTAACAATTACCACTTATTCTACAAATGTGATAGCAACAAGAACACCAAAAGTAGAAGAAACAATTATTTTTTTAATGCCAAACAATTAAGCAGCAATTGCTTACCCGCCAAAGTGTTTGTTGTTAAGAAATTGGTTGTCCAACTCTTTTGCTTTAAATTAATATCAACTGACATTTAATCTACAAATATGATAGCAAACAGAACATCAAAAATAGAAGGAACAACTCGATCTTTTAATAATAAAAACTTGGGCAAGATTCGCTTAACCGCCCATATATTTGTCGTTAAGAAATTAGTTATATCATTTATGAAAAATTGATATTCATCTTACAAATATAAAAGTAAAAATATTACCAAAAGTAGAAGATAAAATTAATCTCTTTATGACAAACACTTGGGCGAGAATTGCTACCAAAGTGTTTGTTGTCAATAAATTGATTGTTAGTTTCTACTGCTATATTGTAACAACAATTGACGTTAATTTGGCAAAGAAAACAGTAAAAACATCAAAAGTAAAAGAAATATTCAATCAGTTAATCAGAATTATTAGAACGAGAACTGATCAACTGACATTAATATGCAAATGCAAGTTGTAGCCAATAAAAAATTAAATAACTGTTTTACATATTTTTATTGAATATGATATACATAAAAATATTACTACAATCGACTACAACATTTGCTAATTAAAATCTGGATATAAGAATGACAGTTCTTAATAACACATAACAACAAATATTGTATTTATTGACATTAATTTTACCTGTAAAGTATTCAGCAACTACATCTGCATTTATCCCATTATGCGGCACTAATTATTACACCAAAAATGTTAATTATAACAATTCTAAACACTCCACATCTTAAACACATCCGCACCGCATAAAGTCTCGCACCGAACTGAGAGAGGAACCGGTTGACTGAGTTGCAATAGCATGCGCATAGCTGACTGAAGAATGATAAGCGAATTATAAAAAAAAGTTTTGTTCATTTCAATTTAATTTTTAGGTAAAGCAGCTAAAACTATTTAAAGTTTAATATATTACGCTATTTTATTATTACCTTATACGACTCATCCATGAATGTACATATTTATTTTGGAAATCTACTACTCTACTTACTCTGATACAAAAAGAAGCGATCAGAAGGAGTTAGGAATTACAGAAAAAATTTTTATTTAATTGGGTTTTTTAAACATTTTTTTCAGAAAACACAATAAATTAGTGTTCTTATCTAGTTTAATCTCCAAATCTTGACAAAAAGTAGTCCAAACACTGCCTAATATGATCCTTGACTCGAAATAAAATTTTTTAAATTAAAAACAATTTTTTTGATTTTTTTAAATATTTTAAATTTAGTCAAAACCATTGTTTTGTAAGCAATCATATTGAGAGCACATTTGATGTAACCATAAATCCCAATTTTGACAAAATGTAGTATAAACACTGACAAATATGGTGCTTGACTTAAAATAAAATTTGAAAATTTATAAATATTTGACAAAAAAAGTTTTAAGTTTTACCCTAAATTATATATAATACATGAGTAATACCAGCAGAGCCTATATTACTATTAAAAAAAAAGCAAGGCAAAGAAATGCAATGACTATTGCACGATAAGTTTAATAAGCCATGTACTCAAAATATTTTTTGAAATCAAAATTGGAGAAAAACAATTTGAATTTTAAAGTGGAAATAGAGGATAAAAACAATCGCATAATAATAATATTGGCATCAAAGAGTTTTGGTCCAAATAAAGCAAGAACTAACATAAACTGCTTTTTAACTTATACTTAGAGAAAGAGTTTGGAAAAGCAGCCAAAAAACTAAAAATACGAATAAACATTATCTGTTCCAACGGTTTTATTAAACAGATACTAGTATTTTGGTAAAATGGATTTAAAAAAACTTAAAATAAAGTAGACAAAATGCAAGATTTTGGATCAATAAATGGATTTAAAATGCTATAGATGATCAAGGTAAAGATACAATGCAGAAGTCCCATCTATACTTAACGTGCAGTGAAAAAGGATACAAGGCAGCAAACTGTAAAAACGGTGCTTACTGCAGCAATAAAAACATGAATTTAGTAGCCCAAAATGTCCAACAAACAAAAAAAAAGAAAGAAACAAAAATTGCAATTGGTTTTCTAATTAATAAACAATTTAAACCGTGTTATAGCATTTTTATCAATTATAATAGCTATTTTAGTTTAGTATGATTAATTAAACTTGTATTTAAAAACTAATTTTTAACTTCTTTAATAGCAAACTCTTAGGCGGGTGGTTGTGCACTTTAGTTCAAAGTATTTGATGGTAATCATAAATTGCAGTTATCCATACACTAACCTACTTATTAGTTGGCCATTAAGAAATTATATTCATTAACTATTTGATAATAATCATGATCCGGACTGATTCACCCGCAAAGTGTTGGTCATTAAAGAATTGGAAGTTTCTTCTTTTAGTTTAGAACTTCCTTAGGTGGGTTGGTCACTCCAAATTATGAATACCATTAAATAGATAGAACTAGAATACCTACCCATCTTCCCTAAATTTGTTATAAAAAAAATGAAATTATCTCCTCATTGCAAGCGTTAAAAGTTTCTATGTTAGAGAAAGAGGTTGATGAATTCAATCTTTTGATGACCAACTCTTGGGTGGTAAATGGGTGGGCAACCTTTGTTATCAAAGAATTAAAGTTTCTCCTCTCTACAAGTCTTAGAAGTCCTTAATGAAATGAGATAGTAGTGATATCCAATCTTTTAATGACTAATATTCCGGCGAGTAAGTGGCTCTTCAAATCATGATTATTGTCAAATAGTTTGCACTGAAATGCCCATCCACTTGGGCTAGAGTTTGTTATGAAAAAAAATGAAATATCTCCTTGTTGCAAAGGTTAAAAGTCTTTATGTAATATTTGGATGTGTGGTTTACTCTAAATCATGATTACCAACAAGCACTTTGAATTAGAGCGCCCTTTTGTCTGCACAAGAGTTTGTTATCAAAAAATTGGAAGTTTATTTTCTTTGTAAACGTTAAAAATCTTTATGTGAAAGGATAAGTTAATAGATAAAACTAATCTTTAAATAAGTAAACCACTTACTCACTTAAGTATTTGGTCATCAAGAGATTAAATTCATTATCAATTTTTCTAATGTAGAAACTTTTAATGTTTCCAAAGAAGAAAATAATTTAATTTTTTTTATAACAAACTTTTGAGTGGATGGGTGGGCACTCCAGTTCAAACTACTTTGCTGGTAATCATGGTCTGGAGTTAAATTCATCAAACCCTCCTCCAACAAAAAAACTTTTAACGCTTACAAAGAAAGACATTTTTAATCCAATATTAGCTAACTCTTGGGAGGGTAGTTGGGCACTTTAGTTCAAACTATTTGACGGTAATTATGATTTAAAATATACATTACCTATTCCTTCTGTGACTAACGGAATTATAACTTTTGCAGAAACAAAACTTCTTTGATAACAAACACTTGAGCGGGTAGTGGGCACTCTAGTTTAAACTACTTGCTGGTAATTATGATCTAAAGTAACCCACTCACCCAAGTGTTAGTCATAAAAAGATTGAATTTATCAACTCCTCCCCTTAACATTGAGAGTTTTAACGCTTGCAAAGAGAACAAATTTTCAGTTTTATAACAAAAAATTGTATTTAGACCAAGACTCAAGATGTGTTAGATAAAATGGTAAAAACATGAAACTCAAATTCATGTTTTTACTATTTTATCTAACACATCTTATGTCTAATTGGCTATATTTAAATTAATTTTAAGATCTATTATCAAAAATATGTCACTTCAAACCGAACAATTTTAGTAACTTTTGAATCAAGTAGCAACTTGTAATTATTGGAAATTGTTATACAATTTGTGTCACTTTTTAGTTGCTAATCTGATTTATGACTAAATTAATGAACTAAAATTATTAACAAATTGAATTAGAAACAATTTTAGTAACTATTGAATCAAGTTGCAATTTGTTATTTTTGGAAAATATTTTGCAATGTTTAGCCTACAAATTTTAAAATTTTTGAGTTGCTAAGCTCACTAAATTAGCATTAATGGCTAAATTAGTGAACTAAAACTATTAACAAATTGAATTAGAAACATTTTTAGTAACTTTTGAATCAAAAAGCAACTTGTAGTTATTGCAAATTGTTATACAATGTTTAGTTTACAATTTTAAAATATTTGAGTTGCTAACCTCACTAATTTAGCATTTATGACTAGATTAGTAAACTAAAATTATTTACAAATTGAATTAGGAACAATTTTAGTAACTTCTGAGTTAAGTAGCAACTTGTAATTATTGGAAATTGTTATACAATGTTTAGTCTACAATTTGTATCATTTTTGAGTTGCTAATCTGACTAAATTAGCATTTATGACTAAATTAATGAACTAGAATTATTAACAAATTGAATTAGGAACAATTTTAGTAACTTCTAAATCAAGTAACAACTTGTAATTATTGGAAATTGTTATACAATGTTCAGTTTACAGTCTTTAAAACTTTTGAGTTGCTAAGTTCACTAAAGTAGCATTTATGACTAAAATAGTAAATTAAAATTATTAACAAACTGTATTAGAAACAATTTTAGTAACTTGTAATTATTGTAATTATAGAAAATTAATATACAATGTTTTGTCTACAACTTGTGTCTTTTTTAAGTTGCTAAGACCACTAAATTAGCATTTATGACTAAATTAGTAAATTAAAATTATTAACAAATTGAATTAGAAACAATTTTAGTAACTTCTAAATCAAGTAGCAACTTATAGTTTTTGATAATTGTTATACAGTGTTTAGTCTACAATTTTTAAAATTTTTGTGTTGCTAATTTCACTAAATTAGCATTTATGACTAAATTAGTGAACTAAAATTATTAACAATTTGAATTAGGAACAATTTTAGTAACTTCTGAATCAAGTAGCAACTTGTAATTATTGGAAATTGTTATATAATGTTTAGTTTACAAATTGTGTCATTTTTGAGTTGCTAAGTTCACTAAAGTAGCATTTATGACTAAATTAGTAAACTAAAATTATTAACAAATTGATCTAGAAACAATTTTAGTAACTTCTAAATCAAGTAGTAACTAGTAATTATTGGAAATTGTTATACAATGTTTAGTCTACAATTTATAAAACTTTTGAGTTGCTAAGTTTACTAAATTAGCATTTATTGCTAAATTAATGACTAAAATTATTAACAAATTGAATTAGGAACAATTTTAGTAACTTCTGAATTAAGTAGCAACTTGTAATTATTGAAAATTGTTATACAATGTTTAGTCTACAAATGTTTAAACTTTTGAGTTGTTAAGTTCACTAAAGTAGCATTTATGACTAAATTAGTAAACTAAAATTATTAACAAATTGTATTAGGAACTATTTTAGTAACTTGTAATTATTGTAATTTATGAAAATTATTATACAATGTTTTGTCTATAATTTGTGTCGTTTGTTAGTTGCTAATCTGACTAAATTAGCATTTATGACTAAATTAGTGAACTAAAATTATTAACAAATTGAATTAGAAACAATTTTAATAACTTCTGAATCAAGTAGCAAATTGTAATTATTGGAAATTGTTATACAATGTTTAAATTACAATTTGTAAAATTTTTGAGTTGCTAAGCGTACTAAATTAGCATTTATGACTAAATTAGTGAATTAAAATTATTAGCAAATTGAATTAGGAACAATTTAAGTAACTTTTGAATTAAGTAGCAATTTGTAATGATTGGAAATTGTTATACAACGTTTAGTCTACAATTTGTGTCATTTTTTAATTGCTAATCTGACTAAATTAGCATTTATGACTAAGTTAGTAAACTAAAATGATTAACAAATTAAATTAGGAACAGTTTTAGTAACTTGTAATTATTGTAATTAATAAAAATTATTATACAATGTTTTGTCTACAATTTGTGTCATTTTTGAGTTGATAAGCGTACTAAATTAGCATTTATGACTAAATTAGTAAACTAAAATTATTAACAAATTGAATTAGGAACAATTTTAGTAACTTTTGAATCAAGTAGCAACTTTTGGTTATTGGAAATTGTTATACAATGTTTAGTCTACAATTTGTGTAATTTTTTAGATGCTAATCTGACTAAATTAGCATTTATGACTAAATTAGTGAACTAAAACTATCAACAAATGAATTAGGAACATTTTTAGTAACTTTTAAATCAAGTAACAACTTGTAATTATAGAAAATTGTTATACAATGTTTTGTTTACATTTTGTGTCATTTTTTAGTAAGTAATCTAACTAAATTAGCATTTATGACTAAATTAGTGATCTAAAATTATTAACAAATTGAATTAGGAACAGTTTTAGTAACTTTTAAATCAAGTAGCAACTTGTAATTATTGTAAATTTTTATACAATGTTTAGATTGCAAATTTTAAAATTTTTTAGTTGCTAAGCTCACTAAAGCATTTATGACTAAATTGGTGAACTAAATAAATTACAGTTTTTTGCACTTTATAGCTTTTGAAACTTAGTTTAACGTAATTTTATTATACTTTCTAGGATTTTAATGTATTGGACAACATATTTTAGTACTAAAAATAAAATTGAATTAAAATCGCTTAAGTTGTTTTTAAATTACGACAAATTACATGAAAAATTTACCGTTTTTTGCACTTTGAAGCTTTTGAAAATTAGCTTGTCATAATTTTATAGCATTTTTGATAATTTTAATATATGTAACAACATTTTTTAATACTAAATTTAAAATTTAATTAAAATCGTTTAAATGGTTTTTAAATTACAACCTTATACATGAAAAATTTACCGTTTTTTGTATTTTATTGCTTTTGAAAATTATTTTGCCATAGTTTTATAATTTTTTTGATCATTTTAATAAATTTAACGACATTTTCTAATGCTAAATTTAAAATTTGATTAAAATCGCTAAAGTGGTTTTCAAATTACGACAAATTACTTGAAAAATTTACCGTTTTTTGCACTTTATTGCTTTTTAAAATTAGTTTGCTATAGTTTTAATGTAGTTTTAATAATTTTAATATATGTAACCACATTTTCTAATACTAAATTTTAAATTTAATTAAAATCGCTCAAGTCGTTTTTAATCTACGACACATTACATGAAAAATTTACCGTTTTTTGCACTTTGAAGCTTTTAAAAATTAGTTTGTCATAGTTTTATAATATTTTTGACAATTTTAATATATTTAACAACGTTTTATAATACAAATTTTAAAATTTAATAAAAATCGCTCAAGTGGTTTTCAAATTACGACCTAATACATGAAAAATTTACCGTTTTTTGTACTTTGTAGCTTTTGAAAATTAGTTTGTCATAGTTTTACAGTATTTTTGATAATTTCAACATATTTAAAGGCATTTTCTAATACTAAATTTAAAATTTAATTAAAATCGCTTAAGTGGTTTTCAAATTACGACCCTATACATGAAAAATTTACCGTTTTTTGCACTTTATTGCTTTTAAAAATTAGTTTACTGTATTTCTATAATGTTTTTGATAACTTTAATGTATCAGACAACATTTTTTAATACTAAATTAAAAATTTAATTAAAATCGCTCAAGTTGTTTACATTTTACGACAAATTACATTAAAAATTTACCGTTTTTTGCATTTTACCGTTTTGGAAAATTAATTTACCGTAATTTTTTTAAATTTTCTAAAACTTTAATGTATTAGACAACATATTTTAGTAGCAAAAATAAAATTTAATAAAAATTGCTTAAGTTGTTTCCAAATTACGACATATAACATGAAAAATTTACCGTTTTTTGCACTTTGTAGCTTTTGAAAATCAGTTAACCGTAATTTTTTAATACTTTTAAAAACTTGAATGTATTTGACAATATTTTTTAGTACGTTATATAAAATTTAATAAAAATCGCTCAAGTTGTTTACATTTTACGACAAATTACATGACAACTTTGCCGTTTTTTGCGCTTTACCGCTTTTAAAAATTAATTTTCCGTAATTTTATAATTTTTTTTTGTATTGTACACTATTTTCTAGTACTCAATATAAAATTTAATTAAAATCGCTTAAACTATTTTTATTTTACGAAGGATTACATAAAAAGTTTATCGTTTTTTGCACTTTGTAGCTTTTAAAAACCGTAATTTCGTATTTTTTAACTTTAATGTATTTTACAATATTTTCTAGTATTTAATATAAAATTCAATAAAAATCGCTTGAATCATTTTCATTTTAAGACAAATTAAATGACAACTTTTCTAAAAGCTTTAAATCATTTTAATTAACTGATTATAATTATCAAGTTAAGATTATTTTGTTATAAAACTTAATTTAATCTAACTAATTATTTTATAAGTATTATGATACAATAATAAATTGTTTATTTATTTTTACGCCAGGTACCCCCCTGGTTTCCACGTTTTGCAGATTTGTGCGAAACCGTAGGTTACGAGCTTGATAGTGACCTTGGTGTATAGTTTTCTCTTGAAAATCGCTTGATGGAGGATTATGGATTTTGTTTACAAAAACGCCGGTGTGAGTTGTTGTTATTTGTTGGGATGATTTGTTATGCAACCGTATGGGAGACATGAGCGCGAGGTGGTTGCACCGACGCCGGTCACGGCTGTAGAGAGTGAAACCGGCGGCGCCTGCGTCGGGCGCAGAAACCGAAAGTGAAAAGGGAAAAGCGCGCCTCCCCCCCTACTAGCAGCCCCCTACCTTTCGCTTTCGGGCCCTCCCCTCCCGAGCACTTTCCCCGGCAATGCACGCATTGCCTGCAGTAGGCTGCCGAGTGAGCCGCTTGCAAGACGTGCCAAGGTCAGCATCTGTACTCTTCCCTCACGCACCGCGTACACACTTAGTGATAGAGAGATGGCCCCGCGCCGGCACCACGGCCAAGTGCAGGGACTACTCGGCGTCGACACCGAAGAAGCCGGTGTAACCCGCTGCTGCGTTCCTACAGGCGATTGCCTGCGCGCCCAGCAACAACTCAGCCCTAACAACAATGACCCTATGCTAATATCCCTGGACGATCTCCGCGATACCGTTCGTGTGACTTGTAATAACGAGGCCTGCACCGTAGGCCGGTACATGCACCGGGAGTGCTTCGATCAGTGGGAGCAGACGGTGCTCGCATATTTAAAAACATGTGGTCGTGCACGCTCCTGGTCCGAGCGACAGCGTCACCAGAATTTGTGGACAAAAAAGGGCTACGATTTAGCCTTCAAGGCGTGCAGTTGCAAGTGCAGCCGCGGTCATTTGAAAAAAGACCTGGATTGGATGCCGCCGCCACCTACTAGTAATATTTTCGGTCGCGTAGAAGACATAGAAACCGGCAAGAAGAAGAAGCGCCGCAATCGCAATTCCAGACCCATGCTGGCGATCTCTGCCCATCATGCAACTCCTATTGAAACTCGCGGCAGAGCCGGAAGTCTTTCCTCCAGCACGGGCTCCTCATCACCACCGGCTACATCGAGTGAACCCAGCGTTTCACCAATACATGCACACTCCAAGAAGAAATCAAAGTTCGAATTCGCAGACAGAACTCGGTGAGTTTTATTATATAAGAATCATAACAAGAAAAAACCGCACGGATTATCGCACACCTAGTGAAATGTGCGTTGCGTTGGATAGTAGCGGTAGACGGTACTGAGTCATTGTTCGTCGGGTAGGTCAAGGCGCGAGACCTCCGATGAATGTTGCCTATCGATTTCCAGCAGGCTGCAAAAATATACGGCCTCCCTTACAGCGCTTAGGGTTGACTCGTAAAACCCTAACCAGCCGCACGCAGAAAAAATATGTTGCCGCAGAAGGGACGAAATTAATTTTGCATGGAAAAACCTGTCGCCCCGGGGAGCGAAAATAATAATGAAAATTGATGATCTTACTTAGACCAAATTGATAATTTAATAACAATCAGTAGTTTGTAATTAGAAACCAGATGCAAATTACCAGTAGAATTTAAATAATGTAATTAGCTAGAATTTAAAATCGCGAAGTACTATGTAGAAATATTAAAATAAAATATTTTCTGATGTTAACGTGTTTAATTTGGTGGAATTGATGAGTGATATACAATTTACCCAAATATTTTGTTTATGTTTTCAATAATATTGAATCATAACAAAGTTCAAAAGATATTGAAAAATGTAAACAATTTTTTTTAAATTGTTGTAAACAAATTCTGAAATCTAACTATTGTAGCTAATAATATAAATTTTATGTAAATCAAAAATTGAGTGAAGTAATGCTGAACCTTGAGGAATACCATTAATTAATCAGAATATATAACTATTATGTTGAATCTGTTTTCAAGTTTTGATTCAGAAAAAAATGTTTTTAAGCCAAAATTTTGTTGAAAATTCCGTTTTTTTAATAAACAACTTTTTTTGTAAATACAAATACAGTTACGATAAATTGTTTGTCTTTCATATTCATCATATTGTGTTAATTTTTTTGGTTTAAATTGTTTTAATGTTTAGAAGTAAAATAAAATATTCATATTTATTAAACTATGCGCAATTAGGTAGTTTCTGCCTGTATATTGTGATTTAAATTGACTTAATTTATAGTATTTGGTTACCAATATGTTTTTTATTATTGTCTACAAAACATAGTTTCAGACAACAATCACATTTATACCTAACATATTACAATGGTGGCGGCAATAAATTAAATTTTACTTCAAAATTGCCGCGTCGATTTCAATAAAATTTATGCAGTTGGTAGAACTGATGTTTAAATTTATTGTTGCCAAATTTCATCAAGATCCAATGTATAGTTTTGAAATGATAATCTTTTTTTTATACTAAGCCCTTCAAACCTTTATTGGTGGTTGATCACTAAATTAGAGGTTTTATCAAAATTGAAGTATCGATTTTAATAAATTTTATGAAGTTCTTAGAAATAATATTTGTCTATATTGTCGGCAAATTTTATCAAAATCAAATGTATAAATTTGAAATTATAAACTTTTTTTTTATACTTAACACTTTAACTGTTAATGATAATTGGTCACTAAATTAGAGGTTATGTCAAAATTACCGTGTCGATTTTATTAAGTTTTATAGAGTTGGTAGTAATAATGTTTTTCTATATTGTTGCAAAGTTTCATGTAAATCCAATGTATAGTTTTGAAGTTATAAGCTTTGATTTCATACTTAGTACTTTAACCGTTATTGGTAATTGATCACTAAATTAGAGTTATATCAAAATTGGGCGTATCGATTTTAATAAATTTTACGCAGTTCATAGAAATGATATTTGTCTGTATTGTTGCAAAATTTCATCAAAATCCAATGTATAGTTTTGAAGTTATAAGCTTTTTTTCATACTTAGCACTTCAAGTGTCATTGGTGACTGATCACTAAATTAGAGGTTTTATCAAAATGGCCGTATCGATTTTAATATATTTTATGCAGTTTGTAGAAATGATATTGATGTGTATTGTTGCAAAATTTTATTAAAATCTAATGTATAATTTTGAAGTTATACACTTTTTTCATACTTAATACTTCATTCGTCAATAGTGACTAGTCACTAAATTAGAGGTTATTTCAAAATTGCCGTGTGGATTTTAATACATTTTATGCAGTTGGTAGAAATGATATTCGTCTGGATTGTTGCAAAATTTCATTAAAATCTAATGTATAGTTTTGAAGTTATAAGCTTTTTTTCATACGTAACACTTCAACCGTAATTGGTGACTGATCATTAAATTAGAGGTTATGTTAAAATTGCCGTGTCCATTTTTATACTTTTTATGTAGATAGTAGAAATGATATTGGTCTCTATTGTTGCAAAGTTTCATCAAAATCTAATGAATAATTTTGAAGTTATAAAGTTTTTTTTAAATTCAATATTTTATCAGGCAACGGTAACTGGTCACTAAATTTGAGTTTATGTCAAAATTACCGTGTCAATTTAAATACATTTTTTACAGTTGGTATTACTGATTTTTGTCTCTATTGTTGCCAAATTTGATCAAAATCCAATGTATAGTTTTGAAGTTATAAGCTTTTTTCACACTTATCACTTTAAGCGTCATTGGTTGCTGATCACTAAATTTGAGGTTATGTCAAAATTGCCGTGTCGATTTTAATACATTTTATGCAGTTAGTAGAAATGATATTGGTTTGGATTGTTGCAAAATTTCATTAAAATCTAATGTATAATTTTGAAGTTATACACTTTTTTCATACTTAATACTACAATCGTCAATGGTAACCAGTCTCTAAATTAGAGGTTACTTCAAAATTGCCGTGTGGACTTTAATAAATTTTATGCAGTTAATAAAAATGATATTGGTCTCTATTGTTGCAAAATTTCATCAAAATCTAATGAATAATTTTGAAGTTATAAAGTTTTTTTTTTATTTCAATTCTTTAACAGGCAACGATAACTGGTCACTAAATTAGAGATTATGTCAAAATTAACGTGTCAATTTAAATACATTTTTTACAGTTGGTATTAATGATGTTTGTCTCTATTGTTGCCAAATTTGATCAAAATCCAATGTATAGTTTTGAAGTTATAAGCTTTTTTTCATACTTAGCACTTCAAGCGTCATTGATGACTGATCACTAAATAGAGGTTACGTTAAAATTGCCGTATCGATTTTAATAAATTTTATGTAGTTCGTAGAGCTTATGTTTAAATTTATTATTGCTAAATTTCATCAAAATCCAATGTATAGTTTTGAAGTTATAAGCTTTTTTTCAACCGTTATTGGTAATTGGTCACTAAATTAGAGGTTATGTCAGAATTGCTGTGTCGATTTTAATACATTTTATGCAGTTGGTAGAAATGTTATTGGTCTGTATCGTTATCAAATTTTATCAAAATCCAATGTATAATTTTGAAGTTAAAACTGTTTTTCATAAACAATATTTTTACCGTCAATGATAACTGGTCACTAAATTAGAGTTTATGTCAAAATTGCCGTGTCGATTTTAATAAATTTTATGCAGTTGGTAGAAATGATATTGGTCTGTATTGTTGCAAAATTTCATTAAAATCCAATGAATAGTTTTGAAGTTTAAGCTTTTTTTCATAGTTAGCACTTCAACCGTCAATACTAATTTGTCACTTAATTAGAGGTTATGTCAAAATTGCTGTGTTAATATAATTAAATTTTATAGAGTTGATAATAATGATATTTGTCTGTGTTTTTGCCAAATTTCATCAAAATCCAATGTATATTTTTGAAGTTATACACGTTTTTTCACACTCAACACTTGAACCGTCAATACTAACTAGTCACTTAGTTAGAGGTTGTGTAAAAATTATCGTGTCGATTTTAATACATTTTATGCAGTTGATAGAAATGATATTTTTCTTAAATATTGCAAAATTTCATCAAAATCCAATGTATAGTTTTGAAGTTATAAGTATTTTTTCATACTTAAGCACTTTGGTGACTGATCACTTGATTAGAGGTTATATCAAAATTGCCGTGGCGATTTTAATAAATTTTATGCAGTTGGTAGAAATGATGTTAGTCTGTATTGTTCCCAAATTTCATTAAAATCCAATGTATAGTTTTGAAGTTATACGCTTTTTTTTCATAAATAGCACTTCAACCGTAATTGGTGACTGGTCACTTAATTAGAGGTTATGTCAAAATTGACTTGGGGATTTTAATAACTTTTATGCAGTTGGTAGAAATAATATTGGTCTGTATTGTTGGCAAATTACATCAAGATCCAATATATAATTTTGAAGTTATACACTTTTTTTCACACTCAATACATCAACCGTCAATATTAACTTGTCAAAATTATGTCAAAATTGCTGTTTTAATATAATTGAATTTTCTAGAGTTTTTAGTAAAGATATTTATCTGTATTGTTGCAAAATTTCATTAAAATCCAATTAATAGTTTTGAAGTTTAAGTTTTTTTTCATAGTTAGCACTTCAACCGTCAATACTAATTTGTCACTTAATTAGAGGTTATGCCAAAATTGCTGAGTCAATATAATTAAATTTTATAGAGTTGGTAGTAATGATATTTGTCTGTATTTATGCCAAATTTTATTAAAATCCAACTTATAATTTTGAAGTTAAACACGTTTTTCCACACTCAACACTTCAACTGTCAATACTAACCTGTCTCTTAATTAGAGGTTCTGTAAAAATTATCGTGGCGATTTTAATAAATTTTATGCAGTTGGTAGAAATGATGCTAGTCTGTATTGTTCCCAAATTTCATAAAAATCCAAAGTGTAATTTTGAAGTTATACACATTTTTTCACACTCAACACTTCAACGGTCAATACTAACTTGTCACTTAATTAAAGGTTATGTCAAAATGGCTGGGTTAATATAATTAAATTTTATAGAGTTGGTAGTAATGATATTTGTCTGTATTGTTGCCAAATTTGATCAAAATCTAATGTATAGTTTTGAAGTTATAAGCTTTTTTCATACTTAGCACTTCAACCGTCATTGGTAAATGGTCACTAAATTAGAGTTTATGTCAGAATTGCCGTGTCGATTTTAATAAATTTTATACAGTTGGTAGAAATGATCTTAGTCTGTATTGTTCCCAAGTTTCATTAAAATCCAATGTATAGTTTTGAAGTTAAAAGCTTTTTTTCATAAATACCACTTCAACCGTAATTGGTGACTGATCACTTAATTAGAGGTTATATTAAAATTGCTGGGTTAATATAGTTAAATTTTATAGAGTTGGTAGTAGTGATATTTGTCTGTATTGTTGCCAAATTTCATTAAAATTCAATGTATAGTTTTGAAGTTATAAGTTTTTTTTCATACTTAGCACTTCAAGCTTCATTGGTAAATGGTCACTAATTTAGAGGTTTTGTCAAAATTGCCGTGTCGATTTTAATACATTTTATGCAGTTGGTAGAAATGTTATTGGTCTGTATTGTTGCAAAATTTCATCAAAATCTAATGTATAGTTTTGAAGTTATAAGTATTTTTTCATACTTAAGCACTTCAACCGTTATTGGTAAATGGTCACTAAATTAGAGTTTATGTCAGAATTGCTGTGTCAATTTTAATAAATTTTATGCAGTTGGTAGTAATGATATTTGTCTGTGTTTTTGCCAAATTTCATAAAAATCCAATGTGTAATTTTGAAGTTATACATTTTTTTCACACTCAACACTTCAACCGTCAATACTAACTTGTCACTTAATTAAAGGTTATGTCAAAATTGCTGGGTTAATATAATTAAGTTTTATAGAGTTAGTAGTAGTGATATTTATCTGTATTGTTGCCAAATTTGATCAAAATCCAATGTATAGTTTTGAAGTTATAAGAGAAATTTTTTTAATAACAAATGGTTGGGTGAGTGGGCGGAGATCCCAACATAAACCACTTGCCCACAATCTTTAACTTATTGCAAATTTTGACGTAAACCAAATATTGAGTTTTGATGTAATTTGGCAACAATAAACTGTGTAAATTGCATCTAATTTGATTCGATCAGTTTATTACAAATCAGCATGGCCTGCTTAGATTAGAAAAAAGTTCAATCAACCAAGTCCAAAAAACAAGTCGTAACTTTTAAACCTAACATTGGATTTTGATGCAATTTGGCAACAATGTGCTTGAATAACATTGCTATATATTGTGTAAATTGCATCTAATTTGATTTGATCAGTTTATTACAAATCAGCATGGCCTGCTTAGATTAGAAAAAAAGTTTAATCAACCAAGTCGAAAAAAAAAAAAACTCGTAACTTGTAAACCTAACATTGGATTTTGATGTAATTTGGCAACAATGTGCTTTAATAACATAGTTAAAAACGGTGTAAACTGCATCTAATTTGATTCGATCAGTTTGCTAAAAATTAACATGGCTCGCTTAGTCTAGAAAAAGGTTTAATCAACTTGGTCAACAAACCAAGTCGTAACTTGTAAACCAAACATTGGATTTTGATCTAATTTGGCAACAATGAGCTTGAATAGCCATGCTATAAACTGTGTAAATTACATCTACTTTGATTCGGCCAATTTGCTAAAAATCAACATAGCATGCTTAGATTTGTAAAAAGTTCAATCAACTAAGTCAAAAAATGAAGTCGTAACTCGTAAACCAAACATTGGATTTTGATGTAATTTGGCAACAATGTGCCTTAATAGCATTACTACAAACTGTGTAAATTGCATCTAATTTGTTTCGGTCAATTTGCTAAAAATCGACATGACATGCTTAGATTTGAAAAAGTTTAATCTACTAAGTCAAAAAATCAAGTCGTAACTCGTAAACCTAACATTGGATTTTGATCTAATTTGGCAACAATGAGCTTGAATAGCAGTGCTATAAACTGTTTAAATTACATCTAATTTGATTTGGTCAATTTGCTAAAAATCAACCTCTTGCTTAGATTAGAAAAATGTTTAATCTAATGAGTCAGCAAATCAAGTCGTAACTCGTAAACTAAACATTCGATTTCGATATAATTTGACAACAATGTGTTTAAATAACATTGCTATAAACTGTGTAAATTGCATCTAATTTGATTCGATCAGTTTATTACAAATCAGCATGGCCTGCTTAGATTAGAAAAAAAGTTTAATCAACCAAGTCGAAAAAACAAGTCGTAACTTGTAAACCTAACATTGGATTTTGATGTAATTTGGCAACAATGTGCTTTAATAACATAGTTAAAAACTGTGTAAACTGCATCTAATTTGAATGGATTGATTTGCTAAAAATTAACATGGCTCGCTTAGTCTAGAAAAAGGTTTAATCAACTTGGTCAACAAATCAAGTCGTAACTTGTAAACCAAACATTGGATTTTGATCTAATTTGGCAACAATGAGTTTGAATAGCAATGCTATAAACTGTGTAAATTACATCTAATTTGGTTTGATCAGTTTGCTAAAAATGAACATGGCTTGCTTTGATTGAAAACAAAGTTTAATCGAATGAGTCAAAAAATCAAGTCGTAACTTGTAAACCTAACATTGGATCTTGATGTCATTTGGCAACAATGAGCTTGAATAGTAATGCTATAAACTGTGTAAATTACATCTAATTCGATTCGGTCAGTTTGCTAAAAATTAACATAGCATGCTTAGATTTGAAAAAAGTTTAATCAACTAAGTCAAAAAATCAAGTCGTAACCTGTAAACCAAACATTGGGTTTTGATCTAATTTGGCAACAATGAGCTTGAATAGCAATGCTATAAACTGTGTAAATTGAATCAAATTTGATTCGATCAATTTGCTAAAAATGAACATGGCATGCTTAGATTAGAAAAAAGTTTAATAAACCAAGTCGAAAAAACAAGTCGTAACTTGTAAACATAACATTGGATTTTGATCTAATTTGGCAAAAATGAGCTTGAATAGCATTGCTATAAACTTCGTAAATTGCATCAAATTTGATTCGATCAGTTTGCTAAAAATGAACATGGCTTGCTTAGATTGAAAAAAAAAGTTTAATCGAATGAGTCAAAAACTTATAAACCTAACATTGGATTTTGATCTAATTTGGCAACACTGAGCTTGAATAGTATTGCTATAAACTGTGTAAATTATATCTAATTTAATTCGATCAATTTACTAAAAATCAACATTAGAAAATGGTTTAATTGACTAGCTCAAAAAATCAAATCGTAACTCGTAAATGAAACATTTTAGATTGATATAATTTGGCAACAATGTACTTCAATAGCATTGCTATAAACTTTGTAAACTGTAAAGTAAAGTCCACTCCCTACCAGGCAACAGCAAAAATAATATAATAACCACTGACCACAAAAAGAGAGTAGTAAGACCAAACCAACCACAAAAACCATTTTTTGAAAAAACTAGAATCTGCTAGGTGTTTAGAAACAATAAAAACATCATATAATGATCCGAAACCAAATTAAATAAAAACGTGGCTGCAGAAAGAGGACATTTTGTCTGCGTTAATGGTACAAGCTGATTGGTTTTTAGAATGCAGCAAAAAATCCTGATGTTTGCTAATGTTTTAAGCGAATACTGCACTTAAAGAACAAAATATCTTTAAACATTAATCTATAAATCCATTTTTACTTCTTGTAATGTACGTAGGGCCTGAAGCAACCGCCTCCAATGTATAAATCCGTTAATAAAACGGATATCCGGCCAGTATTCTAAATCTAGCCTATTCGGCCAACGATTCGAATATCCGGCAAATATGGATTCTATCTATATTCGTAAATAGATATTTGTTTTCCAGATAATAATTGAATAAAAACCAGTGGAAATGTTTGCAAATCAATTATAGTTTCCAGTTAATTTTAAACACTCAATATTTCGAAACTGTTAATTGGCCGTTTAGTAATCGGCAACAAGCAAGCAACACATGCGACGTTTTCCTATAAGTAGAATCCTTGAGAATCACTGCGTGGATTTCCTTCACGCAATCGAAACAAAACAAGTGTTGAAACAATCGAAACGAAAACAAACACGGTAATAAGATAATGGAAATTCGTGATCGCAGCAGGTGGAAACGAATGTTTTATTTATGTTATTTTCATTCGACTTGATACGTTACTAAATTTTCTATTTTGGGTTACTACTGACGCGCAACCGATTTTATTAATACAATAATATTTTTATTCGTCAACATCTGGCTCGAAATAAAATTTAATTAATTAAAAAGTGAGTTTATTGACTTGATATTTTTTAGTAACTAAATACGAGGCATCCGATTACATCTTTGCTGAGAACTGTTTTTCCATTATGATATTTTCTTAATCTTCTATTCAGGCGAGCTCAGCTGAAATTATCCCTCGGTGAAAATTATTATAATTGCCGTCTGTTAAAAGTCATTTATAGTGATATATTTATGGTAGAGCCGGATAAACTAGTTCTTAATTATATCACTTTATATTTATGAACGGGAGCGGCTTGATGCCTTCCATATGCATTTGCATTTAGATGCGATTCGAATCAATATATATACTGTATCGTTCTGGCTGACAACAAATATTGAATTTTCCCCTGTATATGCATGGCTGGAGACATTTTTACCCACCTATGTATTTTAATAAATACAAATGCATACGATATTGAGTCAATCTGACGAAATGGTGATAAATTTAAAGAATCTGGCTTGTATTTATAGGATAAGCCGCTTCGTACATACAAAAATTATAATGAATCGTTTTGAAATCCCATAAATAACTTACGGCTTAATATCAATGAAGAGATGGTTTAGGAAATGTTATTGAAATTTATTTTTGTTTGTCTATCAGCGTTGCATAACATCGCTATGATCAGAATATATTAACTCTTTTACAAATGGTTGATTCAATAAAATTTCATAACTAATTTTGATTATTTTTTTTCAAATTTGTATCTCAATCATGATTGTACTTTGAATTTAGTGATCTAGAAAGCGCAATTGTTGCTATAAATTTATGAAATTTTTACCAAAATAGGATAAAACTGTACAAATTAAGTGACGATAGTCAAAATTTCAAATTTCTGAATTTTTGATTATTTTTTTCTAATTTGTATCTCAATCATGATTGTTCTTTGGATTTATTGATCTAGAGAGCGCAATTGTTGATTTAAATTTATGAAATTTTGACCAAATAGGCCAAAACTAAACAAATTAAGTGACGTTAGTCAAAATTTTAAATTTCTGAATTTTTGATTATTTTTTTCTAATTTGTATCTCAATCATGATTGTTCTTTGGATTTATTGATCTAGAGAGCGCAATTGTTTATTTAAATTTATGAAATTTTTACCAAAATAGGCCAAAAGCATACTAATTAAGTGACGTTAGTCAATATTTTAAATTTCTGAATTTTTGATTATTTTTTTTCTAATTTGTATCTCAATCATGATTGTTCTTTGGATTTATTGATCTAGAGAGCGCAATTGTTGATTTAAATTTATGAAATTTTTACTAAAATAGGCCAAAAGCATACTAATTAAGTGCCGTTAGTCAAAATTTTAAATTTCTGAATTTTTGATTATTTTTTTCTAATTTGTATCTCAATCATGATTGTTCTTTGGATTTATTGATCTAGAGAGCGCAATTGTTGATTTAAATTTATGAAATTTTGACCAAAATAGGCCAAAAGCATACTAATTAAGTGACGTTAGTCAAAATTTTAAATTTCTGAATTTTTGATTATTTTTTTCTAATTTGTATCTCAATCATGATTGTTCTTTGGATTTATTGATCTAGAGAGCGCAATTGTTGATTTAAATTTATGAAATTTTTACCAAAATAGGCTAAAAGCATACTAAATAAGTGACGTTAGTTAAAATTTTAAATTTCTGAATTTTTGATTATTTTTTTCTAATTTGTATCTCAATCATGATTGTTCTTTGGATTTATTGATCTAGAGAGCGCAATTGTTGATTTAAATTTATGAAATTTTTACCAAATTAGGCCAAAAGCATACTAATTAAGTGACGTTAGTCAAAATTTTAAATTTCTGAATTTTTGATTATTTTTTTCTAATTTGTATCTCAATCATGATTGTTCTTTGGATTTATTGATCTAGAGAGCGTAATTGTTGATTTAAATTTATGAAATTTTGACCAAAATAGGCCAAAACTAAACAAATTAAGTGACGTTAGTCAAAATTTTAAATTTCTGAATTTTTGATTATTTTTTTCTAATTTGAATCTCAATCATGATTGTTCTTTGGATTTATTGATCTAGAGAGCGCAATTGTTGATTTAAATTTATGAAATTTTGACCAAAATAGGCCAAAAGCATACTAATTAAGTGACGTTAGTCAAAATTTTAAATTTCTGAATTTTTGATTATTTTTTTCTAATTTGTAACTCAATCATGATTGTTCTTTGGATTTATTGATCTAGAGAGCGCAATTGTTGATTTAAATTTATGAAATTTTTACCAAAATAGGCCAAAAGCATACTAATTAAGTTACGTTTGTCAAAATTTTAAATTTCTGATTTTTGATTATTTTTTTCTAATTTGTATCTCAATCATGATTGTTCTTTGGATTTATTGATCTAGAGAGCGCAATTGTTGATTTAAATTTATGAAATTTTGACCAAAATAGGCCAAAACTAAACAAATTAAGTGACGTTAGTCAAAATTTTAAATTTCTGAATTTTTGATTATTTTTTTCTAATTTGTATCTCAATCATGATTGTTCTTTGGATTTATTGATCTAGAGAGCGCAATTGTTGATTTAAATTTATGAAATTTTTACCAAAATAGGCCAAAAGCATACTAATTAAGTGACGTTAGTCAAAATTTTAAATTTCTGAATTTTTGATTATTTTTTTCTAATTTGTATCTCAATCATGATTGTTCTTTGGATTTATTGATCTAGAGAGCGCAATTGTTGATTTAAATTTATGAAATTTTGACCAAAATAGGCCAAAAGCATACTAATTAAGTGACGTTAGTCAAAATTTTAAATTTCTGAATTTTTGATTATTTTCTTCTAATTTGTATCTCAATCATGATTGTTCTTTGGATTTATTGATCTAAAGAGCGCAATTGTTGATTTAAATTTATGAAATTTTTACCAAAATAGGCCAAAAGCATACTAATTAAGTGACGTTAGTCAAAATTTTAAATTTCTGATTTTTTGATTATTTTTTTCTAATTTGTATCTCAATCATGATTGTTCTTTGGATTTATTGATCTAGAAAGCGCAATTGTTGATTTAAATTTATGAAATTTTTACCAAAATAGGCCAAAAGCATACTAATTAAGTGACGTTAGTCAAAATTTTAAATTTCTGAATTTTTGATTATTTTTTTCTAATTTGTATCTCAATCATGATTGTTCTTTGGATTTATTGATCTAGAGAGCGCAATTGTTGATTTAAATTTATGAAATTTTTACCAAAATAGGCTAAAAGCATACTAAATAAGTGACGTTAGTCAAAATTTTAAATTTCTGAATTTTTGATTATTTTTTTCTAATTTGTATCTCAATCATGATTGTTTTTTGGATTTATTGATCTAGAGAGCGCAATTGTTGATTTATATTTATGAAATTTTTACCAAAATAGGCCAAAAGCATACTAATTAAGTGACGTTAGTCAAAATTTTAAATTTTCGAATTTTTGATTATTTTTTTCTAATTTGTATCTCAATCATGATTGTTCTTTGGATTTATTGATCTAGAGAGCGCAATTGTTGATTTAAATTTATGAAATTTTGACCAAAATAGGCCAAAACTAAACAAATTAAGTGACGTTAGTCAAAATTTTAAATTTCTGAATTTTTTATTATTTTTTTCTAATTTGTATCTCAATCATGATTGTTCTTTGGATTTATTGATCTAGAGAGCGCAATTGTTGATTTAAATTTATGAAATTTTGACCAAAATAGGCCAAAACTAAACAAATTAAGTGACGTTAGTCAAAACTTTAAATTTCTGAATTTTTTGATTATTTTTTTCTAATTTGTATCTCAATCATGATTGTTCTTTGGATTTATTGATCTAGAGAGCGCAATTGTTGATTTAAATTTATGAAATTTTTACCAAAATAGGCCAAAAGCATACTAATTAAGTGACGTTAGTCAAAATTTTAAATTTCTGAATTTTTGATTATTTTTTTCTAATTTGTATCTCAATCATAATTGTTCTTTGGATTTATTGATCTAGAGAGCGCAATTGTTGATTTAAATTTATGAAATTTTTACCAAAATAGGCCAAAAGCATACTAATTAAGTGACGTTTGTCAAAACTTTCAATTTCAAAAATTTTGATTATTTTTTTGCAAATTTGTATTGCAATCATGATTGTACTCTGGATTTAGTGATCTAGAGAGCGCAATTGTTGATTTAAATTTATGAAATTTTTACCAAAATAGGCCAAAAGTATACAAATTAGTTGATTATTGCCAAAGTTTTTAATTTCAAAATTTTTGATTAGTTTTTGCAAATTTGTATTTTAATCATGATTTTACTTTAGATTTAGTGATCTAGAGAGCGTAATTGTTGATGTAAATTTATGAAATTTTGACCAAAATAGGCCAAAAAAAACTATACAAATTAAGTGACGTTTGCCAAAAATTTAAATTGAATTTTTTTTTTTTCTAATTTGTATTCCAATCATGCTTGTATTTAGTGATATAGAGAGCGCAATTGTTGATTTAAATTTATGAAATTTTCACCAAAATAGGCCAAAAGCATAATAATTAAGTGACGTTTGTCAAAATTTTCAATTTCAAAAATTTTAATTATTTTTTGCAAATTTGTATTCCAATCATAATTGTATTTTGGATTTTGTGATCTATAGAGCTCAATTGTTGATATAAATTTATGAAATTTTCACCAAAATAGGCTAAAACTATAAAGATTAGGTAGGTAGTGGTTGCCAAAATTTTAAATTTTAAAAATCTTGTTTTTTTTTAATTTCTTAAAAAATTTGCATAAAAATTTTCGATAGTTTTTCACATTTTATTCAAAAACTTTAATGAAACAGAATTGTTTAAGTAAAAGATTGCATTAATAATGAAGATATGGTTTTAGGATTAAATTAACATTTTATAAAACTCCCAACTATGCAACACAATAAATGATTTAACAATGTTAGTAATGCTGTACGTGACAATTTTCACGAACCAGTTATTCCATGCATTTAATGAAATAAAATTATATCTCTAAATAAAAATAGAACTAAAGCATGATCGCATCACATTGAAAAAAAATGCGCATTAACATGAACTTGCCACGTCATTCATCCTCAAACATACATTGCTTAACACATTCCTTTAAATCGCATGTATTATTTGACTCATTATGCGCAGCGGCGGATACATTGGAAAAAATTTCAACAACAATGGATGCATTTCCACGGTCTAGTAAACATTATAGTAAAGCTTTGTCGCCAATTTTTGCGTATTTATAACCAAGGCCACGCAATATTACAACACAGTCAAAATAAACAATGAATTTCGTTCGACCTTGATTGATTTTATAACGTCGCGGTCTAGAAAACGCAGTTTGATAATAATAATAATAAAATTGGAAGTAAACATGAAGGCGTTTGATATAAAAAAAAATTATTGCTGTTGTTCAGGAAATGTTTTGGCTTTGTTTTTAGATTTACATGATACATAAAAATATATACAGGTTTTTCCATTAATGAATTTATTTATTTATAAATAAATGTATTTGCGATAACTATCGTGGTTTAATTGTGTGTAGTAAAAGTTATTAATAAACGGCGCAGTTTAATGTTAATGAATGTTTTTTGCATTAACTTAGATAACAAAGTGCTGATGCATTAATTTAATGCTTGTATTATAACTGCTTTTGCATATTTTATATAAATAGAATAATGTTATTTATTATTGGGATTTGTTGCAAACAAAACTGAAGCAATTTATCATGGAGAAAATCGATTAAAAAACGAATTTGTCCCACCGAATTGATTTGTGTTGGTACTATTTAAAGTACTCATTTATAGCTCCAATATATCAAAATTTAAAAAAAATCCAATGATGACTTTTTGAGTTATTTTATAAAAACCTAAGTTAAGCAATTTATTTTTTGTAATAGACACTTTGGATAAAATTTGTTAAAAGAAAATTTGTCGTACCGAATTGATTCAAATTGGTACCATTGATAGTACCTTTTTATGGCTCAAACATAACAAAATTTCACAAAAATCCAATGATGACTTTTTGAGATATTTTATAAAAACCTAAGTTAAGCAATTTATTTTTTGTAATAGACTCATTAGGTCAAATCTGTTGGAAGAAAATTTGTTGTACCGAATTGATTCAAATTGGTACCATTGATAGTACCCTTTTATGGCTCAAACATAACAAAATTTCTCAAAAATCCAATGATGACTTTTTGAGATATTTTATAAAAACCTAAGTTAAGCAATTCATTTTTTGTAATAGACTCATTAGGTTAAATCTGTTGGAAGACAATTTGTCGTACCGAATTGATTCAAATTGGTATCATTGGTAGTACCCTATTATGGCTCAAACATAACAAAATCTCACAAAAATCCAATGGTGATTTTTTGAGATATTTTATAAAAACCTAAGTTAAGCAATTTATTTTTTGTAATAGTCTCATTAGGTCAAATTCGTTAGAGAAAAATTTGTCGTACCGAATTTATTGAAATTGGTACCATTGATAGTACCCTTTTATGGCTCAAACATAACAAAATTTCACAAAAATCCAATGATGACTTTTTGAGATATTTTATAAAAACCTAAGTTAAGCAATTTATTTTTTGTAATAGACTCATTTGGTCAAATCTGTTGGAAAAAAATTTGTCGTACCGAATTGATTCAAATTAGTACCATTTATAGTACCCTTTTGTAGCTCAAACATAACTAAGTTTCACAAAAATCCAATGATGACTTTTTGAGATATTTTATAAAAACCTAAGTTAAGCAATTTATTTTTTGTAATAGACTCATTAGGTCCAATCTGTTGGAAGAAAATTTGTCGTACCGAATTGATTCAAATTGGTACCATTGATAGTACCCTTTTATGGCTCAAACATAACAAAATTTCACAAAAATCCAATGATGACTTTTTGAGATATTTCATAAAAACCTAAGTTAAACAATTTATTTTTTGTAATATACACATTAGGTACAATCCGTTAGAAGAAAATTTGTCGTACCGAATTTATTCAAATTGGTACCATTGATAGTACCTTTTTATAGCTTCAACATAACGAAATTTCATAAAAATCCAATTATTACCTTTTAAGATATTTTATAAAAACCTAAGTTAAGCAATTTATTATTTGCAATAGGCACATTGGGTAAAATTTGTTAGAATAAAATTAATCGTACCGAATTGATTTAAATTGGTACTATTGATAGTACCCTTTTATAGCTCTAATATAACCAAAATTTCATAAAAATCCAATGATAACTTATTGAGTTATTTTATAAAAACCCAACTTAGGCTATTTCCTATATGTAATAGCCACATTGGGTTAGAGCTTTTAGAATAAAATTTATCGTACCGAATTGATTCAAATTGGTACCATCGATAGTAACTTTTTATAGCTCCAACATAATGAAATTTCATAAAAATCCAATGATGACTTTTTGAGTTATTTTATAAAAACCAAGTTAAGCAATTTATTTTTTGTAATAGACACTTTATATAAAATTTGTCAGAAGAAAATGTGTTGTACCGAATTGATTCAAATTGGTACCGTTGATAGTACTCTTTTATAACTCAGACATATTTTTTTTTTACAAAAATCCAATGAAGACTTTTTGAGTTATTTTATAAAAACTTAAGTTAAGCAATTTATTTTTTGTAATGGACACATTAGGTAAAATTCGTTAAAAGAAAATTTGTCGTACCGAATTGATTCAAATTGGTATCATTAATAGTACCTTTTTATAGCTCTAATATATCAAAATTTCGCAAAAATCCAATGATTAATTTTTAAGTCATTTTATAAAAACCCAACTTAGGCATTTATTATCTGTTGGGGTCACTTTGGCTGAAGATTAATATAACCAAATTTGTCGTGCCGAATTGATGCAAATTAGTACCAATTGTAGTACTTTTTAATAGCTCTAATAAACCCAAATTTTACAAAAATCTAATGATTACTTTGCAAGTTATTTCATAAAATTCGCAATAGACACGTTAGGAGAAAATTGATTAAAAAGAATTTGTTGTATCAAATTGATTCAAATTAGTACCAATTATAGTACTCTTTTAGAACTCTAATATAAGTAAATTTTGCACAAATCCAATGATTAGTTTTTAAGTTATTTTATAAAAACCCAGCGTAAGCAAATTATTCTTTGCTGCAGTCACTTTGGATGAAGATCCATAGAAGAAAATTTGTCGTACCGATTTGATGCAAATTTGTATCAATCATAGTACTGTTTAGTAACTATATTTTAACCAAATTTCACACAAATCCAATGATTACTTCTAAAGTTATTTCATAAAAATCTAGCTTAGGCAATTTATTATTTGTTGCAGCCACTTTGGATGAAAATCCATAGAAGCAAATTTGTTGTACCGAATTGATGCAAATTTGTATCAATTGTAGTACTGTTTAGTAACTCTATTATAACCAAATTTCACACAAATCCAATGATTACTTCTAAAGTTATTTTATAAAAACCCAGCTTAGGCAATCTATTATTGGTTGCAGTCACTTTGGATGAAGATCCATAGAAGAAAATTTGTCGTACCGAATTGATTCAAATTTGCATCAGTCATAGTACTATCTAGTAACTCTATTATAACCAAATTTTACACAAATTCAATAATTACTTCTTAAGTTATTTCATAAAAATCCAGCTTAGGCAATTTTTTATTTGTTGAGGTCACATTGGGTGAAGAAAATTTGTCGTACCAAATTGATGCAAATTTGTATCAATTATAGCACTGTCTAGTAACTCTATTAAAACCAAATTTTACAAAAATCCAATGATTACTTTTAAATTTATTTTATAAAACCCAGCTTAGGCAATTTATTATTCAACTCAACTATAATTTATTATTTGTTGCAGTCACTGTGGATGAAGATTTATAGAAGAAAATTTGTCGTGCCGATTTGATGCAAATTTGTATCAATCATAGTACTATCTAGTAACTCTATTATAATAAACTTTCACAAAAATCCAATGAATACTTCTGAAGTTATTCCATAAAAACCCATCTTTGGCAATTTTTTATTTTGGGTGAAGATCAATAAAAGAAAATATGTCGTACCGAATTGATGCAAATTTGTACCAATTGTAGTACTGTCTAGTAACTCTATTATAACCAAAGTTCACACAAATCCAATGATTACTTCTAAAGTTATTTCATAAAAACCCATCTTAGGCAATTTATTATTTGTTGAGGTCACTTTAGGTGAAGAAAATTTGTCGTACCGAATTGATGCAAATTTGTATCAATTGTAGTACTGTCTAGTAGCTCTATTATAACCAAATTTCACAAAAACTTAATTATTACTTCCAAAGATATTTTATAAAAACCCAGCTTAGGCAATTTATTATTTTGTGCAGTCACTTTGGATGAAGATTTATAGAAGAAAATTTGTCGTACCGAATTGATGCAATTTTGTACCAATAGTAGTACTGTCTAGTAACTCTATTATAACCAAATTTGACACAAATCCAATGATTATTTCTAAAGTTATTTCATAAAAACCTAGCTTAGGCAATTTATTATTTGTTGAGGTAACTTTGGGTGAAGATCTATAGAAGAAAATTTGTCGTACCGAATTGATTCAAATTTGCATCAGTCATAGTACTATCTAGTAACTCTATTATAACCAAATTTTAGACAAATTCAATGATTACTTCTTAAGTTATTTCATAAAAACCCATCTTAGGCAATTTATTATTTGTTGAGGTCACTTTAAGTGTAGAAAATTTGTCGTACCGAATTGATGCAAGTTTGTACCAATTGTAGTACTGTCTAGTAGCTCTATTATAACCAAATTTCACAAAAATCCAATGATTACTTCTAAGTTTATTTCATAAAAACCCAGCTTAGGCAATTTATTATTTGTTGCAGTCACTGTGGATGAAGATTTATAGAAGAAAATTTGTCGTGCCGATTTGATGCAAATTTGTATCAATCATAGTACTATCTTGTAACTCTATTATAACAAACTTTCACAAAAATCCAATGAATACTTCTAAAGTTATTCCATAAAAACCCATCTTGGGCTTTTTTTTATTTGTTGAGGTTACTTTGGGTGAAGATCAATAGAAGAAAATATGTCGTACCGAATTGATTCAAATTTGTATGAATCATAGTACTGTCTAGTCACTCTATTATAACCAAATTTCACAAAAATCCAATGATTACTTCTGAAGTTATTTTATAAAAACCCATCTTAGGCAATTTATTATTTGTTGAGGTCACTTTTGGTGAAGAAAATTTGTCGTACCGAATTGATGCAAATTTGTACCAATTGTAGTACTGTTTAGTAGCTCTATTTTATAAAATTTCACAAAAATCCAATGATTACTTTTTAAGTTATTTCATAAAAACCCATCTTAGGCAATTTATTGTTTGTTGCAGTCACTTTGGATGAAGATCCATAGAAGAAAATTTGTCGTACCGATTTGATGCAAATTTGTACCAATTATAGTACTGTCTAGTAGCTCTATTATCCCCAAATTTCACAAAAATCTAATGATTACTTCTAAAGTTATTTTATAAAAATCCATTTTAGGCAATTTATTATTTGTTGCAATAACTTTGGATGAAGATCCATAGAAGAAAATTTGTCGTACCAAATTGATGCAAATTTGTACCAATTATAGTACTGTCTAGTACCTCTATTACAACCAAATTTCACAAAAATCTAATGATTACTTTTAAAGTTATTTTATAAAAATTCATCTTAGGCAATTTATTATTTGTTGCAATAACTTTGGATGAAGATCCATAGAAGAAAATTTGTCGTACCGATTTGATGCAAATTTGTACCAATTATAGTACTGTCTAGTAGCTCTATTATCCCCAAATTTCACAAAAATCTAATGATTACTTCTAAAGTTATTTTATAAAAATCCATTTTAGGCAATTTATTATTTGTTGCAATAACTTTGGATGAAGATCCATAGAAGAAAATTTGTCGTACCAAATTGATGCAAATTTGTACCAATTATAGTACTGTCTAGTACCTCTATTACAACCAAATTTCACAAAAATCTAATGATTACTTTTAAAGTTATTTTATAAAAATTCATCTTAGGCAATTTATTATTTGTTGCAATAACTTTGGATGAAGATCCATAGAAGAAAATTTGTCGTACCAAATTGATGCAAATTTGTACTAATTATAGTACTGTCTAGAAGCTCTATTATAACCAAATTTCTCAAAAATCTAATGATTACTTCTAAAGTTATTTTATAAAAATCCATCTTAGGCAATTTATTATTTGTTGCAATAACTTTGGATGAAGATTCATAGAAGAAAATTTGTCGTACCGAATTGATCCAAATTAGTACCAATTATAGTACTCTTTTATGATTCTAATATAACCAAATTTGACAAAAATCTAATGATTACTTCTAAAGTTATTTCATTAAAATCCAACCTACTCATTTATTATTTATTACTTTGGATAAAAATTAATAGAAATAAACGTATCGTACCAAACTGATTTAAATTAGGACAAATTATAGTAGCTCTAACATAACCAAATTTCATAAAAGTTTATTGTTTATTTCTAACATTATGTAATGCAAAGTATAGTAACAAGATATATTTTCTTCTTCGCACACCGATAAATTCATATAAAACTTGGAGATATTTTTTCGCAACGTTATCTGAATTGAGTGTGCGTTCACGTAAGTCTTCTTGAAGTTTATCTAGCTATCCGGGATGACTTACGACTACGATAATAGCCTTTTACACAAACCAGAATTATTCTTTAACGAATGCATTACTTTTTAAAATTTCTACAAAATTTCTTTATAAATAATTAAAGTTCATCAGCAAAATTGTGCGCTGTATTCATGGAATTTATCATATTTTTAATTTTAGTAAGTTCAATCAACTAAAGTATTTTATAATTTTGATAAGACTCAAAAGATAAATGATTTTAATTGAATTGTAGAGCAAAATCTTGCGCTGTATTCACTGTTATATGTTTTTAATTAATTAAACTAATGTATTTCATAATCTTGATAAGACATAAGAGAAAAAAATGTGTAAACATAAAACTAATTTGTAGTGTGGTAACGTTTGCCACTAGGTTCAGTTATTTTTTACGAGCGCCCGGCTACATGAAAAATGTGATGCAATAAAATTGTAATTAAATTACACCTATGGGAGTTTAATGCTATTTATAATTGATAATGGAAAAGGTGTTTATATACATAAAAATACCAAGAAATGCACCGTTGCTTATTTATTTAATTTACTTGTTTTTTTTTTTGTTTGCTGTTGCGTTTTTGGGAGTTATTTGATTTGTACGACACCTCCGTGCCGAATTCCCTTCCTTCCTGATTAATCCGACGCTTATATAAACACGTTTAGCACGAATTACGTTTCCTGTGCAAACAGTGTGTACGCGGAGGGCGCAACGATTAATGAAGGACCTCGGCCAAATCTGTTGCTCTAACGAATTGATACAGTTTAATTAGTGAGGATTTGTACACTATAGAATAGTTAAATTTAAAAAAATCAAAAACACATAAAGTTGTTTATTTAATTCAAAGATACAATCTAAACGAATCCAATTAATAGTCGTAACGTGAAATAATACATCCAAGTAGTGATAGCATCAAATGTATTAGCAACATGCAAACCTTATTATCTCAGCTTAGAAAATGAAATGAAAAATAAATAACGGATAAAGCGACAATTACTTAACGGGTAATTTTCACGTCTGGCTTCGCCCACACAGGAACAACAAAACAAAATTTCGACTGTACAATAATAAACTCGCTCCATTGACCGGCACGACCCACATGTATTTCACAATCAACATAACATAAAATTTATCGCATTTAAACAAAAGACAAAATATTTCGGAAACGAGAAAAGGGATAATAATCGGTTATAGGATATGACCGGTGGTAGTAGTTTATTGCGTTAGAGTCAAGGCCTAATTAGTAATTAGTCCCCCCGGTTTGTTCCTCACAGGCTCCATTTGTTAACGACGTCGAGTTGTTAGCGATACGTTATTGTGTCGTTACGTAGTGAATTTACGGACCTAATCAACGGATTCGGTTACTGGCTTGTTAGCAAAATTGCTGATAGGATTTAGTGCTGGTAATTAGATCAGAATTTAAAGGTCATCGCGAAGGTACGTCAATATTTCGACAACTTTAAATCAAATCATTTATGCCAATTAGTTTATCTTGTTTAATAAATTCGTCTTACGTAATATTAATTCAATTATGATTCACGTCCGGTTGACGATTCATCTAATCTTTATTCTCATAAGTATTAATCGCATTTTTATTTTATGTAATAACGACTATAGAATCCAGAAGGATCATAGAAAAACCACTTTGGTAATTTAAAGATTTCTAGCAATCCTTGTTTGAAAATTTATAGTTCGATTGATTGTTAATTAAAATTTTTCTAAATCTTGGATTTATTTAAGAACATATCAAAGTAAACGTGCAAAAAATTTCAATTACTTGCTGCTCTTATTTAAGAAGATACGAAGCTTGAAACATGTCTTACAGATATTAGCAAAATCTAGCAATCTTTATTTAAAAATTCATAAATTGATTGATTGTGGATTAAAATTTTTCTAAATCTGGGATTTATTCAAGAACATATTAAAGTAAACTTGCAAAAAATTTCAATTACTTTCTGCAATTATTTCAAAAGATATAAAGCTTCAAACAGGTCTTACTGATATTAGCAAAATCTAGCAATCTTTATTTAAAAATTCATAAATTGATTGATTGTGGATTAAAATTTTTCTAAATCTGGGATTTATTCAAGAACATATTAAAGTAAAGGAGCAAAAAATTTGAATTACTTGCTGCATTTATTTCAAAAGATATGAAGCTTCAAACAGGTCTTACTGATATTAGCAAAATCTAGCAATCTTTATTTAAAAATTCATAAATTGATTGATTGTGGATTTAAAAAATTTTAAATCTGGGATTTATTCAAGAACATATTAAAGTAAACGTGCAAAAAAATTGAATTTCTTGCTGCACTTATTTCAAAAGATATGAAGCTTCTAACAGGTCTTACTGATATTAGCAAAATCTAGCAATCTTTATTTAAAAATTTATGGATTGGTTGATTGTTGATTAAAATTTTTCTAAATTTAGGATTTATTTAGGAACATATTAAAGTTAACGTCAAAAATTTTTGAATTACTTGCTGCATTTATTTCAAAAGATATGAAGCTTCAAACAGGTCTTACTGATATTAGCAAAATCTAGCAAACTTTATTTAAAAATTCATAAATTGATTGATTGTGGATTAAAATTTTTCTAAATCTGGTATTTATTCAAGAACATATCAAAGTAAACGTGCAAAAAATTTCAATTACTTTCTGCACTTATTTCAAAAGATATAAAGCTTGAAACAGGTCTTACTGATATTAGCAAAATCTAGCAATCTTTATTTAAAAATTCATAAATTGATTGATTGTTTATTAAAATTTTTCTAAATTTAGGATTTATTCAGGAACATATTAAAGTTAACGTGAAAAATTTTTGAATTACTTGCTGCACTTATTTCAAAAGATATGAAGCTTCAAACAGGTCTTACTGATATTAGCAAAATCAAGCAATCTTTATTTAAAAATTCATAAATTGATTGATTGTTGATTAAAAATTTTCTAAATTTGGGATTTATTTAAGAACATATTAAAGTAAATGTGCAAAAAATTTTAATTACTTGGTGCACTTATTTCAGAAGATATGAAGCTTCAAACATGCTTTACTGATACTAGCAACATTGACCAATCATTATTAAAAAAATCATAGATTGATTGATTGTAGATTAAGTTTTTTCTAAATTTGGGATTTATTTAAGAACATACTAAAGTACACGTGCAAAAAATTTTAAGTACTTGGTGCACTTATTTTAAAAGTTATGAAGCTTCAAACATGTCTTACTGATATTAGCAAGATTTAGCAATCTTTATTTAAAAATTCATAAATTTATTGATTGTGGATTAAATTTTTTCTAAGTTTGGGATTTATTCAAGAACATACTAAAGTAAATGTGCAAAAAATTTCAATTACTTGGTGCACTTATTTCAGAAGATATGAAGCTTCAAACATGCTTTACTGATAGCAAAAGCGACCAATCATTATTAAAAAAATTCATAGATTGTTGATTATTTTTTTTCTAAATTTGGGATTTATTTAAGAACATATTAAGGTAAAAGTGCAAAAGTTTCAATTACTTGCTGCACTTATTTCAGAAGATATGAAGCTTCAAACATGCTTTACTGATACTAGCAACATTGACCAATCATTATTAAAAAATTCATAGATTGATTGATTGTTGGTTAAAATTTTTCTAAATTTGGGATTTATGTAAGAACATATTATGGTAATAGTGCAAAAAGTTTCAATTACGTGCTGCACTTATTTTAGAAGATATGAAGTTTCAAACATGGCTTACTGATTTTAGCAACATCTACCAATCTTTATTTAAAAACTTCTAGTTTGATTGATTGTTCATTAAAATTTTTCTAAATTTTGGATTTATTTAAGAACATACTAAAGTATAAGTGCAATTTTTTTTATTTTCTTTCCGCACTTAGTTTAGAAGATATGAAGCTTCAAACAGGTCTTACTGATTTTAGCAACATCCTGCGATCCGTGTTTGAAAATTTATTGATTGATTTTTTGTTGATTAAAAGCTTCTTAAATTTGGGATCTAATTTGAAATAGATTGAAGTAAAAATGCTGAAAATTTCATTAATTTAGTGCACTTAGTTTAGAAGCTATGAAGCCTCAAAGAGGTCTTACTGATTTAGCAACATTTGGCGGTTTGTGTTTTAAAATTCATAGATTGCTGGATTGTTAATTAAAAGTTTTCTAAATTTGGGATTTGATTTAGAACATTTTAAAGTGAAAGTGCAAAAATTGTCAATTATTTGGTGCCCTTAATTAAAAAGATATGGAGCTTGAAAGAGGCCTTACTGATACTGGCAACTTCTAGCATTCTTTGTTTGAAAATTTATAGATTGCTTGATTGTTGATTAAAAATGTTCTATATCTAGGATTTAATTAAGAACATATTAAGGTAAAAGTGCAAAAAGTTTCAGTAACTTCAGTGCACTTAGTTTAGATGATAAAAAGCTTTAAACAGGTCTTACCGTGATTTGTGTGGGTGAGAGATCTAATCCATTAATGATTAACATTTGGTTCAGTAAGCGAGGCACTTAGTTAATTCACTTTGAATGGCTGGTAATTTCTACTGGGGTTTCCGCTCACCCACTCAATTGTTTGTTATCTAGAAATTGGAATTTTTCTTCTTTGCGAATGTGATTTGTCATTAAATTGGAAGAGGTGGGTGACAGATCCAATCTATTGATTTTGTGGGCACTTAGTTTATTGAAACTGCGCGAGTAGTTTCTACTATCACCCACCGGCCTAATTGTTTGTCATCAAAGAATTAAAAATTACTACTACATGCCGTGTTCTTGAAGTCAGAATGACTAAAAGATGTCATTAAGTTTGAAGAGAGAAGTGACTTAATAAATGTTTTATAACAAACACTTGGGTGGGTGGGCGGGGACAAAATTCAAAAATTGTTATCTTGTAGTTTAAGACAGTGTTCCCCGCTCACCTGCCTAATTGTTTGACAGATGTCATTAAGTTTGAAAAGGAAATTGACGTAACAAATTTCTTGATCACAAACACTTGGGTGGGCGGGCGGGAACAAATTTGAAAAAAAAGGTGAGCCGGTAGTTTAAGAAAGTGTTCCCTGCCTACCCACTCAATTGTTGTGTTCCTGCAGCTAACAAACATATCAAAATGACTGACAGATGTCATTAAGTTTTACAAAATAAAGTAAGTAACTAATTTCTTGATAACAAACATTTGGGTGGGCGGGCGGGAACAAAGTTTAAAACTTGAGTCGGTAGTTTGTTATCAAAGAACTAAATGCTACTACCACTTGCTGTGTTTCTGCATCTATCAGACATGTCAAAATGAATGACAGGTGTCATTAGGTTTGAAAAGGGAATTGATGAAACTAATTATTCAAAAATTTCGTTCAGTCACAATTTTAGTAAAACATAATTTGTTCCATATTTTGAAAATTCGTAAAAGATGATTTGGGTTTTTGCAATATTCTCAAATTTTGGAAATTTATCTAGCAACTTATTGCCAATGTTTGTTGGTAATATCAACAAAAAAAAATCAAGAATTTTGTTCAATAAGTCAATATTAGTGAAACATAATTTGTATCATATTTTGGAAATTCGTAAAAGATGTTTATGATTTTTGGAACATTCTCAAATTTTGGAAATTTATCAAGCAACTTATTACCAATGTTTGTTAGTAATTTCAACAAAAAAAATCAAGAATTTTGTTCAATAAGTCAATATTAGTGAAACATAATTTGTACCATATTTTGGAAATTCGTAAAAGAGGTTTTGGATTTTTGGAACATTCACAAATTTTGGAAATTTATCAAGCAACTTATTACCAATGTTTGTTAGTAATTTGAACAAAAAAAATCAAGAATTTTGTTCAATAAGTCAATATTAGTGAAACATAGTTTGTACCATATTTTGGAAGTTCGTAAAAGATGTTTTGGATTTTTGGAACTTTCTCAAATTTTGAAAATTTATCAAGCAACTTATTGCTAATGTTTGTTAGTAATTTGAACAAAAAAAATCAAGAATTTTGTTCAATAAGTCAATATTAGTGAAACATAATTTGTACCATATTTTGGAAATTCGTAAAAGATGTTTTGGATTTTTGGAACTTACTCAAATTTTGGAAATTTATCAAGCAACTTATTACTAATGTTTGTTAGTAATTTGAACAAAAAAAATCAAGAATTTTGTTCAATAAGTCAATATTAGTGAAACATAATTTGTACCATATTTTGGAAATTCGTAAAAGATGTTTTAGATTTTTGGAACTTTCTCAAATTTTGGAAATTTATCAAGCAACTTATTACTAATGTTTGTTAGTAATTTGAACAAAAAAAATCAAGAATTTTGTTCAATAAGTCAATATTAGTGAAACATAATTTGTACCATATTTTGGAAATTCGTAAAAGATGTTTTGGATTTTTGGAACTTTCTCAAATTTTGGAAATTTATCAAGCAACTTATTACTAATGTTTGTTAGTAATTTGAACAAAAAAAATCAAGAATTTTGTTCAATAAGTCAATATTAGTGAAACATAATTTGTACCATATTTTGGAAATTCGTAAAAGATGTTTTGGATTTTTGGAACTTACTCAAATTTTGGAAATTTATCAAGCAACTTATTACTAATGTTTGTTAGTAATTTGAACAAAAAAAATCAAGAATTTTGTTCAATAAGTCAATATTAGTGAAACATAATTTGTACCATATTTTGGAAATTCGTAAAAGATGTTTTGGATTTTTGGAACTTTCTTAAATTTTGGAAATTTATCAAGCAACTTATTACCAATGTTTGTTGGTAATATCAACAAAAGAAATCAAGAATTTTGTTCAATAAGTCAATATTAGTGAAACATAGTTTGCACCATATTTTGGAAGTTCGTAAAAGATGTTTTGGATTTTTGGAACTTTCTCAAATTTTGGAAATTTATCAAGCAACTTATTACTAATGTTTGTTAGTAATTTGAACAAAAAAAATCAAGAATTTTGTTCAATAAGTCAATATTAGTGAAACATAATTTGTACCATATTTTGGAAATTCGTAAAAGATGTTTTGGATTTTTGGAACTTACTCAAATTTTGGAAATTTATCAAGCAACTTATTACTAATGTTTGTTAGTAATTTGAACAAAAAAAATCAAGAATTTTGTTCAATAAGTCAATATTAGTGAAACATAATTTGTACCATATTTTGGAAATTCGTAAAAGATGTTTTGGATTTTTGGAACTTTCTCAAATTTTGGAAATTTATCAAGCAACTTATTACCAATGTTTGTTGGTAATATCAACAAAAGAAATCAAGAATTTTGTTCAATAAGTCAATATTAGTGAAACATAGTTTGAACCATATTTTGGAAGTTCGTAAAAGATGTTTTGGATTTTTGGAACATTCTCAAATTTTGGAAATTTATCAAGCAACTTATTACCAATGTTTGTTAGTAATTTGAACAAAAAAAATCAAGAATTTTGTTCAATTAGTCAATATTAGTGAAACATAATTTGTACCATATTTTGGAAATTCGTAAAAGATGTTTTGGATTTTTGGAACATTCTCAAATTTTGGATATTTATTAAGCAACTTATTACCATTGTTTGTTGGTAATTTTAACAAAAAAAAAACAAGAATTTTGTACAATATATCAATATTAGTGAAACATAATTTGTACTATATTTTGGAAATTTGTAAAAGATGTTTTGGATTTTTGGACCATTCTCAAATTTTGGAAATTTATCAAGCAACTTATTACCAATGTTTGTTGGTAATATCAACAAAAGAAATCAAGAATTTTGTTCAATAAGTCAATATTAGTGAAACATAGTTTGTACCATATTTTGGAAGTTCGTAAAAGATGTTTCGGATTTTTGGAACATTCTCAAATTTTGGAAATTTATCAAGCAACTTATTACCAATGTTTGTTAGTAATTTCAACAAAAAAAATCAAGAATTTTGTTCAATAAGTCAATATTAGTGAAAAATAGTTTGTACCATATTTTGGAAGTTCGTAAATGATGTTTTGGATTTTTGGAAAATTTCTCAAGCAACTTATTACCATTGTTTGTTGGTAATTTTAACCAAAAAAATTAAAAAAATGGTTCAATAAGTCAATATTAGTGAAACATAGTTTGTACCATATTTTGGAAATTCGTAAAAGAGGTTTTGGATTTTTGGAACATTCACAAATTTTGGAAATTTATCAAGCAACTTATTACCAATGTTTGTTAGTAATTTGAACAAAAAAAATCAAGAATTTTGTTCAATAAGTCAATATTAGTGAAACATAGTTTGTACCATATTTTGGAAGTTCGTAAAAGATGTTTTAGATTTTTGGAACTTTCTCAAATTTTGGAAATTTATCAAGCAACTTATTGCCAATGTTTGTTGGGAATTTCAACAAAAAAAATCAAGAATTTTGTTCAATTAGTCAATATTAGTGAAACATAATTTGTATCATATTTTGGAAATTCGTAAAAGATGTTTATGATTTTTGGAACATTCTCAAATTTTGGAAATTTATCAAGCAACTTATTACCAATGTTTGTTAGTAATTTGAACAAAAAAAATCAAGAATTTTGTTCAATAAGTCAATATTAGTGAAACATAATTTGTACCATATTTTGGAATTTCGTAAAAGATGTTTATGATTTTTGGAACATTCTCAAATTTTGGAAATTTATCAAGCAACTTATTACCAATGTTTGTTAGTAATTTGAACAAAAAAAATCAAGAATTTTGTTTAATAAGTCAATATTAGTGAAACATAATTTGTATCATATTTTGGAAATTCATAAAAGATGTTTTGGATTTTTGGAAAATTTCTTAAGCAACTTATTTCCAATGTTTATTGGTAATTTTAACCAAAAAAATTAAAAAATTTGTTCAATAAGTCAATATTAGTGAAACATAGTTTGTACCATATTTTGGAAATTCGTAAAAGATGTTTTGGATTTTTGGAACATTCTCAAGTTTTGGAAATTTATCAAGCAACTTATTACCAATGTTTAATAGTAATATCAACAACAAAAATCAATAATTTTGTTCAATAAGTCAATATTAGTGAAACATAGTTTGTACCATATTTTGGAAATTCGTAAAAGATGTTTTGGATTTTTGAAACATTCTCAAATTTTGGAAATTTATCAAGCAACTTATTACCAATGTTTGTTAGTAATTTGAACAAAAAAAATCAAGAATTTTGTTTAATAAGTCAATATTAGTGAAACATAATTTGTATCATATTTTGGAAATTCATAAAAGATGTTTTGGATTTTTGGAAAATTTCTCAAGCAACTTATTTCCAATGTTTATTGGTAATTTTAACCAAAAAAATTAAAAAATTTGTTCAATAAGTCAATATTAGTGAAACATAGTTTGTACCATATTTTGGAAATTCGTAAAAGATGTTTTGGACTTTTGGAACATTCTCAAATTTTGGAAATTTATCAAGCAACTTATTACCAATGTTTGTTAGTAATTTGAACAAAAAAAATCAAATTCAATATGTCAATATTAGTGAAACATAATTTGTAATATATTTTGGAAATTTGTAAAAGATGTTTTGGATGTTTGGATAATTTTCAAATATTGGAAATCTATTAAGCAACTTTATGCCAAGGTGCAATATTTAAATAAATAAAAAAAAAATCAACATTTTTGCACAAAAAGTCAGTTTTAGTGATACATAATTTCTACTATATTTTGGAAATTTGTAAAAGATTTCAAAACTAAGTTGCGTTGCGGGATTGTCAATTTTTTTACAAATTCTAACAATATGTACCTATAAAATAGTGATAAGAAATCTTGACAAAAAAAATATTTTAGAAGTTACGATTTTTTGAAAATCATCTTTTCTTATGATCAAATTAAAGTATGCGTAGATTTAAAGGTACAACTTAAAATTAAGTTGCGTTGCAAAGTTGTAAATTTTTCTACAAATACTAACAATATGTAGCTTTAAAACAGTTATATAGGGAACTTTGTAAAATTTAATTTGTTGAACATAATACTTATTTGTAGAAGAAATTTCTTTAAAATTTATTCCATAATAATATTAAATCAATTGCTTGCTTTAAGCATTATTTACTTAAAAAAAATATAATAATTATAATAAATCAATAAAAATTGTTTGATCTTTTATTTATTAAACAACTTATTTTTAAATATTATTACAAAAACGTGATATTATTGACTAATTAAAACACAGTTTAAACATCTGCCTTGTCCAAATAAACATATTAATTCGTATTTTTTTAATAAACACATTGTAAGCTGAAGACATTTTATTAAAAAAATGATTAATGCAGTTGAGTGAATAAAGAATCCCTTGCAATTTTCAAAATATATTACGGTATAAAGTGAACCTTGACAAAATAATAAATTAAAAGAAACCGGTATTACAAGAAGTTGCAATAAAACAGGCACGAGAGAAGATGGCGAGAGAAATATTTATCCCATTGAGGAGAGTTGCATTCTGCCAATATAATCAATTAAGCACATCTTATTTTGTTTTAATATTGGTAGACTCTGTCGAGCGGAACAATATATATTAAAAAAAAAAAGGATGAGTCGTACACATGTGGCAACCTTCCAAAATTGGTTAGGCTTCATAAAACTGGATACACGAGACGATTATACAATTTTTTTTTTATTACGAAATAGGCATGTGACTTTCTCAATGGTGTTGTACACCACAAATTCATTCAAATCAGCACAAAACTATAAAAGACGTAAAAAGATAAAGTACAGGAAACATTGTCTAGACTTTATGGATTTCATTTCGACGACGATCGCGATTAAATTTATAACATCTTTAGTTATTTGCGACTTGTTTACGAAAAATACGTTTATACTCAATCGAGCTTTGTAGTAATTATTTAATCAATAGTCAGAAGTGGTGTAATATAGGAAAGGAAGTATGCGAGGCAGGTGGTTTAAAGTTTGAAGAGGCGTCGTGGAATTTGATATTCTTAATACAATTTGTTTGAGTTTGTTTTCGTTTAAAATATTTATTTTTCAATCATTTGTAAAACTATTCTTAATTATTCAAATTTGCTACAATTTTAGTACTATAGTAGTACTAAATTTTGCCAAAGATTTAAATTAATCTAATTTATAATTTCTAAAATTATATCTTTGACAGAAGAAACTTTACTTTTTCATGTCAAAAGAGATTAAAATAATTTTTAATAGTTTTTTCAAAATTTTGAATTTAATAACTTATTCTTCAATTGTTTGTTGAGGTTGGTGCCAATTTTGAAGAAGTTGTTTCCAAAATTTTGTTTTTGGCAGAAGAAAATTGTTGCTAACTTTTCTTGATTTATCTCAAGAAAGATTAAAAATATTTTTAATATTTTTTCCAAAATTTTGAATTTGTTAACTAATTCTTTAGTTGTTTGTTGAGGTTCGTACCAATTTTGAAGAAGTTGTTTTTAAAATTTAGTTTTCGGCAGAAGAAACATGTTGTAAACTTTTTTTGGTTTATCTCAAGAGAGATTAAAAATAATTTTAATAATTTTTTTAAAATTTTGAATCTGCCAACTTATTCTTTAATAGTTTGTTAAGGTTGGTACCAATTTTGAAGAAGAAATTTCAAATATTTTGTCTTTGGCAGAAGAAATTTAATGTTAACTTTTCTTGATTTGTCTCAAGAAAGATTAAAAATATTTTTAATATTTTTTTCAAAATTTTGAATTTGCCAACTTATTCTTTAATTGTTTGTTGAGGTTGGTACCAGTTTTGAAGAAATTGTTTCCAAAATTATGTCTTTGGCAGAAGAAAGTTGTTGTTAACTAAATATTTTTACTAATTTTTTCAAAATTTTGCATTTACTAACTTTGTTAAAAGCAAACTAATTGAACAAATTTAAAAATAATAATTCTAGTTCCTGCACTGACAATAACTACAAAGTTGCGCTAAAATAAGAATTTATTTATAAACATAATTAGAACTAATTTGGTAATAGAAAAACGTAAACAAACAACTCATTTCTGTCTCTCTTTAGAAACGCTGTGTTTATTATTCAGCATTCCATTTAAATGCCATTTGGAAGTAGGAGCCGTGCATATTCATACTTAGTCGCTTGCTCAATAATATTCATACAATCATTCAAAAATAAACGGCAAAAATATAAAACTACGCATAGATATCGTACGTTCGTACACAACATGTTTATCAGTCAGTATGGTCAGGCTTAATTATCCTATTTACACCGCACCTACACCCGTATTCTATAAATAGTGCATATTATTAATGCTGTTTGTAATACGCGACGCAGTCGTCGCGTTTCGTTTCGATATTATAAAATGTATACACATAATGAGGCGCAGTTTATTTTTAGTGCCTCGATGCAGCAGGAACCTTTTGTTAGCCTACAACGAGTCAAGGTCTGGCAATATAGCCGGCCTGTTTACTGTTTTATAGTTGAACAATACGGAATAACGCGTAATTAAGGAATATCGTTTGTATTTCGTTCGGATGTGTTTTCTGTAACGCAATTATTATTATAAAGTTGTTTCCTTATTTAGCTTCAACCTTGTTGCAATCTCAATTACATTTGTTTATAAGAAAAACAATTTTTATGAGCATTTACATTACTTTAAATGAATTTAATAAGACTATTTAAATTTTTTATTGGAAATTATAAATTTTTTTTGCAAACATTTCATGATTTGCTAAAATTGACTTAAAACTTCTTTTTTAAAAAAATTATAACTTCTAAAATCATTCTTTTTATCAAGAATTCTTATAACTATTTTGAAACTACATATAGTTAGTATTTCTAAAAAAACAACGCAACTTAATTTTAAGTTGTAGCTTCAAATCGACGCTTACATCAAATCGATCATAATATAAAATTATTTTCAAAAAATCATAATTTCAAAAATAATTGTTTTTATTAAAAATCGTTATAACTATTTTGAAGCTACATATAGTTAGTATTTCTAAAAAAATTGACAACCCCACAACGCAACTTTATTTTAAGTTGTAGCTTCAAATCGACGCTTACATCAAATCGATCATAACATAAAATGATTTTCAAAAAATCATAATTTCAAAAATAATTGTTTTTATCAAAAATCGTTATAACTTTTTTGAAGCTACATATAGTTAGTATTTGTAAAAAAATTGACAACTCCACCAGGCAACTTAATTTTAAGTTGTAGCCTCAAACCTACGCACAGGATAAATTGATTGTAAAATAAGATAATTTTCGAAAAATCAAAATTTCTAAAATAAATTTGTTTATCAAATTTTTTTTATAAATATTATGTAGCTACATATAGTTAGTATTTCTAAAAAAATTGACAACCTCACAACGCAACATAATTTTAAGTTGTAGCTTCAAATCGACGCTTACATCAAATCGATCATAATATAAAATGATTTTCAAAAAATAATAATTTCAGAAATAATTGTTTTTATCAAAAATCCTTATAACTTTTTTGAAGCTACATATAGTTAATATTTCTAAAAAAATTGACAACCTCACAACGCAACTTAGTTTTAAGTTGTAGCCTCAAGTCTACGCACACGATAAATTGATTATAAGATAAGATGATTTAAAAAAAATCGTAATTTCTAAATTAAATTTTTTTATCAAAAATCCTTATAACTATTTTGAAGCTACATATAGTTAGTATTTGCAAAAAAATTGACAACTCCACAACGCAACTTAATTTTAAGTTGTAGCTTCAAATCGACGCTTACATCAAATCGATCATAACATAAAATGATTTTCAAAAAATCATAATTTCAAAAATAATTGTTTTTATCAAAAATCGTTATAACTTTTTAGAAGCTACATATTGTTAATATTTCTAAAAAAATTGACAACCCCACAACGCAACCTAGTTTTAAGTTGTACCCTCAAATCTACGCACACGATAAATTTGTTATAACATAAGATGATTTTCAAAAAATCGTAATTTCTAAATTAAATGTTTTTATCAAAAATCCTTATAACTATTTTGAAGCTACATATAGTTAGTATTTGTAAAAAAATTGTGAACCTTACAACGCAACTTAATTTTAAGTTGCAGCCTCAAATCTACGCACACGATAAATTGATTATAAGATAATATGATTTTCGAAAAATCATAATTTCTAAAATAATTTTTTTTATCCAAAATCTTTATAAATATTATGAAGCTACATATAGTTAGTATTAGTAAAAAAATTGTCATCCCCACAACGCAACTTAGTTTTGAGTTGTAGCTTCAAATCTACGCATACGATAAATTGATTATAAGATAAGATGATTTTCAAAAAATCGTAATTTCTAAATTAAATTTTTTTATCAATAATCCCTATAACTATTTTGAAGCTACATATAGTAAGTATTTGCAAAAAAATTGACAACTCCACAACGCAACTTAATTTTAAGTTGTAGCTTCAAATCGACGCTTACATCAAATCGATCATAATATAAAATTATTTTCAAAAAATCATAATTTCTAAAATAATTTTTTTAATCAAAATTCCTTATGATTATTTTGAAGCCGCATATGGTTAGTATTTGTAAAAAAATTGACATCCCCACAACGCAACTTAGTTTTAAGTTGTAGCCTCAAATCTACGTACACGATAAATTGATTATAAGATAAGATGATTTTCAAAAAATCGTAATTACTAAATTACATTTTTTAATCAAAAATCCTTATAACTATTTTGAAGCTACATATAGTTAGTATTTGTAAAAAAATTGACAACCCAACAACGCAACTTAATTTTAAGTTGCAGCTTCAAATCTACGCATATGTCAAATTAATCGTTTTTTTCAAATAATCATAATTTGTAAAATAATTTTTTTAATCAAAAATCCTTATAATTATTTTAAAGCTACAAAACTACAAATAACCTTTAAATTTAAGAAAATATTTTTTTGCAAATTTTAGTTGTATAGTTGTAGGTGCGTCCTTGTAACCAGGATGTTAACCCTATTCATATTAATACATTCAAATAATTAAATCTTGATTGTATAGTCTGGACGTGCGGAGAAGAGAATATGGGAGATATGAAGATATTAAAATATTAAACTTGAATATACAAACCATACAGTTTTGTGCGCGAATAAACACATTTCGCAAGAAAACGACGGGAGGCATTAAAAGCCGGCTTGATATATTTGTATAATAAGTGTTATCGCACGATGGATAAAATTATATTTTAACAAATCGTATATCTAAGTAGGTCGCGAGTGTTTATTGCTCTTACGGTGCATAAGGAGATTATGCGAAAAAATATAAGAAAAATTGCAACGTGTGATATTTCTGTTACGCAATAATACCGTTGCGTAATAATATTGAATTTTCACATTCAGTAATTTGTATTTTTTGTTTGTTTTAGGTAAGCATCTTGTTGAAAGTAGCGTGATTAGAGGCAGGAAGTTAAGTATTAGATTAATTAATTCAATATTTTAATTATGTTGATTATAAGCATGAATAAATTTTCTATTTTACTACCAAGCCAAGAAGAATTTTTTTGAATATTACTAACGAATTTTCTATATTAGGTCTTCAAAATTCATTTTTTTCTAGTAGTTTGTCCACAAACTCAATTTAAGCAACAAATTTTGTAAAAATGAAAAGTTATTACTATTTTACTGCTAAGCCAAAAATTCAGTAAATTATTCTGAATATTACTAATTAATTTCCTATATAGAATTAGGTCTTTCGAATCCAAATTTTTAATCCCGAACTTAAAATTCTTAATAGTTTGTCTAAAAACTCAATTTTGTACAAATAAAAAGTTTTTACTATTTTACTGCTAAACCAAGAAGGCAGTAATTTTTTCTGAATGTTACTAATTAATTTTCTATATAGAATTGGGTCTTCTAAGTTCAAATTTTTAATCCTCAACTCAAAATTTGTAACAGTTTGTCCAAAAACTCAGTTTAAGCAACAAATTTTGTGTAAATCAAAAGTTTTTACTATTTTACTGCTAAGCCAAAAATACAGTAAATTTTTCTGAATGTTACTAATTAATTTCGTATATAGAATGGGGTCTTTTGAAGCCAAATTTTTAAACCCCAACTCAAAATTTCTAATAGTTTGTCCAAAAACTCAATTTAAGCAGCAAAATTTGTGTAAATTAAAAGTTTTTACTGATTTACAGCTAAGCTAAGAAGGCAGTAAATTTTTTTGAATGTTATTAATTAATTTTCTATACAGAATTGGGTCTTCTAAATTCAAGTTTTTAATCCTCAACTCAAAATTCGTAATAGTTTGTCCAAAAACTCAATTTAAGCAACAAATTTTGTGTAAATCAAAAGTTTTTACTATTTTACTGCTAAGCCAAAATTGCAGTAAATTTTTTTCAGTGTTACTAATTCATTTCTTATAAAGAATTAGGTCTTCCGAATCTAATTTTTTAATCCAGAACTCGTAATTCTTAATAGTTCGTCTAAAAACTCAATTTAAGCATCAAATTTTGTATAAATGAAAAGTTATTACTATTTTACTGCTAAACCAAAAAGGCAGTAAATTTTTCTGAATGGTACCAATAATTTTTTTATATAGAATTAGGTCTTTTGAATCCAAATTTTTAATTTAGAACTCAAATTTTTTAATAGTTTGTCCAAAAACTCAATTTTAGCATCAAATTTTGTATAAACGAAAAGTTTTTACTATTTTACTGCTAAGCCAAAAAGGCAGTAAGTTTTTTTGAGTGTTACTAATTATTTTTTTATATAAAATTAGGTCTTACGAATCCAAATTTTTAATCCAGAACTCGAAACTCTTAATAGTTTGTCCAAAAACTCAATTTAAGCAACAAATTTTCTGTAAATAAAAAGTTATTACTACTTCAGTGCTAAGCCAAAAATGCAGTAAATTTTTCTGAATGTTACTAATAAATTTCCTAAATAGAATTGGGTCTTCTGAATCCAAATTTTTAATCCCCAACTCAAAATTCTTAATAGTTTGTCTAAAAACTCAATTTTGTACAAATGAAAATTTTTTACTATTTTAGTGCTAAGCCAGTAAATTTTTTGAATGTTACTAATTGATTTCCTATATAGGATGGGGTCTTCCAAATCTAAATTTTTAATTCCGACATCAAAATTCTTAATAGTTTGTCCAAAAACTCAATTTAAGCAACCAATTTTGTGGACAAAATTAATTATGCAGTTGAAAAATTTATTTTGTAATGTTATTTCGCTATTAACATGCAATTAATTGAATATAATAAATAGAGATGTCAAAAAATCCAAACATACGTTTCTGTGAATAGATAATTACAGTCGTAGAATTATTAAACAATCGTGTGCATTAGCATTTAGTTGCGTTAAGCACTTACAAATTGTATAATTATCGCATTTAATCAGCGCACTCGGTTATAATTATCCGTACGCATTGGCGCATAACATTCTTTTAACAAAATATGGCACAGAATATTGGAATTCCAGATAACTAACTGCTGACGTTAAAAGATCGCATATGATAATGATATTGCTTTACGGAGGCAATAATAACAGTAGTATTCGACGATATAATTGAAAAGAAAGAAACAAACAAACTGGATTGTAATAATTCATTTATATTGCACTTTTAATCACGTATAATGGCTACCAGGTATTACACTATAATTAGAGCAAACGATATAATTTTCTCTTGAGAGTTGAGTAGTAGTAGTGAGGCTGCCCACTTCGATAGACCGAGTGACGCCTTCCTTTTAAAACAGAACACGACTTGAAATGAAATAGCATCAACAATAAATTAATATTGATTGTCTTACATACTGACTAAGAAATGTTTATCAAAAGCAATTCGCTTTGCATATTAAAGGTGTATTTATCTTTTTTCATCCGTTCTTTCTATGTACACAGTTGGGAACGAATTGGAATTAATTTGCAAAAGCGTAGTATTTTAGTAGATACCCCGAAAACAACGCAAGCATTGTCTGAAAGTTCGCCATTAGTTTCGGACCCCCGGTATTTATTTAGTCGACTATTATTGTGAATAATAGCGAGAACATTGTTGTATTCCGAACGCGAAGCGCGTCTCAATATATACCATTTCGGGGGGATATATCTGCATTGCGTCCCAGACTACTACCCCAGCCGTTAGTAGATACTTTGAATAAATATATAGTCTCGCGTCCCATACCTAAATGTGCATCGATTGTCACATTTTACATGAGAATAAAAATAAAATAAGTGAAACTTGGGGATATAATGGCACCGAAGCACTTTTTTTATAATGATATTAAAGTTCATTACTTGCGAGATGTTTCATTAAATAACGTAACGACGCAATAAAAAGGTTACTTTATGAATTTTAATATTTTAACAGGGCACTTATTAATATCAGAGGATAATAAACCCACATGTGCTGATTTATGCACTAATGATTCAGTCTGCATATTAAATTATTTTATTGTTATGTATGAAATATGCTTGCTTAAAGCAAAAAATTGTGATTGAAATTTTTATTTACTTTGCATACGCAATAGGCAGATGTTATTTTCATTATTTGAAACCTGAAATTCCAAATCTTAGATAGTGCACGTCTTGCAAACAAATCTAATCGCTATATCAATACGTTTCCATAAATAGAACTTTTCATCTCAAATTACCAGCTGATTATATAAAGTTTTCTTATTTGCTTTTGCGGTATAAATAATAAGTGTTGTGCAAACTTATCAGAAGATTAAATGATTTTATTCAAAACAAGATATAAAATATATACTAACTCATTTAGTTATTTCAACAAAAATATATTGTAACAAAATAAAAAAAAAAAAAATTTCACTTTCACAAAAAAAAAACTTTTTGGATCATTTATAGGCATCCAAGATTTTTTAATTTTTTTTAAATAATAAAATCTTTTAGAGACATTTTAGATTCTTCCATAAACTTTTTTTTGCAATTTTTTAGGCTGGTCTAGAATCATTTAGAGATATTTAAGTTTATTTCGATTTTTCCAAAAACTATAAAAAATTTTATCAACATTTTGGGGCCATTTTTTAGGTTTTTAAAATTCTAAAAACTTAAGTTTTTTACGACCTTCTAGGGTGTTCTAAGATCATTTTAAGGCATCAATTTTTTTTTTATTTTTCCAAAAATTGAATAGTTTTTTATAAGATCTACAACATTTTAAGGTCTTTTGAGATCCCTTACAAAAATTCAAGATCTTAGGATTCTTCTAAAAACTTTTTTTTACTTTTTTTTACAATGTTTTAGGCTTTAGACTATTTAGAACCATCGAAGATCTTTTTTACAATTTTTAATAGTTTTTTAAAACTATTTAGAGGCACCTAAGATTTTGTAGATTTTTCCAAAAACCTAGAAGTCTTTTACAACTTCTTAGAGTTTGTTTAAATCATTTATAGTCATTCAAGATTTTTTATATTTTTCCAACAAAATTTTAGGCTATTTTAAAATTATTTAGCCATCCAAGATTATTTAGATTTTTCCAAAAACCTAAAAATTAAATTTTCTACTACTTTTTTTGAGTCTTTTAAGGTTTTTCTGATTCTTCTAACAACTTAAAAATCTTCTGTAATATTTTCTACAATTTTTAGGATCTTTTAAAAATATTTAGAAGGGTTACATATTTTTTAGATTTTTTCAAAAACCTATAATTTGTCTATGATTTTTTTAAGACTTTCTGGGATCATTTAAGATCATTTAGAGGCATCTAAAAAGGATTTAGATTCTTCTATAAGATCTTCTACAACCTTTTAGGGAACTTTTTAGAGCTTTTTAAGTTCATTCAAATGAATTCAAGATCTTTAGGATTCTTCCAAAAACTTGAAAGTTTTTTTAAGACTTTCTACGTTTTAGGTTTTTTTAAGGTCATTTAGGCATCTAAGATCTTTAAAATTTTTGCAAAAACTTAAGTTTTAAAAATAAGATCTTCTACAAACTTTTATGGCCTTTTAAATGAATTCAGGATTTATTGGTTTTTTACAAAATTTGGGAGATTTCTATAAGACTTTCTACGATGTTTTAAGGTCTTTTAAGACTATTTAGAAGCATCCAAAATCTTCTAGATTTTTTTTAAATCTTAGAGTTTTATATAAGATCTTCTAAATTTTTTTAGAATCTTTTAAGACTTTCTAGATATTTTTTTTTAATATTTTTTTTTAAGATATTCTACAACCTTTTAGGATCTTTAAAACTATTTAGAGACATTTCATCTTTTTAGATTTTTTCAAAAACCTAAAAGTCTTCTATAAAGTTTTATACAACTTTTGGGAGTCATTTAAGACCATTTAGAGGCATCCAAGATCTTTTTGAAATTTTCAAAAACTTAAAAGTTTTCTGCAACTTTTTAGGGATTTTTAAGTTTATTAGATTTTTTTTTTAAAGTCTTATAAAATTTCTACAACTTTTTATGTTTTTTTAAGATCAGTTAAAGGCATCTACGATTTTTTTATAAAATCTTCTATAACCTTATAAGTTCTTTTAAATATTTTTTTTAAATTTTTAAAATGTTTGCAAAAAAGTTTTCTATAAAATTCTTCTTAATCTTTTAAGACTATTTAAAGGCATTCAAGATCTTTTAGATTCTTTTAAAAATTTTGAATTTTTTATAAGATTTTCTACAATATTTTAGCGTTTTTTAAGAGGTCTTTCAAAACTATAAGGTTCTTCCAAAAACATTCTCATTATCTTTTAGATGCCTTTTAGTTTTTTTAAATCTTAAAATCTCATATGACCATTTAAGAATTTATTAATACCCATAACATCCATTAGCATCTAAAGTAAAGTCTTCATACTATATTTATCTAAGAACTTTTATATTTTTTTAAAAAAGAAGTTTTTTATAAGATTGTCTAAAAATTGTTAGGGTTATTTAAGACTATTTAAACGATTTTTTAGAATCTTTTAAAATATTAAAGGTTTTTATAAGTTTTTCTAGAATCTTTTAGAGTCTTTTAGCAAAAGATTGTAAAGATTTTTTTAAAAACTTGAGAGTTTATACAAATCCTAACCACACTCCCACTAAATTTAAACTTAGTTCTCGCCTAACCACCCAAGTGTTTGTGATCTAATTTATTGATTACAAACACTTGGGTGGGCGGGTGGGCAACACAAAGCCAAACCACACGCCCACTAATTTTAAACTCAGTTCCCGCATACCCACCCAAGTGTTTGTGATTCAATTTCTTGATCACAAACACTTGGGTGGGTGGGTGGGCAACACAAAGCCAAACTACACGCTTACTAATTTTAACCTTAGTTCCCACCCAAGTGTTAGTGATCCAATTTCTTGATCATAAACACTTTGGCGGATGGGTGGGCAACACAAAGCCAAACCACTCGCACACTAATTTTAAATTTAGATTCCGCCCACCCACTCAAGTGTTTGTGATCCAATTTCTTGATTACAAACACTTGGGCGGGTGGGCGGGCAATACAAAGCCAAACCACACGCTTACTAGTTTTAAACTTAGTTTCCGCCTACCTACTCAAGTGTTTGTGATCCAGTTTGTTGATCACAAACACTTGGGTGGGTGGGTGGGCAATACAAAGCCAAACCACACGCCCACTAATTTTAAACTTAGTTTTTGCCTACCCACACAAGTGTTTGTGATCCTATTTCTTGATTACAAACACTTGGGTGGGTGGGTGGGTGGGGAACACAAAGCCAAACCACACGCCCACAAATTTTAAACTTAGTTTCCGCTTACCTACACAAGTGTTGGTGATCTAATTTATTGATCACTAACATTTGGGAGGGTGGGTGGGCAACACTAAGCTAAACGACACTCTCACTAATTTTAAACTTAGTTTCCGCCCACCCACCCAAGTGTTTGTGATTCAATTTCTTGATAAACAATTGGGTGGGTGGGTGGGCTATACTAAGTCAAACCACACGTCCACTAGTTTTAAATTTAGTTCCCGCCCACCCACCCAAGTGTTTGTGATCCAATTTCTTGATTACAAACACTTGGGTGGGTGGGTGGACAACACAAAGCCAAACCACACGCCCACTAATTTTAAACTTAGTTTTTGCCTACCCATCCAAGTGTTTGTGATTCTATTTCTTGATCACAAACACTTGGATGGGTGGGTGGGCAACACAAAGCCAAACCACACGCCCACTAATTTTAAATTTAGTTCCCGCCTACCCACCCAAGTGTTTGTTATCCAATTTATTGATCACTAACACTTGGGTGGGTGGGTGGACAACACAAAGCCAAACCATTCGCCCACATAGTGTATTAAAATTTAGTTCCTGCCCACCTACCCAAGTGTTTGTGATTATCCAACTCACACGCACACTAATTTTAAATTAAGTTTTTACCGACCCATCCACCTAGGAGTTTGTGATCTAGTTTGTCGATTACAAACACTTGGGTGGGTGGGTGGGTGGGCAACACAATTTTAAACTTAGTTCTCGCCCACTCACTCAAGTGTTTGTGGTCTAATTTATTGATCACTAACATTTGGGTGGATGAGTTGGCAACACAAAGCTAAACCACACGCTCATTAATTTTATAATTAGTTCCCGCCCACCCACCTAAGTGTTTATGCTCAAATTTCTTGAACTGGAGCGGGTAGGTGGGCAACACAAAGTTGACATAATGTAGAGTGCCCCACCCACCCAAGTGTAAATTAACCAAAAAATTGTACTTCCACTGCGCCTCCTCTGACTTAGAAACTTCTAACGCTGGCAGAGAGGAGTAACTCCAATTTCTAGATCACCAACAGTTGGGCTGGTAGGTGGGCACTCCAGTTCAAACTACTAGCTGGTAGACATGTTATAGAGTGCCCCACCCACCCACCTTAGAATTTGTTATCCAGAAAATTGTATCTCCATCGCCTATTCAGACATAGAGACTATCAACGAACGCTAGCAGAAAAGAGAAACTTCAATTTCTGGTTTAAAAACAATTAGGCGGGTTGATGGAGACTCCACTTCAAACTACGGGCAAGTAGACATGATATGAAGAGCCCCACCCACACACCCAATTGTGGGTTATCCAGAAAATTGTATATCCATCGCCGCCTCTGGCATAGAGACTTCCAAGGCAACCAAAGAAAAACTCCAATTCAAATTACCGGCTGGTAGACTTGTTATGGAGTACCCCACCCACTCATCCAAGTGTTGGTTATCCAGAAATTTGTACCTCCATTGCCTCCTCTGACATAGAGACTTTTAACAGAAGCAGAGAAAAGAAATTCCATTTTCTGAATCACCAACCCCAAGTGTTGAGTGGGTGAAGATTCTACTTTAAATTATTGGCTGGTAATTATGTTATAGTGTCCCACCCCCCCCCCCCCCCCCCCCACCCACTCAAGTGTTAATTATTCAGAAATTTGTATCTTTATTGCCTCCTTTGATATAAAAACTTTCAACGCTAGCAAAGAAGAAACTTCAATTTCTGGATCGCCAACACTTGGGCGGGTGGGTAAGCACTCCAGTTTCAACTATCAGCAGGTAGACATGATATAGAGTGCCCCACCCACCCAAATGTGGATTATTAAAAAAATGTATTTCCACTGCCTCCTCTGACTTAGAAACTTCTAACGCTGGCATAGAGGAGTAACTCCAATTTCTGAATCACCAACAGTTGGGCTGGTGGGCGGACACTCCAGTTCAAACTACTGGCCGGTAGACATGTTATTAACTATGGAATTATGGAGTGCCACACCCACCCACCTTAGAGTTGGTTATCCAGAAAAGCACTCCAGTTCAAACTACTGGCTAGTAGAGATGTTATGGAGTGCCCCACCCACCCACCTAAGAGTTGGTTATCCAGAAAATTGTATTTCCATCGCCTCTTCAAACATATAAACTTTCAACAAACGCTAGCAAAAAAAAACTTCAATTTCTGGTTTAAAACCAATTGGGCGGGTGGGTGAAAACTCCACTTCAAACTACCGGCAAGTAGACATGAAATGGAAAGCCCCACCCACCCACTCACTCAATTGTAGGATATCCAGAAAATTGTACCTCCATCGCCGTCTCCGGCATAGAAACTTCCAAGGCGACCAAAGAAGAAAAACTCCAGTTCAAATTACCGGCTGGTAGACTTGTTATGGAGTGCCCCACCCACTCATCCAAGTGTTGGTTATCCAGAAATTTGTATCTCCATTGCCTCCTCTGACATAGAGACTTTTAACAGAAGCAGAGAAAAGAATTTCCAATTTCTGAATCACCAACCCCAAGTGTTGAGTGGGTGAAGATTCCACTTTAAATTATTGGCTGGTAATTATGTTATAGTGTCCCACCCCCCACCCACTCAAGTGTTAATTATTCAGAAATTTGAATCTTTATTGCCTCCTTTGATATAGAAACTTCTGGATCGCCAACACTTGAGCGGGTGGGTGGGCACTCCAGTTCCAATTATCAGCAGGTAGACTTGATATAGAGTGCCCCAACCACCCACCCAAATGTGGATTATTAAAAAAATTGTATTTCGACTGCCTCCTCTGACTTAGAAACTTCTAACGCTGGCAGAGAGAAGTAACTCCAATTTCTAGATCACCAACAGTTAGGCGAGCACTCCAGTTCAAACAAATGGCTGATAGACATATTATGAAATGCCCCACCCACCCACCCAAGTGTTAGTTATCCAGAAAATTGTATCTCCATGGTCTCTTCTGATATAGAGACTTTCAACGCTAGCAGAAAGAATAAACTTCAATTTCTGAATCAAAAACATTTGGGCAGATGGGTGGGCACCCCACTTTAAACTACTGGCAAGTAAATATGATATAGAAAGCCCCACCCACCCAAGTTTGGGTTATCCAGAAAATTGAACCTCCATCGCCGCCTCTAGCATAGAGACTTCCAACGCAAACAAAGAAAAACTGTAATTTCTGGATCACCAACACTTGGGCGGGTGGGTGGGCATTCCAGTTTAATTTATTAGCTGGTAACTATGTTATAGTGTCTCACCCACCCACCCAAGTGTTGGTTATTCAAAAATTTGTATCTCTATCGCCTCCTTTGATATAGAGACTTTCAACGCTAGCAGAGAAGAAAAACTCCAATATCTAGATCACAAACACTAGGGCGGGTGAGTAGGCACTCCAGTTGAAACTACCGGCTGGTAGACATGATATAAAGTTCTCCACACACCCACACAAAAAATTGTACTTCCACTGCCTCCTCTGACTTAGAAACTTTTAACGCTGGCAGAAAGAAGTAACTCCAATTTCTGAATCAGCATCACTTGGGCGGGTGGGTGAGCACTCCAGTTCAAACTTAGGCTGGTAAACATGTTATAGAGTGACTCACCTACCCACCCAAGTGTGAATTATCCAGAAAACTGTACTGCAACTGTCACTACAAATAGAAAGACTATCTAAGCTCCAGTACATAGCGGCGTTAGTCCTAATTTTACCTCGGTAAAACTACCCATCATACGACCGCACAGGCAAACTAAAAACATCCCCATCAGAGATCAAACACACACAATTTCCCTCCTAATAACTCTAACACTAGAGGAAGAGATAATTCTTGACAAGCCTTGAATAGAAGATAGCGGTACACACGTAAATGTAGCCATTAAAGCAAAGAATGCCAAAACACGCTTTTCCCAAACAAGCCCAATTCAAACAACTGGTCTTTAACAAAGAGGGGAGACCGACTACAACGCAGTAAACCACACTATTGATCTTGTTGATAAAATACCAGTGACAACAACAAAGTTCACGTACAACGGTGGCAAAATTGTTATCAAATAGAATAATCAAACAAAGTTCGAACTGTTACTGCCCCCAGTAGTCTTAGTAAAGAAGAATGACGACACGACAACACGTTTTTATGTAGACTACCGTAAGCTAAACAAAATTACCAAAAAAAGAAGTTTCACCACCTCCAAAAATGCATGAAACATTGAAAAACTTTAGATCAGGTATTCAGTAAAATTGACCTGAAAGAGTGTTACTAATAGATCCCGACAGCAAATTACCACAAACACTTAACCGCTTTTCCTGCACCCGATAAAGTAATCAATAAATTCAAAGTCATTCCGTTTTGATTAAAAAACGTACCAGCCACAGAAGCTACTGTACCGGGTGCTAGCGGTTCTGATAGCAAACATAATCCTTGTTTAACTATATCCTCGCATACTCTGGCAATTACAAAGAGCAATTAGTACATCTGCAACAAAGTAAGGCCTAAGGTGCTACATAAGAAAGTGCAAGTTTGATTAGCGCTGACAATCGAATACTTCGACTTAATTCATCAGCCAAAACAAGAAGCAACTGCGGAGCTTCCTAAGTCTATGCACCTATTTACGGGAATACATACCCGGGTACTAAAATACACTTAAATAGCAGCACCACTGATAAAACTTCAAAGAAGTAAGAAACCAAAGTGAAAGACAGCTTTAAAATTGTCTGCGCAGCAATCCAGAATACTATTTGTGCTGCAGACGGATGCCTTGAGGCAGTTCTATATCTGAAAATAAATAAACTTCCAAACGGACCCAAACACCCAAGTGTTAGTTATCAAGGTATTAGATCACGACCGTCTAAAGTGACAAAATGACTTCTGACCCTCGCAGAGAGGCCAAACTCCAAGTATAATACCGAGTCAGTAGTCACAAAAGTTTGAGTGAAAAAATACTAAATTCAATTTTTCTAAAAAAACCGAGTTGAATTACGGTTTAAAACATAAAAAGTAAAATCCAGTAGTAGTAAGAACATTGTTGATCTACCTTAGGTTTAACCCAGTTTTAGGAGGCGTGACATGTAGCTCCATCTTGTTGAAACCACTTACTACTAATGTCCATCCAATTCTGACCAAAAATAGTCTTGCAACATGGCACGATAGTAAAATCCATTGACAGGAACATGACAATCATTACCATCAATAAAAAAATACAGCCCAACCACACCTACGGCTAAAATGCACACCACACGGTCACTTTTTGTAGATGTAAAAGAATTTCTTGAAGCACATTTGGCATATTTTTTAATGACAAAACCATTAAGCCAAAAATGAGCTTCATCGCTGAAGATAAAATTTCCTGAATTTTAAACAAACTTTTGCAGATCCCAATCTTAGAAGTTTCAAATGATCAAGAAGCTTCAGTTCTTGATTTAATTTGATCTTATAAGAGTGTAGGTAAAGATCTTTAAGCAATGTGGACTGAGAGATTCACAATTCCTGTAAACGACGTGAAATCGACTGATTTAGCTCATTTTGAACTGAAGTACATTCAATAGTAATCAGACTCAGAATGTCGACAGTTAGTTCCCGCACACTCACCCAAGTGTTTGTGATCAAATTTGTTGATCACAAACACTTGGGCGGGTGGGTGGGACACACTAAGCCAAACCACACGCCCACTAATTTTAAACTTAGTTTTTGCTTACCCACCCAAGTGTTTGTGATCCTATTTCTTGATCACAAACACTAGGGCGGGTGGGTGGGCAACACAAAGCTAAACCACACGCCCACTAATTTCAAACTTAGTTCCCGCCCACCCACCCGAGTGTTTGTGATCCAATTTCTTGATTACAAACGCTTAGGTGGGTGGGTGGGCAATACTAAGTCAAACCACACGTCCACTAGTTTTAGACTTAGTTCCCGCCCACTCACCCAAGTGTTTGTGATACAATTTTTTTATTACAAACACATGGGTGGGTGGGTGAGCAATACAAAACCAAACCATACGCCCACTAATTTTAAATTTAATTCCCGCCCACCCACCCAAGTGTTTGTGATCTTATTTCTTGATCACAAACACTTGGGTGGGTGGGTGGGTGGGTGGGCAACACAAAGCTTAACTACACGCTCACTTATTTTAAATTTAGTTCCCGCCTACCCACCTAAGTGTTTGTGTTTCAATTTCCTGATCACTATCACTTGGGCGGGTGGGTGGGCAACACTAAGCCACACCACACGCCCACTTTTAAACTTAGTTTCTGCCCACCCATTTAAGTATTTGTGATCTATTTTTTTATCACTTTCGGTCGGTTACTTAGCTCATTAACTAATTTCGTATAAAAGTAGACAAACTTAAATGGTTTGCAACTTGGCTAAATTTGGTTTGCAATTTGAATAAATTGATAACAATAACCTAACCTAATAAAATTAACATGACGTTTGTAAAGGTTTTGTGATCAAATAAAATGCATACAAAATTGCTTCTTTGGTTTGCGACTCGGCTAAATTTGGTTTACAACTTGACAACAAATACGTCAAATCCTATTGACTATTTGTTGATTTTGTGATCAAATAAAATGTATACCACTTTTTTTTCTGGTTTGCGACTCAGCTAAATTTGGTTTGCAACTAAATTAATTTAAAAAATTCTAAATGTCGTTGATAGGGCATTTTGTGATCAAATAGATTTTCTAGAAACTTTTAGAATTCATAAATTTTTGGATTTTTTCAAAAACTTGATAGTTTTCTATAAGACTTTACTGTGTTTTACGGTTCTTTAAAATCAGTTAGAAGCAGTCAAGATATTTAGATTTTTTTAATTTAAAATTCTTCAATTCATTCTAGATTTTTAATTTTTCAAAAAAAAAAATATTTAAACTAAAGAATCTTTTGGATTTTTTAAAAACATTTTGAGGCATCTAAGATTTTTTAAATTTTTTCAAAAACTTTAAAGTATTCAATAAAATCATCTGCAACGTTTAGAGTCTTTTTTCAAGTTTTATAAGTCATGTTTAAGATGTTCTACTATCTTTTGGGGTGTTTAAGATCATTTAGAGGCATCTAAAATCTTTTTGACTTTTCAGAAACTTTTTTAGATTTTCCAAAAACCTAAAAATTTTTTATAAGATTTTTTAAAAACGTTTAGAGGTATTTCAGATCTTTTAGATTTTTGCAAAAAATATTTTACATTTTTTTGGGACAATTTAAGATCATTTAATCAAAAAGTATATAAAGTTTTGCAAAAGTTTAAGGTTTTTTTTTCTACAACTTTTTAGGCTTTTTAGAGTTTTCTATAAGATTGTTTACAACATTTTAGGGTTCCTTAAGACATTCAAGATTTGTTTAGATTTTCCCAAAAACTTAGTCATTAATAAAATCTTCTAAAACCTTTTAGGGATTTTTAAGACCATTTAAATGAATTCAGGATTATTTGCGAGTCTTTTATAAGACTTTCTACAATGTTTCAAGAATTTTTAAGAGTATTCAGAGACATCTAAGGTTTTGAGGATTTTTCTAGAAACTTTTTAAGTGTTCTATAAAATTTTATATAATTTTTTAAAGTCATTTAGAGGCATTCAAGTTTTTATATATTTTTTTTAAACTTGATTTTTTTATAAAACCTTTTACAACCTTTAGCGACGGCTTAAAAGCTTACGCCACAAAATACGAGTAGAGGCTGCGCATAATCTGTACGTTTATACGGTATATGAAATAAATAGAAACATTAAAAATTGATCTTTAAGATTTGACATTTATTACAAGTCTGGTTACGTTATTGGTAGTTTTTTTAAATATTCCTGACATTAATTTAATTAATGAATTATTCACATCCTAATTAAAGTAATTTTTTATTTATAATTTATATAAAGCAATCTTTTTGTCATTGAGCTTTACGATTAATTAAATTCAAATCTTATAATAAAATATATTAAACCATTAATTAAGAAATTCTCGCGCTATACGATTAATCACTTAACATCTCGTTATAATTTAAACTTAACGAGGACTGATGAAATATATTAATAATGCAAATACAAACATATTGCCGCAATTTACAGTTACAAACTAATATTAAAATTAATTCAATTTTATTTTATCTCCCATTCTCTATAGAAAATATATCGAATATAATAAACTTCAGAATTGTATGTAGTCAATTGTGCGAATTTTATCAATATTGAAAATCGTCTGTATACTATAAAGCGAGTGAAATTCCTTTTTCGTACCGAAAACTTTTCTGTCAACCATGTATGTATATCACATCATATTGACATTTGAAAAAAAATGGCGTGATTGTCCTATAATTGTATTATAATAAATCCGACATGGATGTGGCTGCGTTGGATTAATATTATAGGCTGTCTAGGCGGACTTATCAAAAGCCCCCCCACAACGTTGAGGGATTACATGTAATTAGTTAGATTAAGGTGCGCAGAGAGACACGGCCCGGAAACTTGCTTGCTTTTACGAAAGCGTATAGAAAACGCGTTGCACAATTTTGCGATTAGTTTATAATTATCCTGATAAGGACAATCCAGCAGTGCGTTGAACTGCGCGATAACGGCGTATGTGTGCAGAAAAAAAGCAAATGCAGCCGAGGCGATAAGAGCTATAATTAATTTATATAATATTTATAAAAAAACAAATAATTAATTTAAACTGTGGGAAAGTTATTTGATAATCTTTTTGCATTTTTTTGCAAGGATGGATCTTTTTTGAGTATTTTTTAATCTTTTTATTGCATTGCACGCCATTGAGGTTGCAATTTTGAATCAATTTAATTGAAATTAGTTGCTTATGTAGAATATACTCTTTACTAACACGTGCTAGAAGCAATTTTGAAAATATTAAGATTAACTATTTTTTGAGTATTTTTGAATCTCAATGGATTAAGCTAGAAATCATTTTATTGCATTGCTCGTCACTGTGGTTGGAATTTTGAATCAACTTTATCAAAATTAGTTGCTAATGTAAAATTTACTATATACTAACATATGCTAGAAGCAATTTAGGAAATTATAAGTTTTACTATTTTTTGAGTATTTTTGAATCTCAATCAATTAAGCTAGAAATCATTTGATTGCTTTGAACGCTACTGTGGTTGCAATTTTGAATCAATTTAATTGAAATTAGTTTCTAATATAGATTATACTATATACTAACACATGCTAGAAGCAATTTTGCAAATTATAAGATTTACCATTTTTTGAGTATTTTTGAATCTCAATGAATTAAGCTAGAAATCATTTTATTGCACTGAACGTGGTTGCAATTTTAAATCAACTTCATTGAAATTAGTTGCTAATGTAAAATATACTATATACTAACACATACTAGAAGCAATTTTGAAAATATCAACAGTTACTATTTTTTGAGTATTTTTGAATCTTAATAGATTAAGCTAGAAATCATTTAATTGCATTCAAGGCCACTGTAGTTGCAATTTTAAATTAATTTACTTGAAATTAGTTGCTCATTTAGTATATTCTATATACTAACACATACTGAAAGCAATTTTGAAAATATTAAAATTTAATATTTTTTGAGTATTTTTGAATCTCATGGATTAAGCTAGAAATTATATTATTACATTGTACGCCACTGTGGTTGTAATTTTGAATCAACTTAATTGAAATTAATTGCTAATGTAGAATATACTATATACTAACACATACTAAAAGCAATTTAAAAAAAAAAAAATTACTATTTTTTGAGTATTTTTCAATCTCATAGAAATTATTTTATTACATTGCACGCCACTGTAGTTGCAATATTGAATAAATTTAATTGAAATAAATTACAAATGTAGTATATACTATATACAACTAATCCTAGATGCATTTTTAAACTAACATTTTAATAGTTATTATTTTTTAAATTAAATTATGAAATATAATAAGAAAGTAGTTCTACGACCGAATCCTTAATTCGCGTGTATTGAAAAAGTTAAAAAAAGTGTCTTTAATACATTTATGTTGGTTTCTCTCGAGACGTTAAATTCTTCGTCTGGAATGCACGACCTCCCCTTACACAGTCAGCCAGCCACAGTGACAGGCAACTCTTCTCGTCTTTCCCCTAAAAACACTCTAATTTGTCTAAAAAATAAAAGTATCAAGACATTGTCGAGGCCCTGAGGCAATTGCATCTAATTGATTAATTACAGTTTAACTAAAATAAAAATCAATAGTAATTAACATGTTCATTTCGGTTTCCCACGCTTCAAAAATTCATTTAGAATTTACGAAAATAAAAAGAAATGTTTCGCAGTAATCAATAAAGTTGGTTCGTGCTGAGGCCTTAGGGATAACTGTATGGAATCCCCAGGTGAAAAATGCGATCTTAACCTTCTGACATTTTGTAAGTAACAGGTTGGCTTGGGTGAACAACAAAACTTGGAGAGCGCGATTTATTTATACAAAGAAGTGTACATGGAGTGCTCTTCAAGATATTGGATTGGACTGGAATATTGTTACTTTTTAGTTTTGGATAATTGACTGGACTTATTCTAACCGTAGCTGGACTGAACTTTGTTACTACTGTTTCAGCTTATCTGGTTTGATAATTAAATTGTAACAAACAAAAAAAGATTAAAAAATATCATTTCAGCGGATACAATTACTAAACAATTAATGTCGTCATATTATGCATAAAGAGCACAATCAACAATTCATTTCATATCAATTTTAATGTTTTTGTAAGATATGCTTTAATCACTTTTTTCAACCACAACTTATTATTCGATCGAAAATAGCGTCTGCAATCTGTAGATGTAACAACATAAACACTTGTTATCTGAGATTAATGAATCATATTTTAATCTAATTATGAGTGTGTGAATAAAAACTTTTTCATTTCCAGGAAATTGTTTTATTTCTTGTGACATCTATCAAGATCCAGACTAAAAAAAAAATGGATTTCACTGGGGAGCCTATTAAGTGATGCTTTTGTTTCGGGATATAATTTACAGTGGCGTGTCTCCTACTGTATTGATGCCAGACGGGCGTGTATCAATATGTACCGATATCGGGCTCGATGGGCCAGTGATTCTGGTGTCACGTGAGGTTGTACGTGAGGTTTGGATCGCGACGCGAATTATCTCCGTACAATTTTTAGAGGATTAAAGTAGATATATTCATGATGGAGATTCCGTGGTAGATTAATTTCATTTTGCAATTTTATTCTTATCTATGCTACCGACTTAGAGATGATTTCGTTCCGGAGTCGCGGGAATTCCTTTTTAGTTTATGTGTTTGTTGTTCCCCGGGTGATGGAGTTACGAGCCCACCACATCGCGTCGAAGGTAACACGTCTTCACCCCAAACCGATACTGGGAATCCGTAATATGCAACTTTCTCAATTTATGTTTAGTTTCAGCACTAGTCTGACTATTATAGGGCATCCGTTATAAGTTCAACGTGTAATTCAACACTAGATATATTAAATTTAGTTAGTTATATTGTAGTTTGCTTGTTATGGAGAGTTTTTATGCTAAAGATCAATTGCTAAAAAAACTTGTTTAATTTGCAACGTTATAGAAAAAAATTGATTGTATGAAATTTATTCAAATTTCATTCGATATTAGTACTATGGTAGTACTAACTTTTGCTAAAGATTCAAATTAATTCAATGAATAGTTTTAAAAATATTCAATAAGGTACTATTATCTTAATATAGGAATTTGTAAAAAAACTTGTTTAGTTTGAAAAAAAATTGATCGTATGAAATTTATTCAAATTTGCTACAATATTAGTACTTTAGTAGTACTAAATTTTGCCAAAGATTCAAATTAATCCAATGAGTAGTTTCAAAAATATTTATTAAAGTAACAATATCTCAATAAAAAAATTCGTAAAGAAACTTGTTTAGATTGCAACGTTTTGGACAAAAATTGATCGACTGAAATTTATTCAAGTTTGCTACTATATTGGTACTGTAGTTGTACTAATATTTTCGAAAGATTCAATTTTATCCAATGAATAGTTTTGAAAATATTCAATAAGGAATCCGTAACAAAACTTTTTTAGCTTGGACCGTTCTGGAAAAAAATTGATTGTATGAAATTGATTCAAATTTGCTACGGTATTAGTACTATAGTAGTACTAAATTTTGTCAAAAATTCAAATTATTCTAATGAGTAATTTCAAAAATATTCATCAAGGTACCAATATCTCAATAAAAGAATTTGTAAAAAAACTTGTTTAAAAATTGATTGTATGAAATTTATTCAAATTTGCTACAATATTAGTACTATAATAATACTTAATTTTGCCAAAGATTCAAATTAATCTAATGAGTAGTTTCAAAAATATTCAATAAGGTATAAATATCTCAATAAAAGAATTTGTAAAAACCTTGTTTAGCTTGCAACGTTCTGGATAAAAATTGATCGTATGAAATTTATTCAAATTTGATACAATATTAGTACTATAATAGTACTAAATTTTGCTAAAGATTCAAATTAATCCAATGAGTAGTTTCCAAAATATTTATCAAGGTACAAATATCTCAATAAAAGAATTAGTAAAAAAACTTGTTTAGCTTGCAACGTTCTGGAGAAAAATTGATCGTATGAAATTTATTCAAATTTGCTACAATATTAGTACTATAATACTACTAAATTTTACCAACGATTCAAATTAATCCAATGAGTAGTTTCAAAAATATTTATCGAGGTTCAAATATCTCAATAAAAGAATTTGTTAAAAAATTGTTTAGCTTGCAACGTTCTGGAAAAAAATTGATGGTATGAAATTTATTCAAATTTGCTACAATATTAGTACTATGGCAGTACTTAGTTTTGCTAAAGATTTAAATTAATCCAATGAGTAGTTTCCAAAATATTCATCAAGGTACAAATATCTCAATAAAAGAATTTGTTAAAATCCTTGTTTAGCTTGCAACGTTGCAAAAATTGATCGTATGAAATTTATTCAAATTTGCTACGATATTAGTACTATAGTAGTACTAAATTTTGCCAAAGATTCAAATCAATCCAATGAATAGTTTTAAAAATATTCAATAAGGTACTTATATGTTAATAAAGGAGTTATTTATAAAAAAACTTTTTTGGCTTGAAATGATCTGAAAAAAAATTGATCGTATGAAATTTACTCAAATTTACTGTTATAGTAGTACTACAGTAGTACTAAATTTTGCCAAAAATTCAAATTAATTTACTTAGTAGTTTCAAAAATATTCATCAAGGTACCAATATCTTAATAAAAGATTTTGTAAAAAACTTGTTCAGTTTGCAACGTTCTGGAAAAAAATTGATCGGAAGAAACTTATTAAAATTTGCTATGATATTAGTACTATAGTAGTCCTAAATTTTGCGAAAGATTCACATTAATCTAATTAGCAGTTTTAAAAATATTCATCAAGATATCAATATTTTAATAAGAGTTCGTAAAAAGAACTTGTTTAGTTTGCAAAGTTTTGGAAAAAAATTGATTGTATGAAGTTTATTCAATTTTGCTATGCTATTAGTACTATAGTAGTACTAAATTTTGCCGAAAATTTAAATTAATCCAATGAGTAGTTTCAAAAATATTCATCAAGGTACCAGTATCTCAATAAAAGAATTTGTAAAATAAACTTGCTTAATTTGTAACGTTTTGGAAAAAAATTGATCGTATGAAATTTATTCAAATTTGCTACAGTATTAGTACTATAGTAGTACTAATTTTTGCTTAAGATTCAAACTAATCCAATGTATAGTTTTAAATATTCAACATAGTACTAACATTTCAATAAAGTAATTCCTAAAAAAATTTTTCAGTTTGCATTATTTTGGAAACTAAATTTACGTATGAAATTTATTTAAATTTGCTACAATTTTAGTACTACAGTAGTACTAAATTTTGCCAAAGATTTAAAATAATTCAATATTCAGTTTAAAAAATATTCAATTTAGTACTAACATTTCAACATAGCAATTCTTAAAAGTTTTGCTTGGTTTGCATCATTTAAGAAAAATAAATTAACGTATGAATTTTATTCAAATTTGCTGCAATATTAGTACTATAGTGGTACTAAATTTTGCCAAAGATTCAAATTAATCCAATGAATAGTTTTAATAATATTCAATGAGCTACTAATATCTCAAACAAGGAATTCGTAAAAAAGTTTATTTATCATGCAACGTTCTGGAAAAAAATTGGTTGTTTGAAATTTATTCAAGTTTGCTACAATTTTAGTACTAGAGCAGTACTACATTTTGCCAAAGATTCAAATTATTTTAATAAGTAGTTTCAAAAATATTCATTAAGGTACCATTATCTTAATAAAAGAATTTGTAAAAAAAATTGTTTAATTTGCAACATTCTGGAAAAAAATTGGTCGTATCAAGTTTATTTAAATTTGCTACGATATTAGTACTATAGTAGTACAAAATTTTGCCAAAGATTCAAATTAATCCAATGTATAGTTTAAAAAATATTTATTTTAGTACCAACATTTCACTACAGCAATTCCTAACATTTTTGTTAAGTTTGCAACATTCTGGAGATAGAAATTGACGTACCAAATTTATTCAAATTTGCTACAATTTTAGTACTTATAGTAGTACTAAATTTTGCTAAAGATTTAAATTATTTTAGTGTATAGTTTAAATTTTTTTTTTCATAATAATAACATTTAATTAAAGCAATTTCCAATATTTTTTTTAAATTGCAACATTCTGGAAAAAAATCTGACGTATGAAATTTATTTAAATTTGCTACGATATTAGTAAAAGATTAAAAATACTCCAATGAGTAGTTTCAAAAATATTCATCAAGGTACCAATATCTCAATAAAGGAACTCGAAATGATTTGTTTAGCTTGAAACGTTCTGAAACAAAATTGATCGTATGAAATTTATTCAAATTTGCTACCGTATTAGTACTATAGTGGTACTAAATTTTGCTAATGATCCAAATTAATCCAATGAATCGTTTTGAAAATATTCAACTTAGTACTAACATTTTAATAAAGCAATTCCTAAATAGTTGTTTAGTTTGCAACATTCTGGAAAAATATTGATCGTATGAAATTGATTCAAATTTGCTACGATATTAGTACTATAGTAGTACTAAATTTTACCAAAGATTTAAATTAATTTAATGAGTAGTTTCAAAAATGTTTATTAAGGTACTAATATCTCAATTAAGGAATTCGTAAAAAGCATTGTATAATTTGTAACGTTCTAGAAAAAAATTGATTGTATGAATTTTATTCAAATTTGCTACAATATTAGTACTATAGTAGTACTTAATTTTGCTAAAGATTCAAATTAATTAAATAAGCATTTTTTAAAATATTCATCAAAATACCAATTTCTCAATAAAAGATTTTGTAAAAAACTTGTTCAGTTTGCAACTTTCTGGAAATAAATTGATTATAAGAAACTTATTAAAATTTGCTATGATATTAGTACTATAGTAGTACTAAATTTTGCCAAACATTCAAATTAATCTAATGAGCAGTTTTAAAAATATTCATCAAGATATCAATATTTTGATAAGAGTTCGTAAAAAAAACTTGTTAAGTTTGCAACGTTTCGGAAAAAAATTGATCGTATGAAATTTATTTAATTTTACTATGCTATTAGTACTATAGTAGTACTAAATTTTGCCGAAAATTTAAATTAATCCAATAAGTAGTTTCAAAAATATTCATCAAGGTACCAATATCTCAATAAAAGAATTTGTAAAATAAACTTGTTTAATTTGCAACGTTTTGAAAAAAAAATTGATCGTATGAAATTTATTCAAATTTGCTACAATATTAGTACTATAGTAGTACTAAATTTTGCTTATGATTTAAATTAATCCAATGAGTTGTTTCAAAAATATTCATCAAGGTACCAATATCTCAATAAAAGAATTTTGTAACAAAATTTCTTTAGCTTGCAACGTTCTGGAACAAAAATGATCGTATGAAATTTATTTAAATTTGCTAAGATATTAGTACTATAGTAGTACTAATAGTTGCCAAAAATTTAAATTAATCTAATGAATAGTTTTAAAAATATACAAAAAGGTACTAATATCTAATTAACGGAATTTGTAAAAAAAAAAATTATATTGCAACGTTCTGGAAAAAAATTTATCGTATAAACTTTATTTAAATTTGCTACTATTTTAGTACTATAGTAGTACTAAATTTTGCCAAAGAATCAATTAAATCCAATGTATAGTTTCAAAAATATTCAATAAGGTACTAGTATCTTAATAGAGGAATTTGTAAACAAATTTGTTTAGCCTGCAACCATCTGAAAAAAAATTGATCGAATGAAATTTATTCAAAATTGCTACATTATTAGTACTATGGTAGTACTTAGTTTTGCTAAAGATGTAAATTAATTGAATGTATAGTTTAAAAATTATTCAATAAGGTACTATTATCTCAATCAAGGAGTTCGTAAAAAAGCTTGTTTAGTTTGCAACGTTCTGGAAAAAAATTGATCGTATGAAACTTATTCAAATTTGCTACGATTTTAGTACTAGAATAGTACTAAATTTTGCCAAAGATTTAAATTAATTCAATATATAGTTTAAAAAATATTCAACATAGTACTAACATTTCAATTAAGCGATTTCTAAAACTTTTGTTTAGTTTGCAACGCTTTGGAAAAAAAATTGATCGTATGAAATTTATTTAAATTTGCTACGGTATTAGTACTATAGTAGTACTAAATTTCATCAAAGATTCAAATTAATCTAATGTACAGTTTAAAAAATATTTAATTTAGTACTAACATTTCAATATAGTAATTCCTAACATTTTTGTTAAGTTTGCAACATTCTGGAAAAAGAGATTGACGTATGAAATTTATTCAAATTTGCTACAATTTTAGTACTACAGTGGTACTAAATTTTCTCATAAATTCAAATTAAAAGTATTTAACTTGGTACTAACATTTCAATAAAGCAATTCCTAAAAATGTTGCTTAGTTTGCAACAATTTGGAAAAATAATTTGACGTATGAAATTTATTCAAATTTGCAGTAAAGTAAAGTACTATAGCAGTACTAAGTTTTGCCAAAGATTCAAATTAATTTAATGAGTAGTTTTAAAAATATTTATTGAGGTACCAATATCTAAAAAATAAGGAACTAATACCACAATCAAGGAATTTGTAAACAAAATTGTGTAGCTTTCAATGTTTTAGAAAAAAATTGATCGTATGAAATTTATTCAAATTTGCTAAGATATTAGTACCATAGTAATACTAAATTGTACTAAATATTCAAATTAGTTCAATGTATAGTTTTGAAAATATTGAACATAGTACCAACATCTCAATTCAAGATTTCAAGAAAAAAATGTTTAGTTTGTAACTTTCTGGAAAAAGAAAATTATCGTATGAAATTTATTCAAAATTGATACAATTATAGTACTATAGTAGTACTAAATTTTGCTAATTATTCAAATAGTTCCATTGGATAGGTTTGAAAATTTGAACTTAGTACTAAAATTTCAACACAAGATTTTGTTTTTAAATGTTTAGTTTGCAGCTTTCTGGGAAAAAAATATCGTATGATATTTATTCAAAATGTCTACAATTATAGTAGTACTTAATTTTTCCAATAGTTCAAATAATTCCAATGTATAGTTTTGAAAGTATTGAACTTGGTACTAAAATCTCAAAACAAGATTAAAAAAAAATGTTTAGTTTGCAGCGTTTTTGGAAAAAAATATTGTATGAAATTTATTGAAATTTGCTACAATATTAGTACTATAGTACTACTAAATTGTGCTAAAGATTCAAATTAGTTTAATGTATAGTTTGGAAAATATTGAGCATATTACCAAAATCTCAATTTAAGATGTTATGAAAAAAATGTTTAATTTGCAACGTTTCTTAGAAAATAAATTATCGTATGAAATTTATTCAAAATTGCTACAATTATAGTACTATTGTAGTACTAAATTTTGAGAAAGATTCAAATAATTCCCTTAAAACTCTCAAAACAAGATAAAAATGCTTAGATTGCAACGTTCTTGGCAATATTGTATAAAATTAATTCAAATTTGGTACAATATTAGTACTACAGTAGTACCTAATTATATCAAAAGTTGTAGATTAAAGATATCATGAATTTCATTTGCATATAAACAGAACTGAAACAATAAATTCATGTTCTTCAGATTGGGTTTCATAAATATTCAAGTTACAATTTTTTCTGATATTTTTTGTAATACAAATAAGTGATTTTGCATGAGAATAAGCAATGCATATACATGCACACGACAAAACGATGTATGTTTACCCATAAAAATATGATCCGGCCTTTTAATACAAACCGTATTTTATACTGAGAAGACCGTAAAGCACAGACGTTGTATGGCTGGCTAGAAGAGGTGAGACGGAATGCATTATTTATTGGAAACGCGAAGCGTGCAGAAATCCATAAAAACGCGTTTATTATCGCAACGAGAGGACCGTAAAAACAACCACGTTAAAGACATAACAAAATCTTCACAGACACAAAACCCACCCCCCAAGTTTGTATGTACACACAGTGTCAATATTAACACACCTCATTATCTCGCGTTGTATATCAGTCAGTGTCAATAAACCTGCTAACAATAATAATAAACGCAATGGTGACGTGCACACAAACCTTGAATTGTGATTAAACAAGGTTTAACTGCTCATCCTCGCCTAGAAAAGTAATAATAACATAATAATCAAACACAAGCGAGTACGCATTGCGGTAGGTTAGGAGGTTCGTGTGTTTTTTTTATTCCTTTCTTTCTCATTCTTCGCCACACGCATTATAAACGCTGTTGGGTAATACTGGCGAGGCCGTTCGCTTTATTTTATACGAAAAAATAGTCGTTAAGTTTTTTCTTATCATTAATAACTTATTAACTTTGCGCTTGTTAATTTATACGATTTACTCACGGCCAGACAATCAACCTACGCTTGCATTTACATTATTTATTTTCAACTCAATTCTAGTATCCAAAAACGTATCAAATTGTACTTTAATTTTCTCATTGCTCGCAAATCAGTTTTGCGCTCAACGCCAGGACAAGTCTAGAGAAATAAATATTTAATATTTATAAAAGCTTTCTGTTTTATTAATAAATAATAATATTGAAACGTTAATATTGCACATTATTCTGTTCGCTATACCGTGAACAATGCTTTGAATTCGAAGCACGGCTTAAATTATTCAAGGGCATTGTGTATTATTTCTCCTCGATTTTTACATAAAATATTTACCTTGTGTACAAGTGCTAGACGAAACAACGGCAATTAAAATGTCGTTATTTATTCGTAAACTTTTCTCTCAACCAAGCAACCAACTCAAACATATTGTTCTTAAATTCTCAAAAGAATCATCAATTATTTAATATTGTAATTAATAAGATTTTTTCCGCTAATGGAAGCGACTGCTTGCAATTTTGTTATTTTAAACTCGGGCCATCGTTTTCCCCGCTACGACGACCCTCTAATTCGCACCACCTTTAAGTTAAGTTAACGCCTGTAATCTCAACACTTTACACCCCATTGTCTAAACATTATTTATATACGGGTAATGCTACTGGATTAACAACTATAAACTGAATATTATATTATGCTAACATATAAATTAAAATTTGTAGAGATTATTAGCATAAGCTAAAAATAACTTGTTCAACCTTCACACTTGAAACTCTCGATTTTATTTTTACTGTTTGAATCCATTCAGATATATTAATAAATAACATTTATCTATGATTAATCTTTCATTTAAATTAACAAAAATCTCACGGCCTCATTGGCATTTCATAAAGTCACACTATTCTCATAGTCATTAATTTAATCAATATTGTTACTTTTTAAGTCTTCAGTGTTGCGCGTTGTGCATCTAAAAATATACATTGACATGCAGATGATATTATGAGGTGTATACGTCTCAAGGATGCATCTGATGTACATTACCGTCTGCGCATATTATATATAAATAAATAATGCATCTTGTTAAGGTTTAATGTATACATAATTGAACACGTCTGAGATATTCTACTTTATATTACAATTTAAATGTAGATTGTGCTGAAAATTCCATATTAGAAAGTTCATATTCAAAGCGGAGAAAATTGATTGTGAATTATTGTAAACTTTAATTATAATCATTGGGAATTTAGGAAAGTTCGTTTAATTAGAAAAAAATTGTTAAATATGTTATAATCATACTAAAATTGACTATTCACCTAACATATGGAACTTTAATGTCTTAAAATTTGCTGCGATTTTTCCTAATTAAAACTTCGTACTATGCAGAAGTGGCCGGAAAAAGTAGCTCGCCATAAGAACCAATGTATTTTATAATGTTCCATAATGGTTTCATTTTGGGGATTAACTTAAATGAATTATAATCCAGTTTTACAAAGCTTCTAAGCTTTTGAAGCTTATCCAATCAAAACCCAAACAAATTTCCAAGCTTCTAAAAACGTTTTCAAACTTCTATAGATATGTTATAGTTCCTACCAACAACGTGAAGCTTCTGAAAACATCTTAAAGTTCTGTTAAATATAGCAACTTTTTAAAAACCATGCCAAGCTACTGGATATGGATTAAAGCTTCTCCAAACAAATCCAAACAAACTTTCAAAGATAGATTAAAATTTCTGCAAAAATTTCAAAAAAATCTCAAGTTTCTCTGAATATTTACAAGCTTTGGGGAATAGTTTAAAGCTTCTGCAAACAATAGCAATAATAGCTCAAAGCTTCTAAACAAAATATTGAGCTTTGAAGCTTTGGAATTAAATTTTCTCAAGTCTAAAGTTCTTTAATAATATTTTTTTTAGGAATTTGTTAAAACTATACATTAGATTATTTTGAATCTTTGACAAAATTTAGTACTACTATAGTACAAATGATGTAGCAAATTTTGATAAATTTTATAGGATCAGTTTTTTACAAAGTCCTTTATTGAGATATCAGTAACTTGATAAATATTTTTGAAAGTACTCATTGGATTAATTTGAATTTTTCGCAAAATTTAGTACTACTATGGTACTAATATCGTAGCAAACTTAAATATATTTCATACGATCAATTTTTTCCTAGAACGTTGCAAGCAAATCAAGTTTTTTTACGATTTCTTTATTGAGATATTGGTACATTGATGAATATTTTTGAAACTACTGATTGGATTAATTTGAATCTTTGGCAAAATTTAGTACTACTATGGTACTAAAATCTTAGCAAATTTGAATGAATTTCATACAATCAATTTTTTTCCAGGACGTTGCAAATTAAACAAATTTTTTACAAATTCTTTTATTTAGATATTGGTACCTTAATGAATATTTTTTAAACTATTCATTGGATTAATTTGAATCTTTTGCAAAATTTAGTACTACTATAGTACTAATATCGTAGCAAATTTGCATCAATTTCATACAATCAATTTTTTTCCAGAATGTTGCAAACTAAACAACTGATTAGGAATTGCTTTATTAAAATGTTAGTACGAAGTTGAATATTTTCAAAACGATTCATTGGATTAATTTGGATCTTTGGCAAAATTTAGTACTACTACAGTACTAATATTGTAGAAAATTGGAATCAATTTGATATGATCAATTTTTTTCTAGAACGTTGCAAGCTACAAGTTTTTTTACGAATTTTTTTATTTAGATATTGGTACATTCATGAATATTTTTGAAAGTACTCATTGGATTAATTTGAGTCTTTTGCAAAATTTAGTACTACTATAGAACTAATATCGTAGCAAACTTGAATAAATTTCATACGATCAATTTTTTCCTAAAACGTTGCAAGCAAATCAAGTATTTTTACGAATTCTTTTATTGAGATATTGGTACATTGATGAATATTTTTGAAACTACTCATTGGATTAATTTGAATCTTTGGCAAAATTTAGTACTACTATGGTACTAAAATCTTAGCAAATTTGAATGAATTTCATACAATCAATTTTTTTCCAGGACGTTGCAAATTAAACAATTTTTTTACAAATTTCTTTATTTAGATATTGGTACCTCAATGAATATTTTTGAAACTATTTATTGGATTAATTTGAATCTTTGGTAAAATTTAGTCGTACTATAGTACTAATATTGTAACAAATTTGAATAAATTTCATACGATCAATTTTTTTCCAGAACGTTGCAAGCAAAACAAGTTTTTTTACGAATTTTTTTATTGAGGTATTGGTACCTTGATGAATATTTTGGAAATTGCTCATTAGATTAATTTGAATCTTTGGCAAAATTTAGTACTACTATAGTACTAATATCGTAGCAAATTTGCATCAATTTCATACAATCAATTTTTTTTTCAGAATGTTGCAAACTAAACAACTGTTTAGGAATTGCTTTATTAAAATGTTAGTACTAAGTTGAATATTTTCAAAACGATTCATTGGATCAATTTGGATCTTTGGCAAAATTTAGTACTATTTTAGTATTAATATCGTAGCAAGTTTGAATAATTTTCATACGATCAATTTTTTTCCAGAATGTTGCTAAGAAAATAAGTTTTTGAACGAATTCTTTTATTGAGATATTGGTTCTTTGATGAATATTTTTAAAACTACTTATTGGATTAATTTGAAATACTGGCAAAATTTACTACTACTATAGTACTAATATCGTAACAAATTTTGATAAATTTCATACGATCAATTTTTTCCTAGAACTTTAGAAAATAAACAATTTTTTTACGAGTTTCTTTGTTAAGACCTTGATGAATATTTTTTAAATTATTCATTAAACTAATTTGCATTTTTGGTGAAATTTAGTACTACTGTAGTACTAAAATTGTTGCAAAATTGAATAAAAATTATATGATAATTTTTTTCCAGAACGTTGCAAGCTAAACAAGTTTCTTTCCGAATTTCTTTATTTAGATGTTAGTACTTTATTAAATATTTTCAATACTATTCATTGGATTAATTTGAATCTTTGACAAAAGTAAGTACTACTATAGTACTAAAATTGTAGCAAATTTGAATAAATTTTATACATCAAATTTTTTTCCAGAACGTTGTAAACTAAACAAGTTTTTTAGGAATTGCTTTTTTGAAATGTTGGTACTATGTTGAATATTTTTTGAACTATACATTAAATTAATTTGAGTCTTTAGCAAAATTTAGTACTACTATAGTACTAAAATTGTTGCAATTTTGGATAAATTTAGTAGGATCAATTTTCTTCTAGAACGTTGCGAGCTAAACAAGTTTTTCTACAAATTCCTCTATTGATATATTAGTACCTAACTGAATATTTTTTAAACTATTCATTAGATTAATTTGAATCTTTAGCAAAATTTTGTATTACTTTAGTACTAATATCGTAGCAAATTTGAATAAATTTTATACCTATAATTTTTTTCCAGAATGTTGCAAGCTATAAAAGTTTTTTTTTAAACTCCCTAATTGAGATATTAGTACCTCATTGAATATTTTCAAAACTATTCATTAGATTAATTTGAATCTTTGGCAAAATGTAGTACTGCTATTGTACTAAAATTGTAGCAAACTTGAATAAATTTCAAACAACCAATTTTTTTCCAGAACGTTAACAAGATAAACAAGCTTGTTTACGAATTCTTTATTTGAGAAATTAGTACCTCATTGAATATTATTAAAACTATTCATTGCATTAATTTGAATCTTTGGCAAAATTTAGTACTACTATAGTACTAATATTGCAGCAAATTTGAATAAAATTTATACGTCAATTTATTTTTCTTAAATTATGCAAACTAAGCAAAATTTTTAGGAATTGCTATGTTGAAATGTTAGTACTAAATTGAATATATTTTGAACTATATATTGAATTATTTCAAATCTTTGGCAAAATTTAGTACTACTGTAGTACTAAAAATGTAGCAAATTTAAATAAATATCATACGTAAATTTAGTTTCCAAAATAATGCAAACTGAACAAAATTTTTAGGAATTGCTTTATTGAAATGTTAGTACTATGTTGAATATTTTCTAAACTATACATTGGATTAGTTGGAACCTTTAGCAAAATTTAGTACTACTATAGTACTAATACCGTAGCAAATTTGAATAAGTTTCATACGATCATTTTTTTTCTAGAACGTTGCAAATTAAACAAATTTTTTTACGAATTCTTTTATTTAGATATTGGTACCTCAATGAATATTTTTGAAACTAATTATTGGATTAATTTGAATCTTTGGTAAACTTTAGTACTACTCTAGTACTGATAATATAGCAAATTTGAATAAATTTTATACGATCAATTGTTTCCTAAAAGGTTGCAAACTAAACAAGTTTTTTTTACAAATTCTTTTATTAACTTTTTAGTACCTTATTGCATATTTTTGAAACTATTTATTGCATCAATTTGAACCTTTGGCAAAATTTAGTACTACTATAATACTAACATCATAGCAAATTTAAATAAATTTTATTCGTCCATTTTTTTCCATAATGTTGCAAACTAATCAAAATTTTCAAGAATTGCTTTATTTAAATGTTAGTACTATGTTGAATATTTTTTAAACTATACATTGAATTAATTTAAATCTTTAGCAAAACTAAGTACTGCCATAGTACTAATATTGTAGTAAATTTGACTAAATTTTATTTGATAAATTTTTTTTTTTTCAGAAGGTTGCAAGCTAAACAAATTTTTTTACGAATTCTTCTATTGAGATACTAGTACTTTATTGAATATTTTTGAAACTATTTATTAGATTAATTTGAATCTTGAGCAAAATTTAGTACTACTATAGTACTGACAATATAGCAAATTTGAATAAATTTAATACGATCAATTTTTTTCCAGAACGTTGCAAGCTAAACAAGTTTTTTATCGATTTTTTTTATTGAGATATTGGTACCTTGATGAATATTTTTGAAACTACTCATTGGATTAATTTAAATTTTTGGCAAAATTTAGTACTACTCTAGTACCAATAATGTAGCAAATTTGAATGAATTTCATACCATCAATTTTTTTCCAGAACGTTACAAATTAAACATGTATTTTTACGAATTCTTTTATTGTGATATTGGTACCTTCATGAATATTTTTGAAACTACTTTTTAAATTAATTTGACTCTTTAGCATAATTTAGTAGTACTATAGTACTATAATTGTACCAATTTTGAATAAATTTTATACGATAATTTTTTTTCCCAGAACGTTGCAAACTAAACAGTTTTTAGGAAATTTTTTATTGAGATTTTAGTACCATGTTTAATGTTTTTAAACCTATTCATTGGAATTATTTCAATTTTTGGCAAAATTTAGTACTACTCTAGTACTATAATTGTAGCAAATTTGAATAAATTTTATACGATGATTATTTTCACAGAAAGTTGCAAACTAAACAAAATTTTTAGGAATTGCTTTATTGAAATGTTAGTACTATGTTGAATATATTTTAAATTATACATTGCATTAATTTGAATTTTTAGTAAAGTTTAGTACTACTATAGTACTAATATCGTAGCTAATTTGAACAAATTTCATACGATAATTTTTTTTCTCAGAACGTTGCAAGCTAAACCAGTTTTTCTACGAATTTCTTTATTGGGATATTAGTACCTTATTGAATATTTTTTAAACTATTCATTGGATTAATTTGAATATTTGGCAAAATTTAGTATTACTATAGTACTAATATCGTATACAAATTTGAATAAATTTTATACAATCAATTTTTTTTTTATGCATTGGATTAATTTGAATCTTCAGGAAAGTTTAGTACTACTATAGTACTAAGATTTCTATAATCTTAGTAGAAAATTTGAATAAATTTTATACGCCAGTTTATTTTTCCAAAATGTTACAAACTAAACATAATTTTTAATAATTGTTTTATTGAAATGTTAGTACTATTTTGAATAGTTTTTAATTTATACATTGGCTTAATTTGACTCTTTAATAAAGTTTAGTACTACTATAGTACTAACTTTGTAGCAAATTTGAATAAATTTCATACGATCAATTTTTTTCCAGAACGTTAGAAGCTAAACAAGTTTTTCTACGAAATGTTTTATTGAGATTTTAGTACTAGCAAAATTTAGTAGTACTATAGTACTAAGATTTTTTTTACATTGTTTTTAAACGAAACAAGATTTTTAGCTATTTTTAACGTTGTTCCATATTGAGCTACAGGTTAGTGTACGCTTAACAATCTTTTGCAGTTGTTGTGCCAGTGCATAGCGTGCTCATAATGGCTATTACGTACAAGGCCTTAATACGGTGTTAACACACACAACTCTAAAGCCTCTACCATTGTATGAATAACAATTTTGTACAGTCTAGTACAATCCTTACTCTGTCAGCCTTCCTACAACTGTTTATTATTATTTTTTTTATCTATATTTTTTTTATTCTATTAACAGCATATTTTTGCACCTTATATTAATTCTACTACAATGTAATTGTAACTATATAATAAGGATAAAATATTGAAATTATATCTAACTAAACAGTTCATATCCTAAACAAACTGTAAAGAATAAATAAGGCCAATGCAAACGATATAAAATTTATTACCAAATAACTTATTAACTTTCCAATCTATAAACCATCAATATTTTCTTTCCCGTTTTATATAATAATATTTAATTAAAGCAATTATTAAGTTTGCTGTTGCTTCCTGCCAATATATAGTAATTCATATACTTAACTGTAAATTCAATGAATAATTGTAAATGGAAAAGAAATAGTACAGTTGACTGTTTTGCGATTATTATTACATTAATATGTCATTATTTAAATATATGCGTAATTACACGAGCTAACATAATGTTAATTAACGGTTCTTCAATGTAATCAATTGCACAGTATGGTGATGAGATTGTAAACCGTTTAGCATTGTTGATTTATCCTCCGCGTTTATGTTAATAATAATAATAATAATAACGTCATTTTTTAATTTAATTTTCAAGTAACCTTTGCACATAAAAATATTTAGTGCCCATTGTATGCGCGAGCTATATATTTTTTCACTATATACATAACCGTGTGTGTGTTTATAAAAAAATCTAAATTATATTTTATGTGGTTTTACATGAGATGTAAGAGCACAAAGCGCAATCAATAACCGCAATTGCATACGGGCGAGCCGTATAAAACGGCTTTTGTATTTATTACCTCTTGCATGCTCGATTCGAAATCAAATTTTAATTATTCATTTTAATTTAAATGCTATTTTTTTATAATTCTCCTGCCGCAGACTTTTATTGCCCCAATCGTATGAGAATATTTTACAAAAAAATTGCAACCGCATCCATGTGCATACTTAACAAGACAATCGTGTAAAGTACACTTTATGCATATGGATTTTATGTAGGGAGATATGTTTACATTTTTATCAGTGTCAATAGAGCATCAATATGATATGGAATAGAAAATTTTTATCACAGAATTTAGTTTTTAATTTTATCATTAATCGCGAAGCGACAAATTATTATATTTTGCTAAGAATCACTTAGGAAGCGACTCAGTATAGTTTTTACTTAATTGTGAAACGACAAATTATCTCAGAATTTAGTTTTTAATTTTATCATTAATTGCGAAGCGACTAATTATTATATTTTGCTAAGAATCAATTAGGAAGCGACTCAGCATAGTTTCTACTTAATCGCGAAGCGACAAATTATTATGTTTTGCTAAGAATCAATCAGGAAGCGACTCAGTATAGTTTCTACTTAATCGCGAAGCGACAAATTTTTTTATTTTGCTAAGAATCAATTAGGAAGCGACTCAGTATAGTTTCTACTTAGTCGCGAAGCGACTAATTATTCTATTTTGCTAATAATCAATCATGAAGCGACTCAGTTAGTTTTTACTTAGTCGCGAAGCGATTAATTATTATATTTTGCTAAGAATCATCTAGGAAGCGACTCAGTATAGTTTCTACTTAATTGCGAAGCGACAAATTATTATATTTAGCTAAGAATCAATTAGGAAGCGACTCAGCATAGTTTCTACTTAATCGCGAAGCGATTAATTATTATATTTTGCTAAGAATCAATTAGGAAGCGACTCAGTGTAGTTTCTACTTAGTCGCAAAGCGACTAATTATTATATTTGCTAAGAATCAATCAGGAAGCGACTCAGCATAGTTTCTACTTAATTGCGAAGCGACAAATTATTATATTTTGCTAAGAATCATTTAGGAAGCGACTCAGCATAGTTTCTACTTAATTGCGAAGTGACTAATTATTATATTTAGCTAAGAATCAATTAGGAAGCGACACAGCATAGTTTCTACTTAGTCGCGAAGCGAATAATTATTCTATTTTGCTAAGAATCAATCAGGAAGCGACTCAGTATAGTTTCTACTTAATCGCGAAGCGACAAATTATCTCAGAATTAAATTTTTAATTTTATCATTAATCGCGAAGCGACTAATTATTCTATTTTGCTAAGAATCAATTAAGAAGCGACTCAGTATAGTTTCTACTTAATCACAAAGCGATTAATTATTATATTTTGCTAAGAATCAATTAGGAAGCAACTCAGCATAGTTTCTACTTAATCGCGAAGCGACTAATTATTATATTTTGCTAAGAATCAATTAGGAAGCGACTCAGCATAGTTTCTACTTAATCGCGAAGCGACTAATTATTATATTTTGCTAAGAATCAATCAGGAAGCAACTCAGCATAGTTTTTACTTAATCACGAAGCGACAAATCTTTATATTTTGCTAAGAATCAATTAGAAAGCGACTCAGTATAGTTTCTACTTAATCGCGAAGCTCCAAATTATCTCAGAATTTAAGTCTTAATTTTATCTTTAATCGCGAAGCGATTAATTATTATATTTTGCTAAGAATCATTTAGGAAGTGAGTCAGTATAGTTTCTACTTAATCGCGAAGCGACTAATTATCTCAGAATTTAACTATTAATTTTATCATTAATCGCGAAGCGACTAGTTATTCTATTTTGCTAAGAATCAATTAGGAAGCGACTCAGCATAGTTTCTACTTAATCGCGAAGCGATTAATTATTATATTTTGCTAAGAATCAATTAGGAAGCGACTCAGTGTAGTTTCTACTTAGTCGCAAAGCGACTAATTATTATATTTGCTAAGAATCAATCAGGAAGCGACTCAGCATAGTTTCTACTTAATTGCGAAGCGACAAATTATCTCAGAATTTAATTTTTAACTTTTTTTTTAATCGCGATGCGACAAATTATTATATTTTGCTAAGAATCAATTAGGAAGCGACTCAGTATAGTTTCTACTTAATCGCGAAGCGACAAATTATAATATTTTGCTAAGAGTCAATTAGGAAGCGACTCAGCATAGTTTCTACTTAATCGCGAAGCAACAAATTATTATATTTTGCTAAGAATCAATTAGGAATCGACTCAGCATAGTTTCTACTTAATCGCGAAGCGACAAATTATTATATTTTGCTAAGAATCAATTAGGAAGCGACTCAGCATAGTTTCTACTTAATCTCGAAGCGACAAATTATCTCAGAATTTAATTTTTAATTTTATCATTAATCGCGAAGCGACAAATGATTATATTTTGCTAAGAATCAATCAGGAAGCAACTCAGCATAGTTTCTACTTAATCACGAAGCGACTAATTATTATATTTTGCTAAGAATCAATAAGAAAGCGACTCAGTATAGTTTCTACTTAATCGTGAATCGATGAATTATTATATTTTGCTAAGAATCAATCAGAAAGCGACTTAGCATAGTTTCTACTTAATCGTGAAGCGACTTATTATTATATTTTGCTAAGAATCATTTAGGAAGCGACTCAGTATAGTTTTTACTTAATTGTGAAGCGACAAATTATCTCAGAATTTAGTTTTTAATTTTATCATTAATTGCGAAGCGACTAATTATTATATTTTGCTAAGAATCAATTAGGAAGCGACTCAGCATAGTTTCTACTTAATCGCGAAGCGACTATTTATTATATTTTGCTAAGAATCAATTAGGAAGCGACTCAGCATAGTTTCTACTTAATCGCGAAGCGACAAATTATTATGTTTTGCTAAGAATCAATCAGGAAGCGACTCAGTATAGTTTCTACTTAATTGCGAAGCGACAAATTTTTTCATTTTGCTAAGAATCAATTAGGAAGCGACTCAGTATAGTTTCTACTTAGTCGCGAAGCGACTAATTATTCTATTTTGCTAATAATCAATCATGAAGCGACTCAGTTAGTTTTTACTTAGTCGCGAAGCGATTAATTATTATATTTTGCTAAGAATCATCTAGGAAGCGACTCAGTATAGTTTCTACTTAATCGCGAAGCGACAAATTATTATGTTTTGCTAAGAATCAATCAGGAAGCGACTCAGTATAGTTTCTACTTAATCGCGAAGCGACAAATTTTTTCATTTTGCTAAGAATCAATTAGGAAGCGACTTAGTATAGTTTCTACTTAGTCGCGAAGCGACTAATTATTCTATTTTGCTAATAATCAATCATGAAGCGACTCAGTTAGTTTTTACTTAGTCGCGAAGCGATTAACTATTATATTTTGCTAAGAATCATCTAGGAAGCGACTCAGTATAGTTTCTACTTAATCGCGAAGCGACAAATTATTATGTTTTGCTAAGAATCAATCAGGAAGCGACTCAGTATAGTTTCTACTTAATCGCGAAGCGACAAATTTTTTTATTTTGCTAAGAATCCATTAGGAAGCGACTCAGTATAGTTTCTACTTAGTCGCGAAGCGACTAATTATTCTATTTTGCTAATAATCAATCATGAAGCGACTCAGTTAGTTTTTACTTAGTCGCGAAGCGATTAATTATTATATTTTGCTAAGAATCATCTAGGAAGCGACTCAGTATAGTTTCTACTCAATCGCGAAGCGACAAATTATTATATTTTGCTAAGAATCAATTAGGAAGCGACTCAGCACAGTTTCTAAGTAATTGCGAAGCGACTAATTATTGTAATTTGCTAAGAATCAATCAGGAAGTGACTCAGTATAGTTTCTACTTAATCGCGAAGCGACAAATTATTATATTTTGCTAAGAATCAATTAGGAAGCGACTTAGCATAGTTTCTACTTAATCGCGAAGCGACAAATTATCTCAGAATTTAATTCTCAATATTATCATTAATTGCGAAGCGACAAATGATTATTTTCTGCTAAGAATTAATTAGGAAGCCTTCCAGCATAGTTCTTACTTAATCGCGAAGCGACGAATTATTATATTTTGCTAAGAATCAATTAGGAAGCGACTCAGCATAGTTTCTACTTAATCGCGATGCGACAAATTATTATATTTTGCTAAGAATCAATTAGGAAGCGACTTAGCATAGTTTCTTCTTAATCGCAAAGCGATAAATTTTTTCAGACATTAATTTTTAATTTTATCAATAATCGCGAAGCGACATATTATTATATTTTGCTAAGAATCAATTAGGAAGCGACTTAGCATAGTTTCTACTTTATCGCGAAGCGACAAATTATCTCAGAATTTAATCCTCAATCTTATCATTAATCGCGAAGCGACAAATTATTATATTTTGCTAAGAATCAATTAGGAAGCGACTCAGCATAGTTTCTACTTAATCGCGAAGCGACAAATTATTATATTTTGCTAAGAATCAATTAGGAAGCGACTCAGCACAGTTTCTACGTAATCGCGAAGCGACTAATTATTGTAATTTGCTAAGAATCAATCAGGAAGTGACTCAGTATAGTTTCTACTTAATCGCGAAGCGATAAGTTATTTCAGACATTAATTTTTAATTTTATCATTAATCGCGAAGCGACATATTATTATATTTTGCTAAGAATCAATTAAGAAGCGACTCAGTATAGTTTCTACTTAATCGCGAAGCGACTAATTAATATATTTTGTTAAGAATCAATCAGGAAGCGACTCAGTATAGTTTCTACTTAATCGCGAATCGACAAATTATTATATTTTGCTAAGAATCAATTAGGAAGCGACTCAGCACAGTTTCTACGTAATCGCGAAGCGACTAATTATTGTAATTTGCTAAGAATCAATCAGGAAGTGACTCAGTATAGTTTCTACTTAATCGCAAAGCGATAAATTATTTCAGACATTAATTTTTAATTTTATCATTAATCGCGAAGCGACATATTATTATATTTTGCTAAGAATCATTTAGGAAGTGAGTCAGTATAGTTTCTACTTAATCGCGAAGCGACAAATTACCTCAGACTTTAATTTTTAGTTTTATCATCAATTGCGAAGCGACAATTTGTTATATTTTGCTAAGAATCGATCAGGAAGCGACTCATCATACTTTTTACTTAATCGCGAAGCGACAAATTATTATATTTTGCTAAGAATCAATTAGGAAGCGACTCAACATAGTTTTTACTTAATCGCGAAGCGAAAAATTATTATATTTTGCTAAGAATCAATCAGGATGCGACTCAGTATAGTTTTTTCGCGAAGCGACAAATCATCTCGGAATTTAATTCTTAATTTTTAAAATTATTATATTTTGCTAAGAATCAATCAGGATGCGACTCAGTATAGTTTTTTCGCGAAGCGACAAATCATCTCGGAATTTAATTCTTAATTTTATCATTAATCGCGAAGCGATAAATGATTATATTTTGCTAAGAATCGATCAGGAAGCGACTCAGCATAGTTTCTACTTAATCACGAAGCGACTAATTATGATATTTTGCTAAGAATCAATTAGGAAGCGATTCAGTATAGTTTCTACTTAATCGTGAAGCGACAAATTATTATATTTTGCTAAGAATCAATTAGGAAGCGACTTAGCATAGTTCTTACTTAATCGCGAAGCGACGAATTATTATATTTTGCTAAGAATCAATCAGGAAGCGACTCAGTATAGTTTCTACTTAATCGCGAAGCGACAAATTATTATATTTTGCTAAGAATCAATTAGGAAGCGACTTAGCATAGTTTCTACTTAATCGCGAAGCGACAAATTATTATATTTTGCTAAGAATCAATTAGGAAGCGACTCAGCATAGTTTCTACTTAATCGCGAAGCGACAAATTATTATATTTTGTTAAGAATCAATTAGGAAGCGACTTAGCATAGTTTCTACTTAATCGCGAAGCGACAAATGATCTCAGAATTCAATTTTTAATTTTATCATTAATCGCGAAGCGACAAATTATTATATTTTGCTAAGAATCAATCTAGAAGCGACTCAGTATAGTTTCCACTTAATCGTGAAGCGACAATGTATCATAGAATTCAAATTTATAATTTTGTAATCAATCGCAATTACCTACAATCATGAACTAAGTACGAGTAACTTGCTAAACTTTGGTGATTGCTTGATACAATATAAAAGAACCTATTGAAGTTGCATGTTATAATCAAATTGCATAATAATGCTCATGATAATCTATTTCCAATATGAAATAAAAGCAGCAACTATTGGTAAATAAATGCAGTAAATATTTACAAATTGTGGAATAATCAGGATACCTAATCCGGTTAAAACGATGAATAAAACATGAGTAAATTAATAATTCTAGAAAACACGTAAATCGACTTTTATTAAATACATTATTAATATCGATGTTATTTATGTACGTAATGTCTTGAAGCAATATGATACTAAAAACAACACAATTCAGAAGTAAAATGAATATAGTGCATTTCATTTTAAAACCGGCTGTATCCGTATAAATAGGCTCGATGATATTTCCGTTCTGACCTTGGCTAACCTTGATGTATTTTGGGGGGTTGGTTGGCTGCGTTTCCCCCCATCATCTGCACGTCTGCATTGCGTACATGACCATTCATTGATTTTCGTATTATTCGCATGCACAAATTTTATTACACCCTCCACATATTAACAACGCAAAAATGACAAGGAATTTGGGGAATTTAAAAATATAACTGTTTTGGATTTTGTATCGGATTAAATGGCTTGGGATAGTGGCGGTGACCTTCGTGTGTATTTTAATCCGAGGCAGTGGAGCGCTAAAGACTTGCTGGCCTTGGTTGGGTTGCAACCGAACCAAAACAGATTCACTCCGTCGCGAAATCGCACGGCCACTATAATAAATTCATCTCGGTTGGTGGAAAATGGCTCAAGAGTTGCAAGACCTGATATTTATCCCGTCGGGATGATGAGAGGCGGGAGGGCAAACCGTGGGCTATTTTATTTTAACGGGACTAAATGTTTAACGCCCACCACACTTAAATCTTCAATAACAACATTCTATTGTTTACATAATCGTTATTTATTACGAATCTATTTTTAACTTTAATTGATTGATGGAAATAAGTTTATATTATAATCGGATTTTTATGTTTACAATTTAAGGTAACGATTAGTCACAGGAAATGTTTGCTATGTTATTGCGAAATTAAGGAAATTAGTTTAAAAAGTTAACATCCTGAGCTTGAAAAGATAAATTATCAAAAGAAATTTTTGAACATATTTTGTCATTCTAGTAGTAGTAGTTCAATGGTGCATGTACTTCATTTTATGGTAAATGGAATCAATTTAAGGGTTACAGTTTTGTGCTTTTTGCATTTTATCGAGTTCTGTGCTTTACGTTTCAAAATGTTGGATCTGTCACTCTTTTTAGAGACAAATTACATTCGCAGAGAGTAAATAATCTAATTTCTGGATCACCCACCAATACTTGGGTGGGTGGGCGGGGCACTCTAATCAAAACTACTAGCTCACACTTGAAGAACTGAGTACCCCGCCCACCCACTTAACTGTTTATTATTAAGAGCCTAGATCTGTCTCTTTTTTGCTGTTTAGAGACAAATTACATTTGAAGAGATCAAATAATCTAATTTATGGATTACTAACAGTTGGGTGAGTGGGCGGGGTACTTCACAAACTTTTTAATCTATTTTACCTCTCAAGTTTCCCACCAAAACCAAAGGGTGGGAATTTCTGTAATTCTTTTGCAACTTGAAAATGCTTTTTAAAGTTTCTAACCACATCCTCTTTATTGTTCAAAGTTTTCTTATTCCTCTAAGCAATCTGCTGAGAAGGGTTTTGAGAGCAGTTGGAGAGCATTTTTAACTTTTCTTCCCATTTTAGTTGCATTTCTTAATTTTTCCCAAAAAAATATTTTCTAGTCAAGTTAATTAATATAGTCAAGCTGCAAACCAAATTTAGTTCAGTCGCAAACCATAAAAGCATATTTTGTGTACATATTTGATTAAAAAATCATTAAACAAAATTGTATTTGTTATCAATTTAATGAAGTTATTAACCAAATTTAGCGTTCACTGAAATAATCAAGTAATGATAGTAACATAAACTTTAAGTAAATTCCAAATATTTATTGAAAAATCGATTAATGCTCACCACTATTACTAACCAAAGATAATTTGAATGTAAATTACGACAAAGCAAACACAATCTCCATGAGAATATTTTACTTATTTCATGATTATGATGCTATGTGGGTTGTATCAGATTAATGACAACAACAAACTCATTTATTGTTGCTATGAAATACGAGCAAACTGAACCTCATTTATCAACTTCCCTTAAACTTTATCGTGAAAATATATTTATGAAAAGTGCCCGAATGCACTTTTACACATTGCAATAACTGTATTTCACGTAAACTCATATTTTTTAACTTCATTTCATGTTTTGATACCAACATTTTTATTTATAACGCGAGTGGAAAAGAGCAATATTGAAGAGGAAATTAAAGCGACGTTTTGTAAACAGGAACCCAACTATCGAACGTTTCAGAGGGGCCCCCGCGCGCTCGGTTTATTTTTAGTCTGTCCCGATAAAATTTTATCTCACAAAACACACAACAAAACAGTTTTAAAACATTTTTAATTTATTAACCTTGACATTGTGTGAAGGGGGCCAAGTAGCATGAAAAAATATAATAAGCGAGTCCACTGCCAAGGACAAATTATGCGATTTCGATTAAAAAAATTGTGTAATCATATTAACCGGGCCCCTTTTTGTTATTTTTAAAGATGATTGAGCTGACATCATTGTTTTAATAGGATCCAAACCCACTAAAATTGCGATTAATTTTTTGATTGGAATTGTAGGAATGTTGGTTGAAATATGTCCGAGTTCCCAGCGGGATGGCCACACGACACTAGAAACCTTTTAATACCCATTTAAGCCCACACGGAAAAAATACTTGTTCCCATTTACTACTACAACTAGTTTGAAAAAAACAGGTGCTGGGTATTTTGTGAGGGACATTATTGAATTCATGAAGACCCTCAGAAACAGCGGGGATTAGATTTACATTGATCGCCGTCAAATGTCAAATCCGTATACATATTTTCGCGTCGCGTTATTTTATTTTTTTCTTGCTGCCTGTCCCTCGTTTTAAATTGAAATTCAAAATGTATATGTATTTGTGTACAAATATTCAGGACGTGTGAAGGTGGGAAAAATCGCGATAAAAAATATATTGAGGAGAGACGTGTAACCGACGAGCGATCAAAATACGCACAGACGGCTTGTAATTTCAATAAATTTACACGACTCAATGCATGGTGTAAAGAAATATGTTACGTTTTATCTCCATTCGGAAAATTGATATGAAATCAGCTATTTTTTCCAATGGCATTTTTCGTTGTCTTATATTCCGGTCTCGAGTAGAACTTATTTATTCTGTAATACAGAAAAGAAATACAAAATTTCTTATTTGTTCATAAGTGATCACCCAAGAAATATGTTTATTTAGTACTATGGTTTGTAACTCGGCTAAATTTAGTTTGTAGATTGACTTACATTTATTATTAATAATTAAAATTGTTATTAAAACTAATGAAATGCTTCATAAATAGTTTTGTAATTAAATAAAATATATTTATTCAATTTTATGGTTTGCAACTTGGCTAAAGGTGGTTTGTAACTCGACTAAATTAGTTGTATTTGATGAAAATATTTGTTGAAACAATTGGTTTCATTATAAGCTGCTTGGTATGAAAACAGTTTGCATTTTTTATGGTTTGTAACTCGACTAAACTTGGTTTGCAAAATAGCTAAATTTCTATAAATAGGTTTCTATGTGAATAATTTAATTAATTTATGTTTGTGGTTTGCAACCCGACTAAATTTGGTTTGTGTCTTGATTAAATTGTTTCTGATTAACACAGATCTGTGTTACAATTAATTTATTGTATTATACTTCATTTTGTACAGAAGTAAACCAACTTAAATGGTTTGCAACTTGGCTAAATTGATTAGAAATGGCTACAATTTTTAATATAATTAATCTGTGTCATCATAAATGAGTTTATGATCATTTAAATAACTTTTAACAATTTCTTTGGTTTGCAGCTTGACTAAAATTGGTTTGTAACTGATTACATGGTTATATTTGGTTTGTGTCTCGACTAAATTCTGTGGTTTAAATATTGTGTTAGATCATAACTTGTTTTGTACACAAATGAACAAGTTTAGTAACTTTAATGATTTGCAACTTGAGTAATTTGGTTTGCAACTTGACTTAATTGATTACTTAAGTACTTTAAAGTGACGATATAATTAATGTGATTATGTATACGTGACTTTGAGATAAAATAAATTAACAATTTTTGTGGTTTTAAGCTTAGCTAAATTTGGTTTGCAACTTAACTAAATTGATTAGATGTACTTACTTACTACTTAGTAGCACTACTGTTTAATAAATTAACTAAGGCAAATGGCGGGTGAGCAAGGTATACTATGCCAAACCACACGCTCACTATTTTTAATCTTAGTTCCCGCTCACCCAACACAAAGCCAAAACACATGAACACTAGTTTTAAAATTAAATTTCGCCAACCCACCCAATTGTTTGTGATCCAACACTAAGCCAAACCACACGACTACTAATTTTAAACTTGGTTCCCGCCTACCCACCCAAGTGTTTGTGATCCAATTTCTTTATTACAAACACTAGGGCGGATGGGTGGGCAACACTAAGCCAAACCACACGACCACTAATTTTAAACTTGGTTCCCGCCCACCCACCCAAGTGTTTGTGATCCAATTTTTTTATTACAAACACTTGGGCGGGTGGGTGGGCAACACTAAGCCAAACCACACGACCACTAATTTTAAACTTGGTTCCCGCCCACCCACCCAAGTGTTTGTGATCCAATTTTTTTATTCAAACACTTGGGCGGGTGGGCGGGCAACACTAAGATAAACCACACGACCACTAATTTTAAACTTGGTTCCCGCCCACCCACCCAAGTGTTTGTGATCCAATTTTTTTATTACAAACACTTGGGCGGGTGGCTGGGCAACACTAAGCCAAACCACACGACCACTAGTTTTAAGCTTAGTTTTTGCCCGCCCACCCAAGTGTTTGTTATTTAATTTTTTGATTACAAACATTTAGGCGGGTGGGTGGGCAACATTAAGCCAAACCACACTCCCACTAATTTTAAACTTGGTTCCCGCCCACCCACCCAAGTGTTTGTGATCCAATTTCTTTATTACAAACACTCGGGCGGGTGGGTGGGCAACACTAAGCCAAACCACACGACCACTAGTTTTAAGCTTAGTTTCTGCCCGCCCACCCAAGTGTTTGTGATCTAATTTCTTGATTACAAACACTAAGGCGGGTGGCTGGGCAACACTAAGCCAAACCACACGACCACTAGTTTTAAGCTTAGTTTCTGCCCCCCCCCCCCACCCAAGTATTTGTGATCTAATTTCTTGATTACAAACATTTGGGCGGGTGGGTGGACAATACTAAGCCAAACCACACGACCACTAGTTTTAAGCTTAGTTTCTGCCCGCCCACCCAAGTGTTTGTGATCTAATTTCTTTATTACAAACACTAGGGCGGGTGGGTGGGCAACACTAAGCCAAACCACACGACCACTAGTTTTAAGCTTAGTTTCTGCCCCCCCCCCTCCCACCCAAGTATTTGTGATCTAATTTCTTTATTACAAACACTAGGGCGGGTGGGTGGGCAACACTAAGCCAAACCGCACGACCACTAGTTTTAAGCTTAGTTTTTGCCACCCCCCCCCAACCAAGTATTTGTGATCTAATTTCTTGATTACAAACATTTGGGCGGGTGGTTGGACAATACTAAACCAAACCTTACGCCCACAAAGTTTGAACTTAGTTCCCGCTTACCCACCCAAGTGTTTGTGATTAAATTTTTGTATGACAAACACTCGGGCGGGTGGGTGGGCAACACTAAGCCAAACCACACGACCACTAATTTTAAACTTGGTTTCCGCCCACCCACTCAAGTGTTTGTGATCCAATTTCTTTATTACAAACACTCGGGCGGGTGGGTGGGCAATACTAAGCCAAACCACACGACCACTAGTTTTAAGCTTAGTTGCTGCCCCCCCCCCACCCAAGTATTTGTGATCTAATTTCTTGATTACAAACATTTGGGCGGGTGGGTGGACAATACTAAACCAAACCACACGCCCACAAAGTTTGAACTTAGTTCTCGCTTACTCACCCAAGTGTTTGTGATTAAATTTTTGTATGACAAACACTCGGGCGGGTGGGTGGGCAACACTAAGCCAAACCACACGACCACTAATTTTAAACTTGGTTTCTGCCCACCCACTCAAGTGTTTGTGATCCAATTTCTTGATTACAAACATTTGGGCGGGTGGGTGGGCAACACTAAGTCAAACCACACGACCACTAGTTTTAAGCTTAGTTCCTGCCCGCTCACCTAAGTGTTTGTTATCTATTTTTTTTGATTACAAACATTTGGGCGGGTGGGTGGGCAACACTAAGCCAAACCTCACTCCCACTAATTTTAAACTTGGTTTCCGCCTACCCACCCAAGTGTTTGTGATCTAATTTCTTGATCACAAACACTTGGGCGGGTGGGTGGGCAACACTAAGACAAACCACACCACCACTTAATTTAAACTTAGTTCCCGCTCATCCACCCAAGTGTTTGTGATTCATTTTCTTGATATCAAACACTCGGGCGGGTGGGTGGGAACTAAGTTCAATTTTTGTGGGCGTATGGTTTGGTTTAGTATTGCCCACCTACCCGCCCGATTGTTTGTGATCTAATTTGTTGATTACATGTACTTGGGCGGGTGGGTGGGCAACTCTAAGCCAAATCACACACCCAGTAATTTTAAACTTAGTTTCCGCCCACTCACCTAAGTGTTTGTGACCCAATTTGTTGATCACAAACACTCGGGCGTGTGGGCGGGCAACACTAAGCCAAACCTCACACCCACTAATTTTAAACTTGGTTCCCGCCTACCCACCCAAGTGTTTGTGATCCAATTTCTTGATCACAAACACTTAAGCGAGTGGGCGGGCAATACTAAACCAAACCACACGCCCACTAGTTTTAAAATTAGTTTTCACCTACCCGCACGATTGTTTGTGATCAAGAAATTGGATTACAAACATTTAGGTGGGTGGGCGGGCTACACAGGCTAAACCACATGCTCTCTAATTTCAAACTTAGTTTTCGCCCACCCACTCAAGTGTTTGAGTTCCAATTTCTCTATTACAAACATTTGGGTGGGTGGTGGGGCAACATTAAGACAAACCACACTCTCATTATTTTTACATTTAGTTCCCGCCCAGCCACCTAAGTGTTTGTGATCCAATTGTTTGATCGCAAGCCAAACCAAACGCTCACTAATTTCAAACTCAATTTCTTGATTACAAACACTTTGTCGGTAACAAATTTTTTATAAAAATAGACAACCTCAAATGGTTTGAAACTTGGCTAAATTTAGTATACAAAATTGCATTTGTGGTTTGCGACTCTGCTATATTTGGTTTGCATCTTAACTAAATTGATAACAAAACGTCAAATTCTTATTGAAGTTAACATTTGTTGGTTTTGTGATAAAATAAACTTTGTATACAAAACTACTTTTCTGGTTTGCGACTCTGCTAAATTTGGTTTGCAACTTGACTAAAATAAATACAAATACGTAAGTGGTATCAAAAGTGAGTTTGTAATCAAATAAATAACATTTAACAGTTTTAGTGGTCCGAAACTCGGCTAAATCAAATAAAATGAATACAAAATGCTTTAGTGGATTGCGATTTGGCTTAATCAAGTTTGCAACCTGATAATAAAAATTTTAATAAAATTAAATTGCAAAAATGCATACAAAATACTTTGTGGTTTACAACTTAACAACAAAAACGTCAAATCCGACTGTTTGTAGATTTTGTGATCAAATAATGCTTTTATGGTTTGCGACTCGGCTAAATTGGTTTGCAACTTGACTAAATTGAAGACAATTTGTAAAATCAACAAAATTAACGTGTTTTTTGAAGAATTTTGTGATCGTGTAAAATACATACAAAAATACTTTGGTGGTTAGCAACTTGGCTAAATTTGGTTTGCAACTTGGCTAATTTTGATTTGTAACTAGACTAAATTGTTTATAAGCAGTAAAAACCCATAATACAAATATTGTGATTCATCTTACATGATTTTGTAATCAAATATAATATATTTAGTACTTTGTGTGGTTTGCAACTTGGCTAAATTAATTTAAAATAAATTAAAGTGTGAAATTAGAAAATGCCCATTAATTCGGTGCAAATATAAGAGCGCAATTACAATAACACGGAATGCGATGTCTTTTCTTAATTTAACGATCGGAATTGCGCAACCAATTAAAATATTTCGCATTCACAGTTATAAGACGAAATAATTATAAAGTCAAGAGCTCCTCATAAAATATCGATGTCCTTTTAATAATAATAATACTTACTGCATCCGTTCAAATTCAAGAAAAACATCGTAAAGCTCATTTTTAACTAGCAAAAGTTTTAAGAGCGTATAACAAGTTCTGCGTCGTCTGCAATTGCAATAAAATTGGATTATAATAATATCTGCTTGAATGGATTATAAATAAAAAATTATGCGCAATTTTATTAATTAAATGAGGAATTTGTGCGGTAAATAATATTGTCTGGTAATAATTCTACTAAAGCAGAGACGGAACACACCTTTATCATTGTCGGAGGAAATTAAATTAACTTTGAATATTGTATTGCGCCATTTCAGTCTGGTTAAAATATAACGTGATATTGACTTAAAGTGGCTTACATACAATATTAATTATCTTTGTGGATATATGCAGACTCGCTAGTTAGGCATTTAATTAAACGTCAAGTTCAAGGTAATTAAATGTTTTTAGCGTTATATCAAATATACTAAGGTAGCATGCATAAAAATCATTCTTTTAATTCTAATCTCGACCCCTTTTATAATGTTTCCTGCAATAATTCCAACCGTATCTGTGAAATGTGAAGACAAAAATCCACATGCAACTTTTCACCACTACTTTAATCTATTTTATTTTTTGTTATTTGTTACAGTGTGGGAGGTGGCGCTAACGGAATATTCACCCGACGTTTGGATTTCAGTTCTTTCAACGCGCTACCGAAAAACAAGCTGAATTCGTATCAAATTAAGGTAAGAATTATATTTAAATTGGTGAACATTTCGATTTGTCATCAATCATTGGGTTTGTTGGATTAGCCAGCCTGGGAATTAAGATTGATTGGTACATGAAAGAGTGGAAAAAATAAATAAATCGTGTCCGTTTGACAAAGGACCTCTTCTGTAGCCTTTCATTATCGCCAGATGCGACGTTTATTGGGGAATTAAAAAAAGCAAATAATTGCTTTCATGATTTCGGTCTGTGACCCGGGATGGTTGATTTTTTTTTAAATTATTAAATAAATTTATAAGAAATATTTAAACGAATTCTTAACTTATAGATATAGAAGTAATCGCTCAAATTTCTTCATATTCGTATGTCATGTTGATTTAAGTAAGGTTATGTCGAATTGAGCGTGTGGATTTTTATGAATATTTTACAGATAGTTTTAATGGTATTGAAGTAAGTTAGTACTAAATTACATAAAATTTTAATGCACCATTTTTGAGTTATGATTTTTTAAGTAATCTTTCAAGTTGGTTCATTTTGGCATGTCATGTTGATTTAATTGAGGTTATGTCGAATTGCGCGTATGGATTTTTATGAGTATTTTACAGATTGTACTAATAATGTTGAAGTATGTTAGTACCAAATTACATAAAACTCCAATGCACCATTTTTGAGTTATGAATTTTCAAGTAATCACTCAAGTTGCTTCATTTTGTTATCTCATGTTGATTTAATTGAGGTTATATTGAATTGAGCGTATGGATTTTTATGAATATTTTACACATAGTACTAATAGTATTGAAGTATGTTAGTACTAAATTACATAAAATTCTAATGAACCATTTTTGAGTTATTAATTTTTAAGTAATCCATCAAGTTTCTTCTATTTGGTATGTCATGTTGATTTAAGTAAGGTTATGTCGAATTGAACGTTTGGATTTTTATGAATATTTTTCAGATGGTACTAATAGTATAGTAGTATGTTAGTACTAAATTACATAAAATTCCAATGCACCGTTTTTGAGTTATGATTTTTTAAGTAATCTCTCAAGATGCTTCATTTTGGTATGTTATGTTGATTTGATTGAGGTTATTTTGAATTGAGCGTATGGATTTTTATGAATATTTTACTCATAGTACTAATAGTATTGAAGTATGTTAGTACCAAGTTACATAAAATTCCAATGCACCATTTTTGAGTTATGATTTTTTTAGTAATCCATTAAGTTGCTTTATTTTGGTATGTCATGTTGGTTTAATTGAGGTTATGTCGAATTGAGCGCATGGATTTTTATGAATTTTTTACAGATGTTACTAATGTTATTGAAGTATGTTAGTACCAAGTTACATAAAATTCCAATGCACCGTTTTTGAGTTATGATTTTTTAAGTAATCTCTCAAGATGCTTCATTTTGGTATGTTATGTTGATTTGATTGAGGTTATTTTGAATTGAGCGCATGGATTTTTATGAATATTTTACAGATGTTACTAATGTTATTGAAGTATGTTAGTACCAAAATTACATAAAATTCCAATGAATCATTTTTGAGTTATGAATTTTCAAGTAATCACTCAAATTGCTTCATTTTGTTATGTCATGTTGATTTAATTAAGGTTATGTCGAATTGAGCGTATGGATTTTTATGAATATTTTACACAAAGTACTAATAGTATTGATGTATGTTAGTACTAAATTACATAAAATTTTAATGCACCATTTTTGAGTTATGAATTTTTAAGTAATCGCTCAAGTTGCTTCATTTTGATATGACATGTTGATTTAATTGAGGTTATGTCGAATTTCGCGTATGGATTTTTCTGAATATTTGACAGATGGTACTAATGGTATAGAAGTATGTTAGTTCCAAATCACGTAAAATTCCAATGCACCATTTTAGAGTTATGAATTATTAAGTAATCCCTGAAGTTGCTTCATTTTGGTATGTCATGTTGATTTAATTGAGGTTATGTCGAATTGAGCGTATGGATTTTTATGAATATTTTAAAGATAGTACTAATGGCATTAAAGTATATTAGTACCAAATTTTATAAAATTCTAATGCACCATTTTTGAGTTATGAATTTTTAAATAATCACTCAAGTTGCTTCATTTTGGTATGTCATGTTGATTTAATTGAGGTTATGTCGAATTGAGGGCATGGATTTTTATGAATATTTTACAGATGGTACTAATGATATTGAAGTATGTTAGTACCAAATTACATAAAATTCCAATGCACCGTTTTTGAGTTGTGAATTTTTAAGTAATCACTCAAGTTGCTTTATTTTGGTATGTCATGTTGATTTAATTAAAGTTATATTGAATTGAGCGTATGGATTTTTATGATTTTTTTACACATAGTACTAATAGTATTGAAGTATGTTAGTACCAAATTACATAAAATTCTAATGAACCTTTTTTGAGTTATTAATTTTTAAGTAATCCATCAAGTTTCTTCTATTTGGTATGTCATGTTGATTTAAGTAAGGTTATGTCGAATTGAACGTTCGGATTTTTATGAATATTTTTCAGATGGTACTAATAGTATAGTAGTATGTTAGTACCAAATTACATACAATTCCAATGCACCATTTTTGAGTTATGAATTTTTAAGTAATCACTCAAGTTGCTTTATTTTGGTATGTTATGTTGATTTAATTGAGGTTATGTCAAATTGAGCGTATGGATTTTAATCAAATTTGCACAATTAATACTAAAGATGTTAAAGTATTTAAGTACTAATTTGTGTCAATTTCCAATGATCTGTTTGAAAGTTATGAATTTTTAATTATAATACATTTCTAGTTAAAAGTATTGTAGTATTATCTATTATATTGAACTGTACGTTCTACAGACAGATATTTTCAAACCAAAACAATCCACGTAATTTCCTTTGTATTCAACAATTAGCAATTGTAAATGATTAGTTGGTTTTGTGAACAATAGAGACTACAATTAATACGAAATTATCAATTCAAGCTGCACATTAGATCAGTCGTGCGAGTATCGGACCAACTCTGTGTGACTGTTACACTTAATTAATTTATTAATATCTTTTTAATAGCCACAACATCATTGTTGGAAACTTACATAACCCAAACAAAATTATAACTTATTATTGCATGATCAATAACAAAAAAATAAGTGATTCATTCCTGTTAGTTTTATTATCAAATAGTTTTGATTCTGTATACGTAGCAGATTCTAGTTTTATGATGGAGTATTCCGTAGAGAGATTGAGGGAAAGCACGTTGGGGTAGTAAAAAAAGGTGAACGCGTCGCACGCATCTCGAGGGGAATCTCCAACGCGCGTAACGCACAAATAGGTGGGGTAGGACTGGGGTAGTAGAGAGAAAAAAATATAAAGTCATGGAAAATAACACGCGGGGTTTTCGCTATTGAGGGAGTCCCCCTGTTGCTGGCGTTGCTCTTTGATGCGACAAAGCAATTAAAATCAAACCCCCAGCAGCCCATTATAATGATGTTATGCATTGACATATACTCTATCGATCTTAGTTTATTTTTAAAACCAAAGGGGAAAATAGGGTTGCGATTTTATGAAAAAAACTTCAAACCTATATATAAAATTAATTAAGCTAAATTTTACATAACCTCAAATATAATGACAACAAAATTAGGAAATCTAATAGATACTGAGGAGATAATTAAAAATTTAATAACTTTTAAACCGTACATTGGAATTTAATCAAGTTTGGCAACAATGCATTTCATTGTTATTACTACATAATCCATAAATTTGATTTGAATCGATTCGACCAATTTGACATAATTTTATTTCAATCGAGCAAAGCTGACTTAAATTAGAAACTGAGGAGATAATTAAATAAATCATAACTTTCAAACTGTGCATTGGAATTTGATACAATTTGGCAACAATGGGCTCTATAGTTACTATTAGATAATGTATAAATTTACTTGACATCGATTCGATCAGTTAGACATAACCTCAATCTAATCGAGCAAAGTTGCCTTAAATTACTGAGGAGATAATTAAATAAGTCATAACTTTTAAATTGCGCATTGGAATTTGATACAATTTGGTAACAATGGGCTCCATAGTTACCATTAGGTAATGTGTAAATTTAATTTAAATCGATTCGATCAGTTAGGCTAGACTTCAATTTTTTCCAAAAGTTTTTTAAGGTCAATTTCAAAAATTTTGAAAAAATATTTAAAATTAATTTTTGTTACTTTTGAAGTTGGCAGCCATAGGAGCATCTATTAAAGATTGTTTTTGGTAAATTTGATAAAATTTTGTCGATTAGTTTTTGTTTTATTCAATATTTAGTAAGTCTTTATCCAAAAATGTACTAAAGTCAAATTCAAAAATTTTTAAAAAATATAAAAAAATAAATTTGGTTACTTTTGAAATTGGCAGCCATTGGAGCACCTAATTAAGACTGTTTTTGAAAAATTTGGTAAAATTTTGTCGATTTGTTTTTGTTTTATTCAAAATTGATTAAGTCCTTATCCAAAAATTTATTTAAATCAAATTCAAAAATGTTTAAAAAATATTTAAAAATAAATTTTGCTACTTTTGAAGTTTGCAGCCATTGGAACACCTAGTAAAGATTGTTTTTGGAAAATTTGATAAAATTTTGTCGATTAGTTTTTGTTTTATTTAAACTTAAGTAAGCTTTTATCCAAAAATGTACAAAAGTTTTTTTCAAAAATTTGGAAAAATTGTTTGAAAATTAATTTTGTTACTTTTGAAGTTGGCAGCCAATAAAGATTGTTTTTGGTAAATTTGGTAAAATTTTGTCGATTAGTTTTTGTTTTATTAAAAATTTAGTAAAACTTATCCAAGAATTCACTAAAATCAAATTCAGAAATTTTGAAAAAATATTTTAAAATAAATGTTGTTACTTTTGAAGTTGGCAGCTATTGGAGCACCTAATCAAGATTGTTTTTGGTAAATTTGGTAAAATTTTGTCGATTAGTTTTTGTTTTATTCAAAATTTAGTAAAACTTATTCAAGAATTCACTAAAATCAAATTCAGAAATTTTGAGAAAATATTTAAAAATTAATTTTGTTACTTTTGAAGTTGGCAGCCATTGGAGCACCTATAATAGATTGTTTTTGGTAAATTTGGTAAAATTTTGTCGATTAGTTTTTGTTTTATTAAAAATTTAGTAAAACTTATCCAAGAATTCACTAAAATCAAATTCAGAAATTTTGAAAAAATATTTTAAAATAAATGTTGTTACTTTTGAAGTTGGCAGCTATTGGAGCACCTAATCAAGATTGTTTTTGGTAAATTTGGTAAAATTTTGTCGATTAGTTTTTGTTTTATTCAAAATTTAGTAAAACTTATTCAAGAATTCACTAAAATCAAATTCAGAAATTTTGAGAAAATATTTAAAAATTAATTTTGTTACTTTTGAAGTTGGCAGCCATTGGAGCACCTATAATAGATTGTTTTTGGTAAATTTGGTAAAATTTTGTCGATTAGTTTTTGTTTTATTAAAAATTTAGTAAAACTTATCCAAGAATTCACTAAAATCAAATTCAGAAATTTTGAAAAAATATTTTAAAATAAATGTTGTTACTTTTGAAGTTGGCAGCTATTGGAGCACCTAATCAAGATTGTTTTTGGTAAATTTGGTAAAATTTTGTCGATTAGTTTTTGTTTTATTCAAAATTTAGTAAAACTTATTCAAGAATTCACTAAAATCAAATTCAGAAATTTTGAGAAAATATTTAAAAATTAATTTTGTTACTTTTGAAGTTGGCAGCCATTGGAGCACCTATAATAGATTGTTTTTGGTAAATTTGATAAAAAAATTTCGATTAGTTTTTGTTTTATTCAAAATTGAGTAAGTCTTTATCCCAAAGTTTACTAAAGTCAAATTCAAAAACTTTGAAAAAATATTAAAAAATAAATTTTGTTACTTTTGAAGTTGGCAGTCATTGGAGCATCTATTAAAGATTGTTTTTGGTAAATTTGATAAAATTTTGTCAATTAGTTTTTGTTTTATTCAATATTTAGTAAGTCTTTATCCAAAAATGTACTAAAGTCAAATTCAAAAATTTTTAAAAAATTTAAAAAATAAATTTTGTCACTTTTGAAGTTGGTAGCCATTGGAGCACCTAATGAAGATTGTTTTTTGTAAATTTGGTAAAATTTTTGTTTTATTCAAAATTTAGTAAAACTTATCAAAGAATTCACTAAAATCAAATTCAGAAATTTTGAAAAAATATTTAAAAATTAATTTTGTTCCTTTCGAAGTTGGCAGCTATTGGAGCACCTAATATAGATTGTTTTTGGTAAATTTGATAAAATTTTGTCGATTAGTTTTTGTTTTATTCAATATTTAGTAAGTCTTTATCCAAAAATGTACTAAAGTCAAATTCAAAATTTTTTAAAAAATTGAAAAAATAAATTTTGTTACTTTTGAAGTTGGTAGCCATTTAATGAAATTTAGTTTGAAGTAAGTACTAATGTAGTACTAATATTTGTCAAAATTTATTGTACTTTGGTACGACCAGTTTTATAAAGTTTTGTATGGAGTTCTTAATGAATTATTATTAAATTTAATCATACTAAGAGACACCAATAGAATTTCCTCTTGAACTAAGCATTGGAATTTTATAAAATTTGGATTGAAGTAAGTACTAATGTAGTACTAAAATTTGTCATAATTTAGTTTATTTTGGTACGACCAGTTTTATAAAATTTTGTTTGGAGTTTTTAATGAATTTTTATTAAATTTAATCATACTAAGAGACACCAATAGCATTTCCTCTTGAACTAAGTATTAGAATTTAATACAATTTGATTTGAAGCAAGTACTAATGTAGTACTAAAGTTTGTCAAAATTTAGTTTATTTTGGTTCGACTAGTTTTGTAAAATTTTGTTTGGAGTTTTTAATGAATTTTTATTAATTTTAATCATACTAAGAGACACCAATAGCATTTTCTCCTAAACTATGCATTGAAATTTAATGAAATTTGGTTTGGAGTAAGTACTAATGTAGTACTAAAATTTGTCATAATTTAGTGTACTTTGCTACGACCAGTTTTATAAAATTTTGTTTCGAGTTTTTAATGAATTATTATTAAATTTAATCATACTAAGAGACACCAATAGCATTTCCTCTTGAACTAAGCATTGGAATTTAATAAAATTTGAATTGAAGTAAGTACTAATGTAGTACAAAAATTTGTAAAAATTTAATTTACTTTGGTGCGATTAGTTTTATAAAATTTTGTTTGGAGTTTTTAATGAATTATTTTAATAATAATTTATTACTAAAAGACACCAATAGCAATTCTTCCTGAACTAAACATTGGAGTTTAATGAAATTTGGTTTGGAGTAAGTACTAATGTACTACTAAAATTTGTTAAAATTTAATTTACATTGATGCGACCAATTTTAAACAATTTTGTTTGGAGTTTTTAATAATTTAATATCAAATTTAATCATATTAAGAGACACCAATAGCAATTCCTCCTAAAGTAAACATTAGAATTTAATAAAATTTGGTTTTGAGTAAGTACTAATGTAGTACTAAAATTTGTCAAAATTTGGCTTCTATTGGTATACTATCAATTTTAATAATTAAAACGCAAGCTTTAAAATAGTCTCAAATTATTAACAAAATTGAATCAATACTTTTAAAAGGTTTTAAGAAGTTGTGACATAAAATATAAACCTAATTATAAAATAATCAACCCATTTGCTACAAGAAACGGGTTATCTGTCATTTGTGGGGGTTCATCTGTGGCCGGAACGTCTTCATTCCGTACCGGAAATAACAATAACCCGTTAATATGTTGCGATTCGGGGAATAAAAGTGATTACAGGAGATTGCAGCCGCAGAAAGCGGTCACGTCTCCTCACTCCACCATAAAGAAAAAAACCACCACTTTATTCACGCGAATAAAAGTAATTGTTTCGTTTACGGTTTGAAAGAACCGAATACAATTTTTCTCCTTTTCGATACGTGACGTCTATCTATATTAATATTTCATCCGTGTGCGTTCGGGATCACGTCGCGCCCCCTGATTGTCACAATATCTGTTGTAGAGACGCCACTTTCGCGGAATTATGTCGTGTCAGTCCGTTTTTTTTTGTCTTCCAACTCTCGGGTAGTGATTTTTTTTTTCATATCCCAAGAGCGCTTTAAAGGATTGCAGGAAAAATAGAGATATTGTTGCAGCACAGAAAATCAATCGTGTAGAGATTTCCAATGTCAGATCAAAATGATTATCATCTTTCAGACTGGAAAAATGGCAAACGAATGCAATTGCGGAATTAAGAATCCCTTGTCTCTACCAGATTTTAATTATTATCGATTCGGTTTGATTCAATGTCCCTCGCCAAATTTACTATTAGCTTTTTTTATGCGAAGCGACTATTATTAAATGCGAATCTAATTGCTCTGATGGGACGAATTAAAAATTAATTTTGTGGCTGCGATTCATTTTTCTTCTTTGTGACGGATTTAAACTGTCTGCGTCCGGAAAATAAAAGCAGAATTTTGTTTTATTTATTGTAAGACAATTTTTGAATAGAAAATCAATTTAATAAAATTATTCCACAAATACGCTTTGTTTTACTTAATGAGAAAACATTTTTCAAATCAAAATCTAAATTAAAAATCGCAATTAAGATTGTTTGTTGATTGTAAGGTGGGTAATTATTACATAAAATTATTTGTAGAATTTTTATAATTACAAACTGAAGGAGTTATTATCATAATTTGAGAAAATTGTTTTGGCTATAAATAATCAAACGAATTACTGTGGCTCCATCTAGTGCAATTTAATACTAAATCATACAAGGCACACTGACGAGGTTTGTAGAACCGAAACATTCGTATGCAAATTGAAGCATTTAATGCCCTATTCGATGATCGAAATACAATTAAGTGTAATAATTTCTCATTAAAATATGAATTCGTTTTTAATTATATGTAATTATTATCAATCTCTTTTGTTCCGTGCAATTTTCGATGCCCTAAAGGTACCAATAAAGCACCATCGGTTATTACCCACTCGCATTAAATCAAATCATACATCCCGTCTGTTTACCAACACTCCACTCGCCCACTCTCACTCTCTCGCGCTCATCCCAGCTGAAAATGAAATAACACTCACTCGGTGATGCCCGCTGTCTGGAGATAAACAAAATTCAAGGTTACTATGCCCAGGGTTAATATATTGATTATTACTGGGACTGCTGCGATGGTGCGTGGGCTTTAAATCAAGGTGGGGTTGCGTAACTGCATTCTACGAGAGCGTCGCCCCAGTCAACTTCTATGGTCATCTGAATGGACCTCAACTCGTTCATTCGTCTGGGCCACTGCCCGTAATGATGGACATGCATGCCGGGGCCGGGTGTCCTTCTCCGGATGGTAGGTTGCCTATACCACCAGCACTAGACCGTATAAAGTTTCACCTCTTTTAGCTAGGTCAGGGCCGAATTGCAATATTTCAGAAATTTTCAGCAAATTATAATTAATGACTCTTCGTTGTTTATTTTCCGTAATATGAAGATGTCTGGGTTGGGGCCACACACAACAATAATAATTTCCGGCGAGAATTTTCATAGTTTTAGTTGATTATTCCGAGTGTCGCGGCCGGGCGAGAACAAGTGGCTCGTTTGTTGTTCGGTTCGTGACATTTGCCAGGCGCGCACGTTTCGTCGCCCGTAATTGTGAGTAATGTTTAACTGTAATAACCCTACAGAGTCTGATTACTGCCATTGTTTTTGCAGTGGTCGACGTAGTGTCTGCAATATACATTATGGAAACAAAAATAAATAACATTTTTGGTGGTCAATTCGGGTTGTTTGTATTCGGACGGACGTGAAAATCGAAAAGGTTCGCCCCTTTTTTCATCGGGAATAAGTGTAGATTATACAAACTGCTGTTTGGAAATATCCACCCGCAAGAAGTTGCGTTAGTTTCGCTTGGATGAACATTTTTCTTTGCTACGATTTTTTTTTATGATTCGTCGTCTGGGTCTATCTTGAATTTAATGAATATCATTTGTTTTGTTAATTATTATTTTCAAGCCAAGAACAATTGAATTTTTTAAGAGCTCATAAAATTACCAATTTCAATCTCACCTAAAGATGTTGATAATTGACGTCAATTTAAGCTTCATATGAGGAACATATATTATATTTTTAGTTTTTGAAATTATGTCAACAACGGAACTAATAATTTTTTTTCAATGCATCGTTTTCCATCCATTGGCGTAATATATTTTTTTATAGGAAATAGCAAATAAGTTTTTTTTTTTTAATTTTGTATTTTTTTTTAATAGAAAATTTGGGTTGCAGCGCCTTTCTGTTAAGAATATATGCATTAAATTGCCAATATTTAATTTTCTATGCAAGGCATTGGTTTTTTGAATTGAATTTCAATAAAATCAACACGGTAATTTTGACATAAACTCTAGTTTAGTGACCCGTCATTGCTGAAGATTGTTGTCGTAGATATTAAAAAAAATTTATAACCTTAAAACTAAACATTGGATTTTAATCAAATTTGGTAACATTGTAGCTAAACATCCTTAGTACAAACTGTAATTTTTTTATTAAAATCAACACGGCAGTTTTGATATAACCTCCAATTTAGTAAACCGTCGATGTTGAAATGGTGATGCGTGACGTATGAACAAAAATTCATAATTCAAAAATTGTTTATTAGATTTTGATCAAATTTGGCAACAATGTATTTAAACATCATTACTACAAACTGTAAAAGAATTAAAAATGTCAATGTCGCCATTTCCACATAACCTCAAATTTAGTGACCCACTTCTGCTGAAAGTTGTTGCGTTAAGTATTAACAAAAATTTCTAACTTAAAAACTGTACATTGGATTTTGATCAAATTTTGCAATATTGTAGCCAAATATCATTTGTACAAACTGCAGAAAATTTAATAAAATTGACACGGCAGTTTTGACATAACCTTCAGTTTAGTTGAAGTAGTGATGTGTAATGTGTTGACAATAATTTATAACTTAAAAACTACTCATTGGATTTTGATCAAATTTGGCAACATTGTAGTCTAACATCGTTACTACAAACTGTAGAAAATTCAATAAAATCAACGCGGCACATTTGACATAATCTATAGATTATTGACTTGCCACTGTTTAAGGTTGTTGTTGTAGGCATTAACAAAGATTCATAACCTAAAAATTACACATTGGATTTTGATCAAATTTGGCAACATTGTAGTCTAACATCGTTACTACAAACTGTAGAAAATTCAATAAAATCAACGCGGCACATTTGACATAATCTATAGATTATTGACTTGCCACTGTTTAAGGTTGTTGTTGTAGGCATTAACAAAGATTCATAACTTAAAAATTACACATTGGATTTTGATCAAATTTGGCAACATTGTAGTCTAACATCGTTACTACAAACTGTAGAAAATTCAATAAAATCAACGCGGCACATTTGACATAATCTATAGATTATTGACTTGCCACTGTTTAAGGTTGTTGTTGTAGGCATTAACAAAGATTCATAACCTAAAAATTACACATTGGATTTTGATCAAATTTGGCTACATTGTAGCGAAACATCATTACTACAAACTGTAAAAAATTCATTAAAATCAACACGTTAATTTTGACATAACCTCTAATTTAGTAACCCTTTACAGTTGAATGAATTAACAAAATTTGTTTTACTTAAAAACTATATTGGATTTTGATTAAATTTGGCAACAATGTAACCAAACATCATTACTACAATTTGTAGAAATTTTGTTAAAATCAACACGGTTGTTTTGACATAATCTTTAATTTAGTAACCCGTCACCGTTAAATGGAACCTAACCTAAAATCTGTGGATTGGATTTTAATCAAACATTTGTTATATTTTAAAAACATTTTATGATGGATTTGACAGTTTATAAAAATTTTAGGACATTATATAGTTTGGAAACATTTAATTACATTTGTGACAGTTCAGGAACATTTTATGTTTATTTATAAATGTTTTTGACAGTTTGTAAGCAATTTATATCTTCTATGACAGATAAGGAACATTTTTTATCATTTATCATAGTTTAAGCACATTTTATTATAATTTTGTTTTGAATAATTTTAAAACATTTGACAGTTCATGGACATTTTATGTCAATCTATGACAGTTTAGGAATATTTTTGACTTTTGAAATAATTCTTAGCTTCTATGGCATCCGAGGAACAGTTTATCTTATTTATTATAGCTCAAGAACAGTTTGATGACGTTTGTTACAATTTAGAAACATTTTATGTCAATCTTTGATAGTTTATGAATGTTTTTGACAGTTTATGAACATTGTAATAGCATGGGAACATTTTATGACAGTTTAGGAACATTTTTTGTAAACAAACCTATGGTAGGCCGATTTTGGCGTTTTGGTTTTTGATAAAATTGCTTTTTTGAGAGGCAACTTTGATTTTTTTGGATTACTTAACGGTGATTTGTTGTAGAAGTCAGGAGAAATTTGGTTTTTACAAAAAAAAATTAAAACAGTAATTTTGACATAACCTTTAATTTAGTTAACTGTCCTTGTTGTGTGGTGATGTCTCAAAGTTTGAATTAAGAGCAAGTAACTTTTCTACTGTCACCTACCCAGAAAATTGTTGAACAATAAATTTCTTGATAATGAACGCTTGGGTGGGTGGTCGGGAACGAAATTTAAATTGTGGGCGAGTAGCTTTTTCTACCATGACCTACCCACCCATCCAAATGTTGGTCATTAAAGGATCTACTGTTTCTCCTACTTCTTGTATGCTTGTAGTTAAAAATCAGAAAATTGTTTAAGAATAAATCTCTTGATAACTAATGCTTGGGTGGGTGGGCGGGAACCAAATTTAAATCGTGGGCGGATAGCTTCTTTTACTGTGACCCACCCACCCTCCCAAGTGTTACTCATCAAAGGATCTACTGTTTGTTCCACCTCTTGTGTGCTTGCAGTTAGATATCAGAAATTTGTTAAACAATAAATCTCTAGATAACTAACGTTTGGGTGGGTGGGCGGGAACCAAATTTAAATTATGGACGGGTAGCTTCTTCTACTGTGACTCACTTACCCACCCAAGTGTTAGTCATCAAAGCATGTACTGTTTCTCCCACTTCTTGTGTACTTTAACAATAAATCTCTTCATAACTAACGCTAGGGTGGGTGAGCGGATACAAAATGTTAATTATGGGCAGGTAGCTTCTTCTACTATGTTCCACCCGCCCACACAAGTGTTTGCCATCAAAACATCTACTGTTTGTTCTACCTCTTGTGTGCTTGCAGTTAGATATCAGAAAATTGTTAAACAATAAATCTCTAGATCATAACGTTTGGGTGGGTGGGCGGGAACCAAATTTAAAATGTGGGCGGGTAGATTCTTCTACTGTGACCCACCCACCCACCCAAGTGTTAGTCATCAAAGGATTTACTGTTTCTTCCACTTCTTGTGTGCTTGTAGTTGAAAATCAGAAAATTGTTGAATCTTAATAACTAAGGCTCGGGTGGGTGGGCGAGAACCAAATTTAAATTATGGGTGGGTAGCATCTTCTACTGTGACCTATTCACTTACCCAAGCGTTGGTTATCAAAAGATCTACTGTTTCTCTTATTTCTTGTGTGCTTGTAGTTAAAAATTAGAAAAATTGTTGAACAATAAATCTTTTGATAAGTTACGTTTGGGTGGGTGGGCGGGAACCAAATTTAAATTGTGGGCGGGTAGTTTCTTCTACTGTGACCCACCCACCCACCCAAGTGTTAGTCATCAAAGGATCTACTGTTTGTCTTACCTCTTGTGTGCTTGCAGTTAGATATAAGAACATTGTTGAACAATAAATCTTTTGATAACTATCGCTTGGGTGGGTGGGCGGGAATCAAGTTTAATTTGTAGGCAAATAGCTTTTTCTACTGTGGCCCACTTACTCACCCAAGTGTTAGTCATCAATGGATGTATTGTTTGTTCCAACTTTTGTATGCTAGTACTTAAATATCAGAAAGTTCATAAATTTAAAATTGTACATTAAATTCTGATTAAATTTGGCAACATTGTAGCTAAATATCATTACTACAAACTGTAGAAAATTTAATTAAATCAACACGTCAGTTTTGACAAAACCTCTAATTTATATAACTTTCATTGTTGAAGTGGTGATAAGTAACTTATTAATACAAATTTATAACTTTTAAATTGTACATTGGATTTTAATCAAATTTGCAACATTGCAGCTAAATATTATTAGTACAAACTGTAAAAAAATAATAAAATCAGCACGTCTGTTTTGACATAACCTCCAATTTAGTTAACTGTCATCGTTGAAGTGGTGATGTGTAACGTATTAATAAAAATGCATAACCTAAAAACTGTACATTGGATTTTGATCAAATTTGGCTACATTGTAGCCAAACATCATTAGTACAAACTGTAGAACATTCAATAAAATTAACACCGGAGTTTTGATATAACCTCCAATTTATTAACTACCATCGTTGAAGCGGTGATATGTAACGAATTAATAAAAATTTATAACTTTAAATTTGTACTTTAGATTTTGATCAAATTTGGCAATATTGTAGCCAAAGGTCATTACTACAAACTGTAGAAAATTCAAAAAAAAATTACACGGCAGTTTTGACATAACCTTTAATTTAGTAACTTGTTACTGTTGAATGGTGATGTGTATGGTCTTAAGAAAAGTTCATAACCTTAAAACTGTACATTGGATTTTGATCAAATTTGGCTACATTGTAGCCAAACATCATTAGTACAAACTGTAGAAAATTCAATAAAATCAACACAGTAGTTTTGACATAACCTCCAATTTAGTTAAGTGCCATCGTTGAAGAGGTGATGTGTAACGTATTAATAAAAATTCATAACTTTGAAATTGTTCATTAGATTTTGATCAAATTTGGCAACATTGTAGGCAAACATCATTAGTACAAACTGTAGAAAATTCAATAAAATCAACAGAGTAGTTTAGACATAACCTCTAATTCAGTTAGCTGTGATCTTTAAGTGATGATGTGTAACGTATTTATAAATATTCATAACTTAAAAACTGTACATTGGATTTTGATCAAATTTGGCAACATTGCAGCCAAACATCAACAGTACAAGCTGTAAGAAAAATAATAAAATTAACACGTCAGTTTTGATATAACCTGCAATTTAGTTAATTGCTATTGTTGAAGTGGTGATAAAACTTATTAATAAAAATTTATAACTTAAAAATTATACATTGGATTTTGATCAAATTTGGCAAAATTGTAGCCAAACATTATTACTATAAACTGTAGAAAATTTATTAAAATCAACACGGCAGTTTTGACATAACCTCTAATTCAATGACCCGCTACTGCTGAAGGTGATTGTGTTAAGTATTAACAAAAATTTTGATCAAATTTAGTACTACATTAGTACTTACTTCAAACCAAATTTTATTAAATTTTAATGTTTAGGTTAGGAAGAATTGTTATTGGTCTCTTAGTATGATTAAATTTGATGTAAATTTATAATAAGCAACAAACAAAGTTTTATAAAACTGAACGTACCAATATAAATTAAATTAAAAACAAATTTAGTACTATATTAGTACTTACTTCAAACCAAATTTTATTAAGTTCTAATGCTTAGTTCAGAAGGAATTGGTATTGGTATCTTTTAGTACGATTAAATTTGATATTAATTTATTAAAAAATAATAACAAAATTTTATAAAACTGGTCGTACCAAAATAATCAAAATTTTAACAAATTTTAGTACTACATTAGTACTTGCTTCAAACCTAATTTCATTAAAATCCAATGTTTAGTTTAGGATGAATTGCTATTGGAGTCTTTTAGTATGATTAAATTTGATATTAATTTCTTAAATATTTCAAACAATTTTTTTTTAAACTGGTCGTACTAATATAAACTAATTGTTGAACAAATTTAAGTGGTTCATTAATACTTACTTTAAACCAAATTTTATTAAATTTCAATATCTAGTTCAGGAGGAATTGTTGTTGGTGTCTCTTAGTATGATTAAATTTATAAAAAACTCCAAACAAAATTTTATAAAACTGGCCGTACCAATAAAAGTAAAATTTTGACAAAATTTAGTACTTCATTAGTACTTACTCCAAACCAAATTTTAATAAATTTTAATGTTTAGTTTTAGAGGAATTGCTGTTAGTCTCTTCTAGTGTAAATAGTTTGATATTAAATTGGGTGGGTGAGCGGGAACTATGTTTAAATTGTGGGCGGGTAGCTTCTGTTACTGTGTCCCACCTACCCGCCTAAGTGTTTGTCATCAAGAGGTTTATTGTTACAACCTCATCTGGTGTCTTGTTGATAACTAACATTCATGGCTGTGTAAGTGCTGAAGATTGTTGTAGGTTTTAGCAAAAATTTATAATCTAAAAGTTGCACATTGGATTTTGATCAAATTTGGCAATTTTGTAGCTAAACATCATTACTACAAACTGTAGAAAATTCAAAAAAATTGACACGGCAGTTTTGACATAACCTCTAATTTAGTGACACGTCACTGCTGAAGATTGTTGTTGTAGGTTTGATCAAAAATTTATAACCTAAAAACTGCACATTGGATTTTGAACAAATTTGGCAACAATACTTTCCATAACCCGTACTACCAACTGAAAAAATTAAATGATAATTTATTCGGTAAATTTTGCATATCCTCAAAATTAATAAGTTGGTTAGATTTGTGCTTAGCGAATTTAAGGTTAGAAAAAGTTAAATAATTTGAAAACCTTATATTGGATTTTGTCCAAATTTGGTAACAATATTTTCCAAAACCCGTACTACCAACTGAAGAAATTATATAAAAATGTATTTGGTCAATTTTGCATAACCTCAAAATTAGTCAATTGTTTAGATTCGTGCTTAACGAATTTGAAGTTGAAAAAGTTAAATATTTTGAAAACCATACATTAGATTTTGTTCAAACTTGACAACAATACTTTCCAAAACCGGTACTACCAACTAAAAAAATTAAATGATAATTTATTTGGTCAATTTTGGATAACCCCAAAATTAGAAAATTGGTTAGATTCGTGCATAGCGAATTTAAGGTTAGAAAGAGTTAAATAATTTGAAAACCTTACATTGGATTTTGTCCAAATTTGGTAACAATACTTTTCAAAAACCGCACTACCAACTCAAGAAACGAGATTGAAAATTATTCGGTAAATTTTGCATAACCTCAAAATTTGTTAACTAGTTAGATTCGTGCTTAGCGGATTTGGGGTTAGAAAAAGTTAAATAATTTGAAAACCATACATTGGATTTTGTCCAAATTTGGTAACTATACTTTCCAAAACCCGTACTACCAACTAAAAAAATTAATTGATAATTTATTCGGTAAATTTTGCATAATCTCAAAATTAGTAAATTGGTTAGGTTTGTGCATAGCGAATTTATGGTTAGAAAAAGTTAAATAATTTGAAAACCTTACATTGGATTTTGTCTAAATTTGGTAACAATACTTTTCAAAACCCGTACTACCAACTCAAGAAACTAGATTAAAAATTATTCGGTAAATTTTGCATAACCTCAAAATTAGTTAACTTGTTAGATTCGTGCTTAGCGGATTTGGGGTTAGAAAAAGTTAAATAATTTGAAAATCGTTCATTGGATTTTGACCAAATTTGGCAACAATACTTTCCAAAATCCGTACTACCAACTAAAAAATTAATTGATAATTTATTCGCTCAATTTTGCATAACCTTAAAATTAGTAAATTGGTTAGATTCGTGCCTAGCGAGTTTGAGGTTAGAAAAAGTTTAATAGTTTGAAAACCATACATTGGATTTTGTCCAAATTTGGTAACAATACTTTCCAAAACCTGTACTACCAACTGAAGAAATTAATAAAAAATGTATTCGGTCAATTTTGCATAATCTCAAAATTAGATTCGTGCTTAGCAGATTTGAGGTTAGAAAAAGTTATATAATTTGAAAACCATACATTGGATTTTGTCCAAATTTGGCAACAATACTTTTTAAAACTCGTATTACCAACTATAGAAATTAGATAAAAAATTATTTGGTCAATTTTGCATAATCTCAAAATTAGTCAACTGTTCTGATTCGTGTATAGCGGATTTGAGGTTAAAAAAATTAAATAATTTTAAAACCATACATTGAATTTTATTTAAATTTGGCAAAAATACTTTTCAAAACCCGTACTACCAACTAACAAAAACTAAACAAAAATTTATTCAGTAAATTTTGCATAATCTTAAAATTAGTCAACTGGCTAGATTCATACTTTTAAATTTAATAAAAGAAAAAACTAAATAATTTTAAAATCATACATTGGATTTTGATGCAATTTAGTCAAAAGTTACTTTAATGTCACTACTATCAACTGTAAACAGTTTATTAAATTTCATACGACAATTTTAAAATAACCTCAATTTAATTGACACCAATCAACTCATTTGTGATAAGCTGTAGTTGATTAATAAATTCATAACTCACAAACCATACATTGAATTTTGTTGCAATTTGGTTTAGATTTAGTTTAATATCACTAAATTATATTAAATTCCATACGACAAATTTGACATAACCTTAATTTAATTGACACGACTCAAATCATTTGTGAAAAGCTGCAGTTATTTAATATATTTATAATATGCAAACCATACATTGGATTTTAATGCAATTTAGCGACAATATAGCTCAATATTAGTACTACCAACTGCATAAATTGTATCTATTTCCATACGACCAATTTGACATAACCTTAACTTATACGACTTCAACCGACTCATTTGTGATTAGCTCTAACTGTTTAATAAATTTATAACTTGCAAACTATACATTAGAATTTGATTTAATTTACTTACAATATACTTCAATATCAGTACTACCAACTGCAGAAATTGTATTAAATTCCATACGACCAATTTGACATAACCTCAATTTATATAATTTAATCAATTCATTAATGATCAATGAAAATTGAATAATTTCAAAACATTGAATTTTATTCAAATTTGGCAACAATGCTTCTTAGACGTCATACTACCAACTGTAATTTTGCATAACCTCAAATTAGACAATTGGATTGTTTTAAACTTATCGGATTAAAAAATAGAAAAAGTTGAATAGTTTCAAAACCATTCATTGGATTTTGTTAAAATTTGGCAACAATGCTTTTTAAATTCTTTGTTACCAACTGTAAGAAAAAGATCAAAAGTAATTCGGTCAATTTTGCATAACCTTAAAATTAAACAATTGATTTGGTTCAAAATTAACTGAATAATTTCAAAAGCATTAATTAAATTTTATTTAAGTTTGGCAACAACTTTTTATGTTGGATCTGTTAAATTTATTTATTATGTTGTTTAAGCCGTAAATAAACAAATTAATCAATGCAATAAATGCATTAAATTAAAAAATAAAGCAGCAAATTACATTTACCAATTTTAGTCATTTAATGGCCGGATTTTAGCACTAAATGGCCGGATTTAATTATTACTTAATCAAATTTAAACTTGAAAACAATGTAATTTATAATTATAAATTATTAACGGCCGGATTTTGGATTTTTTAATAAATTTTAGTCATTTTATGGATGGATTTTGTCATTTAATATGCCTAAAACTGATGATAGATACAAAAAACAATATAATTTGCCAATTTTATGCATTGATTTAACAAGTTTGGTTAATTAGAGGCCGGATTTTGGCATTTAAAGGCCGGATTTAAATTTTAATTAATTAAATTTGAACTATAAAGTGAATTAATTGTTTAAATAATGCATTGTGTGGTTTAACGGCCGGATTTTGTTGTTTAAAAGCTGTATGTAGACATTTATTGATTATTATTAATTATTAAAATCGATGAAATTTAAAAATAATGCACAGAACAAGTTTTATTACCCAAATTTAACATTTTTAGTCATTTAACGGCCGGATTTTAGCATTAAATAGCCGGATCAATTAAACAAATTTAAATTATACTATAAAATTGACTTTTATCAATTATTTTTATTTTTTAAAAAGTATAAATTTAATAATCCAGCTGTAGAGTGAGTTTTTGTTAAAAATTTAAAAATCCGGCCTTTAAATGCAAAATAAAAGTAAAAATCCGATTAGCTTATAACTGCAATTTAATCGCTAACGTTTCTGCACCGTTGTTGGCTTCATCAGAGCTTAAAAACTGTTGTTTTAAAGCTTTTATGAAAGCAGCGAATAAAATTGCAGTTATAAGTTAATTTTTATATCAATTAACTCCAAACCAATAATATTCCCAAAAATGTACATGAACATATTCGACAAAATCTTGTCTCAATTCGCAACCATCCATAACATGTCGAGACTAAATTCCAGTCCCTTGAAAATACTTTAAGTAATAATTTATTTATACAATATCTACATGAAGAAATCATACGAGCGACGTCCATTCAAGGGGTTGTTTACCGTTCCTTAAGGTCCTTTTAAAACAGACATATATTCCACTGCAGTCGAGGCATAGTATAAAAAAAATGAAGCTGACGTGCGAAGGTACCGTTTAGCGGTAGCCGCTGTCAGTAGTAATTTCTTCAGGGAGACAACAAACCAGGCTCGGCTGGTTCTGTATATGCGGCCATATAAGCAGTGAAAACAGACATAACGAGACCAGACAAGATACGACTATTGGAGCTCTAGTACAGTTAACATACGCCATTTCTATCAATTTATTGTGCTATTGAGCAGAGCTAGTTCTGCAGACAAACCACTTTTTTTTGTTTAATATTAAATTGTTACCATATTAATACAAATCAATTTAACTACCGTCTGACATGCAAATGGACACTCACCATTAGAAGCCGTGAAAACAATACAATTCGATTGGGAAGTTATTGCCATAACAAGTTTTCTAGACATTCAATATACCCATTAAAAAAGTTTGCTTGCAAATTAAATAAGCATTTATTTCTCTTTACTTATCCCGTTTAAAAAAAAACTGGGTATTTAAATATTCGACTCGATCGGATGCTTTTTCCAGACGATTTAAACACCGCGTCGGGAAAGGGGTAGAATTTTATTTAATTGGGAAATAAAACGAAGGCGAAGCTAATAGGGGATGAAATTTTTGTTTTGCGACCAGATTTATTTTAATTTATGCAAAATCTGATTTGGAACAAGATACTGAGGTAATAAGAAGTAATTAGATGGGATTAAGGAGGCCCGGATTTAGTTCATTTCGACTAAACCAAACGGTGGTTTGTATCTCGTATTACGCTTTAAGATAAAAGCTGTTTTATCGTAATTGCCAGTTCGCCGTGTCCGCCAAGAGGGTATTTCATGGGCTAATTCTACAACTTGCTAACGTCTTATTATTGTCTGGATTCACCTGACGCTATTGTCTCGCACACGACCTGAATCCGATACGGCTGCTTAAGGTGGTGCAAACCCACCCGCACACTGGTAAGATGATTTGCAGGGTGTACGGGTAAAAAATATTATTATAGTCATATGCAATTTAAGACACAATTAGAGCCTCTTTAAAAGTTTTAATTGGGGCCCGGCTTTATTAAACGTGCATTTATAATTTAAGTCACAATTTACGATTCACTTTGAGGGGGTTGAGAGTTTTCCCCGGCGTGCTTTATGTGCGGTCGATTTTTACGCCGCAATTGTGGCCTACATGCTCTAAAAGAGAAAAAAATATATACATAGTGGCGAAAATTGGCGAGAACTTTACACAAAGTAAGTTTAATGTGTATGAATCACCCTACGCTACATTTGGTGCTACATGTATTATAATTTGCATAAATCATACAAAGTAAACATCTTATTTTGTAAATATTGGTTTTGCTAACAAATATTTGTTGAAATAGATTGATTTTATGCTTTTTAAAGTTTAATAATAATTGATTCATCGTTTAAATAACAAAATCTGGCAATGAAACAACTAAAAATAGTAATAAATCACCAAAATCCGGCCGTTAATAATTTATAATGATTTAATTAAAAAATAATTTGTTCTAGAATTTAAATTTGATTAATTGATTATTAAATCCGGCCATTTAATGCAAAAATCCGGCTGTTAAATGACTAAAAATGTTAAATTTATCCGATAAAACTTATTTTGTGTTTTATTTTTGAGCTTAATGCATTTATAGCTTTTAAACAATAATCCGGCTATTAAACCACTAAAATTACAAAAATCCGGCCGTTACGTACACACAATTCAATATTAAAACAATTAATTTACTTTATAGTTCTAGTTTAATTAATTAAAGTTTGAATTTGGCTTTTAAATACTAAAATCTGGCCTTTAATTTACCAAACTTGTTGAATCAATGCATAATTATAATGTTTTTTGTATCAATCATCAGTTTTAGGCATTTTAAATGACAAAATCCGTCCATAAAATGACTAAAGTTTATAAAAAATCCGGCCGTTAATAATTTATAATGTTTTAATTGAAAATTACAATAATTTCAAGTTAAAATTTGATTAATTAATGCTTAAATCCGGCCATTTAGTGCCAAAATCCGGCCGTTAAATGATTTAAAATGTCAAATGTTACCAATAAAACTTGTTTGGTGCTTTATTTTATAATTTAATGCATTTATTGCATTAATTAATATTTATTTACGGCTTAAACAACATAATCCGGCTGTTTAATAAATAAATTTGACAGATCCAACATAAAAAGTTGTTGCCAAGCTTAAATAAAATTTAATTAATGCTTTTGAAGTTATTCAGTTAATTTTGATTAAAATCAGTTGTTTAATTTTAAGGTTATGCAAAATTGACCGAATTAAATTTGATCTTTTTTTTTACAGTTGGTAACACATAATTTAAGGAGCATTGTTGCCAAATTTGAACAAAATTTTATTCAACTTTTTCTATTTTCGAATTTGTTAATCTTGAAACTAAAAGCATTTTGCCGTGAGATACCGTTGACGTTGTGGTATGAAATGGTTTTAAACCGTTGCGTTGTCGCGAGTTACCGGTTATTTACTTTTGACTCCGAATGTACCAACCAGCGAGGTGAATTTAAAACCCTTGTTGGAAGCAGTTTAATAAGTCCGGTATGTCAAATTTAAATATGAAAACCTATAATGAGATGAATTGTCAAGAATGATTATGAAAATAATTAGTAAAAATTGCTATTAAGTATAAAAAAAATGAATATTCTTTGTAAGTAAATGTATATATAGTAAATATTTTACTAAATTAATAATAATCATAAGAAAATTAATGACAGGTGTAACCGTTTACAACCAGTACGTTTGCGTGAGATTTCCGCGATCACCCAAAAATAGAGAAAGATGGAAATAAAACCGCTGTTTGATCGCTGGTATGTACGGTTTCTCACGGCAAAACGCCTCAAGTCAATTGTCTAATTTTGAGGTTATGCAAAATTTGATTTATTTTTTACAGTTGATAGTACTGCTTTTAAGAAGCATTGTTGCCAAATTTAAATAAAATTTAATGTTTTGAAATTATTCAATTTTTATAGATCATTAATGAATTATGATTAAATTATATAAATTGAGGTTATGTCAAATTTAATGCAAGTTGGTAGTACTGATATTGAAGTATATTTTAGGTAAATTAAATCAAATTCCAATGTATAGTTTGCAAGTAGTGAATTTATTAAACAGTAAGAGCTAATCACAAATGAGTCGGTTGATGTCGTATAAGTTGAGGTCATATCAAATTGGTCGTATGGAAGTTGATACAATTTACACAGTTGGTAGTACTAATATTGAGCTATATTGTCGCTAAATTGCATTAAAATCCAATGTATGGTTTGCAAATTATAAATATATTAAATAACTGCAGCTTTTCACAAATGATTTGAGTCGTGTCAATTAAATTAAGGTTATGTTAAATTTGTCGTATGGAATTTAATATAATTTTTACAGTTGGTAGTAATGATATAAACCTAAATTTTGACCAAATTGCAACAAAATCTAATGTATGGTTTGTGAGTTATGAATTTATTAATCAACTGCAGCTTATCACAAATGAGTTGATTGGTGTCAATTAAATTAAGGTTATGTCAAATTTGGTTTATGGAATTTGATAAAAATTTTACAGTTGGTAGTAGTGATAATGAACTATATTTTGTATAAATTGCATCAAAATCCAATGTACGGTTTTGAAATTTTTCAATTTTTTCTATCATTAAATCCAAAAGTACGGATCTAGTTAATTGATTAATCTTGAAATTATGCAAAATTGACCGAATAAATTTTTATCTAATTTTTTTAGTTGATAGTACTGATTTTGGAAAGTATTGTTGCCAAATTTGGACAAAATCTAATGTATGGTTTTGAAATTATTCAACTTTTTCTAACCTCAAATTCGCTATACACGAATCTGAGCAGTTGACTAATTTTGAGGTTATGCAAAGTTGATTGAATAAATTTTTATCTAATTCCTTCAGTTGGTAGTACGGGTTTTGGAAAGTCTTGTTGCCCAATTTGTACAAAATGCAATGTATGGTTTTGAAATTATTAATTTTTTTCTAACCTCAAATCTGCTAAGCACGAATCTAATTTTGAGGTTATGCAAAATTGACAGAATAAATTTTTATCTAATTTTTTTAGTTGGTAATACGGGTTTTGGAAAGTATTGTTGCTAATTTTGGACAAAATCCAATGTATGGTTTTTAAATTATTTAACTTTTTCTAACCTTAAATCTGCTAAGCACGAATCTAACCAGTTGATTAATTTAAAGGTTATGCAAAATTGACTGAATAAATTTTTATTTAATTTTTTCAGTTGGTAGTATGGGTTTTGGAAAGTATAGTTGCAAAATTTGGACAAAATCCAATGTATGGTTTTCAAATTATTTAACTTTTTCTAGGCTCAAATCCGCTAAGCACGAATCTAATTTTTAGATTATACAAAATTGACCGAATAAATTTATATTTAATTTCTACAGTTGGTAGTACGGGTTTTGGAAAGTATAGTTGTCAAATTTGGACAAAATCCAATGTATGGTTTTGAAAATATTCAACTTTTTCTAACCTCAAATCTGATAAGCATGAATTTTATTTTGATATTATGCCAAATTGACCGAATAAATTTTTATCTAATTTTTATAGTTGCTAATACGGGTTTTGGAAAGTATTTTGCCAAATTTGGACAAAATCCAATGTATGGTTTTGAAATTATTCAACTTTTTCTAACCTCAAATCTGCTAAGCACAAATTTAATTTTGAGGTTATGCAAAATTACCAAATAAATTTTCATTTAAATTTTTTAGTTAGTAGTACGGGTTTTGGGAAGTATTGTTGCCAAATTTGGACAAAATCCAATGTATGGTTTTCAAATTATTCAACTTTTTCTAACCTCAAATCTGCTAACACAAATTTAATTTTGAGGTTATGCAAAATTACCGAATAAATTTTCATTTAATTTTTTTAGTTAGTAGTACGGGTTTTGGGAAGTATTGTTGCCAAATTTGGACAAACTCTAATGTATGGTTTTCAAATTATTAAACTTTTTCTAACCTTAAATCCGCTGAGCACGAATTTAACCAGTTGACTAGTTTTGAGGTTATGCAAAATTGAGCGAATAAATTTTTATTTAATTTTTTCAGTTGGTAGTACTATATTGTCGCCAAATTGCATTAAAATTTAATGTATGGTTTACACATTATATATTCATTAAACAACTGCCGCTTTTCACAAATGTGTTGATTGTTGTCAATTAAACTAACGTTATTTTAAAATTGTCGTATGAAATTTAATATAATTTTTACAGTTGGTAGTAGTGACATTAAACTCAATTTTTACCAAATTGCATCAAAATCCAATGTATGGTTTTGAAATTATTTAACTTTTTCTAACCTCAAATTTGCTAAGCACAAATCTAACCAGTTGACTAGTTTTGACGTTATGCAAAATTGAGCGAATAAATTTTTATTTAATTTTTTCAGTTGGTAGTACCGGTTTTGGAAAGTATTATTGCCAAATTTGGACAAAATCCGATGTATGGTTTTGAAATTATTAAACTTTTTCTTACCTTAAATCTGCTAAGCACGAATCTAATTTTGATGTTATGCAAAATTTACCGAATAAATTTTTATTTAATTTCTTCAGTTGGTAGTACGGGTTTTGGAAAGTATTATTGCCACATTTGGACACAATCCAATATATGGTTTTTAAATTATTTAACTTTTTCTAACCTCAAATCCGTTAAGCTCGAATCTAACCAGTTGACTAATTTTGAGGTTATGTAAAATTAGGCGAATAATTTTTTATCTCATTTTTATAGTTGGTAATACGGATTTTGGAAAGTATTGTTGCCAAATTTGGAGAAAATCCAATGTATGGTTTTGAAATTATGTAACTTTTTCTAACCTCAACTCCGTTAAGCACGAATCTAACCAGTTGACCAATTTTGAGGTTATGTAAAATTGAGCGAATAATTTTTTTTATAATTTTTTTGGTTGGTAGTACTGGTGTTGGAAAGTATTGCTGCTAAATTTGCACAAAATCCAATGTGTGGTTTTAAAGTTATTCAATTTTTTATTTAGAGAGCCTTAAACTAACTTAATTTTATGACCAGATTACTACTTCGCAAACCTTAAAAGCATTTTTTATTAAAAAATTAACAAAACAAAAATATTAATTTGAATTATTGTTATTTCGAGTTCTAATATAATCTGATTACTAAATAAAAATGTATTCAATTTATCCGATTCCATTTATAAAATATTGAAATAGTATTTTCTCAGATTATACATTTGATTTACGAAACGGCGGCAGTATAAAATAACAAAAAAAAAAAAGAAAACACACCGGACCTTCGGTGCAGACCATGTTTGCCAAATAAAAATAAAACATCCTGAGCCGGTTCCCAGAAATCCATGCGAAAGCCCGGTAAATAGTTTTATACGCAGTGGACGACTCCCCGTGTCCGTTGAAATCCCACAAAAACCAATCCTGATAAAAATATAGAAGTAGCAACAACAACAACAAAAAAATAGACAAAACAAGTTGCGTCTTACGACAGGTATTTCTACTCGAGACGGAAAGGGGATTTAGGAATTATCCTAAATTTGTATAAGAAAAAAATATAGAATAAAAGTTGGGCGCCACTCACAGCTCTTCTCGGGTAGCTTTTTGAACTGAACTGCTTTATGTTTCGAGTGTTTTGAACTTTCTCCTGTCAAGTTTTACGTAGATGGCAGCAGCACGATATACATTGGAGGTGTAATTAATTTTCAGATGCGACATAACATGATATATTTCGTAATTACGTGATATCCCTTATAGCTCACGCTCATAATTGCCAGACAGTCAGAATTTATTTATAAGAGAACTTTGCATCAAATTATTACAATTTTTATAAATTAATTAATATCAGGTCAATATCCTATAGATTCTTGCTTCATCAGTTTATGTCATACGATATGATCGAACATGTTCAATTACCTCAATTTATATTTATATATGTTGTGGAAAGGAATGCATTATGTGCACGTTTTACGAAACGGTCGCTCAGATGCGCTTTATTTAAGATTGATATTAAAGTTATAAACTTTATTGTAATATCTCCCTTGCCTTTCTCTTAAATATTTTAAGAGGATATTTCCTCCGCAACATCTATCTTGTTGCGATTTTTTATGTAATGTGATTGATTGCGTCTAGTTCGTGCAACCTCATACATTTTCAGTGCGAGATGTATAAATAATTTGTTTTATTATTTCTTCTACAGGCTTCAATTTTTTTTTGTATTGAACTTACTTCAAGTTCGATCGTTGTCCCGTACGATGACATTTAGAGCACAAAAATGGTTTTATTGTAATTGTTTAGAATTATAAAACAGTTTTTTTGGGTATCAAGAAAACAACAGCAGATTTGAGCTTTGAATATTGTTTGATTAACTATTTATTTTTTATTGTTTTGTATAAATTACAACTTCTGAACGCTTTAATGATATTTAATTATTAATACTACTAACTTTATAAAACGATATCAAAATCACTTTGTGCAATTTGATAATATTTTAATAGAATCAATCTAACCTTACTTACTGCAAAAGCTACAAAATATCTCATAACTTCTAAATGGCTTATTGGAAATTTATGAAATTTGGAGCGGATGTACTAAATTATTACTAGTACCAACTGTACAAAATTCATTAAAATTGATTCGATCAATTTGATAGAATCTCAAGATATTCGATCTATTTTATTAAGAGCAGAAACTATTAAGGAAGTAAATTATTTTATAACTTTTAAATGGTTTATTGGAAGTTGATGCAATTTGGTACAAATATACTACACTATGACTAGTACCAATTGATCAAAATTCATTAAAATCGATTCGATCAATTTGATATAACTTCAATAGAATCAATCTCATCTTACGTACTGCAGAAGCCACAAAGTCAATACAATATCTCATAATTTCTAAATGGTTCATTGGAAATTTATGAAATTTAGTTCTAATATACTACTTTATTACTAGTACCAATTGTACAAAAATCATTAAAATCGGTTCGATCAATTTGATATAACTTTAATAGAATCAAGCTCATCTTACTTACTGCAGAAATCACTGAATCAATACAATATCTCATAACTTCTAAATGGTTTATTGGAAATTTATGAAATTTGTTGTTAATATACTATATTATTACTACTACAAATTGTACAAAATTCATTAAAATCGATTTGCTCAATGTGATAGAACGTCAACAAAATCAATGCCATCCTACTTACTGCAGAAGCCATAAAGGCAATAAAGTAACTTATTACTTCTAAATGGTTCATTGGAAGTTTATGAAAATTGGATTGGATGTACTAAATTATTACTAATATTAATTGTACAAAAATCATTAAAATCGATTCGCTTAATCTGATAGAATCTCAACATAATCGATTTTATTTTATTATCAGCAGAAACTACTAAGGAATTAAATGATTTTGTAACTTCTAACTAGTTTTTTTGAAATTAATAAAATTTAGTACTAATGTACCAAATTATTACTAGTACCAACTTTATAAAAAATATCAAAATTGATACGCTCAATTTGATAAAATTTAAATTCAACCGATCTTGCCTTACTTAATGCAAAAGCTAGAAAGTAAATAAAATATTTTATAACTTCTAAACGATTCATTGGAAATTAATGTAGTTTGGTACTAATATACTTAATTATTCCTAGTACCAACTGTGCAAAAATGATCAAAATTGATTGGCTCAATTTAATAAAATTTGAACTTAATCGATCTTGTCTTACTTAATGCAGAAGCTAGAAATAAATAAATTATTTCATAGCTTCTAAACGATTCATTGGAAATTAATGTAATTTGGTACTAATATACTAAATAATTCTTAGTACCAACTGTGCAAAAATTATCAAAATTGATTGGCTCAATTTAATAAAATTTGAACTTATTCGATCTTGTCTTACTTAATGCAAAATCTAGAAAGTAAATAAAATATTTGATAACTTCTAAGCGATTCATTAGAAATTAATGTAGTTTGGTACTAATATACCAAATTATTCCTAGTACCAACTGTGCAAAAATGATCAAAATTGATACGCTCAATTTGATAAAATTTAAACTCAACCGATCTCGTCTTACTTTCTGAAGAAGCTAGAAAGTAAATAAAATATTTTATAACTTCTAAACCATTCATTGGAATTTAATGTAGTTTGGTACTAATATACTTAATTATTCCTAGTACCAACTGTGCAAAAATGATCAAAATTGATTGGCTCAATTTAATAAAATTTGAACTTAATCGATCTTGTCTTACTTAATGCAGAAGCTAGAAATAAATAAATAATTTCATAGCTTCTAAACGATTCATTGGAAATTAATGTAATTTGGTACTAATATACTAAATAATTCTTAGTACCAACTGTGCAAAAATTATCAAAATTGATTGGCTCAATTTAATAAAATTTGAACTTATTCGATCTTGTCTTACTTAATGCAAAATCTAGAAAGTAAATAAAATATTTGATAACTTCTAAGCGATTCATTAGAAATTAATGTAGTTTGGTACTAATATACCAAATTATTCCTAGTACCAACTGTGCAAAAATGATCAAAATTGATACGCTCAATTTGATAAAATTTAAACTCAACCGATCTCGTCTTACTTTCTGAAGAAGCTAGAAAGTAAATAAAATATTTTATAACTTCTAAACCATTCATTGGAATTTAATGTAGTTTGGTACTAATATACTTAATTATTCCTAGTACCAACTGTGCAAAAATGATCAAAATTGATTGGCTCAATTTAATAAAATTTGAACTTAATCGATCTTGTCTTACTTAATGCAGAAGCTAGAAATAAATAAATAATTTCATAGCTTCTAAACGATTCATTGGAAATTAATGTAATTTGGTACTAATATACTAAATAATTCTTAGTACCAACTGTGCAAAAATTATCAAAATTGATTGGCTCAATTTAATAAAATTTGAACTTATTCGATCTTGTCTTACTTAATGCAAAATCTAGAAAGTAAATAAAATATTTGATAACTTCTAAGCGATTCATTAGAAATTAATGTAGTTTGGTACTAATATACCAAATTATTCTTAGTACCAACTGTGCAAAAATGATCAAAATTGATACGCTCAATTTGATAAAATTTAAACTCAACCGATCTCGTCTTACTTTCTGAAGAAGCTAGAAAGTAAATAAAATATTTTATAACTTCTAAACCATTCATTGGAATTTAATGTAGTTTGGTACTAATATACTTAATTATTCCTAGTACCAACTGTGCAAAAATTATCAAAATTGATTGGCCCAATTTAATAAAATTTGAACTTATTCGATCTTGTCTTACTTAATGCAAAAGCTAGAAAGTATATAAAATATTTGATAACTTTTAAACGATTAATTAGAAATTAATGTAGTTTGGTACTAATATACTAAATTATTCCTAGTACCAACTGTGCAAAAATGATCAAAATTGATACGCTCAATTTGATAAAATTTAAACTTTACCGATCTCGTCTTACTTTCTGAAGAAGCTAGAAAGTAAATAAAATATTTTATAACTTCTAAACCATTTATTGGAATTTAATGTAGTTTGGTACTAATATACTTAATTATTCCTAGTACCAACTGTGCAAAAATTATCAAAATTGATTGGCTTAATTTAATAAAATTTGAACTTATTCGATCTTGTCTTACTTAATGCAAAATCTAGAAAGTAAATAAAATATTTGATAACTTTTAAGCGATTCATTAGAAATTAATGTAGTTTGGTACTAATATTCCAAATTATTCCTAGTACCAACTGTGCAAAAATGATTGAAATTGATACGCTCAATTTGATAAAATTTGTACTTAATCGATCTTGTCCTACTTAATGCTGAAGCTAGAAAGAAATAAAATATTTCATAACTTCTATACGATTCATTGGAAGTTGATGAAATTTGGTACTAATAGTCTAAATTATTACTAGTACCAACTGTGCAAAAATGATTAAAATTGATACGCTCAATTTGATAAAATTTGTACTTAATCGATCTTGTCCTACTTAATGTAGAAGCTAGATAGAAATAAAATATTTCATAACTTCTAAACGATTCATTGGAAATTAATGTAATTTGGTACTAATATACTAAATTATTCTTAGTACCAACTGTGCAAAAATGATCAAAATTGATTGGCTCATTTTAATAAAATTTGAACTTAATCGATCTTGTCTTACTTAATGAAAAAGCTTGAAAGAAATAAAATATTTCACAACTTCTAAACGATCCATTGGAAATTAATGTAGTTTGGTACTAATATACTAAATTATTGCTAGTATCAACTGTGCAAAAATGATTAAAATTGATTTGCTCAATTTGATAAATTTTGAATTTAATCGATCTTGTCTTACTTAATGCAGAAGCTAGAAAGTTAATAAAATATTTGATAGCTTCTAAACTATTCATTGGAAATTAATGTAGTTTGGTACTAATATACTAAATTACTCCTAGTACCAACTGTACACCAATGATCAAAATTGATACGCACAATTTAATAAAATATGAACTTAATCGATCTTGTTTTACTTAATGCAGAAGCTAGAAAGAAGTAAAATATTTTATAACTTCTAAACGATTTATTGGAAATTATTGTAATTTGGTACTAATATACTAATTTATTACTAGTACCAGTTGTACAAAAATGATCAAAATTCAAACGCTCAATTTGATAAAATTTGAATTTAATCGATCTTGTCTTACTTAATGCAGAAGCTAGAAAGTAAATAAAATATTTCATAACTTCTAAACGATTTATTGAAAATTAATAAAATTTGGAACTATCATACGAAATAGTCATTAGTATTAACTGTATAAAAAAATATCAAAATTGATAGGCTCAATTTGTTAGATCCGCAACACAATCGATCTCATCTTACTTACTACAGAAGCTGCAAAGGACATTAAATATTTCGTTACATCTAAACGATTTATTGGAAATTGATGAAATTTGGTATTTATATACTAAATTGTCATAAGTATCAACTGTATAAAAATGATCCAAATCGATACGCTCAATTTAATAAAATTTAAACTCAATCGATCTCGCTGTAACTGCTGCAGAAGCTACAAAGTAGCTAAAATATTTCATAACTTGTAAACGATTCATTGGAATTTAATGAAATTTGGTATTAATGTACCAAATTATGTCTAGTGCCAACTGTATAAAATTGATCTAAATCGATTCGATCAATTTTGTAGAATTTCATCTTAATTGATCTCGATTTACTTACTATAGAAGCTACAAAGGAATTTAAATATTTTATAACTTCTAAACAATTTATTGAAAATTAATGAAATTTGATTTTAATATACTAAATTATCACTAATACCAATTGTATAAAAATTAGCAAAATCGATGCGCTCAATTTTATAAATTTTAAACTCAATCGATCTCGTCTTAATTGCTGCAGAAGCTGCAAGGTAAATATAAATGTTCATAACTTTTAAACAATTCATTAGAAATTAATGAAATTTGGTATTAATATACTATATTATCACTAGTACCAACCGTATAAAAAATATCAAAATCGATTGGTTCAAGTTGGTAAAATCTGAACTCAATCAATCTCATCTTACTTTTAGCAAAGGCTTGAAAGTAAATAAAATATTATATAATTTCCAAATGGTTCATTGGAAATTAATAAAATTTGGTACTAATATACCAATTTATCACAAGTACCAACTGCATAAAAAATATCAAAATTGATACGCTCAATTTGTTAGAACCGTAACACATTCGATCTCATCTTACTTACTGCAGAAGCTACAAAGGAAATGAAAGATTTTATAACTTCTAAACGATTAATTGGAAATTGATCAAATTTAGTACTAATATACTTAATTGTTATATGTATCAACTGTATAAAAATTATCAAAATGTATACGCTCAATTTTATAAAATGTACGCTCAATCGATCTCGTCTCAATTGCTGCAGAAGCTACAAAGTAAATAAAATATTTAATAACTTCTAAACGATTCATTGGAATTTAATGAAATTTTTTACAATTATACTAAATTATAACTAGTACCAACTGTATGAAATTGATCTAAATCGATTCGATCAATTTTGTAGAATCTCAACTTAATTGATCTCGACTTACTTACTGTAGAAGCTACAAAGGAAATTAAATATTTTATTTATAACTTTTAAACAATTTATTGAAAATTAATGAAATTTGGTTTTATTATACTGAATTATCACTAGTACCAATTGTATAAAAATTAGCAAAATTGATTAGCTCAATTTGATAAAATCTGATCTCAATCGATCTTGTCTTAATTACTACAGAAGGTACAAAGAAAGAAGATCATAACTTCTAAACGATTCATTGGAAATGAATGTAATTTGGTACTAATATACTGAATTATTATTAGTACCAACTGTATTAAAAGTATCAAAATCGATTCGCTCAATTTTATAAAAACTAAACTTAATCGATCTTATCTTATTTACTGCAGATGCTAAGAAGTAAACAAAATATTTTATAACTTCTAAACGATTCATTGGATATTTATCAAATTTGGTAATAAGCTACTAAAATATTAAAAGTACCACCTCTATAAAAATGATCTAAATCGATTTGATCAATTTGATAGAATCCGAACTAAATCGATCTCATCTCACTTACAGTATAAGTTAGATAGTAAATAAAATATGTCATAACTTCTAAACTATTCATTGGAATTTGATGAAATTTGGTAATAATATTCTAAATTATTACTAGTAGCAATTGTATAAAAATAATCTAAATCGACTCGATCAATTTGATAGAATCCGAACTAAATCGATCTCATCTCACTTACAGTAGAAGTTAGATAGTAAATAAAACATGTCATAACTTCTAAGCTATTTATTGGAATTTGATGAAATTTGGTAATAATATTCTAATTTATTGCTAGTAGCAACTGTATAAAAATGATCTAAATCGACTTGATGAATTTGATACAATCTAAACTAAATCGATCTCGTCTTATCTGTTACAGAAGTTACAATGTAAATAAAATATTTCATAACTTCTAAACGGTTCCTTGAAAATAGATCAAATTTGATAATCATATAGTAAATTATGACTAGTACCAACTGTATAAAAATTACCTAAATCGATTCGATCAATTTGATAGATAACTTAATGCAGAAGTAACAATGTATATAAAATATTTTACAACTTCTAATCAACTAGGATAACATATATCAAAAATAATTTCATGATAAATTGATCTCACATTGCTTACAGCAGTAATAACATGGTAAATTATATTCTAATGGTTGCTTTATGTAAAATTTACTATGATGCGATCACAATATTATTAAAATTAATAAAAAATCCGCAGCAGTCTAGTTTTTTTTAGTTGCTATTACAACGCACTCTTGTATACAGAGTTTAATGCTGCCATTACCGTTTTAACGACTTAATTCGCTTGTTATAATGAACATTTAAAATTAGTTTTTGGGGGCTGTAAAGTTGTAATGACTTAACATTAACCGAGCACATTCTTCTTTTTATGTATAAATATGTAAATATATATAGTGTAAAGTGGCAAAATGGTGGATGAAATAGTTTGTGCTCACGACAGAGAGAGAAATGTATTGTCTGAGGAATAATACCGATCACTGTTTGTGTACAGTGAGGGAAACCGCCGAGTGTAGAACATATCTCACAACAATGTAGACAAATGTATTGTAATCCAGGAGTAATATAGTTTCAACTCGAGACTCTGAGGGATGATTCCTTCCTTTTCTAACTTATTGTGATTAAATCTTTGGAAACAAAGAGCCACCGTTTCTTGCTCGTCGGTCCCGACAGGTACTTAGTATAGATTATACCTCCCAGGTTCCTGAATGCATTCAATAAACTAATTTCACTCATTCACGTATGTGGGATGTGTGTATGAGTGTATGAAAAGGATCAATATTATTTTGCTTAATACCCTTTCTACATAATTTAATTATTAATTCTGTGATTGGGTTAGGTAATGGCAGTAAAAACTATTTTAAAATTACCGCTGTAGAATTTATTTTTGTATTTGGAGCCAATTTGAAGTCGAATAACAAACATGTTTTAGAGCTTGCTTAATGTTTATATGCGAGCGAATGTTGATTTAGGAATGTTCCACTGTTATGCTCTCCCCATTTGCATTGCAGAAAAAAAAAATGCATATTTTAAACTGTCGCCGTATTGAAACTATTTAGTCTAGCAATAATAATGCGTCATAAAATTAATTATAAATATTGATTATCCTTTTATCAAATCAAGAAGCATAACTAATTATTCGATGCATAACTTTCTTTCTGATTTATTTTTTCCTGTCGCCACAACTTTAATAATAACTCCGGTTTACCTAATTTACATACATAATTCAATCAGATTAAGTCCACTTAATTATCTCCACATAACATATAAATAACAGAATTAATTAATATAAAAAAATACAACAACAATAAACACTATATTATAAAATAAAAACTGTGATGTTATTCATATTACATAATATGAATAAATTAAAAAAAATAATTATTGCATTCTGCGTGCACTGTAGTTTAATAATTCTATACTATTATCGCACTTAATTGTTGCAAGTCTTATTTACATTTGAAATCACACATTTTAGCAATTAATTAGTATTATTGTAGGCTTTAATGAGGATATACTTATGTAAATTAACTGATTTCTATAATTAAAAGTTGATAAATTATTACAATTTTGGATGTAAGAACCAACCACCTTATTCATATGAAACATCTGCCGGCACGCAGCGGGAATCTGCATGCGAAATATTCGTAAAGGCGATTCGCAAGTGTAATTTTATGTTGCGATATTTTTTCGTGTTGTTTTGGTCTGCATTATTTCCATCATTTCGTGCAAGCATATGTTCGTTCATCTTGCTGGCAATATGAGAGAACATTGTCCACTTTTTTTGTCGACGCTATTCATAAGTCTAAAGTGTGCGCGTGGGATGTTGGAAAAATGTAAATGATGATTCTCCTCACGAGATTTAAAAGCGTTAAAAACAACGTTTCTTATCATTTTGATATTAATAGTTTATAAAAAACTCAGACAATGGGATTTTTTATTATTATTTCCTAACATTACAGTATATAAATGACAAATCCTAGCGTAATTCAGATGGACTATTTTGTACCGATAGGGTCTTTATCACAGTTAATCCTTTAAGGCAGCACGCCGTTGCATAAAAGGGCCAGTGTATCACAACCTCCTTCCCTCAACTCGCCGCACCCATTTACATGTCCCGATTAAAAGGCTTAATACGATATAAAACAGATGCAGGCTTTAACGCGTTCATTTCTTCTTATTGCCCGCAATTTACGAGGCCCGGCTGTGAATGAGCCACGGCCCAGACGTGCCTCGGTCGCGAATGACCTTATAAAACTCGACTTGATCCCATAAAGTACACACTTGCATTTCTTTTAAATATTCAGGTCGTCACTTACGACATTCGGGCAAAACTTCTATATACACAGTTTTTTTTGTTGCAGTTGGCTCTTAAGCCAGACGGAATTAAAATTGCTTTTTAAAATCTTAATTATACTAATGATAAATCAACAGGCTTTTAGTTGCAAATTAAAATATAATCTAGAGAACTTGTTTTACCTAAGGAAGTTAATAGCATTCACCGTTCCTCATTGCTTTTCAGTGTTTAAGGTGATTCCGACCGCTACCTTGATATTGTAACAAAAACTTTAAATTTCTTTATATCTCTTCATATAATTTATTTATCAATTATTGTTTTAATAGTTCATTTAAAAAGGACCAACCTAACTTTCTCTTTTGTTAAAGTCAAGTTCATAAGGCGCTGTAAACTAAGAATATGTGCTTTAAGGTACAAAAAATGCTTTTATGGTTTGCAACTCGGCTAAATTTAGTTTGCAACTTGACTAAATTTGATTTGCAGCTTGATTAAATTGATTACAATTTGCTAAATGTATCAAAAATAATTTTATTTTAAAATTAATCACATTTTGTAATTTATGTAGTTTGAAACTCGACTAAAATTGGTTTGCAACTTGACTAAATTAATTACAAATAGTCAAAATTTGTATTAAAAATAATATGTTGCGTCATAAGTGACACTGTAATCAAATAAAATACATTGTATGGTTTGCAACTTGGCTAAGTTTGGTTTGCAGTTTAGCTAATAACAATTTGTTACTTTCTTTATTAAAAAATGTTGATAAACATTTTATTTGATCAAACATGTTAACTTTATCAATTTAATCAAGTTGCGAACCATATTTAGCCGAGTTGCAAACCAAAAAAAGCAATTTTTGTATACATTTTATTTAACCTCACAACTTTAATCAAACGTCACCTTAATTTTAGTAGGGATTTGGCGTGATTGTTATCACTTTATTCAAGTTGCAAACCGAATTTAGTCAAGCTGAAAACCACAATAAATTTCAAATGTTATTTATTTTACCACAAAGTCACGTATGATGTCACACATTAATATTATCAAAACTTTTAAATACTTGTAAGCAATTTAGTCAAGCGCAAACTTAATTTAGCCAAGTTGCCAACCATTAAAGTTTATTTTGTGCGGATATTAATTAATCACAAACCAACTCTAGTTACGTTGCAAACCTCAGGTATAACTTTAATTAATTATATTGATTTTTAAACCAAGTTTATTCGAGATACAAACCATAAAAATTGCAAAGTAGCAGCATATGGTGCAGTTTCAATTTTTTTAAATTAAATACAACAAATTTATTCGAGTTCTAAACAACTTCAGCCAAGCTACAAACCATAAAACTGATTAAATATATTTGATTTGATCACAAAGCCTTATATGATTTAATTAATACATTTAGTAATTAGTGTAGTTAAAATTGGTTTGCAACTTAACTAAACTGATCAGAACCTACTTCTGATCAATTTAGTTAAGTTGCGAATTAGTTTGAAGGAGTATGTTGCGTCATAACTGATTATGTAATCAAATAAAATACTTTTAATAATTTGTGTGGTTTGCAACTTGACTAAGTTTGGTTTGTAGCTTGACTAAGTAGTAATTTATTAATATTTTTAAAGAAATTAATGTTTATCAAAAATTATTTTGTGATTAAAATGCATTTAGTAATTAGTGTGGTTTACAACTGCTAAAATTGGTTTGCAACTTGACTAAATTGATTATGTGTAGTTATAATATTTTTATTATTAAAGTGTTTTTGTAATCAAATAAAATACGTTTAGTAATTTGTATGGTTTGCAACTTGGCTTTTGAATTGCAGTTTGTGAAAATTTCAACAATTTCTTTTCTTTTGTTTTTTGTTGATACTACAGCTATGACATGACAGATTGAATGTCAATATTATTGGAGAGGGTGCATGGCGGACATCCAGTATTTGAATAAAGAACACTCAGGCGGTGGGTCACTAAACTTAAATTGTAAGCCCAAGTGTTAGTTATCAAAACATCTTTTTGCGTTCTCGCAGTTATTGTATACAAGAAATTGAATAATAGTCGTCACTTAAATTGTGAGCGGGTAACAAATCGACAAAATTTTATATAAACTATATTTGTTAGGTGCTCCAATGGCTGCCCACTTCAAAAGTAACAAAAGTAACTTTTAAATATTTTATCAAAATTTTTGAATTTGACTTTAGTTCAATTTTGGATAAAGACTTACTTAATTTTGAATAAAACAAAAACTAATCGACAAAATTTTATCAAATTTACCAAAAACAATCTTTATTAGGTGCTCCACTGACTGCCAACTTCAAAAGTAACAACATTTATTTTTAAATATTTTTTTCAAAATTTTTAAATTTGACTTTAGTACAATTTTGGATAAAGACTTACTCAGTTTTGAATTTTACAAAAACTAATCGACAAAATTTTATCAAATTTACCAAAAACAATCTTGATTAGGTGCTCCAATGGCTGCCAATTTCAAAAGTAACAAAAGTTATTTTTAAATAATTTTTAAAAATTTTTGAATTTGACTTTAGTAAAATTTTGAATAAGGACTTACTCAATTTTAAATAAAACGAAAACTAATCGACAAAATTTTATCAAATTTACCGAAAACAATCTTTATTAGGTGCTCCAATGACTGTCAACTTTAAAAGTAACAAAAGTTATTTTTTAATATTTTTTCAAAATTTTTGAGTTTGACTTTAGTAAATTTTTGGTTTAGGACTTACTCAATTTTGAATAAAACAAAAACTAATCAACAAAATTTTATCAAATTTACTAAAAACAATCTTTATTAGTTGTTCCAATGGTTGCCAACTTCAAATGTAACAAAAGTTACTTTTAAATATTTTTTCAAAGTTTTTAAATTTGACTTTAGTAAAATTTTGGATAAAGACTTACTCAATTTTGAATAAAACAAAAACTAATTGATAAAATATTATCAAATTTACCAAAAACAGTCTTTATTGGGTGCTCCAATGGCTGCTAACTTCAAAAGTAACAAAATTTATTTTTAAATTTTTTTTTTAAATTTTTGAATTTGACTTTAGTAAATTTTTGGATAAGGACTTACTCAATTTTGAATAAAACAAAAACTAATCGACAAAATTTTATCAAATTTACCAAAAACAATCTTTATTAGGTGTTCTAATGGCTGCCAACTTCAAAAGTAACAAAATTTATTTTTAAATGTCTTTAAAAAAATTTTAAATTTGACTTTAGTAAATTTTTGGATAAGGACTTACTCAATTTTGAATAAAACAAAAACTAATCGACAAAATTTTGTCAAATTTATCGAAAACAATCTTTATTAGGTGCTCTAATGGCTGCCAACTTTAAAAGTAACAAAATCAATTTTTAAATATTTTTTCAAAATTTTTGAATTTGACTTAAGTACAATTTTGGATAGACTTACTCAATTTTGAATAAAACAAAAGCTAATCGACAAAATTTTATCAAATTTACCGAAAACAATCTTTATTTGGTGCTCCAATGGCTGCCAACTTTAAAAGTAACAAAAGCTATTTTTAAATATTTTTTCAAAATGTTGGAGTTTGACTTTAGTAACTTTTTGAAACGAACGAAAACAAATCGACAAAATTTGGATCAAAAAAAGTTGGGCTGGTGGGCGGGAACAAAATTTAAAACCACACAAGAAGGAAATTTGAACTATGTGGCCAACCCACCCAACCAAGTGTTTCTGATGAAGAAATTGGATCACAAACACTTGGGTGGGTGGGCGGGAACATAGTTTAAAATGTGGGCGGATAATTTGTTTTACTGTGACCCACTTGCTTGCCCTACGCTTAGTCAACAAAGGCTTCATAGTTTCTTCCGCTTATTGTGTTCTTGCAGCTATTGTATAATACAAAAGAGAGAATGTTAGTGGCCATTTTGATATCAGAGAATTGTTTACCTAAGTAATATGTGGGCGGGTAGCTTTATCTACTGTTGCTCACCCACCCGCTCTTGTGTAAGGTATCAACGATTCTTTTGTTTGTCCCTCTCTTGTGTTTTTGGAGCTAGAGCAACAAGAGAATTGATGTTTGTTGTCACTTAGTTATTAGAGAATTGTTTAACAATAAATCCTTTGATACCTAATGCTTGGGCAGGAATCAAGTTAAATTGTGAGCGCATAGCTTTTTTTACTGTGACCCACCCACCCGCTTAACTGTTAGTCAAAGGATTTACAGTTTTTCCCACCTCTTGTGTACTTGCAAATATTGTATACAAGAGAATGTATGATAAGTTGTTTCTTAGTTATCAGAGAATAGTTTATTTATAAATTCAATGATCACTAACGCTTGGGTGGGTGGGTGGGAACAAAGTTTAAATTATGGGCAGGTGGTTTCTTCTACTGTTGCCCACCTACCCGCCCAAGTGTTAGTCATTAAAGGAACTATTATTTCTCCTACTTCTTATATTCTTGAAGCTATTATATTCAAGAGATTGAAGTTAGTTGTCATTTTGGTATAAGAGAATGGTTTAATTGTAAATCTAATGAATACTAACGCTTGGGTTGGGTAGGCGGGAACTAAATTTGAATAATGAGTGTGTGGCTTATGATACTGTGACCCGCCCACCCACCCAAGTGTTAGTCATTAAAGGATTTTTTGTTTATCTTGGGTTTTTTTAGATATTATATACAAGAGAATTTGTTTTAGTTGTCACTTAGTTACCAGAGAATTGTTTGATTATAATTCTATTGATCACCAACGCTTGGGTGGGTGGGCGGGAACTAAGTTTAAATTGTAGGGCGGGTGGCTTCTTCAACTGTGACCCACCCACCCGCCCAATTGTTTGATTATAATTCTATTGATCACCAACGCTTGGGTGGGTGGGCGGGAACTAAGTTTAAATTGTAGGGCGGGTAACTTTTTCTACTGTGACCCACCCACCCGCCCAAGTGTTAGTTATTAAAAGATTTATAGTGTCTACCACCTCTTGTGTTATTGCAGCTTTTATATACAAGACAATGGATGTTAGTTGTCACTTAGTCATCAGAGAATTGTTTATTTATAAATCCAAAGTTTAAATTATGGGCAGGTAACTTCTACTGTGGCCCACCCATCCGCCCAAGAGTTAGACATTAAAGGGTTAATAGTTTTTCCCACTTCTTATGTTTCTGCAAATATTGTGTACAAAAAAATGATTGTAATTGGTCTCCTAGTTACCAAAGAATTGTTTAATTATAAATTCATTGATCACCAACGCTTGGGTGGGTGGGCGGGAACTATGTTTAATTGGTAGGCGGGTAGATTCTTTTACTGTGACCCAGCCACCCGCCCAAGTGTTACTTATCAAAGAATCTATAGTTTCTCACACCTCTTGTGTTTTTGCAGTTATTATATACAAGAGAGTGAATGATAGTTGTCACTTAGATACCAGAGAATTGTTTAATTATAAATCTATTGATCACTAACGCTTGGGTGGTTGGGCGGGTATTAAGTTTAAATTGTAGGCGTATGGCTTTTTTTACTGTGTCTGTGTCTGATCTAATGTTCGTCCCACCTCTTGTGTGCTTGGAATTAGATATGATAAAATTGTAATAAATCTCTTCATAACTAACGCTTGGGTGGGCGAGTGGGAACAAAGTTTAATTTATTGGCGAGTTACTTCTTCTACTGTGACCCACCCACCCGCCCAAGTGTTAGTCATCAAAGGATTCATAGTTCTTTCCACCTCTTGTGTTCTTCCAGATATTGTATACAAGATAATGTGTTTCAGTTGGCACTTAGTCATCAGATAATTGTTATATTATAAATCTATTGATAAAACCAACACTTGGGAAGGTGAGAGGGAACTACAAATTAAAGTATTTGTTGGTAATTATGATCTGAAGTGACCCACCCACCCGCCCAAGTATTGGGTAATAAAAGATTTGATATCACCACCACCTCTTCAGACTAAGGGTCTTCTAACACTTGCCGAGAAGACAATCTTTCAATTTTTTGATGAGAAACACTTGGGCGGGTGGGTGGGCACTTCAGTTCAAAGTACATGTTGGTGATCATGATCTGGAGTGACCCACCCACCCGCCTAAGTGTTGGTTATCAAGAATTTAGAACTTGCCACCACCATCTATGACTAAGAGACTTCTAACACCTGCAAAGAGGAAAAACTTTATTTTTCTAATAACGAATACTTGGGCGGGTAGGTGGGCACTCTTGTACAAACTACTTGCTGGTATTTATAATCTGGAGTGACCCACCCACCCGCCCAAGTGTTGGTTATCAAGAAATTAGAAATCACTATTACCTCTTCTGATTAAGGGACTTCTAACACCCGCAAAAAAGAGAAAAAGAGAAACTTCCTTTTTTACAAACACTTCAGCGAGCGGATGTGCTTTTTAGTACAAACTACTTGCTGGTAATTATAATTTGGAGTGACGCACCCACCGCCCAAGTATTAGTTATTAAGAGATTTGATGTATTTAGGCTTTGACAAGTACGACCTTGACTTTTTATCTAACATGACTAACTACTAAGTCGGCGTTTTAAAATTTGTACCTACTACTATTCAGCAAATTACTTAGATAGCGTCACTAACACTAAAAATCATTTAGATCACTAAATCCAAAGTACAATCATGATTGAGATACAAATTTTAGAAAAATTAATAAAGTTTTAAAATTTTTAAATTTTGACAAACTTTACTTAATTTGTACATTTTTTGCCTATTTTGGTAAAAATTTCATAAATTTAAATCAACAATTGCGCTTTTTAGATCACTAAATCCAAAGTACTACATGATTGGAATACAAAATTGAAAAAAATATTTAAAATTATTGAAAATTAAAATTTTGACAAAAGTCACTTAATTTGTATAGTTTTGGTCTATTTTGGTGAAAATTTCATTAATTTATATCAACAATTGCGCTCTCTAGATCACTAAATCCAAAGTACAATTATGATTGAGTTACAAATTATAGAAAAATTTACAAAATTTTTTAAATTTGAAATTTTGACAAACGTTACTTAATTTGTATAGTTTTGGCCTATTTTGGTAAAAAATTCATAAATTTGTATCAACAATTGCGTTCTCTAGATCACTAAATCCAAAGTGCAATCATGATTGGAATACAAATTTGAAAAAAACAAATCAAAATTTTTGAAATTTAAAATTTTGACAAACGTCACTTAATGTCTATAGTTTTGGCCTATTTTGGTAAAAATTTCATAAATTTAAATCAACAATTGCGCTTTCTAGATCACTAAATCTAAAGTACAATCATGATCGGAATACAAATTTGAAAAAAATAATTCAAAATTTAGAAATTTAAAATTTTGACCAAGATCAATTAATTTGTACAGTTTTGGCCAATTTTGGTAAAATGTTCATAAATTTAAATCAACAATTGCGCTTTCTAGATCACTAAATCAAAAGTACAATCATGATTGAATTACAAATTAGAAAAAATTATCAACATTTTTGAAATTTAAAATTTTGACAAACTTTACTTAATTTGTATAGTTTTAGCCTATTTTGGTAAAATTTTTATAAATTCAAATCAACAATTGCGCTTTCTAGATCACTAAATCTAAAGTTCAATTATGATTGGAATACAAATTTGAAAAAATTAATCAAAGTTTTTGAAAATTAAAATTTTGACAAACGTTTCTTTATTTGTATAATTTTGGCTTATTTTTGTAAAAATGTCATAAATTTAAATCAACAATTGCGCTTTCTAGATCACCAAATCCAAATACAATCAAGATTGGAATACAAAATTTGAAAAAAATATTAAAAATTTTAGAATCTTATAATTTTGGCAAACGTCACTTAATTTGTATAGTTTTAGCCTATTTTGGTAAAATTTTTATAAATTTATATCAACAATTGCGCTTTCTAGATTACTAAATCCAAAGTACAATCATGATTGAGATACAAATTTGAAAAAAATAATCAAAATTTTTGAAATTTAAAATTTTGACAAATTTCATTTGATTTGTACAGTTTTGGCTTATTTTGGTAAAAATTTCATAAATTTAAATCAACAATTGCGCTTTCTAGATTACTAAATCCAAAGTACAATCATGATTGAGATACAAATTTGAAAAAAATAATCAAAATTTTTGAAATTTAAAATTTTGACAAACGTCACTTAATTTGTATAGTTTTGGCCTATTTTGGTGAAAATTTCATAAATTTAAATCAACAATTGCGCTTTCTAGATCACTAAATCCAAATACAATCTTGATTGGAATACAAATTTGAAAAAAATAATCAAAATTTTTGAAATTTAAAATTTTGACAAACGTCACTTAATTTGTATAATTTTGGCCTATTTTGGTAAAAATTTCATAAATTTAAATCAACAATTGCGATTTCTAGATCACTAAATCTAAACAACAATCATGATCGGAATACAAATTTGAAAAAAATAATCAAAAATTCAGAAATTTAAAATTTTGGCAATCGTCACTTAATTTGTATAGTTTTGGCCTATTTTGGTGAAAATTTCATTAATTTATATCAACAATTGCGCTCTCTAGATCACTAAATCTAAAGTTCAATCATGATTGGAATACAAATTAAAAAAAAATAATCAAAAATTCAGACTTCACTTAATTTGTAAAGTTTACATGTGATGTTTGCATTATTATTAAACACAATTCGGCTCTTTTGTAGTTGTAGTAATTATATCGAATAATAAAGTTTGCATCGAATGTAATTATAATAATTAAGCATGTCTCCCGTTAAATTTTCACTTTGTCGTATAGTAATTTGTCTTTAGTAAAGTTCACTCGATCACTCAAACTTGCTTGTGCACATCACCCCTTCCAACCTATGACTAATCCGAGTTTTTCTTTTTTGTTACAGGTGAGTTTCAAGCAGCATATTGTCCTTGATGATGAAGTTGCGAGAGAGTTGGTTTTGCAAAGGTAAATAAAATCAATAGTTTCTGGGGTCCTTGAAATTCACGACTTAATTAATTACAGACTCGATTCGATTTCTTTTAATAATATGTAAATTTTCAATTCAACACATAAATGTATTCATAAAGGAACACCCCGTCGCATGCATTCATAATGAAGACTCTTAATATTCAGAAAAATAATATAAAATTCAGCGAAAACGCAGCCATTTATTATAATTAAAAGCGTTTGGAGAATATATTGTTATTTGAAAAGTTTTCATAAAAATGGTTAATAAAACATAATAATAAGTCATTGATATTTGCATTTGAATATTTTCTAGAGTATAATAAATCTTCCAAGTGTGGCATCCATCATTATTCGAAAAGTATTACATTACATCAGGATTTATATTTATGAGAGATATGAATGGGAACTGAAGTTGCCATAAAAAGTGCAATTTGCTTGAGATGGGTTAGATATATATACAAATATACAACACAAAAATGGAACTAGCGAATGTTTTTCCAATATTAGCCGAGGTAAAAAGAAGTGGTCGGGGATGAGTGCTTAGCGCAGACAGACGTTCAATATTGTTGGGCGGAAAATCTTGTAAATAATTCAAAAACAAACGTAATATTTAAGCTGTAAAATAAACTGCCTCAGTCTGGAGTCGATCTCTCATTTCGTTTCGTTTAATTTTGAAACAGTTTATTTGTGGAGGAAGCTGGTAATGTTTGCACCTGAGCACAAACCACCCTCAAGTCTATTTATATTAGCTTTCGAGACGGCTTATTCTCATATTAAGCTATCCTTTTTTTACTATAATTACTAAGAATATCAAATAGCAGCATTAATAATTCCATTTACGTCTGCATTAACATTTTTTTTTGTTGGCAGGTGAACCGTAATAAAATAAGCAGATGTAGTTACCAGCTGTGAATGAATTTTTGCAAATGGTTCCTGCCAAAAAATAGAGATAAATTAATTACATAATAAGAAAGTAGGAAAAATTTACGATTAACTTCCTGCTCTTCCATGATAGAAATAAATGCAATATGTGCGAGTTAACAGGTGTATTTATTAAATAAGCAGGACACAATTATGACATAAGAAAGGCTGTATCTCTGTACGGCACATACACATGCAGTTGTTTGCTCAGTCTTGTGGATTAGGTAAGCGGTCATTGCACCGCATACTGTGTGCATATTTATAGTGTACTGATTAGGCAACGCGAAAATTAGTATACGCCTATTTGTTATTCATTTAGCGCCAGGTGAAATGCTGGCTTTTTACATGCTGTGGCGCCCACACAATTGTTTATGCGTTAGAGGTTTTGACTCATTAATATTGTCCGAATTAATTTTAGTATTGCATGCATGAACATATGTTGATGTAGAATATTATATTTAGTATTGGAACATGATAATAAGCTCAGTCAATTTGTTTTAAAACTAATTACGCAAGAATTTTACTTAAAAAGCTTGCGGCAACAAATTTATTGTAAATATATTATAATTTTTGCACTTTAATTTAGTTTGGTCAACTTTTGTGCTAATGATCAGCAAATTTGATTAAAATTGCCCAACTAGTTTTTGTTTTATTACCGATTTTGCAAGAATTTAACCGTTTTTTGACTTGTTAAGAAATTTATTGTAAACATATTATAATTTTTAAATTTTTATTGTGTTTAGTAATGTTTTGGGCTACTAATTAGCAAATTTTATAAGAATCGCTCCGTACGTTTTTGTTTTATTACTCAATATGCAAGAATTTTACCGTTTTTTACATTTAAAGCTTGCAACAAAGAATTTATCGTAAAAATATTAAAGAATTGAGACTTTTATTATGATTAAAAATGCTTTATGCCACTAATCAGCAAATTTGATCAAAATCACCTGAGCCGTTTTTGTTGTACGACCGATTTTGCAAGAATTTTACCGTTTTTTTTTGCTTTTAAAGCTTGCGAAATCTAATTTTTTGTGAACATACTAAAAAAATTTAATTTTATTTTATTTGGTGATCTTTTTTGCTATTAATCAGCAAATTTCATCAAAATCGCATGACTCGTTTTTGTTTTATAACCGATTTTGCAAGATTTTTACCGTTTTTTGACTTTTAAAGCTTGCGAAAACAGTTGTATTATAAAAATATTGATTTTTTAATTTTTTTATTAGGTTTGTTGAACTTTTGTGTTAATAATTAGCAAATTTTATCAAAATTGCACAACTCGATTTTGTTTTACAACCGATTTTGCTAGATTTTTACCGTGTTTTTGCTTTTAAAGCTTTCGAAAACTAATTTTTTGTAAACATACTAAATAATTTAAATTACTATTTTGTTTGGCATTCTTTTATGCTAATAATGTGCAAATTTGATCAAAATTGCTCCATACGTTTTTGTTTTACAAGCGATTTTGCAAGAATTTTACCGTTTTTTGGCTTTTAAAGCTTACGAAAACCAATTTATTGTATACATACTAAATAATTTAAATTTTTATTTTGTTTTGTGATATTTTGTGCTACTAATCAGAAAATTTCATTAAAATCGCACCGACCGTTTTTGTTTTCCAACCCTTTTTACCGTTTTTTTTTTGCTTTTAAAGCGTGCGAAAACAATTTTATTGTAAAAATATTAAATATTTTAAAGTTTTATTAAGTTTGTTAAACTTTTGTGTCAATATTCAGAAAATTTCATTAATATCGACTAACCGGTTTTTGTTTTACAACCAGTTTTGCATGAATTTTACCGTTTTTTGGGTTTTAAAGCTTGCGAAAACTAATTTATTGTAAACATACTAAATAATTTAAATTACTATTTTGTTTGGCAATCTTTTATGCTAATAATGTGCAAATTTGATCAAAATCGCTCCATACGTTTTTGTTTTACAACCAATTTTGCTAGGTTTTTACCGTTTTTTGGCTTTTAAAGCTTGCGAAAACCAATTTATTGTAAACATACTAATTAATTTAAATTTTTATTTTGTTTGGTGATCTTTTTTGCTACTATTTAGCAAATTTAATCAAAATTGCCCGATTAGTTTTTGTTTTACAACACATATTGCAAGAATTTTGCCGTTTTTGGCTTTTAAAGCTTGCGAAAACTAATTTTTTGTGAACATACTAAATAATTTAAATTTTTATTTTATTTGGTCATCTTTTGTGCTACTAATCAGCAAATTTCATCAAAATCACACCGCCCGTTTTTGTTTTACAACTGATTTTGCAAGAATTTTACCGTTTTTTGGATTTTAAAGCTTACGAAAACTATTTTTTTGTGAACATACTTAATAATTTAAATTTTTATTTTGTTTGGTAATCTATTATGCTACTAATCAGCAAATTTCATCAAAATCACACTGCTCGTTTTTGTTTTACGACCGTTTTTTCAAGAATTTTACCGTTTTTTGGCTTTTAAAGCTTGCGAAAACCAATTTATTGTATACTTACTAAATAATTTAAATTTTTATTTTATTTTTTGATCTTTTTTGCAACTAATCAGCAAATTTCATCAAAATTACTTGACATGTTTTTGTTTTACAACTGATTTTGCAAGAATTTTGCCGTTTTTTGGCTTTTAAAGCTTGCGAAAACCAATTTATTGTAAACATACTAATTAATTTAAATTTTTATTCTGTTTGGTGAACTTTTGTGCTACTAATTAGCAAATTTCTTCAAAATGGCAATGATCGTTTTTGTTTTATGGCTGATTTTGCAAGAATTTTACCGTTTTTTTGGCTTTTAAAGCTTACGAAAACCAATTTATTGTGAACATACTACATAATTTAAATTTTTATTTTGTTTGGTGAATTTTTTTGCTACTAATCCGCAAATTTGATCAAAATCGTACTGTTCGTTTTTGTTTCACAACCGATTTTTCAAGAATTTTACCGTTTTTTGACTTTTAAAGCTTGCGAAAACCAATTAATTGTAAACATACTAAATAATTTAAATTTTTATTTTGTTTTGTGATCTTTTGTGCTACTAATCAGAAAATTTCATCAAAATCGCACCGCCCTTTTTTGTTTTACAACCGATTTTTCAAGACTTTTACCGTTTTTTGGCTTTTAAAGCTTTCAAAAACGAATTTACTGTAAACATACTAAACAATTCAAATTTTAATTTTGTTTGGCATCTTTTATGCTGATTATGTGCAAATTTGATCAAAATCGCTTCATACGTTCTTGTTTTACAACCGATTTACCAAGAATTTTACCGTTTTTTGGCTTTTAAAGACTTCAAAAACCAATTTATTGTAAACATATTAAATAATTCAAATTTTAATTTTGTTTGGCAATCTTTTATGCTGATATTGTGCAAATATGATCAAAATCGCTCCATACGTTTTTGTTTTACAACCGATTTAGCAAGAATTTTACCGTTTTTTTTATTTTAAAGCGTGCAACAACTAATTTGCAGTAAAATTATTATGATTTTTAAACTTTTTTTGTGTTTAGTAAACTTTTGTGCTAATAATCAGCAATTTTGATCAAAATTGCACGGTTCGTTTTTGTTTCACAACCGATTTTGCAAGAATTCTACCGTTTTTTTTTTGCTTTTAAAGCTTGTCAAAACCAATTTATTGTAAACATACTAAAAAATTGAAATATACATTTTGTTTAGTGATTTTTTGCGCTGCTAATCAGAAAATTTTATCAAAATCGCACGGCTCTTTTTTGTTTTACAACCGATTTTTCAAGAATTTTACCGTTTTTTTGGCTTTTAAAGCGTGCAACAACTAATTTGTAGTAAAAATATTATTATTTGTAAACTTTTTTTGTGTTTGGTGAACTTTTATGCTAATAATCAGCAAATTTGATTAAAATCGCACGGCTCGTTTTTGTTTCACAACCAATTTTGCAAGAATTTTACCGTTTTTTTGGCTTATAAAGCTTACGAAAACTAATTTATTGTGAACATACTACATAAATTAAATTTTTATTTTGTTTGGTAATCTTCTGTGCTACTAATCAGAAAATTTGATCAAAATAGCACTATCCGTTTTTGTTTTCTAACCGATTTTGCTAGATTTTTACCGTTTTTTTGGCTTTTAAAGCTTGAGAAAACCAATTTTTTGTAAACATACTAAATAATTTAAATTTTTATTTTGTTTGGTGATCTTTTGTGCTACTAATCAGCAAATTTCATTAAAATCGCACAACCCGTTTTTGTTTTACAACCGATTTTTCCAGAACTTTACCGTTTTTTGGCTTTTATAGCTTTCAAAAACCAATTTTTTGTAAACATACTAAATAATTCAAATTTTAATTTTGTTTAGCAATCTTTTATGTTAATAATGTGCAAATTTGATCAAAATCGCTCCATACGTTTTTGTTTTACAACCGATTTAGCAAGAATTTTACCGTTTTTTTGCTTTTAAAGCGTGCAACAACTAATTTGTAGTAAAAATATTATTATTTTTAAACTTTTTTTGTGTTTGGTGAACTTTTATGCTAATAATCAGCAAATTTGATTAAAATTGCACGGCTCGTTTTTGTTTCACAACCGATTTTGCAAGAATTTCACCGTTTTCTGGCTTTTAAAGCTTTCGAAAACCAATTTATTGTGAACATACTACATAATTTAAATTTTTGTTTTGTTTTGTAATCTTTTGTGCTACTATACAGAAAATTTGATCAAAATCGCACTATCCGTTTTTGTTTTCTAACCGATTTTGCTAGATTTTTACCGTTTTTTGGCTTTTAAAGCTTGAGAAAACCAATTTTTTGTAAACATACTAAATAATTTAAATTTTTATTTTGTTTGGTGATCTTTTGTGCTACTAATCAGCAAATTTCATTAAAATCGCACAACCCGTTTTTGTTTTACAACCGATTTTTCAAGAATTTTACCGTTTTTTGGCTTTTATAGCTTTCAAAAACCAATTTATTGTAAACATACTAAATAATTCAAATTTTAATTTTGTTTAGCAATCTTTTATGCTAATATTGTGCAAATTTGATCAAAATCGCTCCATACGTTTTTGTTTTACAACCGATTTAGCAAGAATTTTACCGTTTTTTTGCTTTTAAAGCGTGCAACAACTAATTTGTAGTAAAAATATTATTATTTTTAAACTTTTTTTGTGTTTGGTGAACTTTTATACTAATAATCAGCAAATTTGATTAAAATCGCACGGTTCGTTTTTGTTTCACAACCGATTTTGCTAGATTTTGACCGTTTTTTGGCTTTTAAAGCTTACGAAAACCAATTTATTGTGAACATACTACATAAATTAAATTTTTATTTTGTTTGGTAATCATTTTTGCTACTAATCAGAAAATTTTAACTAAATTGCACCACCCCTTCTTGTTTTACAACCGATTTTGCAAGATTTTTACCGTTTTTTTGGCTTTTAAAGCTTGCGAAAACTAATTTGTTGTAAAAATATTAAAAAATTTATACTTTTATTAAGTTTGGTATAATTTTATGCTACCAATCAGCAAAATTAGATCAAAATTGTTCAATTTGTTTATGTTTTATAACAAATTACGCAAAAATTTTACCGTGTTTTGACTTTTAAAGCTTCTTAAAACAAATGCATTGTAAAAATGTTTAAAAATTTAAACTTTTATTACGCTTGACAATGTTTAGTGCTACTTGTATGCAAATTTGATTAAAATCGCCCGATAAGACTTGGTTTTACAACCGATTTTGCAAGAATTTTACCGCTTTTTGACTTTTAAAGCTTTCAAAAACTAATTGTATTTAAAAATATAATAAAAAATAAATTTTTATTATGTTTGGTAATATTTTTTGCTACTAATTTGTAAATTTCATCAAAATCGCTCTACCCGTTTCTGTTTAATAATTCATTTTGCAAGAATTTTACCGTTTTTTGTCTTTTAAAGCTTGCAATAATTAATTTGTAGCAAACATATTACAAATTTAAATTTTTTATTATATTTCCTAATGCTTCGTGCTACTTTTCAGCAAATTTAATCAAAATCGTCCGACTCGTTTTTGTTTTATATCTCATTATTCAAGAATTTTACCGTTTTTTGACTTCTAAAGCATGCAACAATACATTTTTTGCGAAAGTATTAATAACTTGAAGCTTTTTTATGCTTGTTAATGTTTTGTGCTACTAATAAGCAAATTTGACGAAAATCGCCCGACTCGTTTTTGTTTTATAATTTATTTTACAAGAATTTAACCGTTTTTAGTCTTTTAAAGCTTGCTACATTTAATTTGTAGCAAAAATATTACAAATTTCAAACTTTTATTATGTTTTTTAATGTATTGTGCTACTACTTAGCAAATTTGATTAAAATTGTCTCACTTGTTTTTGTTTTATATCTCTTTATTCAAGAATTTTACCGTTTTTTGACTTTTAAAGCTTACAACAATACATTTTTTGCGAAAGTATTAAAAAATTGAAGTTTTTTTTATTATTGTTAATGTTTTGTGCTACTAATAAGCAAAACTGACTAAAATAACCCGATTCGTTTTTGTTTTATAATTCATTTTGCAAAAGTTTTACGGTTTTTTGTCTTTTAAATCTTGCTACATGTAATTTGTAGCAAAAGTATTACAAATTTTAAACTTTTATTATGTTTCCTAATGCTTTGTGCTACTATTCAAAAAATTTGATCAAAATCGCCCTACTCGTTTTTGTTTTATAACCCATTATTTAAGAATTTTACCGTTTTTTGTCTATTAAAGCTTGCGACAACTAATTTAACGTAAAATTATTACAAATCTTAAACTTTAATTATGTTTGGTAATATTTTGTGCTTCTAATCAGCAAATTTAATCAAAATCGCCATACTCGTTTTTGTTTTACAACTTATTACGTAAGATTTTTACCGTTTTTTGATTTTTAAAACCTGCAACAACAAATTTTTCTTAAAAATATTTCAAATTTTAAACTTGAATTATGTTTGTTAATGTTTTGTGCTTCTAATCAGCAAATTTGATCAAAATCGCCCGACTAGTTTTTGTTTTATAACCGATTACGTAAAAATGTTACCGATTTTTTACCTAAAAGCTTGCAAAAATCAAATTTATCATGAAAATTTCAAAAAACTTTAATTTTTATTATGTTCTACAATGTTTTTTGTTACTAGTTGGCAAATTTGATCAAAATCCGTCGCCTAGTTTTGGTTTTACTACCGATTACGTAAGAATTTTACCGTTTTTTTACCTTAAAAGTTTGCAAAAACAAATTTATTATAAAAATTTCAAAAAACTTAAATTTTTATTATTTTTGACAATGTTTTTTGCAACTAATCAGCAAATTTGATTAAAGTCGCCTGATTCGTTTTTGTTTTACAACCATTTACGCATGCATTTTACCGTTTTTTGACATTAAAAGCTTGCAAAAACAAATTTATCATACAAATTTCAAAAAATTTAAACTTTTATTATATTTGGCAATATTTTTGCAACTAATTATCAAATTTGAACAAAATCGCCCGACTCGTTTTTGTTTTATAATCGATTACGTAAGAATTTTACCGTTTTTTGACTCATTTTTATTTTATGTGCATATCGTAACGCATTTATTAATCGCGAAACGACAAACTAGAAGCTAAGCTTATATTTTGTCAATTGAAAAGCGACAAATTAAATGCAAAAGCTATTTTAGGTTAGATCAGCTTAGTGACATATTAATCGCGAAGTGACAAATTGACTAATGGCAGTGTTTAGGTTATGTGCGTATCGTAACGCTTTTATCAATCGCGAAGCGACAAACTAGAAGCTAAGATCATATTTTGTCAATCGCGAAGCGACAAATTAAATGCAAAAAAGCACTTTAATAGTCCACTTTACATTAATACCATTGATACTTTATATAATTTATTTTCGTATTTCCTTAGTTTCCTTACGTTATCTTCTTCTTGGAATTGATTATAAACAAAATTAAATTGTGAAAGTGCCTCGCGCGATGATGGTTTTACATTTCAATTGCGTCACATTAACTGCATTTAATATAAATAAAATGTTTTCATTGGCATTTAAAGAACATAAATGTTATAAATATCGGCGCTGTTTACAAAAGGAGCGTTTGGGTGCTTGCTTGCTGTGCGTGGATTACGAAAATAACCATTAACAATGTATATATGAAAAAAAGAAATAAACACACCCCGAAATATTTAAATTCTAACCGGGGGATGCTATGCATGTGTATTTTGTATACATTTTGATTTATTTGGCTATAAGGTGCGCTCACATTATGTATAAATCATGAGCTATTGTCAATTTTATTGCTTGTAATTAATTTATCTGTCTCACATGTAAACAATATATGAAGGACATTGGTTGTAATTTATTGTTTTGTTATTATTTATTTTAATATTATTATTATTCTCCCATCAGACAAGGTTCTTATTTACATAATTTGTTGGGGTAATTGCGAATGCTTTAATGCGTTTTTGAAGGATGTTAATGCTATTAGTATTAATTAGTATGTGTGTGCTTTGTGGTTTTCGTGCACTTTATACTGCTTATTATTAATGGTGGATGCATTCCGAGGACTGGAGACGGCTTTTTGTTGGTTGCGCCAACCCTTTTCCTCCACTCAGTACATACATATATACTGGCACACACAGGAAGACAATTTAGTTATGCTCTGATTCTTCTTATGCATGTTGTTGTGGGCACTTATTTATTGCCTCGTAAATCTCATGACTATATAATGCGTGCATTAAATTTTCTTGCGATTTAATATTATTGCTCTAGATTTTTGCCACCCGCAAAGATTCATTAAATTTGTCTATTCATATAGAATGTTGTGCTATCATAATTGTTTTTGTTGAAGTTTAAGGATCCAAACAGACGACGCGTAAAACCGAGCGAAGTTATACAATTCGTCGCCCTGTCATCCCATGTTTGCTTGGAAGAGTAAAAACTTTTTTTTTCAAACATGCACAACACGAAAGATATTTTCTTGTATATTAAATTGTTTTTATAGTTATATACCAAAGATTAGTACCAATAAATATCTAATGAACGATTCAGATTGTTTAACGCATCTACTAGTTCCAGTTAGCTCATGTCAAATTATATAAAAATGAACGTGTCGATTTTGATCAATTTAACACAATTGATGCTCATGATAATGAAGTGTATTAGTACCAATCTGCATAGAAATCCAATGATTAGTTTAAAAGTTATGACTGTTTTGCTGATCATTTAATTACTGAATCCAGTTAGCACATGTCGAATAAATTTAAATAAAATTAAATTGGGCGTGTCAAATTGATTGATTGATTGATTATTTTTACATAGTTGGTGCTAATAGTAATGAAGTATATTAGTACCAATTTGCATCAATATCCAATGATAGGTTCAAAAGTTATGATTGTTTTAACTTATCTTCTAGATACTGGTTCCAGTTGACTCATGTCAAATTATATAAAACCGAACGTGTCGATTTTAATCAGTTTTGCACAATTGGTACTATTAATGATGAAGTATTTTGGTACTAAGTTGCATAAAAATTCAATGATTAGTTTAAAAGTTATGACTGTTTAGCTGATCATCTAATTACTGAATCCAGTTAGCTCATGTCGAATAAATTTAAATTAAATAAAAATGGGTGTGTCAATTTTAGTTATTTTTATAAAGTTTGGTACTAATAGTACTGAAGTATATTAGTACCAATTTGCATCAATATCCAATTAACTGTTCCGATGTTATAATTGTGTAAAACATCTTCTAGGTACTGGATCCAGAACACTTATGTCATAATATATAAAAATGAACTTCTCGATCTTGATCAAATTTGCAAAATTGGTTCTAATGATAATGATGTATATTAGTACCAACTTGCTTAAAAATCCAATAAACAGTTTAAAAGTTATGAATGTTTAGCTTAGCTATTAATTATTGAATTCAGTGAGCTCATGTCACACAAAATACAGTTTAAAAAAATTGGGCGTATCAAATGTAATTATTTTTACACAGTTGGTACTAATAGTATTGAAGTATATCATTACCAACTTACATAAAAATCCAATGATAACTTTAAAAGTTATGAATATTTAACTCATCTCTTAGTTACGGAATCGCGTTAATTTATGTCGAATAAATTAAAATTAATTAAAATTGGGCGTGTCAACTTCAATTATTTTGGTTGGTACTAATAGTTATGAAATATATTAGTACCAATTTGCATCAATATTCAATGAACGGTTCAGAAATTACAATTGTGTAAAGCACCTTTAAGGTACTGGTTCCAGTTTGCTAATGTCTGATTATATAAAAATGAACGTGTCGATTTTAATCAAATTTGCAAAATTGGTACTAATTTTAATAAAGTATATTGGTACCAATTTGTATAATAATCTAATAATTAGTTTAAAAGTTATGCCTGCTCAGCTGATCATCTAATTACTGAATCCAGTTAGCTCTTGTCGAATAAATTTAAATTAAATAAAATCGGGCGTGTCAATTTTGATTATTTTTACACAGTTGCTACTTATAGTTATGAAGTATATTAGTACCAACTTGCATCAATATCCAATGATCGGTTCAGAAGTTACAATTGTGTAAAGCATCATCTAGGTACTGATTCCAGTTCATTCATGTCAAATTATATAAAAATGAACCAGTCGATTTTGTTCAAATTTGCACAAATGGTACTAATGTTAATGAAGTATATTGGTACCAACTTGCATAAAAATCTAATAATTAGTTTAAAAGTTATGCCTGCTCAGCTGATCATCTAATTACTGAATCCAGTTAGCTCTTGTCGAATAAATTTAAATTGAATTAAATCGGGCGTGTCAATTTTGATTAGTTTTACACAGTTGGTACTAATAGTTATGAAGTATATTAGTACCAACTTGCATCAATATCCAATGAACGGTTCAGAAGTTACAATTGTGTAGAGCATCATCTAGGTACTGATTTCAGTTCATTCATGTCAAATTATATAAAAATGATCGAGTCGATTTTGATCAAATTTGTATAAATGGTACTAATTTTAATGAAGTATATTGGTACCAATTTGCATAAAAATTTAATGATTAATTTAAAAGTTATGAATGTTTTGCTGATCATCTAATTACTGAATTGATGTAGCTTATGTCAAATTAATTTTAATTAAATAAAATTGGGCGTGTCAAATTTGATTATTTTTACACAGTTGGTACTAATAGTTATGAAGTATATTAGTACTAACTTGCATCAATATTCAATGGACGGATCAGAACTTACAATTGTGTAAAGCACCATCCAGGTACTGATTCCAGTTCACTTAGGTCAAATTATATAAAAATGAACCAGTCGATTTTGATCAAATTTGCACAAATGGTACTAATTTTAATGAAGTATATTGGTACCAATTTGCCTAAAAATCTAATAAACAGTTTAAAAGTTATGAATGTTTTGCTGATCATCTAATTACTGAATTGATGTAGCTTATGTCAAATTAATTTTAATTAAATAAAATTGAGCGTGTCAAATTTGATTATTTTTACACAGTTGGTACTCATAGCTATGAAGTATATTAGTAGCAACTTGCATCAATATCCAATGAACGGTTCAGAAGTTAAAATTGTGTAAAGTATCTTTTAGGTACTGGTTCCAGTTCTCTTATGTCTTATTATATAAAAATGAACGTGTCGATTTTAATCAAATTTGCACAATTGGTACTAATGTTAATGAAATATATTGGTACCAACTTGCATAAAAATCTAATGATTAGTTTAAAAGTTATGACTGTTTAGGTGATCATCTAATTACTGAATCCAGTTAGCTCATGTCGAATAAATTTAAATAAAATAAAATTGGGCGTGTTATTTTTAATTATTTTTACACAGTTGGTTTTAATAATAATGAAGTATCTTAGTACCAACTTGCATCAATATCCAATGAACGGTTCAGAAGTTACATTTGTGTAAAGCATCTTCTATGTACTGGTTTCAGTTCACTTATGTTTTATTATATAAAAATGATCGAGTCGATTTTCATTAAATTTACACAATTGGTACTAATGTTAATGAAGTATATTGGTACCAACTTGCATAAAAATCTAATTATTAGTTTAAAAGTTATAACTGTTTAGCTGATCATCTAATTACTAAATTCATTTAGCTCATGTCAAATAAATTTTAATAAAATAAAATCGGGCGTGTCAAATTTAATTCTTTTTACTCAGTTGGTACTAATAGTAATAAAGTATATTAGTACCAACTCACATCAATATTCAATAAACGGTTCAGAATTAACAATTATGTAAAGTATCATCTAGGTACTGGTTCTAGTTCTTTATTATATAAAAATGAACATGTTGATTTTGATCAATTTTACACAGTTGGTACTAATGTTAATGAAGTATATAAGTACCAACTTTCATCAAAATCCAATGAACCGTTTAAAAGTTATGAATGTTTAACTCATCTTTTAGATACGGAATCTATTTAGTTCATATCAAATTAAATTTAGTTAAATAAAATTAGGCGTGTCAAATTTAATTATTTTTACCCAGTTGGTACTAATAGTTATGAAGTATATTAGTACCAACTTGCATCAATATCCAATGAACGGGTCAGAAGTTACATTTGTGTAAAGCATCATTTAGGTACTGGTTCCAGTTCACTTATGTTTTATTTGATAAAAAATGAACCTGTCGATTTTGATCAAATTTGCACAATTAGTACTAATGATAATGAAGTATATTGGTACTAATTTGCATCACAATCCAATGAACAATTTAAAAGTTATATATGTTTAGCTGATCATGTAATTACTGAATTCATTTAGCTCATGTCAAATAAATTTAAATAAAATAAAATTGGGCGCGTCAAAATTGATTATCTTTACACAGTTGGTATTAATTGTATTGAAGTATATTAGTATCATTTTGCATCAATATCCAATGAAAGGTTCAAAAGTTATGATTGTTTTAACTCATCTTCTAGTTACTGGTTTTGGTTCACTCAAGTCAAGTTATATAAAACTGAACGTATCGATTTTAATCAATTTCACACAATTGGTACTAATGTTAATGAAGTCTATTGGTACCAACTTACATCAAAATCTAATAAACAGTTTAAAAGTTATGAATGTTTAGCTAAGCTTCTAATTATTGAATTTGGTGAGCTCATGTTAAACAAATTTAAATTTAAATAAAATTGGGCTTATCGAATGTAATTATTTTTGCACAGTTGGTACCAATAGTATTGAAGTATATTAATACAATATTGCATCAATATCCAATGAACAGTTCAGAAGTTACAATTATTTATTTGATGGCCAATCACCCGCTCGAGTGTTTGTTATCAAAAGATTGAAAGTTTTTCTGTTTTGCAAGCTTTAGAAGTCTTTAAGTCAGAGGATGGTGCATTTAATCTTTTGATGACCAACACTTGGGCGGGTGGGTGGGTCACTCTAAATTATGATTACCATCGAGGAGTTTGAACTGGAGTGCCCAACCACCCGCTCAAGTGTTTGTTATCAAAAAACTTTAAAGTTTTTTTTTCTGCCAGCGTTGGAAGTCTCTTAAGTCAGAGGAGAGGATGATGAATCTAACTTTTTGATGACCAACACTTGGGTGGGTGGGTGGGCCACTCCAAATTATGATTACCATCGAGGAGTTTGAACTGGAGTGCCCAACCACCTGCTCAAGTGTTTGTTATCAAAAAACTGTAAAGTTATTCTTTCTGCCAGCGTTGGAAGTCTCTTTAAGTCAGAGGAGAGGATGATGAAGGTAACCTTGTGATGACCAACACTTGGGTGGGTGGGGTGGGTCACTCCAAATCATGATTACCAACGAGTAGTTTGAACTGGAGTGCCTAACTACCCGCTCGAGTGTTTGTTCTTAAAAAATTGAAAACTTTTTTTTTCTGCCAGCGTTGGATGTCTCTTAAGTCAGAGGAGAGGATAGCGAATCTAATTTTTTGATGACCAACAGTTGCGTGGGCGGGTGGGTCACTCCAAATTATGATTACCATCGAGTAATTTGAACTGGATTGTCCAAATACCTCCTCAAGTGTTTTATATCAAAAAAATTAAAACTTTTCCTTCCTGCCAGTGTTGGAAGTCTCTTTAGTCAGAGGAGAGGATGATGAATTTAATCTTTTGATGACCAATACTTGGGCGGGTGGGTGGGTCACTCCAAATTATGATTATCATCGAGTAGTTTGAACTGGAGTGCTCAACTACCCGCTCAATGTTTGTTATCAAAATGTTGAAAACTTTTTCTTCTTGTCAGTGTTAGAAGTCTCTTAAGTCAGAGGAGAGGATGATGAATCTAACTTTTTGATGACCAACATTTGGGTGGGTTTGTGGGTCACTCTAAATTATGCTTACCATTAAGTAGTTTGAACTGAAGTGCATAACCATCCGCTCAAGTGTTTTTTTTTTATCAAAAACTGTGAACTTTTTTTTCATGCCAGCGTTGGAAGTCTCTTTAGTTGGAGGAGAGGATGGTGAATTTTATTTTTTGATGACCAACACTTGAGTGGGTGGGTGGGCTACTCCAAATTATGATTACCATCGAGGAGTTTGAACTGGAGGTCCCATTTACCCGCCCGAGTGTTTGTTAGTAAAAAAATGAAAATTTCTCTTTCCTGCCAGTGTTGGAAGTCTCTTAAGTCATAGGAAAGGATGATGAATGTAACCTTTTGATGACCAACACTTGGGTGGGTGGGTGGTGGGTCACTCCAAATCATGATTACCATCGAGTAATTTGAACTGGATTGCCCAAATACCTCTTTAAATGTTTTTTATCAAAAAATTTAAAACTTTTTCTTCCTGCCAGTGTTGGAAGTCTCTTAAGTCAGAGGAGAGGATGATGAATTCAACCTCTTGATGACCAACACTTGGGTGGTTGGGTGGGTCACTCCAAATTATGATTACCATTGAGTAGTTTGAATTGGAATTCACACCCACCCGCCCAAGCCTTTGTTATAAAAAAAATTTAAACTTTTTCTTCCTGGCAGTGTTGGAAGTTTCTTAAGTCTGAGCAGAGGTTGATGAGTCTAATCTCACACTTGGTTCACCAACCACCCGCTCAAGTGTTTGTTATCAAAAAATTGAACATTTTTTTTTTCTGCTAATGTTGGAAGTTTTTAAGTTAGAGGAGAGGATGAAGAAGCTAACTTTTTGATGACCAACACTTGGTGTGTTGGGTTACTCTAAATTATGATTACAAATCGAGTAGTTTGAACTGGAATGCCCAACCATCCTCTCAAGTATTTCTTATAAAAAAATTGAAACATTTTTGTTTCTGCTAGTGTTGGAAGCCTCTTAAGTCAGAGGAGCGGATGATGAATCTAACTTTTTGATGACCAACATTTGGGTGGGTGGGTGGGTCACTCCAATCATGATTACCTTTGAGTAGTTTGAACTGTAGTGCCCAACCACCTGCACGAGTGTTTGTTATCAGAATATTGAAAACTTTTTGTTCTTGCCAGTGTTGGAAGTCTCTTAAGTCAGAGAAGAGGATGACGAATTCAATCTCTTCATTGGGTGGGTTGATGGTTTACTCTAGATCATGATTACTTTAGAGTAGTTTAAACTGGAGTGCGCACCCACCCGCCCGAGTGTTTGTTAACAAAGAATTGGAAATTTCTCTTTTCTATAAGTGTAGGACATCTCTTAGTAAGCGGAGGAGGAGATGATATAAAATTTTGTGATGACCAACACTTGGGTGGGTGAGTGGGTCACTCCAGATTATGAAAATTTTATTTTAGATTATGAATACTATCGAGTAGTTTGAAGTGGAGTAAATCGATTGAAAGTTAGTCTGCATACATTTTAAAGCACATATTTGAATAAATGATAAGCAATTTATGAGTTGATAAAACAATTGAGTTAAGGAAAATTGATTTTTTTGCTTAAATCATATCGTACACGGTGTTCATATTTCTCCGTCGATGCGAGTCAAATTTGATTTTGTCGCTCCATGCTACACACTATACAGGATATTAAATAAAAAGCTCGCCGTATTATTAAATAGAAGCACATCATTTCGCAAATTTAGGATGCCAATAACGGGGTAACGCAGACGCTCATAATCATAAAGGCACAGGTTGTGATAATGTCAGTTTTGCTGCTGCATATATGAAGGCAAGGGATATTTTATTATTATGAATTGAACGTTGTCATTACCGAGTCCACTGTGAGTGTATATAGTTTTGTTGCAACAAAAAAATATAGGCGAGCTTCATTTAGTTCGTCTTGGAAGAGAAAAAGTTTTAAGGGCTTACAAGAACACGAACATTTTTATAATTCGAGATAATGGAGCATGTGCCTGCAACGAATGGCAGCGTCTAAAGTATCAAGAAAATGTATGCCCCTTAATTAGTCCCTCTTCTTTTATTCCTTCCCGTTTTCTCTTATATTTATTTTTTTAGTCTCTTTGTAATAACGAGTAGTTTTCATGTACAGCTAAAAAAGATTGTATTGAAAATTAGATCGCTTCAGAGTTCTCGCATTAATTTATTATTGACAATCGATCGTCCCAGCAAACTCGTTTCCAACTTACAAACATAGAAAATCTAATGAATTTTACAGTTACTATATATGTGAGATGCGAGTCCGCAAACTGCGGCCGTAATGTCATAAACACCGTTAAATCGCAGGAAAAACGAATAGAAATTTACAATGATCTCAGTGTGTATGCCCGTAATTGGAGGCGCTCACAGCACCATTTTTTTTTACTTGGCTCCTTCCATGTGACCGTCCGTTTCGCACTGAATATAAATAAAAAAATCAACTATAATTAAGCTTACAATGAGAATAGTTTTTTTGGCATATTGTGGATTAGCTCATAGTAGCGAGGCCATAAAGTTGTAACTTTTTTTTTAATATTGAAAAGAATAGAGATTAAAATTGTCGCCGTTGTAATCCGTTTCCTATTATGTCCGCTCCTTCCCGTGTTAATAAAGAGACCCTTCCGAGCGAGACGCGACTTTTCCTCTTCTCTAGACAATACTCTCTTTATTTTATTCTTTCGCTAATTTCTCACAGATATGGCCTATTTTTATGGAAGACCGCGCGCGCGCCGCCTTATGCATACACACTTTGTTGCATTATTTATTAAGCAATCTGATAATTGTCGGAGGTGTGTAATACAGTGGTGGGATACGTTCAAATATGCCGTGCATGCCCTCTGTAATTTGCCCACAATACATCGCATTCCCAGACTAACTAGCAATATCAAATTCCAGCAGAGTACATAATCCCAAATTCAAATGGATACTGACTGCCACCCAACAACAACATCTCTTTGTCTATGAGTTTCGTTTGAAAAATTGCTTACAAAGTAATACAAAGTAATTCCATATTTTTCCGGCTTATTTATAAAAAGATTTAAATTTAATTTAATTCCCAATTAAGAATTCGTCTGATTAAATTTTGATTGTAAATTGTTGAGTGGTGCAAAATAATCTTTTGAAACAAAACTCCCGTGGGGTATTAAAAATTGGAAAACGTGTAATCCCGCGCTGATTATTAAGTAATCATTAAGAACATTTTACGCGATCCTCTTAAGGGAGAGAGGAAATAATTGCTCCGCCCTCCCTTATTGACTAATTATAAATAAATACTACTTCAAAATAAAATCACGAAGAGTACAAATCGTTTGCTAAATTAATTGCTTTAATTATGGCTTTTGTTAACGAGGATTGGAAATGGAAATTGTGGTCAAAATTTTATTATAAAATAATCAATTGTTTTTTTAATTCGTAACTTGCAAATTGTTCATTGAATATTTATGTAATTTGGTGCAAATATACTTCATTAGTATCAGTACAAACTGTGTAAAAATAATTAAATTTGATGCTCCCAATTTTATGTAACTTTAATTTATTTGATTGGATTCAGTAATTAGATCAGTTAACCATTCATAACTTTTAAACTATTTATTGGATTTTGATGCAATTTGGTACCAATATATTTCATTATCATCAGTACCAATTATGCAAAATTTGTCAAAATCGGCACGCTCATTTTTTATATAATTCAACATGAGTGATTTGGAACTAGTATACAAAAGATGCTTTAAATAATTGTAACTTCTGAATGGTTCATTGGATATTGATGCAAATTGGTACTAATATACTTCATTACTATCAGTACTAATTGTGTAAAAATAATTAAATTTTACACGCTCAGTTTTTTTTTAAGTCATCTTATTTGATCAGATTTGAAAACTTAAAGATGAGTTAACTATTCATAACTTTTAAACTGTCTATTGGATTTTGATGCAATTTGGTACTAATATACTTCATAATCATGAGTACCAATTGTGTAAAATTGATGAAAATTTATAGGCTCATTTTTATATAATTTAAAATGAGCGATCTGGAACTAGTATCTAGAAGATGCGTTAAATTATTGTAACTTCTGAACCGTTTATTGGATACTGATGCGAATTGGTAATAATATACTACATTACTGTAAGTACTAATTGTGTAAAAACAATTAAATTTTACACGCTCAATTTTCTCTAACGTCAACTTATTTGATTGGTTTTAAAAACTAGAAGATGAGTTAACTATTCATAACTTTTAAACTGTTTATTTGATTTTTATGCAAGTTGGTACCAATTAACTTTATTATAATTACTACCAATTGTGTAAAATTAATCAAAATCGTCTGGTTTATTTTTACATAATTTTAGATCATTGATTAAGATCTAGTATCTAGAAGTTGCGTTAAACAATTGTAACTTCTGAACCGTTCATTGAATATTGATGCAACTTGGTATTAATATAATTCATTACGATCAGTACCAACTGTGTAAAAGTATTTAAATTTGACACGCCCAATTTTAATTTATTTTAATTTATTTGACATAAGCTAACTGGATTTAGTAACAAAATCCTGAGTTAAACATTTATAACTTTTAAACTGTTCATTAGATTTCTATGCAATTTGGTACCAATATACTACATAATCATAAGTACTAATTGTGTAAAATTGATCAAAGTTGACTGGTTCGTTTTTACATAATTTTACATAACTGAACTAGAACTAGTATCTTGAAGATGCGTTAAACTATCGTAACTTCTGAACCGTTCATTGAATTTTTATGCAAATTGGTACTAAGATACTTTATTACTATTAGTACAAACTGAGTAAAAATATTTAAAAGTTACACGCTCAATTTTTTTTTATTTAAATTTATTTAACATAGCTAACTGGATTTAGTTACAAAAACCTGAGTTAAACATGCATAACTTTTAAATTGTTTATTGGATTTTGTTGCAAGTTGGTACCAATATACTTTATTATTATTAGTACCAATTGTGTAAAATTGATCAAAATCAACTGGTTCATTTTGACATAAATTTGCATGACAAAACTAGAGTTAGTATCTAGAAGATGCGTTAATCATTGTAACTTCTGAACCGTTCATTGATTTTTTATGCAAATTGGTACTAATATACTTCATTACTATCAGTACGAACTGTGTAAAAATAATTAAAAATGACACGCTCAATTTTATTTGATTTAAATTTATTTGACATGAGCTAACTTGGTTTACTAACAAAAACCTGAGTTAAACATTCATTACTTTTAAATTGTTTATTGGATTTTGATGCAAGTTGGTACCAATATACTTTATCATAATTAGTACTAATTGTGTAAAATTGAACAAAATCGACTGGTTCATTTTTACATAATTTTAGTTGATTGATTAAGAACTAGTATCTAGAAGATGCATTAAACATTGTAACTTCTGAACGGTTTATTGAATTTTTATGCAAATTGGTACTCATATACTTCATTACAATCAGTACAAACTGTGTAAAAATATTTAAAAATTACACGCTCAATTTTATTTTATTTAAATTTATTTAACATGAGCTAATTGGATTTAGCTACAAAAACCTGAGTTAAATATTTATAACTTTTAAAATGTTTATTGGATTTTGATGAACGTTGGTACCAATATACTTTATTATCATTAGTACCAATTGTGTAAAATTTATAAAAATTGACTGGTTCATTTTTGCATAATTTTAGATGACTGATTAAGAACTAGCATCTAGAAGATGCATTAAACATTGTAACTTCTGAACCGTTCATTGAATTTTTATGCAAATTGGTACTAATATACTTCATTACTATCACTAGAAACTGTGTAAAAATATTTAAAAATTACACGTTCAATTTTATTTAATCTCAGTTTATTGGACATGAGCTAACTGGATTCAATAACAAAAAGCTAAATTAAACATTCATAACTTTTAAACTGTTTATTGGATTTTGTTGCAATATGGTACTAATATACTTTATTATAATTAGTACCAATTGTGTAAAATTGATAAAAATTGACTGGTTCATTTTAGCATAATTTTAGATGACTGATTAAAAATTGAACTAGCACCTAGAAGATGCATTAAACATTGTAACTTCTGAACCGTTCATTGAATATTGATGCAAATTGGTACTAATATACTTCATTACTATCAGTACTAATTGTGTAAAAATAATTTAATTTTGCACGCTTAGTTTTTTCAAACGTTATCTTATTTGATCGGATTTAAAAATTATAAGATGAGTTAACCATTCATAACTTTTAAACTGTTCATTAGATTTCTTTACAATTTCGTACCAATATACTACATAATCATAAGTACTAATTGTGTATAATTGATCAAAGTTGACTGGTTCGTTTTTATATAATTTGACATGAGTGAACTGGAACTAGTACCTTAAAGATGCGTTAAACTATCGTAACTTCTGAACCGTATATTGAATATTGATGCAAATTGGTACTAATGTACTTCAATACAATAAGTACGAACTGTGTAAAAATAATTAAAAATGATACGCCCAATTTTATTTTATTTAAATTTATTTGACATGAGCTAACTGGATTTAGTAACAAAATACTGAGTTAAACATTTACAACTTTTAAATTGTTCATTGGATTTTGATGCAAGTTGGTACTAATATACTTTATTATAATTAGTACTAATTGTGTAAAATTGATAAAAATTGACTGGTTCATATTTACATAATTTTGCATGACTGAACTAGAACTAGTATTTAGAAGATGCATTAAACATTGTAACTTCTGAACCGTCCATTGAATATTGATGCAAATTGGTACTAATATACTTCATTACTATCAGTACTAATTGTGTAAAAATAATTTAATTTTGCACGCTCAGTTTTCTCAAACGTTATTTTATTTGATCGGATTTAAAAATTATAAGATGAGTTAACTATTCATAACTTTTAAACTGTTCATTAGATTTCTATGCAATTTGGTACCAATATACTACATAATCATACGTACTAATTGTGTAAAATTGATCAAAGTTGACTGGTTTGTTTTTACATAATTTTACATAACTGAACTAGAACTAGTATCTTGAAGATGCGTTAAACTATCGTAACTTCTGAACCGTATATTGAATATTGATGCAAATTGGTACTAATATACTTCATTACTATCAGTACCAACTGTGTAAAAATATTTAAATTTGACACGCTTAATTTTATTTAACCTCAGTTTTTGTGACATGTGCTAACTGAATTTAATTACAAAAAGATGAATTAAGCATTCATAACTTTTAAATTGTTTATTGGATTTTTATACAAGTTGGTACTAATATACTTTATTGTCATAAGTGCTAATTGTGTATAATTAATCAAAATTGACTGGTTTATTTTTACATAATTTTAGATCGTTGATTAAGATCTAGTATCTAGAAGTTGCGTTAAACAATTGTAACTTCTGAACCGTTCATTGAATTTTTATGCAAATTGGTACTAATATACTTCATTTCTATCACTACAAACTGTGTAAAAATATTTAAAAATGACACGCCCAATTTTATTTTATTTAAATTTATTTGACATGAGCTTACTCGGTTTAGTAACAAAAACCTGAGTTAAACATTCATAACTTTTAAATTGTTTATTGGATTTTGATGCAAATTGGTACCAATATACTTCATTATTATTAGTACCAATTGTGTAAAATTTATCAAAATTGACACGTTAATTTTCATATAATTTGACATGAGTGAATTTGATCTAGTACCTAGAAGATTCATTTATCAATTGTAACTTTTAAAACGTTCATTGAATATTTATGCAAATTGGTACTAATATACTGTATTACTATCAGTACCAACTGTGTAAAAATTTTTAAGTTTGACACGCTCAATTTTATTTTATTTAAATTTATTTGGGATGAGCTAACTGAATTCAGTAATTTGAAGATCAGCTAAACACTTATAACTTTAAAATTGTTTATTGGATTTTTATGCAAGTTGGTACTAACATACTTTATTGTCATTAGTACCAATTGTGTAAAATTGATGAAAATCGAAATGTTAATTCTTATATAATTTATCAGTTTTTTGATTATTAGCGAATCTGCAAAGCTTTTAAATCATTGTTAGTATTACATTCTACTAAAGAATTGTTGGTTTTGAGTACATCCCATACAAGTACATCCCTAAAAATCGTCATTTGTTTGTTCGGCACACATGCCCGTGTTGATTTACGCTTAGTTGGACGTTGGACATAACAAAATTACATCTATCAATGGAGACCCCCCTTAATGCAAAGTTTTTTAATTTACCAAACTGAAAGGGTTGTTAAATTATTCCGTTATTAAAAACGCCGATGGGGAAAGCCTGGTTGGTCCCCCCATTATCATCATCGCGTGACCATAGAAAAGATTGATGAATAATATAAATCCCTCTTCCCAAAGCAGTAATCCCCAACGCGTGGATCAAAATGGTGCTCTAATTACTAAAACCCCCCCATATATATGTATAAAAGCACTCTTCGTCCCCATGCGACACGCATTTTTTTTATATATAACGAGGAGGTATAAAATGTGTGCTTCTGAAGAGCACAATGTAGAGCAATGTGTCGGTGGTTAGGGTTAGCTGTATTCAAGGGGGAGTAAAACGGAATCAATAACGCGTTTTCCCCATGCGTCACCCTTGCACAACTCACAGAATCTCACACCACTACTGAGTCATGGATATCGTTAGGATGTGTGGATACTTTATGCATAACTGTATTAGAGAATGATTTAATTTGATTATTAGTCTATTAACCTACCCAATTTATAATAAATTTCAATCGATTCAATCGAACTATGCAGAAAGTTACAAAAACTTAAATCTCAAATCTATATATACATTGGATTTGTTTGAAATTTGTTGACAATATACTTCAATACTATTGTTACCAACTGTTGAAATTGTATTAAATTTGATACGACAGATTTGACATAACCTCAATTTAATTGATCTTACTTAATTCACTTCCTCTGTGTTGGGTCATTGAAATACATTAATAACTTGCAAACCGTACATTGGATTTGGTTGAAATTTGTTGTTAATATACTTCAATACCATTGTTACCAACTGTAGAAATTGTATTAAATTTTATAAGACAAATTTGACATAACCTCAATTTAATTGATCTTACTTAATTCACTTCTTCAGTGTTGAGTCATTGAAATACATTCATAACTCGCAAACCATACATTGTATTTGGTGGAAATTTGTTGACAATATGCTTAAAAACCATTGGTACCAACTGTAGAAATTGTTTTAAGTTTGATACGATAGATTTGACAACTTCAATTTAATTGATTCCTCATAACTCACTTCCTCAGTATTAAATCATTGAAATACATTCATAATTTGTAAATCATGCATTGGATTTGGTTGAAATTTGTTAACAATATACTTCAATACCATTACTACTTAATTCACTTTTTTAGTGTTGGCTCATTGAAATACTTCCATAACTCCCAAACCATACATTAGATTTGATAGAAATTTGTTGACCATATACTTTAATAACATTGCTACCAACTGTAAAAATTGTATCTAATTTGATACGACAGATTTGACATAACCTGAATTGAATTGATCCTACTTAATTCACTTACTCAGTGTTGGGTCATTGAAATATACTTATAACTCGCAAACCATACATTGGATTCGGTTGACAATATACATCAATACCATTGCTACCAACTGTAGAAATTGTATTAAATTTGATACGACAGATTTGACATAACCTCAATTTAATTGATCTTGCTTAATTCACTTCCTCTGTGTTGGGTAATTGAAATACATTCATAGCTCGCAAACCGTACATTGGATTTGGTTGAAATTTGTTGTTAATATACTTCAATACCATTGTTACCAACTGTAGAAATTGTATTAAATTTTATAAGACAAATTTGACATAACCTCATTTTAATTCATCTTACTTAATTCACTTTTTTAGTGTTGGCTCATTGAAATACTTTCATAACTCCCAAACCATACGTTAGATTTGGTAGAAATTTGTTGACCATATACTTTGATAACATTGCTACCAACTGTAAAAATTGTACCTAATTTGATACGACGGATTTGTCATAACCTCAATTTAAATGATCTTACTTAATTCAATTTCTCGGTGTTGAGTCATTGAAATACATTTATAACTCGCAAACCGTACATTGGATTTGGTTGAAATTTGTTAATAATTTACTTCAATACTATTACTACAAACTGTAGAAATTGTATTAAATTTGATACGACAGATTTGACATAACCTCAATTTAATTGATCTTGCTTAATTCACTTTCTCTGTGTTGGGTAATTGAAATTCATTCATAACTCGCAAACCGTACATTGGATTTGGTTGAAATTTGTTGACAATATACATCAATACCATTGCTATTAACAGTAAAAAGTGTAGCTAAATTTATACGACAGATTTGACATAACCTCAATTCAACTGCACTCAATTAACTCATTACTTAAGTATTAGTGTAATGAAACAAAATCATAACTCCCAATCCTAACATTGAATTTAAATGCAATTTATGGACAATACACTTTAATACCATTGCTACCAACTGTAGCAATTGCAGCTATTTCGATACGGCAGATTTGACATAACCTCAATTTAATTGATCTCATCTATTAATTGAATTGAAATAAAATCATAACTTGCAATTTATGCGTTGGATTTGGTTGAAATTTGCTGACAATTTACTTTAATGTCACTGAAATAGTATCTAATTTGATACGATAGATTTGACATAACCTCAATTTAATTTAGCACTTAATCCTGTGTGGTCAAATGGTTTATTATCCAATGTAAGAAATAATAGTGTTGCTGAATATTATCAAGAAACCTCAACCCACAGTCACCTTTCACGTCTGTAATATAAAATTTCATAAAAATGAAAAAAAGAAGCCAAAACCGTCCCATTAGCGAGTTGCATTTTCATTAAAAGAGGCAATCGTAAAATTGCACGAAGCGAGTATATTAAATTCTGCACATTTAACTGAATATAGAGATAATAAACATAAGCACAGGAATGCAATAATGTCCTGCAAAACTATTCGCATCTAAATGCGCAACGGCATGAACACTATAATATATAAATATGTTTTAATGAAATATTAAAAGAATAATTTAATGCTCGTAATTCGCCACATTACGACTTTTAATCTATTTTTTTTTTAGTTTGCGAGTAGTTTTCCAGGGATTTGTTTGGATGCGAGCTGGGATTATCTGTTGAAAATTTAACTTACAATTAAACTTAATCTTTATAGGAATAGATGCGGTCTGGGCTTGCTTGCTTGCCTTTTTTTTTACTCTCCGCTGTGTATTTTTCTGTCTGCTTTGCCCGACGCCGCGTTTTGAAAGTTCCGAGCTCTTAATGGACGCGCGCGTATAAATCTCGAGAAACTTAGCAAGACCTTTTCCCCATTAAAGCAATTTGCAGATGAGGAGCATCGAGGGTTAATTTATAGTACATAAAGGAGTCAATTTAGAAATGCATGGATTTTTGTAACGATACAAACAACTTTAGTAGTTTTTAACTAATGCTTCAAGAATGTCTATTAATAGTCTGTTTGCATTGCTAACGTAAATATGTTTATTACCTCTAGATATTTTGTTGACACGATACTAACCGTGTTTTCCGCTGTTATGCAAAAATAGTTGGACTCCATCCAAAACTAGTTACAATTACATTTCAACGCAAATCATGCAACAATAACATTAGTAAACAATTTTTTATCAACTCAAATTTTTTGCCCTTTAGATATGAATGGATGCTTCGCTTGGGGTTTATGCTTTATTGAAATGTTGTTGAAGGGGTTTTGTGCGAGCAATGGAAACAGGTAATGTGTATGGTTGGCTGTATTGGGGAAAGAGCCTGAACGGAGGAAATGCTCCCCGCGGCTCCGGATACTGATATTAGTAATCATCGATAGGAAATGAGATCCCCTCTAAAAGTCGTCGCCCAGACTTTTCTATTAAAACATAAAGGAGGTTCGGCGTCGGTTCTTTCATTTTTATAAACAACGGGGAATATAAGACGGCGGATAACTCCAATCCAGACGGTAAATTATGATATAAAAATTTATTTTTAGCATTACTATTAATAAAAACTAATTACGTTCCGAAATTGAATGAAAAATTTGAGTTGCAAGATCCGGCGCTGATGTTATAAATACTTATAAACTGGCGCCTTTATTTTGATTTGTTGACATGCTATTAATAGAATGTATTTGCGACGATTGGATTATTGATTTTATTTGTATTAAGGATCTTTAATAATATAAATTAATAATCCAAATGTAATGCTTGGTTTGAAATGGATTCTCATCAAATTTTAAAAATGCAAAAACTGCAAAAATTAAAAAATCCTTGAGTAAAGTTTAAAAACCAAAAAGCATTTTTAACTTTATTAAGACACTTTTCCAAGCCCCCCAAAAACGAGCTCAGATACTTGAAAATGTCCAGGAGGGGTTCAGACACTTAAATAGATCTTTGGAATCGTCAAAGGTGTTCAAGAAATGCAAACAATAATAATAAAGTATTCTTCTAGTCCTTACTAAAGGTGTTGTGCTTCCAAAATTTTTTCAGGCTGTTAGCTTGAGTTGAGTTAAAATTTTGTTAATTTCTTCTTAATTTTTTTTTTAGATTCTGTTTGCTTTCTGTAAATGATTTTTTTCTGTTTTATTTGCAAAACATCTAGGCACGTGATCTCACTTTGGAATTCATAACTTTAAAACCGTACATTGGATTTTAATAAAATTTGGCAACATTGTAGACAAATATCATTACTACAAACTGTGAAAAAAATAATCAAATCAACTAGGCAATTTTGACATAACCTCTAATTTAATAACCTTTTTACTGTTGAATGTTGATGTATTAGGTGTTAACAAAAATTCATAACTTGAAAATTGTACATTGGAATATGATGAAATTTGTCAACATTGCAGCTAAACTTAATCACTACGAACAGTATAAAATTTATTAAAATCCTCACGTTAATTTTAACATAACCTTAAATTTAGTTATCTTTTTACTGTTGAATGTTGAAGTATAATGTATTTATAAAAATTCATAACTTTAAAATTGTACATTGGATTTTGATCAAATTTGGCTGCGCTATAGCCTAACATCATTACTACTAACTGTAAAAAAATTGTTAAAATCTATACGATAATTTTATCATAACCTTTAATTTAGTAATCTCTTTACTGTTAAATGTTGTTATGTGAGGTATTAAAAAAAATTCATAACCTACAAATTGCTTTTTGGATTTTGATGAAATTTGGCAACAATGTAGCCAAACATATTGCATACCAACTGTATAAAATTTGTTAAAATCTAAACGGCAGTTTTGTCATAATCTCAAATTTAGTGACTTGTGACCACTGAATGTTGATGTATAAAGTATTATACAAAACTTCATAATCTAAAAATTGTACATTGAATTTTGATGAATTTTTGCTACAATATAGCCAAACATCATTTATTCCAACTGTATAAAATTTGTTCAAATCTACACGGCAGTTTTGGCATAATCTCAAATTTAGTGACTTGTGATCGCTGCATGTTGATGTATAAAGTATTAAACAAAACTTCATAATCTAAAAATTGTACATTGAATTTTAATGAATTTTTGCTACAATATAGCCAAACATCATTTATTCCAACTGTATAAAATTTGTTAAAATCTACACGGTAGTTTTGACATAATCTCAAATTTAGTGACTTGTGATCGCTGAATGTCGATGTATAAAGTATTAAACAAAACTTCCTAACCTTAAAACTGTGCATTGGATTTTGATGATATTTGGCAACAATGTAGCCAAACATCATTGCTACCAACTGTAAAAAAAATATTGAAATTAACACGGCAATTTTGACATAACTTCTAATTTAGTAACTTGTCACTGTTTGAATGTTGATATTGAAGGTATTAGTAAAAATTCATAACTCTAAAATTGTACATTGAGTTTTAATAAAATTTGATAACATTGTAGCCCAATACCATTGCTACCAACTGTATAAAATTTATTAAAATCAACGCGGTAGTTTTAAAATAATCTTTAATTTAGTAACCTCGTCACTGTTGAATGTTGACGTGTGGGGTTTTAAGAAAAAATCATATCTTTAAAACTATAAATTGGATTTTAATGAAATTTGGCAACAGTGTAACCAAATACAATTACTATAAAGTGTAGAAAATGTAATTAACTCAACACGGCATTTTTGATATAATCACTAATTTAGTAATCTTTCAGCTTTGAATGTTTATGTGAAACGTATTAAGAAAGATCCATAACCTAAAAGCTGTACATTGGATTTTGATGATATTTTGCTGCATTGTGGTCAAACATCATTGCTATCAATTATATAAAATTTATTGAAATTGACACAACAATTTTGGGATAAATTTAATTTTCTAATCTTTTCACTGATAATTTTGATACTTGGGGTATTAAGAAAAATTCATAACATAAAAACCGTTCATTAAATTTTGATGAAATTTGGCAACAATGTAGCCTAATATTATTGCTACCAACTGTATAAAACTTATCAAAATCGATACGCGAGTTTTGACAAAATCACTAATTTAGTGGTCTACTAACGCTGAATTTTGATGTGTAATGTTTAAACAAAAATTCATAACTTAAAAACTGTACATTGGATTTTGATAAAATTTTGCTACTTTGTGGCCAAACATTTTTGCTAGCATTTATATTAAATTTGTTAAAATCAATACGGCAGTTTTGACATAGTCTCAAATTTAGTGATTTGTGACCGCTGAATGTTGATGTATAAAGTATTAAACAAAACTTCATAATTTAAAAATTGTGCATTGAATTTTGATGAATTTTTGCTACAATGTAGCCAAACTTCATTGCTACGAACTGTATAAAATTTGTTAAAATCTACTCGGCAGTTTTGACATAATCTCAAATTTAGTGACTTGTGACCGCTGAATGTTGATTTGTTAAGTATTAAACAAAACTTCATAACCCTAAAACTTTGCATTGGATTTTGATCAAATTTTGCTACAATATAGCCAAACATCATTGCTACTAACTGTATAAAATTTGTTAAAATCTACACGGCAGTTTTGGCATAGTCTCAAATTTAGTGACTTTTGACCGCTGAATGTTGAAGTATAAAATATTAAACAAAACTTCATAACCTTAAAACTGTGCATTGGATTTTGATGATATTTTGCAACAATATAGCCAAACATCATTGCTACTAACTGTCTAAAATTTGTTAAAATCTACCCGGCAGTTTTGACATAATCTCAAATTTAGTAACTTGTATCTGCTGTATGTTGATGTGTAAAGTATTAAACAAAACTTCATAATCTTAAAACTGTGCATCGGATTTTGATGAAATTTTGCTACAATATAGCCAAACATTATTGCTATAAAATTTGTTAAAATTTACACGGCAGTTTTGACATAGTCTCAAATTTAGTGACTTGTGACCGCTGAATGTTGATGTATAAAGTATTAAACAAAACTTCATAACCTTAAAACTGTGCATCGGATTTTGATGAAATTTTGCTACAATATAGCCATATATCATTGCTACCAACTGTATAAAATTTGTTAAAATCTACATGGCAGTTTTGGCATAGTCTCAAATTTAGTGACTTTTGACCGCTGAATGTTGATGTATAAAGTATTAAACAAAACTTCATAATCTAAAAATTGTACATTGAATTTTGATGAATTTTTGCTACAATATAGCTAAACATCATTGCTACCAAGTGTATAAAATTTGTTAAAATCTACACGGTAGTATTGACATAATCTCAAATTTAGTGACTTGTTACCGCTGAATGTTGATGTATAAAGTATTAAACAAAACTTCATAATCTAAAAATTGTACATTAAATTTTGATGAATTTTTGCTACAATATAGCCAAACATCATTGCTACCAACTGTATAAAATTTGTTAAAATCCACTCGGCAGTTTTGACATAACCTCTAATTTAGTAACTTGTTATTGTTTAAATGTTGATGTTGAACTTATTAATAAAAATTTATAACTTGAAAATTGTACATTGGATTTTGATCAAATTTGGCAACACTGTAGCTAAGCATCATTGCTACCAATTGCAATAAATTTGTTTTAATCGATACGGCAGTTTTGTAATAACCTCTAATTTAGTAACATCTTCACTGTTGAATGTTGATTGTGGCTTATACAGAAAAATTCATAACTTTAAAACTATTCATTGGATTTTGATAAAATTTGGCAGCAATGTAACTGAACATTATAGCTACCAACTGCATAATTTTTTTTTTAATTTGTTCAAATCAACACGGTAATTTTGACATAACTTTTATTTTAGTGATCTACTACCGCTGAATGTTGATACCTTACAGGTATTAACAAAAATTCATAACCTAAAAATTGCTCATTGGATTTTGATAAAATTTGGCAACATTGTAGCCAAACGCCATTACTACAAAATGTAGAAATTTCTATAAAATCAACACGACAGTTAGGACATTACCTCTAATTTAGTGATCTTTTATCGCTGAATGTTGATCTGTAAGTTATTAACAAAAATTCATAACCTAAAAACTGTTCATTGGATGTTGATCAAAATTGGCAACATTGTAGCCAAACGTCATTACGACAAACTATAGAAAATTCTATAAAATTAACACGACAGTTAGGACTTTACCTCTAATTTAGTGATCCACTATTGCTGAATGTTGATGTGAAAAGTATTAACTAAAATTTATAACCTATAAACAGTTCATTTGATTTTGATAAAATTTGGCAACATTGTAGCTAAACGCCATTACTACAAAATGTAGAAATTTTTATAAAATCAACACGACAGTTAGGACATTACTTCTAATTTAGTGATCCTTTATCGCTGAATGTTGATCTGTAAGGTATTAAAAAAATTCATAACCTAAAAACTGTGCATTGGATGTTAATCAAATTTGGCAACATTGTAGCCAAACGCCATTACTACAAACTGTAGACATTTCAATAAAATCAGCACGACAGTTTGGACATAACTTCTAATTTTGTGATCCACTGTTGCTGAATGTTGTATTGGAAAGTATAAACAAAAATTCATAACCTAAAAACTGTGCATTGGATTTTGATGAAATTTGGCAACGTTGTAGCTAAACATTGTTACTACTAATTGTATAAAATTTGTTTAAATTAACACGGCAGTTTTGACATAGTCTCTAAATTAGTAAACTGTCCTTATTTGAATGTTAATATCTAAGGTATTAAAAAAAATTTATAACTTAAAAACTACACATTGAATTTGGATGAAATTTTGCTGAATTATGGCTAAACATCAGTTCTACCAACTGTATAAAATTTGTTAAAATCAACTCAATAGTTTTGATATAATCACTAATTTAGTAATCTCTTCACTGTTGAATGTTGATTTGATTGTAAGGTATAAACAGGATTTTATAACTTGAAAACTATACATTAGATTTTGATAAAATTTGGCAACATTGTAGAAAAAATCATCACAACAAATTGCAATAAATCTAAAAACTATTAGGATAAATGCAATTTTGCAAGTTTGCTAACAATTCTAACGGTTTAAGTAAAATCGAGTAAACTAATTCAATTTTTAATAATTGCTGCAAGTGAGCAGAAAGCGTTTCGAGTTTTGTACATCTCAGGAGGGGGTTGGAAATTACATGGAAATCTCTACACTATTTAACGGCAAGTTTAATTATATTCGTTGGAAGTTAAGCCCCGTCGTATTCCCATCTCATTTCCATAGTTCGGCTGCCATGAAAACGCTACAAATGTCGCACTATCTCTCCAGTAATCTCTTGGCACCCACTTCTGATCTGGGCACTTGCAAAATTCATTGCTTATTTGTTTCTGCAAACGAGATCCACTTTATCTCTATATGGAGACATAATCATTCCTCGCGACATTGCGAGATGATCCGAACATTTTAAGTATTAATTAAAGCGTTTTCCGCGACGAGCAATTATCATTCCGCCTGTATTCTCCGAAGAAAAAAATAAAAGTAAAATGTTAATTTGTTTGCTTTTACTCTAAAAGCCATTATTTTAATAATGTAAATATTTGTTTCGGACGGAAAGCGATCGATGCAAATGCACGGAATTATATTTAAACTGTTTTCTCTTAAATTTTATTCCAATAATGTATAATCGATTGTCATTATTGAAATATTTATTTTATTAAATTAGTTTTCTTTGATTAAATTAGCACAATCTTGACGACTTTCGATTCGATTCTCGGTTTTAATTCATCGGATTAGTCACGTTTTAGATTAATTACTCATGAAAAACATGTTTATTACAATAAAAGTGATTCAATATGTGTTTCAGATAACAAAAATATCAAATCTTTATAGCAAACTATGAAAAGAAATAATTTATTCAAATTTTATTCGATAATAATTCTTTGTGTGAATCAATCCTTAATACCAATTAATCCTTTAAAACGTTTGAAATACTTCTGGAAGGGTATCATTTTTCCGAATCGGTTATCCATTGATTTAGTTAAAGAGTTTACAGTCTACCTTGTAGTTTCCTAGTAATCGATTTGTCCCGAACTTTCTGCCGTTAAAGTTTTAAATCGAATCATGTTTTTTTGCGATCGTGGAGCTTACATATTATATAAAAACATCTATAATACAAAAAAAGCAAGCACACCTTATGCTAATATAAAATTAATTTTGTTAAGCCAGACTGGCTGGCTCGACATTGAAAAGATGATGTTTGAGTATGTATGGACGGCGGCGTCGTCGTCGGGAGCCATTGAATTTCAAACACATAATAGTCATACGGAAATCTATTATGTATCGAACATGGCCAGGCTGTTACGTTGGCTTTCGTATCAGACGGAGGCGTCTGCATTATATAAAGGACTAAGAGTGAGATGAAGTACTAATCTAGTTGATCGGTCCTATGAATTAACTATAGACGCATTAACGTTTCGCCAGGGTATGGTTAATTGATTGTCGCAAGACTAATAAACCTAAGGCTTATTTAATCATTGCTTCTTCCCTTTTATCGACTGATTGACCCTTTCTGGTTTTATTTGATTTGTACTAATTGAAATTCTAGAAACAGATTTTTGAAGTTGGTTAAATGTTAATTACATTTATACAATAATAAATTGCCGTATTGATTTTACTGAAATTTATACAATTGGTAGCAATGATGTTTAGCTACAATATAGCAAAATTTCATCAAAATTCAATGTACACTTTTTGAGTTATGAAGTTTTATTATTCAGCAATTGTGGATCACTAAATTATAGGTTATGTCTAAATTAGCGTGTCGATTTTGCTGAATTTTAAACAGTTTGTAGTAATGATGTTTAGCTACATTGTTGCCAAATTTTATCAAAATCTAATGTACAGTTTTTAGGTTATAAATTTTTGTTAATACATTACACACCAAGATTCAGCGTTGATGTTAACAAATTTTATACAGTTTGTAGAAAAGATGCTTGGCTACAATTTTGCCAAATTTTATTAAAATCCAATGTGCAATTTTTAGGTTATGAGTTTTTATTCAAACATTACACATTAACATTCAGCTGTACTGGATCACTAAATTAGAGGTTATGTTAAAACTACCGTGTTGATTTTAATAAATTTTATACAGTTTGTAATAATGATACTTGGCTACAATGTTGCCAAATTTGATCAAACTTCAATGTGCAATTTTTAGGTTATGAGTTTTTATTCAAACATTACACATCAACATTCAACAGTAGTGGATCACTAAATTAGAGGTTATGTCAAAACTGCTGTGTTGATTTTAATAAATTTTATACAGTTTGTAGTAATGATGCTTGGCTACAATGTTACCAAATTTTATCAAACTTTAATGTGCAATTTTTAGGTTATGAGTTTTTATTAAAACATTACACATCAACATTCAACCGTAGTGGATCACTAAATTAGAGGTTATATCAAAATTGCCGCGTTGATTTTAATAAAATTTATACAGTTGGTAGTAATGATACTTAACTACAATGTTTCCAAATTTTGTCAAATTCTAATGAATAGTTTTGAAATTATAATTTTTTGTTAATACTTATACATCAACTCTAAAAGTATGATGGGTTACTAAATTAGAGGTTATGTCAAAATTAGCGTGTTGATTTTAATAAATTTTATACAGTTGATAGCAATGATGTTTGGCTACATTGTAGCCTAATCTTTTAAAAATTCAATGTACAGTTTCTAAATTATGAAATTTTGTTAATACCTTACACATCAACATTTAACAGTGAAAAGATTACTAAATTTTAGGTTATGTCAAAATTGCTGGGTTGATTTTAATATTTTTTTTACAGTTAGTAGTAATAATGTTTGGCTACAATGTTGCTAAGTTTCATCCAAATCCAATGTACTATTTATAGGTTATAAAATTTTATTGATACCTTTTTTTTTTTTTATTTTGTAAATATTGAAATTTTAGCACACAATTCAAAATTTTTCTGAAATGTTAATAAGTTGCTTAATTTATTTCCAAAATTTTGTTATTTTTAACAAATTTTAATTATTTTTCAAAAATTTTCAAAAATGGATAATTTTAGTTTGATACAGTGTTCCCGCCCACCCACCCAAGTGTTTGTTATTATAAAATTTGCTTACTTTTACATTTGTTGCGTTTCTGTAGTTTTTAGTGTGACAGATTGAATGACAGTTGTCACTAATACATCAGAAGTTGGTACAATAACAATTTTTTTGATAACTAACACTTGGGCGGGTGGGCGGGAACACTGTTTATAAATATTGGGCCGGTGGTTTGATGCAGTGTTTCCGCCCACCCGCCCAAGTGTTTGTTATCGAGAAATTGACTTATTCTCACATTAGTTGCGTTTCTGCTGTTTTTAATGTGACAGATTGAATGACAGTTGTCAAATATACGTCAGAGATGGGTGCAATAACAAAGTTTTTGATAACTAACACTTGGGCGGGTGGGCGGGAACACTGTTTATAAATATTGGGCTGGTGGTTTGATACAGTGTTCCCGCCAACTCGGCCAAGTGTTTGTTATCAAGAGATTTGCTTATTCTTACATTTATTGCGTTTCTGCTGTTTTTAATGTGACAGATTGAATGACAGTTGTTACTAATACGTCAGAGGTGGGTGCAATAGCAAATTCCTTGATAACTAACACTTGGGCGGGTGGACGGGAACACAGTTCATAAATTTTGGGCCGGTTGTTTGATTTAGTGTGCCCGCCCACCCGCCCAAGTGTTTGTTATCAAGAAATTCATTTATTCTCACATTTGTTGCGTTTCTGCTGTTTTTAATGTGACAGATTGAATGACAGTTGTTACTAATACGTCAGAGGTGGGTGCAATAACAAATTTCTTGATAAGTATCATTTGGGCGGGTGGGCGGGAACACAGTTTATAAATTTTGGGCCGGTTGTTTGATACAGTGTTTCCGCCCACCCGCCCAATTGTTTGTTATTAAAAGATTTGCTTATTTTCACGTTTGTTGCGTTTCTGCTGTTTTTAGTGTGACAGATTGAATGACAGTTGTCACTAATACGTCAGAGGTGGGTACAATAACAATTTTTTTGATCAGTTACATTTGGGCGGGTGGGCGGGAACACTGTTTATAAATATTGGGCCGGTTGTTTGATACAGTGTTTTCGCCCACCCGCCCAAGTGTTTGTTATCAAGAGATTGACTTATTCTTACATTTGTTGCGTTTCTGCTGTTTTTAATGTGACAGATTGAATGACAGATGTTATTAATATGTCAGAGGTGGGTGCAATAACAAATTTCTTGATAAGTTACACTTGGGCGGGTGGGCGGGAACACAGTTACTAAATATTGAGCCGGTGGTTTGATACTGTATTCCCGCTCACCCGCCTAAGTGTTTATCATCAAGAAATTTGTTTATTCTCATATTTGTTGTGTTTTTGCAGTTTTTAATGTGACAGATTGAACGACAGTTGTCACTAATACCTCGAAGGTGGGCACAATAACAATTTTATTTATAACTAACACTTGCGCGGGTGGGCGGGAACACAGTTTATAAATATTTGACTGGTGGTTTGATACAGTGTTCCCGCTTATCCGCCCAAGTGTTTGTTATAAAGTGATTTGCTTATTCTCACATTTGTTGCGTTTCTGCTGTTTTTAATGTGGCAGATTGAATGACAGTTGTCACTAATACGTCAGAGGTGGGTACAATAACAATTTTTTTGATAGGTAACACTTGGGCGGGTGGGCGGGAACACTGTTTATAAATATTGGGCCGGTGGTTTGATACAGTGTTCCCGCCCACCCGCCCAAGTGTTTGTTATAAAGTGATTTGCTTATTCTCACATTTGTTGCGTTTCTGCTGTTTTTAATGTGACAGATTGAATGACAGTTGTCAAATATACGTCAGAGATGGGTGCAATAACAAAGTTTTTGATAACTGACACTTGGGCGGGTGGGCTGGAACACAGTTTATAAATATTTGATCAGTGGTTTGATACAGTATTCCCGCCCACCCGCCCAAGTGTTTGTTAACAAGATATTTGCTTATTCTCACATTTGTTGCGTTTCTGCTGTTTTTAATGTGACAGATTGAATGACAGTTGTCACTAATACGTGAGAGGTGGGTACAAAAACAATTTTTTTGATAAGTAACACTTGGGCGGGTGGGCGGGAACACAGTTTATAATTATTTGACTGGTGGTTTGATACAGTGTTTCCGCCCACCCGCCCAACTGTTTGTTATTATTTGCTTATTCTCACATTTGTTGCGATTCTGCTGTTTTTAATGTGACAGATTGAATGACAGTTGTTACTAATACGTCAGATGTGGGTGCAATAATAAAGTTTTTGATAACTGACATTTGGGCGGGTGGGCGGGAACACAGTTTATAAATATTGGGCCGGTTGTTTGATACAGTGTTCCCGCCCACCCGCCCAACTGTTTGTTATCAAGAGATTTGCTTATTCTCACATTTGTTGCGTTTCTGCTGTTTTGAATGTGACAGATTGACGGACAGTTCTTACTAAAACGTCAGAGGTGGGTACAATAACAATTTTTTTGATAACTAACTTTTGGGTGGGTGGGTGGGAACACAGTTTATAAATATTGGGCGAGTGGTTTGATACAGTGTTCCCTCCTACCCGCCCAAGTGTTTGTTATCAAGAAATTGACTTATTCTCACATTTGTTGCGTTTCTGCTGTTTTTAATGTGACAGATTGAATGACAGTTGTCTCTTATACGTCAGAGGTGGGTACAATAACAAATTTCTTGATAACTAACACTTGGGTGGGTGGGTGGGAACACAGTTTATAAATATTGGGCCAGTGGTTTGATAAAGTGTTCCCGCCCACCCGTCCAAGTGTTTGTTATCAAGAAATTGACTTATTCTCACATTTGTTGCGTTTCTGCTGCTTTTAATGTGACAGATTGAATGACAGTTGTCACTAATACGTCAGAGGTGGGTACAATAACATTTTTTTTGATAAGTAACACTTGGGCGGGTGGGCGGGAACACTGTTTATAAATATTGGGCCGGTGGTTTGATACAGTGTTCCCGCCCACCCGCCCAAGTGTTCGCTATCAAGAGATTTGCTTATTCTCACATTTGTTGCGTTTCTGCTGTTTTTAATGTGACAGATTGAATGACAGTTGTCACTAATACGTCAGAGGTGGGTACAATAACAATTTTTTTGATAAGTAACATTTGGGCGGGTGGGCGGGAACACTGTTTATAAATATTGGGCGAGTGGTTTGATACAGTGTTCCCTCCTACCCGCCCAAGTGTTTGTTATCAAGAAATTGACTTATTCTCACATTTGTTGCGTTTCTGCTGTTTTGAATGTGACAGATTGAATGACAGTTGTTACTAATACGTCCGAGGTGGGTACAACAACCATTTTTTTGATAACTAGCATTTGGGCGGGTGGGCGGGAGCACTGTTTATAAATATTGGGCCGGTGGTTTGATACAGTGTTTCCGCCCACCCGCCCAAGTGTTTGTTATCAAGAAATTGACTTATTCTCATATTTGTTTCGTTTCTGCTGTTTTTAATGTGACAGATTGAATGACAGTTGTTACTAATACGTCCGAGGTGGGTGCAATAACAAATTTTTTGATAACTAACACTTGGGTGGGTGGGCGGGAACACAATTTATAAATTTGGGGCCGGTTGTATTATACTGTGTGCCCGCCCACCCGCCCAAGTGTTTGTTATCAAGAAATTGACTTATTCTCACATTTGTTGCGTTTCTGCTGTTTTTAATGTGACAGATTGAATGACAGTTGTCACTAATACGTGAGAGGTGGGTACAAAAACAATTTTTTTGATAAGTAACATTTGGGCGGGTGGGCGGGAACACTGTTTATAAATTTTGGGCCGGTGGTTTGATACAGTGTTCCCGCCCACCCGCCCAAGTGTTTGTTATCAAGAAATTGACTTATTCTCACATTTGTTGCGTTTCTGCTGTTTTTAATGTGACAGATTGAATGACAGTTGTTACAATACGTCAGAGGTGGGTGCAATAGCAAATTCCTCGACAACTTACACTTGGGCGGGTGGGCGGGAACACAGTTCCTAAATATTTGACTGGTGGTTTGATACAGTGTTCCCGCCCACCCGCTCAAGTGTTTGTTATCAAGAGGTTTGCTTATTCTCACATTTGTTGCGGTTTTGTTGTTTTTAATGTGACAGATTGAATGACAGTTGTTACCAATACGTCAGAGGTGGGTGCAATTGCAAATTCCTTGATAACTAACACTTGGGCGGGTGGGCGGGAACACAGTTCATAAATTGTGGGCCGGTTGTTTGATATAGTGTGCCCGCCCACCCGCCAAAGTGTTTGTTATCAAGAAATTGACTTATTTTCATATTTGTTGCGTTTCTGCTGTTTTTATTGTGACAGATTGAATGACAGTTGTCTCTTATACGTCAGAGGTGGGTACAATAACAAATCTCTTGATAACTAACACTTGGGTGGGTGGGCGGGAACACAGTTTATAAATATTGGGCCGGTGGTTTGATACAGTGTTCCAGCCCACCCGCCCAAGTGTTTGTTATAAAGAGATTTGCTTATTTTCACATTTGTTGCGTTTCTGCTGTTTTGAATGTGACAAATTGACGGACAGTTCTTACTAAAACGTCAGAGGTGGGTACAATAACAATTTTTTTGATAACTAACATTTGGGCGGGTGCGCGGGAGCACTGTTTATTAATATTGAGCCGGTGGTTTGATACAGTGTTACTGCCCACCCGCCCAAGTGTTTGTTATTAAGAAATTCACTTATTCTCACATTTGTTGCATTTCTGGGGTTTTTAATGTGACAGATTGAATGACAGTTGTCTCTTACACGGCAGAGGTGGGTACAATAACAAATTTCTTAATAACTAACACTTGGGTGGGTGGGCGGGAACACAGTTTATAAATATTTGATCGGTGGTTTGATAGTGTTTTTGCTTACCCGCCCAAGTGTTTGTTATTAAAAAAATACTTATTCTTACATTTGTTGCGTTTCTGCTGTTTTTAGTATGACAGATTGAATGAAAGTTGTCACTAATACGTCAAAGGTGGGCAATAACAAGTTTTTGCGTTTTGAAGGGCAAAAAAGGCACTAAACCGTGAAGGGGAAGGACGCAATTGCTCCTGAGGCTAGCTAACAGACCCATCTAAATCCCTGCCAACCTGGATGTCCGTATTTCGAAGGGTTTTCTTTCGGCAATCGACAAAAAGTTTTTCAAAAATTTCTAACAATTTTTTAAAAATGTTTAAAAATGCATAATTTTTTATTTTGCAAAAAATGAAATAGTTGCAACAATTTTTAAAAAATAAATTTAATTTGTTTTTTCAATGTTGTCAAGAAGTTGCTTAGCTATATTAATGTTTATTTTTGTTTGTTTCAGGTGAGTGCACTAGACGTTTGCGTTGTGAAACTTAGTAAAGTGAGTGCTGGTATGTTTATTTTATTTTATATTTAATTGAAAAATAAGCGAATTATTTTTTAAGTAATTGCTTTAGCATTGATTGAATTTATACTTTTATAGAAAGAAAAATTTATAATCATTGCTTAATACAAAAAAATATGTAAAAATTATCATTCTCATTAAAAAGAATAGATATAATAAACGTTGTAAGTTTTATGTAAAACGACATAATCAGTGTCACTCTAATAGGGTGCGACAAAAGATTCTTAACTAACAAGTCCCTATCTCTTCTCTCTCCGCTCAAAACTGACGGGACTTCTTTATATAAAACCACGGCTGTAACTATTCGCCCTGACATGATCTCTAATTACACGCGAAGATTTGCATATAATTCGTCGGCGAAAATGGCATCGTGGCGCTATATGCTCTGCAGGATTAGCAGATGATCCGCAACTCAAACTAGCAGCCAGTCAGGAGGGATTAGTGGGTGATGTTTGCAGTAAGTTTCTCTCAACCATTTCCAACACCTCCTACACTATTTACACTCATGACCGATACAACTATATAAAGCGGAAATTCAATAGTTTTTTAGTAAAAAAGTTTGTATTTATTCAAGCGTGTAATCTAATGAAATATGCTTCCAAAAAGCCACGAGACTATTAAATTCTAATTACGCTATTTAGATGTAATTAAATATAGTCGCCATTTGGCATGCGAGTTTATTTTTTTGTTGTAATTTGATTTCCACCTTTTGCGTTGCAAATTGATTTAGAGATGCCGCATTCTCATCAATTTTATCTATTTAATAAACAATTAATACAATCTCTTCAACAACAAACTAAATAATAATGGTAATGATATTAGACACGATCCTGTTAGTTGAAACAACAAAGTTAACTCGGTGTAAGCTGGTTAAATTTGAGTTTATAATTTAATAAAGATAACATTAGAAAATTAACGAAGCGCGGTGATTATTAATTAATTGTTTTTTTGGTGGTAAACAGCTGAGAGTTTTAAGGTAGCTCTGGCCTACGTAAAAGAATATTGGGAAAGAAATGCCGGTGTCTATGAACTTGTGATGCATGTTATGTGGCACGTAGGCTTGAAAAGAATGTATTTATATGAAGAAAAAATATGGCTGGTATTTTTTAATCAAGGTCGCATACTTTTTATTGAAAAAGAAAAAGAATTTTGTTCTTAATTTTGATTATAAATTGTACATTTTTATTCAAAATTTTTAAATTTTTTATTTAATTTGGTTGTATAATTTGCACCTGGAATCTAGATTCATAACGAATATTCTTTTAGAATAATAATTTTTTGATGTAATTACAACAACTACTAAATGTTACTTCAGATATTCGCTTTTCTTGAAAGTTTCGTTTGAAACCCCATATCCCGACATCATTTAGCACGAATATAATTAGATCCATTCTCAACTCAAAATATTCTTGGGTTACATGCTAGAAAATATATTTTTCTCTTTTTGGGGCACCCACTCCATCTAATTGAAATCAAGCCTCCCTCGCATCCTTAATCACTGCTTATTATACAGGCAGCTAATTAGTGCCACTTGCTCGCGAGGTATTTTCCTTTTGAAAGCGATCCCGATTTTTTCCAAAGCATTTTCCTTCTTTCCCGGCGCATTCATCTAATTTAACAGCCCGTGTTGTATATGCTCCACCCTTTTATATATATATATATATATATATATATATATATATACATCCCCCTTCAAACTCCGGCTATGTGTGTTGAGGATTGCTGCATTTTACCAGATACGTTTTTACTGTTTATAATTTAGTCTGGAAGTATTCAGGCACCCGCAGGCAGGGATTGGATACGAATTTATCTGTAGTTTTGCCTCAAACATTCGTGTCTGGAATCCGAATTTAACCTGGGATAGATAAGGTCGGGTCCATTTACCATTTACATCCCACCCACCGCTTTTTTTGTTTTGTTTAGGTCCAGCCAGGGATGAATATGTAAATAACTTATTGAGCTTATCTTTACAAATAATATTGAATAATTGTAATAAAGGAATTTAAAATAAAAGCACGAAAATGTTTTGCACTTTACGAGCAATAAGTTCCCTCCGAGAATAATTAGACGATGTGATATGCATTTATTATAGGCCTCACAAGCAACCCTTCCAAATTTTACAACCATTAACGAGCGAACTTGCCTCATTTTTCACAAAAATTAAGATCCTTCAATGACAAATTCCTAATTTTATGAAGACACATAATTAAAACTGTTTTGCATAGGAATGTGACCTTTAATAACCAGCATCTTTGCATTTTTTTGTAATAACACATTGCACCCCTTGTCTTATACTACACCTGTACCTGCATTAGTGCTGAGTAATGCAGACTGTGAAGGACACGACCCATATAATATGCAAGTACCCATATGCATAAATCAATTAAATAACCTATACCAATATGTATATTATTGGATGCGTAGTTAAATAAATTATTATGAAATTGCTATGTAAATATTTTGTATCGATAAGTAAAAAGGGTGCAGCGCGATAAACAATTCATAAATAATATTCGAAACGTGTTTTTCTTTTGTAAATATATTATTATGCACGAAACGTACGTTACTTGTTATTGTAAACGAGATAAAGGTGCGGATGCTGTTTGCTTATATAGATTAATATATGTCATTCACCATGAAAAGCGTAAATATTTTCCCACATTGTTTAATAAATGGAAATCTGTTTTGCTTATCAATGCATTTTATTATAACTAACAAGCTATTAATATCATTATTATAACAAAATGTGTTTAATTATTATAATTGTAACAAATACCATCAACAACGATATTGATTCTAAAAAATGACGCATTAAAAATATTAAGTATTGTCAACAAATTTCAACTAATTCCAACGTATGGATTTGATTTCAATTTTTTAACTTTTTTAACTAAGATCAATTAAATTTAGGTTATGTCAAAACTATCGTATCGAATTAAATACAATTGGTAGCAATGGTATTGGAGTATTTTGTCAACAAATTTCAACCAAATCCAATGTATGGTTTGCGAGTTATGAATGTATTTCAATGACTCAACACTGAGGAAATGAATTAAGTAAGATCAATTAAATTGAGGTTATATCAAATCTGTCGTATCAAATTAAATACAATTTCTACAATTGGTAGCAATGATATTGACGTATATTGTCAACAAATTTCAACCAAATCCAATGTATGGTTTGCGAGTTATGAATATATTTTAATGACTCATCACCGAAGAAGTGAATTAAGTAAGATCAATTAAATTGAGGTTTTGTCAAATCTGTCGTATGGAATTAAGTACAATTTCTACAATTGGTAGCAATTGTATTTAAGTGTATTGTCAACAAAATTCAACTAAATTCAATATATAGTTTGCGAGTTATGAATGTATTTCAATGATTGAATACTGAGGAAGTGAATTAAGTAATACCAATTAAATTGAGGTTATGCCAAATTTGTCATTAAGTACAATTTCTACAATTGGTAGCCATGGTATTTAAGTATATTGTCAACAAATTTCAACCAAATCCAATGTATAGTTTGTAAGTTATAAATATATTTCAATGACTCAACGCCGAAGAAGTGAATTAAGATCAATTAAATTGAGGTTATGTCAAATCTATCGTATTGAATTAAGTACAATTTTTACAATTGGTAGCAATGGTATTGAAATATATTATCAACAAATGTCAACCAGATCCAATGTATGGTTTGCGAGTTATGAATGTATTTCAATGACTCAACACTGAGGAAATGAATTAAGTAGATCAATTAAATTGAGGTTATATCAAATCTGTCGTATCAAATTAAATACAATTTCTACAATTGGTTTCAATGGTAATGAAGTATATTTTCCACAAAGTTCAACCAAATCTAATGTATGGTTTCTAAGTTATGAATATATTTCAATTACTCAACGCCAAAGAAGTGAATTAAGTAAGATCAATTAAAATGAGGTTATGTCAAATATATCGTATCGAATTAAGTACAACTTCTACAATTGGTAGCAATGGTATTGAAGTATATAGTCAACAAATTTCAACCAAATTCAATGTATGGATTGCGAGTTATGATTTAATTTCAATTCAATTCTTAGTCAAGATCAATTAAATTGAGGTTATGTCAAAACTATCGTATCAAACTAGGTGCAATTTCCAAAATTGTATTGAACATCGTTTAAAAGTCACTCAAGATTTTTTTTTTGCATTTCTTGACTACTTTAGATGCATAAAATGTCAATAAGAATTTCAGAAGAAAAATTTTGAAGAAAAAAAATTTTAGAATCATTGTGATGAATAAATAATTGGCCCAGACTATAACTTTGATCTTTAATAGTCTATTGAATCAAAAATTGTTTGAGCTTTTTTTTGGTCTTTTAAATTGTCCAAAATTGTATTGAACTTGGTACAAAAACTCAAAGATTCATAAATTACAAAATTGCTCTCTTCCCTCTTATTTTGGATGCAGATTGCCCATCTTAAAATACTTTTATATTATCTACAATCTTTTTGAAGTTTTTTGAAGTTTCTAAAATTTCTTAAAACTCATACAAGTTTCTTGAAACAAATTCTATTATAATTTTGTCTCTAAATAACTGTATGCAGATTACAATCCAAACAACTGTGCCAACAAAAATGTTCATCAATTACTTTAAGATGCAAACCAATTTCAGCTAAGTTCCAAACCACAAAAATTTTATTAATTCCTACAAAATTAATTCAGTTCAAATCCAATTTTCTATATAATTTCAAAAAATTTCATTAATTACTACAAGTTTAGTCTAGTTGCAAACCATTTTTAGCCGAGTTCTAAACCACACTAAATTATTTGATCACAAATTTAAAAAAAAATTTAATAATTTGTAATCAATTTACCAAACTTAGCTTAGTTGCAAACCACAAAAATTAATTTAATTGCAAAATCACTCATGATTCAATAATCTAAATTTCAACTATTTCAATCAATTTAATCAAGCTGAAAGCCAAACTTAGCCAAGTTGCAAACCAAACAAACTGCTAAATGCATTTTAAATTGAATACAAAATTACGCATGACGTAACACATTATTTTTGCTTTTAACTATTTATAATCGATTTAGTCAAGTTGCAAACCAATTTTAGCAAAGTTTCAAACTACACTAATTATTACTTTGTTACTAACTCTCTTTTCAATATTATATAATTTTAATGAATTGTAATCATTTAAACTAAACTTATTCAAGTTGCCAACCTCACATAATACTGAATGTATTTTATTTGATTAAAAAATCACTTATAACTCAATACATTGTAGATTTTAACTACTTATAAGCAATTTAGTCAAATTGCAAAGCAATTCTAGCCAAGTTTCGAACCATATCAATAAAAAAATGCATTTTGTTTTATAACAAGAACATTATAATCAATTGTAATCAATTTAGTGAAGCTGCAAACCCAACTTAGCCAAGATGCAAACCGCAGGAATTACTTAATGTATTACATATAAAATGCGGTTTAATTTTCGACAATTAATTTACTAAGTTAAAAATTTGAGTTTTAAACTACACAAATGACTTAAATGGTTTAAAACTTAGCTAAATTAAGTTTGAACTTTCTAACCAAAATTCAAACCACACTAATTACTAAACGCATTTAATTTTATAACAATGTTATAGTTTTAACAAATTTTAATCAATTTAGTTAAGTTGCAAACCAAACTTAGCCAAGTTGCAAAACACACGAATTACTAAATGTGTTGTATTAACATCATTTTTGATTGATTCAATCTAATTTAATTCAGTTTCAAACTAAGTTTAGTTGTTAATTAGTATATTTGTTAATCAACGTTAATAATTAATTTAGTCAAGTTGCAAACCAATTTTAGCCGAATTGAAACTTAACAATTACTGAATGAGTTCTTACACTGTGTTAACATTTCATGCCCATTAAAACAAAAACAAAATATGCATAATAAAAACAAATGGTTAAATGCTGATGTAAAAATATCAAGCTGCAATCTAAGGATGCTGCATTCTCTTATGGTCAAAACACAATCAATTCAATTAAAAGAACACTATAAAAATGAAAAACAAAAGCATATTACACTTGTAAAAAATACGAAACAAGAATTTTATGACAAGCGAATAATAAATAGTGACAACAAACAAAAAATAATATGGAAGTTGGTACGTGAAGAACTTGGTGATCAGAAAAAACATGAGACAATAAATATAAATGAGGAAAATGGACACATAGTAACAAACTCCAATGAAGTAGCTAACATTTTTGCAGAATATTTCTCAAGTATAACTGATAATAAAATTATTGAACACTTTGGACATAACGTGTCCAGTGCATGCACGACGTCTACAAATAAAACACACACCTTATTCCTAACTCCGGTAAGCGAAACCGAAATAAGTAATGTCATTCACAATCTTAGAAATAGTGCAAGTTCTGGCAGAGATGAAATACCACCACTATTAGTTAAAAGTACAGTAAATGAGATAATAGAACCAGTACAATACCTAATAAATCTATCATTCAGCACCGGTATTTTTCCGAGCATTCTAAAAACATCAAAGATTGTGCCAATACACAAAAAAGGTGACAAGAAAGATAAGAATAATTACCGTCCTATAGCACTTCTGGATATATTTTCAAAAGTGTACGAAAAAATCATTACTCTAAAATTGCAGAGTTTTCTTGAAAACTACAACTTAATTAACAAAGCGCAACATGGATTTCGAAAAAACCGTTCTACAGAAACAGCAAGTGTAGAGTTGATAGAGCACATATCAAAAAATGTTGATGCGGGTAAGTGCGTTGCAAGTCTCTTCTATGACTTCTCGCGAGCTTTTGACACCGTGGAAGTGAAATTTATCAGTGATAAACTTAATGCGCTTGGCATACGAGGAACAGCGTTAAAACTTGTGCAATCATTTCTGACAGACCGTAATCTGTATGTACAAATCGGACAACACGCCTCGAAAACATGTAATCTCAGCAAAGGAATTGTGCAAGGTTCAACCTTAGGTCCAATATTATTTCTTCTGTTTATTAATGATCTTAGTGAGTATATTAGCACCGGATACATGATCAACTTTGCCGATGACACCGCAATAGTTTTATCAGCTGACAACCAGGAAGACCTGGTATCTAAAATAAATACTACAAATGTAGAAGTAAGTGATTGGTGTTTTAAAAACAAACTTATTTTAAATAAAGAAAAAACAACTTCTATTCAATTCTATAATCGGAAGCCTCCTGAAAAACCTATAGAAAATAATTCAAAGTTTGTCAAATACCTAGGGAGCCTAATTGATGACAAACTGTCATGGGATAAGCAAGTTGATCACGTAACCAGTAAACTAAATAGCGCATATTATGCCATATTAAAACTGAAACGCAATTTTAGCTTTAAATCATTGATTGACATGTACTACGCACTTGTATACTCGCATATGTCATTTAATGTACTAGTCTGGGGCAGGAGCGACACAAATAGAGTCTTTGTTGCACAAAAGAGAATCATTCGCTTAATATTTGGTATAAGAAGTACTGAATCTTGCCGTCCAGTATTTACTAAATACAAAGTTTTGACTTTAATTAACATATATTTATACAAGTGCGGCATATATGTTTATAAAAATAAAAGTAACTTTGTTAAAAACTGTAACGTCCATCATTATTCAACGCGACATGTATCTAATATAAGAACTATCGCACATAGCAGCACTATGTACGAGAAAACAGCTAAATATTCATGTCAACTGATATACAACAAACTGCCAGAGTATATCAAAATCTCTAAAAGTATAAAAACGTTTAAAGATAAACTAAAAGAATTTCTCGTGCAAAACTGCTTTTACACCTTTAATGAGTTTATTGCTCACTAATTTTAATATGTTTTTTTTAATATGTTTTTGTAATATCTAAATGTATTATATTTTAATTAATTTAAGTATGTATGTGTATATAGTATTAGGTTTGACATCCACATCCGCTTCAATGTACATGAAAACATTGTAATGTACTTGTAAAAAGTGGCTTAAGTGCAAATAAAGATATTATTATTATTATAAAAAAAAAAAAAATGCATTTAATTTTACCACAAAATGATTTTGATACATTAATTAAGAATTTTTAAGAAATTCTAATTAATTTAGTCAAGCTTCAAACCAATTTTAGCAAAGTTTCAAACCACATGAATTATTACTTTGTCACAATTTTCTAAATGTGATTTATTTCATCAGAAAAATGTCATTTATTCTATTAATAAAAAAAACAATGTAGTTTGAGTATTTGCAATAAATTTAATCAAGTTTCAAACCTAACTTAGCCGAGTTGCAAACCGTAAACGTTAAGTTTATTAGTATTCAAGTTGCAAACCAAATCAGCCGAGTTGTAAACTACAAAAACATTGTTTTTTTTTATTAAAGAATTGACGCATTTGTTATTCATTTACTCAAGTTGCAAACCAAATTTAGCCGAGTCTCAAGTAAAAAAAAAACAATTTTTGTATGCATTTTATTTGATCACCAAATTTATTAATTTTATTAAAGATTTGATTATTTTTTCGGTCTAGTCAAATCAAATTTAGCCAAGTCGCAAACCATAAAAGGATTTATTTTGATCACAAAACTCCTTCAATCAGCATGCTAATTTTTGCACATCAAATTTAGCCATGTTATTTGATCACAAAATCCCGTATTTATTCAGGTTTAAAATCAAATTTAACAAAGTTGAAAACCATAAAAGCTTTATAATTGATCACAAAACCCCTTATCAATAAACGTTTTAATTTTATTAAGATTTGATGCATTTGTTATTAATTTATTCAAGTTTCAAACCAAATTTAGCCGAGTTGCAAACCATAAAAGCATTTAAATGATTAAAAATCAGTTAAGCAACTTATTGACAACATTTTAGAAGAATTTTGAATAATTTTTCTTTAAATTGTTGCTATAATTTCATATTTTGCAGAACAAACAATTATGCATTTTTGAACATTTTTGAAAAATAGTTAGGATTTTTTGAAAATTACCAAATTTTGGAAATCAGTTTAATAACTTATTAACAACATTTCAGAAAAATTTTGAGTTTATTTTTTGAAAATTGTTTCTATTATTTCAGTTTTTACAAAATAAAAAATAAGCATTTGTAAACATTTTTTGAAAAATGTTTAGGATTTTTTGAAAATTACCAAATTTTGGAAATCTGTTAAATAACTTATTGACAACATTTTAGAGAAATTTTGAATTTGTTTTTTGAAAATTGTTGTTACAATTTCAATTTTTATAAAATAAAAAAAATATGCATTTTTGAACATATAGGATTTTTTTCAAAATTTCCAAATTAAGGATATTAGTTAAGCAACTTATAGATAACAATTCACATTTTTAAACAATTTAAAAAAAATATTTATGATTTTTTTTAAATAACCAAATTTTGGAAATCAAATAAGCAACTTTCAGAAAAGTTTTTAGTTTGTTTTTTGAAAATTGTTGCTATAATTTTTACAAAATAAAAAATTATACGTTTTTGAAAAATGTTTAGGATTTTCTAAAATAAACCAAATTTTTGAAATCAGTTAAGCAACTTATTGACAACATTTCAGAAAATTTTTAATTTTATTTTTTGAAAATTGTTGATATAATTTCAATTTTTGCAGAACAAAAAGTTATCCATTTTTGATTATTTTTGTTAAATGTTTAGGATTTTTTGAAAATTACAAAATTTTGGAAATCTGTTAAACAATATTTCAGAAAAATTTTGAAGTTATTTTTTAAAAATTATTAGATCTATTTAAATTTTTACAAAATAAAAAATTATGCCTTTTTAAACATTTTTGAAAAATATTGGGATTTTTTGAAAATTACCAAATTTTGGAAATTAGTTAAGTAACTTATTGACAACTTATCAGAAAAATTATGTATTTATTTTTTAAAAATTGTTGCTAATATTTAAATTTTTGTAAAGCAATAAATTATACATTTTTGAAAACTCCAGTTAAAACATACTCTAAAGCTGCCCACCCACCCGCCCAAGTCTTTGTTATCAAAAAAATTATTTACAAACACTCAGGAGAGTGAGTGTACAAACTCAATTATAACTATTGATTGTCATTATGCTATGGAGTTACCAGCTCGAGTCTTTGTAAACTTTTTTTTGATAACAAACTATTGGGCGGGTGGGTGGGCAACTCTAGTTGAAATTATTGACCGTCATCATGTTCTGGAATTGCCCACCTATCCGCCTAAGTGTATGTTTTTAAGAGATTTATTTACAAACACTCAGTCATCATGCTCTGGAGTTACCTGCTCGAGTGTTTGTAAACTAATCTGTTAATAACAAACAATCGGGCGGGTGGGCGGGCAACTCCAGTTGAAATTATTGACCGTGATCATGTTCTGGAGTTGCCCACCCACCCGCCCAAGTGTTTGTTATCAAAAGATTTATTTACAAACACTCACGAGAGAGGATTAACAATTTCAGTAGTAACTATTGATCGTCATCATACTCTGGAGTTACCTTTTGAGTGTTTGTAAACTAATCTTTTGATATCAAACACTCGGGCGGGTGGGTGGGCAACTCCAGTTGAAATTATTGACCGTCATCATGTTATGGAGTTGACCACCCACCCACCTAAGTGTTTGTTATCAACAGATTGATTTACAAACACTCACGAGAGTGGATTAACAATTTCAGTTGTAACTATTGATCGTCATCATACTCTGAAGTTACCCGCTTGAGTGTTTGTAAACTAATCTTTTGATAACAAACAATCGGGCGGGTGGGTGGACAATTCCAGTTGAAATTATTGACTGTCATCATGTTCTGGAGTTGCCCACCCACCCGCCCAAGTGTTTGTTATCAAAAAATTTATTTACAAACACTCAGGAGAGTGGAAACTATTGATCATCATTATGCACTGGAAATCTTTAGCAACTTATTAAGAACATTTTAGAAAAATTTTGAATAAATTTTTTGAAAATTGTTACTATTACTTCAATTTTTGCAAAACAAAATTTTTTGAATTTTTGAACATTTTTGAAAAATGTTTAGGGTTTTTTGAAAATTACAAAATTTTGGAAATCTGTTAAACAACTTATTGGCAACATTTTAGAAAAAATTTTATATTATTTTTTAAAAATTGTTGAAACTATTTCAGTTTTTACAAAATAAAAAGTATTATGCATTTTTGAACATTTTTTTTTAATGTTTAGGATTTTTTAAAAATTACCAAATCTTGAAAATCTGTTAAACAACTTATTGACAACATTTCAGAAAAGTTTTAAAATTATTTTTTAAAAATTGTTGAAACTATTTCAATTTTTACAAAATAAAAAGTTGTGCATTTTTGAACATTTTTTTTTAATGTTTAGGATTTTTTGAATGTAACCAAATTTTGGAAATCAGTTCAGTTACTTATTGACAACATTTCAGTAAAATTTTGATTTTATATTTTGAAAATTATTGCTTTTATTTCAATTTTTACAAAACAAAAAATTATGCATATTTGAACATTTTTGAAAAATGTTTAGGATTTTTTGAAAATTTCCAAATTTTGTAAATTTGTTAAGGAATTTATTGGCAATATTTATGAACAATTATGAGTTTATATTTTGGAAATTGTTGCTCAAATTTGAATTTTTGCAAAACATAAAATTTTGCTTTTTTGAAAAATGTTTAGGATTTTTTGAAAATTTCTAAATTTTGAAAATTGATTATGCAGTATATTGACAATATTAAAGAAAAAAATTAAATTTATTTTTTGCAAATTGTTGCTTAAATTTGAATTTTTCCAAAACAAAAGTTAAACATTTTTGAAAAAAAATTAAATTGTTTGAGATTTTTTGAAAATTATAAAATTTTGTAAATCTGTTAAACAAGTTATTGACAACATTTCAGAAAAATTTTGAAACTATTTTTTAAAAATTGTAGAAACTTGCAATTTTTACAAAACAAAAAAATATGCATTTTTGAACATTTTTTTTTAAATGCTTAGGATTTTTGGAAAAACACCAAATTTTGGAAATCAGTTAAGCAACTTAGTGACAACATTTCAGAAAAATTTTGAATTAATTTTTTAAAACTTGTTGCTATAATTTCAATTTTTAGAAAATAAAAATTACTCATTTTTGAAAACAAGTTTAAATATTTAGGATTTTTTTAAAATAACCAAATTTTGAAAATTAGTGAAGCAACTTATTTTCAGTTCATATTTTAGAAATTGTTGCTCAAATTTGAATTTATGCAAAACAGAAAATTATGCATTTTTTAAAAAAGGTTAGGATTTGTTGTAAATCAATTGAGCAACTTAGAGAAAAATTTTAAAATGACTTTTTTTTTTAAATTATTGCTGTAATTATCAATTTTTGGAAAACAAAAATCAAATTAAAGTTTAACTATTTTCTGTAAATTAATTTTAAGATTGGCACATTATTCTAAAGTATCACTACATAATTTAACAGGTCAATTTCTCATATATTACGTCATGTTAGATCAATTTTGATGTATTGAAGATGAATTGTTTTTTTGTATAATTATTTATAATTTTAATTAACCAAAACATTGATTAATAACCGGCGCATTCACCATTATAATTGAATTTAATTCTAAAATCATTTCAGTACAAACTGAGAAACCAGTCTATTTAAACTTTGAGTTATTAATACAACATATTTCGTATATGAAAGGTCAGGTAACTATACAAACTCTTAGTTTATAATCTGTGTAGCGAAAATAACGTGCAAAATGTAAAATGCAGACTAAAAATACGTCGAGTTTATTAAAAACTGTTATTTTCATCTGTGGCCATTCACATTGCGCACACGTTTCGCTTAATGAATGCAACTTTTGTATTTTTATTTACCTTTTCTCCCTATAATGCGACACAGAAAATGACGTGCAACCAAAAAAAATTCTCAGTTCGGTTTGTGCTTTTAGGATATAATACGCGGTATAATATTTTGTTACAATTGTATTACGTTACTCACTGCTTCTGCTGACACCCGACACGAGCTACTTGCGAAAATATGACAAGGGTGAACTTTAATAAAAGACCGAAATATTCGCTTACACAGGAAGTTTCTACAACAATATGTTTGTTCGTTTTTTTTTATGTTCTTGTTGTGTGAGTCTATAATATGCATGCAAACCGCTCTCTCGTATATTTTCAGGTAAATTATATCGAAAACTTTTCGCAAACTCTATTACGTTTCAAATCAAATGCTTAAAAACTTTTCGAGCAAAAAATAATATAACGAGACGTGTATTGCTTGCTTATTACAAGTTTGAAGCAGGTGGGTGTTCAATTAATTTGTTAATATTATTAAGTAGTGAGAAAAAATATGTAAGTAAAACATTCCGAAGTTATCTTGATAAATAATAATACGAGGCCGCCTCGTCGATGCATCGCATTTTCTGTTGGTGGTATTTTATGAAGGTGTATTGATGCTCAACGACGGGCGTTATCTTCCTACGGTCTGGCAGCCACACTGAGCAGACGACTTCCTTATCTCTCCCACATTGTCTCAGGGCTGCCTGCCACCTGAACCCCCTTCCTTATATATGCGACTGCAATCACTTGGTATTTCTTCAAATATTTAATTAATGTTTCATAGTTTATTCATTAAAATAAAAAATTGTGTAATGCCAATAAATTCTAATCACAATTTGTGTGTGAGAGTCGAGGATCGAGACACGTCTAAATCCCTCAATTTATTACTGTAATTAAACAGTTTTCTGGACAATTGACCGCCGCTGTTATGTTTCATACCTCACTGCACCGAACATTAATTCTTACTATGTACTCTGTGTATATATTTTTATTATTTATTCTTCTAACGAGCAAGAAACACGATATACAATTGTGTAAAAAATTGCTTTTTATTTTTGTCGTTTCGTATCGAGTCGCAATTATGCGAACAATGAGTTCGCAACGGGTTTGTCATCTTAATAACACTTGGAAATGTTGCAATGGCAATATCAAAAGCCTTTAAGAGTTTCTTAATCTTGATTTGTTATATGCGAATTGAAAAAAATGTGATAGGAGATAATGGTTGAATGGTTAGTGTTGTTTTTTTAATGCTTCTAATCCTTTAATGTATTCACACAAAATGGCTTAAGACTGTAATCAGTTTTTTTTTATAGGAGAATGGATTATTCAAACGATTAAATTAATAAAAAAGAACATGAAATGGCGCTAGAGCTTTTGGTTTAATTATTTATATACTTGAACTGCAATTGCTGCAAGATTTTTCAAAAAAAAAGAATTTAAAACTTTATTCAAATATTGTCAATGAACTATTCGAATGATTTCTAAAATTTAGTAAATTAAAAAAAAATTTAAGTATTTTTCAAAAATGTTTAAAAATGCTTTTTGTTTTGTACAAATTAAATTATAGCAACAATTTTCAAAAAATGAGTTCAAAATTTTTTTGAAATGTTGTCAATAAGTTGTTTAATTGATTTCCAAAATTTGGTAATTTTGAAAAAATCCTTAACATTTTTTAAAAATGTTCAAAAATTCATAATTTTTGATTTTGTAAAAATTGAAATTATAGCAGCAATTTTCAAAAAATAAATTCAAAATTTTTTCGAAATGTTGTCAATAAGTTGTTTAACTGATTTTCAAAATTTGGTTATTTTCAAAGAATCCTTAAGATTTTTCAAAAATTCTCAAAAATGCATAATTTTTAGTTTTTCCAAATTTGAAATTATAGCAACGATTTTCAAAAAATAAATTCCAAATTTCTCTGAAATGTTGTCAATAATTTGCTTAACTGATTTCCAAAATTTGGTAATTTTGAAAAAATCCTAAACATTTTTTAAAAATGTTCAAAAATTCATAATTTTTGATTTTGTAAAAATTGAAATTATAGCAGCAATTTTCAAAAAATAAATTCAAAATTTTTCTAAAATGTTGACAATAGGTTGCTTAACTGATTTCCAAAATTTGGTAGTTTTGAAAAAATTCTAAATATTTTTCAAAAATGTTCAAAATTGCATATTTTTTTATTTTACAAAAATTGAAAAGATAGCTACAATTTTCAAAAACGTAGTTCAATTTTTTTTTGAAATATTGTCAATAAGTTGTTTAACTGATTTCCAAAATTTTGTCAATTTCAAAAAATTCTAAATATTTATAAAAATGTTCAAAACTGAATAATTTTTTGTTTTGTAAAATTTGAAATTATAGCAACATTTTTTAAAAAAATGAATTCAAAATTTTTCTGAAATGTTGTCAATAAGTTATTTAACTGATTTCCAAAATTTGGTAATTTTGAAAAAAAAAATCAAAATTGTTCAAAACTGAATAATTTTTTGTTTTGCAAAAATTAAAATTATAGCAACAATTAAAAAAAAAAATTTAAATTTTTCTGAAATGTTGTCTATAAGTTGCTTAAGTGATTTCCAAAGTTTGGTTGCTTTCAAAAAATCTTAAATATTTTTTAAAAATGTTCAAAAATGTATAATTTTTTATTTTGTAAAAATTGAAATTAGAGCCACAATTTTCAAAAAATAGATTCAAAATTTTTCTGAAATGTTGTTAATAAGTCACTTAACAGATTTCCAAAATTAGATGACTTTCAAAAAATCCTAAATATTTTTTAAAAATGTTCAAAAATGCATAATTTTTTGATTTTGTAAAAATTGAAACAATTTTCAAAAATTGAAATCAATTTTTTTTTGAAATGTTGTCAATAAGTTGTTCAAGTGATTTCCAAAATTTGGTTATTTTCAAACAAATTTAAATGTTTTTTTAAAAATGTTCAAAAATTCATAATTTTTTCTTTTGTAAAAATTGAAATTATAGCAACAATTTTCAAAAAATAAATTAAAATTTTTTTTGAAATGTTGTCAATAAGTTATTTAACTGATTTCCAAAATTTGGTGATTTTTAAAAAATCCTAAAGATTTTTCAAAATTGTTCAAAACTGAATAATTTTTTGGTTTGCAAAAATTGAAATAATAGCAACAATTTTCAAAAAATTAACTCAAAATTTTTATAAAATGTTGTCAATAAGTTGTTTAATTGATTTCCAAAATTTGTTTTTTTTCAAAAAATCCTAAAGGTTTTTAAAAAATGTTCAAAAATGCATAATATTTTATTTTATAAAAATTGAAATTAGAGCAACAAATTTTAAAAAATTAATTCAAATTTTTTTTGAAATGATGGTAATAAGTCACTTAACAGATTTCCAAAATTTGGTGATCTTTAAAAAATCTTAAATATTTATTAAAAATGAATGAAATGAACTGAATAATTTTTTATTTTGTTAAAATTGAAATATTTGCAACAATTTTCAAAAAATAAATTCAAAATTTTTGTGAAATGTTATCAATAAGTTAATTACCTAATTTCCAAAATTTGGTGACTTTCAAAAAATCCTAAACATTTTTTAAAAATGTTCAAAAATGCATAATTTTTTGATTTTATAAAAATTGAAATTTTAGCAACAATTTTCAAAAATTGAAATCAAATTTTTTTTAAATGTTGTTAATAAGTTGCTTAAGTGATTTCCAAAATTTGGTGATTTTCAAAAAAACCCAAATATTTTTTAAAAATGTTCAAAAATGCATAATTTTTTGATTTTGTAAAAATTGAAATTATAGCAACAATTTTCAAAAATTGAAATCAAATTTTTTTTAAAATGTTGTCAATAAGTTGCTTAATCGATTTCCAAAGTTTGGTTATTTTCAAAAAAAATTAAATGTTTTTTAAAAATGTTCAAAAATTCATAATTTTTTGTTTTGCAAAAATTGAAATTATAGCAACATCTTTCAAAAAAAAAATTCAAAATTTTTTGGAAATGTTGTCAATAATATGCTTAAATGGTTTCCAAAGTTTTGTAATTTTCAAAAAATTTTAAATATTTTTAAAAAATGTTCAAAACTGAATACTTTTTTGTTTTGCAAAAATTGAAATTATAGCAACAATTTCCAAAAAATGAATTCAAATTTTTTTTGAAATGTTGTTTATAAGTTGTTTAAGTGATTTTCAAAATTTGGTTATTTTCAAAAAATCCTAAATGTTTTAAAAAAATGCTTAACTTTTTATTTTGTAAAAATTTAAATTATACCAACAATTTTTAAAAATCGAATTCAAAATTTTTCTGAAATGTTATGAATAAGTTGCTTAACTGATTTCCAAAGTTTTGTAAATTTCAAAAAATTTTAATTATTTTTAAAAAATGTTTAAAACTGAATAATATTTTGTTTTGCAAAAATTGAAATTTTAGCAACAATTTTCAAAAATTGAATTCAAATTTTTTTTAAAATGTTGTCAATAAGTTGCTTAAGTGATTTCCAAAATTTGGTTTTTTTCAAAAAATCCTAAAGATTTTTAAAAAATGTTTAAAATTGCATAATTTTTTATTTTGCAAAAATTGAAATTAGAGCAACAATTTTTAAAAAATGAATTCAAAATTTTTCTGAAATGTTGTCAATAAGTTGCCTAACTGATTTCCAAAATTTGGTAATTTTGAAAAACTTCTAAACTTTTTTCAAAAATGCATAATTTTTTATTTTGTAAAAATTAAAATTATAGCAACAATTTTCAAAAAATAAAATCAATTTTTTTCTGAAATGTTGTTTATAAGTTGCTTAAGTGATTTCCAAAATTTGGTTATTTTCAAAAAATTCTAAATATTTTTCAAAAATGTTCAAAAATGTATAATTTTTTGATTTGCAAAAATTGAATTTATAGCAGCAATTTTCAAAAAATGAATTTAAAATTTTTCTAAAATGTTGTTAATAAGTTGCTTAACTTATTTCCAAAATTTGATTATTTTCAAAAAATCTTAAATGTTTTTCAAAAATTCCAATTTTTTTGTTTTGTTAATATTAATATTATAGCAACAATTTTCAAAAAATAAATTTAAAATTTTTTTGAAATGTTGTCATAAAGTTGCTTAAGTGATTTCCAAAATTTGGTTATTTTCAAAAAATCTTAGAGATTTTTTAAAAATGTTCAAAACTGATTAATTTTTTGTTTTGCAAAAATTGAAATTATAGCAACAATTTTCAAAAAATGACTTCAAAATTTTTCTGAAATGTTGCCAATAAGCTGCTTAACTGATTTCCAAAATTTGGTTAATTTCAAAAAATTCTAAATATTTTTTAAAAATATTCAAAAGTGCATTTTTTTTTATTTTGTAAAAATTGATATTAGAGCAACAATTTTCAAAAAATTATTTCAATTTTTTTTTGGAATGTTGTTAATATGTCACTTAATTGATTTACAAAATTTGGTGATTTTCAAAAAATCTTCAAGATTTTTCAAAATTGTTCAAAACTGAATAATTTTTTGTTTTGCAAAAATTGAAATTATAGCAACAATTTTCAAAAAATAAATTCAAAATTTTTTTGAAGTGTTGTTTATAAGTTGCTCAAGTGATTTCCAAAATTTTGTCAATTTCAAAAAATTTTAAATATTTTGAAAAATGTTCAAAACGGAATAGTTTTTTGTTTTGCAAAAATTAAAATTATAGCAACAATTTTCAAAAAAATAAATTCAAATTTTTCTGAATCGTTGTCAATAAGTTCCTTAACTAATTTCCAAAATTTTGTAATTTTCAAAAAATTCTAAATATTTTAAAAAAATGTTCAATTATTTTTATTATTTAAACAATTTTTGTTGCTTAAATTGAGTTTGTAGACAAACTATTAGGAATTTTGAATTCAGGAATAAAAATTTGGATTTGGAAGACCCCATTCTATATAGCAAATTTGTTGATAATATATAAATGTTTTAGGCGCAATTACTGCTAGGAATCGAAAATAGATTATGAAACAAGTGTGAAGTAGTAGAGCTTAATACGTTTTGTGTTTTATTATTTAATTGTTAATAAATTTTACTTAACGCATCGTACTTTTGATGTAGTATCAAATTATAGTATTAATAATTGTAGATTTTATGATTCTATTTATAAATGATCAAAATTAGAGCAAACTAAACGGCGTTGCAAATAATTAATTTTCATGGCAATATGTCTGAAAACCAGTTAAACAAACACGATTGTTCGCGTCGGCCTATAAATAATTTTCGACACGTTTCGGTTTTGCGTTACGAAACGTATCGCGCGACCCAAAACAAAAAAGCAATAATAATTTATTACCAAGATTTTATGGGAGTTTATTTTCAATTTGTTTCAGGCACTTAAACAGGTTCCTTGAACCCGCTAAACAAAGGCCCATTCATAATTGTAAATATAGTTTTTATTTTATTTTAGCGAAAGTTGTTATCAGAATTGAAATGTGGTAGGTGTATGTATTTGGCGAGACGTGTCGGCGATAAGTCTGTTGGGGCCTAAAACCGAGCATGATCCCCTTGGGCCTGGAAAGGTCCGGGGTATTATAGCAGCCAGTTTATTCAAATATTTGTGAAGATAGCGCACGGACCGGGCCATCTCCTTTAAAATTATCGAGTTTAGGATAAATTTGCACGCACTTTTTGTGAAACCGCATTATCATCTCCGGTTGCGACGGCGTATGCAAACTGAAATAAAATTGTTGGTGAGATGGCCATTTTTACGACGACTGCTTTAAAATGGCAATCATAAACATGATATGAACATCATCTGAGATAACATTTCAAGTTGAGCAAAGATAGGGTTTGTAAATACTCATCAAAATTATTCGACATTACAAGAGAAATATTGTTCCACTTCTTGCAATGAACAGGCCAGACTGATGCGGCCGCATACATCATGTGGAGCACTTCTGTGGGCGTCCGCTTTTTCTTCTCCGATGAACCTAGACCAGTTTCGCATTGCATATACATATATTTATGAGTCGAACAATAATAAATAGTCGTGATTCATTTCAGTAAAACGGAAGCAGAAATGATTGCAATTTACATTCAAATGCGATTACAAGACATAAAGGGGATGTGAAATGGGTGGCCTTAATGAAACTTATATTAATGTTATTGCGATGAAACTAATATGAAAGTTATGAAATATTGCATTGAGTAGTGATGCAGTAATAGAAATGTTTTGTTCCTTCTTCTTTAATCGAATTTTTAATTGAGATCAATTAAATTGAGGTTATGTTGAATCTGTCGTATCAAATTAAGTACATTTTCTGCAGTTGGTAGCAATGGTATTAAAGTGTATTGTCAACAAATTTCATCCAAATCCAATGAATGGATTGCGAGTTATGATTTGATTTCTTTGCACCCAAACTTAACATCAATTAAGTTGAGGTTATGTCAAATCTATCGTATCGAATTAGGTATAATTTTTGCAGTTGGTAACAATGGTATTGAAGTATATTGTCAACAAATTTCAACCAAATCCAATGTATGGCTTACGAGTTATGATTTTATTTTAATACAGCAACACTCACAGTATGTATGGATTGAGATCAATTAAATTGAGGTTATGTCTAATCTGTCGTATCGAATTAATTTCAATTTTTGCAGTTGGTAGCAATGGTATTGAAGTATATTTTCCACAAGTTGCATTTAAATTCAATGTTAGGATTGCGAGTTATGATTTTATTTTAATACAACAACACTCAACAAAGTGTTAATTGAGATTAATTAAATTGAGGTTATGTCAAATCTATTGCATCGAATTTGGTACAATTGTTGCAGTTGGTAGCAATAGTATTGAAGTATATTGTCAACAAATTTTAACCACATCCAATGTATGACTTGCGAGTTATGATTATATTTCATTATACTAACACTTATATCATAAGCTAAATGAGTTCAATTAAATTGCGGTTATGTCAAATCTATCGTATCGAATTAGATAAAATTTCTGAAGTTGGTAGCAATGGTATTGAAGTATATTTTCCACAAGTTGCATCTAGATTCAATGTTAGGATTACGAGTTATGATTTTATTTTAATACAGCAACACTCACATTATGTGTGGATTGAGATCAATTAAATTGAGGTTATGTCTAAACTGTCGTATCGAATTAACTTCAATTTTTGCAGTTAGTAGCAATGGTATTGAAGTATATTTTCCACAAATTCCATCCAAATCCAATGAATGGATTGCAAGTTATGATTTTATTACTTTACACTAGCACTTAAGTTATGAGTTAATTGAGACCAAGTAAATTGAGGTTATGTCAAATCTATTGTATCGAATTAACTTTAATTTTTGCAGTTGGTAGCAATGGCATTGAAGTATATTGTCCACTGATTTCATTTAAATCTAATGAATGAATTGCGAGTTATGATTTTATTACTTTACACTAGCATTTAAGTCATGAGTTAATTGAGACCAATTAAATTGAGGTTATGTCTAATCTGTCGTATCGAATTAACTACAATTTTTGCAGTTGGTAGCAATGATATTGAAGTATATTTTCCACAAGTTGCATCTAAATTCAATGAATGGATTGCGAGTTATGATTTTATTACTTTACATTAGCACTTAAGTCATGAGTTAATTGAGACCAATTAAATTGAGGATATGTCAAATCTATCGTATCGAATTAGGAACAAATTATGCAGTTGGTAGCAATAGTATTGAAGTATACTGTCAACAAATTTCAACCAAATCCAATGTATGTCTTGCGAGTAATGATTTTATTTCTTTACATCAACACTTATGTTATGGGTTAATTGAGATCAATTAAATTGAGGTTATGTCAAATCTATCGTATCGAATTAGGTATAATTTTTGGAGTTGGTAACAATGGTATTGATGTATATTGTCAATAAATTTCAACCAAATCCAATGTATGACTTGCGAGTTATGATTTTATTTCAATACAGCAACACTTACAATATGTGTGGATTGAGATCAATTAAATTGAGGTTATGTCTAATCTGTCGTATCAAATTAACTTCAATTTTTGCAGTTGGCAGCAATGGTATTAATGTAATTTTTCCACAAGTTGCATTTAAATTCAGTGTTAGGATTGCGAGTTATGATTTTATTTTAATACAACATCACTCAACTAATGTGTTAATTGAGATCAATTAAATTGAGGTTATGTCAAATTTATCGTATCGAATTAAGTACAATTTCTGCAGTTGGTAGCAATGGTATTGAAGTATATTGTCCACAAATTGCATCCAAATCCAATGAATGGATTGCGAGTTATGATTTTATTACTTTACACTAGCACTTAAGTCATGAGTTAATTGAGACCAATTAAATTGAGGTTATGTCAAATCAATCGTATCGAATTAGGTATAATTTATGCAGTTGGTAGCAATAATATTGAAGTATATTGTCCACAAATTGCATCTAAATTCAATGCAAGGATTGCGAGTTGAGAAAATTCGAGCTACGTGTTCATAGAAAAATAATATTTGAAATCTTTAATAAATGAAGAAATTTCAATTTTACTTGAAATATTGGTAATTTAGGTAACTAATTCAATAAGTTATAGTTTCGATACGGTTCAACATAATAATAATCAGTGCTGAAATTACTCTGTCCTGTGCCTGGCAATCAAGCTAAGTAATTTTAAATCGAAATCACTCCCGAGGCGGTATATATTGAGAGGTTGGGAGGTGTACGAAGACCCCCCTGTCTCTCCACCATTCCCGAGAAAGTTTGTTTCCATTGAGCACCACCTGCATCCGGTCCTTTAGCACAACCGTACAGGACAACCGTATCGTAACGTCCTTGCTATAGAGAAGGAAAACTTGCGCGGACGCATGCCAACAACCAAAGTCTTTTTAGGTATCAATCAGTCTATAATTAGTTTCAGAAGTTGCCGACACTTGGGGAGCAGATACGACCTGTGTTCACTTGTTATTCGCTACATGTTACTTGAGCAACTAACTAATATGCACACTGCTTCAAATTTATAGTCTCGACAAGTTCCATTAACTGATCGAATGTTATAGTATGTGGATGAATATGTGCATGGCTTTGTATGGGAACATTGATTGTTTGTTTGTAGACGAGACTTAATACATTTGATGCATATCGATGACTAAGACAGGAAGGATAACCAAATTAATATTTCTATTGCTTAATCAACAATTATTTAATTGTTCAGTTGCAGAATTTTTCATATTTTGTTCTGGCAATTTAGTGGCGTCGTTTAAAATTAAAAATGATGAAGTGTTAATAACACCGGCAGCTGTTGTTGCTGCTTTGGTAGCGACTACTACTACTACTACTACAAACAACACCCTTCCAGCCAGAATCTCGACTCTTTATCACACAGCACGCCGAATGTCCGCATTATTTAATTAACACATTAGGACGGGACGTAGTTTCATCCATTTTTTTAACTGCCGGGGATTATGCATTCGACTAATTTTTCTTTCCTTTGTGTGCGCCATTGTTACCCGTTTTTTACTACTTTTCTCACCCCGAGGCGTTCAAAAGAGCTATTCAATACGAAGGAACAAGAATGAAAGGAAATAATATCGAGACACTTTTTTTTCAGTATTTATTTTGTTTGTTGTGGCTACGGATCATTACAGTTGGAAAAAAATAAAATAAAGAATTCAGAGTTTGGAGAGATATTTTACTTCAAGTCGGATTTATTCGAATCTTTCAAAATATTTTAGATCAATTACATTTAAAAGCTTACTTAACAGATTGATTTGAAGTATGATACATTATTATGAAGTTTGAAATAAAGTATCAATGATTATTCTGAAGTATAATAGATCAATTTGTTACATGATTGATTATTAGATATCATTTTGAAGTATTGTAGACCATTAAAAAGTATCAAAAGAAGTTTAATAGATTGATCTGAAGTATGTTACATTATTATGAAGTTTGTTACAAAGTATAAGAAACCAATTTATCACATGATGAATTATTCTGAAGTTTACACACTCGGGTTTGTGGTCACAAATTTAAACTTCACACCCACAAAACTTGAACTAAGTTTTTTACGCATCCACCAAAATGTTTGTGAACTAAAAGTTTGATTACAAACACTAGGGCGTGTGAACGGGGTACACAATGTCAGACCACATACCCACAAAATTTAAAATTGGAACTACAAACACTTGATCGGGTGAGCAAGGCACTCAAAATTAATAGAATAAATTTTTAGGCAAAGAATGGACTTTCTCCTTTTGAATGAGACTATGCGCAAATTTTTATCTCCGAAACTTTGGGAGGAGTAGGCTTTTGCTTAACACTACTTTTAACCCAAAATTGCGTTTTTCTCAACAATTTACAAATTTCCATTGGATTATTTCTATAAATTATTAAAAATTTAAAAAAAATTGAAAGCAAAGAATGAATTTTCTTCTTTCGAATTAGATTTTGCGCAAATCTCTATCTTAAAAATTGGGGGAGGAGTAGGCTTTTACGCAACACTACTCTTAGCCCAAAAATTGCGTTTTTCTCAACTTTTCATGAACCTCCAATGAATTATTTGTACAAATTACTAAAAATTAAGAGAATAAAACTTTGTAGGCAAAGAATGGACCTTTTTCTTTCAAATGAGATTATGCACAAATCTCTATCTCAAAAACTGTGAAAGGAGAAATCTTTTGCGCAACACTACTTTTAGCCCAAAATTGCTAAATCTTTAAAAAAACAAAATTGCATTGCTGAATATTGTTGAAATTTGCTTGTGCACAATCTTCAGTTAGTACTTCTAAAGTTGGTAGTACTGGAAATGCATATTGGGTACTGGTAATAATTTTGATTAACTTTTCGGCCAAACATTGCTAAATCTTTGTTAAAATCAAATTGCATCTTTAAATATTGTTCAAATTTTCTGTGAAAAATTTTCAGTTAGTACTTCTTAAGTTGGTAGTACTGGAAATGCATATTGTTTTTTGTTTTTTGTTTTTACTTTTCTGATAAATATTGCTAAATTGTTCAATTTTTTTATGAACAATCTTTAGTTAATAGTTTTTAAGTTGGTAGTACTAGAAATGCACATTGAGTTCTGTAAGTATTGTTTTGATAAACTTTTTGACTAAACATAAGTAAATGTTTACTTATGTTTAGTCAAAAAAATGTTGATTAAAATCACAATCTTCAGTTAGTATTTTTTAAGTTGGTAGTACCGGAAATGCATATTGTGTAGTGCAAATATTTTTATTTTATTTTTTTGAGTAACTTTTTGGCTAAAAATTACTAAATCTTTGTTAAAACAAAATCGCATCGCTGAATATTGTTCAAATTTGCTGTGAACGATTTTTAGTTAGTACTTTTTATATTGGTAGTACTGGAAATGCATATTGTGTTCTGTAAATTATTTTTTTAAATTTTTTTGATATACTTTTTGGATAAATATTGCTAAATCTTGATTAAAACAAAATCTCTTTGCAGAATATTGTTCAAATTTGCGGAGATTAATCTTCAGTTAGTACTTCTTATGTTGGTAGTACTGGAAATGCATATTGTGTACTGTAAATAATTTTTAATTTTTTTTTTTGATTAACTTTTTCGATAAATTTTGCTAAATTTTGATTAAAACAAAATTGCATTGTTGAATATTGTTCAAATTTTGTGTGATCAAACTTTAGTTAGTACTTCCCAAGTTGGTAGTACTGGAAATGCATATTGTGTACTGTGAATATTTTTTTAAATAATTTTAATTAACTTTTTGGTTTAGATTACTGAATCTTTAATAAAACAAATTTGCGTTGCTGAATATTGTTCAAATTTTTTGTCAACAATCTTTAGTTAGTACTTTTAAAGTTGGTAGTACTGGAAATGCATATTGTGTACTGTAAATGTTTTTTTGGTTAACATTTTTTATAATTTTTACTAAATTTTGATTAAAACAAAATCGCATCTCTGAATTATGTTCAAATTTGCTGTGAACAATCTTCATTTAGTACTTTCTAAGTTGGTAGTACTTAAGATCTAAGTTGTGTACCATAAATATTACAAAAAATTCATTCATAAAACTTTTTGGCCAAACATCGCTAAATTTTTAATAAAACAAAATTTTATTATTGAATATTGTTCAAATTTGCTGAGAACATTCTTCAGTTAGTGCTTTCTAAGTTGTTAGTACTGGAAATCTAAGTTGTGTACCATATTTGTTGCAAAAAATCTATTTAAATATTTCTTTCGCCAAACATCGCTAAATCTTTAATAAAACAAAATTTCATCATTGAATATTGTTCAAATTTGCTGTGAACAATTTTCAAATAGTGCTTTTTTAAGTTGTTAGTACTGGAAATCTAAGTTGTGTACTATAAATGTTGCAAAAAATCTATTTAAATTTCTTTTAGACAAACATCGCTAAATCTTTAATAAAACCAAATTGCCTTGCTGAATATTGTTCAAATTTGCTGTGAACATATTTCAGTTACTGCTTTTTAAGTTGGTAGTACTCGAAATCTAAGTTGTGTACCATAAATGTTGCAAAAAATCTATTTAAATAACTTTTTGGCCAAACATCGCTAAATCTTTAATAAAACAACTATTTATCATTGAATATTGTTCAAATTTGCTGTGAACAATCTTCAGTTAGTACTTTTTAAGTTGGTAGTACTGGAGAGGCATATTGTGTTCTGTAAATTATTATTTAAATTTTTTTGATAAACTTTTTGGAGAAATATTGCTAAATCTTGATTAAAACAAAATCTCTTTGCAGAATATTGTTCAAGTTTGCGGAGAACAATCTTCAATTAGTCCTCTTATGTTAGTAGTACTGGAAATGCATATTGTGTACTGTACATTATTTTTTTTAATTTTTTTGAAAAACTTTTTGGATAAATATTGCTCTATCTTAATTTAAACAAAATTGTACCACTGAATATTGTTCAAATTTGGTGTGAACATTTTTTAGTTAGTACTTCTTAAGTTGGTAGTACTGGAAATCCAAGTTGTGTACTGTAAATGTTACAAAAAATGTATTTAAATAATTTTTTGGCTTTACATCGCTAAATCTTTGCTAAAAACAAAATTGCATCTCTGAATATTGTTCAAAACTGCTTGTGCACAATCTTTAGTTAGTACTTTTTAAGTTGGTAGTACTGAAAATCTAAATTGTGTACCGTAAATATTGCAAACATTTGTTTTTAATAAGTTTTTGGCTTAACATTGTTAAATCTTTGATAAAAACAAAATTGCATAGCTGATTATTGTTCAAATTTTCTGTGAGCAATCTTTAATTAGTACTTTCTAAGTTGGTAGTACTGGAAATCTAAGTTGTGTACCATAAATATTGCAAAAACTCTATTTAAATAACTTTTTGGCCAAACATTGCTAAATATTTAATAAAACCAAATTGCCTTGCTGAATATTGTTCAAATTTTCTGTGAACAATCTTCAGTTAGGGTTTTTTAAGTTGGTAGTACTGGAAATCTAAGTTGTGTACCATAAATGTTGCAAAAAATCTGTTTAATAACTTTTTGGCCAAACATCGCTAAATCTTTAATAAAACAAAATTTCATCATTGAATATTGTTCAAATTTGCTGTGAACAACTTTCAGTTAGTACTTTTTAAGTTGGTAGTACTGGAAATGCATAGTGTGTACTGTGAATTTTTTTTTTAATCAATTTAATTAACTTTTTGGCTAAAAATTGTCAAATCTTAAATAAAACAAAATTTTTTGTGAACAATAGTCAGTTAGTACTTCTTAAGTTGGTAGTATTGAAAATGCAAATTGTATACTCTGAATATTTTCTGGATCAATTTAAGTAAATTTTTTGCTAAATATTGCTAAATCTTGATTAAAACAAAATCAAATCGCTGAATATTGTTCAATATTGCTATGAACAACTGTCAGTTAGTACTTCTTAAGTTGGTAGTAATGAAAATCCAAATTGTGTACCGTAAATATTGCAAACAATTTATTTTATTAAGTTTTTGGCTTAACATCACATAATCTTTGATAAAAACAAAATTGCATAGCTGAATATTGTTCGAATTTGTTGTGAACAAACTTCAGTTAGTACTTCTTAAGTTGGTAGTTCTGGAAATGCATATTATGTACTATAAATATTTTTTGTTAATCTTTTTGATTAACTTTTTGGCTAAATAACGCTGAATCTTTAATAAAACAAAATTGCATCTCTGATACTTGTTTAAATTTTTTGTGAATAATCTTTAATTAGTACTCTCTAAGTTGGTAGTACTGGAAATGCATATTGTGTCTTGTAAATTATTTTTTTAATTTTTTTTGATAAATTTTTTGGATAAATATTGCTAAATCTTGATTAAAACAAAATTGCATTGCTGAATATTGTTCAAATTGGGTGTGATCAAACTTCAGTTAGTGTTTCCTAAGTTGGTAGTACTGGAAATCTAAGTTGTGTACCGTTAATAGAGCAAGCAATTTATTTTAATAAGTTTTTGGCTAAACGTTGCTAAATCATTGATAAAAACAAAATTGCATTGCTGAATATTGTTCAAAATTGCTGTGAAAAACCTTCAGTTAGTACTTTCTAAGTTGGTAGTACTGGAAATGCATATTATGTACTGTGAATGTGTTTTTTTTAATCAATTTATCTAACTTTTTGGCTAAAGATTGCTAAATCTTTAATAAAACCAAATCGCATTCATGAATATTGTTCAAATTTGCTGTGAACTATTTTCAGTTAGTACTTTTTAAGTTGGTAGTACTGGAAATGCATATTGTGTACTGTAAAATATTACAAAAAAAATTTTAATTAGATTTTTGTCTAAACAAAGCCAAATCTTGATTAAAACAAAATTGCATCACTGAATATTGTTCAAATTTGCTATGAACAATTTTCAGTTTGTACTTCTTAAGTCGGTCGTACTGGAAATGCTTATTGTGTACTGTACATTATTTTTTATAATTTTTTTGATAAACTTTTAGGATAAATATTGCTAAATCTTAATTAAAACAAATTTGCATCACTGAATATTGTTCAAATTTGGTGTGAAAAAATTTTAGTTAGTGCCTTCTAAGTTGGTAGTACTGGAAATCCAATTTATGTACCGTATATATTGCAAAAAAATTATTTAAATAACTTTTTAGATTAACATTGCTAAATCTTTAATAAAAACGAAATTGCATTGCTGAATATTGTTTAAATTTGCTGTGAACAATGTTCAGTTAGTACTTTTTAAGTTGGTAGTACTGGAAATGCATATTGCGTACTGTGAATATTTTTTTTAATCAATTAAATTAAATTTTTGGCTAAAGATTGCTAAATTTTTAATAAAACCAAATCGCATCACTGAATATTGTTCAAATTTGCTGTGAACAATCTTCAGTTAGTACTTCTAAAGTTGGTAGTATTGGAAATGCATTTTGTGTACTGTAAATTATTTTTTCAAATATTTTTAATAAACTTTTTGGATAAATATTGCTAAATCTTGATTAAAACAAAATTGCATTGCTGAATATTGTTCAAATTTGCTATGAACAACCTTCAGTTAGTACTTTCTAAGTTGGTAGTACTAGAAATACATATTGTGTGCTGTGATTATTACAAACAATCTATTTTAATAAGTTTTTGGCTTAACATTACTAAATCTTTGATAAAAACAAAATTGCATCTCTGAATATTGTTCAAATTTTTTTGTGAACAAGCTTCAGTTAGTATTTTTTAAGTTGGTAGTACTGGAAATGCATATTGCGTACTGTGAATATTTTTTTTAATCAGTTAAATTAAATTTTTGGCTAAAGATTGCTAAATTTTTAATAAAACCAAATCGCATCACTGAATATTGTTCAAATTTGCTGTGAACAATCTTCAGTTAGTACTTCTAAAGTTGGTAGTATTGGAAATGCATTTTGTGTACTGTAAATTATTTTTTTAAATATTTTTAATAAACTTTTTGGATAAATATTGCTAAATCTTGATTAAAACAAAAATCGCATCTCTGAATATTGTTCAAATTTGGTGTGAACATTTTTCAGTTAGTACTTCTTAAGTTGGTAGTACTGGAAATGCATATTGTGTATTGTAATTATATTTTTTTAATTTTTTTGTTAATTTTTTAGAGAAATATTGCTAAATTTTAATTAAAACGAAATTTCATTGCTGAATATTGTTCAAATTTGCTGTGAACAACTTTTAGTTAGTGCTTCCTAAGTTGGTAGTACTGGAAATCTAAGTTGTGTACTATAAATATAGCAAAAAATCTATTTAAATCACTTTTTGGCCAAACATAGCTAAACCTTTAATAAAACAAAATCGCATTGCTGAATATTGTTCAAATTTTTTGTGAACAATTTTCAGTTAGTACTTTTTAAGTTGGTAGTACTGGAAATGCATAATGTGTACTGTAAATTATTTTTTTAAATCAATTTAATGAACTTTTTGGCTAAAGATTGCTAAGTTTTTAATAAAACAAAATTGCATCGCTGAATATTGTTCAAATTTTTTGTGAACAATTTTCAGTTAGTACTTCCTAAGTTGGTAGTACTGGAAATCCAAATTGTGTTTCGAAAATACTGCAAACAATCTATTTTAATAAGTTTTTGGCTTAGCATCGCTAAATTTTTGATAAAAACAAAATAGCATCGCTGAATATTGTTCAAATTTGCCATGAACAAACTTCAGTTAGTACTTTTTAAGTTGGTCGTACTGGAAATGCATATTGGTTTTTGTTTTTTGTTTACAGTAATAGTTATCAAAATTATTTAATTAACTTTTTGACCAAACATGGCTAAATCTTTGTTAAAACAAAATAGCATCGCTGAATATTGTTCAAATTTGCTATGAACAAACTTTGGTTAGTACTTCTTAAGTTGGTAGTACTAGAAATGCATATTGCATACTATAAATTTTTTATTAAATCTTATTTTGCACTTTTAAAATTGCTATTTAATGATTTAATGAAGAGTTTGATTAACATTTACTGCAAGTATGACTTATGAAAAAAAATAACATGGATCGTACATCTAAATTGTTTACATATTATTAATTATCCCAGCATATAATAAAGTGCATAGGTATTTTAAGAAATTAAGCATTAAAATTCTAGTTGCATATCTAAATTCAGATCTGCTGTAATGAAATGGCAATCAAATTTAATTTATATACTATGTGCAGACATTAACATATGCATTAACGAAATTGGTTGCACGTATGTATGTGATGGGGGAGAATCAGCCATGAATAAAATCCAACCTTGAAAGTTAACATTTTAATTTGGCATGTATGAGGGAGAGGAGATCTCGGAGACACAAATTACTGACGGGGTGACTGGCTGATGAATTATTTCCTTAAAACTTCCCAGCAAGAGTCGACAATAAGTCCGGAAACATTTTGAATTCGTTCCAAGATTACGGATTAAATCAAGGGAGACGAAACAATTCAGGATGCATTCGCAATTGATTTATTAATTTTTGTATAAAAGTTCGGTTTGAATGGCCGTGTCTGGAAAGATTTTTTTTTTTTATATTAGAGGGGAAAATTTTCCCGATAAACAATGGGGAATTAATTGGGCGCTGGAAAATCGACCACCTGTGTGTATCCGGTGAGAATTTTAATTCCGCTGAATATTAAAATATATTTGCTTTTGTTGGAATAATTGGTTCTTTCCAATTGATTTGAATTTTACAAGAATAATTTTGCTTTCTGCAATTTATTAATTAATGTCTTGTTTCAGGTGAGTTTTCAATTGCTTCAAATTAAGTAAGTATAAAATATGAAATGTTGACAACACGTCCCACATGAGACAGACGTAGAAAGAATAAAATTAAATCACGGCATTATCCTTCTTTATTTTATTTTCTTTTATTGGGAAAAAGGACCGGGCCGTTTGCTTTGATGTGATATGTTTAGACGTGTTGCTTTAGTAAACATTTCGTATCAAAATGGAGAGGTTTAGTTTTATTCTTCTCGGCGGGAGATACAAGAAGTTTATGTATGCGGATTGTTTGTTTTTTTAACAGAAAATTTTACTTTGTTTTTTTACAAAAAAAATATATTTATAAAAGCAGTAAACTCACACTTGATGTTGAGGGGATCACTAACCTGCAACAAAAATAAATATTTAATCAAAGTTTAAAGAATTATTCAGGGTTAGCGCGAATCGTGTTTATGGCATTCCTATCCCGGCACTGCATTAGCAAATTTTGTAAATAATTATAGTATAGCTCTTAAAGCTTCGATTGTTTCTTTACCTTTTAAGCTCTGATGAAGACAATGATGATGCCGAAACGTTGGCTTAATATTAATTAATAAAAGTTACAAACTTATTATACTTTTTATTATCTTAAATTCAAAAGATTTAAATTTAATCAAAACAATTCAAAATTGTATAAGATTGAGGGGACTTCTAAAAGCTTGACTTTGTATCTATAAAATGTTGTTTTCTAATTTTGAGACACCCTTTATACTCTGATTTGAAAATTTGATTGAATTTATATAATTTCTATAACATCTTATAACGATAAAGGTTGATACACAGAATAAATTTAGAATAATATTTGATTTTTCTCATAATATTATTATCCATATGTAAGGGAAGATTGAGCATTCAATTCTCGTGAAATATGAATTCCCGGTGTTTATGCAAGCACATCGCCACGTAATCGCATCTATCACGGCTCGTTTTCCTCCCCTATATTATTTTTTCTTTAAAGATTTTGTTGCGCGTGCTCGAAAAAAAAATTGTATCTTGTTACGGCGGCTACGGTTACTGATTTGCTGAATAAATAATAATAAAACAAACAAAAAATAATGTAGAAGAAGAAGGCGCACAATAAACTCGTACCTTATTGTGTTCTGACTTTCAGATTGCGACATGTCAGACATCCCGGCCGGATCTCTTTACCTTTGCCACAAGTGGACGCTCTCGTGCACCCGCTGTATACTTTTGTCAAACAATAGATTATTAGATTTTATACCAGTAGCTCTTTCACTATTCCTACCAGCAGGAAGATAATTAAATTTATATTTTATGAAATAATACAAACATTTAATATGACATTGATGTTTATCTTAGCTTGGTTGGTGACTGCTTCTAAAAAAAAGAAACTATTTTCATAATTGAATATGTTAATACTCGGAATATTCTTTCTCAAATTTAAAGCTTGAATTTTTGTGTGTTTTTTGTAAGATGTGAAGGTCTTTGAGAAGCTGTTGTGGTCTCAAATTTTATTTGAATTATTTTCTGCAGTGATGTGGTGGTCGTTTAGAATTTTGTATTTTTATATTTTTTGACTTTTCTTAGAAACCCTGCTCTTTTTTAAGCGTTTAAATGATTTTTTGGACTCTCCAAATGTGTTAAATGTTGAATGTCTTTTGTAAAATTTAAAAGTCTCTTAGAGGCTAGCAATAATTTGAAAACTGTTTTAATTTTTTTCAATCAGATTTTGAAAATTGGTTGAATTCTTAATTAAAAAAAAACTTAATACCTGTTGAGTGCTAATATTGTTTGGACTTTTTAAATGCTTTTTAGTTTGATTGATTTTTAATTTAAGATCTTTGGAAGATTTTGAAGTATTTTCTACAGTTTCTCAACATTATATGAGTTTTTTGCAACTATTTTTAGAGATTTTGGATGTTTTTTAGAAAATGTTTAAGGCTTCAATTTTTTAGTTTATTATTTATTTGCTTTGCCCGCCCACCCTCCCAAGTGTTGGTGATCTAAAAGTTGGATTATTTCTTCTCTTGCTTGTGTTAGCTGTTGTAAAGTTGAAAGAGAGAGTGACTGAAACACTTGGGTGGGTGGGCAGTAAACAAGTTTTAAACTTGTTTACTATTTATTTGCGTTGCACATCCACACCTCCAAGTTTTGATGATCACAAAATTGGATTATTTCTTCTCTTGCTGGAGTTAGTTACCAAAAAGTTGAAAGAGACGACACAAATCTAAACCACACGTTCGTTTAATTTGAACTTAGTTTCCGCCCGCCAGCCCAAGTGTTTGTGATCAAAAACTTGGATCACAAACACTTGGGCAGGTGGGTGGGCAACACCAATTCAAACCACACGTCCGCTTAATTTGAACTTAGTTCTTGCCTACTCGCCCAATTTTTCTTAATTTTGACTGAATTTTAACGCAATTTATTATTTGCTTAACCTTTAAATGTGCAAATATAATATTTTTATTGAATTTATAAAATTTAAAGAATTATCAAAATGGCGAACGAATTTTGAATTTTAACAAAGTTTGACTGAAATAAAAATGATTGCATAACTTTCTTAATTCTTAACATATAAATGTACAAATATAGTAGCACTATTGAATTTAACAAATTTTGATAATCAACAAAATGACAGATGATTTTTGAATTTTGATAAAATTTGATTGAAATCGAAAAAGGTGCATAACTTTTTTAATTCTTGATAGATTTTAGTAAGTTTTTGGTTTATATATAACATATAAACGTACAAATATAATTCTTTTATTGAATTTATAATATTTGAAAAATTAACAAAATGGCGGACAATTTTTGAATTCTAAAGAAATTTGTCTTAAATATATAAGATTTCATAACTTTCATAATTTTTTATAAATTTTAATGAAATTTATGTCGCACATAACCATTAAATGTGCAAATATATTATTGTTTTTGTTTTTAGCAAATTTTAAAAATTTCTAAAATGGCCGATGATTTTTGAGTTTTATAAAATTTTATTGAAATCAAAAATGTTGCATAACTTTCTTAATTGTTTGTAGATTTTAGTCAAATTTGGTTTCTATATAACCAATAAACTTACAAACATAACACTTATATTAAATTTATAAAATTTTAAGAATTACCAAAATGGTGGATGATTTTTTAATTTTAACAAAATTTGACTGAAATTACAAAGATTGCATAACTTTTTTAATTCCTGATGAAATTTTAATAAAATTTATTTTTCACATAACCAATAAATGTACAAATTTAAAAGTGTATTTGTATATAACAAATTTTGAAAGTTACTAAAATGGCGGATGATTTTTGAATCTTGACAAAATTTGACTGAAATCAAAAAGGTTGCATAACTTTATTAATTTTTGCTGGATTTTAATGAAATTTGGGATTATTATAATCATTAAATGTTTAAGTATAAAATTTTTATTTAAATTACAAAATTTAGAAAATTAACAAAATGGCGGACAATTTTTGAAAAATATTAAAATTTTACTAGAATAAAAAAAATTACATAACTTTCTTAATTCTTGATCAATTTTAATGATATTTGTTTTCTACATAACCTTTAACTGTGCAAATATGATAATGTTTTTGTTTTTAACAAATTTTAAAAATTGTTAATATGGCGGATGGTTTTTGAATATTGACAAAATTCGACTAAAAATGAATAAGTTGCATTACTTTTTTAATTCTTGGTAAATTTGAGTCAAATTTAGTTTATATATAACTTATAAATGTACAAATATAATTCTTTTATTGAATTTATGAAGTTTTAAAAATTAACAAAATGGCGAACAATTTTTGAATTTTAACAGAAAATGACTAGAATAAAAAAGATTGCATAACTTTCTTAATTCTTCATGAATTTTAGTTAAATTTTTATTTTTTACATAATTTTTAAAAATGCAAATATAATAATGTTTTTGTAGTTAACAAATTTTTGAAATTACCAAAATGGCTGATGATTTTTGAATCTTGACAAAATTTGAGTGAATTCAAAAAGGTTTTATAACTTTTTTAATTCTTGCTGGTTTTTAATAAAATTTAGGGTTTATATAATTTATAAATGAGTAAATATAGTCACATTATTTGATTTAATAAATTTTGAGAATTAGCAAAATGGCGGATGATTTTTGAATTTTATTAAAATTTGATTGAAATCAAAAAAGTTGCATAACTTTTTTAATTCTTGGTAGATTTAAGTCAAATTTGGTTTATATATAACCTATAAATGTACAAATATAACTCTTTTATTGAATTTATAAAGTTTTGAGAATTTACAAAATGGCGGATGATTTTTTAATCTTATCAAAATTTGATTAAAATCAAAAAAGTTGCATAGCTTTCTTAATTCTAGGTAGATTTAAGTCAAATTTGGTTTATATATAACCTATAAATGTACAAATATAACTCTTTTATTGAATTTATAAAGTTTTGAGAATTTACAAAATGGCGGATGATTTTTTAATCTTATCAAAATTTGATTAAAATCAAAAAAGTTGCATAACTTTCTTAATTTTTGGTAGATTTTAATAAAATTTGCTTTATATATAACCTATAAATGAGTAATTATAACTTTTTTATTGAATTTATAAAATTTTGAGAATTAACAAAATGGCGGACAATTTTTAAATTTTAACAGAATATGACTTGAATAAAAAAGAGTGCACATTTTTTTAATTCTTGATGAATTTTAATGAAATTAAATTTTTACATAACTTTTATATGTGCATATTTAATAATGTTTTTGTTTAAAACAAATTTTAAAAATTACCAAAATGGCGGATAATTTTGAATTCTGACAAAATTTGACTGAAATCGAAAAAGCTTTATAACTTTCTTAATTTTTGGTAGATTTTAGTAAAATTTGTTTTATATATAACCTATAAATGAGTAATTATAACTTTTTTATTGAATTTATAAAATTTTGAGAATTAACAAAATGGCGGACAATTTTTGAATTTTAATGAAATTTTACTAGAATAAAAAAGTTTGCATAACTTTATTAATTCTTGATGAATTTTAATGAAATTTGTTTTTTACATAACTTTTAAATGTGAAAATACTGTTTTTGAATATAACAAATTTTAAAAATTATTAAAATGGCGGATAATTTTTGTATCTTAACAAAGTTTGACTGAAATCAAAAACGTTGCACAACATTTTTAATTCTTGGTAGATTTTAGTAAAATTTGGTTTATATTTAACCTATAAATGTAACAAATATAACCCATTTATTGAATTTATAAAATTTGAGAAATTAGGAAAATGGCGGCGGATTTTTGAGTATTAACAACATTTGATTGAAATCAAAAAGACAAGAATTAAGAAAGTTGTGCAAACTTTATTAATTCTTGCTTAATTTTTAGTAACGTCAATATTTAAAGTACTTACTCAAGAGTATTTATAAAAAATTTCATCTCAATTTAACGATTGGTTTTTGATTTATGGACAAATTTATGAATTAAATTTAAAAAAATTATAATTTGCAATTTAAAAAATTTGCAAAAATTGTTTTTAGTACAAAATAATAATTTCTAATAATTTTTGTATTTGAAGTACTTATAAAAATAGTTATAGGAATTTATCATTTGATTTTTGATTTATGGACGAATAAATGAATTAATATTGAAAAATTAAAAAAAAAACTAGCAAAAAATGTTTTTGGTACAAAATATTAATTTCCAATAATGTCAATATTAAAAGTTCTTACTCAATAATATTTATAAAAATTTTCATCATAACTTGTCGATTGGTTTTTGTTTTATGGACAAATAAATAAGCTTGTATCAAAAAATTTATAATTGACAGTTTCAAAAATTGCAAAAAATATTTTTGATATAAAATGTTAATTTCTAGTAATGTCAATATTTAAAGTACTTACTTAAGAGTAATTATACAAATTGTTACTACAATTTATCGATTGGTTTTTGTTTTGTGGACGAATTGTTGAGTTAATATTAAAAAATTAATAATTGACAGATTTAAAAATTTGTAAAAAATATTTTTGGTACAAAATAATAGTTTTTTATATTTTTAATATTCAAAGTACTTACTCAAAAACAAAATTTTCATCACAATTTATTGATTGGTTTTTGTTTTATGAACGAATTAATGAGTTGAAAATAATCATAATTTCCAGTTCATGGCAACTGACTCTAGCAAGAGAAGAAATAATCCAATTTTTGTTAAGGATTTTTTGAATTTTTTTAGAACTTTTGAGTGTTTGAATCATATTAGAAGTTTTCTAATGCTTTTTGGGTCATTTTTTAAAGTGTTAAATGTTTTTGTAATATCTGCAGATTTGATGATTCAAAATCTTGAAACATTTTCTGCAATTTTTAAAAATGTATGAATTTTTTGCGACTATTTTTGAATACTTTGGATGGCTTTAATTATTTTTGCAATTTCTAAGAACTATTTGATTTTTTTGCAACACAATACAAGCCGAATTAAACAAATTAGGTGCCAACGTCAGCATTAGAAGACAATTTGTTGAGGTAAACTTAGTACTACTTCTCAACCAGTTATGATAGTAATAGAATCTGCGGGTAAATTTAAACTACTTGATGGTAATCATGATTTGTAGTGACCCACCCACCCAAGTATTTGTTATCAAAAGATTAGACAACACTTCCTCCTTCTTAAACAAAATGACTTGTAACGTTTGCAAAGAAAAGAAATTTTAAATTCTTTGATAACAAACAATTGGGCAGGTGGGTGGGCACTCCAGTTCAAATTATTTGATGGTAATCATGATTTGGAGTGACCCACCCACCCACCCAAAATGTTGGTCATCAAAAGATTTGATATCACCACTTCCTTCTTGGACAAAAAGACTTGTAACACTTGCAAAGAAAAGAAATTTTTAATTCTTTAATAACACACACTCGGAAGGGTTCTCCATTTTAAATTACTTGTTGGTAATCATGATTTGGATTGACTCCACCCACTCACCTAAGTTTTGGTTATTAAAAGATTAGATATCACTTCTTCCTTCTTGTACAAAAAGAATTGTACCGATTGCAAAGAGAATACATTTCTGATTCTTTGAAAACGAACTCTTGAACGAGTGGTTTGATTGTAATCAAGATCTGGTGTAATCCAATCACCCGTCTAAGTGTTGGTCATCAAAAAAAATAGGATATCACTTTCTCCTTCTCTGAAGAAATTTTAAATTCTTTGATAATAAACACTTGGGCGGGCGGTTGGTTACTTACTCCAGTTCAAATTACTTCGTGGTAATCAAAATTTAGAGTGAAGAAAGGAAGATTGGATATATTTTTTTTAATAACAAACACTTAGGCGGGTCAATAAGACACTCCAGAGCATGGTAATGAGCCAATAGTATTAAATCAGCTCAGATATGTTGGCAACAATATTTTATTGTTAGAAATGTAAAAAATATGGCGATTCAATTTTGGACACCATTTTATGAAGAATCAAAATTTTTGCAAAAAACTAAAAACTGGTATAAAATAAAACTTAGTTGATCGAGTTTGACCAAATTTAGTTTACATTAGCTTGGGTATATTGGCAATACTATTTTATTGTTAGAAATGTCAAAAATATGTTGATTCAATTTTGTACACCATTTTGTGAAGAATTAAAATTTTGCAAAAAAACAAAAATTGGTTTAAAATTAAAATTAGTGGCCCGATTTGGATCAAATTTAATTTACATTATCTCAGGTATGTTGGAAATAATATTTCATTGTTAGAAATGTCAAAATTTATGTTGATTCAATTTAGGACAACATTTTGTGAAGAATGAATTTTTTTTTTTAAACTAAAAACTGGTTTAAATTAAAATCTAGTAGGCACATTTTGATCAAATTTAGTTTACATTAGCTTAGGTATGTTGGCAATAATATTTTATTTTTAGAAACGTCAAAAAAATATGTTTATTTATTTTTGGACAACATTTTCTAAAGAATCAAATTTAGTAAAAAAAACAAAAACTGTTTTAAAATAAAAACTAGTTGGCCGATTTTAATAAAATTTGGTTTACATTAGCTCAGGTATGTTATGATTAATATTTCATTACTAGAAATGTCAAAAAATATGTTTATTTAATTTTGGACAACATTTTGTAAAGAATCAAAATTTTGCAAAAAACCAAAAACTGATTCACAATAAAAATTAGTGGCCCGATTTTGATCAAATTTGGTGTACATTAGCTCAGATATGTTGGCAACAATATTTCATTGTTAAAAATGTCAAAATTTATGTTGATTCAATTTTGGACAACATTTTGTAAAGAATCAAAATTTTGCAAATACACAAAAACTGGTTTAAAATAAAAATTAGTGGCCCGATTTTGATCAAATTTGGTTTACATTAGCTCAGGTATGTTGGCAACAATATTTCATCATTAGATATGTCTAAAAATATGTTGATTTAATTTTGGACACCATTTTGTAAAGAATCAAAATTTTGCAAAAAAAACAAAAACTGTTTTAAAATAAAAACTAGTAAGCCGATTTTAATAAAATTTGGTTTACATCAGCTCAGATATGTTGGCAACAATATTTTATTGTTAGATATGTCAAAAATTATGGCGATTCAATTTTGGACACCATTTTGTGAAGAATCAAATTTTTGCAAAAAACTAAAAACTGGTTTTAAATTAAAACTAGTTGGCCGAGTTTGCTAAAATTTAGTTTACAATAGCTCAAATACGTTGTCAATAAATTTTTATAATTGTCAAAAAATACATTGATTTATTTTTGGACAAAATTTTGTTAAAAATCAAAATTTTGTAAAATTACAAAAGAAGCTCTAAAATTGTTTTTACAATTATTTTATTTTATATTAAACAAAAAAATACCTCCTCTTTTTTGAACAAAAATATTTGTAACGCTTGGAAAGAGAAAAAAACAATCACAGTAGAAGAAGCTACTTGCCCACAACTTAAACTTAGTTCCCGCCCACCCACCCAAACGTTTGTCATCAAGAAAGTTATTGTAAACTCATCTTCTGTTGTATAGAATAGTAGCAAGAACACAAACGGTGGGTGAAATAATAAATTTTTTGATCATCAACACTTGGGCGGGTGGGTGGGTCACAGTAGAAGAAGCTACCCGCTCACAAATTAATCTTGGTTCCCGTCCGCCCACCCAAGTTTTTGTTATCAAGAAATTTGTTGTAAGATAATTGTCTATTGTGTTGCTAGCAACTTACACAAACGTTGGGTGAAATAATAAATTTGAAAACACTTACGTCTTGTGCTATTTTTCAAATGCTTTAAACATTGTTTTACTGTCTATTGTTTAAATTAATCTAAACTGTTGGCATTATTTTGCACTGTATCTATAGAAAAAGCAAAATGTGTATTATTTTATATTTTTGGCATTACTTGGCACTGCATTCACAAGTTTTCAATATAATGCAAAAAAAATGTTGGCATTATTGAGAGCAGTATTCATGGCATCATTAGTTTAGCAAAATTGAAGCTTATATTTTACATTTTTTTAAATTATTAATTTTAATTGTCGCCATTATTTTGCGAAACACGAAGCAAAACGCGTTTTTTTATTTCAAATTTGATTGATATACTTTTTGGCATTATTTGGCGCTGTATTCACAAGATTTAAGAATTTCTAATTTAATTTCAAATAATCGCGAAGATACTCAAGGTATTAGAGATAATTTAGCATAATTGCGAAGCGACATAATATGCATTAATCACTAAGCGACTCAAGATACAAAAGATGCTTCAAGGTAATTGCGAAGCGACAAAATAAGTGTTAATTGTGAAGCAACTCAATATATATGAGACAATTTTGGTTAATCCCGAAGCGACACAAGCTATCTTGAGCTAAATTAATTGAATTTAATTGCGAAGCGGTTTAAGATAAAGAAATTTTAGGTTAAACGCGAATCGACACAATCTGCGTTTATTACGAAGCGACTTAAGATACCAGACATGATTCACGTTAATCGTGAAGTGACACAAGCTATCTTGAGCTAATTTAATTGAATTTTATTGCGCAGCGACTTAAGAAATTAAAGATTATTTAGGAAATTGTGAAGCGATACGATATATTTTAATCGCGAAGCAACTCAAGATACAAGAGGTGCTTCAGGTTAATTGCGAAGCGACACAATAAGTGTTAATCGTGAAACGACTCAATATATATGAGCTAATTTAGGTTAAGCGCGAAGCGTCTGTCGCTGATAATCATAGTTTGGAGTAACCAACCCACCCAAGTGTTGGTCATTAAAAGATTAGACTTCTTTCTTGGACAAAAAGTTTTGTAACGATTACAAAGAAGAGAAATTTTTAATTCTTTGATAAACACTTGTTGGTAATCATGATTTGGAGTGACCCATTTACCCACCCAAGAGTTGGTCATCAAAAAATTTGATATCACGTTTTTCTTCTTGAACAAAAATATTTGTAATGATTACAAGAAAAGAATTTTTTTATTTTTTGGTAACAAACACTTGGGCTGGTAGACATGCACTCCGGCTTAAACTACTTGCTGGTAATCATAGTTTGGAATTTGGGTTAACCCACCCAAGTGTTACTCATCAAGAGATACGATATCAGCTTCTTCTTCTTTGACAAAAAGACTTGTAACGCTTGCAAAAAGGAGACATTTTTAATTTTTTTATAACAAACACTCTGGCGGGCACTCCAGTTCAAATTACTTGTTGGTAATTATGGTTTGGAGTGACCCACCCACCCACCCAAATGTTGGTCATAAAAAGATTGGATTATTACCTCCTCCTTCTTTGACAAAAAGGCTTGTAACGATTGCAAAGAGGAGACATTTTAAATTTTTTGTTAACAAACTCTCGGGCGGGTGGGTGTGCACTCCACTTTGAATTACTCGATGGTAATAATAAAATAATAATCTGGAGTGACCTACCAACCCGCCCAACTGTTGGTCATCAATAGATTAGATTTATCATCCTCTTCTCTAACATAGAAACTTCTAACGCTTACAAAGAGGTGGATTTTTCAATTTTTTGTTAAAAAAATTTTGAACGGGTAGGTGGGCAGTTTAGTTTAACTCCTCTTTGGTTCTTATACTCTGTGAGGGTTTGGTGGTACTATACCTGAGCAATTTGTTGCTGTTTTCTATGCTTGTCTGTTTCGGCCCATTTCTGTGGCTTTGTGTAGAGAATGACCAACAATTTAAGTCACTTTGTCTATCCAGCATGGTCTTTGTCCATAATAATTTTTCCAGAGCATCTGTTCTTCTTGATACGTGACCGAAATATTGCAGTATGCTCTGGTTTATTTTCAATTTTCCAAGAATTTGATATTGAGTTCAGCCTATATGAAATCATTCATGTTCTTAAAATGCAATTAACCAATTTTGAAAATTCCAAAAGTATATTATTAAATGGAAACTTGACTTTTTTGTTTCTTCTACTATTGAAGAATTAATTAATGCTCACTTACAACAAATTACAACAAAATTAGTCGATTGGTTTTAGTTTTTTGCCAATTTTAGTGGTCAAAAGTCTAAAATTTGGAATTTAATCATTTTGAAAATTTCAAAAAAATATTAATAATAAGAAATTTGACTTTTTTGTATTTTTTACTATCATAACATCAATTGATGCTCACTTACAAAAATTTACAACAAATTTAGTCGATTGGTTTTAGTTTTTTGCCAATTTTAGTGATCAAAAGCCTAAAATTTGCAATTTAACTATTTGAAAATTTCAAAAAAATATTAATAATAAGAAATTTGACTTTTTTGTGATTTTTACTATCATAACATCAATTGATGCTCACTTACAAAAATTGACAACAAATTTAGTCGATTGGTTTTAGTTTTATACCAATTTTAGTGATCAATAGCCTAAAATTTGCAATTTAACCATTTTGAAAATTTCAAAAAAATATTAATAATAAGAAATTTGACTTGTTTGTATTTTTTACTATCATAACATCAATTGATGCTCACTTACAAAAATTTACAACATATTTAGTCGATTTGTTTTAGTTTTATACCAATTTTAGTGATCAAAAGCCTAAAATTTGCAATTTAACTATTTTGAAAATTTCAAAAAAATATTAATAATAAGAAATTTGACTTGTTTGTGTTTTTTACTATCATAACATCAATTGATGCTCACTTACAAAAATTTACAACAAATTTAGTCGATTGGTTTTAGTTTTGTACCAATTTTAGTGATCAAAAGCCTAAAATTTGCAATAAAACAATTTTGAAAATTTCAAAAATATATTAATAAACTGAAATTTAACTTTTTTGTATTTTTTACTATTAAAGCAGTAACTGATGCTTACTTACAAAAAATTACCACAAAATTAGTCGATTAGTTTTTGTTTTATAGAATTTTTTGTGACTAAAAGTTTAAAATTTGTAAATATACAATTTTGAAAAATTCAAAAATATATAAATAAATAAAAATTTGACTTTTCCGTTTTTTCTACAATAAAAGCATTAATTGTAGCTCACTCACAAAAAATTACAACAAAATTTATCGATTAGTTTTTGTTTTATACCATTTTTAGTGATTAAAAGTTGAAAATTTGCAATTAAACAATTTTGAAAATTTCAAAAATATATTAATAAACTGAAATTTAACTTTTTTGTATTTTGTACTATAAAAGCAGTAACTGATGCTCACTTACAAATAATTACTACAAAATTAGTCTATTGGTTTTTGTTTTATAGCATTTTTAGTGATTAAAAGACTAAAATTTGAAACTTAATAATTTTGATAAATTCAAAAACTAATAAATAAATAAAAAAATTACTTTTTTGATTATTCTGAAATAAAAGCTTTAATTGTAGCTCACTCACAAAAATTTACAACAAAATTGATCAATTAGTTTTTGTTTTATAGCAATTTTAGTGATTAAAAGACTAAACTTTATAACTAAACAGTTTTGAAAATTCCAAAAATACTTTAATAAATAGAAACTTGCGAATCCCAGTACCCTACTCATAGCTTGAAGACACACATAACCTAACCTAACACCCTTGTCTTTAAACTCTACAAACCAAAGAATTGGGATACTCAAACTTATTTCTTCTAATCAACCCAGAATTTTACTAGTTCTACATCAATATCAATCTTAGTTTGCTTTTTGTTTACTTAAAAATAAAATCATGTAATGTGAACTTTTACATTCCAGAAACCTTGCCTGTCACGCACTTTAATTAATTAACTGCACCGGTCATTTTGTTCCAATCAATATTAATGATTGTCGCAATCGATTTTTTCATTTAAAAATAAAATCTCCCATAACAATATTAATAAAAAAATGGGTCAATACAAGGCGTACTCACACAGTGAGTGTCATAATAAACGTCTGGTTGGTGTTGCTAAAAATGGCGAAGAGTTAGTTTGCTTGGTGAGGTCGATGGCCGTGGATGTGTGTCGGTGCAGTGCATTCTGGGCGCGACTCTTGCACACGCCCTGCTCTCTGGAAGAGAGCCCCACACATACACACCTCGCAAATGCATGGGATTAACATAATGCAATCATATTAACACCATATTTACAAGTATAATAAGGTCCCAACACGACCTGGAAAAATCGAAGCGATTCCAACTGTAACTTACATAGTTTTTCTAGTGCAGATATGTATCTGTAGCAAATATGTATTTATTTACTACCAGGTTTCTCTTGTAATCATATCTTACCATATTTACTTAACTAGTTCTAGTAAATAAATTCAATTGAATTATAACTTGTGGGTTGTTAAATTCATTTTAACTTGCATTGTATACAATTATATTCAGTCATACTTATTAATAACACCGTCCAATGATGACCTAATAAAAGTTGAAACTAATACATTGTAAATTATTTAACCAACCAAAAATATGAGTTATTGATTTGCATATGTTGCAATAAAACGTATGCAAATATATAAAACTCACAACAAAATTTAATCAAATCCTCTTTATCGCTGAATCAAAATGATCCAATATGTACAAACGATTCATTTTTTCTTCGTTCTTCCAATAACCTAAACTGATACGGGCTTTAAATGGGTTAAACAAAGTTTACCAAACAAATAAAAGTGAAGCTCGCACCCCGGTATTGAAAATACTCTTTATCTCTTTGAGCGTGGAAAACAACATAAACTCAACTATAAAAAAAGATGTGCACTTAAAATCGGATACATATTAGATTTCCTTGCTGTGAGTGAAAAAATATTATTTTTTATCAATACAGCGCTACCATATTTGAATGGAATACTAAAAAATATTACAAAATCGTTTGAATTGAATGAAATGGTTTATATTCTATCGAATTACTCAATTAGCAAAAACTTGCTTAATTGTAAAGCTATCGCTATCGAATTTTGGGATTAGTTAGACCATAATGTTTTCTAAAATTAGTCTAAATAATATTTTTAGTTATTTTGCTTAATTTTGAAAATATAAGCAATAACAATTACATAATATTTAATTGCGAAGCGACAGTTGAAATGTCTCAATTTGTATCAATGTTACCGTGACACATTTGCCAATCAATCGCGAAGCGACATTAAATGTTTTTTTTAAGGTTAGGAACGTTTCGTAACATAACAATTAATCGCGAAGCGTCAGTAGAATTGTTTCAATTTTTATCAATGTCTTTACCGTGACACATTTGTTAATAATTGCGAAGCGAGAAATTATGTGTTATTGTTTTTAAGGTTAGAAACATACCGTGACATAATAATTAATCGCGAAGCGACAGTAGTAATGTTTCAATTTTTATCAATGTCTTTACCGTGACACATTTGCCAATCAAAACATACCGTGACATAACAACTAATTGCGAAGCGACAGTTGAAATATGTCAATTTGAAACAATGTTCTTACCGTGACACATTTGCCAATCATTTGGGAAGCGATAAATTAAATGCTGTTTTTTTAAGTTTAGAAACATACCGTGCCATTAACAATTAATCGTGAAGCGACTGTAGAAATGTCTCAATTTTTATCAATGTCTTTACCGTGACACATTTGTTAATCAATCGTAAAACGACAAATTAAATATTATTTTGTTAAGGGTTACAAACATACCGTGACATAGCAATTAATCGCAAAGCTACAGTAGAAATATGTCAATTTGTAACAATGCTTTTACCGTGACACATTTGCCAATCATTTGGGAAGCGACAAATTAAATGCTGTTTTTTAAGTTTAGAAACAAACCGTGACATTAACAATTAATTGTGAAGCGACTGTAGAAATGTCTCAATTTTTATCAATGTCCTTACCGTGACACATTTGCCAATCAATCGAGAAGCGACAAATTAAATTGTTTTTTTTAAGGTTAGAAAGAAACCGTAACATAACAATTAATCGCGAAGCGACAGTTGAAATATTTCAATTTGTAACAATGCTCTTACCGTGACACATTTGCCAATTATTCGGGAAGCGACAAATTAAATCCAATTTTTTAAGGTTAGAAACATACCCTGACTTTACAATTAATTGCTAAGTGAAATATGTCAATTTTTATCAATGTTTTTACCGTGACACATTTGTCAATCAATCGAGAAGGGAAACTCTTTAATTTTTTTATTAATTTACCGTGATACAGCTGTCAATCGCAAAACGACAAATTAAATTTAAATATTTTTTTAGGTTAGCAACATATTGTGACATTTTTTTAGGTTTGGTGCTTACCGTGACATAACAATTAATCGCAAAGCGACAGTTAAAATGTTTCAATTTTTTATCAGTATTCTTACCGTGACACAACTGTCAATTGCGAAGTGATATTTAATATTTGTGTAGGTTAGAAACATACATAGTAATTAATCGCGCTGTCAAAACAAATTTTAAACCAATTTTAGCCGAGTTGCAAACCCAAATAAAGCAATACTAGGTTGTATACAAGCGTTGAGTAATTTATTATTAAAGAAATTAATGTTTTAGAAAGTTTTATGTAAATTAGCATAGTTTCAAACCAATTTTAGCCGAGTCGCAAACCAAAATAAAATAAAACTGAACTGTAGATGCGCAAAACATGGTTAGTTAAAAAAATGATTTATATTTTTAATTTTTGTTAAACAATTGAGCCGAGTTTCAAACCAGATTTATCCAAGTTGCAAACCTATATATAACAAAACTAATCTTTAGATAAACTGAAAAATATGTTTATTATTAAATAAATCAAAGTTATGAGCTAGTACATATAAATTTATTTATTTGGCACAGTTTCAGGTCAAGTTTAGCCAAGTTGCAAACTTAATTATTAAAAAATTGCGCTTATGCTTAGCAAAATATGATTAAATAATAAATAAAGTACCGGTAATAACAAATTTTAGAAAGTTAAATAGTTTAGCATAGTTTCAAACTAAATTTAGCGAAGTCGCAAACCAAATTATTGAAAAGTTGCGTTAAAATAGACAAAGTATGATTAAAAAAATCAGCATTATTGGCAATGTTTAGGAAATTTGTATAAATTAGCATAATATCAAACCATATTTAGCCAAGTCTCAAACCCATATATTGTAAAATTGAGCTGCATAAGAACAAAACAAGATTAAACATCAAATGAATGACCGTTATTGCCTAAATTAAACAAATTTATTTAGTTTAGTACAGTTTCAAACCAAATTTAGCTACGTCGCAAACTTTTCTAGTAAAAAACTGCATTGATAATAAGCAAAATATAATTAAAAATAACTAAACTGTCAATTTTAAGAAAACTTATATAATTCAGCACAGTTTCAAACAACATTTAGTTGAGTCGCAAACCTAATTAAATCAAATTTAAGCTGTAGATAAACAAAGTTTATTTTATCATTAAATAAACGAATGTTATTGACTAAATCAAATAAATTTATTTAGTTTAGCACAGTTTCAAACCATATTTAGCTTAGTTGCAAACCCAAATAGTAGAATTGATGAACAGAGTATGGTTTATCAACAAATCAATGATGTTATCAAATAGGTCAAACAAATTTATTTAATTTAGCACTATTTTAAACCAAGCTTAGCCAAATCGCAAACATATATGTTGAATATTTGTTTATAATAATCTAGCCAAGTTATAAACCAAAATATTCAAATTGCGCAAAGTTGCTCAACTAGCAATAACTTGCTTTATTTTAAAGCTATTATTGAGCAATTTTGGAATTAGTTAGGCCTTAATGTTTGCTAAAATTAGTTTTAATAAAAATGTTGATGTTTTATTAAATTTTGAAAATATTTGCATATTAACCAAAAAATATTTTTTGTGCAAAATTACTTAACTGGCAATAACTTGCTCAACTATAAAGCTATCTTTGCGCAATTTTAGTATTAGTTAGGCTAATGTTTGTTAAAATTAGTCCAAATAAAATTTTTGGATATTTTGTTAAATTTTGAAAATATTTCTAAATTAACCAAAAATTTAGATTTTTGCAAAATGACTCAACTAGCAATAACTTGCTTAACTGTAAGTTATGTTTGCGCAATTTTTTGGATTAATTAGGCCATAATGTTTGCTAAAATTAGCCTAAATGAAATTTTCGGATATTTTGTTAAATTTTGAAAATATTTTCAAATTAACCAAAAAATTAAATTTCTCAAAAATTACTGAACTAGCAATAACTTGCTTATTTCTAAAGCTATCTTTGCTTAACTTTAGGATTAGTTAGGACATAGTGTTTCCTGGAATTAATTCAAATAAAATTTTTGGGCATTTTTTTAAATTTTGAAAATATTTGCAAATTAACCAAAAATTTAAATTTCTCAAAAATTACTGAACTAGCAATAACTTGGTTATCTGTAAAGTTATCGTTGAGCAATTTTAGGATTAGTTAAGCTATAGTGTTTGCTAAAATTAGTCTAAATAAAATTTTTGGGAATTTTCTTAAATTTTGAAAATATTTGCAAATTAACCAAAAATTTAGATTTTTGCAAAATTACTCAACTAGCAATAACTTGCTTAGCTATAAAGTTATGTTTACGCAATTTTGGGATTAGTTAGGCCATAATATTTGCTCAAATTAGTCTAAATAAAATTTTCGGATATTTTGTTAAATTTTGAAAATATTTTCAAATTTACCAAATAAATTAAATTCCTCAAAAATTACTCAACTAGCAATAACTTGCTTAACTGTAAAGATATCTTTGCGTAACTTTAGGATTAGTTAGGACATAGCGTTTGCTGAAATTAGTTCAAATAAAATGTTTGGGTATTTTCTTAAATTTTGAAAATATTTGCAGATTAACCAAAAATATAAATTTCTGCAAAATTACTGAACTAGCAATAACTTTCTTAACTGTCAAGCTATCGTTGAGCAGTTTTACGATTAGTTAGGCCATTATGTTTGATAAAATTATTGTAAATATTTTTTTTGGATATTTTGCAAAATTTTGAAAATATTTCGAAATTTGTAAAATTGTACAATTTTTTAGAATTTACTAAATTTGACATAGTTGGCTTAGTTTTGAAGCTAAGTTTTTCAAACTTTCTAATTAACTAGAACATCATTTTGGTAAAAATTTATATTCATAAGTTTTTTGATATTTTGTGAAATTTTGAAAATATTTTGAAATTTGTTAAAAAATTTTTTTTCAAATTTTACTAAAACTGACATAGTTGGCTTAGTTTTGAAGCTAAGTTTTTCAAACTTTCTAATTAACTAGAACATGATTTTGGCAAAAAATTATATTTATAGGTTTTTTGATATTTTGTGAAATTTTGAAAATATTTTGAAATTTGTAAAAAATTATTTTTTTTAAATTTTACTAAAACTGGCTTAGTTGGCTTAGTTTTCAAGCTATGTTTTTCAAACTTCCTAATTACCTAGAGCATAATTTTGACAAAAAATTATATTTTTGATTTTTTATTAAATTTTGAAAATATTTTGAAATAAGCAAATAAAATATATTTTTTTAATCTGAAGTCAGAAGACTTACCATGATTGTCTATAAGTAAAAAACGGCACATTGGAAATTGATGCAATTTGGTACCAATTTAGCTTAATATTACTAGTACTAATTATGCAAAATTGATTAAATTTTGTACGCTCAATTTGATTTAACATCAAATCAGTTAATATCAGTTTGCAGAATCTGAAGTCAAAAGACTTAACATAATTGCTCATAAGTCAAAAACGGTACATTGGAAATGGATGAAATTTGGTACCAATTTAGCTTAATATTACTAGTCTCAATTGTGCAAAATTGATTAAATTCCATACGCCCAATTTGATTTAACATCAAATCAGTTAATAACAGTTTGCAGCAGTTGAAGTCAGAAGACTTAACATTATTGCTCATAAGTCAAAAACGGTGCATTGGAAATGTATGCAATTTGGTACCAATTTAGCTTAATATTACTAGTATGAATTGTGCAAAATTAATCAAATTCCATACGCTCAATTTGATTTAACATCAATTCAGTTAATATGAGTTTATAGAATTTGAAATCAAAAAACTTAACATTATTGCTCATAAGTTCAAAATTTATTAAAACTGACATATTTTGCTTACTTTTCCAGCTAAATTTTGCAAACTTTCTAATTAATTAGAACATTACGTTTGCAAAAATTCTTTTTATAATTTTTTTTTTTCGATTTTTTTTGATTTTTTGAAATTTTGAATTTTGAATTAAATTGTTTTTTTTTTTTTAATTAACTGAAACTGACATAGTTAGCTTAGTTTTCAAGCTAAGTTTTTCAAACTTTCTAATTAACTAGAACAACATTTTGAATAAATTTGCTTAAATTGATTTGATTCTGCCTTTTAATATTATTCGAATCAATTAATTGATTCTGTAAACAGTCGACAAATAGTCTCTACACAAACCTGTATAAGCAAAGCCAAATCGATCGATATTAAAAGAGAGCAATAGAAATGCCCCCGATAGCCAATTAATACTTTATCACTTATCGCACCGCGCGGCGGTCGCGCTACCTGAATTCGCGATGAGAGCGAGAGTGAATTTTCCCTAACTACCTACCCCCATTGGTATCCCAATACCACCACCACCACTCTGCGTCGGTAATTTAATTTCTTAAACCGATAAATTTTATCGCTGATCGTTTTTCAAACGGATGAAGTGTTGCAATCAACCGAATTTATTATGGCTCGTTTGGCTTCTCTCTTTTTTCTCCCTTCGACTACGTTTTCATTTCGTTTTGTTAATTTTATTACGCGCCGGCTGTGTTTCAGCAGTAAAAACGTCTCCGGATTATATTTATTTATTTTTTATAGTTTGTTTATATGACTCAGACAATATCAAATTGTAATATAAATATACTAAAAAGATATTCATTTTTGTTATTGTTCTCAAATTACTTTTGTGAGGGAATTTATTTATCAACATATTTATTTCACTCTCATCTTTATTCCACGTCGATTCTCCACTCTCTCATTCGCTTTGATTTGTTGACAATAGAGTTGAGCTTTTTTTGTGAGTGATTGTAACATGTTATAAATTATATATAAGTACTTTGTTGTATTGTGTGGGCGATTGTATTGTATAAGCAAAAAATCAAGTCTAATTGGGCGAGTATCTTATTTGTCCTTTGGTTAAGTAATGGACTTTCTCTTATTTCATTGCAAAAAATATAACTGAAACATTTCTTCAGTTTTTGCTAATATGTGGAAGTGTGCTAAAATATAATCAGCAACATGTGGTTTGCAAATAAAATTTTAATTAGACCCGCGTCCGGTTACCAAAATGTATTAAATTTTATAGGATTAGAACTTCCCAATTAAGAGAAACAGCCAGAGCAAACACGATTAACCCAAGTAAGCGTCTAATGGGGTGAAAATGAATCCGCATGATTGGTAAAATAATCAACAAAAAAATGCAATAATAAAAGCATAAACTAGCTACCCCTCCGGCCTCGTTGGTATTCAGGTGTATTACGTAATATGATTCCTAATAAGCCAGGCGTCTCGCCATCTTCACTTCTCATTATGTAATCTGATCGCAACAATGGCTGTTCCCGCTCGGAGCCAACAGTTTATTTAATATGATGTTCTACCATTATTAGAATTACGAATTGCATACCTGCCTTGTTATTATAAAATATTATAAACAGACGGCGGGGGAGTAAAACGTTCACCATACCCTAACATAACATACTGGGGGTTGGATGAGACGGCGTTAAATATTCATCCGAAAGGGATGTGGAAAATTGTTGACTGGATATTTAAGGATGATTTCGAGGATATTTTGGCTTCGCTTAGATTATGCAAGGATTAACTCTAGTTAACGCTTTAATGTGGTTAGACCTAAGCCAGGATTAGGCTCATATGCCAAAAAATATAAATCAGAACTAAAATGGAGAAGAGTTAGTATTTAAGTGTAAGCTGGTGCCACTCATTACATGGCTGCTTTATATGTGATAACGCTAAAAAACAATAAAAACCAAACTATATTAAAATCGCACGATCTACAAGTTGCAATTCATTTTATTGGTAATATGCTTTGTGCAATCTGCAAAAAAAAAAATTAAAATGCTAAAGTACATTTTGTAGAGAATTAAATTTTCTTTAATTTGACATTTAAGTGAAAGTTATCATTGAATTAAGCATCATTGCATATTTTGATAAAATCAAAAATTTATCGAAATTTACCCAAATTACTGCAATTTAAATAGATACATTCTGCAATATGCAGATGATACCACACTTATATCACATGCCAAGTCATTAAAATCCTCCATAGACCAGCTGCAATCACTATTAGACAGAACAGACACATGGTTCAATAAATGGCGCTTACTAGCAAACTCTCGAAAAACCCAACTTCTTATTCCTTATCACAAATTAAAAATGAACTCACCTTGCATTCGTATGAATCAGCAATTAATCGCCCCATCACAAATATGCAAGTACTTGGGAGTATCCTTTGACTGCAAACTTAAATTTAATTTCAATACCCGATCCCTTAAATTCAAAATAGTCAATAGAGCAAAACATTTCCGTTCGCTGACCTATAAAAATGCCGGCATTAGTACCGCATGCGCAACTCATATTTATAAATCTATCTGTCGTCCTCTAGTTGATTATGCTTCAATTTTATTTTTAAATTCTTCTAAACCTACTCTTAATAACTTGTATGTCGCAGAAAGAACATGCTTACGGTCTATCACCCAAATCCGTCACCCTAACAATCCCTTACATAATCCCTCTAATGAACTGTTATATGCTAAAACCAAGATAGTCCCGCTTAACGAACGCTTAAAAAAGCTTCAAACAAAATTTGCCAATAATGCCAACAACCACAAAATACTAGCCAATTTAATAATACCCAGAAACCTAGCAGTTGTATCAAAATTTAAAACACCAGCTGAACCTCTGTTTCAAAATATTATGAACTTGACAAACGACATCTTAGACTGACGTTCACTCATCACTCACTCCCATATAACATCATCTTCTTTTTTTTTTTTTTTTTTTTTTTTTTTGTTATAAAATTATTCTTATTTTTGTAATTCAACTTAGGCTGAAAGACTAAGGTCGATGGCCATTTCAAAACAGAATGATTATTTATGTAGACTACATGTATATTTTAATTCATTTTCTGTACTGTTCTCTTTTGAATAAAGATATTATATATATATATCGAAATTTTTAAAATAAAACTTCAACCAAAACTAATGCATCAATTTTGTTATAGTTTTCTGTAAATCAGCTTCAATTATTGCGTTAACAGTAGAAAATACCAAAAAGTCAAATTTTTATTTATTAATATATTTTTGGATTTTTCAAATCTGTTTAGTTACAAATTTTAGACTTTTATTCATTAAAATTGCTATAAAACAAAAACTAATTGATAAAATTTGTTTTAAATTTTTGTGAGTGAGCTACAATTAATGCTTTTATTGTACAAAAATCAAAAAAGTAATTTTTTTATTTGTTTACATATTTTTTAATTTTTCAAACTTGTTTAGATTTAAGTTTTAGACTTTTAATCACTAAAATGTTATAAAACAAAAACTAATCGATAAAATTAGTTGTAAATTTTTGTAAGTGAGCTACAATTAAAGCTTTTATTGTAGAAAAAACAAAAAAGTCAAATTTTTATTTCTTTATAAATTTTTGAATTTTTCAAAATTATTTTGTTACATATTGTAGACTTTTAATCACTAAAATTGCTATAAATCAAAAACTAATTGATTCATTTTGTTGTATTTTTTTTGTAAGTGAGCTACAATTAATGCTTTTATTGTAAATAATTTTAAAAAGTCAAATTTTTGTTGATTAATATATTTATGGAATTTTCAAAATTATTTAATTGCAAATTTCAGATTTTTTATTACTAAAAATGGTATAAAACAAAAACTAATTGACCCATTTTGTTGAAATTTTTTATGAGTCAGCTTTATTTATTGCTTAACTAGTAAAAATTATAAAATAGTTGATTTTTGATTTATTCATTTTTTTTCGAATTTTTTGAAATTGTTTAATTTTAAATTTTAGACTTTTTATTACTAAAAATGCTATAAACATAAACTAATCGATAAATTTTGTTGTAAATTTTTGTGAGTGAGCTACAATTATTGCTTTTATTGTCAGAAAAACAAAAAAGCCAAATTTTTATTTATTCATAATTTTTTGAATTTTTCAAAATTGTTTAGTTACAAATTTTGTATCCTATTGTTGTAAATTTTTCTGAGTGAGCTACAATTAATGCTTTTTTGTAGAAAAAACAAATATTTCAAATTTTTATTTATTTATATACTTTTGAATTTTTCAAAATTGTTTAGTTATAAATTTTAGACTATTAATCACTAAAAATCCTATAAAACAAAAACTAATCAATAAATTTTGTTGTAAATTTTTGTGAGTGAGCTACAATTAATGCTTTTATTGTAGAAAAAACGGAAAAATCAATTTTTTTTTTCAAAATTGTATATTTCTAAATTTTAGGCTTTTAGTCACTAAAAATGCTATAAAACAAAAACTAATCGATGAATTTTGTTGTAATTTTTTGTGGGTGAGCTACAATTAATGCTTTTATTGTAGAAAAAACAAACAAGTCAAATTTTTATTTATTTATGAAATTTTTAATTTTTCAAAAATGTTTAGTAACAAATTTTAGACTTTTAATCACTAAAATTCCTATAAAACAAAAACTAATCAATAAATTTTGTTGTAATTTTTTGTGAGGAAGCTACAATTAATGCTTTTAATGGCAAAAAAACAAAAAACCCAAATTTTTATTTATTTATAATTTTTTGAATTTTTCAAAATTATTTTTTATCACTAAAAATGCTATAAGACAAAAACTAATCAAAAAACTTTGTTGTAAATTTTTGTGAGTGAGCTACAATCAATGCTTTTATTGTAGAAAAAACGAACAAGTCAATATTTTAATTATTTATATATTTTTGAATTTTTCAAAATTGTTTAGTTACAAATTTTAGATTTTTAATCACTAAAAATGCTATAAAACAAAAACTAATCAATAAATTTTGTTGTAAATTTTTGTGAGTGAGCTACAATTAATGCTTTTATTGTAGAAAAAACGGAAAAGTCATTATTTTATTTATTTATATATTTTTGAATTTTTCAAAATTGTTTACTTACAAATTTTAGACTTTTAGTCACTAAAAAGCCATAAAACAAAAACTAATCGATAAATTTTGTTGAAATTTTTTGTGAGTAAGCTACAATTTATGCTTTTATTGTACAAAAAACAAATTAAATGAAATTTATAATTATTTATACATTTTTGAATTTTTTAAAATTGTTTTGTTGACTTTTTTAATCACTAAAAATGCTATAAAGCAAAAACTAATCGATAAATTTTGTTGTAAATTTTTGTGAGTGAGCTACAATCAATGTTTTTATTGTAGAAAAAACGAAAAAGTCAATATTTTATTTATTTATATTTTTTTAAATTTTTCAAAATTGTTTAGTTACAAATTTTAGACTATTAATCACTATAAAATAAAAACTTATCCATAAATTTTGTTGTAAATTTTTTGTGAGTGAGCTACACTTAATGCTTTTATTGTAGAGAAAACGGAAAAGTCAAATTTTTTTTTATTTATAATTTTTTGTATTTTTCAAAATTGTTTACTTACAAATTTTAGATGTTTAATCACTAAAAATGCTATAAAACAAAAACTAATCAATAAAATTTGTTGTAAATTTTTGTGAGTGAGCTACAATTAAAGCTTTTATTGTAGAAAAAAAACGGAAAAGTCAAATATTTATTTATTTATAAATTTTTGAGTTTTTCAAAATTGTATATTTACAAATTTTAAACTTTAAGTCACAAAAAATTCTATAAAACAAAAACTAATCGACAAATTTTGTTGTAATTTTTTGTGAGTGAGCTACAATTACTGCTTTTATTGTAGAAGAAACGGAAAAGTCAATTTTTTTATTATTTATATATTTTTGAATTTTTCAAAATTGTTAACTTACAAATATTAGACTTTTAGTCACTAAAAATGCTATAAAACAAAAACTAATTGATAAATTTTGTTGAAATTTTTTGTGAGTGAGCTTCAATTAATGCTTTTATTATAGAAAAAACAAAAAAGTTAAATTTTGATTTATTTATATATTTTTGAATTTTTCAAAATTGTTTAATTACAAATTTTAGATTATTAATCACTAAACATGCTATAAAATAAAAACTTATCAATAAATTTTGTTGTAAATTTTTGTAAGTAGTCTACAAGTGATGCTTTTATTGTCGAAAGAATAAAAAAGTCAAATTTTTATTCATTTATATATTTTTGAAATTTTCAAAATTGTTTAGTAACAAATTTTAGACTATTAATCACTAAAAATGCTATAAAATAAAAACTAATTGATAAATTTTGTTGTAATTTTTTGTGAGTGAGCTACCAATAATGCTTTTTTTGTAGAAAAAAACAAAAAGTCAAATTTTTATTTCTTTATAAATTTTTGAAGTTTTCAAAATTATTTTGTTACATATTGTAGACTTTTAATCACTAAAATTGCTATAAAACAAAAACGAATTGATTCATTTTGTTGTATTTTTTTTGTAAGTGAGCTACAATTAATGCTTTTATTGTAAATAATTTTAAAAAGTCAAATTTTTGTTGATTAATATATTTATGGAATTTTCAAAATTATTTAATTGCAAATTTCAGATTTTTTATTACTAAAAATGGTATAAAACAAAAACTAATTGACCCATTTTGTTGAAATTTTTTATGAGTCAGCTTTAATTATTGCTTAACTAGTAAAAATTATAAAATAGTTGATTTTTGATTTATTCATTTTTTTTCGAATTTTTTGAAATTGTTTAATTTTAAATTTTAGACTTTTTATCACTAAAAATGCTATAAAACAAAAACTAATCGATAAATTTTGTTGTAAATTTTTGTGAGTGAGCTACAATTAATGCTTTTTTTGTAGAAAAAACAAATATTTCAAATTTTTATTTATTTATATACTTTTGAATTTTTCAAAATTGTTTAGTTACAAATTTTAGACTTTTAATCACTAAAATTGCTATAAAACAAAAACTAATTCATTCATTTTGTTGTAATTTTTTTTGAGTAAGCTACAATTATTGCTTTTATTGTGGAAAATACAAAAAAGTCAAATTTGTATTTATTTATATTTTTTTGAATTTTTGAAAATTGTTTTATTGTAAATTTTAGACTTTTATCCCTAAAAATGCTATACAACAAAAATTATTTGATCAATTTTGTTGTAAGTTTTTTTGAGTAAGCTACAATTAATGCTTTTATTGTAGAAAAGACAAAAAAGTCAAATTTTTATTTATTTATATTTTTTTGAATTTTTGAATATTGTTTAATTGTAAATTTAAGTTTTTTATCACTAAAAATGCTATAAAACAAAAACAAATTGATCAATTTTGTTGTGATTTTTTTTGAGTAAGCTACAATTAATGCTTTTTTTGTAGAAAAATTAAAAAAGTCAAATTTGTATTTATTTATATTTTTTTGAATTTTTGAAAATTGTTTAATTGTAAATTTTAGTTTTTTATCACTAAAAATGCTATAAAACAAAAACTAATTGATCAATTTTGTTATAATTTTTTTTGAGTGAACTACAATTGATGCTTTTATTGTAGAAAAAACAAAAAAGTCAAATTTTTATTTATTTTTTGAGTTGTTTTATAGTAAATTTTAGACTTTTATTACTAAAAATGCTATAAAACAAAAACTAGTTGATCGATTTTGTTGTAATTTTTTTTGAGTGAGCTACAATTAATGCTTTTATTGTAGAAAAATTAAAAAAAAGTCAAATTTGTATTTATTTATATTTTTTTGAATTTTTGAAAATTGTTTTATTGTAAATTTTAGTTTTTTATCACTAAAAATGCTATAAAACAAAAACTAATCGATAAGTTTTGTTGTAATTTTTTGTAAGTGAGCTTTAATTATTGCTTTAATAGTAGAAAATACCAGTAAGCCAAATTTTTATTTATTTATATTTTTTTGAAATTTTCAAAATTGATTAATGCAAATTTCAGACTTTTTATCACTAAAAATGGTATAAAACAAAAACTAATCGATACATTTTGTTGAAATTTTTTGTAAGTGAGTTTTAATTATTGCTTTAATAGTAGAAAATACCAGTAAGCCAAATTTTAATTTATTTATATTTTTTTTAAATTTTCAAAATTGGTTAATTGGAAATTTCAGATTTTTTATCACTAAAAATGGTATAAAACAAAAACTAATCGATAGATTTTGTTGAAATTTTTTGTAAATGAGCTTTAATTATTGCTTTAATAGTAAAAAATACCAGTAAGCCAATTTTTTATTTATTCATATTTTTTTGAAATTTTCAAAATTGGTTAATTGCAAATTTCAGACTTTTTATCACTAAAAATAGTATAAAACAAAAACTAATCGATAGATTTTGTTGGAATTTTTTGTAAGTGAGAACTATATATTGCTTTACTAAAAGAACACATCAAAAGTAAAAAAAAATTATTCATTTTTTTTCGAAATTTTTAAAATTATTCAATTTCAATTTTCAGACATTTATTACTAAAAATGGAATAAAACAAAATTTAATTGATCGATTTTGTTGAAATTTTTTGTAAGTAAGTTTCAATTATTGCTTTAATAGTAGAAAATACAAAAAATTCAAATTTTTAATTATTAATATTTTTTTGGAATTTTCAAAATTGTTTAATTGCAAATTTTAGAGTTTTTATCACTAAAAATGGTATAAAACAAAAACTGATCGATTGATTTTATTGAAATATTTTGTAAGTGAGCTTCAATCATTGCTTTAGTAGTAGAAAATACCAAACAGTAAAATTTTTGTTTATTCATAATTTTTTTTTAAATTTTCAAAATTGATTAATTGCGAATTTTAGACTTTTAATCACTAAAATGTTATAAAATAAAACCTAATGAATAAAATTTGTTGTAAATTGTTGTAAGAGAGCTACAATTAATGCTATTATTGTAACATTAGCAAGAAAACTAGAGGTGGAAGAAACAATAGATCAGTAGAAGAAGCTACTCGCTCACAAATTAAACTTTGTTCCCGCCCACCCACCCAAGCGTTACTGATCAATGGATTTATTATTAAACAATTCTTTGCTGCAACAACGCAAAAGATGAAAGAAACTATTTTTTTAAAAAGTTTAAAGTCAAAATGGCCCTAATTTAGATTAAATGTATAATTACAAAGTTATATTAATGTTTATTTTTGTTTGTTTCAGGTGAGTGGACTAAACGTTTGCGCTGTAAAGCTTGGTAATGTGAGTGCTGATGATTTTTTTCTTATTTTGTATTTAATTGACAAATAAGCTCAATTAATTAATTTTATATTTTTTTAAATTTAGTGCACATATATTTACATTTTAAAAATATTTAATTTTCTGTAGCGCTTCCTTTCTTATACATCCAATTAGTAGATAAAAACCTAAGTTCTGATTGAGTAATGCAAACAAAAATATAAGATTCTAATTAATTAAATTAAAACACAATTAATCAATTCAATGCAAACGATGAATTGCAAATCGTCTGTTATTTTTCCACCCAATGAATAATTAATACTTTCTTCGCATTAGCGTACAGTTATCCGCTAACGATAGAAAAAATTCAGACAATACATGTCTCTCCGGATATCTTGCTGCATCACTTTCAGTAATTTCCTATACATCCCTTGTTATAAAAAGTAGCAGTGTCAACGATCCTATTTAACCCATATTAATACACCCAAGAGTGAAGCCTACGGTTTTATTATCATTATTTCATATTCAAATGGCAAACGGAGAACGTTGTCGATGCTTATGTTTGATCCTTATATGTGCACGCTGTAAATTTTTAGATAATTATGTTATTTGCTCGAACGATAACGATGCATTTTATGTGTGCACTCAAAGTAGGTTACATATAGAATTTTATTATATACTATTTCTTAACTGCTTTGATAATTAAATTGTCATAATTACGTCAACTTTGAATATAATAATAAATTATTATATGTTTAAATTATTTAATTATAAGCCTGTTTGCAAGCAATTTATTTACTTTTATTTTGGAACATTTGCACGTGCAATTAATATTTTATTCATTTAGAATTTTAGTAAGAAATTAATGCAATTTTTCTATTTGGAGTACTGCTGAGTACCTCTAAATAACTACCAAGAGTCTATACTCAATACAAGTAGTTGATTTCTTACTATTTTTTTATAACTAGCTTTAGCAATGATTATATATTAGCAAGAGTAATAATGTGGTTTTATCCTTTCAATGTCAATTCATGAAATGAATAATAAATATAAATTAAATTAATTAAAGATTGGTAACAATTGCTGCTCTTTATGGTATAATGAAAACGTTAGTCCGCTCAATTGCACATTAATGATCAACCGCGATATTAATTATAAAATATGATTTATTGTATGAACCTGAGCATATGAAGTTATATATACATTGCAGCACTGACCTGCCGTGAACTATGCTAGGATAACGACACAAGCTATTATCGAACACAAGGACATCTAATTATAAATGCATCGCCTCACTGTGTGTGTACTGCAGCAGGAATGTTAAAGCAGCTACAACGATTAAGCTATGCAATTCATATATTTTACGCCGCCATTCGAATTATTGACATTCCCGCAAAATTGTTTTTTTCGTTTGTTTAAAATGTGGGGGCATACCGTATATAGAGTAATTAAAGTTACGCGTGCTTTATTTATTTATTGCCGGTGGCAAATAAGGCGAGTGAAATCTCTGCCCCGGTTCGTTCCAGATAGACATCTGTTTTTAAAAGCAAGCAAGCAAGCAAAGAGATCGCCGATCCCACTTCTGCTGGAAACGCGGCCGGTAATTCTCGCGGATTATCATAATACAACTCATACATAAGAAGTTGTCTGCTATTAGTTACACCTTGGATTCAAAACGGCTTATAAATACATAATTGCATTACGATTGTATTCGTGAAACAATGAGGTGGAAAAATTGTGAATAGAAAATCGCTGCTTCCATAGATTTTTTTTTTCAAGCACAATTTTAATAATGTCTCGACCTTCGAATGGGATTGAATTATCTAATATTCAATAGATATTTGCATAATATTTTTTAAACTTGTTATTAATAAGCTTTATTTAATTAGCATATTAACAAAACCCATCGAGATTGAATTGATTTCCAAACAAGTGTTATTGTTTTACATTCTGTATTTTTTACTAATAGTGCATCCATAGGTGCTCACTTAAAATCAAATTATTGATTAGTTTTCGGTTTATACCATTTTTAGTAAAAAAGGCTAAAATTTAGAGTTAATCAATTCTGAAAGTTTCAAAAATATATAAATAAATGAAAATGTGACTTTTTTTTTTCTACAATAAAAGCATTAATTGTAGCTCATTCACAAAAAATTACTACAAAATTTATCGATTAGTTTTTGTTATATAGCATTTTTAGTGATTAATAGTCTAAAGTTTGTAACTAAACATTTTCAAAATAATTAAAAAAAATATAAATAAATTAAAATTTTGTTTTTTTGTTTTTTTCTACAATAAAAGCATTAATAGTAGCTTATTTACAAAAAATTACAACAAAATTTATCGTTTAGTTTTTGTTTTATAGTATTTTTAGTGACTAAAAGTCTAAAATCTGTAACTAAACAGTAAAAATTCAAAAATATATAAATAAATAAAACTTTGTCTTTTTTGTTTTTTCGACAATACAAGCATTAATTGTGGCTCACTCACAAAAATTTATAACAAAATTTGTCAATTAGTTTTTGTTTTATAGCATTTTTAGTGATTAAAAGTCTAAAATTTGTAAGTAAACAATTTTGGAAATTTCAAAAATATATAAATGAATAAAATTTTGCTTTTCTGTTTTTTCTACAATAAAAGCATTAATTGTAGCTCACTCACAATAAATTACAACAAGATTTATCAATTAGTTTTTGCTTTATAGCTTTTTTAGTGATTAAAAGTCAACAAAACAATTTTAAAAAATTCAATAATATATAAATAATTATAAATTTTATTTTTTTTGTTTTTGTTCAATAAAAGCATTAGTTGTAGTTTATTCACAAAAAATTTCAACAAAATTTATCGATTAGTTTTTGTTTTATAGCATTTTTAGTGATTGATACTCTAAAAGTTGTAATTAAACAATTTTAAAAAGTTCAAAAATAGATAAATAAATAAAAATTCTATTTTTTGTTTTTTCTACAATAAAAGCATTAATTGTAGCCCACTCACAAAAAATTACAACAAAATTTGTCGATTAATTTTTGTTTTATAGCATTTTTAGTGACTAACAGTCTAAAATTTGTAAATATACATTTTTGAAAAATTCAAAAATATATAAATAAATGAAATTTTATTTTTTTTTGTTTTTCTATTATTAAAGCATTAATTGAAGCTTACTTACAAAAAATTACATCAAGATTTATAGTTAAGTTTTTGATTTATAGCATTTTTAGTGATTAAAAGTCTAAAATTTGTAACTAAACAATTTTGAAAAATTCAAAAAATTATAAATAAATAAAAATTTGGCTTTTTGTTTTTTTTAACAATAAAAGCATTAATTGTAGCTCACTCACAAAAAATTACAATAAAATTTGTCAATTAGTTTTTGTTTTATAGCATTTTTAGTGACTAATAGTCTAAAATTTGTAAATATACAATTTTGAAAAATTCAAAAATATCTAAATAAATAAAATTTCGACTATTTTGTTTTTGTGACAATAAAAGCATTAATTGTAGCTCCCTCACAAAAAATTACAACAAAATTTATTGATTTGTTTTTGTTTTATAGGATTTTTAGTGATTAAAAGTCTAAAATTTGTTACTAAACAATTTTGAAAAATTCAAAATTTCATAAATAAATGAAAATTTGATTTGTTTGTTTTTTCTACAATAAAAGTATTAATTGTAGCTCGCCCACAAAAAATTACAACAAAATTTATTGATTAGTTTTTATTTTATAGCATTTTTAGTGATTAAAAGTCTAAATTTTGTAACTTAACAATTTTTAAAAACTCAAAAATTTATGAATAAATAAAAATTTGATTTTTCCGTTTTTTCTACAATAAAAGCATTAATTGTAGCTCACTCACAAAAATTTACAACAAAATTTATTGATAAGTTTTTGTTTTATAGCATTTTTAGTGATTAAAAGTCTAAAATTTGTAACTAAACAGTTTGGAAAAATTCAAAAAATTATAAATAAATTAAAATTTGGCTTTTTTGTTTTTTTGACAATAAAAGCATTAATAGTAGCTTACTCACAAAAGTTTGCAACAAAATTTATCAATTAGTTTTTATTTTTTAGCATTTTTAGTGATTAATAGTCTAAAATTTGTAACTAAACAGTTTTGAAATGTTCAAAAATATATAAACAAATAAAAATTTGACTTTTTTGTTTTTTTGACAATGAAAGCATTAATTGTAGCTCACTCACAAAAAATTACAACAAAATTTTTTGATTAGTTTTTGTTTTATAGCATTTTTAGTGACTAAAATCTAAAATTTGTAAATAAACAATTTTGAAAAATTCAAAAATATATAAATAAATAAAAATTTGATTTTTTTGTTTTTTCTACCATAAAAGCATTAATTGTAGCTCACTCACAAAAATTTACAACAAAATATATTGATTAGTTTTTGTTTTATAGCATTTTTAGTGAATAAAAATCTAAAATTTGTAACTAAACTATTTTGAAAAATTCAAAAAATTATAAATAAATAAAAATTTGGCTTTTTGTTTTTTTTTAACAATAAAAGCATTAATTGTAGCTCACTCACAAAAAATTACAACAAAATTTATCGATTAGTTTTTGTTTTATAGCATTTTTAGTGATTAATAGTCTAAAATTTGTAAGTAATCAATTTTGAAAAATTCAAAATTTCATAACTATATAAAATGTTGATTTTTTTGTTTATTTTACAATAAAAGCATTAATTGTAGCTCACTCACAAAAAATTACAACAAAATTTATAGATTAGTTTTTGTTTTATAGCATTTTTAGTGATTAATAGTCTAAAATTTGTAACTAAACAATTTTGAAAAATTCAAAAATATATAAATAAATAAAAATTTGACTTTTTTGTTTTTTCTACAATAAAAGCATTAATTGTAGCTCACCCACAAAAAATTACAACAAAATTCATTGATTAGTTTTTGTTTTATGGCATTTTTAGTGATTAATAGTCTAAAATTTGTAAATAAACAATTTTGAAAACGTCAAAAATATATAAATAAATAAAAATTTGACTTTTTTGTTTTTTTTACCATAAAAGCAATAATTGTAGCTCACCCACAAAAAATTAAAACAAAATTTATCAAGTAGTTTTTGTTTTATACCATTTTTAGTGATTAAATTCTAAAATTTGTAATTAAACAATTCTGAAAATTTCAAAAATATATAACTAAATAAAAATTTGATTTTTTGTTTTTTTCTACAATAAAAGCATTATTGGTAGCTCACTTACAAAAAATTACAACAAAATTTATCGATTAGTTTTTGTTTTATAGCATTTTTAGTGATTAAAAGTCTAAAATTTGTAACTAATCAATTTTGAAAAATTCAAAAAATTATAAATAAATAAAAATTTGATTTTTTCGTTTTTCTACAATAAAAGCATTAATTGTAGCTCTCTCACAAAAATTTACAACAAAATGTATTGATTAGTTTTTGTTTTATAGCATTTTTAGTGACTAAAAGTCTAAAATTTGTAAGTAAACAATTTTGAAAAATTCAAAATTATATAAATAAATAAAAATTTAACTTTTTTGTTTTTTCTACAATAAAAGCATTAATTGTAGCTCATTCACAAAATTTTACTACAAAATTTATCGATTAGTTTTTGTTATATAGCATTTTTAGTGATTAATAGTCTAAAGTTTGTAACTAAACATTTTGAAAATAATTTTGAAAAATATAAATAAATTAAAATTTTTTTTTTGTTTTTTTCTTCAATAAAAGCATTAATTGTAGCTTACTTACAAAAAATTACAACAAAATTTATCGTTTAGTTTTTGTTTTATAGCATTTTTAGTGACTAAAAGTCTAAAATCTGTAACTAAACAGTAAAAATTCAAAAATATATAAATAAATAAAACTTTGTCTTTTTTGTTTTTTCGACAATACAAGCATTAATTGTGGCTCACTCACAAAAATTTATAACAAAATTTGTCAATTAGTTTTTGTTTTATAGCATTTTTAGTGATTATAAGTCTAAAATTTGTAAGTAAACAATTTTGGAAATTTCAAAAATATATAAATGAATAAAATTTTGCTTTTCTGTTTTTTCTACAATAAAAGCATTAATTGTAGCTCACTCACAATAAATTACAACAAGATTTATCAATTAGTTTTTGCTTTATAGCTTTTTTAGTGATTAAAAGTCAACAAAACAATTTTAAAAAATTCAATAATATATAAATAATTATAAATTTAATTTTTTTTGTTTTTGTTCAATAAAAGCATTAGTTGTAGTTTATTCACAAAAAATTTCAACAAAATTTATCGATTAGTTTATGTTTTATAGCATTTTTAGTGATTGATACTCTAAAAGTTGTAATTAAACAATTTTAAAAAGTTCAAAAATAGATAAATAAATAAAAATTCTATTTTTTGTTTTTTCTACAATAAAAGCATTAATTGTAGCCCACTCACAAAAAATTACAACAAAATTTGTCAATTAATTTTTGTTTTATAGCATTTTTAGTGACTAACAGTCTAAAATTTGTAAATATACATTTTTGAAAAATTCAAAAATATATAAATAAATGAAATTTAATTTTTTTTGTTTTTCTATTATTATAGCATTAATTGAAGCTTACTTACAAAAAATTACATCAAGATTTATAGTTAGGTTTTTGATTTATAGCATTTTTAGTGATTAATAGTCTAAAATTTGTAACTAAACAATTTTGATAAATTCAAAAATATATAAATAAATAAAAATTTGACTTTTTTGTATTTTTCAACAATAAAAGCATTAATTGTAGCTTACTCACAAAAAATTTCAACAAAATTTATCGATTAGTTTTTGTTTTATGGCGTTTTTAGTGACTAAAAGTCTAAAATTTGTAACTTAACAATTTAAAAAAAAACTCAAAAATTTATAAATAAATAAAAATTTGACTTTTCCGTTTTTTCTACAATAAAAGCATTAATTGTAGCTTACTCACAAAAATTTACAACAAAATTTTTCGATTAGTTTTTGTTTTATAGCATTTTTAGTGATTAAAAGTTTAAAATTTGTAAGTAAACAATTTTGAAAAATTCAAAAATACATAAATAAATTAAAATTTGATTTTTTGTTTTTTTGACAATGAAAGCATTAATTGTAGCTCACTCACAAAAAATTACAACAAAATTTGTCGATTAGTTTTTGTTTTATAGCATTTTTAGTGATTGATAGTCTAAAATTTGTAATTAAACAATTTCAAAAAGTTCAATAATATATAAATGAATAAAAATTGGATTTTTTTGTTCTTTCGACAATAAAAGCATCAATTTTAGATTACTCTAAAAAATTTACAACAAAGTTTATGGATAAGTTTTTATTTTATAGCATTTTTAGTGATTAAAAGTCTAAAATTTGTAACTTAACAATTTTAAAAAACTCAAAAATTTATAAATAAATAAAAATTTGACTTTTCAGTTTTTTCTACAATAAAAGCATTAATTGTAGTTCACTTACAAAAATTTACAACAAAATTTATTGATTAGTTTTTGTTTTGTAGCATTTTTAGTGATTAAAAGTCTAAAGTTTGTAATTAGACAATTTTGAAAAATTCAAAAATATATAAATAAATAAAAATTTGACTTTTCCGTTTTTTCCTCAATAAAAGCATAAATTGTAGCTTACTCTTAAAAATTTACAACAAAATTTATTGATTAGTTTCTGTTTTATAGCATTTTTAGTGAATAAAAGTCTAAAATTTGAATTTAAACAATTTTGAAAATTCCAAAAATATTTTGAAAAATAGAAATTTGACTTTTTTGTATTTTCGAATATTAAAGCATTAATTGAAGCTTACTTGCAGAAATTTACAACAAAATTGATCGATTGGTTTTTGTTTCATATCATTTTTAGTGATCAAAACTTCAAAATCAAATTTTTTTTTTAAACAATTTTTAAAATTTCAAAAACAAATCAATAAATATAAATTTGATATTTTTGTATTTTTTACTAATAATTCATTAGTTAAAGCTCACTTATAGAAAATTACAAAAACATTTATTGATTGGTTTCGGCTTTATATCATTTTTTGTGATTAATATAAAAACAATTTTGGAAATTCAAAAAAATATATTAATAAATAGAAATTTGACTTTTTATTATTTTCTTGTATTAAAACATTAGTTGAAGCTCACTTATAGAAAATTACAACAAATTTGATCGATTGGTTTTTGTTTTATACCAATTATAGTGATTATAAGTCCAAAAATTGCATTTAAATTTTTTTGAAAATTCAAAAAAAATATATTAATAATTAGAAATTTGACTTTTTTATATTTTTTGTTATCAAAGCATTAATTGAAGTTGACTTACACAAAATTACAAACAAATTGATAGATTGGTTTTCGTTTTATATCATTTCTAATGATCAAAAATAAATAATTTGTATTTAAACAGTTTTGAAAATTCCAAAAAATATATTAATAAATAGAATCTTGACGTTTTAATGTTTTCTACTATAAAAGCATCAATTGAAGCTTTCTTACAGAAAATTACAACAAAATTTAGCAATTAGTTTTTGTTTTATAGCATTTTTAGTGATTAATAGTCTAAAATTTGTACTTAGACAGTTTTGAAAAATTCAAAAATTAATAAATAAAAAAAAAATTGACTTTTCTGTTTTTTCTACAATAAAAGCATTAATTGTAGCTCACTCACAAAAATTTACAACAAAATTTATTAATTAGTTTTTGTTTTATACCGTTTTTAGTGACTAAAAGTCTAAAATTTATAACTTCACAATTTTGAAAAAATCAAAAATATATAAATAATTAAAAATTTGACTTTTTTGTTATTTCTACAATAAAAACAATAATTGTAGCTCACTCACAAAAAATTACAACAAAATTTATTGATTAGTTTTTGTTTTATAGCATTTTTAGTGACTTAAAGTCTAAAATTTATAACTAAACAATTTTGAAAAATTAATAAAAATTATAAATAAATAAAAATTTGGCTTTTTTGTTTTTCGAAATAAAAAGCATTAATTGTAGCTCACTTTCAAAAATTTACAACAAAATTTATTAATTTGTTTTTGTTTTATAGCATTTTTAGTGATTAATCTAAAATTTGTAAATTAAGAATTTTGAAAAATTCAAAAAAATATAAATAAATAAAAATTTTACTTTTCTGTTTTTTCTACAATAAAAGCATTAATTGTAGCTCAACCACAAAAAATTACAACAAAATTCATCGATTAGTTTTTGTTTTAGAGCATTTTAAGTGATTAATAGTCTAAAATCTGTAAATAAACAATTTTGAAAAATTCAAAAATTTCTAAATAAATAAAATTTCGACTATTTTGTTTTTTTTTGACAATAAAAGCATCAATTGTAGCTCACTCACAAAAATTTACAACAAAATTTATTAATTAGTTTTTGTTTTATAGCGTTTTTAGTGATCAAAAGTCTAAAATTTGTAACTAAACAGTTTTGAAAAATTCAAAAAAATTATATATATAAATAAAAATTTGGTTTTTTTGTTTTTTTGACAATAAAAGCATTAATTGTAGCTCAACCACAAAAAATTTACAACAAAATTTATCGATTAGTTTTTGTTTTATATCATTTTTAGTGATTAAAAGTCTAAAATTTGAAGTAGAATGTGAAAAGTTGTTCTGTCAATCTGCCGTTTTGCAATTAGTTATTAATTTTGTCTAAAATGATTGATGGTTGCCTCGTCTTGCAATCAAATTGTGATTCTTTTGTTTTGCGATTGATTATGACTTAGTGCAGAATGACTATAAACATTCTGTTGCTTTGCCATTTATTATGACTAAGAGTAGAAGCCTTGCAATTTATTGTCGTAAAATGCAGACAGCTTAAACAACATTCTATTGCTTTGCCATTTATTATGGCTAAGTGTAGAATGACTAAAAGCATTTTGTTGTTTTGCTATTTATTATGACTAAGTGTAAAAGCCTTGTCTCGTTTTGCAAGTTATTGTGAGAAAATGCAGAATGTTTTAGCAGTATTTTTTTTGTTTTGCGATCCATTATGATTAAGTATAGAATGACTAGAAACATTCTGTTGCTTTGCCATTTGTTATGATTAAGAGTAGAATGACTATAAACATTCTGTCGCTTTATCAGCCATTATGATTAAGTGAAGAATGACTAAAATCATTTAGTCGTTTATTTGTCTATTATGTTTGTGTAGAAGTCTTGTTTTGCTACTAAAAGCATTCTGTCGTTTTGCCATTCATTATGACTAAGTGAAGAATGACTAAAAGTATTTTGCTGTTAGACGGTAGAAGCCTTGTTTTGTTTTGCGATTCATTATGTCTAAGTATAGTATGACTAGAAGCATTTTGTAGTTTTTTCATTCTTTATGACTAAGTGAAAATGACTAGAAGCACTTTGTTGCTTTGCTATCCATTAAGACTAAATCTAGAATTACTAGAAGCAATCTGTCGCTTCTTCATTTATTATGACTAAGTGTAGAGCTTTTGTCTCTGACTAAATGCAGAAAGCTTAAACAGGACTCTGTTGCTTTGCAGTCCATTATGACTAAATGTAGATTGACTAGCTTTTCTGTTCATAATGACAAGATGTCTGGTATTGCTTTGCAGAAAGCTTGAAATATTACTTTAGCGTTTTGCGATCTTTTATGACTAAGTGTAGAATGACTAAACGCATTATGTTGCTTCACCATCTATTATGACTAAGTAAAATAAGGATTCTATTTGTATTGCTTTGCAAATGATTGTACTTACATTCAGAAAGCTTAAACAGTGTTCTATTACTTTGTCATCTATTGTGACTAAGAGCTAGAAGCCTTTTCTTGCTTCGCAATTGATTGTGACTAAATGCAGAAAGCTTAATCGGCATTTTTTTGCTTTGAAATTAATTATGACTATATGTAGAATGTTGCTTTGTCATCTAATGTGACTAAGTGTAGAAGCAATATGTCGATTGATTCTGACTAAATGTAGAAAGCTTAAACAGCATTTTGTCGCTTTGCGATCCAATTTGACTAAGTACTGAATGACTAGAAGCTTTGTTTTGCTTTGCTATTGATTTTGATTAAATACAGAAAGCTCAAATAGCTTTATGACTAGGAAGCATTCTGTCTCGTCGTCATCTATTATAACTTTATTACTAAGTGTAGATGCTTCGCGATTGATTGTGACTAAGTGTAGAATGACTAGAAGCATTCTGTTGCTTTGCTATTAATTGTGATCAATTTTATTTTTATCTTGTTTTGCGATTGATTGTGGTTAAATGTAGAATTAAACTATTCAATCAATTCACTCCAATTTAAGAAAACTGTAAGATTTCTTATGGTATCTTATTGATCTAGACAAGATTGTTATTGGATAACATTGAGCCAGACATTGTAATTGTTTGCAATTTCAATAACATAAATAGCATTTTAATGCAAATGCGATATAGAAAAGTGAACATAAATTATTAATAGATTTTTTCCATTGGAGTCTCAGGTGTGCGAACATAAAGAGCATTTTTATGTCCTTTTATATATTATATATTTTTTACAAACCATCCGCATGAATATAAATTGTTATTGCAGTATCAACATGTATAGACTGTAAAATATTTTTAGTGGCGAACTTTTCTGTCGCTGCTACACTTTTTGCGAACTTCTTTTGTCGAATAAATATGAAAATGCAGGAAATGCACAAGGCTACGGCAGGACATGGACATCCTTTACTGGGACTAGGCGAACGCAATAGACATTGTCTCTCTTGCAACGACGACGTTAATTGTTTCAGGCTTAAAATATATACACACATTTTGTGCCGGTCCGTCTGCTGGCACCACGCCAATTTGTTTTATCATCATTTTTCTTTTAACTCCATGTTACGTCTTTAGTTTTTTGTTGATGTTATTATGTATCACTATTCTAATCTATATATACCCGTGGGTGGTTTAAGATGTTCCAACCCGTTACCCATCTGGTGAGATAATAACAGGTCGAGAAAATTTCAGCGCACATATTCACCGTCTGGTGCAAATGTTTTAGGATAATATGCCAACCCTCGGTCGGATATAGAAAATACTGACAATCACCGGCATGTCACCGGTATATGCCACCGCACAGATTAATCGAAAAGATTGATTAATCTAGATATTAACAGGAAATTACAATTAATGGATTGAAACAAAATTATTTTTAGTTTTATTATTGATGTATGAAGTGGATTAAAGTTATAGGGAGTATTAAATTAAACTAAATTGTATGTGCAGCCAGTGTTTATGGAGAGAGAGGGATGAGGAAGCAGACGGTGGTGTGGCCGTGTCCTGGCATATCACATGGGTCCGAAAGTTACGAGTGACAGGACAGGTAATTGGCAATCCGCGATCCTAAATCGATTAGTTTGTCTGAAGCTGCAATCGACTCACGTCACTCAATTACACTCCTGAAAGCGGTAGCGGCAGGACACAACCGTCATCTCTCCCTTTTTCCCTGTGTACTGCAAACGTTTACCTTGCCCTATCCCATCCCAACAGGAATATAAAAACATATCCGTAACACAATAAGCAGAAAAATAAAAAGGATTCAATTTGCTTGCGTTTTACAATTCTGTAAACTTTTATTATATATTATATTTTTTATTATTCATTTAAATTTAATAATTTAAATTGCCACCCAGACAAATTCAATAGTGTTTCAGGGTATGCACCCTTCACCACTGTGCTTAGCATCTCTGCTTCATTATGTTCATAAAGAAACTAAAACTAGTTCGCAAATTAAACTATTTTTTGCATTCTTTGAATCAAAACATATGTAACTTTCAAACAGACCACCCCAGAAGATTCCCCAACGAATTATTATAAATCATTTTTGCAACTAATTACCCACCGGTTACAAAGGGATCTTTTTTTAACCAACTCTGTAATTAAATACAAAATAGAAATGACCTTTGCATGTACATATAATAAATTTTTAATTGTACCACAATAACAGTAATGTATTATATTAAGTTGCAATTATAAATGGAATCATTGAAAGACAACGGGCCCCATTGTCGATTGTTACTGACCTGTACAATGAGATAATGGGAATTATAAAAGGATTAAATGTACCTCATTTATGTTGTGCATCTAGTAAATAATATAAAGAGAAGCTTTTATCTCGTTGGATGCATTTGACCTGAAAAATAATTACACGTCCATAAATAAACATGCACATTAAAATTGTTTTCCACTCGAATCAATTACGTACATGACAACAGCGATTATCAGCACTATGTAATCGCATCGGAAAAATATTATTATTTTTTTATGGAAATTATTAGATTGCTACGTTAATCAACTATGGTCGATTGAGTAATGGGATCGTGTAAGTGGAAAATTGAATTAATTAGGTTTTTTTTTATTTTCTGCAAATATTATCGTGTCATGTAAGATATATATTAATTAGCAGTTGGTTGGACGTAAAATATTAGCATGTTGACTTTGGGAACATAGTACAAGAATAGCTGTGAATCATTTGAACCAAATGTCATGCATAAGTAGTTAAACATTAGTGAAAAATGAAATTGGTGGCAAGCGGAATTGGCCATTTGAGAAAAAATATTGCTTTCTAATTAAGATAAACGCTCGGTGTGGTGGTTGGGTAGTTAAGCGATCGATGCAAATATTTAGTTGTATCGGCAATCATCACATCACAGTTAAAAGGGTGAAGAAAACTTCTTTCAATAGTCAACCTTCAGCCACCACATAAAATAATTGATGTTATGTCAAAACTGCCGTGACAATTTAATTTAATTTAAACTTAAGTTACTAAATTGGAGGTTATGTCAAAATTGCCGTTTGCCATTGTTGCCAAATTTCATCAGATTCCAATGAATAGTTTTGAGGTTATGATATTTTCTTTATGTCAACATTCACTAAATTAGATGATATGTCCAAATTTGATCATTTTGTGATTTTGAATGAAATGGTTGATCAAAATTATTTTCCAAAGTAATTTAAATTAAATCAAGTATGCTGGATTTAAATTTTGATTTGGAAACCTAAAATTCTTGCCGTTTACTACAGAAATTTATTTTAATTAACAAAATCAACAAAATTTGGTAATTTTTGGACAAATCTTTTATGAATAGTTGTTCAAAATTATTTTCCAAATTAATATAATTGAAATCAAGTATGTTGAATCTAAATTTTGACTTAGCAACCTAAAATTCTTGAAGCTTATTTCAGAAATTTGTTTTAATTAACAAAATCAACAAAATTTGATCATTTTCTAGACAAATCTTTTATGAAAAGTTGCCCAAAATTATTTTTCAAAATAATTTAAATAAAATCAAGTATGCTGGATCCAAATTTTGACTTGGCAAATTAAAATTTTTGCCGCTTACTACAGAAATTTGTTTTAACGAACAAAATCAACAAAATTTTGTCATTTTGGCCTAAATTCTTTTTGAAATAATTGTTCAAAAATTATTTTTCAAAATAATTTAAATAAAATCAAGTATGATGGATCTAAATTTTTACTAGGCTACCTGAAATTCTTGCAGATTACTTCAGAAATACATGTTAATTAACAAAATTAACAAAATTTTGTCATTTTGGCCCAATTTTTTTATAAATAGTTGTCCAAAATTATTTTTAAAATAATTTAAACAAAATAAAGTATGCTGGATCTAAATTTTGACTTGGAAACCTAAAATTCTTGCAGCGTACTTCAGAAATTTGTTTTAATTAACAAAATCAACAAAATTTTGTCATTTTGGCCCAAATTCTTTTTGAAATAATTGTTCAAAAATATTTTCCAAAATATTTTAAATGAAATCAAGTATGCTGGATCTAAATTTTGACTTGAAAACCTAAAATTCTTGCAGCTTACTACAAAAATTTATTTTAATTAACAAAATCAACAAAATTTGGTAATTTTTGGACAAATCTTTTATGAATAGTTGTTCAAAATTATTTTCCAAAGTAATTTAAATGAAATTAAGTATGCTAAATGTAAATTTTGACTTGGCAACCTAAAATTCTTGCAGTTTACTTCAGAAATTTTTTTCTATTAAGCAAATCAACAAAATTTGATCATTTTGATCCAATTTTTTATGAAATAGTTGCCCAAAATTATTTTTTTAAATAATTTAAATGAAATCAAGTATGCTGAATCTAAATTTTGACTTGGCAATCTAAAATTCTTGCAGCGTACTTCAGAAATTTGCTTTAATTAACAAAATCAACAAAATTTGGTCATTTGTGGACAAATCTTTTATGAATAGTTGTCCAGAATTATTTTTTAAAATAATTTAAATGAAATCAGGTATGCTGGATCTAATTTTTGACTTGTCAAACTAAAATTTTTGCAGCGTACTGCAGAAATTTGTTTTAATTGTCAAAATCGGCAAAATTTGGTCATTTTGATCTAAATTTTTTAGGCAACAGTTGCTCAAAATTATTTTCCAAAATAATTTAAATGAAATTAGGTGTGCTGGATCTAATTTTTGACTTGGCAACCTTAAATTCTTGTTGCTTATTTTAGAAATAAATTTTAATTAACAAAATCAACAAAATTTGGTAATTTTGGCCCAAATTCTTTATGAAATAGTTGTTCAAAATTGTTTTCCAAAATATTTTAAATAAAATCAAGTATGCTGGATCTAAATTCTGACTTGGCAACCTAAAATTCTTGCAGCGTACTTCAGAAATTTGTTGTAATTAAGAAAATCAACAAAATTTTGTAATTTTTGGACAAATCTTTTATGAATAGTTGTCCAAAATTATTTTCCAAAATAATTTAAATGAAATCAAGTATGCTGGATCTTAATTTTGACTTGGCAACCTAAAATTTTTGCACTGTACTTCAGAAATTTGTTTTTATTAACAAAATCAGCAAAATTTGGTCATTTTGACCCAAATTCTTTATGAAAAGTTGCCCAAAATTATTTTTCAAAATAATATAAATGAAATTAAGTTTGCAGAATCTAAGTTTGTATTTGGCAATTCAAAATTTTTATCCTTACTATGAAAATTTAGTTTAGAACTCCATTAATCAAATTAACTCAACTTGAAAACTGTAAGCATCAACTAATCACTCATAACTTTTAAACCACTCATTGGATATTTATGTAGTTTTCTACTGAAGTACTTTATTATGATAAGTACCAACCACACAAATTTGATCAAAATCCATACTTTCAGTTTTAAACTATATCAATCAATTCAAGTTGAACTAATTTAACTTTGAAACTGTAAGCATTAACTAATCACTCATAACTTCTAAACCACTCATTGGATATTGATGTAATTTGGTACTGAAGTACTTTATTATGATAAGTACCAATCATACAAATTTGATCAAAATTCATACTTTCAGTTTAGAACTAAATCAATTCAAGTTGAACTAATTTAACTTTGAAACTGTAAGCATCAACTAATCACTCATAACTTCTAAACTATTCATTGGACATTGATGTAATTTAGTATTACAGTACTCTATTATGATAAGTACCAACCATACAAATTTGATCAAAATCCATACTAATTTAACTTGGAAATCATAAGCATTTGGAATTTGCAATAATGAAAATATTTAGACTTTTTAATTTATTATTATCCTAAATAAAGTGTCAAGCGATAAATGTAATCCAAAATACAAAGTAATAGTTTCTTTCATTTCAATGATGTTTTCCATTTGATAATATTCTAATTTAACGTCACATGCCATAGCAACATAACAATACCGCAATAAAATATGCATAAAAAATTGATATCAAAGCTGGATTGAATGGCTGTTGACTTTTACCAAGTCATGTGCAATAAAGTCCGGCAATTATGATTTGTTTGTTGCAACAAAGTGTATGTAATCTGCATGTAGGCTAATGAACCCGGCTGGTTGCATTATCGCGATTTCGGTCGCTTATATTATTTAATTGTGAGCTATCGGCGAGCTTCCGGTATAATTGCATTTCCTGTACAAATTGTTTGCAGTATTTTTTTACCGCGCCACATGATTAAATGTGCAGAAATAATTGCGCAATTGTTGTCTGTGCGGTATTGTTGCAAACATCCCGAGCACGACGGACGGACTATTTTTAAAATAATTTTCACCGATACCGTATTTGCGCGGGTTGTTTCGAAGGAGCAGTAAAACGCGTTTTACTACCTTTTATTTCGCGAAGGGATGGAGCCGTAGAATTTATTATTGGTACAAGCTGCATGTTTGCGACTGGAATGGTTTATTTTATAGTTAGCCCGTTGATAAAAATAAAAGGATTCGAAATTAAATGTACAAAAAAATTTGGTGGTGGAAGCTCCGCCCTCATCGTCTGTGCGATTTTACGTGCGGAAAGCGTTGCCGGTGTTTATGTTTATATGGTTTACGAGCGTCGGTTCTGAAATGGGAGAAATTTCAATATATGTATGCGCTCAGAGTCAAAACGCAATTCGCAAGCAAACTGCACCAAATGTTAAACATCTACATAAAACATGAAATTTTATTGTTTTTATCGCGATGCCATTTTGCTTTATAATTGTTAGGTTTTGAATAGAGAATAGAGAATACAGAAATAATGTTATCTTTCGACAATGTTGCTAACTTTAATATAAATCTATTTTTAATCAAACAAACAAATTTGAATCGCAAGCAAAAGATTTGAAATAATTGATTGCAATATTATAAACAATTTGGGCCAAAATGTCTCAAGATTACCAAATTTTGTTGGTTTTGTTGATTAAAACAAATTTCTGAAGTACTCTGCAAAAATTTTAGGCTGACAAGTCAAAATTTGGATTCAGCATACTTGATTTTATTTAAATTATTTTGAAAATTAACTTCGGACAACTTTTCATAAAATATTTGTCTAGAAAATGACAAAATTTTGTTGATTTTGTTAATTAAAACAAATTTTGCAAATACGCTGCAAGAATTTTAGGTGGTTAAGTTAAAATTTAGATCCAGAATACTTGATTTTATTTAAATTATTTTGGAAAATAGTTTTGAACATCTATTTCATGAAGAATTTAGGCCAAAATGACTAAATTTGGTTGATTTTGTTAATTAAATTTAATTTCTGAAGTAAGCTGCAAGAATTTTAGATTGCCAAGTCAAAATTTAGATTCAGCATACTTGATTTCATTTAAATTATTTTGGAAAATATTTTTGAACAACTATTTCATAAAGAATTTGGGTCAAAATGAGGAAATTTTGTTGATTTTGTTGATTTAAATGTATTTCTAAAGTAAGCGGCAAGAATTTTAGGTTGCCAAGTCAAAATTTAGATCCAGCAATTATTTTGGAAAATAATTTTGAACAACTATTTCTTGAAGAAATTTTCTCAAAATTACCAAATTTTGTTAATTAAAATGATTTTTTGCAGTAAGCAGCAAGAATTTTAGGTTGCCAAGTATAAATTTAGATACAGCATACTTTATTTTGTTTATTTTATTTAAAAAAATAATTTTGGACAATTATTTTATGAAGAATTTGTCCAGAAATGACCAAATTTTGGTGATTTTTTTGATTACAATGAATTTTTGTAGTAAGCTTCAAGAATTTTAGGTTGCCAAATACAAATTTGGATTTAGCATAATTGATTCCTTTTGTTTTGTTAAAAAAAAAAAATTTGCGCAACCATTTCATAAGGATTTTGTCACAAAATGATCAAATTTTGTTTATTTTGTTAATTAAAATGTTCTTCTAAAATATGCTACAAGAATTTTGGGTTTTCAAGTCAAAATATGGATCCAGCATACTTCATTTTATTTAAATTATTTTGGAAAATATTTTTGAACAACTATTTTATGAAGAAATTGTCTCAAAATGACTAAATTTTGTTAAATAAAATAGTTTTTTGTAGTAAGCAGCAAAAAATTTAGGTTCCCAAGTAAAAATTTGGATTCAGCATAATTTATTTCTTTTATTTTATTTTGAAAAATAATTTTGGACAACCATGTTATAAGGAATTTGTCCCAAAATGATCAAATTTTGATGATTTTGTTAATTGAAATGAATTTTTGTAGTAAGTGGCAAAAATTTTAGGTTGCCAAGTAACAATTAGGATTTAACATACTTGATTCCGTTTATTTCATTTTGAAAAATAATTTTGGGCAACCATTTCATAAAAAAATTGTCCCATAACGACCAAATTTTGTTGATTAAAATGAATTTTTGTAATAAGCAGCAAGAATTTTAAGATGCCAAGTACAAATTTGGATCCAGCTTACTTGATTTTGTTTATTTTATTTGCAAAAATAATTTTGGGCAACCATTTCATAAAGAATTTGTCTCAAAATGATAAAATTTTGATGATTTTGTTAATTGAAATGAAGTTTTGTAGTAAGTGGCAAGAATTTTAGGTTGCCAAGTACAAATTTGTGTTCAGCACACTCGGTTTTGTTTATTTTATACTGAAAAATAATTTTGGGCAACCATTTCATAAAGAATTTGTCCTAAAATGACCAAGTTTTGTTGATTAAAATGAATTTTTGGTTGGAAGCGGCAAACATTTTATTTTGCCAAAAAAATGGCTGTATGGAATTTGATTAAAATTGTGCTAAATACAGTACTAGAAGTGTAAAAAGTTTCAAAACATTCCTATTAGTATTTTAGAAATTATAGCTATTGGTACTAAGAGTATGCAAATTATATATTGATTAGAAACTAATTTGATAATTTCTGAAGAAAAATTGGACGTATGGAATTTGATCAAATTTATACCAAATATAGTACCATAGTAGTACTTAAAGTACTAAAATTTTTAAAACATTCCAATAAGTACTTTAGAAATTATAGCTATTGGTACTAAGAGTATACAAATTAGAATCGAAATAAAAGCTAATTTGATCATTTATGAAGAAAAAATGGAGGTATGAAGTTTGATAAAATTTATTGAAAATATAGTACTATAGTAGTACTTTAAGTATTGAAAGTTTAAAAACATTCCAATAAGTACTTTAGGAATTATAGCTATACAAATTTAAATTTATTTAAAAGCTAATTTGATCATTTCTAAAGAAAAAATTGACGTATGGAATTTGATCAAATTTATACCAAATATAGTGCAATAGTAGTACTTTAAGCCTTGAAAGTTTCAAAACATTTCAATGAGTACTTTAGAAATTATAGCTATTAGTACTAAGACTATGCAAATTATAATACAAATAAAAGCCATTTTGATAATTTCTAAAAAAGAAAATTGGACGTATGGAATTTGATCAAATTTTTAGCAAATATAGTACCATAGTAGTACTTAAAGTATTAAAAATTTCAAAACATTCCAATACGTACTTTAGGAATTATAGCTATTGGTACTAAGAGTATGCAAATTAAAATTCAATTAAAATCCATTTTAATCATTTCTGAAGACAAAATTAGCGTATGGAATTTAATAAAATTTATACTAAATATAGTACTACAGTAGTACTTAAAGCCTTGAAAGTTTCAAAACATTCTAATAAGTATTTTAGGAATTATAGCTATTGGTACTAAGAGTATGCTCATTTTTTCATTTCATTAAAAGGCAATTTGATAGTTTGTGAAAAAAAAATTGCGAATGTCTTTTATTACATAATTTTTAGAGCTTCTACAAGCTTTTAAGAGCTTTAGTAAGCTTTTCAGAACAACATTAAAGTTTTAGTTTTTTTCTAAAAACCTTACTTCAGTTTTAAAGAGTTTTATGAGTTTTGTAAAAATTTTATAAGCTTTTACACGTTTTTACAAACTTCTTCTAGGCAAAGCCGGCTCTGATTATGTGTATGCATGATTGTACAACTGATATAATTTAACCTGAGTAAAACATTTTCATTTTTTTTATAATTTTCTTTTGCTGAAATATTCCATTGTGTTATTTCACGAGTGTCACTTTCGTTGTGATCTGTCGACGGGAAAAAGTAAAAAAGAAAACGCTTGTCCTTCTAACCCGATATCAATGTCACTTCTCCCATTATTCGAAGCACCCTGAACCGTATAAAAAAGATTGGTAAAAGATGAGAAGAATAATGGAAGTAAATTGATGAAATGAAAAAACTATTAAGAGCAAAGTTTTGCCGGCATCAAAGTTGTCCATCAGGCCCACCCGCGACGTAGACAGTCGTGTCTGAAAACAGGAATCCATCCACCGGAAAATCGATTGACAATGTCACTACTACTGGAGTTTTCCTCCAGCAAAGCATGAAAAAGAACAAAAAAATAAAAAAAAATGGTCCCGTAGGGAAACAATTTTTTTATAAGAAACTTATGACAAATTAATTAATGAGAAAAGTTTTCTTAAATCAATTGAGATTGATTTATTTATAATTAATATTATTAATTAACTTTCTAGTAAAATTGCAAACAAATAAGTTTTATTTTCCGGCTGGTGGAAATTGAGGGTGGGATAAAGACACAAAACGGAATGCAGGAAGTGTAAAACGGAAGTAGAACACACTGATACCGGCTTAATTCGGCGAGGTGCTGACTTGTGAACGGGCGGATTAGGCGCTAAGCCGCTTAAAATACAGCTCACACGTTCGCATTGGAACCGTATTTGACGGAAAAGTTCTTTTCTCTTACTTTGCTAACTACTACTCTCAACGGGTTTTTATTGAAACTTATTTATTTTCTTTAAATAGAATTTGTATCAAAATCTAAGATAATATTTTGATTATTCCAGAAGCTTCCAGTATTATTCTAATCCAATATGCATTCGATTTATTTGAGTAGACTTTTGTCCAGGAGACTGGAGTTGGCTCTCCGGATTTATAAAGAAAACACACACATAGGAATCCCGTTCCGTCTATAACAATACATATATCACGGTATTAGGTTATTGAATGCAAACAGTGTATGAGTGTGTGTGTTGGCTGCTGGGGACTTGCGCGCTATTTTAATCCCGAGATTGATGCATTCTAAATCCGCCTTGGTCCAGGTCAGCTTTTTGCTAACGCTATCTCGTGATAAATATCGGACCTTTTATGCCATCCTTTAAATCTCTCCCATTGGGTAGTTTTTCACTTGTATGATATAGATGGAAAATTTATCAACAATAGGGAAAAACGCGACGTGTCCCGGCGGTAAAGGCTGCTTTTTGTATATTGCTACGAACAACTTATTTGAGAGGTTCAAATGCATCATCGTGAGTGAGCATTATATTCACATTATAAATGATGAAGTATCAAATCTTAATTTAGTTGGTCTACTTACTACATTATTTGAATATAATGGTAATATATTTGTAAATTTGGTAAAATCGGTACGATCAATTTTGTGTAAACTTAATTTATTTGACTTGAGCTGCTGGAGTTGAGAACTAATGGAATAATTTAAAACTTCATAACTTCTAAATGGTTAGTTGAAATTTTATCCAAATTAGTACTAATATACTTTATTATTGTCAGCATCAATTGTGTAAAAATAATCAAAATTGATATGCTCAATTTTGTGTAAACTTTATTTATTTGACTTGAGCTACTTAAGGTAAGAAATAAGGGAATAATTTAAAACTTCATAACTTCTAATTGGTTCGCTAGAATTTTATGCAAATTGGTACCAATGTACTTTATTATTATCAGCACCAATTGTGTAAAAATGATTAAAATTGATACGCTCAATTTTGAGTAAACTTGAGTTATTTGATTAAATCAGATGCAATTGAATAAGTTAAAAAATCATAACTTTTAAATGGTTTGTTGGAATTTTATGCAAATTGGTACCAATGTACTTTATTATCATCAGCACCAATTGTGTAAAAATGATTAAAATTTATACGCTCAATTTTGAGTAAACTTAATTTATTTGACTTGAGCTACTTAAGGTAAGAAATAAGGGAATAATTTAAAACTTCATAACTTCTAATTGGTTTGTTAGAATTTTATGCAAATTGGTGCCAATGTACTTTATTATCATCAGCACCATTTGTGTAAAAATGATTAAAATTGATACGCTCAATTTTGAGTAACTTTGAATTATTTGATTAAATCAGATGCAATTGAATAAGTTAAAAAACCATAACTTTTAAATGGTTTGTTGGATTTTTATGCAAATTGGTACTAATGTACTTTATTATAATTAGTACCAAATGTGTAAAAATAATCAAAATTGATACGCTCAATTTTGTGTAAACTTAATTTATTTGACTTGAGCTACTTAAGGTAAGAAATATGGGAATAATTTAAAACTTAATAACTTGTAATTGGTTAGTTAGAATTTTATGCAAATTGGTACCAATGTACTTTATTATCAGCAGCACCAATTGTGTAAAAATGATTAAAATTGATACGCTCAATTTTGAGTAAACTTGAGTTATTTGATTAAATCAGATGCAATTGAATAATAAATAATCAAACGAAAGACTGGTTTGCCATCTAGTTGCAATTTTTAATACTAAAATGTCTTTCGTTTGATTATTTATAATATCAATTGTGTTCATAAGCACCGAAATATTTATTCAAAATTGTCTTCGCTATCATGCGATGCCGTGGTCGTACAAGGCATACTGACGAGGTTTGTAGAACCGAAACAATTGTCTATGCTTGACCCTTGGCCGCTGTGATTCGATTGACTGATTTTGAATAAATTATTAATTCATTTCGCAATTGAATAAGTTAAAAAATCATAACTTTTAAATGGTTTGTTGGAATTTTATGCAAATTGGTTCCAATGTACTTTATTATCATCAGCATCAATTTTGTAAAAATAATCAAAATTGATACGCTCAATTTTGTGTAAACTTAATTTATTTAACTTGAGCTGGTTAAGTTAAGAAATAAGAGAATAATTTAAAGCTTCATAACTTTTAAATGGTTTGTTGGAATTTTATGCAAATTGGTTCTAATGTACTTTATTATAATTAGTACCAATTGTGTGAG